>CM045446.1:19583631-20883631 GCA_024666655.1 Dascyllus trimaculatus
ACAGGTGTTCACTTATTATCACTTATGACTGTGTGGGCAGGCACCAACTGAGCTCTACTGACATCTGTCTGACCCTCCTGTTAGAGTCGCAGCAGTGAAACCTTATTATCGGTCTCTGAAGTTTGACCTCACATAAATCAGGCCAAATATTTGGGCTGCAGGCAAATAGAGAAAATCCTCGTTGACTGGAATCATACTTACTTTCTGCCTGCTGGCGCTTTTAGCCTAAATGAATTCTAAATCAACATACAGAGGTAGTATTGGCAGCATATAATTTGAACTTGGTTATTTTATCCTGAAATGATAACAACAGAGGCAGAGCAGCATACACATATACTCATCTACACATATTCGTATCATTTCTGAAAACAGAATTATATTTTTCTGGTGATCCCAGCACAAGAACTATTCAGGAATATACGCAGGGAGGTTGGCTGAGATATTATTGATGATACGCCATGTTGGTTGTTGAGCTGTAATGTGCAAACTACCTATTACAAAGTTTACTCTCCTTTTGTCTATGAATTTGAAGCAAATGCAGACACACTGAAGACTTCTTGAACATTGTGTCCATTAGTTTGGAGCTGACAGTAAGTAAATGTTCAGTAAATGTTAAATGAGTTACACCTAGCAGTCTTAATTAGGTTGGTTCAAAGTTCAAAGTTGTGCAAATGCAGAGCTGTTCACACATAGCTTCTTCCTCTTGCTGTCATAGATAATGAATTAGTCTGGGAAGGCTATTGATGTAGCACTTTTCTCCTTATGAATGTAACACCGGCAACTGTCTGACTAATGATTACTTGGTCAGACAACAGCATATCGACAAACTGATCGACCAGTCCACCTGGACTCCTCAGCCCTGCAAATTTCGACCTAAGAATTGGTCTAATTGGCTGCAATAAGTACGTATTCTTTTATGGGTATGGTGGTGTCAGCCTCATACATTTTTCCACTTGTGCTTCTCAGAGGACAGCAATTATTAACATTACTACTGAAGGTTGCATTTGAGAAGCTAAACGTATATCGTTTTATTTCCTTTTCATACAGGCTACTACTTCTGTATCATTAATATGTAGGTACGGTTCACCTCTATTGTCAGCTAGCAGTACTTAAAATCATGAAATCATTCCTCTTGATTGTCAGCGATACTTTGATTTGCAGTCTGAGCCATCACATGTCTGGAAGCAGAAAAGCAGCAGAGGACAGCAGCCAGTTATTCGTTTTAATGAGTGCTTTCCAAAGCATAAAACTAATGCAAGTTCTTGATGCTACCTGTGGTGCACATATGTACCAGCCTTATTATGCGAGAATGCTAAAAGTTTCCTCAGGAGTTGAAGATAATGCCCATCCCACCGGGAACTAACAGAGTTTTCTAGTCATTAGAATTTGATACCCGTAACTCCACTCTGTCTGTCATAATCTTTCCAAACCTTTGATCATGAGCTGTGTTTTGAAATCAAAACAGAATCATTTTCATCTACCGGTGCTTCAGATGAAAAGGAGATCCATTTATTCACAATCACATACGCTTGACTGAAGATGGGTGTCGGCTGCATATGGAGATATCTGACAAAAAATCTACAACTGAAGGTGCACATGATTAAAAGTCAGAACTCATAAGTGTGTCATGTTTTACTTTTTCAGTATAATGTTTAGAATATTATATTTCGCTGTGTGCATTATAGTGCTTCATATTTTATTTATAGTTTCGTTAACCCCAAGTTAAGGTGAACTCTGAGCTTTGAGTTCCAGAAACCGAGCTCACCTCACATCAAGATCAGGTGCTGTGGTAGCTTCAAGTCTGTGATAATCACCTGCTCTCTGACAGGTTACCAACCCTGACTTTCCCTACGTCTCCTCCCATGCTGCCAGCCTGAAGGAGCTGCCTGACACACTGTTTCATTTCCTGCCGTAGATATCAAAGCGCATATCCAAGCACATTAATTTGTCGAAGTTTATGTTGGGAGAAGAACATTGAAATTCCAATTAGATAGTAGTTCCCCGCTCAAGGACTGTCTTTAACCTTACCGCTTTTATGATCAGTCATCAACCTAAGGACAGCGATCTCTGACACTTTTCCAGGTCCTGTTTTGGATCCTTTAGCCAACAGCGTCTGGGTTGACAAAGCCCTGATTCTTTCTCGACTTTTCCTCTCCTTTTTTTTTTACTGGAAAATATAATGTACAAACAATTCTAATGACATTTTTTAGGTTTTAGTTGCACTGACCAATATGTTTAATCATTGCGACAAAGGCTCGGGCTTCTTGTCAGATGATTTTAATTGCATTATGAAAGCCTGTCTCGACTAATCCGCCTCAGCAAACACATCAAATCCAAGGTCACCTACTGCTCTTAGCAATTTATGCAGAGATGCTGAGTTAATGAATATATGGCGACAGTTAAACCCCAAAATAATTATTCTTATTCGCACAATACATCCTTGACTACTAACATTTTTAGTGCCAATCCAGGCGTCTTATATGGACCCTGTTGTCTCACTGGATCATGCCTAGATAGATATACATGTTGCACCAGCATTTATTATACCTTAAACACCAAGCCAGAGGTTTATCTCACTACTATTGAATAATGACTATTTGGCACTTTTCCCTAAAACAACAGACAGGAAATGTGGCGAAAGAACAGCAAATGATGTGCAGGGTCCAACCAGCAGGGAATTGAACTCTGTGGTCAGGACATTTGTGTTATCTGCCCTAACCACTTGACTATCAGGGCACCCCTTAGTCTTAAAAAAATCATCACAGTTATGACTTTATAACAAAAATTCTCCAGTGTCTCCATGTATGATGTGGAATGCAGCCAAAGCATCCCACATCCCATTTTATGTTCAACTGCTCTAGGTGCCTTTGAATTGCCCCGAGGGGACAAACAATGTTTATAACTGAATTGTATTTAATTGAATTAACAGGAAGAACATTGAAAAGAAAGGCTAGAACAAATATAGAAACACCCACTGCATCAAATTTTAAATCTTTAGTAAATGTGAAGATTAAGCTTACCATGAATTATTGTGCTTTTTTCTGAGCAGAAGTTCTGTGGTCTTGATAGTATGTCTCGCTGTTTGCTCACTCAACAAATGCAAAATTTTAATACCAGCTATTTTATTGTTCAGAGTTATATGCCATGCTTTTAGCAAGGCATGCCTGACCAAGATTTTGACCAGGTATTTGCTCAGCTTTTATGCTCAGCTACTACCCATTTAAAGTAAATGTGTCACAGCCAGAATCATTACAACCAAAGCACGGTTTGAATTAGACTGGAGCTGTCTTTAGTGTTATCGGGTGATGCTCAGCCTCATTACATCTATGTTTAGCAATAGTTCTCTAAATTAATAACCCAAATGATGACTAAAATACTTTTTCACTTGTACCATTAAGTCTATAAACTAACTTAATAAACTTAAACTTATTAAACTAATTGCAGTTTTCTGGGCAATTCAATCGAAGGCAACTGGACTCAGTAGAATGTCTTTGGGGCCGGAGTGTGACACTGGAGTTAGCAGGCCCGTGTACTAGAACCTTGGTGGTGTACTGCAGCATACTACAGCCTCGGCGATGCTCTGTGTCCCCGTAGAATGTAAATGAATTCCCTTTTAATGTTATTATTGATCAGACTGGTCCATGCACACTAGTGGCAACCTCACAGCATTATTACTATGTCTAATATGGATACACAGGAGAGTCCATTTACAGAAAGGTTTTATTATCATCAGGTGCCACATTCAGAGCATGGGAGTGTAACTATAACAGATCAGACCTCGTTATAGTTTAAGTATTGCCTGTCACATGATACCAGTCTTAGCTCTAAATAGTTTTTCATTCAAGTGTAAGCCTTTGAATGAAGGAATATTTTGCCTGTCACTTACGCTGATGCACATGTGCACCCATGACAACCCTAAAACCACGGATGGTTTTACCAAACCACAATGTTGGTTTTAATTCTAGGAATTAAAATCCCTAAGCTACGTTTAAAGTTATGTCACGAAATTTAAACTTTTAGTTCTTGTTCATAACACCTATGAATCTTGACCTCCAGTATTTGAACAGGCAGGCAGAGAACAGGGTTTACTGTAGGAAAGGATCTGACATAACTGCGGAGTTTTTCTGAATGAAATGGTACTATTATGTAACATTAAAATATTATGTATTAAAATTTGACCATAATAGTAAGACACAGCATCAAGGACAAATGTACAATAAGATACAGATGAAGCTCTTTCATGACTAACCAATGAAATCAGTTATGTTTTCTGACTTCTTTCTTTTCATCTTCTTCCTTTGTCATTTATCAGCTGCTCCAATCCTAAGAGCACCTTCAATAAATCCCTCCAAGCACATAAATCCAATAGAATCCAACATCTGTCCTCTTCTCCTTGAATTAGTGACACGTCAGCTCCGGATGTTTCTTTCTTGGCTCATAGTGTCGACCTTCTCCTTTGACCCTCCTGTTATAACCTTGCTTTACTCTTGGCTTTTTTGACCCCTGGATTGGGCCGTAGCTCTTATCTGAATGTGGCCATGGAAGCTCAGTTGCGGAGTGAGTCTTTGTGGATCACGCTAAGATTAACGTCAACAACCTGCTCATTTTAATTCAGCCATTAATGTGCCGCTTTTTTGACATTCTGTACCTCAGCTGAACTCATATGGGGATGAAGTTTATCCCCATTTGAGTCTCACAAAAGGCTTTAAAGGTCATCTTTTTGTCACATTCTCACTGAAATTACATGAATGAATGATGTTCTCCCAGCTACATTAGCTCTTATCACCTCGGAGCCTCACTGTATGCCAGCAGTATTGTTGTCGAGGTATGAATGAGTCTCTGCGCTATTCAGGATTTTTATTTATTCCGATCTATTTAAAACCTGGATATTGCTTTTGCACAGGTAGATGGAAATTAAACCACAAGCAAATCTCCTGCCTTTGATATGCTCGACAGTGACAGTGACATGTTAAATAGCTCTGACAAGACGTTCATCACTGTCCATACCTGGGAGTAGCAGCAATGGTAAAGCCAGCTGATGGAAAAGTGTGGTGTATTTAGTGGGGGCTGTGCAGTTTTCTGTGTACATTTTTTGGGCATAAATTAACATTTTAAATAAGTAAACCTTTAACTTAATGTTTCAAATAACATTTTTCACCTGTAAAACAAATATGGTAACTGTATTCCCATGGTCATTAGTCTTCATGGCAGTGACAGTCCCTGAACTTTTCTCTGGTTCCACCACCAGGCTTTTGAGACCTTTGCAGAGAGCCATTTTTAAGCACATGCTACCTACTCTAGGACGTCACCCACAGGTTTCTTCAACAATGGATTCTGAAACTCAGTGTGGGGTCTTCGGCCGTCACCATCATGGCAGCGCCTGGCTCCTAATTTCCAACTAATTTGAAAATGAGCAAAGAGGTGGAGCGTGAGTCCCATGAAAATGTTTCTGGGCTATGAAATGTTCTATGATGACATCAACCTGTCACTCAAAGCAGCCACACACACTTATTTATGCATAACTTTAAGCTTTGACGCAATTTAAATGATTGAGTTATGTGACAGTTACCTCAAACACTGTTGCCATATATGGGGACGTTAGCTATAAAAACAAATACAATTTTTGTACCAGACTGTAAACATTTTTATTTTTGCTGTACAGTTAGCTATTTTAACATGGGAGTGTATGAAGATTGATTCACCTCTGCAACTACCCTCAAGTGTCCATTCGTAGAACTGCAGTTTTTGCCGCTTTAATGTTGGCGTAATTTGTCGTGTGCATTGTATGTTGTATAAGGTGAAAAATACCATTTAAAGAAAAAGCAGAGGGACAGTCGGATACCCGAGTAGTTAAGTTATAAATATCTTAAACAGTGAGTCTCGAGTTCGATTCCTCTTTCCTCCCTGATTTTCTGTCTCTCTCTGCTGCAATTCTAAAATGAAGACAAGAACACTCCCAAAAATAGTTTCTGTGGAAGTAAATACTTGGTTTCTCCTGCTCAGAATATTCATTTTAGCCAGAACCACAATTATAACAGTGGGAAGTAAAATAGCAATTCACTTTAAGTTAATTTATATTGTACCAATTCACAACATAAGTCGACTCAGTGCACCTTGCATAATATGATCCAGACCACATAATAATATATTATAAAGTGAGACTTTGCTTTGAGCAAGCACTCGGCAACAATTTTTTTTTAACCATTCTTGTTAACTGAGGTTTAATTTACTGAAGCATAATATACATTTTTGTTCAACAGACGGTCCAAAATAACTGTAAAATGCAGATTCCCATCAAGAAGCGACACAGACTCATTGCCTTTACTGTTCAAGAATGGATCATTTTACAGTCATGCTTGGTCACCCCCCAAATACCCATTCTGAGCCAGAAAACCATGAAATATTGTGCTGTAAAACATGGTCAGGGCTAGGGTGAAGTCCCAGAATACTAATATCACACAGTGATGTTAAAGGTCTGATTATGCTCTATATCATTTCTTTATTATGGTTAGTCAGTGAGTGTGAGTGCCAACGTATTACTGAATGTCGATTGCGTTCATTTTTAGACTTTTGGCCTTCCTCTAAAGTTTCTTTCTGATCTAGAGCATCAAAAACCTTTCTTAAATGTCTCCCCACTTTTACATAATAGGCTCCAGCATACGTATAGTTACTTTGGTTGACTCCATATCCGTTGCTAAAGAGCTCTGGCAAACCAGTCATTGCTGGCTGACAACTCTACCAGTGCTCCAGCCATCACCTTTGTGTATAAATACACTTTAGAGGTGACAGTATATACTGCAAAATTTCCTGGACTGGTAAAGTTGCTGTGACAGTATTTGTAGACATCTGTTCCAGCTGAGCAGCTTTTTCCTTCAGCTGGACTAACATCAAGTACAGTGAATAAGTTATTCCATCATCAGGAATGAGTATTTTTTAAAATATATATCATGACATCAAAGAAATTTTTAACACGAGAGGTTATTTACTTTTAAAGACTTCAGCTCGTTTGATGTGTTTAATATTTTGGATTTTGTAAGGTCAGTTGTTCAATAGCAATTTTAAATTATGTTATTATGTTTTGCATTTCAATGTATAATTCTTTTACTTTATCTGTTTCTCACATTCCTAATGTAACTAACCTGTTTTTATTGTGAAAATTCAGTGAGTTTTATCAGCATATGGAACTATGTGCACTGTCATTAATTTCAATCATTATTTGATTATTGATTGTTGATGTTAATAGTTTTGGAAATTGCTTAAATTGTACATCTCTAATTCATGTTTGAGACTGGAGCTGCTGTCCTGTTGTGACCTCCCACGTTGTCACTAATGGCTTCCCACCTTTTGCCTTGCAGAGCTCCTCCTTTTCAGCCAGTCTACATGTGTTTACATTGAGGTTTTGCCACTTATATTGTCACATAAGCGATTCCTTTGGCGGATATGAATCATGACCATATGTCCAGTACATGATGTGCCTGTACAGTCAGCTGTGAGCTGAATAAGGAGAGGCCTGACGGGGTGCTGGCCCTGTTTCTCTGGGAGCGTGACGTCCCCAGTGGCAGGAGGTTTGGCTTCTGGCTCGACGGCAGCCTGGCCCGGGCACTGAGGGGATGTGACCCACTGAGCCTGGCAGAGCCCCCGGACCCGACAATCTGCTGCTCCCCTGGATACTGGTGGGCAGGGCTAGGGTGGGTGGAGCAACACCTTGTATGTCACAGCATCAGGGAAATATCATGCCAAGAAAAAAAATGAACAAAGGAGTTCATTAATGTTAAATTTACTCCAGCCGAGTAAAAATCTGTGTTAAGCCACAGCCTTTTCTGGCCACACCCTTTTAATTTACCATTATATTATAGATATATTATATTATTATCTAGTAAAACAGTAACCAACCTGTAGACGATGATGTCACTGTGAAGTGTCTAAAACCACATTTTTAAGATTTATCACAGATTGTTGCTTGAGTCAGATAATACAAAGCTGGACACACTTTATGCTGGATGTAGTCTCTTGATATATAAAAATATTGATTAGTGCAGCTTTAATACTGTTGGTGTCAGCTTTTTGAACTGATATTGTCGAGACCACTCACAGACACGCTACTTTGACTTTACATAATTAATTCTACTACTTTACAGTGTTTGACTAAAAGAATAGATTGAGCTTTCAATAGCTGGATGGATGTCTAGTTTAGGCCAATGTACTTTTAATTTAGTCGCATCATGTTCTTTGTGAGTTTTCTTTTTTGTAGTGCTCCCTTTATTTCAACACAATTGTCTCTTACATATAACCTTAAGCTGGCCTGCTCCTGCCTCTTCACAGAACGATTTGCTCAGATTAGATGACTGAGAGGAAGATTAGGACCTGAAATTGATTAGATTTTTTTTTTGTAAAGAATCCATATTTTTACTTTTGGGTGTTCCCTCAGTTATTCCTTTCAGTTATATTGCTGTTTTTTTTGTGCATGTAAAAAGTCTGCAAACTTACAAAGCCCAAAGTCCACACCAAGGGGAGTTATTCTTGCCCACAGAAGAACACTGCTCTTTCGATGCCTAAAATGCCTAATTTGAAGTCCAGGTTTCTCTTCTGTTTCTTATCTACATTACATTTACAAAACACCTGCCTAGTGGCTAGTTTGACATGTTCTCAAACAAAGAATAAGCACATGCTTCGCAATGTGCCCTTATTTCCTTAGTAGAGGTGCTTCTGTCAGGGATGCGAATGCCTAGACTTAAAAATCTGGAGTTACAATACATAATCAATGTTACCTCGCTTTTGATGGGCGAGGTGACCATATCGGTGCAGACTGGATGATTTTGGGAGGGGGTCCTTGAAGAGACTGGAGATAGAATGTAGCATTATAGACAGAACGTCAGAGGAGGTGCTGCAGTCGTGTACAATATGAAAAACATAAACCTGTAAATGCTGCATGATATGGACTTTTTAAAAACTAAGGACCAGATGAGAAGAAGTATCTGCTCACATTTGGCGTTTGTGGAGAATTTTAATTAAACTGTGTTCACTTCAGACAACCTGATAAGAGCAACATCATTCCAACATGACAGCATACTAAGAAGTAAGCCAAGCCTGGCCAGAGACTGACTCTGAGACACAGTTTCTTTAGGACATGACAGCCAGATTCATCAGTTGAAAGACACCTCACCGAAATTACAAGACATAAATCTCAGTGTTAGTCTGTAGATGTGAGTTTTATGACAGCTTCAGCTATTTTACTCAAATTTGGTACTTTAACTTAGTCTTTGGGGTTAAAACGATAGCAATACGTATGAATGCTTGACACTTAATCAAAGGCGATTAATTACACAGTAGAATGTTCTGAAATGCATTAGATGCAAGCCACTGTAAAAGCAGATAACAGAAACGCTAAGTTTGGTTGCATCAACCAACCCTCCTCCTAAACGGTCTGTTACATCCCTTGATAATTTAACCTCTTCACTGTCCGTTGCCATCTCTGTGCAGGTCTTCTGAGGTGTGCTAGTCTGAAGCTGCCTGAGGCTTTCGAAAACAGTGTCTACGTCCGCAGACCTCTGCTGGTAAAGGCTGAAGCGGTTAAATTTAAAATAAACCTTTTTTTGTGGCTAGTCTGTGTGGATACTGACTGAAATGAAACACTTTTTTGATAAATTTTTCAGCTGTTTTGCCCAGCACTAGTTAAACCAAAATATCAAAACATGAAAAACCAAAACTACAGCTAAAACAGCACAAGGAGAACCAATTAAGATGTTCCAGTACAGTTTCAGTATGTCATGCTCTGTCTCTCTCTTTCTTTCTCACTCAGTCACACAGACACACTGTGGCAGTTATGTGAGACTGGGTGGCAGCAGTGTAATGATTCCAGTGACCAGCCTCTGACTGGAACGTTGCCAGTTTAGTCTGCAGTTCCTGTGCTTTCTTTGCCTCAGTCGGAGCTTTTGAAACAGCTGGCTGTCTCCTCTCAAATTTCACTTCACAAAATCAGCCGTTTGAACTTTTCCCCTCTAAACAGCGAGCGACCGCAGTGAAGAAAACCTGATCTAATTTGATGGGTCGCTCATTCCACAACATTAAAAGCACATGATCTTGAACTGACTCTGACCTCGCCGAGTTTGGAGATAATTTTTCAAGGGCAGACTGATCGTTTGTGTGGGAACAAATTATTGAAGTTCAACCAGGCTTGGCTGCCCATCAAAGGCTGCATTTACAGTGCAGGTCATTATGATCTGCTCCAAATTGCTGCTCTTATCAAATGGTTTGGTTGGGTGTTGATGTACAGTTGTAACTCTGAATGTCTGGTTCATGAACCCCATCGAACTAATGAAAAATCTGTCAGGGGTTGTGCTTGATTTGAAAAATATTTTTTAATTTTGGGAACTTCTTTGGCTGCATGAGTTTCATCTGTGTGTTCTTAGAAAATATTTGCTCTGCATTTGAAGCAGTAAATTACGAGGGTGCTCATGAAATCGACTGTACTGCACTTACAGAAGTTTCTCTATGGTGTATATTTCTTTCATCAATTTTTATTCTATTTAGAAGATAACTGGGAGCTTCACACCCACCAGGACTGTGGATTAGATCAGCATGTGTCCAGGGATAATATGGCAGCCATGTTATTGGGAAAGGTCAATTTAATTTAGCTTCATATTAACGACCACCTCCCTCTCTTTTGTGATGCAGTTTTCCACCTGTGTGGACAAATGAAACTCCAACCTTCAGAGTTCACAACCCGAGATCCAGTTCAGTTCATGAAATTGATTTTAAAAGAGTGTCGGTGGGGTTTCGGTCATGTAATTCATAGGATTTTCACCCAGGAGACTGAGCTTCATGTTAGACCTTATTTTTTTAGTTTTGTTTTATTTTATGATCTAGGTCTTGTTTTTGCCTGCTGTCTGATCAAGTTTGGGTAAAGATCCTCCCTTTCAATGTTGTGAAAGGGTTAAAATATACCCTTTCACGGGTGCCCCGATAGCCTAGTGGTTATGTCGCGGGTCCCGCATGCCGAGGCATAGCGGCTGTGCCGGGTTCGAGTCCGACCTCTGCCATTTACCGCATGTCCTTCCCCACTCTCTCTCCTGTTTCCGTTACTATCCACTGTCGTATCCTCTCCAATAAAGGCTGAAAATGGCAAAAATAAATCTTTAAAAAAAAAAATATACCCTTTCACAACATTGACCAAATTCCTCGTTTCTGAACAGGAGTGACATTGATGATACCAACAGGGAACATTTAGCTGCAGTCTTGTGGTGTCTTCTGATGTTTCTGGATGTTCATATTTCAAGCAGACTACACTATATGTTGAAAAATGATGTTAAAAGTTTTCCTGTGCTTTCTAGTGTAACACTTGACAAGTTGGGAGTGAGACCAAGCTTGTACGTATGACTGATCAGAAAGAGATGTGAGTCTGTAGAATTCCCTCTGAGGTAAGGTCCTATTTCCAGTGGTGAAGTGAAGAAGTATTCAGATATTGTACTTGTGCAACAGCACCATGGAATGTCGAAGTAACTTACACCTCCTTATTATCAACTGCTAAATATCCCAAATATATCCAAGTAAAAGTACTAATTTTATAGAAAAATAACTATATTAGGGATGTATGATTGGTCAGTTAAACACCAACGATAACACCGGCTGAGAACACTTGAGCTGTGGGATAATGATGTATATTTGTAATGTTTACGGATTTTTATACATCTGTTAGACTACACTTCACATTGAAAAAGATGCTAAAGGGTATCCAGTGCATTCAGTTGCCGCAGTATGTGGCGAATTGGGAGCAAGACCTGGCTCAAGAGGCTATGAGCAGTTGCATTTTGTAATCATAGATTAGGATATTTACTTACTTAAAGAGGAATTAGATCAAAACAGCAACCGGGGTTTTCTCTCCATCAATAAAATCTGACTGTAACAAAAATTCAGGCTGCAACAGGAAAGACAGACAGTCTCATTTCCACGAATAGAAGCACTATAATTAACATGCAATCTCCATAACAAAAACGATGAACACAAACACATGACATCAGTATGCAATTGGATCAATCAGACCACATCTTGAAGCGGTTTAATTTCAGCCAAGTTAATTAGTTAGACTTTATTGTCACAGCAGGAGGATTCTTCTTCTCAGACATGTACATCACTTTTACACACATTATCACACAGCTATACATGAGAAGGGCATGCTTTTCTTCCATTCGTCATCTATTTTACCATGTAACACATCTGCCTAGCAGCTAGTGTGGCATGCCAGCAAATGAAGAATAAGCAGTTTCAGATCGATCTGCTGTTATTTCTTCATCGGAGCCTGTTCTGCTTAGGCTATGTCTCTCTGCCTATACTCAGAGACCTCGGATTATAGAGCTTAATCAGTGTTTGGTCACTTTCAGTGGGTCAGCTGACCAATCAGAGCAGACTAGGCTTTTTGGCAGGTAGACCTTTAAGAGACAGGATGTTAAACAGAGAACAATGGAGAGAAGAGCTTTAATATAGCAGTGTACTCTTTTTGTGCCAAGCCGCTGATATTTGTAAACTGCAATGATGCACAATATAAAAAAAAATAATGTAACCTCGAACAGTTTTGGGGCATTTCTTTTTCCTCGTCACATTTTGACTCATTGTGGGTTCATTTTTCACTGCAATATAAAGTCTTGCATAACCATGGCTAGAAGCAGAAAGAACAGTTTCTATGACATAAATAAAAAAAAAAGAAGAAAGTTGATTTGATTATTTATTTTTGAAGAAATTACAAAAAAAATCAACATATACTTCCTAATGCCTAAAGGTGTTGTCAGTACTGGAAGAAATGGTGAATCCTTGTGCTATAGATACTGTATTATTTACCAGTTGTTTCTACACCTATCTGCCCTGTGCAGTTCAGCCTGGTTTAGCTGAAGAGTCCATGAAGTTTTGAGTCACTAAAGGCTTTGCAGTTGTGCTGAGGAGAACGGATGCTTTTGTTTTTTACCGAATCTGGAGCAAAAAAAAAAAAAAAAAAATTGGTGATTTTTTAAAAATTAGACATGTAGAATAAAGGGATTTTGATTAAATGTAATGACTTTAAGCTTAAATTAAGTTTCCTGACAGACTTTCGTATCACAAAGTTGGAGTTCAAGGACTGTTGGATAGTTAAAAACTGATTATTATGTCTGTTGCCAGCTACTTTCAGGGTTCGGAGGGTTAAGCGCTTGTACTCTGTCAGAACATAAATGGTATCAATGTATCCCTAAATGTGCTCTGTTACCTCCCAGCATGCATGTTTCATACTTCAAAACTGAGTCCTGGAGGTTATCCAGAGCAACAGGATGCGCGACTGTGAACCAATGAGAGATGCAGCGTGTAAAAGGCGGAGAGACAGATGAGGTCACACCTGCGAGTGATTTAATGCTCAGCCCCCTGAACCTCTGGCAAGACTAATTTGTTGCAATTTGGTTCTGGTTTTCTCATTAAGACGGAGATAAAGAGTTGTAAATAATGAGCCAGTCATTGTCCTCTCTGCGCCCTTTAGTCCTGTTGCCACTTTAATTAGTTGTGTGATACTCTGAGCCTTACCTTTAGTCCTCCTGTGCCTCTCTCACTGTCTCACTGTCCTCTTAGTTTGATGTGGGTTTTAATGAGGCTCTCCGGAGGCTCTCGGCTGATGACGGTGCTTTTATCAGCTGGATCAGCCAGCTGCACAGTTGCTGACAGATGGAAATCTTATGGAGAATTTTCATCAGAGTGAATCCGAAGTATCTCATGGCCATTATTTTATCTTCACTCATTTTAGTTATTTTATTGTATTCCTGCTTTAAAAATAATTATCTTTTATCTGTTTCATCAATTTTTACTTATTTGTGGTTATTGTAGTTGTTAGTAGTTTTACAACATTTGTATTTCTTGGGGATATTCGTTTGCATTTTAACTGGCTGCTATGAGCTTGTCACTCATCTGTAAAGCACTAACCTGCTCTAAAGGTGCTATACAAATGAAGCTTGATTGATTGAGTGGAGGCCTGAATACAGATATTACTGTGAAACAAAGAGACAAAGGTAGAAGCTACTGCTGCTTGGTGTTACTCGCATCCTGCTGCCTTCCAGGGTGGATCTCAGTCACTAGAGCAGTCAGAATGAGACGAGGAAGAAGAAGTTGTTGCTGTAGCTTTTAAAATGCAGCATTAGAGCAACAAGACATATGTTTGCCTTGTTTGTGTGCAGGTGTGGGGGCGGTAGGCACTTTCAATCCCTGAAGGATTTCAGGTTTCCTCCTCTGAATGGATTCAGGAGGGGGAGAATCGGTTGCCGACTTTGAAGGTTTTAAGCTGGAAATTCTTTCCTGTGGGGATGTTGCCATTGAAACACCTGCTCTTATTCTTTGTGCTGAAAAAAACAGCTTTGCACTAGTTCCACATACGGTAAAATACAAAATGACCGCTGCAGCTTACAAAAGGAGTCAGTCTACCCACTCTGTAGCAAACACGAACCCGAAAACTGATTTCTAATTGAGATGCAACACGGAGATCAGTTGTTGCATCTCTTGGGTGCTGAATTGTAATCATTTGACCGTGAAGCAGCGATGCCCTTGAGCCAGAGCATCGCTCCCTGTTGTTGTTTGTTGGTTTGATATAAAGCAGTGAAGTGTTTTCATCGTGACTTAAAAGTAATCACTCA
The DNA here is from genome assembly GCA_024666655.1 of Dascyllus trimaculatus. NCBI lineage: Eukaryota > Metazoa > Chordata > Actinopteri > Pomacentridae > Dascyllus > Dascyllus trimaculatus. The sequence continues at coordinate 19,598,268 of CM045446.1, forward strand.
AAGAATGCATTGGTTTGTACATAAAGGATTTTTACTAACGTATGCTGAGATGAGACCTGTCATTTCCTCATCTGCAACTGTTGTTGACGTGTAATCTGTATATGGATGTGTTGTTTAGGTAATCTGATCACGGGCTCAATTCATTTATACCCGATACTGTAAGTGTTCTTGTTGTCTGGATGCTGTCAGCAATGTGAGCAAATCTCATTATGCAAATTAGGCAGGTAGAGCTGTTGTACTTAATCCTACTATATGAGCTTTACTGTACGACTCGCATTTTACAAGGTCATAATATTGCTGCTGCCGTGTGGTTATAGTTGCTCCATTGTGTTATTTATTTCTAAAAATGCATAAAAGAATATTAGAACAGGTGCACTTCCATAAGAAAATCATGAGAAATAAACAGTATTTTTTTTTAGCACAGCAGCTCTCTAGATTGTTCTCATCTAACGTCTGAACACACATTTTAGTTGCTTTTACTGACATTTAGGGTTGTGGTCTCCTGGTGAACTGGTCAATTGTTTGGTTGATATGTTCTCAGCTAATCAAATTCTCATTTGTCGGACAATAGTTCTATGTTCAGAAATCATATGAAGATGAGCAGGTGCACTCTGTTCTGCTCCAAGTCTTTTGTGATCAATTCAGTTAAAATGACCAGGTTTAAAGGATTTAATATGCTGCAAATATCAGCCTTTTATGTTTATTTAGATTTAATTTAGGCTAATAAGGCTAGAAGCTTGAGAGCACTCTGTGAACTGTAGTCCATTTAAGTAATCTAGAGATAATGTGCAGTTTTTTTTCCCCCGTGACCAATCAATTGGTTGAAGAGTAGGTATGACTTCAGTCCACCAAGATTTTCTTTCTCACGGCTTCTCTAATGCAAAGACTGATTTTCTGTGCTCAAACTGAAGACCCTGTGCTGTTGAATATTGATCAAATGGAGTCAGCAATTTGACACACTTACTTTGCATCTGATGGGTGTCAGTACCTTTGACATTTGATTGATTGGCTGTTACGATTAAAACGTTAAATCTTTAACCTCACTTTCTACCCCAGTTTCTTCATGAACAAATAATAATAAATGCTCTTTACGGTTTATTGTTTGCCACATCTTGTTCATAGTGTTTTCCTGGCTTGTTTGCTTCATTTCATCTGTTTACTCACCCTTTATTTCCCTTTTTAAGTTAAGTTTAAGTTTTATGTGCAATGTTTTGTTTACTTTTTGGTCTTGTCATCATTCATGGACACAAAGCTGTTTCTTTCTCCATTGTGTCCTCTTCTTTTTGTGTCTCCCCCCTCCGATATTTGTCAGGATGATGTCTCCCTTATAGTAAATGGGCTCCAATGTTGAACCCATTACTCAAGACAGATGACTGCAGTTCAAAGTTCAGCTCCAGCCGGCTTGTATCATCACCAAATCTCTTTGGGGATTTAAATATACAGAGCGAAAACACTGTTCTACTCTATTTATCTTTTGGGAACCACAGCCAAGTTAAACATCACAGCACTAGGGCCTATTTATGACCTGTATGACAGCTAACGCACACAAGCAAAGGGAAACACAAGGCCTCAGACAGATAAGTTCCCTGTAGGCTCTTTGCTGAAGCCACAGTTCACTACGGCTGATGTTAAGCTGTAGGTGATGTGAAGATCTGACTTCACGCCACCTTAAAAAAACACAAACATTCATAGTAGAAAGTAGAATTCAAGAGAAGCAGAACTGCACTACACCTCTGCAATCCAAAATGTGAGCCTTGCACAAGGAGCGAACTTCAATACTGAGGTTTAAAAAGCATGTCAATTTCAAATTCAGTTCCTAAGGAGTTTCAGCCTGGCTTTATAGGAGGCAGTATTTTGAAAAATTAATCTTGCATTCCAAATCAAAGAATGTTTTCTTGACGTCACAGCAGATACAGAAGAATGCAGACAAACATGGAAGAGAGCATTGCAGCTTTATATTCTCCAGCCACTTTATTAGGTGCACCTGTCCACTCTAATGCAATCCAACAGATCTGCTTTAAAAATTCTACTTCAAGAAGCTTCTACATTCTCAGTTCTTGTTGGTGTAAGGTGTCCTTTTACCGACAATTAAAAGCTAATGGAATAATATACCATTTATTTTCAATGTACCTGTAATAAATGTTAATATAAACCTGAGTTCACCTTTTTGACAACAAAAAATAATAATGTAGAATCTTAATAAAGTTGAATTTTTTGGCAGAGCTGTTGTATTGGATTGCCTTGGATTTCACCAGTGTCCAATGAAGTGGCCGGTAAGCATAGGTTTAGATTTCAGTGGGGCTGCAGGGGATATGTGACCCTTAATATCTAGTATATGTACATTTGAAACTGAGATATTTGTGTACACCTCCACATAAATGAAGACATTTCCTATAAATTGATGCAGAAAAAGGCAAATTGGTGCATAAAAATTACCAGAATGCTCAAAATTTCCCACATAATGTGTCTTCCACTATGTTCAGACAAATCTATGCCTCTGTTAGGGAGTGTACATGTTCTTCTAAGTAAGCCTACAGAAATAACACCCATAAAGTTCCTCAGTATTTGTGAAAAATACAGCCAGTTGTTTTAACAACAAGAGCTGAAAGATCAACCCTGACTTGGAGAAACTTTCCCAATTACACCGTGGATTATGTTCACAGCCGGTGGAGATTGAATAAATGAGGCCCTTTGGACAAGGTTAGGGAAGGATTATAGTTTTGGTGTAAATAAACACATTGTGTGGACTTTTTCTGTATTAAAACAGACGACTATCTTTCCCTAACTAAGAGCTGCCAGAGTCTAAACAGAACCATAACAATTTTGACGATGCTGCCAGTAACTTCAGGAGATACTGTAATGCAAGGTTGAAAATCCATCAATCTATCCTTAGGCAGTCATAGTTTTAGAGGGGGGAAGCAGGGGATACGTCACCTTCAATATTTAGAATGCATTAACTTGTCTCACCCTATAAAAGCATGACAGAAGCAGAGGAAGTATATTGTGAAAAACTGCTATAACATTGCTTTTAGGCCCAACAAAGTCTCCCAACAGTTACAGATCTTTTTTCTTTACTTCTGGGTTTGAGAGGACAGTGTTTCTCAAAAGGTCATTTTTTCGGAAAAAAATCCCAAAACAAAGTGCCTTGTGATTTTGGCTTTCATGGCTTGTGTGTAGATTAAAGTACATTAAGTTTGCTTCAGTAACATATTCAAGATGATTCCAAAAAAATCATCTCAAAACACAAATATATGTAATATATGTCCTGAATGTGAAGAGAGTTTCGAACATGAATAGAAATCTTGCTGAAACGCTGATGAGTTGTTGAAGTCCAGGGATTTTTCTAAATTAATTAAAAGAATGTAAAAAATGGTTGCTTCCCCAAACAAAATAGGATGGAAAAATAAATATACGTGTTGACTGAGTGAAGACTTTATTCAATGACAAAGGTTGATCTGCAGGAGAATAAATGTTTTAAAGCAATACAGGATGCCTGAGAGCCTTGCTGTATTACATTCCTTTATATTTTAAATTCTTCTTTTCACCACACATTTCTGAAGAAGGTCACATCCATTCATTCATTTTCTTCTGCTTATCTATAGTCGGGTCTTGGTGGCAGCACTGTATTCTGGCGTCCCTCTCCCCAGCAACATTTTTCCACTCCTCCTGTGGGATCTTTAGGTGTTCCCAGGCCAGATTAGATATGTAAGCCCTTCAGCATGTTCTGGGTCTATCCCAGGGTCTTGGAAATCCTCCAAAGGAAGGCACCCATGAGGCATCCTAATCAGACACCTGAACCACCTCAGCTGACTTCTTCTACAACTCTACTCCAAGCTCCTCTCAGTCCGAGCTTTTATCCACTATCTCGTTTTTTTTGGTCACTACCCAGAGCTCCTGACCACAGGTGAGAGTTAGATCGACTGGTAAATCAAGAGCTTTGCCTTTCAGCTCTCCAAGCCGATATAGTATGATGGCAACATCATACTGCATACAACATGATGCTGCATCAATCTATCAGTCTGACTCGAATATCATTTTAGAGATCATTTGAAGACTGTAATTTCAGCTGCCGATTTCTTCAGTATCGACAGATTTACAACTTGCCAGATACATACATTAATATTTCCTCACAGTCCTAACAGAAGACATAATCTGGTGACAGATATGTTGTCTTTAAATTGTATTTGCTGTTGCAAACAACCAGTGTAAAAACCGTGTCTGAGTGGCAGAGTATAGAAAGGTAGTCTTTATCTCTGTTTCCCTCACTGTGTCTGTTTTTTTTTTCTGCTAGCATGGCACGGTTAAAATAGACACAATTTGCCGTTTCTCTGGAATTGAGAGGAGCTCTTGACAGACAGGATTGCTGGTTGAAGTGTGCTGGTTAATGGCATGTGGGCAAACAACCTTTGCATTGGCAGGTTCAGAGAGAGGCTGCTGGTCTGGTGTAGGAGCACTGCATCACACAAGGAGAGCCTTCTCTACTGTGCACCCAGAGGACCTTGTATCAGCAAAGCTGTGTTCATGAATATAAATGTGTTCCCGCTATTATAACACTTAAACACCTGAAGTCACGCACACAAGCATTCGCTAAGTGCTGCCTATTAGAGGCAGGTTCGGTGGGTGACAGTGAGGAAGTGCAGGTGCGCTAAGCTGTCCCAATAAATGTGGTTAAAGATAAATATGTGGAATCAAATGAGGCCCATCTTATTTTACTATGAAGGTATGATTGTAGCTTAATTAGTGAAAATGTAATTAAAGGAACAGTTTGCATCCTACCATGAAATTTTCTGTTGTTTATATTTGAGTTTGCAGTGGTTTTTCTTAAAAATAAAAGCCATTGTGTGCAGTTGGAATTTTAATGTGAAGGAGGTTTGGTTACCCTCTAAGATTATCGCATATTATGTGTGAATGTGTAAATTTTGGTCTAAAGGTGCCCATAAAAGCAATCCCAAGAGCCAGCTGATTCAGCAGGGTTTGAATATCATGAATAAAAACACATTTTATGGCAATCTAGTTATGAGATAAAGCTATTTCTTTTTTGTAAATGATATTCCCAGCTTTCTAAAGTAGCAAATCTTCCTATTCTTGCCTTGCTTCTTGCTTGAAAGGATGAGCAGAGGATGGTTTTTCTCTCGCCTGCAGGCACAAAGGTTGCTGTGGACAGTATAGTAAATCAGTCCTTTCTCCTTCTTCATTTCCATGGGCTATAGTGTCCAGGTCAACTGGTTAACTGGTAGGTTGATTGATATGCTCTTATCGGACCAGATTCTCTTTGGCTGGACAATTGCTGGTGTTTTTTCCATAAGTGAAAAAGTGCTACATCAGTTGCCTTCCAGGGTTGTTACGTTATTTTAGCGTCAGGTAGAGGCACTCTCGCTGCGATACCCCTGCATTTTGACAACTTTGACCTTGCCCAGCCTAAAGGAGACTATATTGGAGTTGAATCTAAAATCACTGACACCATGCAAAGAATTTGTCGGTGTGATTTCATTTGGTTCAAAAGAATGGTTGAGAAGTTAAGTGTAACCTTTGCAAACAGCAGTTCACATATTACAGCTCAAGAACTAACATGGCAGATCATGTAAAAGCAGTAGTTTATGTTGATTTATGGTTCATTTAGGCTAACAGGTAACAGGTAGAGTGCTCTAAGTGCACCATGGCCTGTTTAGTTTATCTAGACATAACAAGCAGATTTTTTTGTCTCCCCATGGCCAATCAATTGGATGAAGAAATTTAGTCAACCAAGATTGTTGTCCCTGCCTTTATGTGTATATTTAATCACATTTTCATAAAAATCTTCCTGTTTTTGTTTGCGTTTGAAATCATAATCGCCACAATCTACAGGGAATACAAGCAGCCATTGTTTAGCCTTTTCCTTAAAGACGATGTATCATCATTAAAGGAGGTAAATTATTTATTCCCCTGCACCAGCATCTAGAACAAATTTCTGTTTGCTACACCGGCTCTGGTGTTATGACTGTAGACTTCAATTCAGTTCAGTTTTATTTATACAGTGCCATATTATGTAAGTCCAGGGCACTATACAGAGAGAAACCCAATAGCCCTTACTATATGCTTTATCAAAAAGGAAAGCTTGAAGCTTAATCTCAAAAGTTGAGAGGGTGTCGGCCTCTTAAACCGGGAGCTGGTTCCACATGAGAGGAGGCTGATAACTGAAGGCTCTGCCTCCCATTCTGCTTTGGAAAATTCTTGGAACCACAAGTAAGCCTGCAGCCTTTGAGCGAAGTGCTCTGCTGGGATAGTATGGTACTATGAGGTCTTTCAGGGTTATTAAGGGTTTTGTATGTGAGAAGAAGGATTTTAAATTCTATTCTGGATTTTACAGGGAACCAATGAAGAGAAACTAATATGGCAGAAATATCATCTCTGTCTCTAGTTCCTGTGTTTTTCAGAGAGTTATTGGGACATCCTGATAATCAGGAATTACAGTATTCCAGCTCAAAAGTAACAAATGTATGGACTGGTTCTTTCAGCATCACTCTGATATGGGATGTTACTAATTAAAAAGAAGGCAGCTCTGTTTCTTGTGTGAGTTAAAGGACATAAAATGGTCAAAATTGAATTCAAGTTCCTTACAGTACTGCTAGAAGCCAAGAAAATGACACCCAGAGAAACTCCATGGTTAATGTATTTCCGAGCTTTTAGATCTCAATTTTGAAGTATATAAATTACAGGTCATCAAGGCCTTCTGAGTTTAACTAAACTCCTCTATCAAATCATAAAAACAATATTTAATTGAACACGACAAGCTCAGTCTTCCACTGGAAGCCAGTGACACCTGCCAACATGACTCCAGGCTCAGGCCTGTAGATGACTCACACTGTGCCTGTCAGTAAGTTTACCTTCCTAATCAGATATCTCCTTCTGACATTTATGTTTTTAACCTGTTGTCTTGATGACTCATATCATACACACAACTCTCCTGCTCAGTATCTCCACGCCAGTGTAACAGATGTTTTCATTCACTCTGTAGTTCTGATGGATTCTGCTTTGCTCTTTTTTTATTTTGGTGTTAAGCTGCTGTGAATAAAACACACTACTTTCTGCTGGTTTGACACTTTAAAACCATAATATCCTTTGAACAGCTGGACGATTTTTTTTCTTGTGTAAATCCATATTTTACTTTTACTATCCCAAAGCATCTTTTATTTTTGTCTTCTGTGTTGTCAGTAATAATGGGCCTGAATAATATAACAACAGACCAGCGATAGACTCTTCATCAATAACAATAAGAAAATTGTTGAACAGAATGTTTGATAGCTTTACTTATTTGCATTAGATGCACACTACCGTTAAAGCACATAATAATAATGCAGAGTTTGGTGACATGAATAAACTCCAAGTGGGCTGGATTGTAGACAGCCTGTCATACTTTGATAATGGAGCACCTTCACCCTCTGTCACTCTCCTCATGGCCTCAGTGCAAGTTAGCGCACTACTCTATAGCTTTCTGGGCATCTCGTCGCCTCTGTCCATGACTGCAAACCTCCTCTTGTGGAGGCTGCAGCTGGTGAGGACTGTCACTTGTCCTTGTGAGACAGGTTTCCTCATCTAAAACCACCTTGTGTCCCCCACCAAGTAAGCCCAAGTGGGAACTCCCGGCGGCCTGCTGTGAGTGCTGACAAAGTTGACATAAAGGTGTGCAGAGGCCACACATTTAACCTCAGTGTGGAGCGCTGGCTTCACCTTGGTTGCACCTCTGGGTTTTACTTGTTTTCTTTATTCTATGTGTCTCAAAGTGAGATCATTCATATGTCATTTTAAAATTTTTATTTATGTGTGTAAGTATTCATTGTGAGTGCATTTCATTGTTGTGTTCACATTAAAATTTTTACTGCTGCACCTTGATAAATAACCTAAAGTGAGTAATTCAAAGCAAATCTTTTTTTTTGTTGGTCCTTATCAGAAATAGGTCATTAAAAATTATCACTATTCACTGATATCAACTGAAATTAAAGATTTTATCGTAATACATTTTTCAGCTGTATCACAGAGCACTAATGGGGAATGACATGGCATGACATGAGCAGCAGATATACAACAACACTTGTGTTCTGAGTCTGTGTGCAGATAGCAGTAGAAGACTTTGCTGTTCATAATGTGTTCAGATAAAGAAGGAATATGGCAGCTTTTATCCCAGGAGGGTGGCTGTGGTCGGTCATGTTGCTGTGAGGAGTGATATGGATGATGATTACAGCTGACTCTGCACTTTCATGACAGCATTCCCAACACACGCACACACACACACACACACACACACACACACACACACACACACACACACACACACACACACACACACACACACACACACACACACACACACACACACACACACACACACACACCTCAACATGGAGCTGGACCATTCAACAGGCCTGGTGAGAACACACACAGGCATACAAGCACAAACAAGGGCCAGCACATGTCAAACAGGGACACACACAGAATGCAAAATCTGGCACAGCATCACTGATAGCATTATTGAATGACAATGAGGTAACACACTGCAAACTAATGCCAATATAAAAATAATATGAAATATGAAATGTAAAAGCAGAAATCTGTGTGATTAGTTGAGCGTGTCACAGGGAGGGCTGGGCAGTGTCACATTAGAGCAGTAAGATGTGTTTTGTATGGGGGCTGCAGATCGATGAGAGCAGCGGGAACACATCGTTCACCAGGTGCTGTTGGGAGAGTTTATTGAGCGGCTCGTAGTGGAGGACATTAATTTGACAGGTGTCGGCCTCCTGGCCGTGCTGCTCTCCCCTCATACCTGTCTGCTCTTCGCCAGCTGCCTTGTTAGACACATCGCCGATGACAGATCACAGGAGGTGACACGACCAACACCAGGACAATGACCCTGTCTGGGTTCTGTCTACTGTTAGGCCTCTACAGCTACATCCCTTCAGGAAGGAAAAGTTTGAAGTTTGCATCCAGTTTTTAGTATTAAACTCATTACCACAAAAAACACAAGTTTTTCTAACACTGATTTTATTCTGCACAAAAATGTTCTTTTACTAACCCCTGATTTCCAGTTATGTTGAATCACATGCTGCTGCAATTCATTAGTATTATCTCATAATATTGGGTTTCACAATCAGTATGTCAGCTAGTATATTAAATGTTGTTTATGTGAACAGATAACATGACTAAATAGAGAAAATGATATCCAAGCCCCCCTTGTTTAAACTAATGTTTTTGAAAACTGTCTTATAATTTAGATCAAATCCTACAAATTACTAATTACACTGTTTGGTATTGGCCTCTTGAATGACTCATATTTTCTAATCTCAGCAGGACCGAGTCATCTGTCTGTGCCTTCTAAAGCTGTTACAAATCTCTGTGAGATAAATATGCCATATGACAAAACAGGTTTAGGCATAAACATGAATTAGCTGAGATGGGAAGATTAGACAGACGTGGTGGTTTGGGTTAACATTACTAGTCCACTGATGTAAGGGGAACATTTGTCAGGGTGGTTACCATAGTAAACACGAACAGACGGCAGTCTCCTGTAGTGCTTTTTTGTTGTCAGACTTGTTGCTTATTTAAGAATTTTACCTCATTTCCTTGCTTCCAGTGCACAAAAGTCAAAATTAACAATCTCTCAATACCAGAAATTTGGTGGTCAATACCAACATCATTGAAATACTACAATTCTTGTTACCATTTTTTATACCATAGTCAAAAATATATATTTTCCATATAAAAGAAAAATCCTTAACATTACAAAAAACTTTGAAATTTAGCTTTCAAGTACTTAAAACAAAGAATATTGTATTATGAAACTCACTAGTCCAGTTTCCTTGTGAGAACTTTGATGTCACTTTTTATTGTATTTCTGAGCCTCTGAAAAGCTGCAGCAGGTATAATTAGCTAAGTATGTGATGGCTGACTTAAAACCTAAAATTATTATTAATTATTTAAGTGATTAAAAATAAATTTACCAGTAAGGCAGGAGTTGAGGGACGTGCATGTCAAAGAATGTATTTACATTAGCTTGGTTACTTGGTTACAGTTTATTGAGATGGAAGACTGCAGCTCATTTTCTGTGCTTGTTGGCAAGCTTAAAGCACTATGAGAATGTTGGTGTTTAATTTCAAATTGCTAAAAGAGTATTTTTGTCATTGTTATTATAATTGTGTCATGTTTGTATTTTGATTGTTGCGGATGGATGAGGTGGTTTTGGGTGTTTAAATGGCCATGACTGTTGTAGGGTTTTAGCGATCAACAGACCACAATGACAGAGACTTCCGTAGCAGTTAATGATGCCCATCCAGTGTTTCTATGTAGAAAACTAGTCCAAGGCTACAGAGACAGTGTCCTTGTAACCGTGTGGCTAATACACTTTAGCTCATGAAAGGACCTTCTCAAATGTCTGTGGCTTAACATAGCACAAATAAGCAGATGGGAAAATGTGCCCTGTACGTCAGTCATTTTACTGAATAATGGATTATTGATTAGCAATGTGGCTGACTATTGGTTAAGAAAATTGTTAAAAATGTGCATCCCAAGTAATAAACAATGCACCTTATGAGCTACCTGTGAGCTATGAGCCTTTGTTAGCATTGTGTTTGGAGCACAACAACGGATGCAGTTGTCTCAGTTCATAAATACTAACAGTAATATTTCAGGATGTGATCACTGATACATGGTGTTTCAAATAAAATTACAACTAAAACTCTTGTGTGTACAGATCCATATGCCTGTCTTTGAGCTGCTCGGATCAGTTTTCAGTTGTGTCCTCCCTTGCAGGCGCTGTGATGCTGTTTATATTCTGGCTTTTGGTCGTCAATAACTCGTCTGATCATTTACTCAAACACTACATATCTCCTCTACTCCTGAGGTGTTTTTCTAAACATGAGTCCCAGTGGACCTACTCCAATTTGATGATTTATACCATAATGACGCTGAAACTGCTATTTTCAGAGAGAGGTGGATGCTGTTTGAATGAGTCGACTGACTAAGATAAAAATACAAAACTGCTTTCCAGATGATGCTGATGTAGAGTCTGGTAGCATCCATAAGTTCACTGACTTCAAAGTCAGACATAAACATCTCCAGCAGTCAGTAAATATGTTTCCTGAGTCTGACACGGCGAGGCCTTCTCCAGCAGCGTGTTGGTGTGAATGATAGATGATGGAAGAGCAGAAGTAGAATTGGAAGTAAACTTTTGAGAGCTGCACCACTTTCAAAAGTTGATGAATGCCTTGCCTTGCACAGAGATCAAACACATCATCTCCCATCTCTGCCTCCTCTAAATTCTACCACTTCTACTCACCTAGAGCTACTCCAGCTTTACGAGCTCTTTCTCGCTGTCCATTGATCAATTTGTTTAGGTGTTTCACCCTGACAAAGGACACATCTGCTCAACTTACAGATGATATCCCAATCTAGATGCTAAATAACCTGTATATCCTGTCTGTGTGTGTGCAGCTGATAAGTAATGGAAACAAATGGAACATGCTGACTTTACATTCATCATTCTGTGGCTGTTTTCTTGAGAAGCTAAGCAAACACTCAAAAAACAAAGAGGCAGCACAGATCCTCCAGAAAACTAAAAAACACTGCTGTGATACAATTCATCAGCTACTTATCAGAACAGGACAAACTTGAAATTAGTTTGTGGTTGTGTTTTCAAACACCCTCACATTTTAACAGTGTTTTCTCTAAATATCATGTAAAGCCATGTGAAATAGTATATTACATGGCTTCTACATGACACATTGTATTGTCATTCAATTGATTTGGGACATCTAATGACAGAAACTGTGTTTTTAGTGTATTTGAATATGTTTGTTGTCCTTAGTGAGGCCAAAGTGAGGGAGGAGAGAGAAGACAGTAAACAGAGAGTGAAATTAGCATAAGATGAGCTCTGTGGGTTGGTAGGAGTCCAGTTAAGTCTCTGTGCATGCATTAATGAACTGGTCATATTTAGTGTGACATATTTAACTTTACTGCTGTCTAGTTTACACTATGATGCAGAATAAAGTGACAACAGAACATATGAACAGTTGAGATAATTTTCAAACATGCCCCGCAACTCATGTTAAAACTTGACAGCACTTACATATAGTACATAAATCTCTGAACCCAGTGGTGGGATAAAACCGAGTACATGTACTGAACTACTTTACTTAAATTGAAATTTTAGGTACTTTTACTTGAGTTTTTCTTTGAATTGTGAGACAAGCACTGTACTCTTTAGTCTTCGAACAGCTTTAGTTACTATCCAGATTACAACGTGACATACCTTTTCTTTCCAGTAAAAACCATGCATCTCCAAATGTGTAGATTAATGTATGTTTGGGGTAAACTAAAGGATTAAGTGTTACTTTACGGGTGGAGAAAACTGTCCTACTTCTGAATGTAAAATTACCATTTCAAAAATACTCTTGGATCAGCTTGAAAGTGATGTTTCTTATTGAACATAGACAGTTTTTCACTGCAGGAACTAGAGGCAAACATGATGTGGCGTAAACATTTATAGGAACAACACCTTAATTGACCCTTTCAGCATTTCTCTTTCTGTTGTGATGTCGGATCTGACGGTTTCCAATGCAACGTTAATTGCTAGTGAGCCAAAAAAAACGACAAATAGTAGTCACTGGGCGTAACTCCAGTTCTCAAAAAAACAATTGAGAATTGTGAAGGTAGCCAACTTGGTGGATTTTATGTTGCAGATGGTGATGTTTTAGATGAGAAGACTACTGCTGGACGAGGACACCTAAAGGGCAGAAAAATGGTGTTCGTTGTCCTCTCCAAGTTTCATGGGGAGGATTCAAACAGAAGAGTAACAACACCAATTAAAAAACTATGATGATAGGTATAATTTCTTGTATGATTTGTTTTCACAGCTATGAAACCAGTAATCAGCTGATCATAATGCTTGGAATCAGCATCAGTACAGAAACTTGCCTTTCCTGCTGCAGGTGCTGTTGTCATTAGATCTCATTCTGCAGCTCCACTCATGTCGGGGTAGAAAACCTCGACAGGTGTGTGTCGATGTGCAGCTCACTGTGACTTTCCCTACCTGCAGCATCAGCTCTAACAAACATGTGGGTTGTTATCGCCTCATTATTATGGCCCCCTGGCAGAGCACATCCATGGACTATGTGGGTGTTATGAAGCACTAGAAAACATCATCAGCATAGATCATCAGGCGTGTTGTGTGGAGGGGGCCACTGATTGCCACTGATGAACACATTTGGATTCCTGTGGATATTAGGAGTGCTTTTGACTGCATGAGAAGAATTATACGGCAGCCTGCAGTGTCAGTCGTGTGGCAGGTGGTGGGCTTAGATTGTGAGCATTAGCGGTGGAGCACATCGCTGGGATGCTGCTTTCTCGCCACACACGAAGGTTTCCATCATCTCTCATATGTGCTGACATGTTGATTTTCTAAATATTAATACAACTCAAACACAAGGCGTGCAAAGATTTGGAAATGGAAAGGGTGCCACAGATATGCCAGGAGGAACATTAACCAAAGCTACATGGAAATGTTTCAAAGACAGCAAGGTGAATGTTTTGAAGTCCAGATCTCAATCCGATTCAGAATTTGTGGCTGTTCACTGAAGACCCCCGTGCAACCTGAATGAGCTTGAGCAGTTTTGTAAGAAAGAATAGAATAAAACTGCAGTGTAAGATCTCATTTAGCTTTGCACTACATGTGCAAGGCTAAATGAGATCTTACCACAAGGGCTTAATGCTGTAATTACGGCCAAGGATACTAAATACTGATATCAAAGGGGTAAATACTTATGCAGTCACTTATCTTATATTTTATATTTTTAATTCATCAACTTTAAATGGTGGAAATCTGTTTTTACTTTGACATAGAAGAGTCGGTTTTTGTAAATTATTGTCAAAACAGCAAAATTAAAGTGACCATGATTCATTGATGAAAAGCAATACAATGGGAACACTTTCAAGGGGTTTGGATACTTTTTACAGTCACTACTGTAGTCTAAACTGGGCTTGAAAGGGACTTGCTGGTATTTGCTGGACAGAAAATATCTAATCCTAATTGAGGTAATAAATTAAATCACCTAACATGAGCTCCTCAAGTAATCATCAGTGGAGTATCTATAGCTACACCACCACCACTGTAAACCTTGCCTGACCTGATGAGGGTCACCAGACCAGCTTATGACTTGTTTTATTGTATTTTGTTTATTGAGGGACATGTGTACTCCCCCAGTATATATCATAATTACAGCCCTGCTTTGTACTAACTCTCATACAACATGACTGGACAAGCTGCAGCTGTAGGCTCTTTATGTATCCCATTAAAATTATGCAGAATAAATTGTTTTAAATGCGGGTGATAAATAGAGGAATAAATAAATAGGATGTTGTGGTAAGATGTCAAGGTCATAGGTAAGAAAGTTCAAAATACATTTTATGTTATTTTTCTTGATTAAAGGTTGCTAATCTAATGGTGTGGTATCTTTGAGAGTTGCTTGTCCTGTCACCGGCTTTAGCCCAATTGGCTTAATTGGCATGTTAGTAGGAGAGGGGTGGGAGGAGGGTCAGCAGAGATAAAACGATAGTGAGGTAGTTGACGGAGAGATTCATGAAAAGTTTGTTGTTACTGATGTCTCAGATGGTCAGACAGATAACCTGCAAGCTCTCAGGATCTTGTGAGTAATAGAGAATTTGTGGTTGAAGTTTGCTGTGCTGTAACCAATACAGGGCTGCTTGTTAATTCACTGAGTGGTTAATTAGCAACGTGAACGGCTGTGGACAGATTCCTGTAAACGAGACAACAACCACTCAGAGCTGGATCACCTCCAAACTCTGGGAATATGGCCCAGTGCTGCCATATTCATGGATTCGGTCATGGACAGGAGCCTGTGGACTGGAAGTCTTAATTCTTTGTAGGAGAACATGAGTCTACAAACCGGTACCACTCCTGATTTATTTGATTTCAGTGAAGTGGTTTCTAAGTTTTGGTCTTTGTGGTCACAAGCATCATCGCAAGCCGCGCATTCACCCACTCTGCCTTGCTTTAAAAAAAAAAAATTATGCAGTGTTTTGAGGCTCAGCGCTCGGTATGAAGCTGCACCTTCAAACTATTAAAACATATTTAAGAGGAAACTGTACTGTATCATCTGAAAAGGAAACTGTGACGGAAGTTGTAACAGCTATTGAGAAACAAAAAAGAGAACACACCCAAGGTTTAAGTTAATCTTGTTTTTATCTGTTTTTTCTATGCAAGTAGGGTAAACAGTAACTGTATGGATAAATAACAGTTAGTGGGTGTGTTTGTTGGAGGTTAAAGAAATACGTACTTTAGACTGTGATGCTTGAATGCTGTGTTAAAGGGTTCGTACACTCAATTTTTTAGCTGTATTACTGTGGTCTCCTCATATTTAGGTTTATCTGGAAGGTATAACATTTCTGGAGTTATGCAAGTGAAATAACGTTAAGTTAATCTTGAGGTATCCTGCCAAAGTGAATGGAGACAAAGATCTTTAGGATATCTCATATTCAGTTAACATAACTCAAATAGTTATATATTCTTAAGATTCGTAAGATTCATACGACTTTGTACTAATATATCTTCAGTTAATGGACATTCATTAAGGGATTTTTAGACTGAAGGCACCATGCTGGATGAAAACCCTTTATTTCCAGTGGCTTGCACCGCACCATAATGGTTTGTTGCTGTGTTCAGCAAAGCGGCAAACCGTGCAAAGTGGTCAAAGTTCAAATTAGTGCAGCTTTGACCGCTGCCTGCTGTGTTGAACACCCACATGGCCAGTAGAAATGAGGCACCCAACCAGCTGCAAAAAGCAAACGCTGTCTGAATTTCCTGACTTATGACACAAGTTTGGATTTATAATGAGACAGAGGGAGGAAGACCCTGATCTGGTTCTTGATCTGGATCTTGGTTGTGTGTTCCCCTCAGTAGCTCTATGGGCCTATTTAAGTTTCTTAACAGAGGTATCACGTTCATACAGAATATTTTCTAGACGTAGTCTCGCTACAAGTTTTAAAAACTCAACCATCTGCGTTGTTTTACCAAAGATAATATTTTTGCAGAATCCAGTATCTGTGTTTTGTCTGGTGATAGGCTGTGTTAATCGGTTATCCAGTTACGGGCTGGAAGACGTAGATCACCCCATTTTGTCAAACAATTTGAACTTCTTCAATTTTTTATCAGAGGACTCTGTGTTGTCACCTGTACTGTTTTCACATGGATCTACTGTCTATCTGAATATGGCCTTAAGACCAAGTGTTGGCAGTCTGCTATCCTGTTTCGTCTCACTGAGTGAGAAAGCTGTGTGAAGGCAGCTTTCATTGTTAAAGTCAGTAACATGAGCACTTGGCTGCAGAATGTCACCTACTCTCCTTTTTTGTTCCTATACATGTAAAACAGCCATCAACCTCTCAGACAAGTCTCTCATCATATGGTGGTTTGCATGTTGTGTGTTCATGTTCAGAGCAGCTCTTAATCCCACAAATTCTCGTGCTTCTGTGGGAAGCAAAGCGATGAGAAGCAGGTGTGATTGGACAGATTGTCGAGTCTCCCTGGACTGAGCAGCAGCTCACACAACATTGTGTATGTGGCTGTCAGCGCCACCA
This sequence comes from Dascyllus trimaculatus, assembly GCA_024666655.1. Classification (NCBI taxonomy): domain Eukaryota; kingdom Metazoa; phylum Chordata; class Actinopteri; family Pomacentridae; genus Dascyllus; species Dascyllus trimaculatus. The sequence continues at coordinate 19,614,885 of CM045446.1, forward strand.
GGAAACCTTTAGACAGACCTTTAATTATCCACTGATGAACAGAGGCTGTATTTGTAATTAGAGAAAGAAAATGTTAATGCATTCTGTGGAGGATAATGGCACTCTGTGCATCACGCTGCCCAGGCATAAATCTCCGGAGTCTGTGACTTCAGTAATCTCATGAGGCAACACAGCTACACTGATTACCGTTAGCATGTCCCCACTCCAGAATGCATTCCTGCAATTAATGACACTGACAGGCATAAAATTATGCTGTACACACTCTATGCAGTGACATCAGTGCATTTTGTGGAAAGCATTTTCTATATAACGGCAATAAAAACGCTGAAAATATTATGTTGGGTTTTTTTTTTTGCTTATCGTTGGAGGCGGCCTGATTTTATATTAATGTAGCCTGACATTACTCATGGTTGAATGTGGCTGCACAATTAATCAAATATTAATCATGATTTTAGCTTTTGGTTAAATGAGCCTGATTGACTGTGATACTGACATTTAAAATGGTCATAGAAAACTATGCTGCGTATCAAATCAAGCTTTTTCCAAATGAACTGCCAGCCACCAGGGAAGGATCAAGATGTTTTGGCTTCTTTTTCAGGGAGCCGTCGTGCTATTGCATACACAAACCTGCAGCAGCAGCCTGTGTGAAGATTTCCTTGGAAATTGCGGATGCATTACACGGTAGAAAAGTAAAATACAACAGAGAACAGATGGGCAAAATTCAAATGTGTGTAGCAGAAGGTGAAGAGCAAGTCCTCCAAAACGGATCATCATCTGCTGGTTCTGCTGGAAGTATTTTGGGGTTTTTGGCAAGTGGTGTTAAAGTAGGAACAAATCAAATGCAAGAGTGTGAGACTTGTGTCTGCACAGCTGACGTGTTCAACCATCTGAAATAACACCACTAACTGCAGCACAATAAAGGCAAAGAAGAACTTTGCTGTTACACCACTGAATCCAAATCTTTGTCCAGTGTCAACTTTGAGGCCGATATCTGTTCTCACTCCTCACTGGCAACATTTGGCCACTTAGAACCCCTTTGCTTATCATTTGAACACAATAGTTGCCTTTTAGCATATTTTTTTGGTGCACAGGGTAGATCAATAGACCTATAAAAATCTATAAAAGTCAGATACAGATAGCATGAAACTTTAGCCAAATGTTTTCTGCTGCTTTTTAGGTAACAAGAAGTTTGCCTTGTAACATTTGGTTTATGTTGAGAAAGGGTGTATTTTAACCCAAAAGAGGATCTTTTTTTTCTACTAATTTTGGTGCCTAAACTTAACCAAACAGCAAGAGAAAACAAGATTTGAGTCACAAAATAAAACAAAAGTCAGTAGAAAAAATTATGTGGGATACAACCTCCAGACCCTTGAGTGAAAATTAGTGCTGTCAATTGATTAAAATATTTAATCGCGATTAATCGCATGAATGTCATAGTTAACTCGCAATTAATCGCAGATTAATCACACATTTTTTTCAATTCTAAATATCCCTTGAATTATCATTTTAATACTCTTATCACCATTGTTGCCTGGTTTTGACAAGGAGGATGCAGAGAATTTGCATCATCTGTGTGTTTGGCCATCAAGTGGTGTTTCAGACTGGATGTGCTACGGTGATAACTCAGTTGACACTGACAATACAAACAGATAATTTCGGTCTTGTCATTCGTAGGGCTGGACCCAAATATCTGAATATCTGAATATTCAGTCGTTGTGGCGGTATCAGAATAATAAAATTTTGAGATCCGAATAGTCGTGCCTGCCCCACCCCCTGGCCGACGTTGCCTGGCTTAGCATCTGCACCAGCGGCACGTGGTTCGGGAAGCGCAAAAGGAGCCAACAGAAAGGCATGGCGAGCGAGGACACTGCAGTGCCACCGCCAGCAGGAGATCCCGCTGGACTCCGACCGGGAACACCTCGCCCTCGCCAACCATGCCCCACCCCCCACCGCCGTGCGCTAATCTCACGATAAAAAAAATTTGACGCAGTTAAAATTGATTTGCGTTAACGCGTTAATAATGCAATATTTTTAACTAGTGAAATTCCTATGACGTCCATTCTTCAACCTCCTTATGAGGCTCTTTCAAACTGGAAAAGCTCCCACATACTCTATCAGCATGATGAAGGACTAGACATAATTTGATGCAAAGATTTGTACATTGGCAGGAAGGAAGCACAACAGGTCTGTCGAAATGTGACAGTACAATAAAAATAGTTTACCCCAGAATAATCGTGATAAATAATTGTGATTACCAACGTGTTTTCCTTTGGCTTTACAACTGAGGTCACCGTTGCAGTTCAAGGCAGTTAATGTCTCCGCAGCTGCGTCCATCTCAGCCAGGCTCGTCAGTGTTGTTGTTTTTGCCTTTTCTCTGTTGGTGTTTTCATGGATGCAGATACTTTAGTGATTCTGGCACAGAAAGGTGACACCAAGTTCATACTGAAAACTGATCGGGTGATGTTTTGTGTGAGATAATATTTGTGAAGTTTCTCCTCATGTGCATGATACAAGCCGATTTAAAAATCTATTAGGATTTTAAAGCTCTTGAAGTGTGAGCCAGGCCGATGCTTTACATAAAGATTGAAAATGCATTACAGTATTATAATATCAGTTACTAAATCCCTCTCAGAGACTAATGGGACACCAAGATGGAAGACTGCAAATGAATCAGAATAATAACAACTGAATTATGACTATTTATTTGTCACCAGATCTGATTTAATGATGCAGCTTCAACAAATGCAGCAAATACATGGATTTCAGATGGTGTTGGACACAGTAGTCTGACATTTCCTTCAGTGCAGTGTATGGGATATTTTCAGGACATAGAGGAAAATGTAGCTAGCAGGAAAGTGTCAGGTCGCACACACTAACACTGAAAACTGACAAAGATGTACACAGTCTCAAGATTGCAGAGGCAAAGCAGAAACATGTTACTTTTCATTTCCAGACGTGATAAGTTGATCCATTAAATTTATTGCATGCATTGTGGTTTAGTGAAATAAAAATGCTTGAATCAGACTTCATAAAATTAAAATTGACTATTTTTTCATCTTTGGAGAGCTCGATGGAGCCCTGCAGGTTGCCTGTATCAGCATTTTCACAACTCATATTGATCTCTAAACGCATTGATCTTCTTGCCAAGGCCCAAAATTCTTTAATGTCATACTCATGTGACATTCCTCCTGGAGACAGTGGATGCATACTGTATCTCTCTGATGTCTATGTGATGCAGTGTTCATATAACAGGCTATATTAAGCACTCATGTCACAATGAGAGCACTCAGGCTAAAAATAGAGCGCAGCAGAGCTGAATGAAAATGTAAGGGAATAGATTGTATCTCTTTTTGAAAGACGTGATGAGAAAATGTGAGAAGATAATTAAAGTTCATGCTCAATTACAAAAACAGCATTCAACAATCAGAAGACTTGAGCAGCTAACGCCTTAGATCACTCCTCTTATTAGTATACTGTATTTTTCTGTCTGGTCTTTAAGCTGTATTGAACCCAGTGCTGATTGTCTCTGCATTGAGACACATAGAAGCACTGGTGAATAGTAAAAGGACATGTCGGGTTACCATTAAATTATCAGTAAAATGTAAAAAAAGATACAGATAGAAAGTGTAGTTGTGTTGCATGTTTGGATTGTTATATTGGCAACTGACTCATTTCATCTCCAGTTTTCCTTCCTTGAGAAATCAACTTGCTAAATTAGCAAATTAAACTGGAAGTTGGAGTTAAGTGTGTATGAGAAGTAAATTAGCAGCCAAGAGAGGTAATTAAGTAGCTATCAGTCATGAGGTTATCCATAAACAGTTGTCCAAATGTTGTGTTCCCACCCAAGAAAAGAAAATTAAGGCCTAGTTCAGGCAACATAGCAAAGGTGTCTCTCTGCCTCTCCTCATTACAGCACTGGTTTGGACAATAAAACCTAGTTAGCAGCTAGGCGGTAGACAAAGGTAAAGACACTCAGCCTAAAACCAGACGTCTTCCTGCTATGGTATGGAGCTGCAGATCTGGAAAGGTAACATGGTGCCGTACATGCTTAAAATAGCTGAAGAGCTGGGTCTCCCACACGGTGTGTTAAGAACTGACTCATTTATCAGTGTAACTTGAATGTCTCAGTTTTGAACAAATTTGTGCAGAGCTGTTCATGATAGTACCCATTTGTGAGCTTTGGATTGATTCTGCGGAGAAATGCCAACAACAGTTAATCCTCCAGTGCATGTTTAGATTCAGAATGCACTCGGAGAGGAGAAGCTGTTCACAGATGGTCTGTTGTCGATTTGTTTGTGAGGCAGAGAGAGAGAGAGAAAGAAAGAAAAGAAGACCTTGGCCATAAAACGATAGTGACAAAGTTTACTGATAGATACTTTGTCAATAGCAGTGAGAAAATTGTGTGATTGAATCTTCGATAGTTCCACCTAAATGCGTCAGATACAAACCGCTAGGAAAGCACACAATGAAACAGCAAAGTTCAGTTGCTTGAACAAACTCCAAGCATCCTCCCTCTCTGGATCATAGCGTCCTGTCATACCCTTTGTAATGGAGCCCTTTTGCTCTACATCGCTCTCAGCATTGAATTAAGTGCAGGTCTCCCAAGGTGTGCTAGTGCGAGGCTTCCTGGGCCTCTTTTGTCAGTCTGCGCATGCAGGTGGAGGCTGTGTCTGTTTGGGACTGGCTTTTTTTCCCCACCAACTACCGGTTAGGCAAAGGCTGGCCTGTCCAATAGAAAGGTCTTCCATCTGTTGCGATCATCGTACAGTATAAGACTTTCAGTCCCTCTCAGTGAGGATTCTTTTAACGCAAAGGACTGCTTGATGTTAAGATGTTAAGTATTGGTCTTAAAATTGTTATGGGCTTTCGTACTTTCACTTCTCTTGCAATGTTGACATTTTTCAAGAGGGGGTTGAGAAATCTTACCTTTTTTGCAAACTTCTGCAATCTTGCATCCAGCTCATGATCAATTCGACCATCTACATTTAGCTGCACTCCTAATTATGTTAAGTCTTCAACTGTCTTGACTTGTGTTCCATTTAGAGGCATATTATCTTCTGTTTCTCGAGACTCTTAGCAATTTGCATTTATCAACGTTGACTTTCAATTTTGCTCTTGACAGTGCTCTATTCCAACTGTCCAGCAGAGTATGGACCGTCTCTAGGAATTCTTCAACTGCTACAGCGCCATTGGCATACTTCATTGTTGAGTCTACATTCTCCACTCTTCTCAGAATGTGGTCCATATATATTATGAACAGCAAAGTAGAGACTCCTATTTGTGTCCCTCACTTCACTGTCTTGCAGTTCGGGATCCCTGTCCGGTGCTTCCTGTTCAAGACCAGCAAATGCAATGTCAGTGTGATGCGGTGGCGTCACCCAGGTCCCTCTCTGTGCGACCAGCATTGACAAATCACTTTTGAACGGTGCACCTTTTCTAACATATAATTTGCTAAGTACAACAGTTTCTTTGAAGTTTGTTTATTTATTCTATGTTTTTAACATAATAATAAAAGTTGATTTTTCTTTTTTTAAATGTATGTCCAGGGGAGATCATTCCTTCATCCTTGTCTTATTTATGATTATTCATCTATGTCTTTTTCATTGTTAATGTTAAAACAATTACCTGTGTACCTTAATGAATATGTCGGATATACTAAAAATTAAGGTGGGTAAATTTAGTTTACCCATTTTAAATTGCTAGAAATTTGTGTGTTGGTCAATGTTGATCTTATGATGGGCTGCCACAAATACGTCAATATGTAGAAGACACAGATCTGAGGCCACTGGACTCTTTTCACATAGTGTCAGACACCTCCACTAATATATCAGCAATCATTAGTTGTTGGACTGACGGTGGCCAAAGCACAATAAGTAGTTCAAGTCGCAGTATTAAAGGTAACAAACCAAAAACAGAAATTTGCCCACCAATGAAATCTCATTGGCAAGTCTAGTACTGATCAGCTAATCAATACATGGAGCAGCCCAGTAAGCACAGTGGAGACTGGTAATTTCCTCAAGGTTTCTTACTGAGTTCTGGGATTTAAACAAAGACCTCACACATCTATTTGTGCACAGTTTGGTGTGGATCAGCAATGTGCTGATTCCAGTGTTTTGGAGCAGAGGGCATGTGTGTTCCTGGCATTCAGTCAGAAGTTTCATATGAGCAGCCCCTAAAGGGGGTGTTAGAGCTCTTTCCTGCAGGAGAAAAGTGATGCATTGCACCCAGCTGCACAGTCCTGCTGCTGAGTAAGCCTCAGTGTTTCCTCCAGACGTTTGCTAACCAATTTTTTGAAGTTCAGCGATCAGTTCACTTCCAGTATTATTGGATTTCAACCTGACACATTTTGTTTCTGGATCTGCGATGTTAGAGGGTCATTAAGAGGCAGCTCACACCACTAATCACAGATGCCGAGCGGCTTTTTGTAACTGAATGAAGGGAGAGGAATTAGAGCCAGTTGCCTCTACCAGGTGGCCACTCACTTTCAAGGGGAACCACAGCTTGTTTGATGTGTCTTTTGACCCTGTGAAATTGCAGGAGTTCATATTGCTGAAATGATGAATCTTTATGGGAAACATGAGCTGGCAGGCTTTTGAAAATGTGCCCTGTGATGTTAAGTTAAAATGGATACCCCCATCAGAGCAGCCACAGCGTAGGTAAAGAGAGATGGTCTTTGTTGCAGATGGATTTAATGCCACCAACTTACCTGCACTGAAACAGGTCCTGCTGTTATAAAATCATTTCTGGAGAAACGTAAGGTTTTCATTTTTCATGCTAAAGACCAGTAAAACTCTACTGAACTGCTGGTTTTAAGCCTCTGAACCCCAATGTTTGCCAGCAGGTTTGACAGGCATGTTATCTTTAAACCAATCACTAAAATGATGCCATTTATCAGAGTCAGAAACTGTAAAAACCGAAAGAAATATTAAACTTTCGTCTATCAACATACTAAGTATGAAATGCAGTTCTGTCTCAAAAATGAACCAAATCTAAGCTTAAATTCGTGATATTTCATCAAAATAAAAAAAAGTCGCCTAAAGTTAAGTTTTTGCACCAGATCCTGTAAAACACTAAAATGTACACATTGGCAGTTTTCACAATACTCTGCACATTCTCACTCTGAAGAGATTTTTTCACCAACAACTTGCTGACGTCTTGCTCCTTTGTGCATTACTTTTGGGCTACACTGTATTCGTTTTAATTTGGTAAATTTTCGTGACAATCACACAGCACATGATTAGGTCAAGCCCTGCCTGAAAGTTGAAAATCCAGCATTTTTTTCTACTCTTACAGTTTGTGGCTCTGAGAAACGGTGTAATCTTGGCGATTTCTTTAAGGACAACAGGCCTCTCAATGCTGTTGGTGGGTTTTAGGGTTCAAAGGGTTAGATCTAGTATGTGATAAACTTTTTAGGGCTTCACCATTGTGATGTTATCGTGTTGCAAAAAGCTTTTTGTGTTAATGACTAAAAGCCGAGTGTGACCCACTATAGACTTGGTCTGTTTGCAAACACACCCCCACCCCATTACTCTCCTCTCCTGATTGCGGGTAAAGCATGAGGGTGGAGTCTGTCTTACCTGCTCGGGCTCTACCCCTCAGCACAGCTTCCCACCAGAACAGAGCCCGCCTCTGAGCCTCCAAAAACCTCCCCTGAAACCCAACACCTGTGACATCATGCAGACAGACCCTGCTGCTGCCGGCTGGTCCTGCTCTCAGAGCTGCAGGCTGTTCACTACCCCTCAGTCCCAGGAGAGATCAGCAGCTCTGACCCGCCACAAGGAGGTAGTCCACATTCAGATCAATCACGCTGCTACAGAGCCTCTACCTGTGCACACCTCCCCCTGGCTCCGTGCTCCGCCGGCTCGGAGGAGTCTTCGTTTATGGGCTTTTTCGGGGACTTGTCCTGTCACTTCTAAAGCACATCGCTGAAGGCTGCCGTCACTAAATCTCCCCAGGATACTCTTACTTTCTCCATGGATCTTAATGCAGGTAAGCCCTTGCCGTTCCAGCGACTTGTGAAGTTTTTATGCTGAATGCGGCCATCTGCTCGCACGCCTTTGGAGGCTTTTATTTCTCCGTTATAACTTTGAAAGTGGCTCTCAAATATCTATTTAGGGCCTTTCTGAGTATCATCCTCTCTTTGGTTGGATTGCACTTAACAACAAAAGACCCTGGTGAGTTTGCTTCCGACAAGGGTCTGTGCACACTCACACCAACAGCAAACAGGGGAGACAGAGAGAAGAATGAACAAACAAGACAGAGTACATTGAAGAGCTGAGTTTGCCTGCAGGAGGTAAACTTAGAGTCCACTGTGATTCAGTGCAGAAACATAAAGAAGTCTACTCGCTCCCTTTGTTTGATGCTTTTACCCTCCTACACGTTTCAACACAAATATTGCAGATCTTCATTAATAAAGCCTTGCGGTGGCATATTTAATATTCATTTTATTTGTAATTATCTAAACTAAGTTAAAGAGCTGCAGAAAAAATCTGCACATCCAATACTTGAGATACACATTACATGAAGCCTGTGAGCAGAAGTCCAAGCAACAAAGTAATAAGGCAGTGTAGGTGAACAAGTTCATATAACTAACATCTGAATGGGATAATAACACAAATGGTGACTCAGTCAGACTCAAATGTCCAAGAATTTTGGAGGGATTATTACAGTTATCCAGTCTAATTTATTAATCAATCGATCAGTGAGTAAAATGTCTGAAAATTGAAACATGTCCGTCATAATCAGTGTTGATCTCAAAGATATTCAGTTTACTTCGTGACTATGGATTTGATAATTTAATCGTCTTAAATCTACAGCGAAGAACATTTGTCACCCCCTTCTGGCAGTCAGAGTAATTGCTTGCATCGCATTTGTCTCGCCATCCTGTCTTTCTTTTTCAGTCAGAAATCCCTCCTCTGCATTTTCTTTTTTATCTGAAGCATCAGAAACTTGTCTTGGATGCTTCACTGGAATTTCCGCTGTAGGATCCACTGTACTCTGAGCTGATGTAGACTACTCGGTTACCGTAGCTACAGTTGCTCTCCTCCTGAGCTCCAGATAACCAGTCATCGCTACATTGCTACCAGTGCACTAGCATGGGAATGTGGCCACAGTTACCGTCACCATTTCAATTAAATCCAATGTGCTCTGTTGGCATGAATGGTAAACAACTCTTGTTGCCGAGCAAACCATTAACAATAACTTGTGAAAAGTCATTTGTGATATATTTGATTATCGAATCTAATCTAAATGTCCTAAACAGATAAATACAACAAAACGCGGTAAAATGAGTAAAATATCAAATAAAGAGTTTGAAAACTGTAAAATATAACGGAAAAAATCGGAAAAGATCAAATTAACCTTGTTCTCTAATAATGTTACACACAGTGTCTTATACAATTTCCTTTTGGCTTGACAACTACCATAAGCTTTTCAGTGTTTGGGGGGCGGGGTTCACAGACATATCCAGTGTCACTTACAATCAAGTTACTTATTACATTACATACACATCACATAGACATCGGGACATCAGCAGGTAAGGTCCACATGAGTGATTGTCTAGTTGTTGTCCCTGGACCATGAGATTATCCTAGATGAGAAAGAATTCCAAGCTTGCACAGTTGCGGGTTGTGCCTGGTTAAGTCGTGCAGTTGCGTGCTCGATTTCAAAGAATTTTGACTTCATTACATACTATTGGACAGCTTAATCTATAACATTATATTTTGTAGAAAGGCTCTCAAGTTATTTGTGTGAAAGTTTCTGCATCGTGTTTTTTCAGACCACCAAGCTTTTATTTATTCACAGTAGTTTTTATTCACTAGAAGCTGTCAATTTTATGAAGCCTCAAAATAAAATAAAAAGTTTCAGTTGCAACTTGGACAGAACAAAAAAAAAGTTTGACGCAGAAGAGAACGTCCTTGGAGAAGATATTTTAGAATTTTCTTGTTCAGTTTAATTTGGACTTTCAACCAGAAGTGAAAAAAATAATTAAATCTTCGCTACCAATGTGTCCAGTTTCTGTTCATTCCTTTCCTGCGCTAAACAGATGTAACTGGCTTTGTTCAGTTCTGAGCACGTCTTATAAAACACGAGACAAAGAGAGAAGTAGGCCAGCGCTGCCGAACAGGTCAGCCTCCCTGGAGTGATGTGAAGAAATCACACTGAACACGCCGTCTAATGTTCAGCAGAGAGCTGACCAGTCTCTGGGGACTGCTTACATTTCAGGCAGCCTCATGTCTTTCAACCACACTGTTATCACCAGCTAATCCCACAGTCCTCGACAGCCTCTGTTGTTGGTTTAAAGAAGACTCCATTTACTTAAGACTGACTGTCCTACATGTTTCTACAGCTCACTTCAGGTGTCATGTGTGATGCCAGCATGCCTTTGTCTCAGGAATTCCGATTGTATAAGCATTGTGGTAACCTTAGCAAAATAACTGAAGGTGTAATTATCATTGTTGGGCTATAAATACTGTAATAGGAATTAATTTAAAAGCAGTTTTCTTGTTATAATGACTTTGGATGGTACCCAGGAAGAGCTCAGCAGAAAACTTTCCCTGCTTGTTCCCAGTGGTGAAAGAAGTATTCAGATCCTTTACATAAACAAAAGTACCAGTACAGCAAAGTAAAAATCCTCCATTACTGAAAAAAATGCTTTCGTAAAAGTGCACAGTTGCAAAATGAAGTTAAAGTATTAAGGTAAAAGTACAGGTTTGGTCCCTCTGACTAATGTATTGTTATATATGCCGTCACTCGATTTTTATTTAGAGCTGATACACAGTTTTTTAAGAATTTGGATCATTTGAACATTTTTTGAGATGAAATCAAGTTAGAGGTTTAGAGGGGAAAATTACATTTTGGTGGAACTGTTAAGAACTAATAGAAATTGGAAATGTGAGCCTGGCAACTTACTGCTGTTTGTAAAAAGCCATAAAGGTTGGAAACTGCCATTTTAATCTTCAACTCTGTGTTGTATGTAAAAGCCTGTCGTGTTATTCGTTGTGTCAAAGCCTCATCTTAAACGTAGCTAAAGTATAATATTCCCCCCAGTAATGTAGTGGAGTGAAAAGAGAAAGGAGCATGAAATGGACATCTTTAAATAAAACACAAGTACGCCGAAATTGTACTTTACACGTTTTTTTTATTGAAAATATTTGGAGACTCTACATGCCATTGATATTTAACTATATTTTTTCCAACCTCTCTAAACTAAGCAGTGCTCTTCACTTGAACTCTACGAAGACGTTTCACCATGCTGAATGTTTTTTCCAACAAGTGCAGAACTTGAAACACTTCTGCTGTGTGACCAGTCGAGCTGCAACAAATCAGTTAGTTATCGACTATTAAATTCATTGCCAAGTACTACTTAAATACTTGGTTAATGATTTTGAATATTTTTTTTAACAAAAAAGGCTCAATTCTATAATGCAATCCTCTGAAATTTCATATTTTCTTCTTTCTTTCCTCCTCTTTGACAGTAGTTATCACAAAAGTTGGACAGGTTGATGAAGTTTTCCTGAAAGTGATTTCTTTGTTTTTAGCCCTGTACTTATGGAAGGTTTCTTGCTAAACTATTTTCTGTTTTGCTTCTTGTCTTTTAAAAGAGTTGGTAAAATTTGTGACTGCATGTAGAAACTCATCCTAAATATATGGTATTTGCAGAGGAACAGTAAACTTCAGTGTTGGAACAGGTCATCGCCTCATCACTTCTTTCTATAACCAATCCCATTTTGCTTTTGACCCCAGCGCTGAGAGCTTAAATTCCCCCCTCGTCTTCAGTCACTCGGCCTCCCCGTCCGCTTCATGCTGGAATCTGAGTAAAGGGCTTTGCTCACGGCAGGTTAATTGCCTCGGAGATTCCTGTGCTAATAGAGCTAATCCTGCTTTTGTGCAGTTTGTGCTCCAGTTTTGAGCTTGTTAGCCGGGTTATTGTGTGAGGTTGCAAGTATTAATTGATTAGCATTGAGGCTGTGGCTGCTTCTCAAAGTCAGGGAAGGATCCTTAACAAGCGCATTTCTCGGATGAAGGATTGTTCCGATGTCTGGCAAGGACCACGTCCTTCGTTCGGACAGTTTTAAAGGATAACTGTGTGTATCTTCTGCACTCTTAACCCTCTGAACTCCAAGCAGATTCTGGGTGCTTGGTTTTTTTGGTTGCTCTCGTCACATGTTTAGTTAGTGTGGACTCATCTTTCACGGCAACATGAAGTTCTGTGCCTCTATGGAATCAGCATAGCCGTGGCTAGAAGTAGAGAGAACTCAAACATGTTTCCTGTGCACAGTTATATTACAGTAAATCATTAAAAAGAAACAAAATAAAGTTGATTGTTTTTGATGAACTACTTCACAAAAATTGGAAAAACCTAGAGCCAACATGCCCATACATGTTACCGATACTGACTCGACATACTGCCTTTGCTGACATCTTACTCCTCTGTATGCCTTCATTGAGACATGCTGTATTTATTTTATTGACTAAGTATTCTAATTTTTCTCTCAGTCTCTCCAGTTTGTTTCCATGCTTGTCTGCTCTCTGCCATTTGTAAACACTGCCTGCAGTTCAGCCGAATACCCCCTAAATTTTTCTTGCATGGCTGTTGATCGCAGCTGAATCACTCATGGCTTCTTGGTTATACAGAGGAGCATAAAATGCAGCCTTATGCAGAATCTTCTCTTATTTTTGACGTTTTAATTAAACGTCAGCTTGGATTTGGTTAATTAAGGTAAAGCACATCCTACATGACAAGTTGAAAGACCATCTGAAAGTTGAAAAACCAACTATTCTTTCTCGCTTCTCCAGTTTATGGTTTTGATAAATGGTATAATTTTGCCGATGTTTTAATAGATAACAAGCTTTTGAAACCCGCTGGCAGATTTTGGGGTTCAGAGGGTTAAGAAATGCTCCCTGTGTGTTCTCTCGTCTTTCTAATAAACACTTCACACAGAGCTCAGGGAAATGTTGTTTTTACAGACATAAAACAACTACTAAAGACATTCACAGGAAATTATATACTTACACAGACACGCACACACACATTCTCATGTCTGAAGTCTTTGTGAAACCTTTTAGCACAGCCGGATGGAGATCAAGATGAAGTTGCCATTAACACTAGTAATTTGGTTTCCCTATGAAGAGAGCATTTCGCTGTACTCCTTCCCTCTTTGATGTAGGAATTCAAAGTCCCTTCCCTCCACCACAAGCGTATGAAGCAGAGTTCAAAATAGATGGAATTTATTACCATTTTATTTCCCTGCCTCAGTTATTTAGGGTGTCATCCATAACTGTGGTCTGTGTGGAACTTAATCCCTCTTCGTCTCGCTCTTGTGGAACAACATTGCAACATATTAAACTGACATTTTTTTCTGTCTCACCCTTAAATTTTCCATTAATTGAAGTTCTCTAGATAAACTTAGAAATGTGTGACTTAAGTGTTTGCAATTGAAAATGATCCGAAGCTATTCATAAATAAGAGATGCAAATATTCTGCTTTGAGGCTCCCTTTATTATATCAGCCTGAAGGAATCCTTTTTCTGTGTGAAGCAGTCAGTGATATGCAGCCTTTGGAGGCCAGTTACAGTCTCCCTGCAGCATCTTCTCTGAGTCGACTGCTCATCAATGGGGCTCTGTGATTCAGGAGCTGCAAAGAAAATCCTTAAAGGGATTGTTCTGGGTTTTGTTAAGCCTTTCTGATTCATAATGAACTTCTCTCTCCTTTCAAAGAGCCGCTGCACCCTTGTCGTTTTTAGTGTTATGTCAGTCAACTGTGATGAAAAGATTTCTTGTTAAAGACTTAGCCGGATCAGCCTGCATGTCATGGCACAAATTAGTTACTTTATACTTTTTTAAACTAAATCTCATTCAGTGTTGCTTTCATTATGTCGGAGTCTCAGCACTTTCCTGACAGTTTGCAACCAGTCAGTCGTAGAAATCTTGAGACATTAAAACCACCTGCTTAACAGTTTGTTGGTTTCCCCTCCTGCTGCTGAAATGGGTCCGACCCCTTGATGCTCTGACGGTGTCCTGTGGTATCAGGCGGCAAGACGTTGAGAGTAGATCCTTTAAGTCCTGGGAGTGGTGGTGTGAAGCCTCCATAGGTCCCACTTGTTTTCCCAGCTCATCCCACAGATGCTTAATCAGTCTGAGATTTGGAGGCCAAGGAAACATTTTGAACTGCAGGTCATGTTCTTCAAACCATTCGTGAACAGTGTTTGCAGTGTAGCAGGGTGCATCATCCTGCTCAAAGAGGCCACTGCCATCAGGGAATACTGCTGCCATGAATTCCTGTGGATGGTCTGCAACAGTGTTTGAGTGGGCGGTACATGTCAAAGGAGCATCCACATGAATGCGCGACCCAAGGTTTCCCAGCAGAACATTGCTCAGAGCATCACACTGCCGCCGCCGACTCGCCTTTTTCCCATAGTGCATCCATGATGTAAAAGAAAACGCGATTCATCAAACCAGGCCTCCTCCTCCTGTTGCTCAGTGGTTCAGTTATGTTGCTCACATGCCCATTGTAGGTGCTTTCAGTGGTGGACAGGAGTCAGCATGGACTCTGCGTGGTTCCATATGCAGCAAGCTGTGATGCTCTGTGTGTTCTGACAATCTCACAATCATGGCAGCGTTAAGGCTTCCAGCTACAGTAGCTCTTTTGTGGGGTCAAACCACACAGGTCAGCCTTCAATCCCTTCATTCATCATTATGTCGCTGGTTCACCGGCAATATGGGGTTTTAATTAAAAAGCTTTAGTGCTGGTAGGTGGATTTTATTGCCTTTAGACAGACCCAAGCTTTTTTACGCTTGTTTCAAGTTGAGCTGCAAGGATGAAATGATTAGTCAACTATTGATTTAATTGCAACCTATTTTGGTAATTGATTCGAGTTTCGATTTTGTGTAACTTCTTGAGGGAAAAAAAGTCAAAATTCCTGGATGCCAACTTCGTAAATGTGAACATTTTCTGGTGTCTTTCCTCCTTTATGACAGTAAACTGATTATCTTTGGGGTGTGGACAAAACAAGATATTTAAGGATGTCATCTTATCCTTTGGGAAACACTGACATTTTACAGACTGGATAACTAATTGATAAATTTAGAGAATAATCAAGAGATTAATTGACAATGAAAATAGTTCTTAATTGCAGCCCGAGTTTCCAGTCTTCATGCTAAGCTAAGCTAACTGCTTGCTGGATGTAACCTTATATTCATCATACAGACACAAAAGTGGTATTAATCGTCTTGTGTGATCCAACAGAAACGAACTGTAAACATCCTGTATCCAGTTTATTCGCTAAAATGTCTATCATTCCCCAACTTCAGCCTTACTGCCGCTGCTGAGCACAGATGGATTTTAGAAAAGAAGAATTTAAAATGAATGTAATCACAGGTTCTGCACAATCACCCAGGGTCAGAGTCTTGCCTGCCAGTGCTGTTATAAATGCTGCTGTGACCGAGCCCTCTGAGCTTGAGTGATGAATGCGACAAAGCTCTTTTTGAAGCCCTCCACTGTCACATTGTTGAAGCAGTGCAGTGGTATGACAACGCAGCCTGTAGACCTCCAGAGCTGCTTCACAACATTCACAACAGCGTCTGTGTGTGAAGTCAAGGATGAGTCTCAACTCGCCTGCTGAATGCAGTCGGGGAGTCCACCTGACTGGCTGTTATGACAGGAGTTATGCTCCAAGACAAGCACTCTGTGCCTTCATTTCACTAAGCCGAGTTGAATAGGACAATAAAATGGAGAACAGGGGAGGGCTGGGATTCTTTGAATATGTGTCATCATTCATACATGAAGGGGGATATTTATCATCAGATGGAGCTGAGGGGCCGCCCTGCTCTCAGGCAGCCTGTCTGTCTGCAGATACATGAGTATGCTGATGGCTGATGCACGGGAAAATGATGAGTGACTCAGTGATGCTGCTGGGAATGGGCAGATATTTGTGCCTGCAGGTACTGAATTTGAATTCAAGGGAAGTGGATGCGTTTCAGATATTAAAAATAGAAACGGAATCAGTTTCTTACATGTAAAACCTGTCTTTGAAACAGAAATAAGTCTCTGAAATCAAACTGAGCTGCTGGATACTGTTTCTTCTTGCAGATGCATTTTAAATGTTTTATGCTGCTAACAGTTTGACTCCATGTGAAGCTATTTGGTTAGGAGCAGTCTCTAAGTGAAGGCTTCACCCCTCTGAACCCCAGAATCTACCAGCAAATTTGTAAGGCATGTTATCTTAAAAAATAGCCAAAATGGCACCATTTACCAGTCTCAGAGACTGTAAAAAATGGATTTTTAACTTTCTCCTTAAACTTATCATCTGTGAAATTCAATACAAAACCAGTCTTAGCTTTAAATGGGGCTATCTTATTAAAATCACTTATTATACAGTTTATCCTTCATATAGAGACTCATTCATTTCCACTGAATTTGTAACTCAGTATCAGACCATTAAAATTCAAAATTTCTAGCATGCCCCACACATCAAGTGTATATACATTTTTTATGATGAAAACCTGGTAGCAGGGGTGCCAGGAAAAAAAGGGAATACTCTAACATTTAAAAGCTGTAAAACTAGTAAAGGTAATAGCAAAAATCAGAAAAATAAAGATTTATTAGCAGATTTAAATGCAGTAAAACAATGCAATTTTAAGTGAATTACCATTTGTAAAAATACAGATGTTTGATGTCGACATTTTTTCTTTTCACCATGTAAATTTATAAAAAAAAAATCTGTGACTTTACTAAAAATGATCAGTAATTTAATAAAACAGGTAAAATAGCAGAACAATTTTTGCTGATTTAATACACTAAAGATAGTGTTATTTCATGGTAAACTGTTGTAAAAGGACAGATTGCCATTTGTAAAAATAAGAATTTGTGACAATTTTTACCTTAAACTAGCACAACAAATGAAAAAAATAAATGATTTTATGAGGTATTAGCTGTAATTTACCAAAATAGGGAAAATCTGTAAAAGAAAAAGGGTTAATTATTAGAGAAACAACATTTGCCAACTATTAAAAACATTTTTATAGTGTAGTGCCATTTGACTCATAAAATCGCCCAAAAATCCTGTCCATCAGCCTTAGTGTTTGCAGCAGTGACCGACATGCTGGAAAGTAAATGCTTCTGTGGATTGTTTCATTGTTTTTAGTGTTTCCAAAACAATTAAAACCATTTGCAGTTCAATGTAAAAGAGTAATAAAAAAGGTAATAAAGTGGGGATCAGGCCACTTTATGACATTGCTACTGGAACAGTTCACCATTGGTTTACTGTTCTCTGGTCGGCAACTGTCAGTCAGCCTCAGTGATGCTTCACACTCATCCATCCGTCAGTCTAAACCCAGCCCCTTCACTTCTGCTTCGCCAGGCCGTATCGATCTGTCTGCTGACACAGTTTTGTCTCCAGTAGTGAGGGAATGATGTGACCGTCTTTCCTCGCAGCCTGCGGACATGACGGATCGGCTGCATTCATATTTAACGGTGTTTATGAGGGCGGACGTGAGCAGCTGCCCTGTCAGAAAGTGTCGCCTTAAAAGCTGCAGTTTGTCTGTGGCCTTTGGCGTGGTGTTGAAACGCAGCATGAGGAGACAGCAGCTCCCGTCTTGGTGATGCGTCGCTCACGTAGGATTGTAACAAATTGTTGGCACTTTACTATGTTTTGCTGCTTGGACGTCTACCACTCAGATTACAGAGATTTAGAAACCAACAATACCAAATAGTGACAAAAAAAAACAAACAACAACGGAACAAAAAAGTTTTTTTTCCTCCTTATTGTTTGCTTCACTGACTTGTAATTTGCCATAATATACTGTATTGTTGCTAATTACTCCATAATTACAGAAAATGGGGAGCTGTAATTAAGAGGACTACCACAAAATGTAATCAGCAGCTTTTCTGCCAGAGGAACATTTTGATTTCACCCTTTCAGACAGTAATACCAGCCTATCAGTGTGTCAGCACAAAGGCTCTCATTTTGCTTTATATCAATTCAGTTTTAACAGCAGCTTGTCAGCTCTATCAAAAAAAACAAATCGCTGAGTGCTGTTGAGATGGAGATAATACCGACAACTTCAGCTGTTTTTTATGGCAGTACTTTTACAAAAGATGTTTACAGTAATTGGTCTGTTCAGGAGTTTGACACTGGATATCATGGTGCCTCACAATTGGTTTAACCCTCTGAACCCCAAGAAGTTTCTGCTCGATTTTCAGCTCCGGTCACATTTCAGCTCAATTTTGAATCCCTTTTCACTGCAATGTAAAGTTCTGGGAAAAGTACATAACTTTACATTGCAGTGAAAAGTAAAGTTATGGAAAAAGTACAACAATGTCTTGAAGTGGAGTGTTTGAAACTGTCTTTAGTGCAGTTTAACAAAATTATAATGCCGTTAAAAAAGAGCAAAAATAAAAAACTAAAGTTGAATTTCTTTGCTTAGTTATTTTACGGAAAACAAGTCTAACTGTAATCAGCATGTACAGGATTTCTCAAAGTGTCTACATATGTTACCCATACTTGAAAAAAATAGTGACTCTACTAACTGTAGATATTTGACTGCTTACATTTTTAATTTGTTTTCAAACTTGACGTCTTTCTGCTGTGTGCAAACACAGCCTGCAGTTCAGCTGAAAAGTCATAGCAAATGGTTTATTTTTTGGCAAACCTTTCAGTGAGACACGTAGAATGAAGTAATTTTAATGAAATATCTTGATTTTGAGCTTTGACTTGGTTGGTCTTCTCAATGTAAACACCATTTCAGAGATGAGTAGCAACCCCGAAAACAGACTGAGTGAACATCCTGTTGCTGTATTTTCAGATTCATCGACTTATTCTGATTCACTTGAGGGCAGTGTTCAGTAAAGTTCAGCCCACAATCCAGAGGTAGCCCACATCAGCGGATATCATTCATGACAAACTATTTAGGCTGCCTTGTGGTTCCACGTTGTTGTCCTTTCGGATAGCTGCTGCACTGAATTGAGGTTAAGTTTCATGGTGGCTGTCTTTAACCGGTATCACCGTCCTCCAGCACCCCAGGTTCGTCAGCCCTTAGAGTAGGTCGCTGAAAGTGTTTTGCTGACGGTGCTGGCAAATACAAGGTCATGGGGTTTTTTAACTGTTAAGCCCATCTCTCAAGGGAAACCACCGGTCCCCGCTAACCGCAGCTTTTATAAGAGGAGGTCTGCAGATGGGGATGCCCAGGTTGCATGGACAAGCGCACCTCAGGAGACCTGCAGCGAAGCCTACTGTGGCTCTATTACTAAGGGGTCTGATCGACTGTTTATGAGCCAGGGAGGGAGCATGCTTGAAATGTCTGTTTTACTTTCATGCAGCTATCTGTCGAGCATCTAGGAATATGTGTTATATATAATATAGAAGTGAATGCAGGAATAATGCAGGCTGTAATGATCCACATCATCCCTGAGATGTTACTTGCTAAAGTAATTAATAATTGGCTAGTTTAAAAGATTAAACAAAATAAAAATCAGGCGCTGTACGTGAGTGTGGGGAGAGAACGGAGGAGAACTTCATTTCATCTGTGTTTTCGAGTTATAGAATTTCATAAATGTGTTAATTTATTTCTTTCTTTAAATGCACTCCATTACTTTAAACAAAAAACCCCTGTGATTTAGCAATTTTACAGAAGAAACAGTTTCAGATCTGTAATAAAAATAAAACACTTGAATGCACAGAGAAACCATCACGCATATTTAATTTGTGTTGATCACATTGTGGCACGATCACAGCAAAAACCCAGCAGCGAATAACAAGCCGACTGTTTCTCACTTTAATTGATTAGGATGTTGGATGTCAGATATGTGGATTGATAAAAAGACTGAAATGATTGGTGATTGATGAGTGCAGTGTTTCATCTCACTGCATTAATGTATCAAAGCTCTGTGAAGGTTGCTTCTCATCTGTGTGCTGCGGCTGCAGGCTGACAGCCAGTCTTTCTTCCTGCCAGCTGTCTGGACCGTCAGTAAGTGAATAACCCTGTCGACAAATAGCCTGTATAGTATCTCACAGTCTCCACAGAGTGATGAGGCGGACTCATCAGTGTCTGCAGAGGAGCATTGTGGGACTGCGGGGGGAACCACAAGGGTTGGGTTTTGACTGTGGGCTCATCACCCTTCTTTTATTACATCTGAGATGTGGTTGCAAAGGGTAAAAAGTGTAAAAAAGAAAAGAGTGTTTCTTTGTGCTGCCTTTGTTCCACATGCACAGGTGTTTATCCATTTAAGGCCAATTCCACCTTTTGTCTATGTATAATAATGGTGCAAGGTTTGAAAAGAGATTGTTCTTTTTCACTCATGACCATTCAGCTGTGTGAAGCATAACCAACATCAAGTCATGACAAAAACAATTACACATAAACCTAATCATAAAGTGAGATCAGAGCAATAAAACTCAGTGAACCAAATGAAATTACTACAGCTCAGTCATGTTGTTGTCGTTGTTGGTCGTGAACGTATGAGCTTCCTCGATGTTCTTTCTTATCTGGCATCTCCATCAGTCCGGTTGCTGGTGAGTCACTCGGTAACAAGTTATGGTTCAGATTTTGAAAGCAGTCTTTGCTGTGCAATGTTCTGATGTTGCAGGTTCAGAAGAACGTAAAAATCTGTCCTGTCCGACTGAACGTTTTCATAGATTGCACCGAGCGCCTGATATCCTGTGTGTCTCAGAGCTGCCATGCTGAGGTAGACAAAATTACTTGGTTTCAGCTAAGATTAATCTGACTTTAAAAGACCTTATTTTACTCGTTTCAAACTAATTTTTGGGAAAACATCTGTCTGAGCTACTGCGCTGCAGTAATTGAGTGGAGGCTAGAGGCTTCTCTGTATACAGCTGACTAACAGTGAGGGAACATTATTAAATTGTAGCATGTACAGATAAGGTCTACATCTGAGCTTTTTAGGGGATATTTTGTAAACTGTGGCTTCAGAAAACAACTATGGCTACACCCTGCCCCCTTGCATGAGTCTGTGCCACCTACCACCTCAAGTAAACTCTCTATCTATAAAATAAGATAAGATTCAACTTTATTGTCATTGCCCAGAGTACAATGAAATGCAGTCTTCACATATTCCAGCTTGCTAGGAAGGATGTAGGGTAAGGGACTTGCTCAATGGTCCAACAGTAGCAGCATGGGCTCTGCTTAGTGGTCAGAAATTGAAGGAAAATTATTAGATTACAGTCACAGGTAACAGACTATATTGACCGATGCCATCTGCCATCTATTGTAATCGGTCAAAAGCCCATTCTAAGGCAGGTAAAACCCTGAAACAGACTCTCGTACTCCATTACTTTATTTCATCTTCTAGTGATGTTTAGCTCCCTGTACTTTTCAGTGGCTATACCACAAATCCAGGCTACTTTGCTGAACATTACCTTTATGGACACAGACTACCGGCGCTGTTAAGGAGAGAAATTACTTAAACAATCAAACATAAAGACCAAATTCTTGATCTTTGCTACTCTACATTAGCTATCAAATCGTGTCAGCAAAGTAAGGTCACTACATACTGTATGTGGCAGCAACGATTTAATGTTTGGTTGTGATGATTTCCAGGTAGAAACCCAGTGCTGTGCTCATATCATAAAGTTATTTACCAGGAATTACACATAGTAGAGTAGCCATCACCGTTCACTGGCAGACACCATGATATTGCTGGCGGTTACAGTTGAGGTTCCAAACTTTTTTCAGGATTACCGTATGTTTGTTGTTTTATCTGCAGATTCAACTTAATGACTTAGATGTGATTTTTCAAGCAGTGCAGTTAATAAACAGATAATATTTAATGGTTCTCAAGTGATTGTGGTCACCTGACACCAGTAACATGGACATGTTATGTGGTGTCGTTCATGTCACATTAACCCCCTGAGCCCCGAGGTGTTTCAGCGTGCTTTTTTCTTTACCCCTGTCACATTTTTACACATTGTGGTCTCATTTTTTTTACTGCAATATGAAGTCCTGCATCTCTATGGAAAAAGCACAATATGACTAGAATTAGAGAGATCTAAAAGATATCTTTTGTGCAGTATGACCCAGTTATATTGCTATACATAATAAAAAAAGGAAAGTCAAGTTTCTTTGAATTTATTTTACAAAAGTGCTTTCTCAAGTTTTGTGTCCACAAAAATGCCCAGAATGTTACCAATATTGGATGAAAATGGTGACTCTATTGTCCTGCTTACATTTTTAATTCTTTCCATATTTGTCTCTTCCGCTCTTTCCGCTTTGTGCAAAGAGTCTTGGTTAATTTTTAAATGAGACTTTTGGAAGTAATTTTGCTGAAGTATCACAGCTTTAAGCTTAGATTTGGTTCAGTTTTCTGATGGAACAGCAGGTCACAGATGATTACTTCAAGGACCACTGGAAAGTCTGACTTTTCTTTCAGTTTCCGGCTCTAATAAATGGTGTCATTTTGTCGATTTATTATTGGGTTTTTTTTTTAGAGAAAACAAACCTTCCAATAGGTTTTGAGGTTCAGAGGGTTAATGGCCATTAGCCTCTTCCACCCTGGATATCCCTGCATTGGGTCCAGTCCATATCCTTGTTAAAATGCAACCTGCTGGGGTTTTCAGAGGCTTGCTGAGCATGACACACTCAATTCAGAAGCTTCCTGTTGTGCTCCAATTCTGCAGCATCATATTTATTACAGCCTCAGCTGAAGACTTTTAGCACAGGTTCAATTGCATCAGTGTTCAGTGACTCATTAAGAGGCTGTTACTTACTCTTTTATATCAGACTTTACACAGAAATTTAGATTTTAACTTTGCTGTTTTTTTCTGACTCACTGTGGCCTGATGATGGGTAAAGAAAAATTTCTTGTATTCCAAATGCCTTGTGTTTGTGGAGCTCAAGGTTGTTCAGTTTGGCCTCACAGTTGTGGAGCTGTTAATGACTCAATGTGGGTGCTTTTTCAGGCAGAAATTAAAGAGGTTAATGATCAACTGTTCAATGGCACATGTGTGTCCGGCTTTAAACTCTCCAGCCAGCTTGTAGCTTGCAGCTTTGATTTGTCCAGCCAGTGGTGTTGGACGGTCAGGATGAACCCCCACACCAGCACCTCCTCCCTCCATCCTGTGTGAATGACTGCAGCCTTTATCTGCATGGACTTTGGACTTGAAGTAGAGAATGGCCGGACTAAGACACAGTAAAGGAAAGCTTTTAATGGTGCACTAAGTCTGTGGGCTTTAGAACTCAGCAGAACTGCAGAATACTCTTTTATAGGTAGTGGCTTATCAGCAGAGCACAATGAAGCCATTCAGCAATGGCTCTTTCTCTGTCTCTCTGATTGTAGATCTGTCCTTTTTCTTCTCTTTTGTCAATTCTGACAACTCAGTGGATCCAGGTAAGGAATCAAGGCTGCAGTCATTTAAAGGACTAGATTCTAAAGACAAGTCTCAAATACTGTTTCCGCTAATCTGGTAGCAAGTTTTAAAGAAGCCACTGACCACACTAATAGTTTTGAAAGTTCTGATTGCTCATATGTTTTGCAAAGGATGTAGAAAAAAAGGTTGCTGAGTCAGAGGAACCAGAGGTCAATGAGCCAGTCATCAACATGGAGGCCTGCGCAGTTAGATGCAGAGTTAAATATTGAAAAGCAGATGACAGGTTCGTGCACTGGCATACTCATCAAGGTGAGCGGCTACACATCTAATTTGGAAATGGTGCTACAGTTTTACGAGATGACATCAACAGCAAAACAAAAGTTATGATCTTGACCTTTGACAAGCAGAGAATTACCGTTTCAGCAGATCAGTTGTTGTAATGTATCAGTCTGAGAAAGTTACTATGCATCAGATGAGCCAAATTAAACTACATATGTGAATAATTATCTCTCTTTCAAGACTTTAAGCCTTAAAACCTGACAGTCACACTTTGTGTAAATATTCACATTCCTTTTTCACATAACAGTTGCTCTCAAATCCTTCATTGCAACAAGGTGTAGCACATATCAATTGCAACCACACGACCAAACTTCTCGAACAATGTGCTTGTCTGTGTGACCAAGTGTAGGTGAGGACAAAAATTGGATCACGTTTAATCATAGAACTACTCGTGAACTAATTTCTGCGTAGATATGTTAATATCTACATTTGTTTATGTCTGTGCAACTTGTAATATCACAAGAAAGAGCGGAACTGGACTTTTGGAATCACTCTTGTTACATATTTATACATACCAGAATAATACAGTTATGAAGACAGACCAAACTTTTGCAAAGTAGAATCTTTACCAATTTGTTCAACTATTTTCACACTCATACTTCTCATTGAAATGAGTCACAAAGTCCCTATTGTTTCATAACCTGCTGTATATCAGACATTAGCCTGGTTTGCCTATTCGGATGATGCACTTCCACAAGTAGGGAACTGTATAATGAAAAAATGAATCAATAAAACAATAAAATGTGTTTTTCTTAGGCAGCAAGCGCATGTTCAATTTTATGATAATTGTTCTTATATTGCAATATTGCCAGAACAGTCACAACAAGCCCTATACAATTATGGAAAGTTAGTTACACTGCCAACATTCTTTGGTGAGATACATCCAAAAACACAGGAATTTCATAATAGACAATATTTTTTCTTAATATAAAGGACTTTTCAAAAAAATGTTTATTATCATGTCATATGACAGAAGATCTAGGTAGCCTAGATTGTCCTGAATAAAACAAGATGAAGCATGTATGGCTAGCCCAGCTAACAGCTTGAAAGTAAAGGTAGCAAAGGTAGGTTAAAGTATGACCCTGAAAATATCCTAGTGCTCATAGACTTGATCATGGTGTTATAGAGCCCCTTTAAATGGACTGAAATCATTTCCAAAGGGCCCTGATAGTTCCTTGTTCGAGGGAACAAGTGCAGCACCTTCACACGCTGCCGTGTACATGAATCAGCGCCTCTCTAAAACGATAATCTTCATGCAGGTGGGATTTATTGCAGGGATGTTGGATTAGATTGCATTAGTTTCAGCTTGTGTTCAAGGGGACATGACAGGATGACATAATTAATAAAGCACCAGTAATTCTGATCCGTCATAGCATTTCATTACTACTGTGTGTGTTTGGGTATATGTGCAGAGGGTGACCTGTAGCAAGGATCAAGTTTTCTAATAGGCCGTTTTTTATATGCTAAAATTTTGCATTTACATTAATTTAAGCTAAAATCTGACTTTTAACCTAAACAGCAATTAATAAATTAAGTGCTCTGAAAATGAAAAGAAAAAAAGCTGCTATTTGTGGCGATGGCCTTCCAGCCTGTCTAACTACTTACCTGCCTCTTTGCCTGTGTACTGTGACCTTATCACATTTTATTTCCTCCTGTCACATTTTTGCTCATCATGGTCTCCTTTTTCACTGCAATATAAAGTCCTGCATCTCTATGGAAACAGCACAACCTTGGCTAGAAGTAGAGAGAACTGAAAAATGTCTAGCACAGTTACCATTCTATAAATCTGCCATATTTATTACCTCCGCCAAGGAGGTTATATGATGGCCGGCGTTGGTTTGTTTGTTTGGAAAATAACTCTAAAAGTAACAGACGGATTTGGATGAAATTTTTAGGAAATGTTTGAAATGGAACAAGAAAGAAATGATGAAATTTTGGGACTGATCTGGATCACCGTCTGGATCCAGGATTTTTTGTTAATCTAAGTGTAACCGGGTGGACAATTAAATGTGGTTTACACTAAAAGGCACCAGAGGGCACTCTTGTTTTTGGGGTAGCCCCCTCTGACCACATGACATTTTGGGTCTCCACGCGACAGACAGCGCAGTGGCGGAGTTCTCTTTCCTTCCTGAGTGACATACCCATGGTTGGGCCAGCATTCTTATCTCCGGTTGTCTAAGAAGCTGGGAGGCTGTTAGGAGCTGCCTATTCATTAGGTCGGATGGGGTGAACGCCGCATTGTCGTTAGGAAATTTGAACTCAGTGTATTTACATCTGTATCTGTAGTGTTTTCCATAAAAATATGTGAATTGGAAGATTGTGTTGGGGGTGGACTGAAGCTCCTTGGCGGAGGTATGTGCTCTCTGAGTGCT
Source organism: Dascyllus trimaculatus (assembly GCA_024666655.1). Taxonomy (NCBI): domain Eukaryota; kingdom Metazoa; phylum Chordata; class Actinopteri; family Pomacentridae; genus Dascyllus; species Dascyllus trimaculatus. The sequence continues at coordinate 19,640,917 of CM045446.1, forward strand.
TTTCTAGTTTATTTTGTAACAATGTAAAAACCTAGAATGAACATGTACAGTGTTTTTCCAAGTGCCCACATATGTTACCAAGAGTGGAAAAAATGGTGACTCTACATACTGTAGATAATTCACTAATTAAATTTTTTGTTTTTTTATGCTTTTTTCCTACCTGCTCTGTGTAAACATAGCCTGCAGTTCAGCCCAGTTCAGCCAAAATCCTCCCAAATTTTTGTTAAATGTCTGTTGGTTGCAGCTCAGTCAGTCATAGCCTCTCTGTTGCAGCAAGGAACACAGAATTTTTAGCTTTTTAGCGAACCTTGTTAGAGCAAAAGCTGTATTTCTGACAATTTTTTAAATGAGACATGTGGTGAGAAATTGGTTTAAAGCTTTGATGTGATTAATTTTCCAGACAAAACCCAGAGTCACACATGATTTGTTTAAAAACCTCTGAAAGTTTTAAAAAAATATGGATTCTTTCTGTGTTTACAGGTTCTGGCTCTGATAAATGGTGTATTCATGGTGATTAAAAAGAACACTCCATGCCTTTCAAACCTCCAGTGAGTTTTGGGGTTGAGAGGGTTGACACACACATACAACATTCTGCTAGACAACAGTAATAGAAGTGTATTAGTTGCTCGTTGAGGTTAGGAGGTTACAGGTGGTGAGCTATGCTGTCATCCCTTGCAGGAAAACCTTGATACACACACTGTAGTTATTGCCTCAGCTGTGCCAGTTTGGTGTCCTTGTCGCGGACTGCGTGCTGCTGTGAAAGGGGAAGCTCAGAAGAAGGTGTGGTGACACCAATCTATACCCACACAGTCCTCTGCCTGCCTGCTCAGTGATTTTTATATTACACCATAAACCTTCTTCTGTTGTCACAGTTTCTACAAGTGCTTTCTCTGGAGCCTTGCAGATTTTCAAAATGCCACAATAAAAGTAGTTGCACACTTCATCTTCCTTCCTTTTGTAAAGCAGCTGTTATACAATCGTCTCCTTTGATGGTTTCAGTGGAGATGAACTCAATGTGGCAGAAAGATTTTCACATTTTCATCGCAGCCTGTGAGCTCAGGTCCTGAATCTGGGTCTTAATATTACCAGTGTATCTTAAAAACCCAAGTGAGATATTTCACACAGCTGTAATTGATTTAATTCCTGTAGCTGAACGGTTTTGAAGTGGATCTCACTAAATCTGTTTAATTTTAGCTTTTTATTAGTAATGGAGGAAAATATATGATGTATAACCACTGCACTGCTCTACAGTACAGGTATGTGCTGGGTTTGATCTTGTTTGGCCGCCTCTGTGGATGACGGGAGCCACTGTGCCTCCCCCCTGCTCTCTCCCCCCCTGACAGGCCTGATGGTGATAGATGCCACTCCTTTCTTGCTGATGAAGGGGAGACGTGGCTCTGTATATGGCGGTCTGTCTGGGGAAGATGAGCCTGCCGCTAAACCAGTGGGTCGCATTGTGATTGAGGAGCATCCTCATTTATTGCCTACTGTGACCTTCCCTGTGTGAGCTCACCAGCTGGACTGTCCTATACAGCTCCCAGGGTGGGCTCTGGATCTGGTCCTCAAAAAAAGTCACACAGTTGTCAAATTCACTAAATAGTAAACAGTATTTAGTCTCTTACTATGCAGTGTTCCTCCTTTGTTTACTGTAAATGAACACTGTATGACAGTATAAGCTCATCATTGAAGCTGTTAGATGTTCATACAGACGTCGGTCTGCAGTCTTTTTAATAATTGTGCTCAGTTTCCCTATTCATGGTTGCTTTGCCAAGTTAACCCTCTAAACTGCAAAACATGCCAGTGGGTTTAAAAGGCATGTTGTCTGTGATGTACCCCTCCATTGAGATACATAACCAAATCCAAGCTTAAAATTGTGATATTTCTTCAAAATCACTTTATTCTACATGCCCCACTGAAGATTTGTCAATATTAAACTGTTTACACCAGATTCTGTACAAAACACAAAATTCTGAGATGCAACAAGACTGACTTATTTGATCTTTTAAATCAGTACCACAAAGCTCTGTACGTATGAGGAGCACAAAGTAGTATTTTAATGCAATTCAAGAGAAAAATTACAAGGATGCTTTTGCTAGTGTTACATCATATGAGACAAATTCCAAAAGGCATCACTCTTAAAAGAAGTTTTCACAGTGAAAAAAGCCTTTTTAATTTATTTTTTAAATTTTCTATGCAGATACTGTGCATTTCAAAATCAGCTTCTTAAGGTTATTCAGTTCATCTGGTGAAAATGTCTGTGTTTTTTTTATATTGCAGAAAAACTAAATATTGCAGTGTCAGTCCTTCTCAATATCATACAGCTCAACTGTGAACGAGACAGTTAAAAAAAATAGTCAGAACTCACTGTAAAGCTCTGTGGGGCTGAAGGGGGGTACCACAGGTCCAGCTGAGAATTCTTTTCAGTTTCCTTGCTACCAGGTGTAGGAATCACAAAGTAACTCAAAATACTGTCATGATACAACAATTTTGTGATACTCAATGCATTACAAGACACTCACCTACAGATACATCGTAATATCTGTGTAACAGAAGATGAAAAGTATCTCTAAAAAGGCAAAAACTGTTTCTTTGTGTGTATTATCATTAATATTCAAATTTAATAATGTGTCACTTCAGTTAATTAGCTTCTCTTCAGCACAAGTTGGTTAATTTCAGTTCATGTTCCCCTTATTCTCTACGAGGGGTCATTAAGTAGTAACTCTTGCCAGTCAAATTAGAGGGGGAATCCATTTAGAGTGCCTTCATGTTAATTGTCAGATACTCATTTGTCACTAGTGTATTGCAAGAAGAGATGCTGTATCAATATTTTGTCCCACCCCTAATCATAATTAATGACCCTTTTCACGCTGTCACATGCTTTTTACATTGTAACATGGTACGTTATGATAACCTCCTCCCCGATCCACTTATGGAGGCTACAGAGTTTCTGCTGCAGCCACATGTATACAGCACATGTATGCAGTTTCTTTAGAAGATGCAAGTGTTGCATAACATTTAATCATGTTGTCCTGTATTTTCTGATGCCCATGTGGTTTGGTTTATCTGGTTTGGCTCTAATTCATCGTTAGGAATATGATTGGAACAACTTGTGACCATTTTTCTGATACAGCCTGTTCCTGCAGCGATTGGACAACATTGCAGATAAATAATGCAAAGATTCTTTTAGGCTGCTCTGCTGGATGGGAGATGTAATCTCTTGACAGACAGTACACAGACACAGTACAAACTCTTTTAATTTCCGTCCTCTTTCATTGCTTTTTTTCTCTCTTTTTTTTACTATTGCTGGTCTTTCCTCAAGATTTTATTTATTTATTTTTGTATCCATTATCTAGGCACTCGACACACTGAAATGGAGCTCCAGAGCAAAGCAAAGATGTCATAGTCGACAAAGTAATACAGTTCTATCAAACACTGACTAAAATAGTGGAAGGTAGATTATTTAAAAAGTTTACATTCATCATTCAACCACACATAAGTACTTCACATATACAGCTGATCAAAACTGCATCTACAGAGTCCAGTGAAACTTAAATGACTATTTTCTGTTTTTTTCCTCCTCTGTGACAGTAAACTGAACATATTTGGCTTGTGGGCTAAAAAAGACTTTTGAAGGAATCATCTCAGGCTTTGAGAAACACTGAATGGAAATTTTTCAGCATTTTTCGACATTTTATATTCAGAACATCTTAACTGATTAATCAATACAATAATCAATAAGGAAAGCAATCGTTAGTTGCAGCTCGAGTGCTGGAAGTGGAAGGAGGTAACAGCAGTTAATTTGCTTCTCCATGCTGATGGTACAGATTCACTGTGATGGAGGTGAAAGGAAGCAGCGAATCTTGAAGTGATTTCAGACAGCGAGCAGATACTTGTACCTGCACTGCGGCCTCATGTAGCTGCCTGAGATGGTCATTGTGAAACTTCTCCAACTTTCTATGTGTTTGTCATGTTACTTTGGCAATACTGGAAATCACACTATGTGGCTTTAATTAAGACATATAGAAAGGTGACAAATTGAAGTACAGTACAAGCTGAATGCTGGACCCTTATAGTGAGGAGATCTGTGGCTTTGCTACACTGTGATGGGCTCCTTGCTGCCATGAATTGGGTCCATTTGTCCTCTTAGAGGGAAGAGTCACTGCAAATCAATACAAAGTTGTCAGTGATTACCTTTATCCTGTGATGAAACATTTCCTCTTCTGAATGGAATGGTCTCTTACAGGATGACAGTGCCTTCATTCACAGGGTACAAGGTCACTAAATGGTTGGATAAAAATCAGAAATGGCTTTATTGGCCAAGTATGTGAACACATACAAGGAATGTGACTCTGGTGTTTTTTTTGCCCTAAAAGTACTTACACAAAATAAAACGCGTGTGCATTTAAACAAGGGCAACAGGTTACTGAAGGAATAGGAAAAATACATTTAACATAAATAATTTCGATTGTTTTCACTTAACTTAAATCGTATTGAATCTTAAAAGAAGCCGTTGACGGTCACATTTAAAAGTAAAATAAATTAAAAAGTGCAAACATGGCCAACGGATAAAACCAGGGAACTCAGAGGCTGAACAGGTCTGCTGTGCTGTGTGACCGATACTACTTATTGCTGCACATGGTACAGGTTGGATCAGTGCATCAATCCGTCTGGCTTTACCATACTCGGTCTGGTAGAGCCAACTACTAAATTTAGGGTCAGCTACCCATTTTGGATTAAATCCGCTAGTTCTATGTTTACCATCGCGGCTCGCAGAAGGCTGCTCCGACGACGTGCTAACATCCATGCTAACTCACACTGGCTCTGCCTCATCATCGAGGCTCGCCTAGGATGAACTCCCCTTGGCCTGAGGGTGAACGAGCGGCTCATGGTCTCCTCCAGTGCTCCTCCTACTTCGGAAAAGTTCACGTATTGACCATAAAATGTCGCCATTGCGCTTTCAACTGTATCAGCAGATGCGGTTAAAAGCTGTTTACCGTCTTTGCTATCACTGTTTTGGTGCATAAAGAAACCTATTTGAAATAAATAAACAAGTGACGCTTAGCCTATGGGGGGGCAAAGAAAGCCTGGCGGCCCGGCAGGCCTATAAAGCACTGGGGGAAACCCTGAGTATGTACGGCATATACAGTGGTTCAAGGCTGAGATCAGGATGTCTTCTTCCTGACCAATTTAAATATTTATCAGAGTGATGGCCTGTGGGGAGAAACCTCAGATTGTTTTATGTGTTCAGTGCTTTGTAGCACCTACCAGAGGGGAGGAACTGGAACAGGTTGTGTCCAGGGTGTGATGGGTCTGCAGTGATGTTACCTTTTTGGTTCTTCAATCTGGACATGCATATGTTGGTTTTTAGTTTTTTATGCAGTCCTGACTGTTCATTATAGTTTACCTCTGCAAATGATATAAAATCACGTGCTATGGCCTTCACAGTCACTAGATCTCACCCCAACTGTACATCTATGAGAGCTTTAGGACTGATGCTGCTCTTTATCACCATAATAAAAACATCAAAGGAAGGACTATTGTTTAGATAATTGGGGTTCATCCCTCCAGTAGACTCCAGAGACATAGAGAATCTATGTAAAGGTGCACAGATGCTGTTCTTGTGGCATGTGGTGGCCCAACGCCTGACAGACATCCTTAATGTTGGTTTTCTTTAAGGAATATTGGTAGCATATCGGTTGTCTTTCTGTAGATACGCCGTAATACTACAGTGCTGCAAAATAAAATGGAAATACTTTGAGGAATTACCCCGATTGGTGATTTGAAGTTGGAGATGCTGTAGAGATGTGAATGTGCTGTGATGAAAGTGTTGTAGCAGCTGTCCTGACAGTGCTGCTGGCAAACAATATCAAAGGTATGAAGAAATGCTGTTGCAACAGGAAGTCCATGGAAGTCCAGCACTTAGTCTCCTCCCAGCCTTCCTCTCACAGCACTCCTTGTGATACGTCGAAGTCGTTGGAAATTGTCCCCAAACTTTTTCTGAATCGTTTCTGTGATACTTTTTCTGATTGTTTAGTCACACTGTGGGGAAACACAACAACAAAGCATTTTTTGTGTTTGAGTACATTTGACACACACGATACTGAAAGGCAGGACTGAATGTGTCCAGCTCGAGCCATCGGCTGAGTGCATCTGCATGGATGCCGACGCTGACGGGATTCATGCTGCTCTGGGTTTCATTTGAGAAAGCAAGAAAATCAGGGGAAAATACATTCTGCCCATTCTTCTCTCTCTGTGGTTTTCTTGTGTGCTGAGGCAGGTGGGAGTTTGTATCACTCTGATCCCTGAATTCACAGCGCATCTCTGGTTTTGATGTGCAATCAGTGAAGTTGTGCACACTCGGCTGTACTTGTGTTCCAGATGAATGCTTTCCAGTACCCATGTGGACTCAGTGGAGACCACAAGAAGCATGTGCTTGCTGCATATTGTGAAACATAGAAGGCAGGTTTGCCTGTGGAGTGTGTTATTTTTGATAATGGCAGGGGTTGGAATAAATAAATCATTCTAACTGCTCAAGTCATATTTCATTTGAATTTTGCTGGTGTAAATCTCCATCACCTGGTAGTGTAACACACTTATCCTATACCTCTATACCCTCTGCTCAATTTTGGACTTGCGGTGGACCAATCTAGTTTTTACAGAGCTGATACTGATTATTAGTAATCAAGCAGGGAATAAATTATATTTAGACTATAAAGTGCTCAGTTTAAAAAAATAATGACACTGAAGATGAAATATCAGATCTGACAATCAACCACCCTTATAATCAATCAGCCATTGTTCAGGTCATTCTCCTCGTTTTCTGTCTATTGTTAATGTCACATAAAGGCCAACCGGCCGAAATGCATCAATAAAAAGCAACAAAATGCTAATAATAATAAAAGGCAGCTGTGGTTCTGTGACGAGATGATCAACCTGTGCATTTAGCTTAAAATAATGCACATCCTCAAACTAATTACAATCAAGTGTCTCCATGGTAGTGGTATAAATGTACACATCTTTCCTGAGATATTCACACACCTGTTGATGCGAGGTCAAAATGTAACAAAAACAATGTTGAATATTCAGACGTACGACTGCAAAAGCCAATTTGGAATACCAGATTAGTACAATATATGGCTGTATCTTACAGTATCTTATTTTGTACTTGTAAGGACTTCTTTACAGTTGGTATTCAAGAGACACAGCATGACCATGTGTTGATGTGTTAATATACAGGGGTGAATATGTGCTTCTAAAATAAATATAAGGTTGTGATGTTGATACATTTAGTAATTTAACAGCAGTGTGTAAAACTAGACCACAGTGTAGGTATGAATGAATCATGTGCTGTATGCATGTCTCAGGTTTCGCATTGATTAGTTACTCAGGCAGCTATTGATTTGTGAATGAGCATGTGGAGCACTGCAGGTCTGCTGGTGGCTTCTGAGAATTTTTTCATCTTTGTTTCTTTAATAAGCTGTGCTACATAATCAGTGAAGAGCTTGAAGCATGTATACGGATATGGAGGAGTGTGTAGGTTGTGCATTCAATACATGCATTAGTACTTGTAGACATAAACATGTTTTTTAGGTTTAGTTCTGATCTGTAGCAGAGTCAGAGTATATACTCTCTGCTGCCATACTGTATTCACATATGGTAGAGAAATGTATGTGAAACACATGTAATTCATGTATCTCTGTTAAATATGTGCACTGCTTTTTTATGTGGACATAATTTACATGTTTACAAATTGAGTGTTATGTTGTTTGTTGTATTACCATGATGGAATAGTACAACTGGCTTAAAGTTTTAAGTTAAATGGCTCATTGTCCTACTTCACACTTTCAGCTGGGTCACAGTCATGTGTACATGGGCTATAAACATCACAGCAATTTGCTGGTTAAGTGGTTCTAGTAGTCCTACTACTGTAATTTATTTAAAATGTGATGGAGCTTTCCCATAATGGGCCACCTGCAGGGAAAACAATGCAAAGCAGTTTCACTAAGTTTGTAGCTGGTGTTGTTTCCAGAGTCTGTGTGTTGAGTGACAAAAGTCTCACAAACGTGTAAAATGCAGTCAGGAATCTTTACAGATGTGTATTGAGATCAAAATGAAGGCTGAGTTTAAAGTTGGTTGTGATATGATTTTATGACTCTTCATGTCAACATGTCGACAGCTGTCACAGCTGATGTGATCTTATCACAAGATGGTGTCTCGTTTATTGCTGTGTTCGGTAGAGCTGCACTAGTAGGGCCAAACAATTACTCACTGATTTTCGGCATGAAATATTTCTATTGCACTTTAAAATTTAATGAGAGCATTGCTTTTACTACATGTTATGCTACATTCCTGCTAATGTACAAATCTTTGCAACAAAATCAGAAAATCTCAGAGCATCTCCTCGAAACAACATATCAATAAAATTCTTCCAAAAAGATCTACTAACAATTAAATATGTGATAGTGTGAGGTGCTGCTATTGATATCTGAGTTAACGCTGCACAAAGTTCAGTGAGGTAACATTAGCAACATTCTTCTTTTTGGCTGTCACATGTTCATTGAGCTGCAGTTTGTGGTATTTTTCAGGTGGTTGAAGAAGTCAGTTGTGTTGCTTTGGCACAGACTCATGTACTCTTAGTATGTAATTTTTTTCCTGCATAGCATCACTTTATCCAAACATATAATAATCAATTTGAATGGACTAGCTCTTCACCTTGTGCTGCAGACATTTGATTTTTCCCCTTTGCTCGTTGTTGTACATCTTCTACTCTGGACTGCAACCGCAACATCCAGGAAAGTTCTGCAAAGGCTGCCACCACAGGGGTGCATGTGCAGCAGCATGACGGCTTCCCAAAAATCTCAGTTGTTCCCTGGTGGCTGGCAATTGGCTTTGGAAATGCTCAATTTGATATGCAGTGGAGTTTTCTACGAGTAGAGCATTTTAAATGTCATTAACGCAATTGGTCACATTCATCTCATTGCACGAAGCCAAAATTGTGATTGAGATTAGTATTTGAATAACACTGCAGCCCTTGTTTTCAGTGGTTTGAAGAGGCTTTGGCACAGCCATGTACCTTCTCCGTTGCCCATAGAACTCAAGGCTCATGCACATTAATATCAACTGTTAATTCAGCACCACTTAAACTGTAACTCAGGGTGGAAGGCATTGGTTTTCCAGCTGGATAGTTGTGTGGGAAGATTGTGACAAGGAATGTTAAAGTACTCATAGACATTAAATCCTATATTTCACTGAATTGTAAATACTGTAATTATTTTTTTTTGGAAAAAACAGCATGTGACAGTTTTTTATCACAAAGACGACCCATCAGACCCACCAGATGTGTACAACGCGTAGAGGCCAAGCTTTAATTAACTGTAGTGAGCATATATAGAACTTCTGTCTTAACATCAGTTCTCATCTTTCCCCAGGTGTCATTGTGTGAACGTGTGAGCTCATAGCCAATTAACAGCAGCGTCGGGACCAGCGGAGAGCGAACTAACAGTCAGAACATGGACCTCAGATTCAGACGGCTGTCGCCTCTCAGCAGGGCAGCTCTTCATCTCCTGCTGCTGGCCAGACTGGTACTGCCTTCTCACACAGAGAGTGAGTACTTATATTACCCACACAGCTGAGAGCTCAGTCCACATGTTTTACTGACAGGTAGGACCCATTAGCTGTAGACAGAGCTTCTAAATGGAGCTACGTTATGTGACTGGAATACAACATCAATCACTGCTGTCTGATTACAAAAGCATCACTGAGAAAAGAGGTAATGCGGACCTTTTTCTGCATCCAAAGATGTTTTTTGTAAGATGGATGCAATGCTGAGATTTTCTTTGGTTTACTGTACATTCGTTTGGATTGTTCAACAGACTCACTAGTGGTTTTAATCTCAGGTTTTTTCCACAGCAGTCATATTCACAGACAAAAGCCACTCATCATACTTTTGTTTCACTGCACTGTCACCCAATCCTCCTATTGTGCTGTTGCACAAAGCCAAATACCTCTCCCATTCACACTCACTGTATTAAAGTTGGTGTCAGCAAAGAGGGGAAGCGCTGCTTAATGTTACTTGTCAGGCTAAATACTCTAAATTCTGAGAGTCTCGTTTACTTTTATATTTATAAAGTATGCTAAGCAGTAAGCATTAACGCCCAGACACTGTTCCCAAAGTACTTTATCATACACAAAGCTGTAAGTTGTTATCTTTTGCATTTTATCAGCACTTTAAAGCATCAACCAAGTTGAGTATAAGTGAAATTAAAACTTGTGGGTCCTTTCTCACAAGTCCTAGTGACATTTAAAGGTCTCATATTGTGCCCCTTTTCAGCGAATTAATCAAAGTCCCACATGCCTCCACAGTGTGTCTTTCAGTTTTTTTAGCTCAAAATACTGCAAAGATGGTTCATTTTACCATGACTGAGTTTAGGGCTGGTCTCAGGTGGTTTTAGTCTGAAGACCAAAGAGCTGCTGCTGTTCAAGCCTCCTTCAGCAAAGATAAACCATCCTGGGTGAAACTGTCACCTGCTTGTAAGCCTGGGATACTAACTGGTTGTCCAGCCCTTAAACCTTACCTTCCCCAAGACAATGTCAAGCAGTTACATACAACATACAGTTGTTTTTTAAGCAGCCTTTTACCCTGATTCTACAGACATATTTACCACACAAGCGTCATAAGAATAACAAGAATAAACTAATATGAGCAAAAATAAAAGCAAAATGTTAACTGATTTATTCTCCAGACATTATTAATTGTGTAGCTAATGTCATCTAAAAAAACTTAATAATTTAGGGAAGTTTCAGTTATTTTGCATAATGTGTCAAACAGCAGACAATTTCTTTAATGCTAAGTTCAGCTTTTAGCCCAAATACAATTCACATATCTGTCCTGAGCATGCCTGGATGGCCAATTTAGTCGTATCATGTGTAATGTAACATTTAATGTGATGATCATAAAACATTAAATCATGAAATTATGAGTTGTATTTCTGATTTTCAGCATTATCTTATTTTAGGGAGCAGTATTTAGGTTGGTTATAGAATTGAAATGACTGACAGAGGGCCCTTTCCCTCCAGTGGTGTTTAATTCTTTTTTTTATTTCAGACTTATAACAAACCTGAACTCTTAAATTCCTTTTATTAAAACTGCATTGGTGCAATTGGATGCTCTGGATTGTACATTAACACTGAAAATAGACACAGAGAACAATGATTTGAAGGTATCAGAAACAAAATGATTGACTGAGTAATGAAAAATTGGAGGCATAGAATTAAACAATGGTGAGATGTGACCAAAACTGAACCTTTAGGGTCTCTTGACAGTATGCCAGTAGACTAGTGTGGCTTTAACATCACTAGTTTGACTTGATAAAACAGAAAGAAGAAAGGAAAAATAGAAAGTCGGAGACTAAAAATCGAATGGAGAGAGGAAAGGAGACAGAAATGATTCAGGTTCACTTTGTGGATGAGGCCCAGTAGGAACAGTCAGTGGTGGAGAAAGTGTTCTGGACCTATCTAAAGTTTAAATAATTTAAAAGTTTCTCCATGTAATAGTCAAAAATGTACTTTCGTAACAGTACAGGTTTTGTAGAAAATGTCCATTCGAAGGGATGCATCTGACATTACGGAATGGATTTTTATAACTGCAACAATTAATCAGTTAACTAATGAATGAATCTTAAAATATGTCAAACTAGATAATTGATTTATTGCTTTAGGTAATTTTAAAAAAAAAATCTATATCCTTTGATTCCTGCTTCTTCAATTTGAATATTTCCTGGTTTCTTTGCTCCCCAATGACAGTAAACTGAAATCTTCAGGTTGCAGACAAAACAAGACATTTGAGGATGTCATTTTAGGCTTTGTGAAACACTGATAAACAGTTTTCATCAATTTCTGGCATTTGATTGACCGAACAACTAATCAGTTAAATGAGAATGTAATTGATGGATATCTTAAAAATGATTGTGACCCTAATAACTCACTTCGTCCTTGCTTCTTAACAGCAGTTGCATCTTTGACAGTTTAGGAGAACTGAACACATTTTCTCATGTGACTTTAATTATGTTTAATGAGGTTGACGAAGGTGAAATGTGTGTTTTCAGAAAAATCTAACACCATTTTCACGCCCCCAGCAATAGCTTTGATTACAGCTAAGACGTTAGTAAGAAGAGTTTTAATATATATCATGGATGAGAGAGAAATTAGGGTAAAAGTACGCAGCAGATTCTCATGGATCATAGAAAGTACAAAAACTATGGAGATTTGATCACAGAAGTTAGCAGAGGAAAGGCCAGCCTCGAGGTGACACCAGCATGTTAGCCCTCTTTTAGCAAAAACACAATGAGCTTAATTCTTCAAAAGTTGGACTCATTAACCCTTCATAAACCTTCTTCTTAAATGTGTATTTAAACTTCTGTTAATCAGTGCATGTAGCTATTTTAGTGATTCTGTCTGGCAATGACCTCAGTGTTGCCTTTAAAAAGAAACCAAGACCACACATGTACTCCAAATGGTTGAAGAGCAGTTTTTTAGTTTATTTTGGGAATGACTTTGATTGCCATTTTGGGCCAACTTTACTAAAATACTCCGGCTTTAAAGAATAAACTAAGCCAAAGTTTAGCTGTGGCTGCTCAGTCGGTTGGTACGTCTGGTCACTGTGCATTCAGTTCCCTCAGTACCTCTTCTCAGTTTATTTGCTCCACTCCGCATTCAGTAATGTGAATTGACACTAAAAAGGTCAACAACATTATGAGCACTGACTCACAGATAGGGTCACAGCCGGGTTTGGAGACTAAAAAATTATCCTTGTGCATTGACCAGAGCCTGGATAATGCAGTTATGGTTTTTATGTTCTCCCATGGGAGTCCTATTGAACCAAGTCGTCCATGTGTAATCAGCACAGCATTAAATTTAGGTGCAGGGGTGAAAGGTGGAGTAGGAACATTAGGAAAATGGAATTCCGCATTAGTTCGGTCAGACAGGGAAATGAGTTGGACTGAGCTAATCAGACTTTTTCTCCACCACAATGGCGCAGAACTGGCTGCTGTAGGACATTTCATAAGACATGGATCATTTTTCTTGAAATTTGGGCACTTAAAAAATTCAACCAGTAAGAACATTTTGCAAGATGGAGTGTTCTTCTGGTGCAAAGGGACAGCATGCACCAGTCAGGATGCTGCAGTACAATTCATGTCCCATCTGAGCTAAAAGAACCTGCTGAAATGTGAGAATAGCCTGTGCATTGTACGACAAGAATCAGAGCAGCAAATGGAAATTTCAGTGCCTACTTTGCATGCATGTAGCTGTTATATGCTGGTGCAGGTTTTAATTTGATTCTGTGCGAGCTGCATGCCCCTGAGTGAAGTAACCAAACTCTCAAATGCGCTGTTAGCTCACAGGGAAGGTAATGAAAGACAGGTCTGTAAAACATGAGCTAAATTTTCTGGGACATTGTGGTAAGGACAGGCCTGCAATGTGTTGGTGTCCTCCTGAAAGTAAACAACATGTCTACATGTGTCAGTGATTCAAAGTACAATATTATGGAATTGTTTAATAGTGTATTGCTTGTTTTCCAGCAGTAGCAATATATGATAATGCCCTCATAAGTCAGCTTCTTTGTATATTTGTATGCGATGAAATAAAAACAACCAGGAGGTGAACTTGCAGCTCTAACAGCAGTGATCTGATGCTCGTCGGGAGCAGTTGTCAGTATGTAGGCCAGGCAGGGGCAGGTTGATTCTTCAGAGGTCTTAGAGGTGGAGGAGAAGGAGGAGGAGGGCCTCAGAGGGCAGCGTTTCTCGTCAACAGGTTCATTATCGAGGCTAGTTGCTTTATTGCTGCAATGAACACGTATAATTTGCCCCTATAATTTAGCTCATAGGAATTCATCAGCAAGCTGTGTCAGCAATTACCTTCCAGTGTGAGCACTGTGCACTCTGGAGAAAATAGGAATCATTAATTAAGAATTGAAACTTTCTCTGATTCTTATGGAAACCATATTAAACCACTTGAGCCTGATTAATGGAGTTTATGTCAATAATTTCTTTCTTCGGTGTTACCACTCAGGTACACCCAGGTTGTACACGTGGTGGTGCTGCTGCTGGAATCAGCAGAAATTAGTTTTTCCAATGATATTAACATCTCCAGTGAAGAAGAAAGTCCATACATTTACATAGAATTTATAGTTAAAAAAGCTTTTATTGCATCAGTAACTTAACATTTTGCCCAGTGTCGGGGCTAATGCATCACAAAGTAAGTAGTTACTTTGAAAACTAAGAATATTTTTTTGTTGTAGCTAGTAATGTAGTCTGACTTAATAGATGTAAACAGGGATTATAAGCCTGGCATTGGCTGCACATTGCGTTTTTCTCCCCTTCTTCTGTCTATGGGTTACCATTTTCAAAATCCCTTTCAGTATGGGAAACAACCACTTCTGGGCAGCAACCTACATGCTGAATATTCCAAGTTCTGCAGAAGATTTGCATCATAGAGTAACTCAGCTTTGTTAGTTGCTTTTTCTTAATCAATCATTTCAATGTCAGTGCTCACCTTCCTGTGTGTAAATGTTACATACACCATTGCTGCATTCTTGGCTCAGCTCTGCCTATACACCATATATAATAGAAACAAGATAGAGCATTTTGTTACTTAATGCTAATTTGTGCTAATATTGTAGTTGCTTAACATATACAAGTTAGCATCCAACACATTCTAAATGCCAGGGGCACATTCTGTACATTATAGCATAAAACTGGGGATAGTCAACATTTCTGGTTTCACATTCCTTGCAAGTAAGACTATCATAGCTAAAAGCAACAAAAATAGTACAACATTGGAATAGAAAATAGCCCCTTTCCTTCTATACTATCTACTCTATTTGTGTTTTGACTGTAATGTGTCTCATCAGTGTGGTACTAACACCAACCTCTGTCCATTCACTGTAAAATTCTGTGGACATACAAGCAAATAACTCAAATACTGTCATGTCAAAAACCTGTCCTAGAATGTGTATATTACCACTGATGGAGTAGCGCAACCCCAAAGTAACAAAACACATTGAATATACCATAAAGGAAGTGAAAACAAAGAACAAAAGCCCAAGGTTGCCAAGGTAAAAAACAAACACAGCCTCTTGAATCTCTTTTCACCTACAGGAGGTTTTCGGTTTTGATGGTGCACCACAGTTGTCCGCAGTGAATGCTTGTGCGGTTGTGCAGTAGGCAATTTTATCATATTGTTTTTTGTGTTGATGTCTCTTCCCGTGCACACTTTGCCACGTTATGCAACACACTCTTTTCATTTGTTGATTAAGTTTGAGGAGAAGTCATTAGCACTAGATTTGACAGAATGGGTCTTCCTGTTGATGCAAATATGGCAACGTGAGAGGCTGTAAATGAGATGGATAAATGGAAATTGTCATTTTAATTAGTTGAGTCCATCAAACACTGAAATGTTCTCCAAGTGTGCTGATGAAAATGACCTCTTTCAGTGGAAAAAGCATGAACCATGTGATTTTGTGTCTGTGCGAGCTGGTTGCATGTCAAATGTCAGCTCTCCACGGGGATGCAGTTCTCTCTCAGAGGGAGGGCTACTGTTGCTTATTCTGCCCTCATCATGCTTTAGATCACACACTGAGTACAGATCACACTCTTCTGAGTTCACTCATAGTAGAGTTTTTTAAAAATGGGAGATTTTTAAACCAACAAATGAGCCTTTTTTTGGATAATTTAAGAACATTGGTGTATTTAATGGCTGACTGCATATTAACATCCATGTGTAGATGTAAATGCTATTTCTACCTGAGCTCAACGTGCACACTTGTAGTTTTTTTAGACAATAATTTCATGACTCATTTGAAATAATTGTGCACACTATGTCCGAAATTACCTGTGTTGGCTCTTAGTGCTAAACAAAACGCTACTGAAGTATGTTAGAGTGGAACTGCTGTTTTTGCTACTTCAGGCATTTGAATTTGGCATAAAAAAAAGCAAATAGATAAAAGCTTTTTATGCTGTTTATATGAAAATAAATGTACATAAAATGTTCCTGCTCAACTTGCTGTAGCTAGTAGGGCGCTAATGCAGGAGACAGTCCTGTTGGTTAGGAAAAATACACAGTATTTTTGTTGAAGCTGGAGAACTTGCTGGATTAGAAATTATTATATGTACATTTTAAACATGTTTAGAAAGAACTCAAAAAATACAAAAATTAAAAAAAAACATGGAATCAATATGTACAACATTTTTCCAAGTGTCCAAGTGTGTTTCTAGCAATAACACACCCTGCAGATATTTAGATTTTGTCACATGACTGTTGGTTGCAACTAAGTCAGTTGTGGCGTCTCCGTTGTGCCGAACACTGCAGAATTTTTTTAAAATGTGTTTTTTATTTTTTATTTTTTTACATGATCTAGTGCAAACAGTGTGTTTTTTGATAAATATCAGCCTTTCAAACATTCAAGTGGGTTGTGAGGTTCAGAGGTTCAAAGCCTGCATATGCATGCATCGCAGTCTGTCGCCTCTCTTCTTGTCTGACTACATGTTGGCTTGTGTGGGAGGACGGTGCATAAAGCCTATTCAAATACAGAAAGAAAATGAATGAAGCAACCTTCTCCAAGATGGCACGACGTCAGATTGATGTTGTTATCGGTACTAAAATAAATCCTAATCACTGAGTGATTGCATAAGGTGATAGTATTTAACTTGCATTTGCTGTGGCTTAACATGCATTTGCTGCCTTGTTTGCCGTTTCATTCATCATTTTACAAGATCAACATTGAGCTCTGTTGACCTGAAATTAATCGAGTTCCGTGTTTCTCACGGAATTATGGTAGATTCTATTTGTGGAGGTAGCTGACGAAACAAGGCACAGTCATACTTTTATAAATTAATTATTTAAACAATGCCATATATAAGGTCCTGGCACGCCTCCCATGCAGGCCAAATCAGTGCAGTCACTTTGACACTAACAGCTACAGAGTTACCTGCAGGTCGTGGGATGAAGTTTTGGGTTCTGGGAGACTGTTTTTGCATTTGTTTGGCTGGATTTGCTGGGGTAGCCACTCCTGCACAAACCTTTGAGAAATCTGCACCTCTTATAGATGGTTTTCCTCACAGTGGAATGATTATTTCAAATAATTAGGAGATCTCTTTGAATTCCATTTTTTCAGAAAGTCTTAGAGAGCTTTTTAAATTCTGGGATGACACCACACACCTCATTAACCAAGAGAGTCTGGATGTCGGAGGTTTAATTAAAAAAGGTTCCAAGTGTCACTGGAACATTTGAAACCTAATTTAGAAACTCATGATTTTAATTTGATGGATTTGAAGATGTGATAAATGTGGAGCGTACTTTTTCAATTGACCAATCTATCTTTTTTTTTCTTTTTTAAATAACGAAAATGTTAAAATGTATATCTTATGTTTCATTCATTTGACTGTGTCACCTTTATTAAAATGCACTGTTTTAAAAATGGATCAAAAATTTTGCTGTTATGAATTAACAAATGTATTATTTGAGTCATTATTTAATGATAACAATTTTTTAAAAAGTGAAGACACAAGACAATTAACAGTGATTTAGAGACAGGGAACAAACAGTTATGTACAGCAGCAATTCCTCTCCTCTGAATTAATGATTTAAATTTTGACATATGACACGTTCTTGAGTATGTTTTGTATTTTAACCAAAGAATAAACTGGAGTCAAGCACTCACACTGTTCATCATCCAGGCGGGGCTCACTTATGGCCAGTGTGCTGTAACCTTCCTTTTCCCCTACCCAGCTTGGCTCTGGATTTGCAACTCCCCAGGGCCGCACACACATAATCATTTGCAAAATAGAATCAGTTTATTCCCTGTTTCTTCGCCTCCCTCCTCCTAACTTTCATGCAGCGTGTGGGTACCGCTACCATACTTGTGTGGGAGGCAATTTTGCGGGTCATGAGCAAGGAGCAGGAGAGAACAATGTATTATTTATAAGAACAAACACAAGTGGCAGCAGTGTCTCTGCATCCAGCTCTCTGAACGGAAGTAAAGATTTCTAAGACTCAGCCGGGCTTACTGACTATTGGTGGGGGAACAGGAAAGTAAAGTTATCAGTTAGTCTAGACTGTTCAGCTTATCTGAATGTATACCTTATCGAGATAAAGACAATCTTACTCTCTTCTCCTTCCTTCTACCTACTGTCTGTGTCTTTATTACTGAGTATACTCAGTGAGTGCAGATTTTACTGTGAATAAAGCTGCGCTGAAGGCAGCTGAGAGTCCCCAAAACAAAAAACTGCTCCCTCTGATTCTCTCACGTTGTATTGTATCATGGATTGCAGAAGTTACTTGGTAGTGACATAGTGAACTGACGTTATTTACTGTTCTGCTGCTCATCGCTCCATTCAGCCTGATGCTCAGGCCGGTTGAATTCATTGGATTTGCAGGATCTCTACTGGCAGACTGCTATTGATGAGGGTGTAAATTGATTGGTCCATGAGAATGTAAAGCTTTATCTTGATTAAGATAAGCTGTTCTTGGCAGAGGCCTGACGTATGGATTATCATGTCATGAAGAGGAATTGGCGAATGTTTGTTTCTCTCTTCTAGACGTACATTTTTAAAAACAGTGTCTTTGTGCACAGAATTAGTATTTCAGTCATTTATTAACCCTATAAGGTCTGAGCTGTTTTCAGGGTGATTTCACTACCTTTACTTTTAAACTCATGTCTTGCATGCTGTATCTTGTTTTTTCAGAACAGTCTTGGCTGTCCAGATCCTCCATCATTTGATTTAAAAGTATATGCGATTTTTAAAATTATGTTAGCTTTAATGTCAAGGGGAAAATATGCATGTGATGGTGGAAAACTGTATGACTTAGAAATTGGAAAAGATGTATGTTTAGTGCCTAACAGAAATAAAAGTCATTATTATGTTCACTGAAGTGTGCACATATAGTAACTACTTGCAGCGGTGCCAAACCAGGCAAACGTTAAACGTGAAAATGAAAAGCAATGTTTGAATATGATGAAAGCACATTAGGCACATGATGCAAATGCATCCATCAGGATAAACGCTGGGACACATAAATTTCTGTCCATCTGTGTGTATGTGCCCTTGTTTATACTTGTATGATAAATGTAGGGTAGAGAGTGTAGTTTGGACATTTAAGAGTCAGCAATAAACAGATGCATTCAATGTCACAGCCTGCTGTCTGCATATCCTTCCAACTGATACGGCTGTCCGGTCTCAATCCCAGCATTCTAAATTGCATATGTTTTTCTTTTTGACTTACAGCTGGTACTACAGCTGCCCGTACAAAGTATGTACTGTTGCAAGCAGTATGCATACAACTGAGACATTACTTTGTCATGCCCTTGTGCCTTTAGCTCCGACTGTCTTGCTCATGTATCCGTCGCCGTCTGTAGTGTGAAGTGAACTGTCATTTGTCTTGTTTAGACTTGCACAGACACTGTGACATATCTTCTGCTGCTGCTTGGCACTAAAGTCTGTAAATACATAATATAAAGATGGAGGAACCCTCTGTGATGTCACCCGTAGTTTCCCTGGTTTCATGGTTTTGGGGCTCAGGGTGGTGGCGCCTGCTGTTTCCATATCGTCAGTGCCTGACCCCTAACTCTTGGTTAATCCAAAAATGAGCAAGGAAGTAGAGTGTTAGAGGAACTGAGGCAGACAAGGTGCACCTACCTGTCACTCAATGTGATGTTACCCTTAATTATGCAGAACTTTAAACCTTGATATAAATTAAACTGGTGACTTATGTAAATATTCACCACCCATGCAGTTGTTAATGAATAGGGAAATTAGCTATAGAGAACAAAACTGCTTTTTGATCGGGGCTGTAAACATGCTTATTTCTGCTGTAAAGTTGGACATTTTAACATGAGGATGTCTGGGAATTGACTTGCTTTTGGAGTCAGCCTCCAGCTGCCTTTCAAGGAGCTGCAGTTTTTGATACTTCACTTTGGATTCACTCTCCTGGCCTGGAGCTTGCTGCTCGGTCTTGGTCCACTATCACATCAGTTGCTTGAAATTATTTTTTTTATGAAAAGTCTTTAACCTGTTTGTTTATGACAGTGTGTCCCACAAATATACACCTATCAAAAATAAGCCAAATAAAACAACTTAACAAGTTTTCAGGTGCCCAATAGTTTTACAAAAAAGTCTGTGCCTGTTGTTATTGACTGATTGATGGAGACAGAGATGCTCCAGCAGGCTCCATAATGACCCTGCCAATTTAAGAACCATTTGAGTGTCGAAAAACATTTGTCCTGTTGACTAGTGAGTGCCTTGTTTGACTGGGTGGCTGTTAGATTGAATGAAAAATCATTAACTGTGGAGCTAACAACCAGCTATTCAGCTTCTGTAGAGCTGATACACAAAGTATTCCCACTTTGTGAAAACTGCCTGGTGATAAAAAAACAAAACAAGAACTAAAAGTTTAAAATGCAAAATGTCAAGAGGTGTCGTGGTACATCTTCTTGTTCAGTCCCACTGCATGTTGTAGTTGTGAAAGCAGCTCTGTAGAGACGCTTTATGTCTTCACTCAGTGCAGCCATGTACCAGGCTTCTCTCTGCTCTTTCTGTACAACACAGAAGCAGGAAGTTACGGGCGCTACACAGCTGACAGTTTATGCTGACAGGCCCGTCAGAGAGCTGCACTGGGGAACTGGCAGGATGCTCTGCATTAGAGGACAGGGGAGCTGTGCTGTGAAACTCAATGAGCAAACATTTGCTCTTCCCTCCATCCTCTGTAGAGTGTGCTGACCTGATAGGCAAAGTAACTCTTCTGTTCATGTTTACTTACGATTTCTTGTCATAGCTCATGGGATTACATCATCACAGGACACTAAGAGAAACATTTATTCAGACACTTGAATGATATTTACAGTTTATCCTCTTTTCCTATCAGTTATACCTTTATTCTCAACAGGTTTAACCACATCATCAAGTATACCCTGTAGTGCATCACACTATCGTTTGCAACAACTACTCTCTCCACCCACCTCTTGCTGCAGTTCATGCACACCAGCTCACCTACAACAACTCCTCTCAAACACTGTAAAAATACTCTATGCTCACACAATGGCAGGCCATAATATAGGCGTCATTTTAGCCACAAATGTTTAAGCTTGAAACTGATTCCAAGGGAAGAAAGAACAGTGATACAGGTTAGGTTTGTTACGTATGAAACACCCAAAATCTGAATCAATGTTTTTGAGACTGTCATCAGTACAATGCAGCGTCATGGTGGAAATGTTCAGCCATGGCACTGACTGCTTATTTTGCTCGTGATATGTCTACTAGTATATTACATAACAAGGATAAAATAATAGTGTTTTAAAAAGGAAAATAGGGCCGCCCTATAGCTCACTGAATTACGTGTTACCATGTGGACGCAGGTCGCCAGCAGTGGTTGTGGATTCGAGTCCGGCTTACAACCCTTTGCTGCATGTCTCTCTCTCTTCTCTCTACCCCCTCCCAAAAATATTTTTTTAAAAAAAGAAAATAATCTGGTTCCAGACGAGTGTTTTTAAATATGCTTAAAAAACAAGTTCAATTCAATAATTCATATTACATGCCTGAAAAGCTATATCACATGACTATTCATGCACAAATTGTGATATTTAATCGAATACACTTTATTCTACGTGTCTCATTTTAAAATTCACCAGAAAAAGGATTTGTAGGAATCAGATTGTGTAAAAGCAAAAAATGCTGTGCTTTGTGGCGCAAAATGACAGCCGTTAGTGACTCAGCTGTGACCAGCAGGCACATGGTAAATATTCAGGGATTTTTCAGCTGAACTGCAGGCAGTGTTTGCACAAAGCAGATGGGAGAAAAGTATGAAAACAAATTAAAAATCTAAGGAGTGAAATATAAAGTATGTATAAACACCATCTTTTCATCAGTACTGGTACCACTTGGGGGAACATGTTGTTCATGTGAATTCCTTTTTTTAAATAAATAATTAAAAGAACTCCACTTTAGTTTTTCGTTTTGTATGAGGGGTAGTATTATATCAGTGTCATAAACCACAGACGACATTTTGAGTTCTCTGTACTTCTAGCTGTGGTTATGTTGTTTCCATAGCAGTTCAGGACTTTACTTTGCAGTGAAAATGTCAGGGGGGGTGGCTGAGGCTTGAACCCAAATGCAGACACTGAAGCAGGCAGGTGGAAATTGCAGAAGTGTTTTATTAACTGAAAAAAAGACTAGAACAAATAAACAAAGGGAAAACTGCTCGAAACAGAGAACTACTAAAATAACAAGAGGAATTCAAGGACTAAACAAGTACACAAAACTAGACTAACAAATCAGGGAAATAGAAACTAGACTAAAACTGAAACATACACAGAATAAGGAAATAAACCCAGGAACAAAGCTGAGCCAAACCTCATACAAAACCCAGTGAAACTAATAATAAACAACTAAAACTCTAAACTAATAATAGCAGGGAAAATCTAAGAAAACCACAGATGAAAAACTAAACTAACAAAACGGGGACCCAGACCATAAACTAAAACTAATACAGAATGATTAAAGCAAGCACAGGGAGAGAGCAGAACGGGTAAACCAGACCTAATACCAAAAACAGACAATACTACAAAAACCAAGGAATAGCTGTCACTAACTAACAGAATGGGAATAAAGGAGAACTGGTGAGGGTAAACAAAGGCTAGACAAAAAAAACAGCTTACTTACAGAACCAAAAATGAATTAAAGGAACAAACAGGCTCGGGGAAGGGCGGCAGGGTCTGGAGGGCGACAGGGTGGGGGTTCAGGTGATGGAAGCGGGTCCAGGTAGACAGGCAAAAGACAGAGCGGGGCATCGGCAGAGGACGGGGTATCTCAGTCTATGATCGTGCGCCGAGTTTCAGAAACAGAGTTTAATAGTGCCAGGTGCACAGTCCTGCGGCTGCCTCCAATCGCCGCAATCAAGAGGACAGACGGGGCCAGAGCGGGGATCATTACAGAAAAATGAGGCCACAGTGAATAAAAATGTGATCAGAGCAAAAATGTTAACAAACTCCTTGGGGTTCAGAGGGTTAAAATAGGAACACATTAGTGTGTATGTGGCCTAGGATTTCATTTAGATTATGGCTACATTACAGTTAAGGATGTTATAATGTTACAGTAAAAACACTTAACAAAGTCAGAGAATGTTAAACAAAGCAAAAATGTATTACAGTTGTGTGAGATA
This sequence comes from Dascyllus trimaculatus, assembly GCA_024666655.1. Lineage (NCBI taxonomy): Eukaryota > Metazoa > Chordata > Actinopteri > Pomacentridae > Dascyllus > Dascyllus trimaculatus. The sequence goes on from CM045446.1 coordinate 19,664,125, forward strand.
ATGCAAACACATGCATCCAAGTCTTGCATTAAACATGTTGCAACAGCTTAACGCTGCTCAGAACGGTTTGCATTACTTTCTGTGAAATTTAATCAGTCTTTCTTTTCTCTATTTTGAGTGAAGTAGAGCACAAATGTTTTACTCCTGTTAGAAGCAAACTTTGTTGACCTCTGCACCAGATTGATTTCCATTTCCAGTCCTGTCTTGTTATGGAGGAACTTTGTGTGAGAAGTTCCCTACTCAGGTGGAGGCTGGAACTCTGAAAGGCACTGCAGTGTTTCTGAACCAGATTGTTTATATGTCACTTTGACTGATCAGAGGTTGATTTGCATGGCTGCTCTTCCTCAGCTCCACAGCCTAATGAGTCTCTGTGAGGAGAAGACACTTTGTGTGAAACTGTTGTCACTTGTCATTGTGAATTGCATCTGAAACACGACTTTATTCCGCCTCACACAACATTTGACTGCCTGGCTGCATGCCTAGACACCATTAAATTCTGGAGCCCAAATGAGAAACGGGCCTGTAAGACAAGTGTGCTGCTGCAGTGGGTGACAATGAGACGTGAAACAGTGGGCTGTAAAGTCTCAGGGGCTGAGGTGTAGTTTGGGTGAAGAATAGTTGTGACCTAGGAAGAGCATCAAGTCATTACGTCCAGGTTTTTTTAGATTGTCCTTCAGCACGGTCATTTTCCACCCGCTTACCCCTCATGAAGACACACATCTAGAAGACTATACATTCCACCCTACAAAGATGTTTAAAAAATAATCATGATAGTTACTGCTAGACACAAATTCAGCCCTTAAAATATACAGAAAGCGAGTTTGTGCTCAGGCTGCTTGCAGAGTAAGATTTTTGGTATGACACTTGGGTGACTGAGGGAGTTTTCACTTTTAATGTGTCGGTGACAACAAACTCTGGTGTGTTTAACCAGTGAGTTTGGCTTGTTTGAGCTCAGAAAGCTGAAAATAAAACCCTGACATAGACCAAATATCCAGACCCAGATCGTTTAGGAATATGGCGTCTGTCCAAGCAGCGTACTAAATGTTTTGTTGCAGTAAATTTGTGGTTTTAGCATGAATTCAGAAGCTCCACTGTTGCTTTTTTCTCACCTGTTCAGAAAGTGGAAGGAAGCATTTGGCTCATTGATTGGCATAAATCAATCGGTATGTGTGCTGACAGGTGAATGCAGGGCTTTTATCCTGATCAATCATATGGGGGTTTGATTGTTTCTAAACACAAACCACAGCGAAACTGCCATGCAGCAGTTTGCTATTTGTCTTCAGAAAAAGATCCAGAGTGCTCAGAAGGTGCTCTTTGGTCTGGGACAAATATCAAAACAGATGAAAGATCCAAGGCACTCTTCTGGCAGAGAAAAAAAAAATCAAAGTCAGTTGGTACTGTCTCGCTGTCGCTATACTCTGGTCTTGGTCATGACTGCAACACTTGTACTCACTATTCCACTGGATGGGTGGCTGCCACACTGGTAAAGACTCCAAACACTACTATTTTCTTTCTTGGTGTTACAAAGAGACATGCTTGACCTCTTGAGGTTCATTAGCCTCTTCAGTTTTACACTTACAAATATTATACTTGATGCTCCAAACAACAAAACCTACCAGTGAGATTGAAAGGCAGGTTATCTTCTTGAAAACTCTCCATTTTATCATAGCTACAAACTGTTCAAACAAAAACAATGATCCAATTTCAAGTAAAATTGTGAATAAAATTTAGGGAGCAAAACCATCCATAGTAAGTTGTAGAGCGTCAAAGAGCACATTTTACTCAGCATACAATAATAAAGTAAAAGAAATCCATCATTCACCGCCTGTTTTGTCAGCAGTTAGCAAATACGAGAAAATCATGATTTTTAGCAATACTAGTTTAAAGCTGTTTTCATTAAGGACTAATATTCCCTAAAAATCTCATGTAGTTTGTAGTGTTTGTAGTTTTCAACACTGTTGCAATCTTTTATAAAACTACCTTGTCTGTAATCCATGAAGTAAGTTTTACCACAAACAGTTATTTTCACTCAGGTGCTAGTTCTGGTCTAACAGAGGGTTGGAAATGGGAAGGAACAAATCTGCCACTGACAGATTGACTAAAAATCAGAGTTCTGACTTTTTGTTGAACGTTCATTCATTCATTCATTCATTCATTCATTTATTCAGGCCATCAAATAATTTTTGTTCCACTTCGATTTTTTGATTTGAGTGTTTCTGTTTAATGTGTGGTGATGTAATTTTTGATTATAAGGATAGATGCAGAAATTTTGGCCAAGTTTTTATTGTGGAAATTACATTGACTACTTTTGCAAACTAACATGCCATAAGTAATAAATAACTTTAATCTGTTAATCTAAAACCCAAGGTTTTTATTGCCATGATAATAACAATGCTATTTTACAGGCTTTATAACATCTAGAATAAACAACAGGTACATACATTTTTTATTAACAAGCATTCACGCGGTCAAATTTAAAGTCACCCTTCACAGTGAAACCTTGTCACTTCTCCCTGGTTGCCAGCAGATCTACAAGGCACTTAGTGCAGCATGTAAGCAGCATAATGTACCATGTTGATGGATTTTCTGACTGATGTCAGAGATCTGTCAGAGTGGAGGAGGTTGTGCTGCCACAGGCCTCTGCAGTTTGTGTTAAAAGCAGCCTCTCCTGTTTACTATGGCATCATTTACTAAAGTAATTGAAGGAAGAAAACGCTCTGCTCCTCCGAGCAAAACCACCCAGGAAGAGATGAGCTCATAACCAATATGCTTTATTCCACCAATTATTCAGTAGCCTGGAGGGTGCTGAATACATGAGGCTGGTGTGAGAAGTAGATCCTAGCCCTGCTGGGATTCACACATACATGAAACCATGCATGTTTGAATGACCACAGTCTGTTCTGTATGTGGTTATGTTGTTTTTCTACTTTGGATGTTGCACATGTAAAAGATGTTTCATGTATGTGCGTGTGCTGCCGTGTGCTTTAGTGCTTTGAACTTCCAGAGCCCCCACACTAATCAGCTCCTTAAATCCCCTGAAAACTTACTTAACTCTAACATTTATTATTGAAGATTAAATTAGCAAAAGTTGAAGTTTGGATGAAGTTGAAACATTTTTGAAGAGTCACATCTCAGGATTGGATTTGGTTGGCAGTCTTAGAACAGGCAAATATTTCACAGACCGTCATCTTATATGCTGTATATTGTAATATTACTCCATTCTCGTTGGTGCACAGAAATACAAGGTGCAATCTGCAAGTTCCGATTCTGTTTCTGTTGCACATGAACGTAGCACAGTGCAGTCCAGCACATGACATGGGTGCAACCAGTAACTCTCAAGGCTCAGGATTCCATGTGAACTTGTGCGATCAACATCAGGACCTATATTACATCCAATGCTACAACCACGACCCACTGAGAATCTCCTTCAACAGGCTGGAAATGATCCAGCCTTCATGTGGAGGATCATCAGTGGTGGTTAGATCTTGGTTTTCGGCTCCAACCCAAAGACCAGACGGCAGTTTTGACAGTGAAAGAGCCACAGTCCCTCATCAGTTTATGAGCACACCAGGATCATGCTTGCTGTTTTTTTTTAACATTCATGTGGTTGTACACTGTAACTTTGTTCCTCAGGATCAGTAATGTCCCTAAAACCAGACTTTGCCTATAGCACCCACCCCTGCCTGCTACTCGGCTTATATTGCACCCTGGTGGGCCTGCTTGGAGGATAGAAGGATGGATGGGTTTGTAATGTTCTGATTTGTCTAAGGGGGAATATTTAGTGCAATGACCTGAACTGTTGCGTGATTGCAGGTGGATGCTCCATTGTGCCAATGCATGTCCACCCACATTGCATTAAAAAAATCACTTTTTTGGCCATACCACCACAGCCCTACTCGTCTAATTGATCTCCCTGTGACTTCTTCCTCTCCCTCTAAATGGAATTCAAGTTGAGAGGTCGCCTTTTTGACTAGGAATGTTATATCAGAAATTTGGTAGTCGGCACAAATACCACTGAATGTCTGCCATTCTAAATGCCAGTGGTAGTACGAATGGAAAAAATAAACCAATAGACTTTTTGATGTTGGCATAGCATTTCTTACTGCAGTGCCTAGCTGCCTGATAAAAGAAGGCAAATAACAAATAGCTGGTTAACGAAAAACAGTGGAATGTAGCCTTCAGGTATTTCAAACAAAGAATCGTGTGTTATAAAACTCATTTTTCTCGTTTCTAATTTGTGGTAACTTTGATGTGAGTTTTTCACATATTTTCTGAGCCTCTTAAAATCTTCAACAGAATAATTTCATGATGGGAACATCGTCAGGACGTGTTAAAATAAAGTAACAACTGAAACTCTCAGCTTTAATTCTGTGTACAGATTTGAGCTGCTTAAATCAGCTTGAGGGGTTTACATCTTTAAATGCTCTTCGATACTATTTGCACTCTGGTATTTGTTAGTCGATAATTTCTCCTTGACCCCTGAGGTCTTTTTCTTCCACAAGTCGTACTTGACTATTGCGACGCCTGCACTTGGCACTGCATTTCTCAAGAAATCACCTTAGTCCAATAGGCTGACAGTCGAGATACCTTCAATACTGTGGAAAATTAGTCCGTCATCCTTTATAATTTTGGTATTGACTTGGAACCAGGTTCTCATGACATCCCTACTTTTGATGCAGTGGAGATGCAGAACCAAGCATGGATGAGGTTTCACATATGTACAGAGCAGGACTTTAGAAAGTGTTCCAAACGTGAAAGGAGCGCTCTGAATGGTGTATTGCTACACCAGAAGACTGCTTTGATGAAGGCAGAACCCAAATTTAAATCGGGTATGGTTTTTGTAGACTCAGTATTGGAACTTTTTGATCCCACCTTACATTTTGTATCACCTTTGTTTCTGAGTCTTCCCACTTCATACCAGTGATGTGAAATAACCTTGGTAGAAAACGCTTTCGTAGGAGCCCATTCTTTGTAATAAGCTGAAGGAGAAAATGGGTTTTCAGTGCTGTTGAATTAGGTTGTCCTCCAAATACACACACTGAAATACGCACTTTATTTTCTCATTCACTGTGTTGTTGGAGTTGTTTGAGACACACAAACCTCTCGGTCTTCAGTCTATTGAACACAAGCTTTCCATTTAGTCTCTTGTAGTTTCACTTGGTCATTAAAGGATCATCAAGCTCAAACCTACTGTTTACCGTGCAGAGGAAGCCACCATATCACCCTGCTGCTCCCATCAAATAGAAACACTTACACTGCCCCAGCACCTGTGAAAAAATGAACCATTAAAGCAAATCAGCTTTGTGTATTCAGATGCTCCTGTAACTTGACATTATTCCATCAATTATTGCAGTACTCATTTTTTCAAATTTTTAAGCAAGCAAATAAAACAATAATTAACCTTAGCGTATTATTATTAATAAATTAATTTGAAAGCAGAGTGAAGTGCAAGGGTTTAGAATCACTTTTTCTTTTCCTTTAACTGTAGCTGAAGTCAGAAAGGAGTGAAATATGTGTTCAATTATGTCTAAGTACCACAATATTCAGCATTTTCCAAGTAATTGCATTTGCAGGAGAGAATTGCACTGACCCCTCAGCATTTCTCTACTCATACTTTCTGTACTGCAAACCACTTTAATGGTTTGTCGGGATACAGCTACATGCCATCATTCTCAATAAATACATGTAGAATGAGTTTAAAGGAATTTAAGTGGCCTTTCCATTATTAATGAGGACACACTGGGCTGTCTCCAGTCCATTTATTGATTCTCCTCTCCAAATTGCTTCTTAATTGTGTTTCTGTATGTGGAATATGGTTTCTAGTCCAGCTTTGAGTTGCAGTTTGGCTGCAATGTGGCTTTCAGCATATGGCTGACGTGGTGTCTGAAAGTCTGTAATGGGCAGGGAGTAATGTCTTGGAGATGGCGGTGTTGGATTTGGCAGAGGCACGCTGGGAGGAAAGCTTGTAAGGAAGCCAAGGAAGACAAACCCCTTTTAAAACATAAGGCAGAACATGTGACATGCATTCCTGCTGGTGGAACCTTAATTATCTAATTTAACTACCCTGATAGAGAAGAGAGGGTCACCTTACTAATACTATTACAGTACTTTGTATTGGTTTTGCCTGTAAACTGCCATCTAACTGTTAGACTGAACAGATCCCACTATGTCTCTATCAACTTAAACAAGCATGAGTCAGCCACAGAAAAATCTATTACTGCTGTAAAGTCTGCACAAATTCATCCACAGTCACTGACATAACATCACCAACCTATTGTTTGCTTGGGTTGAGAAAAAACAATGTGCATGTTATTTCTAGATGAACTAAATGGGCCTCCGTGCCCTGGGTCTACCTACTAGTGTTATTAGCAAAAAAAAAATCTACATAAGCACAACAAGCTAATATTTGCAGCATATTAAGTCATTTTGAACATCATTTGGGGCTTGAGGAGTGTCAAAGTAAACATCATCATTCCGCAACAAGTTTTGCTTTATGCTTTCAAGTTTATAACAACCACAAAACACAACAAAAAATGATTTTGTGGGACTTTTTTTGAATTGCCACTTGGAAAATTGGTGGTCAGATGCCTTCCAATTCATCACTGTTGTAATCATATTTGTCTTTACATTACCATGTGTGAGCTGACATTGGGTGAATTATGGGGAACACCAGGGCAGGTCGATTGTCAATAGCAGAGCTAGCAAAGAGAAACACACAACCATTCATGCTCACATTCACACCTACAGCCAATTTATTAACACCACTTAACCTACCATCCATGTCTTTGGACTATGAAGGAAAGACAGAGCCATATTTGACCATTATACGGAAAATATTTTCTAAAACATTCTAATTAATTCGCTCATTCACTGACAAAGACTTTGTTTTTCTCCTGAGAAAAGAAACAATGCTCCCTTAAGCATGTGTTTGCATCATAATTCCCATAAAAAGCATGTGGAGAGGCAGCTCGTGTCCCTGTGGGCTGCTGCTTTTCTCTGCTTCCCTCCTGATGAAGCAGCCTCTCCTCTGTGGCTCCAGCCATGCATGTCCTCTGTGAGATTGGCTTTATGCAAAGATCAGCCACTAAATGAGCAGGGAGGAGTTGGCATTTAGCACATGCTAAACCTATTATGCTGTATCTATAGCTGTGTGACTTTCAGCTTGTTGTAGGAGTGCTGGATGCATTTTGTGTGTGTCAGTAAATGTCAGTAAATTGTTTGTGTTTTCAGTAAGTCTTTTACCTCCTCCAGATGACATGTACTGACTAACCAACCGACCCCAATAAACGATAATGCAGAGGTGGCTTAAAATGCAGTGCAGAATCACGATTGATGATCAGAATTTTCACTGCAGATTTATTTGAACTCATATCATCACATGATTAGTTATGTATATTCCTGCTTGGCTACAGAGCTCATGTCAGAGAGCATATAGTCACCAAATGATATTTCTCCTCTGCTGAGGAGAAATGGAGACATAAACTCGATTCCAGATGGTTGTTTGCTGCTCAGATAAACAGTAGTGGTAGTTTTTGACATTAAAACACCCAGAAACGGAAAATGATAACTGCCTCCTCTGTAACCTGCAACATTTATGAATAAACATAATAACTGTCACAATGTACTGCCAGATGTTGGTAAATGAAAAATAAAAACTCAGCGCCAACCAACACAACACACTACAACATGATAGACTTCGTAAGAATGATGGCAAAAAATGCACTATATGTAACATTGAGCTAGATTAATTATGAAATAGAGGAAGCTTATACTGTCTCTGACTTCTGCACTAGAAACAATTGCATAATGAATCAATTAAAGGATTAAACCAAACGCCGAGATAGCTCATTTAATTAACACTTCGTTGAAGATGTTGTCCAAAATTAGTTACACCTCCAAGATGCCTCCCATAATCATTGTCCTAATTGTATTACAACCAGTCTGGGTTTTGCTGAGTTCAGGTGGATAGCATTGTTACTTATTCTAAGTCCTTTAAAAAGCAGATAAAATGCAAAATTAAGACAGTCAACCATTACTGCCAATACTGTTGTCAAGGTGATTTTCATTGGAAGCATGTTTGATGCATGACGACTTCATCAAGGTCAGTTAAGTCTTCCATCAAAGATTTAACCAGTCTGCTCTGATTGGTTAGCTGGCCTGACAAAAGTCTGAGTATAGCTGGAGTGATGGAGCCTTAGCAGACGCAGCTCTAGTGGGGAAAGGATGGTGGACAGCAAGACCACAGTTCATTTATAGTTTGGGGGTCAAGCTAGCCACTAGGCAGGGTTTTTAGAAGAAAAGCCTGGATTTCAAACGAGGCATTTCAGCCAGTAACAAGTAGTGTTGTCTGTCAGAGCAAATAACTCCCTTTGGCATGAACCTTGGGCTTTGTGAGTTTGCAGATCTTTTTATGTGCACCAAAAGGAGCATTATAACACACTAAAGAAAAGGAGACCAAAAGTAAAATATGGGTTCTTTAAAATGAACATCACAAAGCTCAACACTTACTGCAGATTCCAGGATGGTGGAGGGAACTACAGAAGCAAAAAACACAGACATTAAGGTATCAGCTCAGTCTCGGTGCAAAGATCACTATAATCACTTGTATGAGTGTTTTGGATGTTACGAGCTGTTGCTACTGTGGCTTTCTATCAACATAATGAGAAAATGTTTCTTATGCCCATAAATGCAAACTGTTTACTGCCAACACAAACTGCTTTTATTAAACTTAACTATAAACAGTTCATTGTTAATGTGTTTTCCCAGTAAAATGTGGGGTACGGGACTGGAACCCTGGTTTCCTGTGATTCATGCACACTGACCTTCTCCAAATGTATTAGAACATTGCCTGTGAGCGTCATCCAGGCTGCAATTACATTTCCTCCAAAAAAGCTAATTAGGGGTATGTAATCATATTTTGTAGCTGACTTGGGAATGTCAAGGTAACATGAAGCAATCTGCCAATACTCACATTATTCATTTAAAGACTATGAAAACAATGCTGGCATCGATCTTGGAAGGGTTCCAAATCAAAACCCGAATAGTACAGCACCTGATTTAAGAGAATGACACTGACAGAGCAGTGAGAACAGTGAGATAGCTTGCTCCAAGCTAAATTCAGTTTTGCTTTGTGCTAATGAGTCACGGGTCAGATGTAAATTCAACACTCGGAGTTTCTTGTACAACTCAGCAGCATGTTGTTTAGTTTATTCCAAGGACCCTGTTTTAATGAAGTGTTGCAGTTCCCTTGGTATTCCCACTTTCCTATTGCTTTCTCGAACCAGTTTGTATCAGTAGAATAATATTGTTTGTAGAGTGCATTCTCAGAACAAGCACATAAGAGGCAGAAACTGGGGTTACATTCGATGCGGCTACAATTCAGCAGTAATATATTAAATCATGTAAATGTGCTTCACAGTGCACCAATGGCTGTTGTAGTGTTTCAGAGCATCTCTCCAGGCTTTTATCATGAATGTGTTGCTTTTTTATTGCCTGCACACACACACTGCGCAATAAATAGACAGATCTAGATAGGTGGCACAAACATTTGTACACTAGCGGGAGGAAATATGTTTCAAACAGCCCTTAAACAATATTGCAAACTACTGCAAAGTAGAACTATAACAATGAATCCATTGGTTGTCAACTGCTTAACTAATTGGCAATTATTTTGATAACTGGTTTATCACATTGAGCAATTTTTTAGGAAAAAAATGTCAGATCCAAGCTTCTTAAATTTGAATATGTTCTGGTTTCTTCACTCCTGAGTGAACAAAACAACAACATTATGTTGGATTTTAGGAAACACTGGTTAAATTTTTTTTCAATTTTCTGACGTTTTACAGACCAAACAACTAATCAACTAAACTAAACTAAACTAATCTAATTAGTCATGAAAATAATTCACCTCAGCCTGACTTCAGCCTATCTGCAAAGTGAACACTGCATGAATGCCTGTTGTATTTATTTAAAGGTGGATATGTGGACATACTGTATAGGCCTTAAAGTGACATGAGCTAAAATGATAAGAAAATTATTGTGTTTTTGAACATTAAAGCATGTAAACATATTCTAGTAGAGCCCAAAAATCAAATTAGAAACCTACAAATGTGCAGAATATGGGCATCATATCTGCATTCTGAGCCACTGACACTGATTGTGGTTGAGTAATGGGTCTCTGTGCCTCGTCTGTGATTTTTACTATATTTAATGAATGAATGAGATGAATTTTATTTGTCATTCCCAGCTCATGCTTCATCCCTCATGGGATTACAAAACATCACACTACACAGTTTACCTTGTAATAAAAAGCAGCTTCCAGTTGTGCTTTTTATGTATGAGTCAGCGATCGAAACGGCTGCACCACCAACAAAAATATCAATAATTATTATAATAAAGTGTTTCTAATAATAATCTGTTGTGATACCAGGTTTTCCCCCTGCAGTTCCAACACTGAAAGTCTGCTTTTTAAACAGTCATTTTAGTCATTGTAAGTCATTGATATCCAGCAGTTCATTTTATCTTTTATCTGATGAAGCAAAAGATACAAAAAACATTTCCAATACAAAGGACAATAAAAAACACAATGACAGTACTCATTTCCTACGTCCTGCGGCTCACACACTGGACAAATATTCAATTTCTTCTCTCCACAGCAGGATTCTTCTCAAATCAATATTAAACACTGGTGTAACATCTCTTGTTGGTGCACAGCAAAAACAGAGTTTGTTTTGTCCGTGTTAGACCTAATTTTTAGTCAGAAAATTTTATAATAAAAAAGCAGATTTTGCTTACTCTTGATCTGTTCTCATTAGCAGATCTGTCACAACAGCTCTCATCACTGTTATAATTCACATAGGCACATCTTTTCCACATAAGAAATTGTTTCTTAGTCTGTACTTACAACAACTATTATCAAAGGCTTTTCAGTATTTTTTGGTATGTCGATCATTCTCTTTAATAACTAATCTAATCCATAGCCTTACATCAAAACTATCCATCCTTATAGCTCCCATTATTATTTGGAAATACTACGGCAGCCTGGGTCTAAACAGCTGCTTTCCCAGGGTAACTTCCAGTGCTGTAAACCTTACAACCGACAATAAATATTTGGACAGTTACTCATTTTTGGCATCCAGGTTCGGTTTTTCAGTAGATTCAGTATTCAATAATGGATCCTAAAGTGCAGCAACTCAGCATTATTTTCGAGCAGGGTTATATAAAACTATGAAACCTCAAATCTGCTGGCTGATTTGAAAGGTGTGGTTTAAAAGAGAAACTCACCAAAATTACAGCATTTATCAGAGCTAGAAACTGCATGAACAAAAATAATTGTCAGGTTTTTAACTTTCACACTTTAACACTCCTTGAACTACTACTGTAAACTTAAAATTGTTATATTTCATCGAAATCCAAACTTTATTTACATCTCATTTAACAATTTGCCAGAAAAAAACCCAGTTTGCTTCAAACAGAACAAACTATTAAAAATACATAAACAAAGCTATGCTTCTCAGTGCAGCTGTGAAGCCATTAGTGACTCAGCTGAAACTGACACTTGGGCTGAACTGCAGGCTGTGTTTAAATGGAGCAACATAGAAGACAAATATGGAAACATTTAAAATTTAATATAATGTGTTTCCAGTATTACTAACACCTGTGGCCTGTTGGTAAAATGTGGCACATGTTGATTTCACATTTTTTCAATATTTGTAAAAAGAAAAAAAAAAAAAAGGAAAATTCAACTTTAGTTTTTTTTATGATTTATGCAGTCTAACTTCAAAACGCTGCACTAAATATAGTTTTGACTTATCTCTACTTCTAGCTGTTGTTGTTCTGTTTCCTTGGAGGTGCAGCTCTTTATATGCAGTGAAAGATGAGCCCACATTTAGTAAAAATGTCACAGGAGCAGAAAATGCCCAGAAATTCCCTGGGCTTCAGAGGGTTAAGAATCATCATATTTAATGCAGTGTGGAAAATCCTTCGCAGTCAGTGAACGGCTGAAATTGTGACCCCCCCAGACATGGGCAGATGCTTCTCCCAGGCCTTCACTGTGTGCCAGCTCCATTACCCATACATGCCTAGGCCATGACATTAGTTTTTCTGTGTGTACGTGCTTTTTTAGAACCACTCCAATTGTTAATACCTCTGATATTACTGATAAAGTTTTGCTTTTTTCTGTTCTAGTCTAAATGGCAAGTCTCCATCACCTCGGACTCGTGTGAGCTCTTTGTTCATGCACAAACTCTAAAATGACACATATTTAATTACTTTTGAACTCTTGAAATTTGAACAGTATGTGCTGACAGTTGTAAAAAATGTCAATATTATGTAAATCTACACTAATTAAAACTGAGACACAGCAAGTTAATGCGCAGTCGGTTATTTTATTTCAGCTGAACTAAGCCTAAAGAACAACCACAACAAAAAAAATGTATTACGGCCCAAATATGTTCTATGGCCAGTTGCACCAGCTGGACACCCAGATGTACAACTAGGCTGGATGTAAAATGTGATTTAAACCCTACAAAGAATCACTACCTGTTGCACCATCTTGCCGTAGTGCTACGTCTGCGGCAGAATCTTTGTCAGAGGTAGGTCCACCATGAATAGTCTTGGATGGTTTCCATGGTGAAAATCAAAACATAATATCCGGGCTACACCGACAGTGTTTTTTTTTCAGGCATGAAGGAGTAATGAGCGACAACACTCTGGATATATATGAAGATAAAGAACTTGTTGAGATATTGTTTCAGTGGGGCTGAATTGTTTGAATTAATTGACAAGTTTTCCCTGCAGCTGCCACATGTCAGATAGAAATGGAGTGCTGTCCCCAGCACCGCAGCTGCTCATTCTCTAAGATTTTGACGGTGGAAGTTAGCAGAAGCACAACATACAGCACAAGGACAAGTTTTTTTGCCCTTTCAAGATCAGGTTCACAAATATGTGTGTCTGTCCATCTAGCAAGAAGCCACACACACCAAATAGTTGGAATTGCTTTGGGTAGCGATTTAATAAGAGGGTCCCTTGCCCATTGGGCTGGGTTTTGAGCAGACAAGAGTTTTCATTTTTTCTTCACTTCATCCACTATTAAGCTTCCTAATCTACCCTCTGTGTCAGAAAAGAAATCTTGTTTTTTCTTCTTGGTAATGGCATCCATTTAATTACTGTAGAAGTTATTATCTTTTCTTCCAATCTGAGTACTTGAATTTTTGTTTCTTCACCTTTCCAGTAAATTTTAATTTATCTGTTGGCATCAGTAAATGTATTTATGCAAACATGAATGGAGTGGCAACAATTTCATCTCTACACTAGACATACTATTGCCTAGTTTCTGTTTTAAAAGCTACAACAGGTGTCAAGCTTTATCACAAGCCTGGATGCAGCAAAGCTCTCATTAGGCTTACACCCCACTTTTTTACATGCAGCTGGTCTGACCAGCCCCAAGACTGTACTGAAGAACACTAAGCAAAAACCGCATGGAAACATGCAAAGCAGCTGCTTTACAGTTTCTATGTGAAATGATAATTTTCTCTTCTTAAAGAGGTTCTGAAATGCTTGTTAAGCCTTGATGAGTACATTGTGAAGTGCTTAAGCTCATGCTTTGAGAGGTTCAGAGGTCCGACTAGTTCTATCCTCTCATCCAGAGAGGTTAGCCATTAGCTGTTTGGTGTTAATGTGCTATAGAGCTCTCCAGTCATCTCACCATCTATATAATCTTTGCACCTCAATATGTTATTATATGTGTGAATTGTGGTGGGGTGTGTTTTGAGTAGCGCTGTGAGATATTGTGAAAAACGTGACATTGTGATATTCTGTAATTCTGCAATATACATTGTTATATGAAAAAAACACAAGGATATTCACTAGATGACTTAAACAACTCTGTTTGGAAATAATGAATCATTCTAGAATGATTAGGGTGATTTTGTAGGGGAGTGCATCTGCATCAAAAATAAAAAGAATTTTTACAAAGCTGAAAAAAGGCATTTGGAATACTATCAAAAATATTTTTTATATATTTTTTTGGCTTTGTACTACAGAGTTCCGATTTAAATGATCAGGCAAATGAGTGGAGCCTGCAAGTCAACAAACCCAGTTTTGTGAATACAGTTTTAAAAAACCTGTAAAGTAAATTATGTTCTATCAGACAGACCAACTCCTCTAGAGTATTCATGGAAAATGAAAACTGTACGAGCTTTCTTTTTGTATGAAGAAGCAAAAAATATTGTACTATGATGTCTGAGTTGCTATAAAAATATATTATGCAGCCCTATTTTGACTCAGTATTAAGATTGAACTGAATCTTTGCTGTCAAAAACAACATGTTGCTACCTGTCAGTTTCAGAAAAGACAACTCTATAACAAAGATGAAAAAGATGTTCAGATAATGCCAAGAACTCTCTGACTCTGACCTGCACCTTTTGGTGACTCATCTTCTACTGTCTTTGAACTTTGAGCAGTTCCGGTAAAAATGACTGCAATGCACGTAGCCATGTCATGATGCGGTGCATTCATGATGGTGTGTCTCTGTACATGAAAGTTCATGTTCTGCTTTTTCCCTCATGCTCATCATAAATGTCTATCCTTGAAGACTGCATGCCAGAGGTCAAATGGACACGTTTCTGAGAGAATAATTCCAAGAAACAGCTGCAAGCACAGGGTCAGTAAGAATGCAAGTGAGAGACAACTCTGCTGCTCGTGAAGTGAGCCAAGGGCACCAGCATGTTTTATATTTAGAGTGTTAAACCTCAGGGTCAGCCAGAAGCAGCCATGGGAAATAAATAGCTTAATAATGGTATGATCCACTCACTTCTTCTCCACCCACCCTCTCTGCCTCCTTGAAACCTCTGATAAAACCCTCAGCTGGCTTGCTAACTTTTTTTGCATAGTGTTATAAAGGGCAGTATTTCCCTGCTGTACGTTGACCATCCTCTGGACCCTACAGTAACCTGTTGTACAATTTGTATGACTGGATTTCCATGGAAATGTTCTCGGGGAGCAGCTCTTGGCTCCAACTGCACAAATGGGTTTTGAATCACGTTGAACTTTAAAGAGCACACTTATCAGTTGCCAAAAGTTACTGTGAAAATGTCTCGCCTTGCCTGCAAAATGCTCTTCATGGCTCCCTGCTGGGGAAATAGGATTTAACCCCTGCCTGAAACATTCACGCCCCTCTCTGCAGCCTGCCGTTCTGAAAGTGTTGCAGTCACGGTACTGTAAGTGTGGAATACTGATTGATGGTACGGACTCCTCGGTGCTGCTGTTTCATTAGGGGACACACACAGTAGCAGCTGTGGCTCATACAAGAAGGGCAGCACAGTGCATACATCACATCATTTGAAGTGTATTGTACACATGTGAGCGGGACCTTGAAGATAAATCATAGAAAGTGTTGTATGAAGACAGTCTTATTTAGATTCATATGGTTTTAGAGCAAAGGTGCACCGCTGCAGTCAGACATCCAGAGTAGTTACGCAGTTTCCTTTCATATTTTAATATTCATTTGCCAAACTTTTTTTTCCTGCTGTAAAGCTGCAGTGCAGGATTTTTACATGTATAAATGTCTTTTACATTCAAGCCAAATGAGTTCACACAATGCTGATTAAGCCGGTCTGATGGACCTGTTGCAAGTCAGCAATGATTGGTTCACAAAGCTGAAGAGGTAGAGATAAGATAGAGATAGAGTAAGCTACAGTGGCCATGGTGGAGCATATGGAGGAAACACCAAGGAAGCATCCAAGAAACGTTTCTGATCACCAAGAAATAAAATTAAGAAAGAGAGTAAACACATGTCAATACCACATCAGTGTAGCCCTCCAGACCCAAAACCCACTGGCTGATATGAAAGGCATGTTTTCTTTAAAAATTATCAGAATGACATCATTTATCCCAGCTGGAAACTGTAAAAACAGAATGAATAATCAGGTTGTCAACATTTTGAGGGTTCTTGGCTAATCATGTGTGACACGTGGTTTTGTCAGAACAAATAACCACATCTAGGCTTGAAATTGTGATATTTCATCAAAAATCACTTCATTACCCATGTGTCATTAAAAATTTCACCAAAAATAAACTGTTTGTACCAGATCCTGTTAAAGAAAAAATAAATAAATAAAAAAAACCCTGCACACTGAAAAGCAGTGACTGGCTAAACTGAGACCCACAGTCACATGACACAAATTCAAAGTTTTCAGGTGAACTGCAGGCTGTGCTTACGTAAAGCAGATGAAAAGACAGACTGCAAAAATAAAACATACTTGATCAATTAAAATTAAATGCAGCAAGGCTCGAAAACAGGATACAGAGGAGCAAGTTGTCAGCTAGTTGCTGGAGGGTATGTTTAGCATTGTGAAATATTTTCTTGAATTAATATGTAGAGTAGTAGGAAAATTTGTAGTTTGTAGGGTTTTTTTTGCCCCGTCTTTGTAAAACAGATAACCAGAGAAACTCAACTTCTGCTCATTTTTTTATTTTTATTTTTAGCATTAAAAATGTGTCCTACTGCACATAAGACATCTGACTTCTCTCTACTTGTGACCATGGTTGTGCTGTTCCCATATAGATGCAGGACTTTGTATTGCAGTGACAAATGAGCCCACAGTGGGTAAAAATGTGACAGGATAAAAAAAAAACAAAAAACAACGACAACAAACTGCTTAGGATTCAGAGGGTTAAAGAAGGAGTGTCACATTGTTCAAACCAGCAACTTTCCAGCCTCAATCTCCAGCCCGAAATGTCTGTGTGAGTCTGGAACGCCGACTGAATCAAATTACCTGCTTATTTCTAAGTGCGGGTGGCCGACCGTAATATGTTTATCATTGGGTCTTGAATGGAAAGGAGCTGTGAGCCACAAACCACACAAGAAGAAGTGAGGCAGGCACCAGCCTAATGTTTGGCTTTTGCTGTGTTTCAAAGTTACATCAGAGAAATAAACTCTCATTGGAAGAGACGTGCTGACAGAGGGCATTCTGAGGGCAGCAGGGGGGGAACTGCTGGATGACAACACTTTGATGCCTTCCAGCACCAACACTTGAAGTATCATCCACCTGTCTCAGCCTGTATCCACACCACATCCAGCTTTATGATTCTTCCTGTGGGAATCAAGGTGTGGCCTCCGAGGTGGGGAGCTTGAACAGGGAATATTTAATTATCAGTCTAAGCGCTGCACATTCACATCAGTCTGTCCGTCTGCAGGGAGAGCAGGCCTTTGTGAGTTTTACCGTATTTATTTCAGCTTCAGGAGTGGAGGCACAGAGGCTGAGTAGTAATACAAATAACATCACAGATGACTCGCTCGTTCCAGTTATCTTTGGAGCAGTAATTAGTGTCAAAATTTAATGTGACTCGATAATATTATCTTAAGAGAAATGCAATTTATCATCAGTGTTATCAACATTTCCTGAAATTATTTTGCGAACACAGTTTGACTAATTAGTTTGACAAGATGGGTAAATGATGAAGTCACCTGTGGACTGTAAGGGTTTTCATATAGTGTGATCTGGGTTCATTAGTGACGCTGAGCCATGCAGAGAATAGCTCGATGCAGTGTGAGACTTTTTCCACATTCCTTATCATTATTCTTCTTTACAAAATTTAAAACAGATCCAGGCATCAGTTACACACAACCATGTCCCTGTCTGTTTTATTTATGAACTGCGGCACTAACGCAGCTACGCTAACTCAGTGGTAAATGTGCAGCATTTCATCACCTTGGAATTATCAGGTTGTATTTGACATTTTTGTTAAATATCAAGTATGCTTTTTTTTCCCCTCTCATTCTCTCCTGTCGTCTCCTCTCTGCTCTGTGTAAAAACACCCTGCCGTTCAGCTGACTAGTCCTTGAATTTTTTCACTTGAGTTTTGGCTCACAGCTGAGTGACTCATGGCTTTTTCAGTGGCGACGAAGAGCGTAGAATTTCTAGTTTTTCACAGAGTCTGATGCAAACTGTATATTTTTAGGGAAACTTAAATGAGACATTTATGATTAAGTGATTTGTGTGAAATATCATTTTTTTTAAGCTTAGATTTGGTTACTTTTCCCAACAGAATTGTGCATCAAACATGATATGTTCAATAACTGTTTGCAAGTTAAACATCTGCCAATTCTTTCTCAAGGAAATGGTGCAGTTTGGGCTTTTTTAAAAGAAATCATGTATCAGTAGGTTTTAGAGTTTGAAGGGTTTAACTGGTGAGATGTATTAAAATTCCACCCTGTATACTTGTCATGAATGGAGAAATTACCTATAGATACCAAAACCTTTTTTATGTATCAGGCTGTAAACATGTCTATTTCTGCTGTTAAGTTGGACATTTTAACATGGGGCTTGATGGGAATTGACTTGCTTTTGAAACCAGCCTCAAGTGACCAATTGGTGAACTACAGTTTTTGGCACTTTCACACTGGCTTCATTTTTTTCAGACCTGAAAGTTGCTGCTTAGTGCCCAACCCTAACTCACGCCTAAACGTAATTCTAACATAAACTCACTCAAATCCTCGCTCCCATGATCTAACACTCAAACTGGTCCTTGATGCACACCCACTCTGAGTAGCTGATCTCATTTAATTATCATTCAGTGTCTGTTGTCAGACAACCAATGAGTGTAAACAGTGATCTGATGTTACATGTTAACCAGACAAACTGTACCTGTTGCACTGTTGTGCCCAAATCCTGGTTTAAACTATATTACAGACAGGAAGTTGTCTGATGAATACATTTCTGTGTGATCACAGATGGAGTAAGAGATACCCAAAAGCTGCCTCTGGACCTTGCCTGAGCAGGCATACAACACTGTTAAGATATTAATCCCATCCGGAGCTTAACTTTCAGTGTACACAGTCAATGATTACACTTTGTGCAAGGCTCACAGTAATCCACCAGTACACTGTGGTTGTCCCTTTGGCTGCAGGATTTTTTTTTCACTGCTGAGCAGTCAAATTGTTCCTCAGAGCCCTTAGAGGTGTTTCAGTTCCTATAAATTTGTATTATTAGTTCATTTTCAGTTAGTCTTTAACTCCTGAGGTTATTCCTTTGAAATTTGCAGCTGAAGAAAAACACCCAAATTCAGTCAATATTTTCTCAGCATTACAGTCCAGAACACAAGTATTTGGACAGTTCCATATGCTATGCTCCTCAGCTTCTGTGCTTCGCCACATTGAGTTTGAAATATAATGATAATTTACTTCATTGAAGTCTCATCGCTAATTTGAGTAGTCAAATATAAAAAGAACTGAATTATGTGAGATGTATACACAACAATCACATCACTGTATTTCTTGTGTTTGTTCATAATAATTGTTAATTTATTAACGTGAATGATGGTTTATTTGACCAGTGTCTTTTTTCCTTGAAAATTTGACAATACGAGAAACAAAAAAGAAACTATATAAATTGCAAATCACAAAATACAGGCAAGACAAACTGGGATTTTATTTGCAAATCACATTTACTCGCACTTTACATTAGCTCTTTGTCATGTTCTGAAAATGCAGTAATTTTGAAATGTTTATGTTGGAGGGTTTGCAATCCCACACTTCTGTTTTTTATAAATAGACTTATTGCGTACATTACAAACTGAGGGTTGAATTTAAAAGATTTGGGCATTTACCAGGCACTAAAGGGATTGTGGTGCATTACAGAAATGTGTGATAGTGTTTTCAAAATGTGAACCGTTAGCCCCTGCTGCTTTGATTTTGACCTCTCTCGTAAGTCACTTAAAAAGCCATGTTGTGCTTTTTGTGGTTCTGCTTTTACTTCGGTGTGTTATGTAACTGCTTTTTGATGAGGATAAGAAGTCTGCAGACTTGCAAAGCTCCAGGTCAAAAGGGAGTTAGTTTCTTCCACAGAAAACACAGCTCCTTACCTGCCTGAAACGCCTCATGGGAAGTCCACGCCTTTCTTTCATTACTTATTTACGTTACCATGGAACATGTTTGCATGAGTGGATAGTTTGGCATGCCCGCATAACAAAGAATAAGTCGCTGCCTCACGCTCATTATTTCGTCACTATTGCAGCTTCCATTAGGGCGACATCTCTCTGCATATACCCTGAGATCTCCAGTTCGAGTACATATAGCAGGGCATTTTAACACATATAGCTAGAGCGGATATGCATTGAAGATATCTGTAATTCAGCTCTCCCTAGTCAAAAATATCTTTTTAGGTATCCACATTTTCATTTTTCCAGGACAAATGACGTCACTTTTAGAGCAACACCATTGCAGACAGTGACAGTTCACTTTGCAAATATCTGCAGCTGAACTATGACTAGTTCTGATTCCAGTTTAAGATATCAACTGCCTGGAATTTAACGGTCTGAGCCCATTCAGAATTCTTTTTAAGTCCTCAAGTATGTCTGGAGAAACAAAAAAATGTCAATGCTCTATAAATTTTGACCCCAAATCTCAAATGCACAAAGCCCTCATTCTCCACAAACTCCTTGCTGATGAGCTCTTTCTGTTTCCTGGCATTTTCTGACAATCTTATCCACCACAGCAGCCACCATTACGTCTGCTAACACTGTTCAGATGCTGACAGAGGGCGAGAAGAGGGGCTGCAGGAATGTACGGCATTAGAATAATAATGTGGTTTGAGCACTGAAACATTTAAACATATTCTGGTAGACCTCCCCCAAAAAAATTATGATCTCACGGATGTGGAGAATATAGGGCTGGTACATTGATGAGCTTTTCTTAGTTCCTTCCTACTTTTTTCAGTGTTACCCCCACCAGCTGTTAATTGCTGAAATTGCATAATGAGTTGCAGGAATGCAAACGGAGTCTCTTTGAGATATTGCTGCTTTCAAATGGAACTTGTGATTATGACATGGAAAGTCACGTTCAGGTGGTAATATCAGACATAAATTATTAGAACATAGCTGTTAGACAAAAGCAACATTCTGCTACTGTGGACATCTAGAAGCCATTTAGCAAGCTAATAAGTGGATAATGTAGGAAATGCAAAGGTGTAATGAAAAGATGAGGCCGTTAGAAATACCAATATTTTCCTGAGACGTTAGAAAATTCAAAAGAAAAGCTCTTAACGACTAAAATTACAACTTATGAACTTACCATCTACTAAAAAAATATACTTTCACGGCCTCCACCATTTTTTAAAGTATCAGCGAAAATGTCAAAACTAGTACACTTTCAGCTTTTAGAACATTTCCACTTACAAGGTTTCGAATAGCATAAGAGAGGGTGTTTATAGAGACTCCTCTTGTGAATTCGAGCACATTTGAAGGCAGCGTCTGTGCCTGCTAGAGCACCAGATAACGAAAAACGATGGGATGCTCATCAAAACATTGATTCATAGCTCCACCAGTGGTCAAAAGCCCCACATGGGTACCTTTAACATGTGCGTGACATGATTTAGCTTTGAGCAGCACTATCTATTATTCATGCCCTCTGCTTATTACAGACTTTTATTTTGGCAATGTTCGGTATTATGATCCCATGTTTATTCATGGATTCAAAGCAGATTTTTCAAGGTTTCTGTCCATCCGTTCACATCTGCCTGCTCCCTGCCACTATTAATAAGACTGGCAGGTGGTGCTTATTATCAGGAAAATGACAGAGCTGGGCTGTTTGAGTAGGTGTGGCTACAGGCATGAAACGGCTTTTGGAAGATCATGTTGTTATTGCAAGACTTACAGCAGCTATAAAATCCCTATAACCTGCCCGCAGCTGTTTCTCTGTCAGGGCTCTTCATCTGATTCTGGTTATCCTCTCTTACCTGCTCTTCCTCTCTGCCTGCCCTCATCTTTCTCTCACTGTCTCTCTCCCTTAGGCATGCCCAGCTTCATCAAGTCCCCTGACGATCAAACAGGGATTTCGGGAGGAGTGGCGTCGTTCGTATGCCAGGCGGTGGGTGAGCCCAAACCTCGGATCACCTGGATGAAGAAGGGGAAGAAAGTCAGCTCTCAGCGCTTTGAGGTACGACTCGTGAGCTGGCCTCAAAGCCTCCCGTCTGATGTGTGCAGCGCCTGCTTGTCTCACACCTTCACTGCTCATTACCAGTCAAAGACAAAGACAGACAGAGCAGCAGAGGTTATGCGCTGTCATTTCAAAGTCTGCAGTGAATGTGTCTGCATACTTCTCAGGTGGATGTGTGAGGCTGAGCTGTAGGCTGGTACTGTATTTACTAATTACCAACATGCACATAATCCTGTGCTGCAGCTTTTTCCATTTAGTGCCTGTCTGAAGACCACTTAATGCAAATCGAGTTAGTTGCAATATTCTAATGAGAATACCCGAGGCTCAGAATCCCAGTAAGTGCAGAGCTGAGTGTCTGCGGGTTAAACAGTGGCGCTGACAGGTTAGAGAGCAGAACCGTGATAACCCACTGCAGCTAAGCCAGAGGCCTTCTCATGATATGCTGTCAGGTTTGTTCAGGGTGAGAAAAATTTGTTCACAAGCACCACAACATCTCCCACCTCAGACAGTTTGAAAATTTGACATATTAATTCATGTGTGAAATGAGTTGATTTTTTTAAAATTATTATTATCCTCAAAGCAACAAATGATTAAAGCTTAATAATCAAAGTTTTGTTTTTCATTCTGAAAATTTTGGAAAAGGGTTTTAGACTTTTGAACAGGTCTCCTGTGGATTCTTAAAACATCTTGAAAGGCACTGAATTTGTTAATATAAAAATAATTGAGCACACTGATTTCTAAAACCCCTCTCAGCAGGTTTGAAAGGCCTGTTATCTTTAAAAACAATGACACAATTTTTTTTCATGAAATTAAGCTCAAATTTGGGAAGTTTTCCACATTAACTTCTTTTCACACATGAAATGTTCAAGGTTTGTTGAAAATCTGATGAAATGCCTCTATAAATGGTGTCATTTGGGCAATTATTGTACAGGCCTCGCAGGCAGGTTTAGGGGTTTGGAGGGGTAAAGCCAATGTGCCTTGAGCTGTATGAACCCAGACTTTTATAGTCTAGGTGGTGCGTGCTGGTAAAAAGACTGAAAAATGCTGCAGCTAACACAAATTTCCATTATTGCTTACTTTGTTGATTTCTATTTGAATTAAACTAATTGACTCATCTAAAAAAATAGCTGAAAATAGTGATGACTCACAGATCAGTGGATGACATCTTAAAATGTCATTTTAAAGTTCTGCTAGTTTTTACTGTAAATTACTGCACATCTTTAAGGTCAGTCAGTGGCCACAGGACATGAATGACTCAAAAACACCAGCAAATAAGAACACAGAAAACAACACTGATGTACCAGCAAAGATTGCATGTTTTTATTAAAGATAAGCTAATAAAAATACATGCAGCTTGACATATTCCTTTACTGTGATTTACGTGAATGTGCAGTCCAACCAGGAAAGCTGTGAAAAGACAAAATAAAAGTGATTTTTCTCTGACAGCTGCGCTCCAGAGATGAAAAAAAGGCAGTTTGCTGTTTAGTAGAGCTGTTTAGTTTATCACTGGACAGATAATATATTATTACGTTATTCCTTAACTACACATTGTTGATGCTTTCGTGGAGTTTCAGGGGGGAAAAAATCAGAACCTCCAAGTTATTTTCACATTTTGTGAGCAAATATGATCTTTTATTGTTTACCTTTCAAAGCGAAACACTTGCAGCCTTGACTTGGAGTGAAATGAAGCAGTAGAACTAGTAAAGATGCTTTTTTCAGTTTGACTCTCAATTGGGGCCCTAAAACAAGTACCAAAGCTTACATTCACATCAACCAGTGGAAATGCCAGACTCATGACTTTAACATGTTTCACTCTGTCAGGTTTCAAAATGTTGCCTGTTTGTCAAAATAAAGCCCAGAGTTTAGAGATAAGGGAACCTTTTAGGATAATTCTGGGGTATTCCGACCGTCTGTACTTCCCATTAATGTAGCTCTCATGTCTCTAAGTATCATGCTGACTTTGTACTCATCACCTCTCTTGTGAGGAGTCGCACAAAACATCTTGTGGATGGAGTTTAGTGAAAGGGCAATTTAGCATTACCTTTTCAATAAACCATTTAAAGTGTTTGTTTATAGTCTGACTGAAAGGAGACAGAAATTCAAGCCTGGAACGGACATTTTGCTACCTGTAGTAGCGCTACAGACATTCAGTACAGTGGTGTTTGAAAGCTCAGCAAAAGCTAAGAAGATGGCTGTTTGAGACTGCTTAGTCCAACAACAGTCCTGTTGAAGTACAATTACCTGAGTCCACTATAGCTGGTGGACAAATTGCATCAACTGATCACTCTGCATTCTCTGATTCTCAAACATCGAGACTCTCAGGCCTTTTGGAGTTCTTGAGAACATTCGTCTCAAAATTGCCATACTGTGTATAAATGCCAAAAATAATGTCCACTGTTATCTGGGGAGCCTTTTAAAGACTCCTGGGTGGTCAGTTCTCTGACATGCCCGCTGTCAGTTTGTTCCTGAGAGGCACTGCTAAGCACAACTCAGAATTAGATTATTTTAAGAATCCATCGAATAGCAAAATTGGATACTGAATAAAGTAAAACACAAAGTTAGTTACTTCGCTGGTTAACCAAGTACCTGATCAGCAGCATTTTGTAAGCAAGTGAGATAAAGCAAACGCTGTGATGGAAACTTGTGCACTAGCCCAGACCTTGTCAGATTTCCTGCAGAAGCACTGACCAGAGTGTAGACATTTTATTCATGCGGCTGCATTAGCGCACACAGCGACGGCTTAATAAATAGGGCTGTATGAGCCTTCCTGCAGGACTCCGGAGCAGCAGGAAGGCTCATTAGCTGCCAGCCAACCCAAATGACTTCAAGTGAAGTGACTCAACATGAGTCCTGCGCAGACGGAGACACTTGCTTCATGTCGTTTTGAGTAATAGGAATTATCTTCCACCTGTCTGCTCAGCATTACTCAAACTGATGGCTACCCTGTGTGTGGAGTGGGTGTACCTCCTCCCAGTGCATGGAGACAGCCCGGCTCTCCACCTCTTTTTTTAACTACTGCAGCCTGTAATTCAGTTTTATTCAGCAGAATTATACTTTTGATGGATTCGTGACAATAGAAATGCAATAGAAGGGTAGTAGAAGGTCACATTCTCTAGTCCTGAATGCTTCTGATAGTAGGTTTCTTTTTCTCAGATGCCTTAAAAAATAAAAAAAAATTCATGTTACAGTACATTATCCTTTCACTTTACTACATTTCAGTAAGAAATACTGTATTTCCTACACCACTACATTTATCACAGTAGAAAATATCTAAACTTCTCTCATGGTTTAATTTCAGTAACTGTTACAATGATCTCATATCTCAGCAAAAATCAATGATTAGAGAAAAGCTGAAAACAGATTTGTTGTGATGACACCTCAGATTTATCAGCTGCCCTTGTATATACAACTTGATATGAAGTAGTTCAAATCTGCAGGAAGTTCAACAGGAACATGCTGCTGTCATGTGTAATAATATCTTTTCATTGATATCCTTTTATTTATTCAGGGAAACAAAAACTATTCAGAAAAAGGCTCTCAACCACATACATAACAAAAATATAATGTAAATAATTATACGACTATAAAAAAATTTACATTCAACCTTCAAGGTCAGTGTACGTCGCAGCCATTCGTTTTCTTATTTTAAGATTTCAAAATAAAAACGAAAAATAAACCGTTTCCCTTTTTTTCAGTGACAATACAAAAAACCAAAGCTGGCGCTAAATCGCTACTTTGCTTTCTGGCAAAACTAAAGTAACAGAAAACCTCCAAACCTCCTCAAAAACGTCCGGAAAAGCAGCCGAACGCTAGTGAATTAGCGCTAGCAGCACCACAAGGTCCCTCCAAAGGGACAAATGAACCCCACATTGGTGAAAAGTCCATTGTGAAATTGTGAACAATGTGTGTCAAGCAACGTTTTGCCCCCTCTGTGGATCTTCATCAGGCCGGCACACAAGCAAGTACGTCGCGGCCATTCGTTTTCTTATTTTGAGCAATGTGTGTATTAAACCAGGAAAAAGCAAACGCTTTAAGAAAACTTGAGCATTGGCTACATAAATCAAAAATCAACAGAAGCTCAAATTGTTTTAAGTTTTAGACTTTGTTAAACCAGAGTAAGTCCTGAAGCCGATTCCACTCAATACATTTTGCATTCATAAATGGTACAGTAACCCATATTTCTAGGTCTTGAAAGTGACCACAGATAACATGGTAGATTATTTAGGAAGGCTTTGTAAATAAAAAAAACGACAGTGTTATTCCCTTCGAGTTGTAAGTGATGACCACCTTGCCTTCTCAGAGAGGATACAGTGATGAATTCTGAAACTGTCACCTGTAATAAATCTAAGTGAGCTGTGATACACGGCATCAAGTGGCTTATGGGTACCGGACAGCAGCATGCACGTAAATTACGTCTGCATATTAAAGCAGTGATAAAACATTGCCTGTATAATCTGTAATGCACTGCTGAAAGAGAGCCATTGCTTATTTCTAAAAGAAGAAGAAGAAGAAGACTAATTTAATTCTGAGTCTCCATCAGTTCTTCAAAATGAGTTTTAAAAGATAATTTATCATCTAAAAAGACACCCAGGTATGCACGGGACCTTTTTAATTCAAGCTCCAGTTATGATATTAATGGTAAAATTGGAGGATTTTTAATCTGGAATCTGGTGAAGAGCACGTAATTACTCTTATCTTGATTTAATGAAAGTTTACGGCCAATCAAGGCCTTTGAATACAGTAGCAGTTCACACAAATAGTCCCTGAATTTGTGTCACATGACTTTTGGTCAAAGCTAAGTCAATTATGGCCTCTCTGTAGCACAGAATTTTTCTTTTGCAGAATCCGGTTAGCACAAACATTAATTGTTTCTTGTTAGCGACATGTAGAATAAAGTGATTTTGATCAAATATAATGCTTCTAAGCTTAGATTTGTTTAACTTTCCCAATGAAGTGGCACATCACACACGATTATTTTTTTTTGTTTTTACAGTTTTAGGCTGTGATAAATAGTGCAATTTTGTGTTTCTTTCAAGTTAACATGCCTCTCAATTTGACTGGCAGGTTTTGGAGCTCATGATTAGAGCGAAACGATATTACAAGTGTAGCTAATACACTTACATATTTGTTTTATTTTAAGTCATGGCAATATTGAACAAAGTTATCACACATTGCAGATTTCTCTTATATCCTGCAGGCCTGGAATTGAATTTTACTGGTTGGTTTTGGTGTAAACTCAATTAAAGTCATCTTTCCTGCAGTCCAGATGGATATAAAGACTTGATTTCTGTATGCAAAAGTTAAAACCTTAGAGTTTCAAATACCCTTTTTTCATTTCTTACTCCTCTACAGTGGCTAAAAAATCGACTCATGTAGTTTTGAGTTGCAGGAGTGTTTCTCCTTTGGGCTGAATGTCACTCAAACTGATGGCTTCCCTGCGTGTGGGGTAGGTAGACCTCCTACCAAGGCAGGAAGAGAGTGCAGCTCTGTACTTCCTTCATTAGAGCAACAATGTGATTTCTGCCAGTTGGCCTGTTGGGTCACACACATTTCAACAGGGCGGAAGTGTAAGACCCAGTGTCCTGACCCTGAGTTCCCCCCCTCCCAACATTCCTAAAGCCCCTCACATACCTGTTATCCACTCAAGCACGATATTGTATGCGTCGTCCTTCAGCTGCTCTCAGGGTCTGGATTTAGGTTGCTCCAAGGAGCATAATAAAACTCTGGGAGAATTTGTTCCTTCTACTTTCCCCTTTAGAAGAATATTTCCAGTTAATTACCACATCGTGTTTTTGGTCACTATTCTTGTCTATTCATTGCCCTCACCATAATCGCTGACATCTGCAGTGAAATTGCTAAAAAGACATGTGACAGGGTGAGAAACACGAGCAGTCAGATGATCACACGGGACACTGAAAACATCCATCTTAGTTTACAGACCATCTTCCTGATTCAGTTTCAAGCTGCTGTAGTGTTTTTTAATCAATTTTTAATTTGTACTTTAATAATCAACTTTCTCAGGTTTCCCTCACTATCCACTCCTGGATGGCACCCTGGGAAAACAAAACAAACACACTAAAGTACTCTACCAGCTCCCAGTAGGAGATGGGATTGTATAGATTAATCTACCTTTCTGCCTCAGAGCAGAATTATTCTGTGTGTTCTATAGTTTCTTTTCTATAGTATCCAATAATTACAGTATCTACTGAGTAAAATAACTACATACCTACTCTAGGTGTGCACACTCAGTTTTCTTGTGCAGTGGGGGACTGTTAGCATCTTAGCATGTTTTAACTGTAAGTTTGACCTCCAGGTAAAGTGGTAACGAGTGGACACTGTTCAAAACCAGTCTTATTGTATGTTTCTTAACCCATCAAACCGTGTTGTGGTGATGTTATTGTATTTCCAAATGTCATCTTTCCTTTTGGTTGGCCACACTTAAAAGGGTGAACACAAGATTTGCTCTAGACTAACGATGGACTCAGGGCTTTTTGCTGTTGTTTTTAATTGCACTGTACTGTCATCCGGCAGGTGATTGAGTTCGATGACGGCTCAGGTTCGGTGCTGCGTATCCAGCCTCTGAGGACCCACCGCGATGAAGCCATCTATGAATGTACAGCCACTAACAGCGTGGGAGAGATCAACACCAGCGCCAAACTCACCGTCTTAGAGGGTAAGACCTGACTTTATGTAATCACCTCACGGACTCTGTGACAGCTGAACAGGGTTTCATGTTCATGTGACCCTGTGTTGGCCTTACACTAGGGATGGAGCGTACACAGACAACGCATTGAGTTCTCCTTTTGACTCACTGTTTGTGTTCAGTTTTATCCCTTTAACTTGGTACAGTTAGCACTGCATTGAGTCATGACATAAACAAATCCACCACAGTAACTTTTCAAGGGGTCTAGGAACCATTTCAACAACATAATAGTTCTGGCTCTGGGTGTAGTGGCTTTTGATAGTCCAAAAACTTCAGGGCGAGAGTCACAATGACACCACAAGCATCAATATCAGAAGACATGTCTTGTTATTTTAACTGACACTCAACGATTTTGTGAATCTTTAGACTATTTTGGTGTTCTTCACTTAAAACTCAGTGATTGGATAATTCTTTTTGAAATAAACTTTGACAGTCATCAATAACTTCTCCATTTTAGTCTTTATAACAGGACTCTATTTAACGGTGCTATTTTGGAGCCCTGGTGTTATCAGTCTGCCTCTCCTGTATTCATTAGGTCCATCAGAGTTATACCAACATAAAATTCAAAGAATAACATGATGACAGTGTTCTGTTTCCTTTTGTATGACAATTGCATCTCAAATCCTGTTGTTGTTGTTTTCTGCGATTGGATTAAGGTGTCCAATTGATCTGATTCTCTTGGCTCTTCAGATGAGTTTTCTTGATAGCTTGATAGAAAACCGCTGTGAAGAAATTAACAGCGTCACAGGTTATTAACTGTGTAAGACAGTCCGGACAGAAGAAAACTGTTTTCATTTGTGTTACTAGTCTGATGGTGACATATCAGTATTTCCTGAACACTGATTTATTTGTGGCAACCCAACATAATATCAGCATTGACCTATTGATGTTCTGTTTCTTTTCTTTTTTTTGCACTCTGAATCAAAACATGTGTGGCATGAATATTGTTTTCAGCTTTCTGTGCAGAACTGAATCAGTCTGCATTTCATGAATTGTTAATATCATTAACACCGCTGCATAAACTTGTCCAACCCTGTCACATTCAAGGTAACTATGATAGATTTGTCTTTCTGTTCTTAACACAACACCGTCACAGTGTTAAGTTATTACAAGCATGTAAGATTCCACGTTATCCTTCCAGATTTGTGACAGAATAGGTTTTAAGCTAAGTTTCTTTACATAGCCTGGCTTGTAGTTGCTGACTAGTTGTTACTGTCCAGACAACTTCTGCAGTGATGAAGGGAGGCAGAGAAGCACCATCATACCATTGCATGAATCAGGACTTAATTTCCTTTCCTTGTCTGACACACAAGGTACACAACATTTAGATAACTGTAATTTGGACCAGTCTACACACTTAATGGTTGATTAATTAACTTCATCACCTCTGTTGGCATGCACTTCATAGTGACTGTAGCTACGTGCTGCTGACTTACTTTTCAGTCCGGCAGTTCTTATTAGTGCACGCTTTGAATTGCACATTACAGGTTAATTATTTACCAAACTGAACTGTGAAGGACACAGCCAAAGAAATTAGCAAAATAAAATGATAAAAATCACCCAGTATAACAATCAGTGAAGGACTCAGACAGTCACCAATAGCTGCAATTTTTATCCCAACTCTTAACACAGACGTGATGCATTGAAGCCTGTGGGTGTAGCTGTGTCACAGAAAGCTTTCACTGCCATCTACTACCCGTATTCACCTGGTTCTTCCCAGACGTGAAGTCTATTCACAGACTGGATCACTGCTGGGAAGGGGATTTTCATGGTTAAGTCGCAATACAGCCCTTCAGCAGCAGTTTTCAGAAAGGCTGCCATTGTCCCCCATGAGTCTGCAAGCAGTCCTCCAAACTAAATGACAAACTGTAGTGTCTCACATTGCCTCTAAAAATGTACCACAAAGACATTTTATGATATTGCACCACCACCCCATCACTGGCCAGACAAAATGAGATAGAAGCTTCTCTATTACTCACCTGGTATAAATTTTGCTTTACTTTACTTTTATTTGAGTAATATTTCACACAAGTATTTGATGCATTGTCTGTTATTGTTGTGTTTCTTGTTCAGTCAAGCATTTGCAAGCATTTGTTGCTTTGTCTTTAAGCCTGCTACAGAGAATACACTACAGCAGACTATAGCTAAGCTCTCTATATGATGGAACAAAACATCAGTCTGCGGTTTGGCTGTTAGATGTCTAAGTCTCAAATAGGACCCAGTGTCTTTGTGTGATCGTGTTTATTGAACAGGAATGTGTTGAAAGTGATTTTGGCTGGGAACCTCCTGTAGGTGTGTCTCTAGACAGTTCTGCTCTTTGCCAGCGGCAAGATGGAACCCAAACACATTTATTTAATCGACACTCTAATTGATAGACAAACAACCACACACAAAAAAGGGCTGTCTCTCTGGCAGCCTTTTCCAAATCACTCAGGAGCCCATTATACTTATTCTGCCATGTAGATATTGTCAGCAGTAAACACAGCCTGAGGCTCCGGAGCCTGTTGCACCAAACAAACAGGCCTTTTCTCTCCAAAACCACTCAGGGTCTTGTTAAAAGAGAGTGACGGGCCGGGCTCATAATCACTGTTGGCGGACTTCTATTTAAAACACAAGGCTCCAAAACGCAGAGTAAGCTGTGAACTGATAAATATGTATGCATGTCAAACAATTTGTGCTCTGTTTTTGTGTTTTATTTTTACGGCGGAGAAACTGATAGCCTTTCTCCTGGTACCTGTCAGGGTCGGAGCATCAATATGTGGCAGTTTGTTAAGGCAGGTGAGATAGATTTTATTACAGCTGTTAAAAAGTAACAAAACAGGGGCAGCTTCATTATTTTTGTCCTCACAGACTGATAAACATTTCATTTTAGTAGTGCTGAAGCTAGTTTGTGAGAAAAGCTTTCAAGATTGTGTCAAATGGTGATACTGAAGACAGTATATTAAATATTGGATAGAAGCCTGACAGTGTACGACACTTCTGACATTGCAGCAGTGTCTCCTTGACTGTACAGTTAAAATTGCCAGCGCTGCAGTGCACGAAATTCAGTTGATAAATTTTCATGGAAAGTGGAGGAAAAGTCATTTCAAAGAAGTTTATGATGTCGTCTAATGAGCAGAACAGTTTAAAATGTACTAAAATCAGTCCTGAGGATAAACCCATTTCTTCAAGCATCACCATCAAACCAAATTGTCAAGACTGATGTGCAGAGGATGAAGCCTTTTAGTTTTAATATAAAGATCTAAATCTTTTTTTCTTATGACTCTTTGAGAACAAACTACATTTTACCCATAGTACTGGTCTCTAAATGGCTTTCACTATGATGCATGCATTTTAAACACAGGGCTTTATTTACCTGCAGAGAAATGGGCCATCTTCTTCCCTCTGCTTTACGGGTCTATTTTATCATGGATTCTACATCTTTCACCAACCTATTTACATCATATTCCACACTCTGCTGCTAGTCTAACCTCCGAAACATCGCTAAATACAGTCTTTATTCACTGCATTTCCCAGTTACTTCATCCACCCATCCATTTGCCGAACCCATCTACAGTCCACGTCTTCAGTTGTCAGACAGAACTCAAATTGTGCATGAGCTCATGAATCTAAGTCTCAGGAAAATCAAACACACTGGCAGGGGCTTTATGAAAAAGTTAGGAAGTCATTCGTATCTCGGCTGATATTTAAGAGAGCTCCAGGAGCCTGAGATACCGTTCTGGGAGAGATATTCTCTGAGTGAAGAGATGTTTTGAGAAGGCATGATGACAATGATCTTATTAAAAGATACTGTTTGGACAAAAACGGAGTTATTTTTGAGCTTGACCTTGCGTGGGATGCAGGAAAGAGAGAGCATGTTCTCTCCAGAAAAAAAATCATAAAGTTCCCCTCACAACATTATTCTTCGTTGGAAGAGGGAAGATGCAGCGGTGCAGCAATGATGGTTCTGTCTTAGAGTGATAAAAGACACAACAGCTGAAGTTTAATATATCTAACACATGGTCTGATGTGTAGACTTTGTATTAAGTTTTTGTTTGTTTCAAATAATATTGCGATTTATGATATAATATGTGAGAGATGGCTTAATATTCACACAATGTGTTTTAAATTAGGTCACATTTATTTCTGAAGCCAACTGAGTAGATGTTTCCTCTTTGTCTCCTGTGTGAAAGTTGTGTTTGTGACTATCATAACTTTTTCTGCCATCACCAACCACTCTGACATCCTCTCACAATAACTTCTGCGTGGTTGTTGTCATGTCTGAACTTTGGTTGTTGCGATTCTGGCTGTCACACATGAGTCTACAATGGCTGTTATAATAACTACAATCAGGGTTTGTGTGTGTGAGTGTGTTTATCGTTGAGTTTGTCCTATTTTTCACAGCAGAGTTGTGTGAAATGCTACTTGCCACAGATAAATGTAAGCAGCAGGAACACAAAGCTAGATACAGTAATCTAAAACACAGTTATGGTCTTTTTTTCTGGTTTCTTGAAGGTTTTGTGGCTACTTTACTGTAAAGAAAGTCCAGTCCCATACTTGTAAGGTGTTATGCAGCAGCTAAATTAAGGTGATTGTTAGGGGACAACCACACAATTTGTGTTGATCACCTGCTAATCAATCAACTCAGCAACAACTAAGCATGTTAACTGAGCATAAATGCGAAACTTCACAATTTATCAAGGTCAGACTCACACTCCAGGAGTTTTTTTTTTTTTTTAAATCAATTTATCCCTGTTCCATCCCGACTGACAGTTAGATGAAAAATCTGGTCTGGGACCTTCGTCTGAACCGATGTCCGGCCCCGATTATTTGCTCATGTGAGAGATTTACAGATCCAGTCTGAACCTCAAGTTCTCACTGAAGAATGAACAATCTGCGTCTCCCCAACCATTTTGGTGCGTTAATATCAAGGTTATTGACAATTCTCTGTGTTAATATCCAGGTTATTTATGCATTTGTGGAGCAATATCGAGGTTATTGGTACTTCTGTGTATTAAGATCTGCCTTATTGATATTTTAATACATCAACATCGACTTGAGCATCTTGAGGCTGAAAATGTAATTTTCCTCTAAATACTTTAATGCTTGTGAGACTAAATAATTGAATTTGTCTCTGTTTTAAGAAAAAGTTTGTTTTCAATGATACAGCCATCATATAGACAAAAGATCTGACATTGTGCAAAAAATATTTCTGTCAGTTGTTAAATTAGATGAGCTGGTTACATGAATCTATGTAAATGTGCTTTGCAAGGCTTCATATCCATCCCAATCTTTTGCAAGTGTGCGTGGCTTCGCACTCTGATAGAAAAAGCTTTCAGTATATATCATAATGAGACCTACTTTCATTCCAGTCCCCATTTCTGTGTCGCTATTTTCAAATAGTGCGTTTGTATTTTTTGAAACAAAGCTCCTCTGTGATGCTGCACTCAGGGCATCTGTCTGTCTGTGTGTGTGTGTGTGAGAGAGAGAGTATGTGTGTCAGTCTCAGAGAGAGTGATAGCTAAAGAGAGAATGGAAATACAAAACAGCAAAAGCAATAACTGAGAATGGGCAGAAATGAGAGATGAGGGAGAGAGGGAGAGGATGAAGACGCAGCAGAGTCGACAGCAGGACTCTGGGTAATGAGAGTGCAGCATTAGTCATGAAGTGAACCGACAGAGAGAGCTTAAGGGGATGAAGGGAGGGAGATGGTGAAGACAGCAGGAGCTGAAGCCAGTACAGTGCAGACAGGAAGGAGCGTTACTTCTCACGCGTGGGAGTTGTATGTCTTTCTGTACAAAATATCATACACTTTTTTCTTTTGGTTGATTGTGACATTCAAGAGCAGCAAATGCACATCACTCTAAACAAGCCTCCTGTACTTGTTATGGCCTCGAGTTGTACTGCTGGTTGCACTGATAGGCAATGAATCAACATCAGTGTCTTTTAAAGTACAAGATTTCTTTCCCACTGCTTTCCTGTCTTCTGCTGCTCGCTTTCTGTCTGCAATAACCAATCTCTGTGAAGTCTTTGTTTTTCCTCTGAGATGCCCTGCCTAAGGGCACTTTGACAGTAAAGGTGGGTAGTGTAGATAGAAAAGCTAAAGCTCTCCATGCTCTCTGGCAGAATGCATATTTATGTGCATGATTGGAACACTGACGATATGTACACAACCTTTGCAGTAATTGCAGGATCATCACGCCTCTGCCAGTTGCTGCTGTTCTCTTTCTGTTTGAGTCTGTTTAGCTGTATTTTGGATTTTGCCGTATTATCCGCGGGTGTATTCAGATTGTGTCCTTGCATCTGTCTTTATAGACCAAGTCTTATTTAATTTATCTTTTTTTTTCCATGACTCAGTTTTGAAATGATTTCTCTTTAGTGATTTAGGCCATATGTTATGGCTGCATGATATTGGACCAAAAATGATACTGGGATATTTTGTTTTTCTGTGCCATATTTTGCAATAATAAAAAAAATGCAGTAAGACTTCAAGTGTTTGGGAAAGAAATCCCCAGTGTGTATCTGCATGGAATTTAAAAAATAATTCTAAAAAAGTTAGAAAGCTGTTTGGATCTTTCTCACGTGTACACTGGCAGAGGCATCCAAAATAGTTTTTGCTTCGGATGGCATTCCGATCCTGCTTTGCAATAACACAGAGTTTTTTTGGTGCTATTTTAAATGGTCAAACAAATTAGTTGTTTTGCCTCATATAGTGTCAACAGCATGACACTGTCAACACATAACTTGTCTTTGGGTTTCATGTTATGTTGAGTTTGTTGTTGCAACTAAATCTTCATTTGAGAATCGTACAAGTTTTCTTTTCGTATCAAGCAGCAAATGAAGTTGTCACATGATGTTTTTAACTTCTTAGTTTACACTGCACTTCACTGCAATGTAACCATTGCCCTTATACACATCGCAATGTTGATGTTGACATGATATATTATGTGTATATTGTATGTATCAGAGCTGGAGCAGTAAAGAGGTCAGTGCAGCTGTACAAGTACAGCCGGTTGACTTGCACAAATAAGACAAGGAGCTTTTCCACCACTGATTGGTTTCTCCTGCTTTGAAGCCTCATCTATGAAAACGGTAATTTTTCCACTTTCTTCAGCCAACATGTGCTGCTTGTTTGGATTTCATTAAGACACTTTTTGTAAAGTCGAGATCTTTGTCTTCACCCTGTACCTGCAGAAAAACTGGAGCTCCAAAATAATTTTCCTGGCCAAGGACCATCAAAGGCCATCAGATATTCTATCAGTGATTTCATTTGTTAGTCATTTGATCTACATTATACGTTTTTCTCCAGAAGAAAATCACATTGACTATTTCATATGAGTTCATTTTATTTTATTATGTTTTGAGCCTTATGAGGCTGTTTAGCAGCTACAAGGACAAACTGCTTTTAAAAAATTCTCACGACTAATGAAAAGACAAAACCTGAGGTGTTTTTGCCACTTCATCTTCAAGAATAGCTCCTGTGTGTATTTTCCTCAGCTGCTCGTGCATTGTGCTGCTGTGGTATGCCATCAAAACTTTGCACAGCGCACAAAGCACCTTCTAATTTTTGATAATTTGAAGCATACTTTTAAAGCTTTTGGTCTTTGGAAGCTACACTGAAGAAATGTGGCAGGTTTTCTTTTGTGCCATGCTGTCTGAAACCATTTTCATGACAAATGGTGAATTTGGAAATTCAAGTGTCTGGCTAACCGACTAATTGACATCCAGCATGCCAATAGCCTTTCCCCCTCTTTCTCTTGTAATTTAAATAAGGCTGCATTTTTTAGTGGCCTTTTATAGTCACTGGTCAAAGGAATGTCTGTGTACACCTGAATAAGGTCTGAAGTAACTCAGTGTTCAAGACTTTGTTGCTACTTAAGTAGCTCAAAGCATTCTGTCAACAACTGATCAATTTTACCCTTTTATTAATGCAGCATTCGTATTAGAAATTAGACTTTTAACTGTTTCAGGAGTTAGAAAAGAAGACAATTTGCATGCTGCATTTACTGATGTTTTTGTTCTCATGTTAGCTTAAACATCAAAATTCCATCTCGACTATTTCTAGGTCCAGATGCTGCTGCTCGTCTTGGCAGGACTATCTGTGCCAGCAGCAGCACACTGGGCTGCAGCCCCCAGTACCACTATGTTGATGAGAGTCAATTAATCAGGATGAATAAAAGTGACAGGACTTACCCAACTTTGATGCCTTTTACCGCTGTTTAATGACGTGCATAACCGATGCCATACATCGTGCTTTCCTGTGTTAGACCTTTCCACTGGTTCTCACCTTCATCAGTGACAGTCATAACATCTTGTCCGGTCTTATTACGGTGAATTTAGCTGATTTAGAAATGACTCAGTAAAGGAGGAACTGAAAAGAAATTTTAATTTGTAGTCACCCTGGCTGCACTTTGAGGCCTTGGGGAGAAATTGAACCAAAACAGCAGACAACTGGTCAAACTGTAGACACATTTAGGATTCTTTGAGCAAGAGGCAAATATAAACATTAGGCAAAGGATAGTGTTGGTGTAATCAGCTGGGCACCAAAATATACAACAGGTAAACAATGTTT
The DNA here is from genome assembly GCA_024666655.1 of Dascyllus trimaculatus. Lineage (NCBI taxonomy): Eukaryota > Metazoa > Chordata > Actinopteri > Pomacentridae > Dascyllus > Dascyllus trimaculatus. Next base: position 19,701,313 of record CM045446.1, read on the forward strand.
TAGTGTTTGTACTGCTGCAAATTAAAAAGTTGGTTACTCTTTAAAATTGACAATACAGCTGGTCTTAGGCTCTCAGTTAGTATGTAGATATTATCATTTACAATTAGATCAGATAGATTTGCTCTGATGGTCTAGTTCTTTCTTCAAAGAAAAAAAAACTTTTTTTACTGGTTCTTCTCTGATTATCATCGTAATTTCTAGATTATAACAGTGCTGTCAGTCGATTAAAATAATTAATCGCAATTAATCGCATGAATGTCATAGTTAACTCATAGTTCACATAGTTCACATTTATATCTATTCTAAATGTGCCTTGAATTATCATTTTAATACTCTTATCACCATTGTCACCTGGTTTTGACGAGGAGGAGGCGGAGAATTTGCATCAGCTGTGTGTTTGGCCCTCAAGTGGTGTTTCAGACTGGATGTGCTACGATGATAACTCAGTTCACACTGACAATACACACAGAGGACTTCGGACTTGTCAATCGTAGGGCTGGGCTGTCTTAATATCTGAATATTCGGTCGCTGTGGTGGTATCCGAATAATCATTTTGAGATCTGAATAGTCGTGCCCCCCCCCCCCCCCCGGCTGCTGTCTCCTGGCTGAGCCCTCACCCTCGCCAAATTCGCTGCCCCCCCGCCCCGTGTAGTTTTTCTAATGTTACTAGCTGTGGCCACAGCTTGTGAAAAAACTACATGTTCACTAGGTCAAAAACAGCATTAATCTCGCAATAAAAAAAATGATGCTGTTAAAATATATTTGCGTTAACGAGTTAATAATGCAATATTAACAGCACTAGATTATACACAGACATAAATGTGTTTCTTCCAGAGGGTCTTAACGTCAGATAAAAAAACTGACAAGCACATAATGTTACGAAATGTAAGGAACTTTTAATTAATAGCAATACAACTGGTCAAACTGATTAATGTGCTGAACAAGAGCAGGAAACTTTTACTGATCAGGCTCTGCTGTGTGTATTTCCACTGACATAATAAAACCAGATGCTGCCAAATGTATCGACCAATTTAGGCCTATCACTGATGTATTAGTACTGGCATACATGTGGTCCAACATGAAAGCTTCTTTTAAAAGAACATAATAAAGAATTTTTTTTTTGGACAAATTTAAAATGATGTCGCCATGTAGTTTTTCCAGCAGAGCGCATTCCATCTACAACTTTCAGTAGCACATTCAGCAGAAAGAGTTCACGTCACGGTTCCAGTGGTGCAGGATAAAGTCAGTGTCATCACCTGACTACTTTGTGAAACACATTACTGCAAAGTCATTATAGAATGACCCCATTATTTTCCCTTTTCAATACAACTCTAACATAACTGTGTCCCTAGTAACTGGCATGTAATTCATGCTGAAATTACATCTGTGTGCTATATTAGCAAGGTAGGTAGCTGACTATAGTCTGTCATTAAAGCCAATAACATAGCAGATTGAAAGATTAGAATCAAAGCATCTCTTAACATTAATCCTGGAGCTCAGCAAATGACAGCATAGTTTGAATGTTGACTTTACACTGCATTTTTACCTACTCAAGTAGACTCTAAACTCTTTTACTCTCCTGTGACAACCATTTTTTCCACTCGTGCTATACTTGTTTGTTACATTATCTAGTTAACAAACCATGTAGGTACTTTCTCATCTTGTCAGTTGAGTGGAACCAAATGTGTTAGCATCTCAGCCCATTCTCCCTTTACATTATAACATTAACAGGAGTCTAAATAATAATAATGTTACATGTATAATCTGTTCACGACAATGAGTTTAATACGCCTGTCAAAGAAATAATTCTAGTCTCACCATCAACCCAAAAATTCCAGTATCAGCTTAATTAAAACAGTGATTAGTTCATGTGTCCGTTCATCTGTCTTAAACATCTTTCAATTTCTAATCATTGATAAAAAATGTAAAACATTTCGCCGTAGTTTCTGTTTTGAAATATTACTTTTAAGTTTTCCTTTTAGGGTTTAGCTTTATTTAGCCTTTTAAAATACCTCGTAAACAAATGTTTTTAATCAAAGTTTTCGAATTTACACTAACGTCCATCACACGAGGCATTCATCATTGACTGAATGTGGTTCCACTCAGCTCCTCCCCACAAATGATACTTTTTTCGTCCACTTGACTTAACCATTGTCAAACATCTGGGTTCCAAAGGTTCACACAGACTCTCTGCATGAAATCCTAACTGTCATTGTAAATCCCTGTGTTCCCTCTCTGCCAGTATAGGAGTTTAAGCATGGATTGGTAATTCATAGGTCAGATGTCAAGGCCTCTGGGTAAAACTGTGCTCCATTAGCCAATTTAACATATGAATATCGGTTTACTCACTATGAGGACTAAACTCAGCCTGGAAAAACAATCGAATGATGTCTCCTGTGACTCAGAAAGACATTTATTAATTCTGACAAATATCCCAGATGATGTCATTGGTTTCCGCTGATTGTATCACATGGGCCAAATCTGTTGTGAACCTAGCATCTGGTAGAAAATATCTGATAAAAAGACGCCACTGAGTTGCATTGCAGGAACCATCCACCCATCCATCCATTACCTATACACCGCTTAATCCTCTGCAGGGTCATGAGGGGGCTGGAGCCTATCCCAGCTGACTCAGGGTGAAGGCAGGGGACACCCTGGACAGGTCCTCAGTCTATTGCAGGGCTACTCATAGAGACAGACAAACGAGCACACTCTCATTCACACCTGCGGACAATTCAGAATAATTAATTAACCTGAGCATGTTTTTGGACTGTAGGAGGAAGCCAGAGTACCCGGTGAAAACCCAAGCTACACAGGGAGAACATGCAAACTCCACACAGAAAGATTCCAGGTGTCCTAACTGGGAGGCAAACCGGGTATCTTCTACCTGTGAGGTGACTCTGCTAACCACCGAGCCACCGTGCAGCCATTTACAGGAACCACTGATATTTAAAATCTTTGGAAGGTGTCGTAGAGTTTTTAGCTTCGGTTTGAGTTTAAAATCTTCAGCTGCGGCAGCTCGATGTGTCATGAACTTGAGAACGTTGTTTACATGTTGTTGAGAGCGTGGGGAGTTGAAATGTGTTGATATTACCTGTGAAATCATCAGCGTAATTTATGCACCTGAGTAATGAGCTCACACAGCTGGCACTATCAGCTGTGACATTTAACACCTCTACTTGCCCCTGATGTTGGTTTCAAAGTGTGGATTAAAAGTCAGGATATCACAGTCTCTGCTGCTTATTTTTTGTTAAACTTTCATGAACATGTGATGCAAAATGAATAATACATAAGAGTGCGCCTTACGTCACCCTACCACTATTTTAAACTTCCCAAACCCTAAAACAAGTGTTTCAGTGTATAGCAGGTTTTTAACTTCACCTGCCAGCCACTTTTTAATGGTTACATCGAGATGCGTAGGTTTGTTTCTTGCTGCAGTGCTGAGTGATAGTCCAGCACTCAGGTAACTGGGTTGTCCTTCACTGAGCTACAGCGTGACTGAGAAGTGTGACATGGTCTGTGCTGTCTGGTCCAGGATGATAAAAGCTCCATCAGTGGCTGTCTAAGCGATCCACAGCACTGCAGCATGGCTGTCTGCAGCTCTCTGTAGATCTCTCTGCATCTGTATTTGACTGCACATACACAGGGATCTCCATTTCATCTGCTGCCTTCTGGTTTCCAGAAAATGTCTGCCAGAACCAAAGTCAGAGTTTGGAAACCACATCTGACATTACTAACTGTTATTTGTCAGAATTTGCCTTTTAAGGACTTTGGTGCTGTGATAGAAATCACTAAGAGTTGAGAAGAAAAAGCGGATGAAAATTTGACATGAACAGCCCATGGTGCGTGCTCACAACGTCCCCGCTGTGTGCTCTAACAACATTAGACTGCTTAACATCTTCAGTGGTGGAGCTTATCAGCCATGCATTAAAGCTTTTTGCTAACAGAGCAGTTAACCATTAATGGGGAATCAATCATGAAGCTAGTGTCGCGAGCCAACCAGCACGCCTGTCACAACTTCAAACGCTGTAAGGGAATTAAAATGGTGTAAAATGAGGGAGGCAAATCTCTGGGTTGGAATTACTCTGCAGTGAAGCAGAACAGCCTAAAAGGTCTTTTACTTCCCAGGCTGTGTGGAGGTGGTGGTTACTGTACCAGCATTACAATGACTGTACAGAGCTGTGGAAGTGACCTGTGGCCCTGCAGTGCTGGAAGTTAGAGGGAGACAGCAGGGGTCCTGACCTGACCCCTGCTGAGGGGCCCTTGCAGTGTTTAGGTCATGTGTTGGCTTTACACACCTGCTTCCGGATGAAGACGTGACCCAACGACCATAACTGCCACTTTCGCTGCGAGTCAGATGCTCCTGTGCATGCTTTCACACTGCAGCCTTTTGTTATTGAGAATGTGGTGAGACAAATGTTACAGCGAGGTTACCCCTTACAAATTTAGCAGCGATAACTTGGGGTTGAACAGTTAAGCCCAAAACTATTTATAACCACGAATTTGAAGTACATTTTTATTTGACTTAAAGGTTTCCTTTAGCTGGTAATAACATAAACAAGTGACAAAAGACACATCAGAAAAAGACATTGTGTCTCAGATGTTAATGATGATTCTTAAGCTGTTGTTTTTTTACTTTTTTTTTTCAAAAACACTATGTCCGAAATTATTCATACCCTTGCAATTGTTGTAAATTCTAAAACCATGCAACTTGTATACCACTTCAGATAGTCCAGGTAATTTCTACTATGTTCTACAATATTTTAATACACCATAAACTGAGAGCAGCAAATGCAGTGGTTCTTCAGTCAGTTGTTAGTCAGTTGCAAGTCATGGCTGAAGAGCTTTGTGAGTTTGCTATTAGTCAGAGAGAGTTGTGTATCGTGGCTGCCTGCAACACGGGAAATGGCTGAAAAGGCATACTCAAGTGTTTCACATTTCAATTTTCACAGTGTAATGCATAACCGAATAATACACATAGTTACAAGTGAAATTGAATTTTTAAACATATCCCAGTTAGCTCAGTTGGTAGAACATGAGACTCTATATGGGATTTACCTTTCCTAACCCCTACCTCTACTCGGTCAGACGATAATTTGGCCTCCATTTTTGGAGGCACCGCTGGGATCCGGAATGCTGGGATCCGAACCCAGGATCTCCTGTACTTAGTTTAGTTTAAGGGGAAACTGCCTCCGCACGACATTTTTGGAGGCACCGCTGGGATCCGGAACGCTGGGATCCGAACCCAAACAGGAGATCCTGGAGATCCATTTTTGGCATCCCAACGTTTTTATGGGGACGGGGGTTCATCATAAGTATTCTATAAAAACTTGACAGGAGTTTTTATAGAGGAGGAGGAGGCTCGACAGAAGTGAGACTACATCTTTGGTGTCCGAACAAATGGACATAAGAGGGCTCGACAGGAGTGGCTGTGTCCAAAAGAAGAACCCAAGAACCCCAGAAGCCCAAAGGGGTTCCTGGAACCCTTAGTCGAACCCAAGGAGTGAATCTGCAGTGGAAAAGAGTTCTGCTTGAGGATTTACTGCGAAGAAGTGATCGTCTGGGAATGAGAACAGAATCACTGAACCTGCAGGAAGGTGCAGGAGGCACCGCAGGAGTTTCGCCCGGAGTCGAGGACAACTGACCAAGTCCCAGCGTACACCGTGGAGTAGCCTAACCGAGTCTGCCCTCATCCCTACTCAATGCGCTACGAGAGGCTTTGAGGAAGCAGGCGACTCGAGACGACAAGAGATCAGGCCCGCCAAGAAGGAAGTGAGTCTTCCGCCTGGTCCCCACACAGCGGAGGAGGAGGGGGAAGAGAGTCCTCCGCCTGGTCCCCTCACAGCAGAGGAGATGAAAAAAATTGTCTTTGTCGGGATCGAGGAGTGGGACAGTACACCCAGTGGAAATGTGGTCCCAGAGGAGTGCGTGGAGGAGGTAGTGCAGGCCGTGCATGAGGCATGGGGCCATGTGGGCACAGGCTCCACACGTAAGGAATTGGAGAAGCAGCAACTTTGGATTTCAGAACGTCGCATACGCCAAGTTCTGCGAGCCTGTGAAGTATCTGGTCGCTACAACGCAGGGCGCAGAGGACAACGAGTAGAGAGTCTCACTATCAGTGGACTCTATGTCAGGGTATGTGGTTATTGAACCAGTGAGGAAGGAAATACTCACTGGCGCAGCAGTTGAAGCAAAATACAAGAAGCCGTAAAGGGTGAAGCAGGTGTTAGTGTAGTAACACAGTTTCACTGAAGAAAGAAGGAATCCAAGGAGTGGGGCAGCTGAAGCCAGTTTCAGACTAGAAGAAACTAGGAACCGAGAATTATGGCCACGAGCACACAAGGCTTACCGTCCTGCGTTGGAGTGGTCTACATCAATGGGATGGTTGCCATGGAGGAGGAAAACTACGGGGCTCTGGGCAGGCAGAGCACTGAAGAAGTTAGAAGATGCAAACAGAGGAGTCCTGTCAGAAGAGGTGGAAACGTGACCCAAGATTCCTGACCCAGAGGAGTGGGTTGAAGTCAACAGCTGGGAAATGACATCGGTGAATCTCCAAGACGACGCGAAGGAGGAGGATGAAGAGCTTTTTCCCTAGATCTGGATATGGCAGCCTGTGATCTCAAGAAGGGGGTGTCAAGTGGAGCCAAGGTTTGAGATCCCAGAGCAGCCATTTCCAGAGGCTAAATAAATAAAATGATATGATTGCGCTTAGGCTTAATGATGATTTGAAAATATTCTTATGTTAATAAGAATGTTAAGTAATGATTTGAAACAGTTTATAATTATTAAGTAAGATTAAAAGTGATTCTTTGTAACCAGAGTTCTGCAGGCTAAAAAGAGGAACTTAGCTGCGTGGCAGTTTAGAAACAGGACATGGAGTAAAATGTCTGTGCTCAAGTGTGTGTCCTTAAGTTTTTAATAACTTTTGATGATCAAGTGATTGGAAAGTTGTCTCAGTTGATTCAGATGGTGTGATGATCCTAAATATATAATATCAATGAGATTTGAAGTAATTCTAATATGTTTTTTCTGAGCAGCTGACAGAAAAAGAGGAAGTCCTCTTAGTGTGTCGCAACCAGAAAGAGGAAGTAGAAAACCAGACTGGATGAGACAATGTCTGAAGTTTTGGAAAGAATGAATCATGGATCATGCGACTGAGCTAACTGAGACGATGAGCTAATGTTAAGAAAGTGTGTTTTGGGAGGAGAGAAAGGTGCATGTGTCTCTGAGGAATATAGGAAAGTATAAAAATGAGAGACAGACGCAAGTTAAACGGAGTTGTCCGGGGACATCGCAGAAGATGGTTGGATCTGGCGTTAGTCCAGGATAAGTAGAGTTTTACTCTACTAAGAAAAAGAATAGTTTAGATCGGTCTGCAATTTTGTTGAAGATGGAACAGTGCAATATATCCTTCCCTCTGCAAGGGGAAGCAGAAGAAGAGGCCTGTTCAGGCCGTTCAGCCGGTGCTAGGAGAGTCAAGGACTTTCCTCAGCTCATTTTGCCATCGTATTGGATTATTGAAACTTTTCCACAACGAAGCCAAGGATTAAAAGGATTTTTGCAAGACTGATTTGGGATCTGGTCTGTTCACTCCCCTTGGGATGCGTGGGGAACTTATTGGATATATTGAGACTTTGTACGGAGTTATCATTCCTTAAGGAACTCTATCGCACCCAAGTCAGGACTGGGCGTGGTGGCGATGGCCAGGCTGCCTGTCCTCTCCTTTCCCAAAAACACACAATCGGGTAATTAGTCTTAAAGAGCTCAGCATTGTTTTATTAACCTAATCAGTTAACCATAATCAGGAATTTTTGATAATAGAATTTAATCATCTGCTGTTGCTGTAACCTTGCCAATAATATGCAATAAACACTGGATAAGCATCTAAAGAGAAATGGTCCAGACTTTTAAATTAATCACCTGAAACACCTCATGGATGTAAAAAGTTAAGCAATTGTGTGCATAAGATCTAAAGGTTCTGACGGGTTATTCTAGTTACAAAGAAAATAGATTTTTAAACAGATCCCTGGAGTCCACTGTCCGGACTTCTAAACTTAACCTAGCAATTCACCAAGTGCTGTCGTATACAGAGGAGGGAGCTGTCGTTAACAGGCGTGACTGGTTGGAAGGCTAGGCTACGAGGCTACTTAGTTTAGTTTTCGGTCAGAGTAAGCGGGGTAGGCGTCTGGAAGAAGACAGTGAGAGCTAGGCGAGTCCCCTCACCACCAGCTTAAGCTGTTCTGCTGAACTCACTGGGTAATACCCATGAGCAGTTAGAACCTAACCCTAAAAACGGAGAGCTGGTCCAATTATCCTGTTAAAGGGTATACTTGGCACGCGACAAGTTTTACATTATGAAAAATCTCAACAGCTGTAGTACTAAGAAGAATCCAAAGATCACAACCAAGGTCTTCCTAATTAATCTGAGCAGTTTTGAACTTCTCAAGACAATCAGTTCAACGGATACTGAACAAGGCTAGTCAACATGGAGGTAGACCAAAGAGGACAAAGCTAATCACGCCTTTGCAAAACCTCAACAGGACAAATAAGAAAGCTTATGGTCATCAGTTCTGTGGTCGGATTAGTCGAAAATTGAGTTGTTTGGGCACAGACATGTGGCTTTTGTTTGGTGAAAGAAAGGAGAAACAGGAACGTCATCTCCAACATCAGCCACAGTGTTGGGAATGCGATGCTTTGGTGGTGTTTTTCAGGTGAAGGGCCAGACAACCTTGTCAAAGTTACCAGCTTCTTGAGAGAAGAGGAGTGCATTAAGATTCTGGATCAAGAAATCAGGCAGTCTGCAGAAAGAGTTGCCCTTGGGCAGCATTGGGCCTCCCAGCATAACAGTAATCTAAAATATACAGTGGTCAAGAAATGGTTAGATAATGTCTCTAAAACAATGTCGTACTGTCTTTTCTCATTTGTTAAAGTAATTTCCAGCCAAAAAAGACCTATTGGTCAAATACAGATTGCCTATAAATGACCTTTGACATGGGTGTGAATAATTTGGGGCTTCACATGAGGTTTTGATCAATATGTGACAACAAAACAGACTTGAGACGACTTTTTTTTAAATCTTGACTTGATGTGTTTTCATGTCCCCCATCTCCACCTTAAAGCCCATCATCATATTACCTGACTTGTTTGCTTCCATTCGTGACTAGATTTCGGTGTCTCTCTGTAGAAAGCACTATTATGCTGGCTCTCCCCTCTCTCTGTCGAATACCTTTCAGACAGGCAGCAGACAGTGCTCAGTGCTACAGACAAATGTGATGGAATCCAATGCAGTGTTTTTAAGCTCTTGCTTGTTTTATGCTTTTGTTTTCCTGCGTAAGTACAGGCTATTATGTTACATATGGGATTACATAAATGCCGAGCATAATACACCAAGTCCTCATGTTCACACACTGACAATATATTATGAAACTTTAGACAGAGCAGCTCTGAAATCCCTCCTGGAATCTGTGGCTCTCTCACGACCCAGGCCACAGAGGTGAATGGACACACAGGTCATTAAAGGGATACCTCTGTGTTTCTCAGTGCCAGGAGGCTGTTTGCTTCTGCGGCTTCTTTTTTAAATTTGGGCCTTGGGTTGAGCTGAAAATGGCAAGCAGCTATACAGTTAGCATTCCTAAGTGGAGAGCAGTGGGCACCGCCAGTAGCAGTCTGGCTCATTGGTTTCTGTCTTAGGGAGGATGGTTGGACTGATTGAGAAATACTGGCACTAACAAGCTGTCTCATAAGTATCCTGGGAACTAATGCAGAAACTTTTTCCTCACTCTGTGAGTGGTGAAAAAATATAATTGACTGAAATACGGATGTCTGAGTTTTGTCTAACTAAAGCAATGTTTCAGAGTGTAGAATAAAGGGTCAGAGTTAGACTCCTGCCACTTTCTATGTAACAAGGAAGAGGAGACAGAAAGCTCCCTGATGAGAGACGAAGAAACATGGAAAATTTATGTTCATGCTCAAAGGAATTCTCTCTGTGATCCCAGATCTTTTCCAATTTTCTGAAATAAGTTGTTACATGCCTACAGAATCTGCAGAAACCGGGCAACATAAGAACTCGGGCCATCTATACAGCCAGTACTTTTAAACAGAAATTCTAGTATATGTGAACTCATTGTTTGTCTAATTGATGTGTCTATTGTGGCACTGAGTGACAAACTAATTTTTCACTCTTCACCTCCTTTTAAGGAAACACTGTTTAATGGAAAGTAATTACCATAAACTCCATGCAGCTTTACAAAGGAAGCAGATTTTTACATGAATCATGTTTATGTATTTTCAGTCTGACTGAAGGGAAACACAGAAATTAGCTGTTTGGAACAGACATTTCACTTGCTGCATTAGCTTTTGTTTACCGTAGAGAGAGCTGAGCAGTTGGTCTGGCCACTCTTGATCTTTTCTTTCAGTTGATGTTTGGAAAGTGAAACACCATCTCCAGAATGTTGATCAAAGCTACAGATTCATTAGTTGTATTTCCACGACTGGGATCCTTCTGGTCCATTGACACATGGAGATTTTCCCAGTCTCCCACCCAAAGGTCAGACTCTTTGCAACAACACATCTCCTCCTCAGTCGGCAGCAATGCAGGAATCCCACTATTTTTCCAAGATACACTGTAGAACTATTTTAAATGCAAGAATGGAAAAAGAGCTTTATATTGATTGTCATACCATAAATAAGCTATCACTCTTGTACTTTATTTGAGAGAGTTGCTGTGGGAATTCTCCCTTTTGTGACAGATTATAATTTACCCACATATATTTAAGTTATATGAGCTGCAACAGTTTTTCCACGACCACCCCAGATGCTGATTCCTAATGCAAGCACTAAAATGTCCTTCGTAGGTGGCTAATTTCTGCGTTTCTTCATTCAGACTAAAAAACAAATGTTTAAAATGATTTATGTGAAAATCTGGTTTCTTTGGAAAGCTGCAGGAAGCTCATAATTGCTCCTCTAAATGCTGCTCACAAGCTGTTTTGTGTGACTCCATGTTCTCCTGAATCTGTACTGCGGAGGTGTAGTGCAAAGTTGGCATGAACCATAGAAACACATAAGACACATTAATAGGAGATACAACAGGTTTGATACTGCTGTGTCCCCTCACTACTCACTGTCCACTTGTCAACTGCTAGCATCTTTCAGCATACTGTAGCCACTGTAAAGAAGTCCAGTGGCATTGCAAACATGTCGTGGATCGAAATTATTTTGAAGAGAAAACAAAGACAGGAAAATCATTACCAAAACTGTCCATTGTGAACATCCATGACAGACACAGTCCTGCTTCAGTTTGACTCTCTGTACCTACTGCAGTTTTCCTGCATTCGGGAGATTATTCACACACTTTCAGTTTTACCTGTAAATAAAGTGGTTCTGATGATCTCAATGAAATGCTGTGTGATGATGGTCAAATGCACAAAAGTAAGTTAAAAAATATATTTATATCATGATTTCTCCTTTAACTGAAAAAAGTTTTTTTGAGAAATAATGAAGGATTTTTTCCTGTAAGTCAAAACAGCTTGACACTGCTGTGAACTCTGTGTGCACTGCTGCAAGCAAACTTAGTCTATTTTCACTTAGCATGGAAATCCATTTGTTTCTATACTATATTATTCAAAGTGTTGTACAAGATGTGTTTGACTAGACAGACAAGCTTTAGAGAGGAAATAAAAGCACAACCTGACCTTAACGCGTTGTGTCAGGTCAATCAGGGTGGTGTAAAAATATCTGATGTAATAAAAAAACATGAGAGAGCTCTGTGAGGTCCTTGGTACAGCCTGTATCAAGACACCTTGGCACAAAGTTCATCCGCTCGAATTATGAATGTTATGTAAGAAAATAAACTATCTGGCAGGGATGGACCTGCTGCCTGTAAGCAGAGCCAAACAGCTCTGCTTTTCAAGGACGGGGTGCAGCACGCTGCTCCTGGACAGGCCAGTCAGGAAATATGTGGGCAATGAGATCAGTATTTAAAGTTCACAAGTTCACCATTGTTAGAACTGACAAAACAAATCTAATAAGTGAAGAAAAGATGAGTTCGTCAGACTTGTGCAATATGAGGTGATGTGTTAACTCATGCTAGAGCCAGGAAATCCAGACTGAGAGAATAAGTCTGGGTGGAGCAGGCTACAAGCACCATGGTTTATTTAGAAAAACTGAAATCACTGAAGCAAGATATAAATCATCTGGTATCCTCAATGTGCCGTTTTTCACTGCAGGGACTTGCGGGATGTTTTAGGGAGACCTTTATCAGTGTGTGTTTTCACTGCAAGGACCATGTAGAACCTCTTTCAAGGATGCTGTCTGGGGAGAAAAAAATGACCTACTCCAGGATAGGTACTTCTGACCGGCCTTTAAAAAACTCATGTGTGGGGCTCAACGTGGGTGTGCTTAAGTTCAGAGAGGACAACAAGCGCCATTTTTTCGTCCCTCTCAATGTCCTCGTCCAGTAGCAGTTTTGTCCTCTCCGACATCGGCATCGACAACTTAAAAATAACATAATAAACCTTCTTTGTTCTATTTTCCTATATGCTCATACAACTGAAGTTACGTCATTGTCATTGTTATGGTGAACTTGGAGTTAATGTTGCAGTCGAATTTGTAGGATCCCGCTGTGTGAATGGAAATGAAAAGGGCAGATTAGAGGGTCATGTAAACTTTTGTGCCACCTCATGCCTGTCCCAAGTTCCTGCAGTGAAAAGCAGCCTTATTTTGCTATGAAGTTATTACATTGTGTTCTGACTTTTCCAAACCACAGAAAAGTGTAAAAAAGTGTGTACCCTCAGCCAAATTTCAGTAATTAAAAAATCACTAAGTTTATGAAGTCAGGTTTTAAAATATTTAAAAAATCAGCAGTCTTCTCTGTTCTGAAACACTCTGAAGCCTGATTGACAGCTTTCCCAGCAGCCCAAACGAACTGTGCAAAAAGACCTGAGTTCATTTTAACTGAAGAAGTTAGATATGAAGTCACAATCTGTAGATATGTGATGTTTTCACCAAACTTCAGTTCACTTCACCAGTACTCATTCTAATTACACACGTGCTTTATTAGATTATCACTCCTGACCTTGGTTCTTTTTTATAGCGTTAATTCCAACAGAAGTTCTTTCTCTCTTCTGAGAGAAAATCCAGTGATTCCGTCACTCTGTACACTAGAGATTTTAAGACATTAAATGGTTAAATGTGGAAATGTGTCACTGTTTAAATGAAATAACACCCTGTATTTCTGTTGAAAATCCAGGTGAATGTAATATTTCATCCGGAGACCGCATATGCTGAACAGACAGCTTTATTAATTTGATATAACATAATGTTAAGCTGTGATAAAGGTCTATGATATCAGTAGCTGTAGCTGCCACACTGACAACACATGCAGCTCATTAGTTTTAATTAGCGCCACCTCTTCACTTCGTTAGCACCAGCTGGACTGAAACTGCAGCTGAGTGTCGAGCTTTAGCGCTGTCACTAGACATTAACGTTAACCACCTTCAGACCACAGGCCCCAGTGCCAGGTAAGACTGCAGCAGAGAGCAGAGAGTGATCTGTTTTCTGTAAAAGTGTGCCTCCTGCAAAAGCACTGAACAACAGATAAATAGGCCAAATAAAAGAAAAGAAGAAACTTTTGGATCATTTTTCACTTTAAATGCTGGGAGTTCTTTGACAAGAAAAACTTTAAATCCTGTTTCTCCCATGTGCACTTCAACATTTTTCTAATTGAATAGACCGTGGGTGGAGGATATTGAGGTTTGCAGTGTTGTTATGATAGTGTTTTACCCCCAGGCAGACGGAGATGACACCTAGACAGCAGAGGCATTGTCCTGTCTGCTGCCTGGCTGCTGTTTTCTCTGTCTAAGGAAAAACAGCCAGACAACCGGTTGAGACAGACCTACGCACATCTCCTGCTGTCTCTGCCTCTGTCATACTGCATGTTGCCAGCTTTTTTTTCCTCTTTAGTTTCTCTCACTTTGTCTTACTCTTTCACCGTTTGCCTTTTCTTACTTCTCAGTGTGGAGTTTAGAGATCTGTCAGTGCTGCTTGTATAACATCTGTAAGCTAAATGCAGGAAACATCTTTCTGGAAAGATAAACAGACAGATGATGAGAATTCTGGGGCAGATTTTTGCTTGTTTATGCTTGTGTTTGCTTCAAATTTATTTTATTTGTGTAGCAGATTGTTCTTTGAACGCTCTCCCTAATGCTGATGCTTTTTTAAAGCACTCTTTTTTCTAAACACAAGCTCATAAACTATCAGCAAATACAACTTCCAAATACTGCAGGCTTTTTATGTTTGACTTATTTGTTATTGAATATATGTGATATATAGCTACGTACTTCTGTTAATAGTGTTTCTTCTGTAATTTATCTTTGATTTGTATTTTCAGATTCTTTTTTGGTATGAACAGTGTGATATACTCTGTGCTTCAAAACAAAGGAATGTTTAAATCTAGGGTTCATGATTGTCACCATTTAAGATTGAAGACGGTTTTGTCCGTGTCCAACTGTCAAAATATAGCAACAGGACAACAAGTAAACCATCGTTCTCCATAAGATGCCAGTAAAGTCAAGTCAAGGCACTGTTATTTATATAGCACATTCAGAGCAACAGATGTTGAGCCAAAGTGCATTTCAGTGGGGAAGTAAGATTAACATTGCAGATTTACTGATCAAGTTTGAATGCAACGTTAAGACTCTAAAGTACTAGATATAATTAAAGCGTTGGATATAACTAAGAGGTTCAGAAATGCCATGCATCTTATGCAATGTGGTTAGAAGTTTTTGTAAGACGTTGGTGGGTTTGAAAGGCATGCTTTGGGAAAATTAACCAAATCGAAGGCAAAAATTGTGATGTTTAATTAAAATCACTTTAATGTACATGTCTCATTTAAACATTTGCCAAACAGCTTGGATCAAATCCTGTAAAAAGCAAACAATTATGCCTGCATCAGCACAAATGAGAAGCCATAAGGAACTGACCTGCAGTGACAAAAATTCAGAGTCTTGTCAGGTGAACTGCAGGCTGTGTTCACACAGACCATAGAGGAGGGAACAAGAGTGATCAATAAAAGATAAGCAGAATGGTTCAAGAACAGTGCACAGAGGGACAAGATGTCAGCAAGCTGTCAGAAGAGATTCACTCATTCATTCAGCCTGGTGAAATATCTGTGTGGAGTTGATGTACAGAGTAGCATAAAAAGTGGTTAGTTTATAAAGGCTGTAAAAATGTAAATGATTAAATATGTATAGCATGTGGAACACCCCCCCCCCCTGTGTGGTATGACCTTTGGGCACTTGAAAGAATGTTGCATTGATTCCATTATTTATATTATTATTTTGTAAACTAAATACTTGAAGATTGTTAACTTTTTTTTTACTTTTTGTGGGATCATGTGTGTCATACAGCATAGAAGACAGTTTTGCATTTTCTCAGCTTCTAGCCATGGTTGTGCTGATTCCATAGAGATACAGGACTTTATATTGCAGTGACAAGTGAGCCCATAGTGAGGAGTTAAAGGAAAAAATTCAGCTTTATTATCGAATTCTGAACCAAATCAAGTTTTAGTTGTTTCACCTGTTCGCTGCACTAACAGTAGCCCCAGCACTGTTCACACTCGCCTTTAGCTGCTGCATCCATCGAATAGACATGCTAGGCAATAATTCAGATTTCATGTTGATCGGCTGGCCTCCTTTCCTGCAGGCTGGTGATGTTGTTGTAGTGTCTTCAGAGCTGGGCTGGCCGGGCCGGGACCCTCCCTCCTGTAGACAGGTAAAAGATCGGAGGCTGAGGGCAGGGGTGGGAAGCAGGTGATGGAGTGGACTGAGCGCCAGGAATGAACAGCCATGCTTCACTGTTATTATATCACATGAACATGAGTCTACCCCCCTTCCCCTCCACATGCACTCACACACATACACCATGCAAGTGGATGTTCCACATAATTATTGTCATCCATCACCCATATAGGCTCCACAGACCATGCAGAGGCCGGCTGCCTTCAGATGCTCTCGCTGAGCTGCAGGAAGCACGCACACCATTTTTCTCTCTCTGTCACATAGATGTGATGGCGGCGCTGGAGGAAACCAGCAGTTAGTGTTGTGATGCATACCACAATTTTGACTTCCGTGTCAGTATGAGGACCATCATGTGACTCTAATACCAAGTCAAACGAGCTGAACTATCGGTTTAACAGGACAGTTTGAAAAATCTCCACCCCCCGCCAGTCACTTACAGTATGATATAGTGCTACATATTTTGGGTGACCCTGGCTTAGGTGGTGGAGCAGCATGTCCACTAAAAGCAGGGTTAGCAGCTCAATCCTGAACCCCTCCACGTGCCCTAGTGTCAATGGGCAAGACCAGGGGTGTGCAATCCTGGTCCTCGAGGGCCACTATGCTGCATGTTTTAGATGTTTCCCTCTTCCAACACAACTGATTCAAATGATCAGAATCATTATCAGGCTTCTGCAGAGATTGATGAGGAGCTGATCATTTGAATCAGGTGTGCTGGAAGAGGGAAACATCTAAAACATGCAGGATAGTGGCCCTCGAGGACCAGGATTGCACACCCCTGGGCAAGACACTGAACCTGATGTATCGTGATGGCAGACAATCATCTTGCTTGGCAGCTCGACCACTGTTGGTGTGGGAGTGTGCGGGTGGGTGAGTGAGAAACACATTGTAAAGCACCTTGTTGAAGGTTAAAAGGTGGTATATACTGTAAATGCGGACATTTACAGTATATACTATTTTCTTTTTTTCTGCATATTTCTTTGGTAGTTCAGAGAGTGATATGAAAAACCATTAATTTGAGACTTTTTAAGTCATGTTTTCAGAAAGGAGCGCACACTGAAAAACAGAGTTAATACAAAGGACAGCACACTTAAATGTATTCGCATGGCAGTTATAACTGATGATATCATAGAGTAAGATGTTGCACCAAAAGCACTGAGCACTGACAGATGGTAAAGCAGCGGTATTTCTGAATTTCTGAAATAAGTGTCAGCTAATATGGAAGCTACAAAAAAGATGATGTTTCAGTTTAAATGTGAAACTAAAGCACAAGTGTTGAAATGAGCTGAAGATTGAGATAAAGTATCAAGAATAAGCACTGAAATGAGTTGATAAAAGGAACTGGACATGTCAGTTTAAGTGTATGTCTGAAAAAAAAGCTTGCATCACTTCAGCTGACATCATCAGCTGTCTCAAATTTAAACAGTTGAAAACTTCAGCTGCTGAAAACATACAAAGCATTCCAAGTGTAATCACATAACACAGCCGAAGTGTCAGATAAATGGTAAACACATAATTGAGCAGTAAAAGCAATCCTCCACAAAAACACCTCCTGTATATGTTTACGGAAAGAGAAATGGACCGAAACCTTCGTCAGCACCTTCATGACATTGTCAACCTCCTCCGCACTGCGTGAGTACAACCTTTAAAGTATTTTAGAGTTTTGATGAAGTCACTTTGAGATCTTCCTTCGTGTGATTCCTTTATTAAACCCTGAGAGGCTTTAACTTTCTCTAATCAACTTCTCAATTTTGCCGCTGTGTTATTTGGTCCCGAGGGTGTCAGACGTGTGGTGGCACATGGGTCATGGAGGTTTCTGCCACCAGCTAAGACATTTAGTGCACTAACATTCATTAGGAGCTTGGTTGGAGGCTGAGACCTCTAGCCTATCATGCTTTTCAGCCTTATGGCCACAGTGGGGATGTTTTAGCTGTGGGCTCTGAGCCGACTGCTCTCTGTCACTGCTTTGTCTGGTCTCCGTGGTCATCCCTTATTCCTCCTAATTGCATGCTCTTCTCGCATATTTATCTGCAAGAGAGGAGTTAATCAACCAAGAGTGTCCGATTCTGGAAGTCTTTCAACCCTTGCAGTCCTAGCGTGAACTAATCTTAAGGTGCAATGGGCACCTGTGCTATTTGTTGCTGTTTTTTGAGATGGAGTTTTGAATGCTGTGGTCACCCTTCAGTCTTCATTTATTTTTGCTGATTTTTGGAAACTATTTGTACATTTTATTGCCATTAAAAGTGTAGTTTGATATTCTTTAGAAAGGCTAAGATATAACTCGTAACCAGACCATCTTTCTTGCTCACACTGACCTCAGGAATAGTGTTGTATGGATCAGTCTGAGCCATTCGTTTACAGAGCCAGGGCTGTGAACGAACATCAGTTTGTTATTTCAGTGCACGCAAAACTGTGAATTTGACAAAAAGCATATTGGACAAGAATCCTTGACTCTACCTTAAAGACATCCTGTTAATGGATTATACACTTGCATCTTTAGACAGAGATCCTTTGGGCTGTTGACAAGCTGCTCAAGCACATCAGCCCAATCGGCTCTACTTGCTGTGTTGGTGGCAGCACTGCCATCTAGGGCTGCACAATATATTGGGAAAAAAAAACAGGCAATGCAATATTTGGAAAGAATTATTCTTTCTAGAATGATTGGGGTTATTTCATATCATACATCTGCTTTGAAAATAAAAAAACAATTTTAGAAAAGCTGAAAATACTCAAAACTTCAGATCTGACTTTGCACTGGAACTCAGAACATCGTGGTGCTGATTTAAATGAGCTAACAAATAAGGTGTGTTGCCTTGTAGTGGCAACACTTGCAACACGCTGCTGACCGAGCACCTGTTTTTGGTCCTCATCATCCTTGAGTAGCCGAAATATTTCCAGACAGCTGATGTTGCGTTTCTGTTTGCAACCAAATCTTCTTTTTCTGTGATTTTCTCCTGTTCCTCTCCAATTTTACTGCGCACATGTGGAGCCTGCATGTCACCAAACTCTGTGTCTTTTGAAACCAAATCCACACCATTGGTTGCTTTCCTATTCGATCTACATGTAAATCCCCTCTGCTGGTGGTGCTGAAATGGAATTTGGACTCACTGCAAATACAAATATTTGAAATTTCAATTCTGAATTCACCCCTTAGTGCCCCCTCTGACAATAGCACTGAATAGTTGGTTATTGTGACAGCAGTTTCAGCCACAAAGAGAGCCATGCAGCCTGGACAAATGCTGCTATTGGATGATTATCAGCTGCATGCTATGCTAATGATGTATCTCAGAGGACTTGTGTGTGTTTGTGTGTATGTTGATGTGCAGCTGCTCTGTGTTTGGACACAGGAGGCTGGTGTGGCGGCTGGCTATGATGGGAAGCCTGTGGGAGCCGCTGTGGGTTCCCTCTCCGGGGTAATTAGAGCAGGCAGGATGCTGATGTAAACTCACAAACACAAACAGACACACACAGTGATTATTCAGTGCAGCATCGTGCACACTGACAGTTTGGTTGATTGGTCAGCTTGCTGCTGAAAGTAGCCATGAGCTGTACTGTCCTATTTCAGTGATAAAGCATTACACAAACAGGGATTTATTTCATTCAAAGATTGCTTCAGGGAAGACATAAAGCTCGGATCTGCGTTAGCTTTGTTCAAGATTTTCTTTTGATATTTGTATATAAAACATTGCAGGGCACCTGTTGACAGCACATACAAAACATTGAATTAACTTATTAAATTTACTCACACACAGTCTTTCAAAATGTGTAGTTAAAGTTATAGCAGTTCTGACCAAAATGATAATCATGATTATTTTGATCAGTGTACTATATTATCATGACTTTATACTCTTTTTCTTGCCCTTTCACATTTAGGCACTGCTTTCACTTATACCATATTGTGCTACGTTCCTGCTAATGTTCAAATCTTTGCATCAAAATGTGACTTAAAATAATCTCAATTCAGAGCATCTCCTAGAGGTAAAACAATAAATAAATTGTATTCAAAACACCTCACTAGCAGACCATCTGTGTGTCAACTGACCCTACAGTTTACCTCACATGCAGCCTACAATAGACACTACCTCGACAGCTTTACCAGAAGAAGCCTCTAGTCTCCACTAAGTGAATGCAACACAGCAGCTCAAACAGGTGTGTGACCAAAATTGGCTTTAAAAAATGATATAAGATGCTCTAGTGATAGATTTACACAAGTTGAAACCAGATGTTTGGTTCTTTTTTGTAAATGCCCTGTTTTCTGTGAGCTTAGTTTTCTTTGAGCGGAGCATGTTAAACAACAATGTCATCTTAATTTTATTGTAGGAAGCTAAAATCGTGATCAATATTCGATTATTTGTGCAGTCATATCTACTTTGGATATTTTATTGTTTAACCAAAAGCACATTGCATCTACATCTTTTATTTAATGAGAACTTGGCACCGGTTTTTCAGTCCCACTCCAGGGCCTTTGCTCATCAAATTTAAATTCTGTGTCACAAGCTGCAAGCAGGAAAATAGCTGGAATGGCATAAGTGACTGATTTAGTAGCCATTGGCAGGTTTGTATGTTGATGTCCCTGCTTAACCTATCAAAGAGACTCAGACATGTAATATGAACCTCTGTCCAGATTGTAATTATCTTCTGTGGTCATGCAGCAGACTGTGGAGGTGTGTGCCCTGAACTGCTGTGCTTAGCCTCGGTATGGTTGAATTAAAGGAGATATCCTGTTCTATCTGTCAAAACCACGTTCCTCAGAATGATGGATAGCAGCTCCACTGGGTGCATAATTCCCTCTAAAGAGGAAAAATCCTCCTTCATTTTAAAGCAGTAATGCCAATTACAGCTACAGCTCAGGTCTGCTGGCCCAGCCGCTCCTCCGCACCAAGCTGCGGTTCTGGAACACTGAGCACCGAAACCCCGACTAAACACATTCAGATTGGAGCTTGAGCTCACATATTTATGCCCTTCAACAGCCAATCTCACACTGATGCACACAGGTAGTTCTCAAGGGAAACATTGCTCCCTTTAAGTGAGCAGTGGTCTTCAGAGAAGGAGGCCGCCTTAGAGAGTTGTTCAAAGTTTCCATCACCAGAAAGTGATGGATACTTTCTCCCAAGCACGGATTCATTTCGCAAGTCACATCTTACTTTTCGATCTGTGCATACTGCATGCTTATTCCAGTCCTCAGACCCAAATAAGTGCAGATTAAAGTGTTGCAGGGATTGCTTCTCCTTCCCCAATCCAGCGTATGCTCTTGTAAGGGGGCATATTTAGTGTAGGGTCGATGTTGCTGTAGTGACTTCTGCAGAAAAGAGATTTCAGACTCAACTATCTGCCATCTTCTTCTGGCGTTTATCTCCCCACAACAGGCCCAGCACTCAGCTTCCAGGCTCAAAGGCTCATACTGGCAAATATAGCCTACAGTACACACCAGCACAGGGAGATACAATGACAGAGACACACGTACACACCCACACAAGGCATACAGCGCCTGGGTGTAGCAGACTGATAAAGAAGTAATTAAACCCATCAGATTTCAGTCCTGTACAAGAATAGCTATTTATTTACTTATTGGCCCCCTCATCTGCCTAGATCTCTGCCTTACTGGTGACATTGAGAATTACTTTATTTATCTACTCAGACTAAGTTCTCAGAGCTCCGCAGACGATTTGAAGTACACTCCTGCATGTATTCACTGTCATCTCCAAGTTGCGAAGACTTTCTTTAACTTTTTCGTCATGCTGCGCGGACCATCTGTCAGGAAGTTACCTGCAGTGGCGTCAGAAGACAGAATGACACTCTAATGATCCCCATGGGAAATGGTGTCATTGCAGCAGGCTGAAGTATACCTCTCTGTCTCGTTGTTAGATATGGTTACAGCAGATTCCTACAGTGTACAAACTAACTTAAAACTCAGCAGAGGGTTTAACTTGTTGATTGCTGCAGCAGACGTGTGTTATGCATGTTATTATCTCTTAAACTTTATGAATTACACTTGCCTTAAAGAGAAACTTTGTCCTTTAAGTGGCTTTAAGTCACAAAATGCAAATTTCTGCAGCATTAGCGAGTGCTAGATTGTCCTTATTTCAACCTGCGTTCTCTTTAACTGTTTCGGGACGATTATTACCAATTGTGTAAACTGCATGCATGCTTGCTGTTTATATAGCAAATTTGTGAGAGATTTTCACTATTAAACAGTTTCACGATTAAAATGCTGACTCAGTTCAGCTCAAAAGGGCGTCCCATTCATTGCGGACTACTCATTGTTAATTAAATACTTTCAGAGACAAGTTTCCAAAGCAGCAGTGTGTCGGTTCAAATGAGGACAATGTTCAGGATCTTTAGATTCAGACACTGAGAGAGAGAATACCTAATGAAGAATTCTGGTACATTTCAACCAGGATTTTTTTTACCATTAACGGGGCTGTTGGTGTCATGCTAATTTTATGATCTTTGCCTCTGTTGGAGAGATTTGTGGGCAATTTCCATGAGCTCTCTGCATCATTCCAAAGAAAGCATGAGATATTTTTACATTAATTATGTAGAGTGTTTGTTTTTAGTCTGCCTGAAAGGAAAGAATGACATTAGCCTTCTCAAAATGAAACTTTTCTATATGTATTAGCTTTTACTGACTGTATGGTGAATTGAGTATTCTATATCTTAGTAGGAACAGTTTTTTCCTCCATCAGCAACAAAACAATGAGTGCAAGAGCACAACTATTTTCTCGAGTTATGCAGTCTTTCAGGACGTCCTGCTGTCATTCTGCCTCCATCCCCACAGTTGAAGTCATCCCCACCTACAGAAACAAACCAGTGGATGAATATGTAGGTGATTATCTTGGCCGGCAAGTATCCACAGATGGAAATCCCTTGTGTAGTTAGCAAAATGGCCATTCGAGGCACCTAATTTCTGTTTCTAACTTTGGTAAGACTAAAAACAAAATTATTTAAAATGATTAAAAAAATCTATTTTCTATGGAAAGCTGCAGGTGGTTCTTGCTAATCGCTACGTTAAAGGCCATTCACAAGCTGTTCTGTGTGACTTCCAGTTTTCTACAATCTCTAAAACAGGTAGAGACTGCAAAGTTTACGTGACCAAGAACCTAGAACACTGGATTACATGTCCTTCTATATATAGTACAATTTGAGGTAGTGTCTAAGCGGACACTTTCCAAACATGTGCAGTCAAAAACATGATAGCGACCTCACAAAAGCAAGACGAAGAGCTTCTTTGTTTATTGTGTTTGACTTGACAACATTAAAATATAGGGATACACTATAATCAGCATTATCATCATCGGTATCGGCCAGTAAATGCTTTGAGGTAAAATATCGGCATCGGCTCACAATGAACATTAACAGGCAAATGACATCTGTCAAGTTGAAAATAAAAAATAAATGTGGTGAGTTTTCCTCATAAGTTGAAGTCGTTTTCTTATTTAGCTTATTAAATGTGTACATCTGCAAGCTGTATTTTATCTGCACCTGCCGATGAGCCATTACAAAGAGAGTAGGCACAATATTATGTTAATTCCACTGCAGGAAAGACTTTGGGTTCTTTGCAATTAGATGGAAAAAGTATGTGCATATATCAGCAATCAGCCAAAATGAGTTGAAAAATATCTAATATCTGCAAAAATCCAATGTTGTGCATCCTAAGTAAAATGTCAGAAAAGAATCTGTGCAACAAAAACAGAGCTGAGGATGTAAAATGCAGCATTAACAACATAATATAATCCAGAAAACAAGCAATCAGTATTACTTAACTGGTGCCGACACAGTTTTTGCTTCCTGTGCAAACATCCTCAGAGGCGTCCAAATGGACCCTGGCGAACAAAGGTGGATGAATAAATTTATGTTTACGAGGGGCCTCGCGGATACATGAGCACAGAAACCATTGCATTTAACTGGCCGACCAATTCAAGGACTTGGGAGAATTTTGGCTTTCTGTGTGTTTTTGAGCCTGTGGAGAGCTGCCACGTCCTTGGCTTTGTGTCCCAGCGTATCCAGGAGCTCCTGGGGTGAGATAATTTCCCTGATCCACTGGGTACTGAAAGGACTCACTGCAGTTCTGTGACTTGGCAAGATGACAGAGTCAGTCCTTTTCCCATCTTGATTAAATTTCTTAACTTCCACAGTAAGTGAAAATCCTATGTCTATGTCAAAGAAAAGGAGGAAATGCTCTACACGGGCATTTTGTTGCTTTCAGTTTACAGCAGGGCTGCAACTAACAAGTATTTTTACTGTTCATTAATCAGTTAGTTATTTTCTCAATTAACTAATTAGTTTTTTGGTCCATAAAATGCCAGAAAATTAAGAAACATGTGAAGCGGCGTTTTCTTAAGTCCAACATGATGTCCTGAAATGTCTGCTTTTGTTCACCACCCAAAGATATTCAGTTTACTGTCACAGAGGAGGAGAGAAATCAGAAAATAATCACTT
Source organism: Dascyllus trimaculatus (assembly GCA_024666655.1). Taxonomy (NCBI): domain Eukaryota; kingdom Metazoa; phylum Chordata; class Actinopteri; family Pomacentridae; genus Dascyllus; species Dascyllus trimaculatus. The sequence continues at coordinate 19,725,543 of CM045446.1, forward strand.
TTAAGAAACTGAAATCAGAGGACTTTGATTTTTACTCCTTAAAAAGTACTCAAACTGATTCATTAATGTAATTGTTAACAACTATTGATTAATCATTGCAGCTTTATTTTACAGCACTGTTTTAAAAACCAGACTGTTATGATGATGATTATTTCCCCTTTTGCCTTCTCTGTCTCTTTATTTATTGATCAGATATACAGACATACAGGAATGCACCTTTATTAAAAAAATACTGTATTGAAATAATAAACCTCCCTCTAAAATATTAGAGATATTCATGAATGTCATTCATGCTGAAAATAGGTTTCTTTTACAGTTTTAGGCTTACTTTGTACATTTTGTTACTTATTAGGTCATTTTGAAGCACTTTGAACTGCACTAAGCTGTATGAAAGGAGCTATATAGATACATTTGGATTGATTTGATTGATTGAAAAACTGCTGCTTATGCATCTATCTGAACTAAACTGGCATTTGATGGAAATTTCTTTTGTGTTCACTGTGTGTTTTAATTATGTTTAATTGCCTGAATTAGTTATTAAGTTACTGTAGAGATCAAGGTCAAATGATGAAAACAAAATAACTAAGCTTTTCTTTGCTTTTGTTTGTTTTTAAACTATATTTAATCTTATAATGACATATTTTCAATGGCCTGTGTATTACACTGGATCTAATGTTCTTGTTATCTTGATTATTCTCTTTACTGAATAACATCTAAATATGCAAATTGGTTGCCGAATATTCATTAAAAGCAGCTATAGTGTGTAAGGGGAAGGTTATGTGACAGACTGAGAAAGCCGAAGGCGTGTGCAGGCTACTTTTCACTATAAGCTAATATTACTTGTCCTGTAAGAATGTAATCGTAGCTTATGTAGAAACTTGCCAGCACAAGTGTCAGCAAGGCAGCCCGTATCTAGCTCTTCATATGGGCTCATGAGCTTCCTGAAGCAATGCTTCTGGGCTCTGCCTCTTTTATTTCTTTGCAGAGGAAGAAGTTGTTTTTAGCTTTTCGACAGGCAGCTTGAAATGGCAGCAAGAGGCAGAGTTGGATGGGCTTTCACAAATCCAGCTGGATTTTCTTTTAGGGCTGTAGTAAGCCAGGAAAAAACATCTTGGTCAACTGAAATCATACCTACTCTTCAACCAATCAATTAAAAATCAAACCTATAAGAATCTTAACGTTATATCTAGATGAGCTGAATTGGACAGGGTGCAGTGAGTGTGCTCTATGTGCTAAGTTTATTAGCCTCAGTGAATAATTATTAGTGAAAATGTGGAGATGTTTACAGGTAGTCCTGGAGGGTTCAGTCCACTTGAACACTACAGCTGTTATCATTGTTTTCTTATGAATGTGACCAGGTGTTATTTACACATGACAATATAAACAAGAGCACCTCCAGATGTGTTCTAAACTGACCTAAATGCATGTCAGATTTAATGAGTTATACTGTCTCTTTTTATGCCTGAATAAGTGTTTTTTTAATTATTCAAATATCCTGTATCTGTCTGACTTCATGCGACGTGCCACGCACTACCTTGGCCTCCACGCCTGTGAAATAGTTCCATCAGAAGTTGCTGTTAAATGGCCAAATAACTTTCTGGAATCAACATTCACACCCTGTTCACACAGCCTTTGGTCAGCTCTGCAGTGATGAGAGAGGGGCCAGAATTTGAATGCTTCTGTCTCCAGCTCTGTTTTTCATTTGTTGTGCAACTATTTCACTTATCACTTTCCATTTAAACAAGTAGAACTCTGAATGCCTTCCAGGAGAAAAAATATGTGCTGTTATCGCCGCATTTAACGACTATAAGTTCTCTTCCCTGTTTATGGTTTTATATAGATTGCAAGTTAATACCAGTTGTACATGGGGGTACTGCAATCAGATTGCTGTGGTCCTGAATTTCACAACAGCTGTGATGACAGTACTGTAACATGTCTTCACTAACAATCCTGTTGATAGTGTGCTGTTGCCAGTAGACCTGGTTGCGTAATGAGGGTATCAAATACGGTCTCCTGGAGTTTTCATGTCCTGACCGTGTGTGTGTAGTTCCGCATACACACAATTAAAAACGCAACCATTTGATCATGATGGTGCAGATGTGCAAGAGTAAAGTGGGACGCTCAGGGAATGTGTCTTCAAAGGCTCGGCTTAAAAAAGCTCCTATTAACAGCTTATTAGGAAACGTGTGCGTGGGGGAGGGTGGTGTGTGTGAAGATTATTTGTATTCTTGTACATGCCCATGTGTGTGTGATACATATAATAGTAGAGGCAGGCAGAGATAAATGAGAAATGCAAATAATTTCTTGAAGCTAATTACTCTTGATGAAAACAAGCGAAGGTCACTCTTCTGGTCCTGCCAGAGGTGTATTGTCATCTGGGGGAGAGCAAAAAGCAGAAGAAAGCCATATATGAATGAGTGCAAAAAGCTATAGGGCAGAAATTAATCTATAAAAAATCTTGATGCAATCTCTGTCAGATTGCAAAATGTAAATTTTAGGGTCAGATTTTGAGTTAGATTATTTCCAGTTTGTCATTTCCCATCTGCACCGCTCTCATTTAAATGCAGCTTTTAGACTATATTGCACTTAATGGATTTATAATGGATATGAATATGAGGGATAATAACAGTGTAGACTGCTAGCACTAATTTGGCAATCTGTATGTACTGGTTGGTGGCTCGGTGGCATCGCCTAGTGTTTGCTGTGTCATTTCATCCTGTATTCTGATTGATTGGTTTGTAGATGTGGTTGTAGTAGCAGTCATTTTGTGGGAATTTGGCACTTAATTTTTGGAAACTGGCCCAGTCACCAAATATTTGTGCCTCACTGTGAGAACTGGGACCACCTGTTGGAGTGAAAACAAAGATTTTACCACATTTCTGTAAGAATGTGTACCGAAACCCAGGATTAAATGGGCCCTGGGGCTAAATTATCAAAGATTGGAGGATTGATGAGAACTGATGTTATCAGTTCTCCTATCTGTAGTGGAGAAATGAAACAAATAGATTTCCTATTTGTTGTTGTTAACTGTTATCTTGCACCCTTTATCTCACCACCTCGGGAGTAACACAGCATTTAATGTCAAGGTTTCAACTAGACTTGGGTATGAATGAACAATTTGGGGAAAATATTGCAATTTTTCTGACAAATATGCATTTTGATTTTTGATAGAGTTTGTTTAAGGCAAGCTAAAGTTTAATATTCTCTGAGTAATGACTGTCACGCAAGGGGTATGGCATGAATTTGTGACGCGACACTGCAACAGTTGAAACCCTGGGCCAGAAACGTTGCATAACATATATCCGAAATTGCCACCTTTGAAACTTTTGCATTGTTTGACATTGGGATTTCAATTTAAAATCAATCCATTGTTCAGCTCTGGAATGAACACTCCAGACTGTTAAGATCTGTTTGAGTGTAAGGTGACCTCCAGAAAGTATCCTGGAGACTCATTAAAAGTTGCTGTGGTTATTGAAGATGAGCAGAGGATGAACCGTATTGGTTTTTGCTGACCAACATGACCTTCCTTCTGGTGTTACCAGCAGCCCAAAACCTCCACTTGTTTACAAAAAAATCGCAAAATCTCACTGCAAGAAAGCTTTGAATTGCAGTAAGGAGGAGGATGAAGCCTTTGTTTTGGATTATTTTAAATAAAAGACCAGCAACACCTATAAATATATTATTTGCTTTGTAGCAAAAATATCAGGCCTCTCATCCCCTGCAACCCTGCAAGCAATAATACGTAATGGAGGAGTGCGTGAATGGATATTATTTTTGAATAATGTGTCAGTAAATCTACAATTAGATGCAGTAAAGCTCCTCTTGATAATAAATTAAGAGTTTTGCCTGGGTCTAATCCACAGCAGTGTGTTAGCGCAGCAGCAGAATAAGCACACATCTCTGAAGCATCTCTTTTAAGTTTCCTCCTCTCTCTGCAGGACTAAATGTTTCCCATTAGAAAGGTACACAGCACATGTGGGAGCTGCCTGTTGTTTTTAATTGGTAATGCACCGGGCAAATGTTCTAAGTGTCCTGCCAAGATCTCTCCCTCTCTGCCTCGTCCCGCCCAAACGCCCCTGCCCTCCTCTCTGCTTATGCTGAGACACTTCCTGGCTCTTTTAATTTGCCAGGAACATCTCATTAAGAGCATATAGCTCCTCCGGAGAGGCACTCGGGCATCAGCTTGATTAAAGTGATGGATAGAGATGGGGATGGGCTGTCTTGGAGAAATTATAAGGCTCAGAGAGGCATTTTGTCTTTCGTTCCAAGCCTCTCAGGTCACCCTCTGTCTGCTGCCTCACACTCGTGAAATTTTGGCATCATTGAAAGCAACATTGGCCTGAGGCTAATGTTGTTGCACTGCTTGAATGCCAAGCGTCTGCTCAGTGGTTGGTTGGACTCTAATGGCTGTCAGCGCTGACACTGGCTAACTGATCTCAGAGCCTTTCAGTTGTTTCAAGCAGGTTTGGGGTGAAGAAAGCAGAGGGCCAGTGAAATTTATACTCACAGTCCAAGCACAGGAATCACAGAGTGCATTCGTTTATCTTTATTACCTCTGCCAAGGAGCTTCTGTCTATGTTTTCAGTGCATTTGTCTGTCTGTTAACAGAATTACTTAAAAAGTACAAAGCAGGATTTCAAGAAACTTTGTGGGGAGATGAGGTGTGGGCAGAGGCAGAGGTCATTAAATTTTGGTGCTGATCTGTTCTAGCTTGCAAAGTCCCATTTCATACAACTATTGGCCTTGGCAGAGGTCGGTGCTTTCCAAGTGTACTTTTAGTTTTATGGATCTTTTGACCCATAGCTCATACCTAATCGAGTATACTGACATGTGTTTCAGGCCACATTTCAAACATGACAGTAAGATACTAAAAACACATCAGATGTGCAGCCTTGGAAAATACATACAACAAGTCAGGGCTGCACAATAAGTTTAATATTATTCACAATTTTGGCTTCTCACAATGAAATGAACATGATCGACTGTGTTTTGCTCATAGAAAACTCTGCTGCAAATCAAATGAAGTGCTTCCTAAACTAACCGTCAGCCACCAGGGAGTGATCGAGATGTTTTGGCTTCACTTTTGGGGAGTCGCTGCAGCTACATCCCTGCAGCGGCAGTCTGTGCAATGCTTTGCTGGGTGCTGCGGCTGCGATCCAGAGTAGAAAAGTGATGTACAACTGGGAGCCAACAGGCAAAATCAAAATCAAATTTATTGAGCAGAAGGTGAAGAGCTCATCCCTCCAAATGAATCATCATCCTCTGTTTGGAAATATTTTGGATTTAGGGCAAGTGATGTTAAGTAAACAACAAATCATATAAAAAGGAGGGCGTGAGGCTTTTGTCCTGCCACAAAGCAGCACCACTGTCTTCTACAACGAGCTGAAATAACACCAGAAACTGCAGCAAGATGAACACAAGAAGGCCAAGAATAATAATGCTGCTAATGTTACCACTTTCTCCTTGTGCAATGTCAACTCAGGTATCCATTACAGAGACACTACAGAGAGTGTCACCATATCACATGACATAAAAGTGAAAGCAGCACGGTGGATTTATTTTTGGATAAAAGATTTTGGAAATTTTATCCCTATTTGCTTTAAGGAGATGCTCTTTGAATGATAAGCTGTTATACTTCACAGACATGTAGCACAACATAGTGAAATTAGTGCTCTGTTTAAATGTGAGTGCATCTGAAATCAGTGAATAATTGTGATTTCACTATTGCTCAAATCATGATTATCATTCTAGCTATAATTGTGCAGCCCTACTGCAAGTACAGTCTGTTCTAGGGCTGAGCAGTAAATTTATTATAAATTGAAAAGAAGAATGCAATTTAGAATACTCGTGTGCAGTGCATGTGTTGCAGGGTTTAAATAGTTGTGTCAAATTCATGCCATTCTTTTTGTGTGACAGTCACACTTTTGATGGTATCTCGTATATTAATGCTGCCCTTTCTGTTAGAGAAAGAAATCTAAATTTGATATTTTTCGTAAGTCTAGTGTCCATGTTATCCTATACTTAGCCTGCACTCTTTTTTTATCAAACATTCATATATGTTGTTTTGCACAGACAAAAGACATTTGCATCTTCACACAAACATGACTTGTTCTTTCACTGTTACCAATAAATAGATGTAGTCTTCATATATGAACTCCTGTGTCAGCTCCATCAGACTCTCAAGAAAATCTGTGTCAAAGAAGCAGGGCAATTTCACTGAATTTCTCCTGCAAGGTTTTGGTCTGATTCCAAACCTCTGAATCACGCCTAATATCAACAATTTGGGATCTAATCCTCCTACACAACTAACTAGCCTCCCAACTGCCTACAAGAGCAGCTGCAGAAAAATGGGCCTAATATATGACAAGAATAGATGTGATCAACTCAGCGCTCATTGGAGAGCACCAAAAAATGTGTCAGTTCATTTTGTGCGAGAATGAATCGTTTTATCACAGATACAAGTTTATGGAAAGAGGTGTTGAAATACAACAGCAGTGTGCAGATGTAAATCCTGTTTTCTATTTGTTCTTGTGTTTAAATAGATCATTATGGATTGTGTAGAGGTCTTAGTCTTTCTGCTCAAAACCCTCCCATCATGAGCACCATTGTTTCATGTCCAAAGCATTCCCTCGCAGCCACAGTCACTCTGGGAAAGTCCTGAGTGTAACTGATCCTTGTGCTGCAGAGAGGCCCGTCTGTGTGCACCAGAACTGCAGAGGGGCAGTTATCAGGAGAGTTCTCCTAACCTGGCTGATCCAGATCTCCCACCACACCAACATCAGCAAAAAAACAAAACAAAACTAATGACTGTGTCCTGCAACAGCATCAATCTAAGGCCACAACTTTTTTCTAGAACTTTTTCATAACCTGAGTAACACAATGAACCTAGCTATTGTTCTGGTTCCATATTTAAAAAAACACAACTGCCTTTTGAAAGGTTAAAAAATATTGAACTGTTGTGAAGCCAGTGACTCCTTAAAATAAGAGGTTATATAAAAAAAAGACAGATAGCAATGTAAATATGTAATAAAACCTGAGTACAAATACTAATAAATTCTTGGCTCACAGTGCCTGAAGCTCATTGAAATCATGTATTCATGTCTTGATGGCAGATGGGATGAAAGAACTGGTTCAGTTTACACATTAGCAGTACATCATTGGTTGTTAGTGGATTCCACATTCCTACATTCATACCAGCATTTTTCTGATGTGTCAGAGCTGTGATCAAGGTTTGGTTGCACCCATAGACGCTCATTTGGCCTCTTGGGGTTTTGAGCAAAGCACTGACATATTTTCACCTTATTAATGTTATTATAGTAACGTGTTAGTGATCATTTGCCTGTTTACACATCCAGCAGACAGAAACATTGTCATTCCGGTGGAGCTGTGATTATAGGAACCTGACAAACACTAGTCTAACATTCACATTTGTTCTTCTCAGTCGGTTCATCACTATGCCGTGTCTTTCACATTATGTGTAGTTTATAAATCCTTCTTCAACGTAAGATCTCATATTTGGCAACTGAGGCTGGAATTTTGCTGCTTTTTAGTTAGAGTTGAATGTATTACCAGTCAAACTCAGCGATATAATCAGTATGCCTCAACTGAAGGGCTTGTCAGGGTACAATGGTTAATCACATGTCACAGAGGCTTTCAGATTATCATCTCCAGCCTTTCAAATCTACCAAACTTGTTGCACAGGCCTGATTACGTGATTGGTTGATTCAACAGGGTCAGTAGGCTGTTTATGGTTATTCTCTTTCCTCTGTGTGCCGTGTAGACATCTTTAAAACACAAGTTTATCACTGGCTACATACCACCGCTTGCTGATTCTGCTGATTAACACATTTGGACTGGTGTTTGTCCAGATACAGCATTGAGGATTGTCTTGAGTTTCACTTGCAATTGAAAAACTGGGTCTGTAGGTGATGTAGTACTAAAATGTTGCTTTTGTAAGGGGAAATTTGCATGTGCAGAGGGGCCCTGATGTCTATGTTTCCATATAATTTCATGATTCAATTTTATTCATCACTTGCTCACACAGTATGGGCAGTGAAATGCAAAGTGACTGTTCCACAAAGCTGTACAATATTCCCAAAAATAGAAAAAAGCATAAATAATTAGGACTAAAGAGATTGTAAAACTAAAGTGCACTGTGCATTCTGCAAGACTGCAGTAAACTAGGCTGTGTAATGTTGTCAGAAGGTGGTAGTATAGGCAACAATGCACATGGTTGTAATTAACAGAGTTGAAGAAGCCGAAAATTAAACTTTTTGTTTGGTGACTGCCAAAAAAAAACCTTGAAGAAGAAGCAGCAAACAAATCTTTGGCCATGTATGAGAGAAAAATGGAGAAAGGTCTTCAGGAATTATTTTCAATAAGAAAAACTGTATCTCTTCTTTCATGTGTGTATCAGACATGTTTCATGGTGTCTGGAGCCTTTAGAGGTAGAAACAGCTGACCAGTCTTGGGATTTATGTTTTCAACATGTTTCCACCTCCTATGAGCATTATGCTCTTTTGCAAAATTGATCAAGTTTTCTTCTTATTTTACCGTTTTCATTACCTGCTCTAATGCAATACTTCAAAATGTGCAGGGAAATATTTTGATGGAGTTATGGCATTTGGTCCTTATCATGCTGCATACTGTGGTTAATAAAGCTTTCTTCATAGTTAATGTACCACCTATTTTCTGTTTACACCTCTACCTGCCCCCAACCTGGCCAACGTCAGGTTTGATCAGGTTTCCCTCTGTGCTCACAGCGCTGGAGCTGCTACATTACAGCAGGAATGTGTGGCTCATCTCGAGCCAAAACACCCTGTCACAGCAGAACAATGAGCTCTGTGTGCACAAGTCTATTGGCTCTCATCAGCCAGGCCACTTTACACCATTACAGTGAGCACGGATGCACACAGGCTGCAGTTTTTAACTGCCTATAACAGTGTATTAAACATTAATTCGATTTAAAGAGGGAATAAGTGAGGTCTTTACCTTCCCATAGCACACTACAAGCACAGATTGGCCATAATCCACCAGTGATTACTGGGATGGCCACTAAAAACTCATTTTGTAGCCTCTGTTGTGGGACAAAAAAAGTCCCACCCCACCCACTTCAATTATCAAGACACTCAGTACAGCTTATTCCTCCCTGTTGTGAAACTTTATTTTGGTCAATTACAGCCCACAACAAGCTGTGAAGGTCACCATTTAATAAAATACTCTTTAGTAATGCCTGATACATCAGTTTTAAGCATGATCTACAAGAACTGGGATGATCAGCAAATTCTCATGCAGAAGGACGATTAATGTGTATCTAATCCGTCTGCTGCTAGTTACATTACTTGTTTATCAGCCTTATTAGTCCACAGCATGAGGGAAATCTTACCAAATAGAGTTTATACTGGCTTCTTAAAGTAGGAAACTTTGACTGTTGTCTGGCTACTGGAGATTTCTAACACAATATCCTGCAACATAAATCTGTGGCCAGAAATTTATGTTTGTGGTAATGGCATTATATAAAGTCCTCTCGCCATGCAGTCTATGAGTAATAATGAGGAAACCACATCACTACCGTGTGCTGATCCACACAATAATCATATCTGTTGCTCAAGAACATTTGTGCAACAGAAGTATACAATGTCTTATATTGTGCTGTTTTCATTTCGTTGGTCCGAACAGAGGGAACACCAGGAACAACAATTACAAGATGGAATGATTGTGATGATTATGTCATTCTGTTACTTTCTCCGTGATTCTTTTCACTTAACTTTCAAGTATATATTGTGTACAGATTTACTGATACAAGTACATTAGCACGACAGTTTATGGGTTTCATGGAATTTGTTTTTAAGAGCTGCAGGAAGACATTGACACTGCTGAGGCGTTTTAAAATCCAAACCAGGAAACAAAGATATCAGTTGGGTAAAGAAGCTACTACTATAATAACACCACTTATTAAGTTACTGCTCTTTAGTGAAAAATTCACAGTTTTAGGCTTGTAATAACTTCAACCTGCTGCAGTATTTGTAGCAGCATCTTCTGAGCTGGTGTGCAAATTGACAACCATCCATCCACTTATGTTATGCTGCTTATCACGTACTGGGTTGAGATGGCAATACGTGAGGCATTCCAAGCCAAGATGATATATATAATCTCTCCAGCATGCTCTGGGTCTAACCCTGGGTCTCTTACGAGTTGGACGGGCAACGGAAGGCACCCGCACCATAATCTGATGCCTGATTCACTTCAGCTCAGAGCTCCCTCTGGGTATTTGAGCTCCTCACCCTGTCTGTGAGGTTAAACCCAGTCGCCCTCCAGAGGAAACTCATTTTAACTGTTTGTATTCTGCGATCTCAAAGCTATTAACCTCAGGTGAGGGTAGGAACGTAGATCGACTAGTAAATCAACTGGTGGTTCTTACGGCCAATCCATGACGAACACAGAAGCTCAAATAGAGAAGCACAACTCAGATTCAGATGTGACAGAGCATTCCTTCCAATCACCCACCTCTAGCCCTGGTGATTTGTGCCCATTCTGAAGGGATGTGTTCACTTTTTCACTTAGCTTTTCACTGCAGTTTGGTGCTCAGAACATTTTTCAGAAATGGATGCATAAAAAAAACAACAACATGGTGGTCAGTTTACTTTCCATCACAATCATATTCTGTATTTTCCAAACCAAACATAATGATGACACCTGAAAATGGTCAGTCTTCCCCTTTGATCTGAAGGTCAAGGACATTGTATTACAGCGATACAATGTACAACAATATAAGCTGTTCAGAATACTTAGTGGAGATGTTGTGTTCAGTAGTGGCTCCTTTCTGTCTGTCTGGACTGATTTTAAGATTTTATGGTTTGATTTTAAGGTTTTTAATGGGTTGAACTCTTTCATCATCATACTCCTGTTAGAGCACTAAGGTTGACCAACTAGATGCTACTGAGTGTTCTGAGATTCAAGCATAAAACTATAAAAGACTGAGTCTTCACATTGGCTGCTCTTAATCTCTGGAACAGTTCACCTTTTCATGTAAGGACTGTTGAGACTTTAGAAACTTTTAAGTCGCTGCTGAAAACTCATCTCAACTCATTGGCTCTTGATTCAAGTAGAACTTGACACCTTGGCTTCATCTTGTGTTGTTTTGTAACTTTTTGCTCTTTTAATTTTAATTGTCTTTTATTCAGATTTGTCTTTTAGTTATTGTGTTTCATGGCTTGATATTATAATTGTGTAGCACTTAGGTTCAACTTTTGTTATTTCTGAATGTGCTTTATGAATAAATTTGACTTGGGTTTGGGAAGATATGATTAAAAAACAAAAAAAGAAATACATAATTCAGTGGAAAAATACAAAAGCAGCCATGAGGCATTTTTGTGATGGCTCAATTTCTAAAACTGTTCAGGGCCCCAAGCTGTTCAAGTTTCAAAAACATCCGCATTGGAAATCTTTATTTTTACAAATAGTAATTTGTTATATTGCAATGTTTGGCTTCAAAATCATACTTTCTCTTGTATTAATATCTAAAAATATCATAACTTTACAGATATTTGTTATTACTTGAAAGGAAATGTATATATAGTAAGGACTGAAAGTGGCAAAATATATTTTTAATTATTATTGTACAGGGTTTTTTTTCTAGCTTTGGTCAATTCCAGATAATATCTAGTGAAGTCACAGGGAAAAAGGCATACATGTATGTGTTAACTGTAGAAAAAAACAAAAACAAAAAACAAGCTAAAAGTGTCCACAATCTCCACATTAAAAATAAGTATTTTAAATTTTTTTATTGTATTTAAATCCCTCTTTTTTAAGAAAAGCAATTCCTCTGTATTAAAAATTAACTTGGTTAGAGATGTTAACATTTTCTAATATGACTCAGGCATCCAGTATATAATATTAGAATATTTCAGTGTGAGCTATTGAGGCTTTCTGCCTCAGCTGTCAGAGAAGCCTTCACAGACTCAACAGAGACGCTGCTGTGGGACCTTTGCATCTATTCACTTTATAGTTGACTCAGTTCAAAGTGTAAATTGCAAATACTGTTCACCTAATAATGAAGCAGTCTACCTTTTCAATAAACTACCCTGGGATGTGATATAAGACACCTTTTAGGGCAAAGTGTTTCCATTTCAGTGCGAAGAAAATCCACTTCCTCAGCTGAATGAAGTGAAAGTGAATTACTGGAGAGCTCAACTAATAGCTGAGCTGAATATTAGAGGTTGTCGGAGGTGCTGTTTGTGAAGCCATTAAGCTTAAGCAGAGTGATGGACTGTCGTATTAAAAAATATATCCTGCATGACTTGAGAGTTCAGAGTTATAAAAGCTGTGATTTTTTATTTTATTTCAGGCTGTTCGTTTAACAATTGAAGCTCCATGATATTAGTTTTGATTGATTGTGTTTCTACTAAATCCTGGTTATTGATGAGTGTGCTCATGGCTCGATGTTCCCTGTAGAGTGTAAAGGAGGGTTGGGTTACTGTTTCTCCGCACAGAGGGCTGGTGAAAAGAAAATCCAGGGCAGAATGATCGACAGGAGTTCGGACATTTCTCCACACCATTATTCGGCATGTAAACACTCTGACTTGACAGGCAATCAGCTGCTGCACAATAAGAGCTCTACTTGTGTTTCAAGTAGAGCTCTGCTGACTAACTTTAATGACCTATTTTTCTTTTGTCTTTTAGTCACGGCGGATTGAGTTGTAGTCTCCTTTAAAAACATGGTAATTCCTCCTCTCTCAAGTGTGTGTCTGTGCAGCCTTAGAGCAGCTATATTTGCTGTGAAGTCCTTCCATTTACTACACTTAGGTGTATACAATATCAGGTGTCTTGGGAGGGGTACAAAATCCCACATCCGTAACCAGCTTTGCTCCATTGTCAAGGAGCATGTCAAAGATTCATTTCTCTGTCGGACCACATTATACGAGACAGCATAAAGGTTATAAGATTTCAGGGAGACTTTATATTTCAGCGTCTGGTAAAATGAATGCAAAGCCGATTCCCAGACTCTGTCAGCAGTCTGGGAAAACCTCAGTCAGCAGACCAGGATCCAGACAAACTTTTTCTATTTTTAGCTCTGGTGCTCCGTATTGAAAACATATGTTAACTCTCTGAATTTAAAAACCTGTCAGTGGGTCTGAAAGGCATGTTTTCTTTTTAAAAATTACCAAAATTACATAATTAATTGGCCAGAAATAGTAAAAACTGAAAAAAGCATTAGATTTGTAGCCTTCTGAGATACCCTGATCTAATCATGTTTGATATGTGGTTTTGTCGGGAAAGTTTTCCAAATCTAAGCTTAAAATCACATCTCTTACTCATAAATTTAGCAAAAATTACGTTTTTTTTACCAGATCCTGTAAAGAACACAAAATTCTGTGTTCCTCAATGCAGCTGAGAAGTCACGACTGACTCAGCTGTGACCAACATTCATGTGACAAAAATGCAGTTTTCCGTTGAACTGCAGACTGTGTTCACACGGAACAGAGAGGAGACACAAGAGCGACTCAGTGGGGAAAAAAGCTTAAACAGTAATGAATGCAGCACAGGTTGCCAGCAAGTTGTTGGAGGTTATATTCAGTGTGGTGAAATATCTTTCTAGAGTTGATGTGCAGAGCAGTAAGGAAAGCATTGAGTTTTTGGAGGCTGTAAAAATGTAAATAGGAAAATATTTACAACATGTGGGGCTCCCAGTGTTGGTGAACCTGTGGGCGCTTGAAAAAATGTTGATGTTTTTTTCAATCTTTGTAAGTTAAATTATTGAAGAACGTTACCTTTCATTTCTTCTGTTTTCAAGATCTATGTCATTATAATGGTGTCATAGCGCACAGAAGACATTTTGGAGTTCAGTCTACTTCTAGCCATGGCTGTGCTTTTTCCATAGAGGTGCAGGACTTTATATTGCAGTGAAAAATGAGTCCACACTGAGTAAAAACAAAACACTCAGAAACTCCTTGGAGTTCATAAGGTTTAAGGGGAAAAAAAAAACTTCAAATTGTGCTTCATAGAAAAATCTTTAAGTAGGAATTGCTGCAGTTTCATCAGTGCATCTTATTTACAATGCATGGCCTTTCTGTCTCAGCCATGTAAACAGAGCAAGTTAATTTTGTTTGCACAGTTCAATTTGGGATCATCTGCTGATATCTCGTCTGAGTGATCCTCATCAGAAATGTGGGACTGTAGTGGTCCAGAAGGAACAGGATGATCTTTTCTTTTGGAACAGAAATTGATTTTTTGTTTCATTGGGATTTAGGAACACTTTGACACAGATAGATGACGATCAGAGCCTTGCGTTAGCTCTGTGGTCTAATCACACGGATGATAACGTAAGATACAGATTTGAAGAAAGAATTAAACAGGGACTATCCTTGCAATCAGCACTGGTGTTCCTAGGTATGAAATTTAGTAACACTTTCTCCAAAAGTGGTCACAAAATTCAGCTAAATGGTTGCAGTCTGAAGCCCTATAGTCCTGAAACTCCTTCCCTAAATTTCCATTTAAAGACCTAATTTGTAGATAATTGGAAATGCACAACAAGTGCAGATGCAAACAGGGAAACTGGCAAGCTCACAGCTAGACTGGATCCCCTGATCGATCATTAGTGATGCAGTTAATGAGTTGAGAACATAAAAACAGTGATTTTAAACAGCTGTCTAAGGAGATTATCCTATAGTAGCCCACACTGTCTGTTTCTCAGAATCAGTGTAGATTAATAGATATTATCAGACTATTCTAAAAGTTTGTAACAGTTATATTAGTCCTGTTTTAATCATGAATAAATTAGTTAACATTTTTTTCCCTTTGTTGACCAAATAGGAGCAATTTGAGGTAAACCCAAGCAAATCTTTCTTTTCTTTCTTTCTGTGGCATCAGTGAGCCCAAATATTGACCCGTTTCTTTTTTCTGTTACTATCATTAATTTTGCTTTGTCACCTTTTCACTTGGCCGTGCACCTGAGCCTGCTGCTGGTTCCTACAGGATCCAGCACAGTCAGTACTACACTGCAGGTGTGTAGCCAGCAAGATGACCCATGGTATTTGTCATTCCTATTTATTTCTAATAAATTAAACAGTATAGATGCTGGAGTTTATCTGAGGTCACAGTTGTGGGTGGATAAAATATTTGATGAGCTCTCTGTGGATCTCCACTGTCCCTTCTCAAGCGGTGTCTCTTTGTTGTTAATTATGCTCTCTTCAGATTATTCTCAAATCAGTCTTTAAAAGCCCAGTGCCTCTAAATCTTTGAAAAACACTGACCAGATTATGAGGTGAACTGTCAATTATTCTATCATCAATCACTTGGCAGTTGTTGCACAGATTTCATCTTTCTCTCTTTCCTATATTTTTAACCAATTTCTAAAAATATGTGCACACGTAAGATATTTTGACCTTTTACGCCAGGGGGAAAAAACTGATTAAAACACATTTTATTAGCAATGACTCAGTCCCATCAAGTGTCTCAGTGAGTCGGCATGCACCATACCAGCACCCTGGAATTTGCTCACCTAAATGGAATGCATTAGGTATTAATGTTATCAATTATGCGAGTGCTATTTCTGCTGCTGTGATGCCAAAAAGTCAGCAATGAATATTTTAAAAATGTAAATGCCATTTCACACCTCTTACTAGTTTGTTGTTGAATTGACCTGAATTCTACACCTGAGTATAAACTTGTGTCATGTTCAGTCAGTATTTATAGAACCACTTAATATATTGTTGTCTTTCACAATGCTTTTGACAAACTGCTTTTATTTTTCATTCTGTATATATAAAAATGTTGTCAGACATGAACATATATTAACTTCACAGCTAACTAACTAGCAGCTTAGCATGAATACAGTGTTTAACCATGCACACTGCTCAGCTGGGTTTCATACTCTGCTACATGTACTACCCAAGGTAATAAGAGTACTGTAAACAATGGAGTCAGACCTCCTCTGATGGATAGACTATGTTGCGCCCATCTCTGATATGTTCTCTAAAGAAAACCAAAAAAAAACAACTTATACACCCATTACTGATGTATGTGTGATACGCCAGTGTTAGCCACTAACATCTGTCCTGCCCTGCTTTGCCTTCTCATTAGCACACATTTAAAATATCCACTTTAGACATATATATTAGTCCTGTTGCCTAGAAATTATATTTATGTAGCACTAGCAGTGATGATGAACATTGCTACCATGTTCACAGGAAAAATTGTTTGAGTGAATTAGGTCACAGTAATGTGGTCAGGATTGATGCAGGCCCAAGAAATGCATGACTCTGTCTCCAAAGCTTGGACTTCACATTCCAGATTGCTGTGTGTGCTGAGGATGTGGTAACATTCAGTTCAAGTGGGACAAATATTGTATTTTATTTTACTTTTGTTTTCCACTTAAATGTTAAGAAACACCTTGTATATTATGATTAAGGTCCCTGCAGACTTTTTCGATATTAAAGAGGACCACAATTTTCCCAAATCTTAAAAAAGTGCTGCCAGAGTCTAAACAAAGCATAAAGAGGTTTTTGTAGTCAGAAGTAAATACTGTAGAGAAAGATTGGATATTTTAGAGGAAAACTAATTAAATGTGTTGTTAATGAGCATTCTATTGATGTGTTATCATCTTGATGGAACATCAACATCACACTCCCCTCAAAAATAATTGCTGCTGCACATTAGTTGAATATAAAGGTCATTTTAGTGTTGAAATTTAGTGAAAGCATAAGGGAGAGCCCAGTAGCCTTAAAAGCTTATTAAAAGTTATGTTATAGGATTTTTGTGTGTGCGTGCGTGTGTGTGTGTGTGTGTGTGTGTGTGTGTGTGTGTGTTGTGAGTTCTTGCAGTAGAAAAGCTTGTTAGGCAGTTCTCCTAAATCATCCATTTGGGAACTATTCTTAGCTTTTAAAGATGTTTGATGAATCCAGCTCCTGGCATCCATATGCGCTGGCAGTTAGCCTAATAACAACACAAACATTTTAAATGCGATAAAACTCGAAGACACCAAACAGCAGTTTACAGCATCTGTTTAAAAAACTGGTTGGTTTGTCAGCAGGTATGATGTATTTGTGCCCTGAAGCCCTTTCTTGTGTTAGACTAATGTCAAAGCAGTGGGGCACTTGAGTGGCCTAAGTGCCCCTCTGGTCCTCTAACAATAAACCTGCTCAGGTGTTTTCAGTTTTTGCTTCCGTTCCCCCCGCTGCCAGCAAAAACCATGACAGATGACTGGTCTCATTTGCTTAGTGTGTGGAATGAAGAGGCTGTTTGTCGATGTTGGGAGTCTTCCACCAGCTTTCAGCCTGCCTGGCTGTCACCTCTTCTTTGTTCCCTGGAGTTTCATTTTATGTCTGTCACCAGAGCATCTTTCCTCACCTCTACCCAGCACCATTCTAAGCTCTTTATTAGAGGCTGTCCCAGCATGGTACAGGCAGCTCATAAAAATGCGTGCTGAAGTTTTTAAAAAACCTGCATCGTTGTCATTTTAGAATCCACAGAGGGAGGAGGTCAAGGTAGATGGATGGGTCAGCAAAAGGTCAAAACAGACTGGTGTTTATTTCTAACAAGTTAGTCTTGAAAGACAGTTTTTCATGGTATCATTACGTCTTTGAATCTGTTATTCATTCTTTACTGCCCATTGTTGTCCATAATTACTGGCAGTCAACTCTAATAAACAGCGTAATGGGTGACGGTTTTAATTTCAAAGAATTTTAACCTGATAAGAATGTTTTGACTTAATGAGAAGCAAGAGACAGAGGAATTGGTCATTTGAAAGTAATTATACATGTTAAAAACTGTAACTTTATTCTTTTCAATGTATTTTATTTACACATGCAGTGTACTATAAGTTATGGCCTGGCTTAAATGACCACAATAAAAGGGAGACACCAAGGGGTAACAGACAGTGCAGCATAAATAATTGAGTAAATTATGGTCTGTTTTATCCATTTGATCATTTGATCCAGCCCTCACTCATTACGCCTGATTCCAAAAAAACAAACTGGCGATGGCCAAATTCCTAACTCAAAAACAGTCGTCCACAAGTTGATAGATGAAAACACAGTGGCTACATTCATCTTTATATACGCTCTGTGAAAGGACTCTTGGGGTCATCACAGATACTACACATATTCAAATAGTCCTGACCCCACTCACATCTCTATTCATGTCTCTTGTAAATGTAAATATAAATGGAGGTTTTCAGTCCTAAGTGTCTGACTGATTTTGTGAAACAACTTGGCAAAGGATAGTTTTTAAGGTAATTTAAATATAGATGTAGAAAATGCTCCCATGTGTTGACAAGCAGCTCTGAACCACTGTGACTCATAGCAGCAGCTGTATTTATTATGAGTATTTTGATGCAGAAAATTAAAAAGAGGTTGTATGTAGGCTGTGTCAGAATAAACTGGCATAGAACCACTTGACCATTTGACCTGAGCAATGCGTATAGACCCATCCAGCAGAGATACGTCGATGCTAACCTGCAGGGGAGAGAAGGCTACAGGTGCTGGCACTGCTAATGTCAGCAACACTCAGCATCTGTGAGTAAACATTGTCATGTTGGTTTGCTTTGACCCTGCTTGGTTTGAAATGATAATGCAGCTCATCATGGCAGCAACCGTGCAAAATATGCTTCCACTCAACTTTGTTAAAGGTTTTAGAACGCTAATGAAATACAGTGAATCTGACTACACGGACAGATTCAAGCCCAACCAATGTTTTCTTACATTTAGACGAGTCAACTAGACTAAATGCTTGTTCGACTGACAGGGGTATTATTTACTACTATTTGTTAGAATTTACTCCATAATTTGAAGCATTTGCCGGGCCTTTGAAGATGTTCCTTGACTTCAGCTTCTTATTTTCATGTCTACTGTGTGACCATTCTTTATTACAGAATCATGAGATAAAAATAATATCAGTCAAGTCTGTATTGTGCAACATATCTGGTGAAAAATTGCTGATCTTATTCACAAGTTATCAAGGTTTGAGCTCATAGACAGCATCAGTGGTGTGTTCGCCTGTATCATTTTACATTTTAACAACTCCAACTGGAAGCAGCAGGAATTGTTACCAAACTGCTAGCAATTAAAGTGGAGGCATCGAAGCTTTAAGTAGCATCATAAACTTAGGTTTGTTCTGTATGTTTAGCTTCAAGCAGTGTAGGTGGTGACAAATTGACATGTTTTCCCCTCAGAGTTCACCGTATACGTGCCGAGACTGTTCAGAACTCGGCTGCTGCTACCACCTGCCCCGACATTTGTACATGCTGAAGAATAATGAAGAGACTGCTTGTACCAGAGTCAGACAGTAGGCTTGGTGCTTGTTAACCTGTGAGCCTATGGATAATATTTCAGCTGCCTGCAGAGTTTGTGGAGATTTGTTGCTGCAGTTGAGTTTATTGTCTACTGTTAGTGGCTGTTAAAATAAATTTGTTGTCTTGAGGTTATTTCTTATTTCTGCTACTGTCATGATGCAACAAACATACAAGTTGGTATTTTTTCCCTTTACTTGCTGGAAAAAAACACTAGCAGCATAAATACAACTAACACAGTAAGTGATGTAATGATTTCATAGCTTATTTATGTGTCCTGGAGCTTAGTATATGGAAGGATGTGCTGTACATTTGTTTTACTTCCACTCACATCTTCATTAGCATGCCCTGCACTCTTATGGTTTGAAAGATGTGCAATGCCTAATTCTTAGAATAACCAACAACCTCAAAGCTTTGATGTGGTGACCAAAAATCTGTCAAGTGTAATTAAACAATTTTCACTGGTCACACTGGTGCAACTGGCATGTAGCAGGCTTGTTTTTGTGTCTTGGGGCCACTTACTTGGTAGATAGAATCACTTGGTTTCAGCTGAGGTAAATGTGACACTAGAACACCTTATTTTCAATCAAAATCTTCACACACCTGTCTCAGCTGCTGTGCTGCAGTAGCTAAGAGGAGACTAGAAGCTTGTCTGTGCACAGCCACTAAGGAGCATGCAGGAATGCATGAGAGGCTTTTAGGTGACATTGGTAAATTGTAGCTTCAGAAAACAACTTGAGTCACACTTGCCTCCACTAAACTGCTTGAGTCTCTGCATACACATCAGTCGTGCTGTAACACTGTGAATTCTCAGCCTGTGGGAAAGACTGAGATATGATGCAACAGCCAACATTATGCATTGCATTTATTGCATAAAATAGTGCTTCTGCTGTCAGATCCTCGACATTCTGATTTAAAAAGCCCAAGAAACTCATCCTGTGCCATGAGAGATTTGTGGTTGAACCTAAGTTATATGCTAGAGGACCTTAAATTCAGAATTTTGAGCACCAGTGCAATCCTCCACAGATGTAAATGAGAGAATGTGAGGCAGAATTATCTCAGGTATAAAGCAGGATAGAGGGTTGCAGAGGTGTGTAAACCTTTTGCTGTGTCTGTCCTCAGAAGCGTGGACGGAGGTGTGGAATGGGATTTTCAGTCCATGATTTCATTATGTTCCATCCATAATTTGGCAGGATTGACATTTTGACTGCAGCAAGCATTTCAGATTACGTGAGTTTGGTTGTGGCCTTTTTCTGTCTGAATACATTTCGCTTGCGGTGAAATTGCATCGTTCACACACATCCATGACTGGAAATTCTGTGGTAGGATTAGTCGTGCAGCAGCTCGGTGATACTTACATTAGAGCTGGATTTTACTGTGTTTGAATTTCACAGAGGGAACCTCACCAGCTCCCAGTTATGGAATGAGCAGTGAACTCTCGCAGACCCGAGTCCCAGCTGACAGACACATTTGGTGATTGACTGAAGGCTGAACTGTAACATTCACTTATCATGTCTGTCTTTTGCCACAGAGGACCAGATACCCCACGGTTTCCCCACCATAGACATGGGGCCTCAGCTGAAGGTTGTGGAGAGAACTCGTACTGCCACAATGCTGTGTGCAGCCAGCGGAAATCCCGACCCAGAGATCTACTGGTTCAAAGACTTCCTACCTGTGGACATCAGTAGCAGCAACGGCCGCATAAAGCAGCTGCGTTCAGGTAAAGCACTCATCTCAGCCTGTTCTGTGGCAGCTTTTGCATTTACACTTTAGTTGCACTTAAGGTGTTGATCATTCACTTGTAATAACATTGCAGAGCTAATATGGCACAGGTGCAATTGGATTAAGATTTGGGGGAAGCCACTTACTGTATATGCACAGTATTACACTGATATATGTAGCCTGCCAGTTCAGTTGTAATCAGTAACTAGGACTGGCTGCACAAGTGTAGACTTCAGCTGGGATGCTGGGGATACTCAATATATAGAACATGTGCATTCGTCCCCGCCAATAAAATATGAAGGAAGCACAGGAGTTTTATTTTGAAAAACTGCTATAACATTTACTCATTGCACCTCAATTTAATGTTTATCATTACACAAATACAGACATTTCCACATAAATTAATGCATAAAAGGCACAATTCCATCCTTAAATATCCAAAAGGAAATTCAAAAAAATGAATGTTTGATAATCAGAGTTTTCAGGGGGAGGATGCCCAGCCAAATGTGTCCCCCCAGGAAAGACCTGAATTGTTTTAGTAGCAAATGAAATATAACCGTAGTTTACTTACAGGACCAAAAACTGTCAAGTACTCTTTCAAATGTCTGGTCTGGTTTATCTTTTCTTTTTAAATTTAAACTGGTCACAATTTTAGATTGCATTTTGTATTCCTTTGCAATTAATTTGTTTTCAAAATTGTTAGTTAAGCAATATTTTGTCAATCCATTAATTAACCCTCTGAACCCTAAACAAGTGTTTTTGCTCTTGTCACATTTTTTCAAACTGTGGGATCATTTTTCACTACAATATGAAGTCCTGCACCTTAATGGAAACAGCACAACCATAGCAAGCAGCAGAGATAACCATTTAAAAAAAAAAAAAAAAAAAAGAAGTAAAATCTAAAAATGTTTTTTTTGTAGAATGACACAATTGTGAATCATAAGACATGAAACACATTGAATTTCTTGGATTATTCATTTTTCAAAAATTGAAAAGCTGGAATCAATATCTACATTACTTTTCCAAGTGCCCACATATGTGGGGGCTTCACGTGCTTTAGATATCTAGCTATTTACAATTTTTCAAAATCTACAAACTGCATTTTTTTTTTTTACAAAATGTTTCACATCAACTCTAGAAAGATATTTTAACATGCTGAATATTTCTTCCACCAGCTTCCTCCTCTGTATGCTGTTTTTAACCCTGCTGTATTTATTTTATTTATCAAGTATGTTTTATTTTCCTCTCAGTTTCTACTGACATCTCTTCTCTGCTCGCAGAGAAGCAGCCTGCAGTTCACCTGATTTATTTTTGGAAAACATTTGAATGAAACGTAGAATGAAGTTATATTGATGAAATATCACAGTTTAAGCTTCGTTTTGGCTATTTTTCCACTGAAGTTGCAAATCACTAATGATTCTTTGGAAGACCAGTTTCTGATTGATAGATTGTGTCATTCTGGCAATTCATTTTTATTTTTTTTTAAGATAACAAGCCTTTTAAACCCGCCTGTGGGTTTTGGGGTGCAGAGAGTTAAATAACTCATTCTTGTTCATGTTGTTTATATAAGTAAGATATCAAAAAAGAGAGCAAAAACAAGCAAACCATGAATTGTATTAATATTTAAACATATTTAAACTGTACCCAGCCCTCGGGGTCACACAGTTATTTCATTCAGTCATGTTTTATTAAATACAATAGTTGTTGAATCTCTCTAGGGAAAAGGAAAAAAAACATAGCAGAAAACATTTACAGAACCACAGCCACAACACAAATACACCCAACAGATGTAAAAACAAACAAACAAACAAACAAACAAAAAAAACATATATTATGCTACACATGACACTATGTACCACACTGGGCAGTTACATTACATCAAAAATGCCAATGATTAGGTGAATTTGTAAGTCGAAGTGTAAGAGCTTCAGCTGACTGTCATTCTCACAAAGTAAAATACACATTAAAGCTCATGATGGAGACAAATGTTTTCGACTTTTAAGAAGCTCACAAATATTTGTAATTACCTGAGCAGCACCTGTGTGGGAATATTAGTGTGCCAGCAGCGCTTAACACACCACAGACGGTGATGAATGTTAAAGCACAGGCAGCCATGTGAAGCAGCTCTGTGAGGAGGGTGCCAACTTCCAGAGGAGCAGATAGGGCATCTCTCTCCACAGAATCAGGCCCAGCAGCTCAGCACAGAGCTGGATGGCTGCTGGCTGAGTAACCGAGCTCCGTGCAACCTGTCAGCTGCCCTTTTCCTCACTTTCTGGGAGAAAATAGAAATGGTTGATTTTTGCCAAAACATTGCGAGCACCTACACAACAATGTATTGGCTGTCCTGCTCCAGACTTTCTTGCCAGCCCTTGCAGCAATTGTAAGAAGCAGATTTCCCACCGCTGACGGCCCTGGGCCCCTCTCGTGGCTGCTCTGATCTCAACCCTGAAAGGCAGAAAGACAGGCTGCAGGATATCATTGGCATTAAAGTTCACTCCCAGGATTTAAGACCTTTGGTGGGGAGAGACATGCCATGTATTATTAACCAAACAGCATGGCAATTTGTTTCAATTTGGTTCACAGGGCCCCATTGTCACATGCAGTCCCACAGCAGCGCAGCACAGATGGCTTCCTTCCTATATTAAAACATTCTCAGTTATCCTGTGCCACACAAGGCAAGTGAATGTAGCCATACAGTGAGCAACCCAGAGTTATTCAATTTATTTGTTCAATAAAATTCATTATATAAAGGAGTGATCAGATTCACTCGTCAATTACTTAGTTTATTAAATGACTTTTATCCATTAAAAAACTCTGGTAGCTTCCTTTTTCAATTTGAGCCCTTTGCTCTTTTTGTAAAAGGAAAAATGCCCTGTGTTTTCTCAAAGGTTTCCACTGGTTTTCCAAAACTCAGCTTTCTCTGCCAGCAATTTTAATCAAAGCTTCTTCATTAAGGAGTGATGGTTCACCGGCCAGAGACTGATGTTCAAGATGGGATCTGATAGTCCAGTGCTTCAGCAATGCTGGAATGAAACATGAAATTAATGCATCTTTAAACACTATAATAGGAGTGTGTTTATACTGGACACAACAGGTAGTCATTGACAACTCACACTGGAAGCTCTGAAAATGTTGGGCTTCCAGCTCAGACAGAAGAAAAAACTCCAGTTGCCCATGTGTAGGCAAAGTGTGACGATAATGATCACAGCTGAGTTACTTTGCAGTATCTGGCTCTTAAAGGGGTTCTTCAATGATGCAGCATTGCAGTCGCAGAAAGTTTAGGGACTGTCAAGAGATAGATTTTCAAAAAGTGGTGAGAACTGAAGCAAAAGTACAGATATTCTGACTTTCATTCCCACATGTGGGTCAGATATTGTCCTGACCATTCAATCTTCTGTTGTGTTTCATCAGAATTGAGCTTCGCCAAGTGTTTAAATCCAAGCATACAAGTCAACTTTTGTTTTACCACCTTAATAAATTTTGTTGTGAAAAACATCTAGAAAAATCTATGATATGTAATATGTGATTCTGTGTTGTGAAAAAATGATAATATAAGGGGGTTCCTACTTGAGCTCAGTTTGACCCAGGAGTAGCAGTGATGCAATAAGCAGTGTATTGCCAAGCAAAGTTTTGCCATTGTCAGAACCTTCCTCATCCTGCTTGTGTTTGCAGTTTAGAGTACAAGCAGTAACTGAATGCTTTATCTGACCTGTTTGATTATTTTCTGTCGTGACCTGAAAATCGTGACACCACCAAGCCAATGAAACTTTTAAATGAAACTAATGAGAATTTGGTCAGTTAAGGGCATATTGACCAACCAATTGACCGGTTGACCTGGATGCTATAGTGCTACCAGAAATACTGGAGACATCATGAAGAATAGTATGGCCACTGTTGCTAACACAGGCCTTCTGTTTGACATCATTGGGGTTATTCCCTAAGCCCTAGAACCACAGAAGACACCATACAAGTGTCTCCACAGGTCAGGTAGTACTCCCTACAGACAGAATACTGAAATATAAAATTAGTGCCAACCCCCTTTAAGAGCCAGTCACATGATCTGATGGGATTTTTTTAGGTTTTATTAATTCTGGATTCAACTGGAGCATCTCGCACCACAAACAAGCAGTTTGGTACACAACTCATGCAAATCTGCAGTTATATCCGCAGCTGAAATATGAAGATCCTGTCCGTTACCACATCCTATCTTGATGGACGCTCTTACAGAGAAAAATCCCTCAAATCCAGACATTGTGAAAACATAATAAAGTCCTATTATTTTTCACAATGAAACCCTGAAATCTGTCATGACACCATGCTGAAGTGGTGTGGAATTCGTCCAGCTGTGGGGGGAAGTCATGGCAGGTCTCAGCGTTGCCCAGTCCCACCCTCTGGAAGCTGCTGATGTCCCCCTTATCAGACTCCTGGGGCCACACAGCTTCCGGGGCTCCCCTTCTGCTATCTCTCACCTATCTGATGGCTTGGTTTATTATCCAGATCACTGGCATCTGCATAGTAACCATCCCTCTCTTTACCTTCTGCTGCATATGACCTGATATGCCCAGATGGCCCGAGCTACTCACACCAGTAAAATACTACAAGAAAGGAGAAATGCTACTACTGTGCAACTAAAATGAACAGCACTTAATCCTATTTATATTGTGATTAGAGTGTGTTTTTCAAATGACAACAAGCTGGAATTTTAATTACAACGTATTAGTTATACCTTTAGTATCATTAACAAGCTACAGTAGGTGACATTTACACATTACAGCCACAGAGCTCTCCTGGATAACATTGCAACCCTGCACTTTGATACTGTAGCCACCAGCTTTAATTATTTCAACTTCACTTCTAAAAAAAATCTGGATTTTTTCTGCCAGTGTGATGGACAGCTTAAAATACTGTGAAACCGACAAGCGTAAACAGATGTTGCTATGGAGATGTGCTTAGAATTTTTTTTATGGAAAAAAGCAATATAGCAACACAGTTATTGATCTTTTATACTGATGACTCAACCAGGAGAGTTTCAGCCCTTCTGAGCTGTAGATCTAAAATGAATCAGGGACGTTTACTTTGAATACCAGGGGACACCAAAATAGCTCCTCCCTTCCAACTTGTGCAAATAACAGATGGGTTCAGAAGTTGTCACAATCGCCAGCTGAACTTTCAGCGTGATATTATTGCTTTACATTTCAAACCTCTGAATTGTACACTCTAGGATTCCAGATTTTGAACCAAAACTCATTAGGTAATATCTAATATTATCAGACGTGAGTTAGTTCATTATTTTTTGGCCATAAAACAATGTGACATTTGTCCAAAACCATGTAATATCTAAATGTGAGCTTAATTAGTTAGTTTTTCATAGGAATCAAGCCAGTTTTACAGTCATTACATGTTTGTCTTATAATATAACTTTTTTTGACCAAATAGATTAAACTAATGCTGGGCGCAGACTACAGGAGTTTTAAAATCCAAACAGGTTTTGACATCTGGTTGCATCAGGCATATAAGGAGAAACTTAACAGATTTTCTTCTCTCTTATTTCAAACATGCGAACACCACAAAACTGGAAAATAATGGTGCATCTCACATTTCAAGATATTTTTACGATTACTATGTCAGACGAAGCAGTCAAGGAGCAGAGCACCTTCTCACGTGACCTCGTAGGGAAGCACATATAAATGAAATGGAGACTGAGGTGCAACACCTCGCTGTAGAGCTCATAATACTTTGCAGTGAGGCTAAGCAAGTCTGGATGAGGAAACGGTTGGGAAGTTAGCCTCAAGGCCTGGAATCTCCACCACTGCTTAGCAACATCGTCCACTGCTCTGAGAAATTGCATAGTAATCATCCAGATTCATCTCGTAAATATGTAACATGTTTGATATTAATCAAGGCGGCCCCAGTGAGTTTGCAAGCAATTTAGGAGCCTTAATATTGGATCTGTGAATTCCTCACAACACCGAACACTGGTTCAGATGAAGATCCCAGTAGAGATTTCTCCAACTGTAGAAGGGTGAAACGGGGTAAATCAGCCCGAAACTCCTGTAGTCTGAACTCAGCATAAGGGAAGACCTAAGTAAAGAATTCAAATAAATTTGGGATTCAGCTTGGCATAATTATAACTTAATTTGTTTTATCATATAGGAGTTGATAAAACAACTCCTATATGATGCAAAAATGGTACCAAAAATCACCATTAGATATATATCTCTATGCCTGTTTAGCCCTAAATAGTCCACAGAGAAAACACTGGTAAAGGTTTATATGACCCAAATAAGTGACAACTGCTATAAAAATACATCTATAGTATGCTAATATAGCATGCTAATTTTGGAGCTTGATGGTAGAGTTTTCCACCACTGAAGCAGCAACATCACCAACTATTTCAGGGCACAAGTGCATGTTTCTAAGAATTGCATCAGAAGGAGAGCTGGCAGCCTATGTCCTTATCTGCCTTGTTACTGAAGAATGTAGGAGGAAAAAGAGCATACCTTTGGGCTGTAACCAAAACAGGTCTGTTGTTGGGGAAGGAGGGTCAACTGCTTGACAGTCAGGTGCTTTCATGTGGAAAAAAAGGCAGGTGTGGGGCTTTATGATGGGAAGTTTTATGATCAGCAGTAGTTCAGCTCTGTGGAGGAAATAGCCAGGTGTATAATGCAAATAAGCACTGTGTTACAGTACATAACCAGATGCACAAATGACAGTCTCTGTTTCTCTCTCTTCTATTTATACTAATGGTTATCTCTAATCTTATTTGCATTCAAATTACCTCACAGGTGGTACACCAATAAGAGGTAAGAATGCTGGGTACAGAAAACATCCACTCACCCTCCTCTCCTCCTCACTGTCCCCACACTGCCCTCCATCGCCTTCATCCTCCTCCTCCTGCTACCTCAGTGTGTCCCCATTTCCTGTCCTCCGTCCTTGTTGCCTGCTCCGACACTTTCTCTGCCTTCAGCACATAACCGGTCAGAGGTTTTCACCAATAACAGTTTACTTCAACAGCTTACCAACCGATGCTACAGCTGGTTTATAGGCAGCGGTGGCTAATGAAAGTCTCAGCCGCCCAAACTCATTTTGGTTCTGTTCACGCTCAACATGTTTGGTGCAGTTTAAGAGGTTTTAGTTCGTCAAACACAGCTATCAAACTCAGAAAAGTGGTCTCTGGGTCATTTTGAAATCGTGATTTAAAAGCAGAACTATTCTTTAGTAGTCTTTTTGATTGAATGTATCACATTAGGCTTATCTAACATCACTTACCACCAGGGATGTTAATGATTAATTGTAAACTAATTAAATGCTATGAAGAATTTAATTTAATTTAATTGATTTAAAATGTATTAACTGGTAAGACAGAAGACAGAGGTCATGCATGTCAGAAAATGCAGTGTAGATTTAATATATAACCTAATGGTAATACCAGTTGGAGCTACTTACTGTTTAATGACATGGAGTTACAGATGTGTGTGCTGACTGCCTGTAAAGGTCCATAAAGCCAACACACCTCCCAGTTTGCTCCCTGGTTCTCTGCCATAAACCAGTGTGTTGCTCCCTCTGGGTTGGAGGTGAGTTACTCCTCCAAACGAAGGAATTTGGCAGGATCTTGTTCACATTGATGAGAAAATGGAGCGTGACTTGGACAGACAGACTGGTGCAGTGTCAGCAGTAATGCGTGCTTCGTATCAGACTGTTGTTGTGAAGAGGAAGCCAGAAGGCAATGCTCTTGATTTAAGAGTCGATCTAACCCTCACCTATGTTCATGAGCTCTAGGTAGTGACCGAAAGGAGATTGCAGATATAAGTGGCTGAAATGAGTTTCCTCTATAGAATGGCTGGGCTCAGCCTTACAGATGGGGTGAGGAAGCTCAGACTAGAGTTGCTGCTTCTTCTCGTCAAAAGAAGCCCACGGAGGTGATTCGACATTTAATGAGGATGCCTCATTTCATTGGGGATTTAGAGTAGAAGCAGAATTTGTCACATCTGGCCATGGAACGCCTCGGGATCCCCAAAGAGAAACTAGAAGACATTGCTGGGAAGAGGGATCTCTACATTGTCCTGCTGAGCTGAGCTGAGCTGCCATCAAGACTCAACTCAAGATAAGCAGAATGAAACAGATGGACCTCCCTTCTATCTGACTGCTAACTGTGTTGTGTTGATGAACTTTGCAGCATCAAGTTATAAAAAGGTGTCTGGCGGCTGTCCGGTTTAGTTTATTAGTTTTATTAGTTTTATTAGGATCCCCATTATCTGCCCATTTAATGGCCGCTAGTCTTCCTGGGGTCCTTAATAGTTTAGATAGCTACCTGAGGCTCATGCTGACATTAAACTGGGATTTTTAGCATCAACTTGTTAGTGTAGAATGTTTTTGTCTGTCAGCAGATAACAGCTATAGCTCTGAATGCTGCTTACGTTTTTTGGAGCGATAAAGTGTTGCAACATTATTTGTAAACATCTGTTCAGCTGTAATAATGATAACAACACTGAACAGGTTACTCCATCATGTAAATCAGATAACAAACTACTGTAGAATTATTAATAATGTTCCAGGATAGCAGCTCATTTGCTGTGCCTAATACTTTGGATTCTGTCAGGCCAATCGTTGAGCATAATTTTAAAAGTCATTATTTTTTTCTATTTTTAATTGAAACTGATATTTACTTTATCTGTTCTTTAAATTCCTAATGAAAGTGAGATGATTTTGCAGCGAACATTATGTGTCAGTGGTTAAAAAACACTTTTTAACTAGATGGAAAAACATCCATTCTGTCCTTTATTTTCAACAATTAATCAACAATATTGATTGTTAATGTGGCCCACTATAACTTAAGGGAACTGTTTAAACTTTGTATTCCTATTTACCGCACATATTCAGCTTACTTTATAGTGGGAATGCGGCACAGAGATCACAGTGAAACCCATGTTAACAAAACAAGTGTTGCATTTAACCACACAGCTATTTTATCCATTTTCCATGGTATCAGGACCAAAGTGAGAATATGACATTGGTGTACTGAGATTGTCATTGATCCATGTGCACAGTGAATCCATATTTCAAACAGCGCCTCGCAGCTATTATTTACCCCACAAAATAAATGAAGAATTGCTGCTATCATTGTCTGAAAAAGTGCCTTCAAGTGCTATGAAATGTCACCGTAAATGTGATTATACAGACAGGTAGCCAAGTCTGACGAGCTGAATGGGTGATTTTTTTCTGTTTGATATAAACTAGAGTGGCCTCAGGTTGCTTTCTAGGGACAAACAAACAAATACATTACAGAGATAGTTTATTTTTTAGTTGATGTTTATATCATTTTCACATGAAGTGTCGTTTTTGCATTAAACCCAGAGATGTTTAGTTGTAAAAATAAGGATTAAAAAATTATAAAATACTCACATTTAAGAAACTGCCATCAGAGAATTTAGACTTTTTTTTCTTCTAAATAACCAACAAACACCATGTTACCATTTTACCGTATGCATTCCTGACATAATTACAGAGTATCTGTACAGGTTGCTTTGATCAGTATATTTCAGGATTCAAAACGACAAATGCAAATACGCTCTTGGAAGCTTTCCTGATGACCATCCCATCTTCCCAGGGATGGCTTCTCTAATCTATGTCGTTCTATACAGACACACATATATGAGTATTTAAAATCAGATGTCGACCTGGATCCACTTTCAGTCTAGTTGTTTGGTTCTGACTTTGACACCAGCCTCATCAAACTCAACCAAAGGGACAAACTGCACCAAACTTTTTAAACAAAACCAAACTCCTTGTGTGTCACAACCGTCCGCTCCTATCAGCTTCTTTGAGACTTTTGGCTAGCATGAATGTTTTGTATGTACACCAAATACACTGTAGCATCAAATTCCTTTTTATTTAAATGATTGTGGTATACTTCAACCAGCTGTATTTTCCATTAATGTGGCTTTTCTAGTTTTAAGTGTCATAACTTATTTGGGGAATTTAGTGGTGAGCAATTAGCATGAACTCTCTGCAGCTTTCTAGAGAAAGCTGATTTTGACATCAATCATTTTTTTTAAATTATTTGAGTTTAACTATAAGGTAACAGAAATTTGGTACCTGTAAATGGACATTTTGTGAACTGCATTCATTTTTAGTCACCGCATAGAGGTGAGTGGGGAGTTTAGCTGCTCTTGGTAATACAGCTGATGTTGGGAAGGAGAAACACCATCTCAAGTGTGTTTTATCAGAGCTGCAGATTCATTAGGTGTCATTCCACAGCTGGGATTCTTCTCATCAGTAAACACATGGAGATTATTCAGGGTGT
Source organism: Dascyllus trimaculatus (assembly GCA_024666655.1). NCBI lineage: Eukaryota > Metazoa > Chordata > Actinopteri > Pomacentridae > Dascyllus > Dascyllus trimaculatus. The sequence continues at coordinate 19,756,853 of CM045446.1, forward strand.
CACTCCGCAGCAACAGTTATCCTCAGTCAGCAGCAGACAATGAGCGCAGGAACACAACCAGTTTCCAGAAGTACGCTGTCTTGCAGGACGTTCTGTTATCTTTGTGTCTCCATCCCCACTGTTAAAATCAGACACACACATGGAAACAAACCGGCGGATGAATATGTCAGTGATTAGGTCAGACAGCAAGTATCCCCAGTTGGAGATCACTGATGCGTTTTGCAAAATGTTCATTCCACACGACTAATTTCTGTGTTCAACTGCAGTCAGACTGAAAAACAATGATAAAAATTATTCATGTTCAAATCTTTTTCTTTTTTTGTGCAAAAGCTGCAGGGAGCTTATGTTAATTGACCTGCTAAACTCTGTTTCCCCAAATCTCTAAGAAGGAGGCAAACAATACAAAACTAGGATGACACTTTAAGCTACAATAGCCACAATAATGGTTAGTACAGCAGGATGAAATAAACCTGTACTCTCCTTTAAACATATAGCAGAGCATCCTGTCTTAGATTCTAGTGTCTGACAGTGAGCATGTAAGCATATATGATAACTTACGACATGCATAATTAGTAACCTACCAGCTGTGTGCCATTAAAATGGATAGGTTCGACTCCGGAGGAAGGGAACATGCGCTCCATTATTAAAGACTCGAAGCCTAAAGTGCAGAAGAAGTTCCAGTCACAGTTTGTTTTGGGCTTCATACTTTTAATGTATAAGAAGTGACACGTTTTCCAGAAGCACTGAGTAACCTTTTTCCTACCACATTAGAGCAAACACCCGTCTGTTGTTTTTTCGTAAGGTTTGCGGGAGAGAATGAAGCAGTTTCTTCTGAAAGGCTTTCCCATGTGGACGTGTTGAATGCGCAATGACATTAATGTAACTAAAATAGAAATAAAAAAGAGATTCCTCGGTTCACAGTCACGTGAGAATTGGTTCTCCTGGAAGGACGCTCAATGAGAGACAAAATGAAAATAGCCACACTGCTCTCTCATTATCCTTTTGATATGATGTTTTGTGATGTGTAGGAGAAATGCTTTCCTACACAGTGTGTGTGTGAGAGAGGAAGAGAGTTAAAGGACATACGTCGCAAGCAGAATGTCCTTGCTGACTGCATCCCACATGAAGGTTGCTCCTCCTCCATCTCTGGACTCTCTGTCTGCACCAGATCCACCAGGGATGTGGCTTTACATACATTATCTCAACCATTATCTTAAACTAGCTTGTGTGACAAATCCATCTCATGATGCATTTCAGGATTGTATTCTGAAATATGTACATTTTCAACATTTTATTTGTCATGTTTTTTACTGTCCACTGCTGCACTGCATGATATGTGTCACATTCACAGTCAATATGTAATGTTGCACAAGTACTAAAGACACATTTTTGCTTTTAATCTTGAACCTAACCTCTACAGTGGCAGATGATGATTACATGTTTGTGTAAATGCTATGAAATTGTTCTGAATCGAGGTGTCAGGTAAGTATTGTGTGTTTTTAGGGGAGGTTAGGGGACACAAGGTTTGTCCAAAGGAAACACAAGAAAAATAGACAATATTATTGATGGCATTGACCAGTCAGTGTTTTTAAGGGTTATCACTCATAATTTGGGATTTATCTTCTGAAAACAACAAGAACTTCATGTTTCTATTCGGATGTTCTTTGTGTCTGTTGAAAAGCCGCTAAAGGTATTAGGAAGAAGTCTCCTCTGCAACAGTTTCTGATGTGTTGAAGAACCTGAAGGTGTTTTGATTGTCATTCAGAGTGAATGGTCGCTAGGGAATCTCATAATGCTGTAATCAATTTTAAAATAGTGTTAACAGAATAACAGGAAATTAGTCTCCATGGCCCAATGTGATTAGCCATACAATGGCTCATTTGGACTTTGAAGTGAATGCCTCCAAACTCAAAAACAAATACTAAGTTTAAACCCCAAAATAAGTCCATTTTCTATTGAACAACAAGTCAAGCATTCTACGGCAACCATTGTGGCTCAGTGAGACAAGCTTTTTAAAACTGTGGATTCATACACATACACATAGTTTTTAGGGGCTTTTTAGGAAAATAAATAATTAACTTGAGAGCCTGCAGTAATTATAATGAATCCATCTAGGGCAGTAACCACTAACATTTAGTATACTTCTAATCTTGTCCTTTAAGTGTCTCCAGTCATAAGATTGATATTGGGCCAGCTTTCACTGCAGGAACTTGCAGGTCGTTTTTGGGCAGCCTGAACCTTTGTGCATGTTCTAAGTGCAGGAAACACCCTTGAAGAACCTTTTTGCGGCTGTTTTAGGGGAGAAAAAAAACACCTCCTTCATTAGGTTCTTCTGAGCAGCCCTGAAAAATTGCAGTGCGGGTCTTGACACTGATTGGTTAAACTCTGCAAAGACAGCAAGCACCATGTTTATGCCCTCACACTGCCCTCTTCGAGTAGTTAACTTGACAAATCTCCATTGTTCTGTTTACTTTGTGATGGTAGAACTAGAGTTAAATATAGTAACTACTGTAGTTTGCTGTTTTGGCGCAGTTGTGGTCAAAGCTGCCCGATCCTACACTGCAATGGAAAAAGAAAGACTGTAAAGGCTAATTATGGGGCGTTCCTTTAAATATTCGTGCTCCCCTAGGCCTTCTCTGAGCTCCTCCAGTGATAAGGTGCCTATTGATAGTAACCTTGTTTCCATATAATTGTCAAGCTAATTTGAGACTTTTGACATATCACAAAAAAAATCAAGGGAAATAATTCTATTAACTGCTTTAGAGTGAATAAACTAGTCTGCCTTGTGTTGTCATATAAAGACAAAAACCACCTAAAGCTAGTTTTTTAAAAATATGTTTCTTTTTTGCAAACTCTGCAGTTTCTACTAAGTTTTTGTAATGTGATATTTTAAAATGTGCTGATGGAAACATGGCTAATATGTTGGAGTAACCCGACAGCCAGTACTGAGCAAGTTGGACAGGAGTCCTGACATAGACTGTATATAAAAGGCCACCATGATGTTACCTGTTGGTTGTGGACTAACGTTCTGAGTTTGGAATTTGGCTGTTGCCATCTTACTCTATGAAACTAGACATGACAAGTGAGTGCTGGATCTGACTTAGATTATGTACACTCATACAGTAACGACTTGCCAATCACAAGGAAACCCCGCCCTAAAACAAATATGGCTTTGCTGTCTGTTTTGTGGGACCATAATTTACTAAATGAATACCGTGCTGTACTGAAGGAAAACTGCAACTAGCAATCGAGACCTTAAACTCTTTAGGAAAGTGTTTACTGAGAGAGGAGTAGGGTCATTTTGTCATGACCCTCAAATAATGCAGGTCCAAGGTTCTTCCACGTTAGCTTCATCTGTCAGACCCAGAGGCTACATCCATATTTTAAATACAGTCTATGAGTCCTGGGCTGTTTTGAGCAAGCATAATAATAGCTGGTCATTGCCGTGAGTGATTGCATGCAGTGTAGGCCTCCATAAAATTAACTAATTTCTCTTTACATAGTTGTTCAGTGATGATTGGATTGGAGTTATTTAGACTACAAATATCTACATGTGTGTAGGACTAGTATCAGTCTACTGTAACATCTATATGTGGGTCTATATGTGTGTGTGTGTGTGTGTGTGTGTGTAGGTGTGTGTGTGTGTGTGTGTGTATGAGTGTGTGTGGTTCAGATTTGAACTGTGACATTTCCGTCTCCTTCCCCAGGAGCGCTTCAGATTGAGAACAGCGAGGAGTCGGACCAGGGCAAGTACGAGTGCGTGGCAGTCAACAGCGCTGGGACTCGCTACTCGGCTCCGGCTAACCTTTATGTTCGAGGTAAGATCCCTCTTGACCCTGACCGACCCCTCCCCGCTGCCATTCAGGTCATCGCCTCCAGCAGAAAGGTCCTCTCTGGTCACCTCCTACCTTTCCTTTTGAATGCTAATAGGGAAGCAGGCTCCCCGGATTTGACTGCAGAGAAAGTAAAACCTGTTGATGCCTGTCCTGCCTCCACTTTCACGCTGTCATTTCCTGCTCTCTCTATCTGCCTCTCTGTCTCGTCTTTGTCTCTTGGGCGGTGATTTATGTATTTTGCTCCACTGCCCTGCTGTTAGTTTGCTTGACCTGCCTAACCTCACGGTGACGGGGGTATGTTTTGACTCATCAGGGGTGAAAGAGAGGTTGGCTGCGGTTCTGCCTCTTTGTTTTGGGGTGGTGGAGGTTTACGTGTGGAGTCTTGCCACAAAGACAAGCTGACACCTTCAGCATCCCATCTGGGAGAAGACAGGCAGGAAATTCCCCCTGAAACTGCTCCAGTCGGCTGGAGGTACAGTAACAAAAGCCAGCAAGCCTCAGGGCTCCTCATACGTCTTGTCAACAAACAACTCAATTAGCCTCGACCTATATCAGGTTCTCAAAGGCAATTTTTCAAGCACGAGGGTGATTCATTTCTCCTTTTAATCTCATATTCGCTTGCAGTTTCCATTGACAATGCTCTTTGATGCATTTTGCCTTAAAAAAAATCATGTGAGACTGTCTGCATACTAAATACAGCTATTACCCGGTTTTAGGGCTGTTTTAGAGCTGTGCTGTAATATTTTCTACCATGTAGAACACAGTCTCATTATATCTCCTGTCTTTGCCTAAAAGCTTGTGAAATGCTGTACTTAGATTGTCAAAGAGGTGGTACAATGTTCAGCAATGTGTGCAAAGAAAGAGTTTATGGTCACAATCATTCCTTCTGTCCATACAAGTCAAGACGTTATACCTGGGTTAATTGTTGGCTCTGCCAACAAACCTACATGCAATCACAGTCAGCTGGTAATGACAGGCTTGAGTTCAAAACGTAAATTACGCTTTCCATTGTAAGCCACGTGCACGACACACTATTGACAACAGCAGATTGGATTTTACAAGGCTCACAACACCATTTCTCATGCACAAGGATAGAAAAGATAGATACCACATTGTAATATGAGTTATATGCCATTTGGAAGCTGTTCAGTTTTTTTTGTTTAAAGGTTCAAAGCAGACAAAACTATTGAAATTTTATTAAACTAGATAAGCACTCAGAGAATGCATACCTCCGCCAAGGAGCTTCAATCCATCCCCAACACAATCTCCCAATTTGCATATTTTGTATGAAACGTTACAGATACAAATGTAATTACATACAGTTGAAATGTCCTACCGACAATGCGGCGTGTCTCTTGTCTTACGTCTGTGTTATACTGTGAGCTTTGTATGCATAAACAATAAGGAGTGGTGTGTATTATTTAATATGAGGATATGGATTGCAAATGCTTATGAACTGAAGGCCAAGAATGAACAGAAGAGTGGTGAATGAACCCAAAACACTTCCAAACAAACCTCTTAATGAAATAAAATTCCCACAGTGCTGTCTCCACTTTTTTTAAAATTTAACTTATTCAAAATTATATGAAATCCCTGTGAAAGTATTTTAAATTATTAAACCCACCCAATGAATTTTTAACCCCATGATATGAAAGTATTATACGTTTTATTGAACCCCGGTCCCCCACTTTATAGTCCCCAGTATAGTCCCTTATATGAATTAAAGCCCTTTAAATCTAATTTTAAACCCCTTAACATTAAGTTTAACCCCGGAAATCAAATCCCCCTCGTTTGTAAGCGCAGCCTATGCTAACTAAATGATTTTTAACCCTGGTAATGAAATAATAATCCCTCAAAAAAATGAATGCTCAGCTACACGAATGTACGGCAGAAAACACCAACAAAACCCCAAAAAACATCCCGCAAATGAAATGACAACTCAAGGCTGAAGCCCCTCACCCTAAGGAAACATAAGGAAACCAAAAAGCAAAGCTGAAGGAACAGAAAACCTCAAAACCTCCACAAAAACATCCTGAAGAGCAGCCGAACGCTAGCGATTTAGCGCTGGCGGTGGAGCTAGCGGCACCACAAGGTCCTTCCAAAGGGACAAATAAAGTCCAGTGTGAAATTGTCAACAATGTGTGCCAAGCAACGTTTGAACCCCAGAGTGGGTCTTCATCAGGCCACGGCACACAGCATGGTCTGCTAATAGTGAGCTAACACTGGAGCTTTCAGATACGAGATCCTTCCTCATCAGAAGTCAGATGGGTCACGGAGCCAAAACGAACAGGAAATAGAGAAATGTTTTCCACGGGTGTATTTTAATTTAATAATTTATTAAAATAACATTTAACATTTAATTAAATCAACAAAATGTCATGTGGTCACAGGAGGTTACCCCAAAAACAAGAGTGCCCTCTGGTGGCTTTTAGAGTAAACCGCATGTAATTGTCCACCTGGTTACAGTTAGATTTTTTTTTTTAAATCCTTCATCAACACGGTGATCCGGAGCAGTCCCAAAAGTTCATCATTTCTTCATTGTCCCATTTCACACATTTTCTGAAAATTTCATCGAAATCCGTCCATGAGTTTTCAAGTTATTTTGCACACAAACAAACAAACAAACAAACCAACCAACGCCGGCCATCACATAACCTCCTTGGCAGAGGTAAATATTATAGGGTAAAAGTTTCACACCAAAAAAAAATGTCACTTTAAAATATTTTATTTGTCCTTACTACTGGCATATGACCTTATAACATGTCACATTAAAACAGACTATTAAAGATAGGAATGAAAATTTAGAACATTTTCTTAACTGATAGTTGGCAGCCTTATCAGTCAGTAACTGATTAATCATCAACACATAAAGAACTCAACGGACTTCATCTCATTTCCTAATTAATTTAAAGTAAGTAAGTAAAGTAAAGTAAATAAGTAAAGTAAAATTACTTGAGACACAGTCACATGACATAAGCCAAGAGGCTGGTGCGATGTAATATGGGAAGCCCTTTTAGCATAGACACTATAGGCTATTAACTTACAGTGACACTGCCATAACACAGTTCAGTTTTCAAACAAGACAAGAGCTCTCCTGTAGCCATTTTTGCATTACAGAACACTTTATCATGGTGACCCTTTACTAGCTAAACTCCACAGTGCTCTCTGCTTAGTAACACGGATCTGCCAGTTGTCAGAGTGACCGCCTTCTCTGGTCGCTACACTGTTCAACTGTAGGAGGCCCCACCTGCCCAGGTAATGAAGCTAATCTACAATACACTTTCTGACGGTCATGTCCTTCGTCTTTTTGCCTCATTGGTCAATATATATTTTAATCCATCGAATTATTAATGGAAATTAATGGATTAAAAATTAAATTAATCTTTACCATTCCTGATGGAAAGCCTGCTTGAATGCAACAAAGAAATTACAACTGTCAAAGAGCCCATATTCTGCTTGGTGGTTTCTCTTTTTTGTCATGATGTAATATAGCTGCTTTTTTGCTCATATTCCAAAGTGACTTATTCTCTCCCACAGAAAACGCTGCTCCTTACCTGCCTGAAATGTCGTGTTTAAAGTCCAGAAATTTCTTTCGTCATTAATCTGCGCCACCGTGTAACACATCTGCATAACGCCTGGCTAGCGGCTTGGTTGGCACACCCTCAAAGAAAGAATAAGCAGCTTCTTTACATTTGTTTCCTCACTCAGGCTGCCCCTGCTTGAACTATATATCTATTAAAAAAAGATTTGAGTCATTTTTCTATTTTGAGCCTTTTCGTCTCCTCTGTCCTCCATCCTCCTGTCTGTGACTCAGAAATCAATCTTAGTGCGCCATCTTGAAGGATGTCTCAATTCTTGAAATGCATCTTGAGAAGACAGGAGGCTTACCAAAGGTGCACAGGTTTATCCTTGCAGATTAAAACAGTGTGTTTAAAAATGTCATACATTCATACGTTTTTGTCAAATTATGCCAAGTTCTATATTGAAATATAAGTAAATATATACTGTAAGATAAGGCTGAGCAGTTGATCAATTTCAAAGCGAAACTGCAATTTAAAACATGCAATTAGCAAATAGCAAATGCTGCACAATGTCAATGGTTTTACAAATTCACAACGTCCTTTTTGTGTGGCAGTTCTGCTTTTGATGGTATCTTATATAGAAATGCTTTATCACATATTTTAAATCTATTACTGAGTGAATATTGAACTAAAGGTTGATTTACAGGGCACCCTCAGACTGCAGATTCTTGTGCAGCTGCACTTGCTGCACCTCCCTTTTCTTCTGCTGCTACAGACAAACTACAGGGTTGTTTTCATTTGCCACATCTCAGCAGCGGAACACAATTGAGGCTCCTGATGCTGACTTTCACAGTGCAATTTTTGCACAGAACAGCATGGTCATGCTATGAAGATAATTGCTTCACAGCTAGTATGGACAGGAGGAATCACCACAGTGACCAATGACTGTTTAATGGAGCATATAAGTGTCAAGTGTTGTATCAAAGTAGATTCATCAATATTTTCTGCAACTGTAACATGAATGAAATCTCTTATCGATGAGAGAAATGATGCTGCTTGAACCCCGAGGACTCACTCTGATATGTTGTGTAAGCGATCTGAAACGCAAACCAACACAAATGGAAATGTATAAAACTGTAAGATACTTGACTCCACAGCATTCTGTCAGTGTGAACAAGAACCAACAGGAGAACCACAGGGAAAACACACAATTTAAAGTAAATGTGAAATAAAACAAGATCACTGATTCCCCCTGGCAAAGTGGCCTGTGCGTGTGTGTGTGTGTGTGTGTGTGTGTGTGTGTGTGTGTGTGTGTGTGTGTGTGTGTGTGTGTGTGTGTGTGTGTGTGTGTGTGATACATATGTGCGAGCAGATGTACATTCTATTTTCTTAACACAGCAGATGCATCAGTTTTCCAGTAACAGATCACAGCAGAGCACAAAGATAAAAATTACCTTTGAGAGCTAAAAAAAAAAGACTTTCGAAACAAAAACCTGAAGGGATGGTTTGTATTTGATGTATTTGATTTTGAATTCCGCTTCTACATGCGCCGGATTTGTTGACGAGAGGTAACGCCGTTGTCAAAAACAAAAAAAACCCCACACTGTATCCTCCACTAAACCACAGAAAAAAGAGCCGTAGCCAACGAATATGAAGCATATGATTTGTTATTTCTGCTTCTCTTTTCAAGGTTCCTGTCTGTGTTGCTTTAACCTGTAACCTCTCTAGGTGGTAGTTTGTTTCCATTTTCATCTCACAGCGTAGCTTCTGAGCAATCACCGCAACATATGCTGCAGATATGTTGCCAAAGTGTCGTTTTTGCTCTCTGTTGTTTCTCTTCATCTTTTTTTAGTTTGCCTTTTGTGCCCCAGTCCTCAATCTCTTTCTTCCACACCATATACTTCAACTGTATATGTCTCTGTTCATGTCTCAAAATGCTTATCCTTCTATCTACACGTGAAGACAGCTGGTTCTCATTGTTTAATGTGCTTTGCTTTGTTTGTTCTATTGGCCTTGTGAGAGTATTTCTGAGAGAGTGCGTGTTTGTGAATGTTGTTGTTCATATGCAAGACTTTATTTAGAATACAGTGATGATTTTTAGTCCCTTTAGCTGTTAAAAGATAAAAATGTTGATATCAAATGTACACAGTGCAGATAGTTGGCTCCGTAATAACCCTTTGAAACACTCATTTGATGGAAAAGACTGATCATTATTTAGTATTTTCTCCATACTTACTATGAAATACAGTCAGGTCCATAAGTATTCAGACAACAGCACAATTTTCATGATGTGATGGAAGTGCAGGCATTCAGCTTGAATTCAAAGAGTGTAACAGCTTTATAAAAATGTTGCATTTAAGATGTAGGATTTCTTTTTGTTTTTTACATGTCCTCTCTGTTTTCACAAACTTAAAAGTGGACTGTTTTATAAGCAGTTTCATAGCCAGGTGTGGCCTGTTTCTTTATTATTAGATGAAAAATTGAGGAAATGGCACATCTGGAGTTGATTCTATGCATTCAAATTAAAATTTTCATTTGATAGCCGTTTGTCAGAACTCTTAATGTGTGGTCCAAAGAGGCGTTGATGCATGTGATGGAGACTGAAAAAACAAAGCAGACCTATCAGAGAAAGCAGAAACTTAAGAGGTAACCAAATCAACAGTTTGGTCCATTTTTAAAAAGAAAGAATACACTGGTGAGCTTAGCAGCACCAAAAGGCTTGGAAGACCACAAAAGACGGATGAAGTGAATAAAGGCAGAATTCTTTCCTCAGTGAAGGAAACTCCTTCACAGCATTGAAACAAGTCAAGAACATTCTGGAGGAGGGAGTCAACAGTCAAGAGATGTCTATGTATGAATGTAGAGTTTACTTTAAAGTGCAAACCACTGGAGCAGGAAGGTGAGATGAAACTTTGCTTGAAAACGTCTAAATAAAATTGCTCAGTTCTGGATCCAGAATCTCTGTACAGATGGAACCAGATGAACATGTGCAAGAATGATGTGAAGAAAGGAATATTTATCATTTAAAAGGAATGATTTGTCAAATATGGTGAAGGCAGAGTTGTGGCATGGGCCTGTATTGCTGTCAGTGGGACTGACGTTTGTTGATGATGTGCCAATAAAAGTAGCTGGATGAATTCTGAGGTGTTCAGAGTTTTAGTTTTTGCCCAGGCCCAAAATGCTGTAACAATGACAGGGCAGAACCTCACAGTACAGATGGATAATGACCCCAAATGCTCCATTAAGGGAAAACCCAGGCGGAGACCTCAACTCAACTGAGCATGCTCCTTACTTACTGAAGTCAAAACTGAGGTCAGAAATACCTACGAATATGCAGAAAGTGAAGGAGGCTGCATTAAAGAAAGAACTAAGAATCTTAAGTGAGGAAACTCAGCGTTTAGTGATTCCATTTACAGACTTCAGGCATTCATTAGCTGCAAAGAGTTTGTATGAAAGTATTAAAATGATCCTCACATTTATACTTATCTTGTCCAATTACTTTTGTGTCTGTGAAAATATGCAGACTATTTTAAAAAAGGGCTGTAATTCCTAAATCGTTAATGCAATATTTTTTTAAACCCCTCGAATTAAAGCTGAAAGTCTTCACTTCAGTTGCATTTCGATAGCTTCTTTTCAAACCCATTGTTTTGGTGTACAAAGGCAAAATTACAAAAAGTGCATCACTGTCCAAATGAACGACTTTAGAATTCAAAAAAGTCTACGGTACTTTTTTGTCACTCAAGGTTCACTGACTCTTCTAGAACATTTCATAGCTGTTAAAGATGAATGAGAAAGTCCAAAGACCTGCAATATACAAGTTTGTTGAAAGCATTGTGCTCAGTGGTAGGTAAATGTAGAAAACAGTCACCTGATTAAGTGGATTCAGACTGCTGAGGCCTGATTTACCTTCAGCTTAACATTATTTCAGCAGACTGTTTTTAAATGAAACTATCCTTTTTTGACAAGGATAGGTGAAACCAATTTTGCTAACAATGTCTCATTTCCATTAAGTGTCCCCCTGTAAGCCATGAAAGTGAGCCAGTGACCTGGCTGTAAGTGGATTGCAGCCACAACACTAAATTGTCTCGGTTTATAGACAGTTTGTTGAGCTGATGAATATTTAAACTCTTTGAGATTACTCTGCAACCCTTACCACCTTTACACAAAGCAACAAATCTTGGTCATTAAGTCTCCTGAGATCTCTTTCTTTGTGAAGAACCGTTCACATCATTGATTGGACTCCTGACTCCAGTTAGCGTCTGTTGATGTCATTATCCTAAAGGGGTTTTTCCAACCTACAAAGTGAGTGATGTATTCAATAACCTGAACCATCTTAGATCAGTGGTTTTCGACCTTTTCGAGTCACGACCCACTAGAGTAATCACAGTGGTCTTCACAACCCCCCTACAACCTCAACAGTAGCACTGGGACCTTTAATTCACCACAGCCTTATCAAAACATTCTGATCGCTCATAAACTGTCTGCATCTCCTTTGTCACTAAGCTGGCAAATGTTTTAATGCTTTTGGCTGTCTCAATATTTTTTGACATGATTACAGTGATGGTATGTTCAGTAGAGCTGAACAGTAAATCTGTCTCTACTTAAAGTTGCAAATTAAAACAATGCATTGTAAAGCGTGTTGCATCTAGTAATAAAACTGTTATGTCAATGGTTTTACATATTGATGCTGTCCTTCTTGTGTGACAGTCACACTTTACTTGTTGTCTCATGATGTTAGTACTCTATTGCGTGTTTTAAATTGATTACACAGTGAACGTTGAACTTTGGCTTCACTAAGAAAAATTAAAATGCAAATTAAATTGCAAGAGACCAATACTGGTGATAAGGAACTCCCCATATTTAACAACAGTTTTATACATTTTATACATTGCATGAATGAGGTAATTTTTTTACCACTGTAAAATTTTGGGTTCAGACCCAGTAAAACCAACTTGTTTTGTTGTTTGTGTGGAATGATTTCCCTCAAACAGTCAAACAATAAACACAATGTAAACTTTAGAGTGAATCACGGATATGAGGCTTATGCCAGAGCATGCAGAAATCATTCCTCGTATCCATGATAAATACTATTATAAATACTGCTATTCTAATTTTTGCTTCGCTTCTGCGTTTATTGAGTTATAGAGTTAAAACGTGATGAAGTATTAAGACATGAGACACCATGGAAAGTGCACACTGCATAAAGTATATTCCAAATGGCAGCCTTTGCAGTTTGCTAATTGCATTGTTTCAAATCACAATTTCATTGGGTTCAGAGCCCGATCCTGACATGTAAATTTGCTCCAAACACAGACTGCTGATTTTGTCCCTTTATCTTTTACAATATAGTTCTATTACAAAGTGATCAATTAACAGCTCAAAAATAAAGCCCAGTCAGTCTTTCAGTGTAGATAAGTCCCTTTTAGACATGCCTTTTCGTTGATGTAACTCAACAAACGTGTTGGTTTCGTGTTGTAAAGAGCACCCTTTTAACGTTTCCATACAAGCTGTGGCGACAGTCTTACCAGGTCAGACATATAGTAACTTGTCCATATTACTTTCAACACGGCTCAGGTCTGGACTGCACCCAGTCCACATTATTGGAAAGGTACACACAAACTTTGAGTTGTGTGAAGTGATTTAGGGAATGCTTTCCCCACATTTCAGCACCAGTATTGTCCCAAAAACATCACATAGTGAGAAAGACACAGTTTGTGTTACAAAATCGCAACTCATCTTTCTTATTTACTTTCACATCCATCACAAACTGAAATTTCCATAAAAATAAAACTTTACAGTGATAAAAACAGATACTAACAGCTTAAATTAATGATACTCACCAAAAACTAATAATCTGCAATTCTACAACATGCTGATAGCAGTTGAGGTTTAGTTTGTTGGAACCTTGCATGCGTAATGTGGCTCTTCTGTCATTGTGGTGGGCGTATCTGAAGCCATTAAGAAGATTAATGCAAAAATGACATGCCTGAGTGACAGAAAGCCATCACTTTAACAGACTGATGACATTTTGTACTCCATGTCTGAAAACAGCTTAACAAAGATTTCAAAATTTAATAACCTGGTGCACAAAGCTGTTAAGTTCTTAACTAATTTGCTATTTATTCTGTGGAAGCCATTGTAGTCTAGCAGATATAAATATAGACATACGGTCACTGTAAGCTGCCGAATATCTGGGCTTCAAATGCAGATACGCATAACGCAAACGCATAAAGTCCATTAGAGAAGGCTTACTGCTGTCTTAGTACCAACAGTCAGATGATTGTCGTCCATATAAATGTGCTCTCTGCCTGTTCACACATGGATTACCTCAATGTTTGTCTTCTCATCAGTTAGTGGACCAACAAGACAGTGTCCAAATGTGCTTCTTTTTAATGCAACATTAGCTTATCACGTGTCCCTCCATAGAAACGCTCTCAGTTCGGACTGAGCTCATGGCAAAACAAGTACAAATTTCCAAGGTGAGTGTTTGATTAATCCTGTTAGGGAGCATGCTTACGTGCTCATTGATTTCAGGGTGCCACGGCTGAGTTCTCCCCACAGTCAATGAGCAGAATAAATGTGAGCAGTAACACACTGTCTGCTTTGTGTGCTTAATGAAGTCTGGTTGTCAGCAAGCCTCGACCTCCATAATGCTGTCTTAATTCACAGGCTCTGGAGGGCTCAGATGCTGCAGCAGAGTTGAGGACAGGGAGGGGAGAGTGGGAGTATATAATTATATATATGTGTGTGTGTGTGTGTGTGAAGGCTGACTGGAAACAGAGTTAGACGAGCTCTGATTGTCTTACTGCGTGCCTTATTCTACTTATGTGAGAATGTATCGTTCATGGCCTTTTTGCTTTGTTTGTGTGGAGGGTTTGCATTGTTACGTACCATATGCTGTGTATGTGTGTGTTGCGCGTTTGCACTGCTGCACAGGCTGTTGTCTCCACTGTGATTTTTTTCACTCGTTAACGGATAAGCAGATATTTGCCTGTTTTACTCTCTCTGTTTCTCCTTGTCTTCTTCCTCCCACTCCTTATTTTGCCCCTCTCGTTGTTTATTTTTTCTTTCTCACTTTATCTTGAACCCTTCATCGTCATTGCACCCTGCCATCCAAAAATACAATCCAAATCTCACCACTCAGATCAACGGGAAGGTTGGTTTTTTCACTCTTTACCCCTCTAAAGCCAAGGCCTGGCAGACTGGAGCCGTGCCGCGCCGGCATCTCGCTGGGCGCCTCAGGCCCGTCCCGGCCTCTCTCTCAGGACCCCCAACCCGACAGTGCAACCCCCCTGCCCCTTTCCCCTCCCAGCTCCCATCGACCTCCACCCCACTCATCCCTCTGCATCTACAGTATATGAGCAACATCACTTAATGCTCTGTGCAGTCTGCTTCTTTGAAATTTTGTGAAATGAGCACGTCTTAAATGTCAGTAATAAAATGACAAGAGCATTTCCCCACCAGGAAAGGATTACAGTAAGGATGTGACACTGAAGCAACGCCGTGTGAGGTGAAATTTTATTGCAAAGTGAGAAAAGTAATTTTAGGTGTTCAGGGTTCTTGTGTAGTTTCTCTTTATTTTCTGCAAAAGGAATAAACCTCTTTGTGGCAAGTTCACAATATACAGTAGAAGTTATGAGACAGTTAAATTGCAATTATTCTTACAGAACAGCTTTTGTATGAATTTGTTTTCTCTTCAGGTCGTTGTTGTGCTGCTGTGGTCTGCCATCCAAACTGTGCACAAACCACCTTTTTGTTCTGTGGTAATTTGAAGTACTGCCATACTTTCAAAGCCTCATGTCTGAAACACAGTCAGACTCTGTTGTAGCTGCCATTTTCCAAAATCATAATGTTGAATGCAGCCAACCAATGACTGAAGCCAAACACAACTAAAGTCATGATGGAGCATTTCACTACAAGTAAAATACAATGTCTTGAAGCATCTTTGATAAAAACTAAAAAATAAACAAGCATTGATTTCAACTCTGAGACTAAAAATCAACTTCCAATAAGAGTTAGAGGCCTAATATAACATAATAATGTAATGGTATGCTCCCATTCGACCTAATTCTAATTGGTTGGAATATTGTCAGTGTTCTATTTAGATACATATTCAAAGGGGAGTTTTTCGTTCCACTGTTGCCAAAGAGTTGCTATTGGATTTTTCTCTGTATAATAACAGAGATGTAATTTTACCTAACGATGTAAACTGTCTTGAGGTGACTGGCGCTATGTAAGTAAAACTGAATTGAACTGAATGTGAAAGACGTCATCAGTGTGGCAGCATGTTGTTCAAACAAACGGCCAAGTACATTTAAGAAGTTTGCTCATCTTAGCTCAACAGCCACCGTGGCATATTAGCTTAAAACAGTAGGCTAACTCCTCTGCGTTTTATTTCTCATAGTGGTTCACGGATCAGCCTCTTGGGATGCTGACAAATGTTATTAACAAAGGCTAATTTTTATTCAAGCTTTGTCGCTTGTCCCAACAAAATCTTTACTACGATGAAATGATAATGACGCGTCTAGAATGCAGTGTTGTCACACAACTCACAACCTTTTTTGGTGGAATGGGAGAATAATCTTTACAAAATTTACATTTGTAAGATTTCAGAATTTGTGCTCACTTCACAAAATTTAGCCTCAGCCTCATGACACCCTCTCCAGCATGCTGATCATGTATTTATTGTCTTGGATAATTCAAAGGCATGGCTCGTCGCAGCTCTCATCTGCTGTCTGACCACCATTACAATGAACTCACACTGCTTTTACCATTCTTTCCTCTTATCTATGTCTGCTAGAAAAACTAGACTCTCCAAGAGAAAAAAATAGCTTCAGAAATGTTTACAGACTTTCCACAACTCTTGCTGCTGGATCATTAATAGCAGAATGTGGAGGAGCTCAGAAATTGAGGGGGAGTGAAGTACTAGAGGACTAGAGAATTGCAGCTCTACTCCAAGTGTTTGGTTTGATAAGTGGATTTGCAGACTTGTGGTGCAGCTCATTCTTTAAATGTGATGTAATAGAACATATAAATGAATACTGGACAAGTGCAAGGGATCTCATTTATAATTTCAGTAGAAATATGTAGGTAATTTAACAGAAGATTTGCCTGTGAACTGCAAAAAGGTGAGTGTAAGTAGTTTTAGTTTAGGAGTTTTGGTGTCAAACTTCAAACAAAAGAAGCAATGAAAGTAAAATGACAATGTGAAGGAGAATTAATAGCTTTCTGAATGACTTTGAAACTGCAAATTTTTTGATCCAAAATATAGCTTTGTGAATTCTGAACTGAAAGGACAAGTCTGATTAAATTACAATTTGTTAAAAGAGGATTTTCAGATTGTAGATTTGTGATTTTCGACTCACTCAGAACATCAAAAATGTATTATGATCACATGAAATCATTTCCTGCTGAATGCAACACAGCAGCGGACTCTTCATGGCAACTTTAGCTACCCAAGATATTTAATGTTGTCTCGAGTCTTAGATAGAGCAGTGTTTGATCTTTGACATATGAAGCATCACATACTGTAGAATACAAAACAGTTGCTTCAGAAAGTACCCAGATCATTTCACTTGTTACACACTTTCTTGTTTTGTAGCTTTAATTCTAAATTGATACATTTTGCCATTTTTTGCCAATCAATCTATACTTAGTAACCCATGATAACAAAACTAAATATGCCTAGAATTGTTTTGCATTGTGGTGATCAGAGATGAACTATCATCCCAGTCTCAAGTCTCTGCACTCAGCAGCATTTTTTTTTTCAAGGACCTCTGTTTATTTGGCTTCACTGCTCCTTTCCTCAGTTCTGATCAGTCTCTCAGTACCTGCTGCTGAGAAGCAATCCTACAGCATGATGCTGCCACCACCATGCTTCACTTAAAGGCCTGGTTGATTGTGTTCCTAAACTCTGTCAAGTCCATTCAACTTGCCACATATAGATGAGCAAAAGGTCTGAATACTTGTGTAAATGAGAGATTTCAGTTTTTGAGTATTAAAAGATTTTTTAAAGTCCGAGAAACATCTTTTCACTGTATCAGTATGGAATATTACTGCCTGTAAGAATTTAATTTATAACACAATAAAATGTCCCAGAGGTCGAACGATTTGAATACTTTCTGAAGCGACTGTACATGCAAATTACTTAAATTAACCAAACATTACGCTGTTTAGCCAAATTCATGTAGGCCTAATGTGACATAACTTAACTTAACGTGGTACTGACACCTAAGTTAAGTAAAAATATAAGTAAAGACAAGTTTTCCACAGTTACAGGTTTAACTCCTCTTACACTTCAGCACAGACTTATTCTCTACTCTGTTTTATGTGTTCCGTTGCTAAGCAAAGGGCACCTCATGCTTTGCTGCACTGCAATCTCTTCATCTCCACGAAGCTCTGAGAAATTAAAAACAAAATAATTTATTCTTGACCACATGATATTGATTAGTTTTCATGAAATGTGCGGACTGGAACTGAAAAACACATTGAATCATGTGATGTAATGCTGTTTATTGGTTTACATTTACTTTTTTGATGATGATGAAGTTCAACAGGGAGTTGGGCCCTCTTTGAGGTACCTTGTGGTGCCTGTGAAGTTACATCATCTTACCCAATTCCTCTCCTCCAACTGACTTTAAATGCATCCACAGTGTCTAAATGTTTACTGTGTGTTAGAGATTATTTGAAACAGCTAATGGGAGATTTGGTCCTTGGTGGTCCAAACATTATTTCAGAAGATGAACAGCTCTCTATATAAGTCTGACTTGTTGCTGTGGAATCAAAGGAAAATGCTACAATGAAGATTGAACTTAAAACTAAGATGTCATTAGTCCAGATGACGATCCCATTCAACAAATTATAAATTGTAGTAATTCAGTTAGTCCTTGTCCATGTATTCTCCAGTGAGCATGCTGCTGCCTCTCTACCTGTGCTGCTGCATGACCTCTCTCACAGTGCATACAAATGTTTGCTCCCCTGCCTCATCCTACAGCTCCAGCTTTTTTTTTTTTTTTTTTAGGACTTGGCTTCAAAAACTTTCTTCACTCATTCCTCCTTCCCTCCCCTTCCTTCTCTCGTCTCTTTTCTCTGGCATGCCGATAAAAAATATGAGTTTGTCTGCATTCTATTTGCTGCTCTTAATGTGTATCTCTTACTTCTCAATGTCATCATGGCCACAAAGTGACAACGTCAGTCTCACCCTGGTATCAGTACTTTCATCCACCCATCGGGCCATTGTCCAGTCTAAATGTTGCAATAATAGCATCACTTCTAACCTCTGAGTTGTCTTTGTACTCTCACCATCTTCCATGTCCATGGGTAACCTTCTAATTGACTAATATAACAACATGATGATTCCACAGTGCCGGCCACCACACTCATACTGTTGTACTAATTATCTAAAGCAAACATTTCAGTGTTACCTGAGTCAGTCAACCCAAAGGTGTCAGATTCACCTGGCATGTGCAAATGAATCAATTATCTACACTGGACAAATAAACACAGTGCTGTGCGAACATTTTAGGCTCTTTAGAAGTTCAGATTTTTATCCATCCATTAGGGAGGCGTGTCTCAAATTCAGTCTGCAGCATTATGATGGGCCCAAAAGTCCAGGTAGAATCCACATTTTGATAGAATTGTCGAGTGAGTATGAAACATATGCTCGAAATGCTGGATTTTTTTCAGACAATGTAAATTAGGCTTGCTTTCACTAACTGCTTAGGGGAAAACAAACTAGACTGTGTGAGTGTTGTCAGAAGGTGTCTGAATAGGCTTTGCTGTGCACGACTGAGAGTTTTTTGCCAGCCATTAAGAAACCTTGCAGAAAAAGAAATTTAAAAAAATCAGTTAATACAGACGTGTCTCTTGAAGTTGGAGCTTTTTTATTGTTATTTTTTAAGTTTGTCTCATTTGATATTCAAAAGCCGCATAAAATAGATTATGGAAACATGGCTACATAGAACTATCTTTAGTCACAAGAAGAACCAAGATTCCTGCAAAATACATTCTGAACCCCAAAGAGTCTTTACCACAGCATCATCAAGTGTATCTGAATTACATTAAGAGACAGAAGAAACTGAAGAACCATCGCAAGTTCTCCAAAATGAACAAACTACTTGCTAAGTATGTTGAAAAACCAAGAAGAACTGCAGCTGTTCACACTCGATATTCATTTGTTATTATTAGTTGTTGCATAATCCCACCAAAACCATGCACTGCAGTGACTAATCAGTATAACTGTCAATGCCTTGGAATCAAGAAGGAAAAGCTCAGGAGAGGGATGTTTGAGCTACCTTGAACTATTAGACCCTGATATACGTCAGAGAATTAATAATAATAGTATCAAAAATGTAATATGTATGAAGCATTATGTTTACTTATTCATTGGTGAACTGGAGTTGGTAGTGAGTCACTTATGCGAAGGAGTTCAAACATTTGTCGATGAGATGGATGCATAATTGACAAATACACTGGTGCAGTGTAAACCTTACAGCTGCACTAGCGCCTATTGTCATTGTTGATTAATCTGTTGGGTTTTTTTCTCAATGAAGCAATTATTTCTTTAATCTTTAAAAAGTTAGGTAATAATAAAAATGGTCAATCAGTGGTTGCCAAAGCCCAAGATGGCGTAATCAGATATCTTGTTTTGTTCACAACCCAAAGATGTTCAGTTTACTGACGTAGTAGAATAACAAAAACAGAAAATACTCACATTTGAGAAGCTGCAGACCATTTTTTATTTATTTTTTTATTTTTATAATTGCAGATTTATTTAATAATTGACAACTAATCAATTAATCGGTGCATCTCTAATAAACTCTTACATGGGCATTTTACCAGACTGTCACCATAAAGAATGAGTTTAACGTGAAGGCTAAGCTTTCAATTGAAAGTTCAATCTACATTCCAGTGTTCACCTCTGATCGTGAGCTTTTGGCAGTGGTTGAAACAATCAGAGTGTGGATATAAGCTGCAGAAATGGACTGAAATGGAGTGAAGAGTTCAGAATTTACTGAAGAATTGCTGCTCCTTCTCACAGACAGCAGTTACCTGCAATATCTGATCGGCCTTCAGGACTTCTCCCTGTGGAAATATTCCAGATACATCCAACTGGAAGGAAGCCTGGGGGCAAAGAAAACACATATCCCATCTGGCCCAGATATGCTTCAGGTTCTCCAGGAGGAGCTGGAGAACATGCTAAAGAATAGGGCTGTCTTGCTTAGTCTGCTGCTACTCTTGTCACATGTACAAGGCTTTTTTTTTTCAAAGAATATTTTTTTGTTCTTCAATCTTAAAAGAAATCTTTGTCCACACGAAAATGCAAAAACACAGTGATCGGCTGTGAACAACCAAACCAACAGGCTTCAACAGAGCCCTAAGTCTAAAGCCATGTTTGACAATTAGAAGCCTGAAAAAAGCTATCACCAGTTGTGCTAGGCTGCACACAATGGCATTAGACCGTAGCATTAAAACGCTTTGAACAGTGGTTGAATTTACACGGATTAGGACTTCCCCTCTGCAGAATCAGGCATATATTGGTGATATTTAGGATACGCAGAGCATACTGCACAAATGTGGACTCCACCTGCCATCTAAAAACCTGGATATCTCTGCATTATGTGCTGCAGCACGTACACTGCCTGAACTCTGAAGGAATAGGAAGGAAATAAAAATACTTTGAAGGAATCTAAATGGGCAATTACAAAATAGAAATAACAATTTCCATGGCCATTTAGGGGTGCTGTAGATAATAGATCATAGGATTCTAATACAAGGAAAGGTACTGTCACTGCTCTGCATTATGTCACCTTGAATAGCTCCCATAATGCTTTGATGCTATGTTGTTCTTATATTTTTGGTTCATATTGCTTTCATGCCACGTAAAACTGAAATGTTTGCTAAAGATTCACGATTATCTAAAACTCAGATTCAGTCTAACTGCTGGCCAGCTGGAGCTAATATATCAGATTGTAATGCACTACTCACTCCAACTATGTCATGGTAAGAGTATGAACAGGTAATTTCAGTGTTATTGATGTCTGTTAGCAAGGTCTCTGATGTACTGCTGGCTCTAGTGTTTCAGTTTTACTAACACACACACAGAGCACTGTCACACCACTTTGTTGGCATTCAGATTTGAGAGTTTCCGATTCAAACACATCTGTGGAACATCATCAACTATCATCCAAATTATTCGTCTTTATTAGTAAAGTTGGCTGTGGAACACTTCCCACACAACCACATTAGCAACAGGCCAGCTGTGTGTGTTGGAGGATCACTTGGGAATCAAAGGTCGAGGCTTGACTTTTGCTGTGCACTTAGTGAAGATTTATCACTGCTATTAGATTGTTCCACATTATGTAATGCAGTAAAAGCTTGGCATGTGACTTTTAGTTTCCCCCAGTGATTTTAGGGTAACATAACAACATCGACTCAGTAGTTTGAACACCATCATGAAAAAAGTCTGAATATATTATAAAATATGTTAGATAACCGACAAAAAAAATCATCATGTAATGATATTTATGGCATAATAAATACAATATATGTAACAATAATTTATTACTTTAATATGTCTCTGAAGCAAAACAGTTTTTCTTTGTAAATCTTATAATTATAAAGATAATGATAATACTAGAAGTAAATATTCCTCCAACAGGAGAATATCCAAGTGTTCTAACAATGTCCTAATTCATTAAATTAACTAATTTCAATTATTAAACAATTACCTAATTATTGCTCCTATTACTGTCTTACCAAAGCAGATATTCTGTGTTGTGGGTGGTTTTAAAATTTGGTACAACCTTTTTTTGTTCCTGTCAGGATCAGTCCTTTCCCCTAAACTTTCATGTCGCGCCATCACTAGGCTTAAGCGAATGTTAGCCTGTTAGCTCGGGGTTGGTCAATACATTTCTTTCGGGGCTGATGCTGAATATTGATCATATAGAAGGCAGATAACTGATATTTGGAACTGATATACATTTGCAGTAAAAAGGATAATGTGCAATTCTCATAAGCATGGCGCCACATTATAGCACCATTTAAAATACTATTGAAGAATGTGATGATTGTAATGATAATAATATTTTCTGTTTAACACTGTTGTTAAATTGTACCCAGTTTTGATATAACTTACAGACTTGCGACTTAAATTTAAACTTCTGTGTAATCGCCAGGAAACTTTTGGCTGTTCGGAAAATCTCTAGTCGTAACCTAAGATTATAAAGGAACTTCTAGATTAATCAAACTTGTTCCAAAGACAGAACAAAAGAACTGTTAAAAGGACAACTTAAACTGTCTGCTTTTAGCTCCTGGCCTCCACATTTAACCTCGACCAAGCTATACCTACTGCAGTCATTTTAGTGTGAAATGCTCATTACTCTGAGTTAGACCTTTTTTTACACAACCTTGATGAATGACTGCTTGTGTTTCTTTGCCTGTTGGATCTATTTTTAGCAACATCAATAAAAGTCACCTCTGAAAGACAATTAAACTGAGAAAAATATGATGTGAAGTAATGACAAAGAAGACGCAATGACTTAAAAGTTACCTAATCTTTTTAAAGCCAAAATTCTGAGCATGAAATAACACTGAGTCATTGATCAACATTGGTACCAACACAGAAAATAAATACTTCAGGTGTGATCTCATCTGACCTTATTGGACCTTTAATCAAGTCCTCAAAATAGACGCCCTCCAACATCAAATACGTGACCAGCCGCAGCAAAAAAGATTTCCCCTGAGACACCACCTAGCCGACCTCGCACTTTGCCCCTAAATCTTCTTCCTCCTTCTCCTCCTCCTCCTCCTCCTCCTCCTCCTCCTCTACATCATGCTCTGCAGTATTCCAGCCTCCACGGGAATCTGTTTTAATGCCAGCCATCTGCATTTCAGAGCCTCCAGCTTCTCATGCCAGCAAACAATGCTGTTCTTGTTAGAGCATCGCCCAAAACACTGCATTATCTCTTCTGTCACAGAAACATTTAGCCCCCACATGTCAGTCATTGATCAACCAAACATTATGGGCGCACTACAACTGCTGCTTCACAGTTTTCAGCTCCGTCACTTCTCACAATACATCAGATTTTCCTGCACTCAGAGGTAGAGTGGTAGAATGTGTAACCCTGCTTTTCTCCTTCTTTAGTTAAACCAAGACGAAACCCTCAGAAAAGCCTCTGATCCGCAGTGTAAGCTCCTCACACCAGTTCTCCGGCTCAAAGCTTAAATTACACTGCGAGTCAGATTTTCGTGACTGTGCGCTCAGCTAAGTCAAGAGAGCGAAGACTTCAGTGCTGCAACAGAGCTGTCTGCATAGTTAATGCTCACACAAGACTGTTGCACTAATTCAGCTGTGTGTAATGAGGAACCACTTAGGGGAGATCTCTCAGGAAGAGAGCTAACAATAGAGGAGAATCCTTCTCCAACACACTTTCAGGATGGAAGCAGTGCAGTAGACTGCAGGTGCATTTAATTTCTGCAGCCCAGCAGGAAACCCCACATTGTCCAGAGAAATCTAGTGACATGCCTCAGGCACCGGCTCTCAATTTACCCAGTTTCTAAGTGAACATGGCGGACTAAGGTAGCGTTTATATCCAGGAGAGGAAAGGTGGAATAATATAAGGTAATGCCATTTTGACATCATGGAGCCCTGAGAGGATGAAGTAATCCTTTTTGTTCCATGCTGCAGAAATAGATCTTGAATGCAGGTTTTTACTTTGGAAGAACAGTTCAGTCATGACTGTAAGGGTTCACTGTGACATACTAGAGGGTGGGGCGGTTTCCGAACTACAGCTTTCCACTGCAGGATTTCAGGTCAGGCGCTGCAAACATTTAAATGAATGGCTCCTGAATTGGCTCTTTCAGCCTTTCTTTTTTCTTTGTGATGTAAAACCCCCTTCGACCACGGCGTTGACCTAGAATGTACCATCAAATAGAAGAAACTGGTCGTAGCTCCATTTCTATGTGCACACGGAAAGGAAACAATAGAGGCTAATTTATGTTAGCCAATATGATAAATTTTACATTGTTAATCGAAAAAAATGGTGCCTGTGGTCTTTTCCAAGATAAACCTTTGAACTAAGCTTCTGGTTTTTTTTTCTCCTATAATATTTTTATTCACTGTAATATAAAGTTCTGCACATCTATGGGAATAACACAACAATTGTTTAGGTATATTTTATTTTCCTTTCAGTCTCTTTTGACTTCTCCTCTGTGCTTTGTTGAAACACAGCCTGCAGTTAACCTGAAAACTCAGAATTTTGTCATGGGACTGCTGGTCACATTTGAGGCACTAATGGCGTCCCTGTTGGGCTGATAAATACAGAGTTAAACTTTTTTTTTTTTTTTTTTACAGAACTTTGTGCCAAAGGTTTATCTTCAGCAAATATTTAAATTAGACTTATAGAATAAAGTGGTTTTGATTAAATATTAAGCTTTTATTCAGTAACTTTAGTTCACTGTCCTGACCATACGTCACACACAATTAGTTCAAGGACCAATGGAAATTTGAAAATTAGAGAATTGTTTCTCTCTTTATCAATTGTTTTTCAAGATAATATGCCTTTTCAAGCTCTTCTGGCGATCAGAGGGTTAACCAATCAATTTTGAGACCCACACAGAAGTTTTTCAGGGCCACTCAGAAGTACCTGCTCTCTAATAGGTCCTCTTTTTTTCTTCCCTGAAAATGACCCTGAAAGAGGTTCTACAGTGGCAGTTTTTACAATCTGAACACATACAAGGCCGTTTTCAAACAGCCGGCTCGTTCCTGCAGTGGAAACCTGGTAGAGAGGTTGGAATGAAACAATGAATTCTACAGATGGAGATAATGGTTCAACTTTAAGAGTCTCTACTTGAAAACCTTATTCATGTTGTACTCAGGAAGCAACAGCAGTAAATCTATAATAAATAATAATGAATAATAAAGAGAAATGGCAAGAACTTACCACATGTAACTGCCACAGCTGTTGGCCACCTCAAGAATGAAACTACACGTGGCACTAGGCGTGACAGAATTAACATACAGTGTAACTTGAAACTATATAATTGTATGTTGTTATGAAAAAAACAATGCTGTATATACTAAATACAGAACTGTCATTAAAACACTGCATCATTAGATGCTGAGCTTCACTAAATTGGGTGCTAATGATGCACAGATTGAATAAACAGCCTTGAGTAAATTTGCCTTTTTTCATGTATGCAAGTCTGGCTCTCCATATTCAGAGTTTAAGTATTTAACATTGTTTGATGTCTTTCGTACTTTTCTGACAGTCTCTATTTCACATTCATTTCTATTTATTATTAAAACGAACCTGAAGAGACTTCAGATTTGCTTACATCACGAGCATGATGTCTGCTCAAGTCACAGTTTCATTGTGGGTGCTTTTCATGATGCGAGCTTATGCTTCTTTGCATACTCTTTCCCCACGTTCATCCTCCCAGATGGTGGATGATTTTCTAATTACTTAAAAGCACCTTAACGAGAGAGTCGGCTTCTGGAGGAGCTTAGAGCA
This sequence comes from Dascyllus trimaculatus, assembly GCA_024666655.1. Classification (NCBI taxonomy): domain Eukaryota; kingdom Metazoa; phylum Chordata; class Actinopteri; family Pomacentridae; genus Dascyllus; species Dascyllus trimaculatus. Next base: position 19,782,722 of record CM045446.1, read on the forward strand.
CGGAAACAGGTGTATCTATGATGAAATCTTATATCAAGTGGCGTGACAAATACATGCTGCACCTTGGTGCGTGGGTGTCGATATAGAAGGAAGGATTTCTCATTTGGCAGCTTCAGCTCCTCCATTCTCACGCCTCTGTCACATTCTCACTTGGTAGTGCTAAGCTGTAAAGAAGGCCATCGAGGAGATACATTGGCATAATGAAAAGCATGCTGGCTTTGCATGGTAATGCAATTGCAAAGGTAAAAATGACCATTAGATATTACAACCATTAAAGATGGAGTACACAAGTATTTATAAATTATATTAAATGATATAGTCAAGTGCCAAATCATGGAAAACACTGCAGTGGTTTAGTAGTAATATTTTTCTTGTAAACCAAAATGTCATCATAAACAACCCTCAAACATGATGAAATTGAACCTCTCATTTATAATATAAAACTGATTAATTACTCTCAAAACAGCACTTCACAGTCGACATCAGATCAAAAATGGTGATAAAAATCAATATAGACTTTAGGCCGCATGTCCCTAAAATCTCATTGGAAAGCAGTTCTGATGGAGACTATTTAAATAGCAAGAGAAAAATCCTGCCTATAAATTGGCTTTGAACTGACTTGAGAGTGGAGCAACACTTTCACACTCCATGAATCAGCCTAAAACAGATGAAAGAGCATGATGGAGCAGTAAAACCCCCCCAGGCAGAAGCTAATCGGTCATTCAGGACCATTCACCCTGACCAGTTCACACACAGTGGTGCACAGTACAAGTCAGGCCAGTCAAACACTGAGTCAGCCCAGTGGTTTCCCCTCCACCTCCCTCCTCTGTGTCCTCTCACACTGTCTCTCTTCACCCCTGCAGTTCGCCGTGTGCCTCCCCGTTTTTCCATCCCCCCCACCAATCACGAGGTGATGCCTGGCGGGAGCGTCAACCTGACCTGCGTGGCGGTCGGCGCCCCCATGCCCTACGTCAAGTGGATCAGCGGTGAAGTGGAGCTGACCCGCGAGGATGAGATGCCAATTGGCCGCAACGTCCTGGAGCTCACCAACATCCGTCAGTCTGCCAACTACACCTGTGTGGCCATATCCTCCCTGGGCATGATCGAGACGACAGCCCAGATCACTGTCAAAGGTTAGAAACACTGTGTGTGTGGCGGTGTGTCTGGATGGGATCTGACATGTGGAGAAAAATGGAATGAAAGATTTCAGAAAGTGTGTCCGGGACTTAGTTTTTCACTTTCAAAGTAGTAAGAAAGTAATCTCAGCAAGCCTTTAACAGCATTTCACTGTCAGATTCAGCTGCAGCCATACTGTTGCCATTGGTTTTATGTGTTTCACTGGAGCTATCAAGTGTAACACAAACTGATATTAAGCTACATGAGTGACAACAGCAACTAGAGGCATCTGTCACACTTGTTACAGACTTTCTTTCATGTTCTCACAAAACAGCGCATATATTTGACACGCGAACATCACACAAGAAAGATATGATGTCTGATTAGTCTAAAAACCCATTTACGTAAAAGGCAGGCTTATGCACAACATACAAGCTCACAGAACCGTAACCTTAAGAGGAAAACCATCCTCATGGAGAGCACTTCTGCTCCATGTGCACAAATGTTGAAGCAAATACTGCTCACTGATCAAGGTGACTTTGAAGACTTTGAAGGTGGGACAGTAGATGATAACTGTGCTCCTTCTTTTAACACCCAAAGTGCCGCATCTGTCTCTTACCCTGTGACCCATTTAAATAAATTAGCATATTTAAGCTTTTGAATGACGATGATGTCCACTTCATGATGCAAGTAAATACTGACATTTATTGCATGTTGTTTAGTCACTGTTATCTCACTGTGTTTTTTAAGTGGTGGAAATCTACAATTTGGAGTGACAAGTTGTAGTTTTTCACTTCACCTTGAAAAAGATTATCCAGCTGTGGGGACCTACAGTGCTACACCAAAGTGGAGAGACAACAACAAAACACAAGCTGACATTGTTCCGTAGTATTTGGTTTATTAGAGAGTAACTGATTAGTAATTAGAGAGTGTGGGGTGAGTGGGGTGGTTGGGGATGGGCGTTAGGTGGCGGGTGGCCCCCATGCCCTGTGCCCCCGGTCTTGTCCTTGGCGCGCTGGGGGTGTCGGTTGCTGCCTTCTCTTGGTCTCTGGGTCCGCGTGCTTGTCTGCGGCCCAGGTGGTCTTCTGGGCGATGCCTCCTATTGCTCCCCCTGCCCGGGATGTGGGGGCACTTGGCCGGCCTGGCCCTGCTGACTCATGGTAGTCGCTCTGGGTTTCGATGTCCATCACACATGCATGTTTGTTCAGGGCTTACCAACTCCTGTCGAGTCCCCTTTCTGAGAGCTGATGGGACCCGCCTGATTGTGCGGAGTCACTCTTCAGACTTTGCACTAAACTCACGCCCTTTATACATTTCTCTCTCACTCCAGTCCTCTGGCGTCCTAACTCTGTATACTGTCAGGACTTCTGGTCTCCCATTCGTTTCTGTGTTGATTATTTGTTCCCAGTTTTCAGATTTGGGATCAGTTGCTGGGAATGACACAGCATTTTACAGCACTCTTATAGGATTCAAATAGCACTGCCTGTCTGTACCCTCCCTGTTCGTCTTGTCTTGCCCTGTCCTTCATTAGTTTCCCCCTCATTTCACTGAGGTGCTGCACTGCCCCCTCTGGCTCATGATAGAAAAATTCAATAAAGAATGACAGCTTAGCCTCCAGGGATGGTCACGCACATGCACTAAATATTAATATATTTTGCTGCAAGACTAAAATATGCATTGATCTCATTAAAGTTGACACCTTTCTGTGGTAGTATAAATGCAGACAAAAAAAATATATATATATATTAGACAGTAACTGCAATAACCAGTCAATATGTCATAAAACCAATCAGAGGAGCAGAGTTATCAGCTTCTGTCTCCACCTCCGAAGTCTTAAAAGTCATCTTGACAAGTGAGTGAGTTTTGGCCACTCACTTGTGGGGAGGGTTGGCCGCAGCCATGACTGCAGTTCTGCATGTGGAAGAGAAATGCTGCCTCACAGGTATGTTTTTCTGCTCATGGACTCTGTTCTTGTATAACGTCCACACACCTGGTTTTTATGCGCACAGATTTTGAGACTAATTAAGTGAAAGTAGGCAAACTTTACCTGGGCACGGTCAGCACTGAAAATGGAATATCGATGTGTTTTCAGTTGCTGCTGACAAAGAGCAAAACAAAACAGAAACCTGTAAGCTTGACAACTTCAGCTAATTTGTCATCAGAGTAAAAGTATTTCCTGTCAGAATTAAAAGGTATTGTCTTTTTCATGTGGCATTTTCATACTGGCTGAGTTTGTCTGGATTCTTTTTTGAAATTTGACAAAGTTGAAATTACTGATTTGTAAAAAAGAAGAAAAACAAAAATAGGACTGTTTTCTACCAAAGAAAGTCTTGGATGGAAATCGTGCTTACTTTTCAGCTGATCTCTTGCAGGGGAATACCATCTGTTTCTCGATGAACTAAATAGGCCACAGTGTACTCTGCTCTCTACCTGTTTGCCTTATTAGCCTAAATGAATTATAAATAAACAGAGAACAGTAGTGTTTGTAGCATTTTAAACAATTTTAACCTGGTTATTTTTATACTAAAATGACAACAGACCAGCATGAAAATATTCATATAATTTCTGCTGTTTGCAAGTTTGCAATTTTTGTCCATCCATTTGTACAAGATGCAGCCACACTGATAACTGCTTTGGCTTGGTGTCAGCTAGTTTATAGCCGACTGAATAAATGTTCAGTTTACGTAAGATTAGCAGAAGTCTCCATTAGGTTGAATGAGTTCAAAATTGTGACAACACTGGGTGTCCAGAGTTAGTCTGTTCCTCTAGCCGCCAGAAATGATGGATTAGTCCAGAAAGACTATTGATGTAATGCTTTTCTCATTATGAAAGGAGCATTCATGATTGTGCAACCAGTAAGAATTTGGTCAGATGCATATCGACCAACCAATCGATCAGTTCATGTGGATGCTACAGCCCTACTAGAAACACCATTCCACTGCTTTGGAATGGCTTTACTAATCATTTTTTTGTATGGATTCCTGTGTAAGAAACAGTTGAACTGTTGACAGTGACGTCTGGTGTTGATCGAGCTAACCCAGGAAGCTGTTTTCAAAGTTTTTTCAAATGAGTCACAGACTTCACAAAGATTAATGTCTCAAATCTCTGCACAAAACAGGTCAGCGTGAGAAAGTGTATCTAGTAATTAGTGAACGAGTGGGTTTTATTTTTATTTGTCATTTACTTGAAGTGACCCTGTGCTGGGGATTGGTTTCCTCAGTGCTGGGGTGAGACTGTGACAGGGAGGTCAAGTAAAGCATGCATAAAGATTTCCCATTTGCAGTCTCCAACAGAGCAACCATTAATATCAGTATTAGAACATGTTGTGACAGCTTGATAAGACGCTGCAGAATGAACCTGCATGTCATTTACTGTTCATTAACAAGGCATAATCCCATGTGTGATGGCCTCAGCAAGAAGCAGAATATATTTACATCGAATAAAGTCAAGCACTGTTACAAGAAGTTAAGGTAGTAAAGTTGGAAAGTTAAGTCTTCAAGAAGCAACAATAATTCCTTCATTTTAGAGACTTTTTCTCAATTTTTTCTTTGTAATACATATAGTAGACTAATTTATTTATATACTGTAGATCATATCTCAGTAAGCATTTTTGCTTTTAATGTGAACTCCAACCTATATTTCACGAATTCTGTCACCACGCTGCTGCTGTCAATGTCTCTACTCTAACAAATAACTGCTCTTTTGTTCTAGTTGGTTTTGCTTTGCTGTTTTTTAGTTGCTATGAAACCAGAGTGAGAGAAATTCACCACTTCCTCCACAGATATCCCACAATAAACTGTGGCTAAAGGGGTCTGATACCTCTGTCTCCTAGTTAGGCCTCCATTGAATTAACTTATGAAGGCTGTGAAATCCTAATGTTGTGGATAGATATACCAGCAGCCAGCAGGAGCACAGTGCAAAAGTGTTAAATATTTCATTGTCAAATATTGGAGGAAAAATATTGAGTGTGATTTACATTGATCCAAATATACTAAGCACTCAGAGTGATGCACATCTTCAACCAGCACTGTTTCCTGAAATTTATATTCCAATGCAACGAAATTGCATCTCTATTACGTCCTAAAAGAGAGATTTTCTTCCAGCAGTGTAACAGTAGGTGGTTTTCCCCTGCAGGAACTTGAAGCAGGTGTGAGATAGTATTTACAGGAATGACCACCTAATTGACCCTTTCAGCCTTTCTGTTTTCATTGCAGTGGTGGATCAGACAGCTTCAACTGCGTGCATCAAAGCAACAAATAGTAGTTATGCAACCTAACTCCGCTTTATGAGCATGTAGGAAACAGAACAAATAAGGTATACGATGTTCGGCTATATAACTAATAATAAGGACGCTGAACGAGCAGAAAAATGGCACTTGTCGTCATATTTGAATTTAGCCATTATCACCGTTTTCTTCTTTGAGTTAGACTAATGTTGAGACCCACACAGCAGTATTTTTTAGGACCATTCAGAAATTCCTACCCTGAAAGAGGTTCTACAGAGGCGGTTCCTCTAGTCAGAGCATGTACAAAGGGTCGGCCTGCCCTAAAACAGCTTGAAGATTCCTGCAATGGAAAAGTGCCTCGTATGATGCAGTAGAAAATGTTTCCACTTTCAAAGAGCAACAAAATTTGCATTTGGAAGTTTGGATGGGTGGTAGCGGCTTGAGTCTGACACAGGACTTTTTACCCAGGAGACAGGGGTTCATCTCCTATGTGGGACCTATACTCTTAGAATAAAGCTTCTTTTTCATTTACTGTGGATTAGGTTTTGGAAAATATCATGTTATGGGTTAAAGTTGATACCTCCACAATGTTAACTAAATGGTAAATAGTTGTTACAACCCAGCTGTCTAGGGTCAGCTAGGAGTCACAAAAAACAGGTGTTCTTGGTTAGATAACACAATTTATTGTTTAGCGACATAATTATCAAAAGAAAAAGTGATAAGACTACAAAGAAAACAGAACTAGTGGGTGTTGCTGAATCAAAGAACCAAATGCAACCAAACGATGGGAGTTAGAAAACCTACTAAGACAACACAATAAAAGAAAACATTTTAACTCCTTGGCCAAACAGACATGATAGCAACCCCCATGTGTCTAACAAAAGTAATTAACAAATTGTGTAAAGAATTAACTAAACAAACGAATGAAGCAGAACACGCACCAACTAGTAACCAGTTCTGTTGGCTACAGGAGTCAGAAAAGAGACAATGAGCACCTTCTAACTAAGTTAAAGAGCTGCTAACAGAAGTTACATATTTACATCAAACACACAGACAACGAGAGGCACCAAGGCAAGCTGCTCACATTAAATCACGGCCAGATTTAAGCCCAGGTATGGTGATTGCTGCAGTCTGGTTGGAGGAGGAAACTGGGTGGTGGACCAGTCAGCCAGGTCAGTAGGCGGTGAGGGCTGGAGAGAAGGTCAGGAGCTCCAGGTCAGTCATTCATGATGACAGACAGGCAGGCTCTGGAGCATGCTCCTCAGCCAGCTGTAATCAGGTCCACCTAAGCTATGTCTTTTCACCGTAGCTGGTGTCTACAAAGCGATTAACAGTGTTTGTCTCATTCACCCATTTATCCTCACAAACCAATGGCAGCAGAGTTGCACATGGAGAGGCCGGGGATTGTATCACCAACATTGCAAGTGGACAACACATTTGACCACATGAGCCATAGCAGCCGAATTGATTGTTCGAACCTTGGTTCTGTTTATGCATCAGAACTGTAAGGAAAATATTGTGCTTTGTTGTTGTTAATTCAAGGGGCCAAAGTGGCATACATACCCACCTCTACCAGATAACAAATACAAACACAACATGGTTAGTCTTTATGCCAGAAAACAAGGCAATGTTAAATTGTTGAAAAGGTTATTGATAAATATATAAAATAAATATATATGTAATGTACTACAGAGAAGCAGCAGGTATCATTTCCTGGTCACAATTTTTTGTCTATAGCATCTATACCTCATCTGTTACTATTAAAACAACAAGCCCTGATTGCTCTGACAAATCCATGCTATGTTTGAGGTGAGACGTCAGTCCACCAGCAGATGTTTTCCCTTTCATTTAAGGGATATGCTTCTCCCTCACCACTCGTCATCTCTTTTCACCGGCTTGAGCCCTAACTGCTAGAAAAGGGCACATCTCACTGACTAAATGATGAGAAGCATATTTGTGATGTGTCACAAAAAACACGGTTTCCCTCTAAACATAAGAGGTGCTGTTTAGTTGTATAGTATAGTCTACTTTTTAGTTTTACAGTAACAAATTGAAGTGAAGATTGTCAGAAGCAGCAGCCTCATTCAGTCACAGCCTGCTGGGGTTCACATGTTTGTACAGAAGAAGAAGAATAGTTGAATGCGCTGCATGATAATGAAGCAGATGTCAAGACTGGAGCAGCAGAGCTAAAAGCCTCTGGTTGCAGTGGTTCATCCCAAATGGCAGCCTGTGAGCGTTTCTGCACAGCCCACTGCTCCGCTTCAGACTTCAGCACATCCATTTTCACTGCAGCAGCTCAAAGTCCTGACCACCATGGTGTTTTTATAGTCTGAGCTGTTTTTAATTCTCTCTCACACACACACACACTCACATATTACACATTACATTCAAGATAACATTTCATTTGATACAGGCTGTCTCTGCTACATTACTCACAGATCTTGAATTGACTGTGTTTTACTTCACATCAAGGCCACAGCATAATTACGATGATGAATGCCTTTCTAAAATTGGTTTCAACTGTGGAAGATAGTTATCTTTATTTCCTACATGTTCTGTCTTGTATCATTGTTTAAATGGCTCTTTTCACCCTGGGACATCACTAAATAGTGTAGTGAACATGGTGCAAATGGACCGAAAGAAAAAAATCCCCATCTTACCAAACCATTTTCAAAAATGCCCATAAATATACACCTGTTTAACCTTTCTCTAAAAACATAATTATGTGCACTAACTATTAAAATGTGCTTTCTAGAATTGTAATGAATGTGCACAAATAGGGTTGGTTTGACAAGTGAAATGTCAAAACAGTACATTTTAGCACAGTCTAGCAAGATAAGCCATTTCTCAGGTTTAAAAAAATGGTTTCAGTTCAGGAAAACAACATTAAGGCTGTGTAGAAGTAGGGGTGACAATTTTATATCATGGACAATCTTAATTTGACATTTAATTGCTGAGAAAGAATCATACAGATCGCATCATTAAACAGATAAATAACAGCACGTTTAGTCCACCTGAACAAATCAAATTCCTGACTGATTGTGAGGACGAGACTTGTTGGACACACTGTGTATCTTGGAGGTATAAGTGCTCAACACAAAGAAATGCATTTCTTTTACGGATAGATGGAAACTTCACCGAAGTCATCGGAGATAAATTTTTTACCATCTATTTTTATGTAGCATCCACTTACTGCCACAAAAACAGAACCAATACAGTAATGCACTAATGTCTGCCCGGCGTCCTGGCACATAAAGTGGTCCCCAATGAAATCCACCACAAAAGTTCAAAAAACAGAGGGAGGGATTTTGTGAATCAAATGTAATCAAATTTTGTGATCGTGATTCAGATCATGATTCTTCACGAAAACAACCATGATATGATCTTCTGGTAGGATTGCTCACCCTGATGTATACGTTTTGTGCAAGTATAGCTTCCTCCTACAGAGTCATTATGGAGATAAGGATAAAATGATAAATCTGTTAAAGACAAACCAAATTGCTTAATACATCACATCATGTGAAAGAATTATTGTTCTCAAATGTTGTTTACATTTTGTAATTAAGGGTGTCAAACAGAGCTAGTGTGGCAAAATGAAAGTATACATATGTATCGCTATTCAGCATCCAAGTAAAACTGCTTGATTGTCCTGAAGACTTTGTATTTTCCATTCTATTAATCTTAAGACTAAATGTCATGTTACTATACCAGCAGCTGCAGTTCCAGGCTGTCATGTGTAATACATGTAGAGAGAACCCTCCAAAGTGTTAGCAATCTTGTTCTGCTGTTGAGGTGCCTACAGATTTACTTCCTTGATATTAACATCATTAGGTTGTCATATGCTTCCCACTTGTCCCCCAAAAACTTTATACAGCTGTTTTAATGCAATTCACAATGTTTCAGTTCGCTATAATGTGCAGCTGTCTGCTGTGAAAAATAAGCAGTTGTCAGATCATGGACCCAGATGTTTATGTGTAAATCCAGATTTTGCTTGTTTGCCTGTACTTGTGTGTCAACAGTTATTTAATGATAATAATTATATAGTTGTTTACACAAATAGAAAATAAGTGAACTCCGTCCACAATTTAGAAACATAATATTTTATTATTATTATTATTGTTGTTGTTGTTGTTGTTAATATTGTTATTATTATTATTATTTGCTCCATGAGAGCTGTTGAGCTCCATATGAAATGAGTTGTTTTTTTAAGTCTGTTAAAAATTCCACACAGAAAGCTCTGCTGTGTAGCTGCCATAAATACATGCAGTTCTAATGATCTCCAACTCCGGTTGTGTACATTATAGATGGATTATATAGGAGAACATGCAACCATCTGCTTGGCAACATAATACACGTGCTGAGCCTGCTGGCCCAGCTCAGAACAGTGAAGATAATTATCCAATAGACTGGCAGTGCTGCACAACTCCATGTACTCAGAGTTTCAGTGGGCGTTCTTCCTGTTGGACTTTCATGCCAGAGAGGTGGAATAAGACTGTAGAGACGTGTTCTTCTGACTCTTGTGTCTGTTTCTACTCCCTAACAGCTCTTCCAAAGCCGCCCACCTCCCTCATTGTGACAGAAACCACGGCCACCAGTGTCACCCTCACCTGGGACTCTGGCAACCCAGAACCCGTGTCCTACTATGTGATTCAGTACCGTGCCAAACTGTCTGACAACGGTTTCCAGGAGGTAGATGGCGTCGCCACGACCAGATACAGCATCGGTGGCCTCAGTCCCTTCTCTGAATACGAGTTTCGTGTCATGGCTGTTAACAATGTGGGCCGGGGGCCTCCCAGCGGTATCGTGGACACACGGACAAGCGAGCAGGCACCTTCATCACCGCCTCTTCATGTCCAGGCACGTATGCTGAGCTCCAGCACCATGCTGGTCCAGTGGGAAACTCCAGAGGAGCCCAATGGCCAAATCCGGGGATATCGGGTCTACTACAGCTCTGACCCAGATGCCCCACTCAGCGCCTGGCAGAAACACAACACAGACGACAGCCTGTTCACCACAATCTCAGGCCTGACCACAGACATCACCTACAGCCTGAGGGTGCTGGGCTTCACCTCTGTGGGAGACGGGCCTCCTTCTGATATTCTACAGATCAAAACCCAGCAGGGAGGTGAGAGCATGCTCACTAAATGTACTGAGCTCCGAGGGTGTTACAGTCACAGATTTTCCTGCATCCTTTTGTTCTTGGCAGCAGTGGAAAAAAAATTGCTTTAATAAAGCAACATGTAATTCTTTTTTTACTTGTTTTAAAACTGGTTTTCACAGTGTTAAATGAAGCTGCAAAGATTCATTGATCAGGTGTCAAACAAATTAGCCATCTTTCAGTACATTTTTAAAAAGAAAAACAGTTGCATTTCTTTTTTTCTGTCTTTATTACAGTAAGCTGAATATCTTTGGGTTTTAGACAAGAAATTTGAGTGCCTAATTGACATTGCTCACAATTTTCTGAAATTCTAAAGACAATTAATTGATTCACAGAAAACAATTTAAAGATTAATCATCATTGAAAATCATTAGTTCCAGCTCTTTAGCTTGATAGTCTTTAATCACCACCTTGTCTCTAACTTTAGCTGTGTCCTAGTTCCATAATGTGTACTAACAGCAAGCAAGTCTTGAGTATGTGGCAGGACTGTAGTCAACCAAAATCTTACTCGACTAAAATCATTCCTACTCTAAATATATCGATTTATTGCAGGAGAAAAAATGCATATTATCTGTAGATGACCTAAATGGGCAATACAATGACTTCACTCTGCCACCTCTCATTTTTCGTCTAAATAATGATAAATAAACATAAAAAGCTGGTATTTGCAGCATATTAGGTAATATTAACTTTGTTATTTAACACTGGAAAGACAACAACAGACTCAGAGCGGACCAGTATCCCCCTGCCCCATATTCATATGATTTCTGAAGACAGAACTGTATCAGCTGGTGATCTTAGCTCAAGAACTACTGAGGAATACAGACAAACTAGCCTACTGTTTATAGATGGTATGCAGTGTTGGTTGCTGAGCTGTGATATGCAAACTGCTATTTGCAAAGTTTACACTCAACTTGTTGGCCATCTGTTTTGACAAAATGCAGCTCTACTGATTCATTCTTTGACATGGTGTCTGTTGATTCAGAGCCGACCCAGAGTAAACATTTAGTAAATGTTAAATAAGTTAGACCAAGCAGCCTCCATTAGTATGAGCCACTTCAAGTTTTTAAAATGTGGGGGAATTCACAGGTAGCCTGTTCATCCCACTGCCAAAAAATATGGATTGATCCTGGAAATATTTGATGTAGTGCTGAACCCCATAATGAAAGAAACACTGGCGATTGTTCAATCAATTAGAATTTAGTCAGGTGCGAGCAAATCAAGCAACCAAGCAAACAGTCATCCTTGATTTCCCTAGTATGCAGTGTTGTAACACTAGAAAACTCGAAACAGCTAGTATGCATACTTTGAGCACTTTGTTTTTGACTGTGGTGTTGATATACACAATTTTCTCACATTGCAATCCTCAGCGGCTACATGCTGTCTTAATGAAGTCAAATAATTATATATTATGGTCTGACAGCTATAGCAGGATCTAAAAAAAACTAAAATAAGTGTTACATTATTATATTCTGCTTCCTCCTAATTGTATGTCAGCACATGTATTTCTTAATGTAAAGGGACAATGATTGTGTGCTGTAATGAATAGGTTGTGTGTTGCCTCTAGAGGGGGTTATTAGTATCATTAACGTCTATTAAGTTAGCTGTGTGAGATAACCAGCAGTCTGCTGTTAACACTCACTGCTGCATGTAGCACCTCTGACTTACACACAGTGAGTTGTAATTCAGATTGATGCCTGGCTGCTTGCATTAAGCCACACATCAGCTTGTGTTAAATGTGTGTGTAATTGACCCATGAAAAAATGTATTCGGTTGCAGCAGAAATAAATTCAATCATCCAGCTGTAATGTGAAACATAAGTGTGTTAAATATTCACCAGCTGAGATTATTGTAGAAGGATTCTCAGGAGCATATTGTATACAGTATGTGTGGGTGTGTGTGGAATATAAAGGCCTTGCATACTTTATCTTTGAGGACAAAGCGATTGCCTGCATGCAATAATAATTGTGCTTCATTCACAGAAAGCTCGTTTTTTAACACTCTTACTTTATTGTGCCGAGTTGGAAGAAGGAAATCACACCAGGGCTGCAATGGGGGGAAAAAAAGCCAATCAAATCCAGCTTTATTTGTTTGTGAAATATGAACCCTTAGAGGCTGCCAGAAAAGATTTTGACTTCGATGCATATTAAAAGGCTCGTATCAAGCATCAGACTGAGAGGGAAAGGGAGTTTTTACTGTTTATTATCAGTACACCGCTGCAATTAAAGTAAAATCTTTCCATGTGTCATCCATCCATCCAATCAAAATCTATACACCGCTTAATCCTCTGCAGGGTCGCGGGGGGGGGCTGGAGCCTATCCCAGCTGACTTGGGCGAAGGCAGGGACACCCTGGACAGGTCACCAGCCTATCACAGGGCCACATATAGACATACAACCAAGCACACTCACAGTCACACCTACGGACAATTTAGAATAATTAATCAATTAACCTCAGCATGTTTTTGGACTGTGGGAGGAAGCTGGAGTACCCGGTGAAAACCCACACTGCACAGGGAGATCATGCAAACTCCACACAGAAAGATCCCAGGTGTCCTAACCGGGACGCAAACCAGGGATCTTCTAGCTGTGAGGCGATGTTGCTAACCACCGAGCCACTGTGCAGCCCCTTCCATGTGTCATGTGCATCATATATCATATTAACTACAAATGGCAACACCAAAGTGTCTGCGTTGTTTTTAGGCAAATTTGAATACATTGGTAGTTTTACAAAATCCTGAACATTTTTAACTACTCAGTATGAGAAACAAGATGAACACATCTGATATACTATTACTTAGATGTGTTAAAAGGGTCTTAAGTTAAATCAAAACTTTCCCTTAATTTAATTGTTACGTCTTGGGTCTTTACAGAGCATGGAAGGTATTAGCGTAGATTGTTTTCATAATTTGTCGTCCCACAATATTTATTTGACCCTCAAATATACCTTTGATTTATATTAGGGGTTGACTGATGTGTTTTTTTTCAGGAGCAATGTGATTATTAGTAATCAAGGAGATTGGCTGCTGATATTTAGACCTAATATATGTTTGCTGTATGTTTGCTATCTCTGTCTCTTTGTTTTCTGATGCTAGTCCAGCATTACAAACTATTCTTCATAAAAACTAGAAGGGAACTCAGGTCCAAACTTCAGATAGCCAGGAAGCAGCTGTGGCAGTGGCCTGTATATCACGCTTCAGCAAATTCCTGAACATGAGACACCATTAGTAAATGTGATTTATAGTTTACTGACTTCACCTTAGATAATTTAAGGTGATGACATCTTTTATACCTCCTCAGTGTGCTTGCTGTTGTGATTACTGATGAGTATTGACTGCAGCAAATACGCTGCTACTTTGTGCCCAGCCTCCCACTTCACCTTTTGACTCCCCTGCTTTTATTTCTACTCCCGATGCACCCTTCGCCGTCTCTATTCCCATCTCCAAGCCTCTTCATCTCTTTGTTTCTGCCTCCAGTTCCAGCTCAGCCGTCTGGTTTTGAGGCGGAGGCCGAGCTGGACTCACGCATCATGCTGTCATGGCTTTGGCCTGTCCAGGACCCCATCATTAGCTTTGAACTGCTCTACTGGGAGGCCAACAATCCCACAGACAAGGTAAATACCACCTTTAAAGCATTTTCCTTCCACTGAAATGTGCGCTGAATAAAATTTATAGTGTGTATGTTTCTACGTTTGATGCATTTTCTTTATTGTTATTTTATATCGTGTTTTTTATCTTATGTTTCAAATTAATTAATACCTCTGTTTTTTTTGGGAACTGACAGGTTCACACATTTTATTCACGCTCTGTTGTTTGCTTCTGCAGCAACCCCTCCGTCTTTTAAGTTTCATTTCATTTCAGTTTAGCTGTCTGATCTCAGAATGACTTTACAAAGTAATTTTCCCACTCACACACCCTTAATGCAAACAGGTTCATGTTATGAGCGAGTTAAGGCCACCTGCACCAGTCACTTTTGATTGGATTTATCTCATATGAGAAAATTTAGTGTCCATATATATATAAGGTGTTTTATTCAGCCCATTTCCTAACCTTAGCCCTTGCCTTCAGGTGACGGGTGTCCCTATGAAGAAGTATCTCATGGCGTCCAGGCTAATCTATTAAGACAAATTCTACAGCTTGTTTAGGAGGGGAAAAAACATGTTTTACAGTCAATATCTTCATTTGTCCAGTATACAATTGGTGGGGTAACCTCATAGTCTCAAACGCTGAAAGTATTGGGGTTTTTTTTTGTTCTTTTTTTAAACAAAGTATTATTATATAGTGAAGATGGTTTCATAATGTATAAATTAAAGAGCCCTTATCATGCTTATCTACAGGTTTATAGTTTTATTTTTTAGGTCCACTAGAATATGTTTACATACTTTTGTGTTCAAAAATATTATTTTTCCCATATTGTACTGTTTGAACGTCTGCTGTAACTGGTGAGCTGGACCAAAACCTCAGATCTCTCAGTATAGGAATGCAGCTCTAGTAGAAGCAGCTCTAGGGAATAATTTATGCCAGACTGCAAGGCAGCAGGAAGTTTTTTTTGTTGTTTCACGGTGTGCCAAACTAGTCACTAGGCGGGCGTTATGCAAATGTGTTACACTGGGACGTAGATCAGTTACAGAAGAAAAGCTTGGACTTCAAATGAGCTGTTTTAGGCAGGTAAGGAGAAGTGTTTTCTGTAGGAGAGAATAAGTGTAAGTTTACTGACCTTTTACATGTACAAAAAAAGCGCTAAGACACTCACGGAAAGTAGAAACTCAAAAAGCATTATATGGGTTCTTTACCTGGGTGAAGCAGCATTTCACTGACCATACTGTATAAATACAAATAAAAAAGACTCCAGATCTCTTCAGTCCTTCTATGGGTTCAGTCTGTCACAGTATCTTTATGTAATCCAGACAGAGTGATGGTAATGTTTAATGATGAGCATGAGAAAACAAACACCTGAAGTACCCAAACCTTTTTGCCCAGTACGGTGTACATGTGTGTTGCTGTCATGATCTTATGGTTTTCATTTCTCCACAGCATCGTGTCACTTTCGACGCAGCAGGCTCACATGCAGTTGATGGTCTAAAGCCAGATACGCTTTATATGTTTTCACTGGCAGCACGATCTGAGATGGGTTTAGGAGTCTTTACTCAGCCTATTGAAGCCCGGACCGCCCAGTCCTGTAAGTACAGCAGCACTCTGATGCCACTTTCACACCTGTGGTCCAGATGAAATTTTTAAAATTATTCATTCTGGTTTTGCTTCAACTTGAGACTTGAGATTGATCACAAAGAAAACATGAAGTCAAGTTACAGGTAAGAAAAGTTTAAAGGAATAATTTAGGACTGTGGTCTTTGTCTCCAGCTTGGTCCTGTTTAGAGATTTTCCTTTTTGTTCTTTTCTTTTTTTCTTATTCCAGACTTGTCTCAGTCTCAGCCTCTGGTCTTAGCCATTAGGTCTCTGGTATTGACTGAGCCCAGTTGGCTTTCCTCTCTCTTACTCCATTTCCTGTGTCCCCTGAGTGTGTCAGTGAGTGTTTGTAACCTCCCACTCCTGCTGGTTCGCCAGCTGTAAAAAGTATCAGACTCAACCATGTGTGATGTGCCGAAGTTGAAATGAAGAGACTAATAGCAAACAATTTTGAAAAAGAATTCCTCCTCCATGGGGCCTGCCCTAAAGATGATCCACTATTTCACTGGCCATGTTTAGGCCTGTTGTTACTCATGTGGCAGCAAACCAAATTTCTAGCCCACTCATCATTAGGTTACCTTGCGAGTTAGGTGGTAGAGAACCGAAGAAAATTGTGGCACGATGGAATGGTATCTACTCTTAAACTAATCGGTTGATCGGAGGGGAAAAAAATCTGTGCCTTATTTATAAATCACCTAAATGGTCCACAGTGCGGTGAGTGCACTTCACCTGCTGGCCTTATTAGCTTAAATGGATTATAAATTAACATAAAACATACTGATATAATACAACAGACTCAAGAAACACCACTGTGCACCTCCTGCCCATATTCTTATGATTTCTGAAAAAAGAACTGTCAACTGGTGATCCCAGCATAAGAAATACTAAGAAATATAATGCATGTTAACCTTCTATTTTTAGTTGATATGTCATGTTGATTGGTCAACTGTGATATGCAAACTGCTGTTTGCTGTTTCGACTGGACTTTTTGGACATGTGTTTTAACAAAATGCAGCCACAACGACACCTTATTTGACATGGTGTGACTTTGAAGCTGACTCAGAAAAATGGCCCATGTGTCGGCAAAGTGTGATAGTGATGATCGCAGCAGTCATTTTTTTTTCACAAATTGACTCTTTAAAGGGGTTATGTAATGATGCAGGATTGCAGTCCCAGAAAATTTGCAAGAGACAGATTTTCAAAAAGTGGTGAGCACCAATGCAAGAGCAGAGATATTCTGACTTTTACTCCCCAGTGTGGGTCAAATATTGTCCTGGACATTCAGTCTTGGAGTCTGTTGTATTTCATCAGAATTAAGCTGAGTTAAAAGTTTAAATCCGACCAGAAAAAGCAACTTTTTATACCCTCAGTATGAATTTTGTTGTGAAAATCATGTAGAAAAATCTATAATAGATCATATAAGATTCTGTGTAGTGAAAAAATAATAATGTAAGGGGTTCCTACTTGAGCTCAGTTTGGCTCCATAGTAGCAGTGATGCAATAACCAACCAGTGTCCTCTGAGGAACTGCAGGCAGCCACAGCTTTTTGAAAGTGCTTGACTTTTTCCCAGTTTCCAAGGACGACTTATCAGGTGGTTCTAGCAAACCATTTTCCTCATTAAATTCTTCTTTTAGTTAGAGATGCAATAATTAACTGATTTATCAGTTAGTTGTCAACTATCAAATTGTTGTTAAGTATTTAGATAATCCATTATTAGTATGGATCAGTTTCAAAAAAGGTATACATTTTCTGATTACATCTTCTAATTTTAGAATATTTTGTGGTTTGTTTACTCCTCTACGACAATAAAATGAATATGTTTTGGTCATGCACAAAATATCATATTTGAGGACATCACCTTGGGATTCAGGAAACACTGATGGACATTTTCATCATCTTCTGACATTTCATAGAACATCTCACTGTTTTATCTAGAAAAAGGTCAACAATTGCATAAACAAAAAAAGAAATAGTTGCAGTCGTATATTTAGAAAAAAATATTTAGGGATTAC
Source organism: Dascyllus trimaculatus (assembly GCA_024666655.1). Lineage (NCBI taxonomy): Eukaryota > Metazoa > Chordata > Actinopteri > Pomacentridae > Dascyllus > Dascyllus trimaculatus. The sequence goes on from CM045446.1 coordinate 19,800,418, forward strand.
TGAGGTTCAGAGTCTGTACTTTTACTTTTTTTCTTGTTCATTCATTTAGCAATGCAATGGAGCAAGCTGATACAAGAGTAAAGCTACATCATGTAGTGGAAGGCATAGAGTGAGCAGCATGCTAGTAGAGCACAGTATGGAGTGTTGGACTGACATACCTTTTATCTTTTATTAAAATCTAGCTTAACCTTGCACACACACATCAAATGCATGTCGTGATTTTGAACTTTACTCCACTATACATTTTCACCATAATAAATTCAGCGAATATCAATTTATACACATGTCAAAAAGATTCTGCAGATTTGGGGACTTCTGGCGTCGTCTGTTTTTTGTCTGTACAGATCTGCTTTTATCCAGCGCTTTGTAACACTGACTTCCACCTGAGAAAGGGAGCAGAACCTTCTACTCTGAGCCAACCATTTGGGTGCACTCACACTATCAGAACCCAGTAATACCAGACTGTGTAGCTTATGCAACTGTGTAATTGCAAATGTCAGTTTTCAAGCTAGCAGTGTAGCATTAATTACAAGTTGACTTTTTTCCACATGTGCCAGTCATGCTTGATTTTCCCGAACATTCAACTCAATTACAAAGTTCAAGCAGCAAGGCGGCAACAAAGGAGAATGTCACTGTAAAGAGGCATGAAATCCACATACACCATTATTTGTAGGGGCTTTAGTGATGCTTGATATTTATGTATATATTCTGCTTTCTGCTGTGTAACAAATCACCAGGCGTTCCACATTGCACATTTTGACAAATAGCCTAATAAAGGCGCCGAGTCGATACATACCGCATGTTATGATGTAAGACCAAGCAAACACAAGCAGACTGTTGCAGAGACAGCTTTTATCATGACTGTCATGTTCCTTCAAAATCATAGTTTGTCAAGCAGAATGTGGCAACGGAGAGTGCTGATGTGCAGGACTTCGATCACCGTTCCCACACTGACACTAACGCTATTGAACACCTTTAATTCAGAGCTTGACTGCATATCTACCTTTGGATCTCTGCCTTTCTGGCACGCTAGGAGATGAAGCTGCAGTATTTATGACAGCTCCCAGAAGGAATCGAAGCCCTCGCTCAGCTACTTGTTTTAGCTGTCAGGAGAGAAATCTCTGAGCCAGCAGTCACACTGCAAACAAAAGTTTAAAACTAGTCACTTTGATTTCCAATCTCTCATCACTCCTCTGACTGCCAAACCCATCACGTCAGAAAACTCGCGAATAAGTCTAAAGATTCTGACCGCTGCTGCCGTCTCACTCGAACTTTTCATTTACCTGCCAATCTTGGTCCTTTTATTTACACCATATCTGCAGCTTGAAAGGTCATCAAGGGAGATAGTCTAAAAGAAAAACTGATCTCATCACTTGTTTTGTTTTCAGCAATGACAGTCCGCTGCCACAAGACAGCAAGTTACTGTTGTTAAAGTGAAATACTACATACAGATGTACCTCTGTGATGCTGTAAAGCATATATAAATCCTTTTGATACATAAGTATATAGAACAAAATATAAATTTAACTATGAATCTAAGTCAGAGGTAAACTGCTTAATCATTCATTCAGTCATTAATTTGACTCATCAATGTTCAGCTGACTTTAGCACCAGTCTATATGTACTGCAGTGAAATATTGAATCGTGAAGTCATTCAGAAGCAAAATTAAAAATTTTACTGGTCGTATCTCTCCAGGCAGTAACATTCTAAGCTCATGACGAGCCCAGGAGAAAAGCTTTGTGTTCCCTTTAACAGAGACAGGGCCATTAACCAACCAGTTAGACCTCAGCAGTAAAGTATTTTTCCTGTAATATTAAAAAACCTTTATTTGAAAACTCTTCCATTAAAAAACTGTTTAATCTCACTCATTCATGTCATGATAATACTAAGAGCTTCAGTAGAAGGCAGCTGCCTTTGTTTTTGGTTCTTGAAAACGTTTCATGCAAGAGGCTGAATGGTGGTGACCTTCCACACCTCGATTCATGTGATTTTTACTGAAGTACTTGATTTAAAAAGTGGTTATGACACAGATTCACATCAATGCTGTAGTGGTATGCAGTTAAGATAATGACTGGCAAATGTACTTTTACATCACTGTAGGGCAAATAAAAGAACTGAAACTATTTATGGACTGTAAATAGTTTCAGTCTTGATCATTAGTTTAAGCCATTCTCAGTCATACAAGAAAGCAGAAAACATAAATAAATAATCGAATAACAACTTGAAATGACACAGGGTCCAACCATAAAAGCAACAGCGCAGAAATGACTTTGCACATGGGGGCAATGAAAATCATTTAGCATTTTAGTCTTAAGTATACTGCTAATAAAGCACATTCTGCACGTTGGTAATCCTAACAGCCTTTATATATGTGTAAAGTAGACAGGACAGTGCTGTCTGTCATTGCTGTCCTGACAGAGCACTCTGACATGTTTCAAGTGCTCATGTAGCTGTTGTACTGGTGTGATCAGCCATTACCATTTTGGAGTTTGTTGTTGTCTGTCAAACACTGTAAGATTGTGGGCTAAGTTGCCTTGACTGAGACCTGGCGACTTTTTAAGAGGCTGCTGTCATCGTCAATGGCGTCATTATGTCGCCCCTTTCTTACTATATTCACCAAGTGCTGTTACGTTTTGTTTTTTTGTTTTTTTTTTCCAAAATATTTTTTCAAGAACCGCTGATGTAAATGACTTCAAAGTCGAACCTTCACTTTCTCAGATCCCCACTAGTACACCTGCCAAGTCTGAAGTAGACTGGATGAGAAGTTGTCAAGAACAGTGGAGAACAGACAGTCTGACTGACACACATGCAGAGATTCCTTGATATACTCGTGAGATGAAACATAATCAAAAGTGAAAACAGTCTTTGTTTAACCTTCCTCCTTCTAACAGACATGCAAACTTCACAAACCTCACCTCATTTAAATCATTTTTAAAGTTAATTTAAGACCTCTAGAAAGTCATAGGCCATTTTTCTTGAGCTGCAAATATATCTTGTTAAATTGCACATCATACTTCAGGAAGTTTTTGTCCCAGATTTCGCAGACTGTGTGTGGATTAGTAAGCCTGTTCATGCTGTTATGCTGTAGGCCTTGAGCTCAGAAATCTATAAAAGTAAAATGTACTTACCACCTGCAGAGGCCGAAACGGATATTAACTAAAATATTTATAAGTTTGGCTTTAACTTCTTATGTGTGCCAGAAACCAACTCCTTTGAATCCACAGGTTTGGGTTCATATGGAGATGAAATTGTGGGTTTGTGTAATAAACAAGTACAGGTAATCATAAGCAGCCTCAGAGATGCAGCCCAGTCTCTCAGTCTAACCTGTTTCTCAACACCACAACACTTTGTTTTATCCCCATAATACTATCTGCTTTTCCTTTTGGGTGAAGTTCATTCTTTTTCTGTCCAAATCTTAATTCCCTTACTCTTCAAGCCACCCACCTCTACTCCAAATGTTGGTATTTTTCATATTCCTGTTTCTATTTGTGACTTTAATCTGTTGCTGCGCATCTCCCACACATGCATCTCTTCCTTTTGATCTATTGCGCCCCTGCAGTGATGCATCCAAAAGTACTAGTATGTGTGACAGAGTCATCCCGTGTTTCTTTGCACCGGTCACGAGCTCCTCTGCAGCAGGAGGGCCAACCAGCCTCCAACACTGTTCAAACAGTAACTTTGCTGGGTCCACACGCTCTGTTGGGGCTGCGAGCGTGATAACAGTTCCCTGTGTTATCTCTCCCACCTGCTCCACACTCATCTCAGCGGCTGGTTTTGTTGCTATGTTTTGTTGCGTTCTGCTCTTGTGTATCATTGTGCGTACATGCATTCATCTCTACTGTGCCTGCTTTACTTTTCAGTTGGTGAAACTGTGTTACTTTTATGTTGCAGCACAAAGTATCACTTTTATTTGTGTTTGCCCTCTGGACTGTGGAGATTATTTACAGTAGTACATGAAATCACCTTTATTGGTCAATAGAAGGGAAACAATTACCTTATTTTCGAAAAACAAAATCACTCCCAATTTGATGATCAGTACGAATTTGGAGAAAACATAATGCTGCCCAAGTTACATTAACCCTTTGAGGAAAACTTTATTTAGTGTTACAGGATTATTCTGTTGTATTATATATACACACACGCATGCACACACTATACATTATAAGAACCTTTAGGATCTGATTTTTAAAGCAGCATGCAGTTAAAATGAGTTTACTTTCAGTTTTTCCATCAGTAATCAATGAATGAAAATACAAATTAGTAAATAAAAATACGTAAAAACTACATTACATAAAATACATACTAAAAGAACAGAATATTAATACAACAGACAACTGCTGTCATAAAAGTTAAGTTTAAATAAATAATAAAGAAAACAAAGACCATCTGAACTGTAAGCATCATAAATTTGACAATAAGGCCTCCTAAAATGTCATGTGTGTATGCCATGTTCCCTCTTCAGCTGTCTTTATGAATTATTCAGTGGAAAGTGAAATTTCCTGTTAATATTTATCTGAATTTAGAAGCAACACAATGTATATACATGACATATTATAGGGCCTTTATGTTTATATTTTGGTGCTTACAACTCAGGTGACCTTTGGAGATGTATTGTTATTTATTATATTATTAACTGTGTGGGGGGGTGGGTAGTTTTTTTGTGTTAACATTACTTTGTTATACTGTTGGTCATTTAGTTTTACATAGTTACAATACAGTTTACAGTTATAATACAGTAATATAATAAATGTTTTGTTTAAAGACCCAATAAAATAGATTAAACACATGACCCCCAGTGTTAACGTTCTGCAATTGTACAACCAACCATCCACCTTGACCTCCTCCGTCAAATTATTGTCGTCATACTATCTGGAAAAAAAATAAAGAAACAAACATCGTACAGTTGGTGGGTAAACATTATGTTTTCTCAGAGAAATAATGGAAAAGATAATTAGTAGAATATTAACTACATTTCTAGGACCAGAAAATAGTGTCGTTACAACAACGTTACTGACATGTTGTAGTAGTAACACTAAACTAGTGAACAGCTGAAGTAACTAAACTAATGCTGATGCTACTACCCAACACTGGTCCAACCCAACTTGAATATTTAGTCTGTTTCCGTAGCCTGTAAGGACTTTATATCTCAGCAGTCCAGAGGATCATTTGCTCTGTCATCCATTATCCACCCTGCTTGACCATTACCCTCCCTCCTCCCCTCCCCTCAGCCCTGTCAGCTCCTCCCCAGGACGTTCGCTTGCTCAGCCTCAGCTCTACCAGCATCAAGGTGAGTTGGGTGGCGCCGCCCACTGACAGCCGCTCCGGGGAGATAGTGAGCTACTCACTGGCCTACCAGGCAGTGACAGGAGAGGACTTGGAGCGCCACCAGCTGTCAGGGATCGGTGCTGATGTCACCAGCTACGTGTTGGAGGACCTGGAGAAGTGGACCGAGTATTTGGTGTGGGTGAGGGCTTACACTGACATTGGGCCCGGCCCAGAGAGCTCTGCAGTCCGCATCAGAACCAAGGAAGATGGTATGTTGATGATGCTGTTGGGGAACCTGGCTCTCTGTAAAAAATACTAACCCTCTTGTAGCGCAACTATGCTTTACAATTAAAATTGCACTCATTAATGAAGGGGCACCACTTAGATTAGGTATCTAAGAAACCTTTATCAAGAATATTTCATGTTGAATAATCATAAATTTATCAAATCTACTTGTATTGATTAATCTCATTATCAAGTCATAAACTCTGATTTCATTGACCTCCAGTTCCCAAACAAAGAAATACACGGCAGAACCGACGATAGTTATATACAAATATGTATTAACTAACACTACAAACAAACAATATCCTGATAGACCTGGTATCACAGAGTCCAGATGTTGGGATCATCACTCCAGAGATGTTGAATTTTTTGATTTTATTATTTAGAAGTGTTTAGTTCAAATCATAAAGAGAGTTCTTTGTGTTAGGAGGAGTGCCATCTCCTCTTCTCCAGAGGTGTGGTTTTCCTCACCACTGGCACTTTTATGACCCTTATCAGATTCTGGTGCAGGAGGGAGACATCCTGTTGTCTCCAAAAAAGGGGTGATTTGGGTTAGCTGTCTCCTGAAATGGTTTCTTACCCAATTTACAGCTCTGAGAAACAGTTTCTGGATTATCTGTGTGTTGACTTGGAATGTTCTGCTCTTTGTCCATTACATTCTAATGCTCCCTGTTCTGTAGTTTAGTCTCCAAAACTGTTAAAATGTGCAATATTTTACTAGTAGAAATTAACTGCATGAGTAGTGACAAAGCAGGAAACTGCCCCAAGTCTGCAGACCTTTGGGGGGTCAATTTACAAATTAATTTGAAAACACTCACCTATAAAGCTTCGAAAATTATAATAAGTATAAGGCAGGTCCTGCAGGATATCTTGTCTTGTCTGTCTCTTGTGAAACCTATGTTATCATTCCGATTAAGCATATACCTAATAAAGTAAAGATAGTATTTGTCCTGCAGCCTCCTGGTGGGTTAGTCTAGCTGTGAGTATAGAGGTTAACTGCAAAAGCAATGATGTGAAACCCAACATGTAGCATATTGAAAAATCCATAACCTTAAATAAATTGGCTTTTTTCCTTAACTTCATTAGTTTCCCAATCGTTAAATTATTCTAACACTGCAAAAATTGTAGTGAACTGAATTCTTACCTGCTGTCCAACTAATCGATGGGTTGTGGGGGAAAAAATCTGCCAGGTATCTGTAGATAACCTAAATTGGCCAGAGTGCACTGAGTGCACTGTACCTCTTAGCCTTACTAGCCTAAATTAATTATAAATCAACAAAAAAAGCTTGTATTTGCAGCAGATTAAATAATTTGCATGCACTAACATGCACCTGCCCGTATTCGTATGATTTCTGCTGTTTGCAAAGTTTAAACATGACTTTTTGGCCATTGTTTGATCACAATGCAGCCACACTGACAACCTATTTGACATGGTGTCAGTTTGGACTGACTTCAGTTAAGGTTAAATAAACTGGACCTCACAGTCTCCATTAGGTTAGGTGAGGTCAGAGTTGTGAAAACATCAGTGTTCACAGGTATTCTGTTCCTTTCGCTGCCAAAAGTAAAGGACTAAACCTTGAAGGCCATTGATTAAATGCTCTTGTCCTCATGAAAGTAACACCAGTGATAGTCAAGCTAATGATAATTGGTCAGATGAGAGCAGATCAACCAACCACCTGGACACAACAGCCCTACTTGTGAGGTTTGTGTCCAGGTCAACTGGCTGATTGACCAACAGGGTGAATAGTTGTCTGTTGCCACTTCAAACTGAAATGTTGAAAGACCAAGTTGGTGTTTTAGTGGGAATTAAATGCATGAACTGTTTCTTAACAGCAGCTTGACAGTTACAATGTGTCCGTCCACACAGCACAGGAAGCAGAAGCAGACAAATGTGGCTTTGAACTGTTGCCCCATGAACCTCACTCACCCGATCTGCACTGTCCCAAACTGAAATCCCACTTGCATGGCTGGCGTTTTCAGAGTGATCATGAAGTCATGTATGCTTTTGAGAAGTATCTGGAGACTCAAGGTGTGACCTTTGACGAAGGGATAGTGAAGCTTGAACATCAATGGACCAAGTGCACTGAAGTTAAAAGAGACTTTATTGAAAGAAATGCAAGAGCAATCTTTCTCCTGCAACATTTTTTTTGTGAGGACAAGAACTTTTTGAAGTACCCTCAAAGATGTATGTTTGACCTTTGGAAAGAGGCAAGTCAGCTGTTTCTCCCTGTTTCCAGTCATTACACTAAGCTAAGCTGATCACGTCCTCACTCCAGCTCTTTATTTAACACCCAGAGATGAGTTCTAGACATCTGACTCTCACAAAGACAGACAGTTAGCATGTTTCTTTAAATATCTGGGTAAAAATGATGCATGTTGGCCAGATTATGTTTATAGTAAATAAAAGTCTTCACTCTCTTGTCGTAAGTGATTAAGGGAAGCAGAGTTAAAGGAAATGTATCAGCCATCTTCCCACCACAGACCTACATAGTGTTCTTGAGTGGGAAAAGGAACACAACTTTCCACATCAGACAGACTGAATCATCTTAACATATCAATAAACAAAGTGCAGGCAGTTCGTCAGAAAGACAGACAACTTAAACACATTAAGAGCACAAGGCAATCAAATTAATCAGTACAACTAATACAATTAAAAAGAAAATGAAAGGAAGTAGTCGGGAGGATGTCAAAGACTGAGCTGGAGGTCATTTGTAAGCAGAAGGAGCAGACAGCTTTAACAGAAGACAGCTTCCACACTATGCTGCTATACTTTCTAAGCCTCTGTGATATTGTCCAGGACTTATGCTTTGATACTTTGATTCCCTTGAGTGGTTGCAGAAAAGAGCCCATTATTCCTCACTCTCATTGGTCATGATATGGCCAATTGTGCTTTCCCAAAAAAAAGGTGAATCCTCTTGTAAGGATTTGTTGTAATGCTGTCTGTCTTAGAGCTGTGAGCATTGGGCTGTGCTGCATTCTGCCTCCAGCTGGTCTTCAGCAGTGACAGTAATAACGAATGTGTGCTGTGAACGGCAGAGCCTCCCTCAGGACTGAATCAGAGTGTCCATTTAGCTAGCGCCTCAGTGCTGCTATCTGACTGAAGACAGAGAAACAGCATGTTATGTTGCCACTCAGGCAATTCTCCAGATACCTCAGCCTAGCAGGGCAGCACGCCCGTGTCTTCATGCTGGGAAAAAGACTGGCAGAGTGAGGCGGGGAAGAGATCAGTGGCAGCAAAAGTCTCACAAAACACGGATCACAAAATGTTGTGAAATGAGCAAAGCTTCTAAACATATCTCTGCACCATGAAAGCAAATCAGTAAATGTAAGATGAATACAAACTGGGACTAGTATTTGATTTGAGTAAAACACTACACACTGCTAAAGAACCCAGGCACCAGACAAAAGGTTGATTTTAAACCCTGACTTACATTCAGCCATAGTTTTTCTTATGGGTTACGCTTAAATATAAAAGATAAAATAAAAAAAGGTTTGGTTGTGATTGAAAAGGAAAAAAAATGAAAGAAAGAAAAACTCTTGTATTGTGACTAAACAAAATTCAGGTCTCCCACATGAAAATTGGATGATGACATGATCCACCACCACACAGACTCCTGTGGCTCCATTTACTTTGCTCCACCGCTCCCTGCACTGGCACTGAATGTTGGCACTGAACTTAAATTGTGTGCTACAAATGGATGACAGCATGCATTACTGACTGCTACAATTTCATTTTAGATGAAGGAGTAAGCAAGGTTACAAATTCCAAAAGCCTACACTTTTTAACTATACTATCACCTTGTACATTTTAGGGCAGTAGTGCATTTTAGACAGTTTAACAAATACAGTTGAAGTTCACCACCTGCTCCCAGGATAAATTAGACCAGTCAGTGTTTTAAAACTAGTGTCAAACTAGTTTTTAAAAAACTAGTTAAGCATCTCCTGTGGGCATCATCCCATTTTAGGATTCTTTCTTTTTAAAATTTCTTTGCATCTTGCACAATTTGTTTTTTTTCTCTTTAGTATGTTGTTGATGTCAGTAGTGCTGTCCTTTTATTAAATCATTTTTTTAGCCTTCTGAACCCCAAACTATGCCAGTGGTTTTCAAAGGCATGTTGTTTTTAAAATTTGCCTAAATGGCACCATTTATCAGAGACAGAAACAGAAAGAATTAGCAGATCTGGAACAAGCCATGTGGAAAATTAAGCAGCTCTAAGCTTATCATTATTATATATTATCATAATCACTCTTCAAAAAATACCAGAAGTAAACAGTTTGCCCCAACCACATTCTATAAAAAATATAAAATTTTGGTGCTCTTCAGCACAACTGTAAAGCCATTAGTGACTCAGCTGCAACCAGTAGTCATGTGACACAAATTCAGGGACTTCTCAGCTGGACTGCAGGCTGTGTTTACAAGTATGGAAACAAATTACATATGTAAGTTGTAAATATCTGTAGTATGGAGAGCCACCATTTCTTTCCAGTGTTTGTGACACCTGTTGGCACATGGAGACATGTAGTACATGCTGATTGTAGTTTTCCTTAAAAGTTCCTATGAAATAGATAATCAATGAAATTCAGCTTTTGTTACCTTCACCTAGGAGGTTATGTGATGGCCAGCATTGGTTTGTTTGTTTATTTGTTTGTTTCTTTTAACATAAAATAACTTAATGGATGGATTAGGGTGAAATTTTCAGGAAATGTGTAAAATGGGACAAATAACAAATGATGAAATTTTGGGACTGATCTGGATCACCGTCTGGATCCAGGAATTTTTTTTAATCTAAGTGTAACCAGGTGAACAATTAAATGTGGTTTGCTCTGAAAGCCACCAGAGGGCACTCTTGTTTTTGGGGTAGCCCCCTCTGACCACATGAAATTTTGGGTCTCCACGTGACAGACAGCACAATGGTGGAGTTCTCTTTCCTTCCTAAGCGACATACGCACGGTTGGGCCGTCATTCTTATCTCCGGTTGTCTAAGAAGCTGGGAGGCTGTTAGGAGCTGCTGTGCTAGAGGCCGCAACTGTTCATTAGGTCGGATGGGGTGAAGGCCGCATTGTCAGTAGGAAATTTGAACTGTGTGTATTTACATCTGTATCTGTAACGTTCCGTACAAAATATGTGAATTGAGAAATTGTGTTGGGGGTGGACTGAAGCTCCATGGCAGAGGTATGCGCTCTCTGAGTGCTTTTCTAGTTTGTCTTTGACATTATTACTTTTCTATATTGCATCAAAGTTTTGTATGTTCTCTCTACTTTTAGCCATGACTAGAGGTGCAGAACGATTAATTGCTAAATGGTTGTAGGCTTGATTTTCCCAGTAAAATATCCGTCGAAGCAGTTAAATTGTTCCTGAGGGCAAACTTTTTGAGGCAATGTAAATTTGTCAAGAAATCATTGCAAATAAGTACTACTTAAGATAGTCAAGGACTAAATGGATAAATTGGTTAACAGAAAAATTTAGATATCTATCTGAAGAACTAATCCATAGTCAAAGTCTATCTTTGTGAAACTGACCACTGCTTTTTATGCAGCAAAAAGTGAAGTAAACGCCTTTGAAGTGCTGAAATTACAATGACAGGCAATGCATAATTTTCATCCTTTTTTGTAACACATGCACACATTGGAACGGAAGGTTAATCTGTTTTATCCAAACCTGACCATTTTTCTCAGACTAACCCAGACTTAAGCAATTGTTTTGAAGCTAAACCTACCCATAAGTCTAATTTAAACTTAATGCTTTATTTGCCAACACCATACACTGACCTTGGGACTGGTGTTTCTTGTTTTCCAGGACAGCAACATTTTAAGAGTCAGACCTCAAAGAGACAAATCTAAATAGTGTTTGCAGCACTGTTTCCTTCCTCTCACCCAATCACTAACCCTCTCCACCTGCTGTCCTTCGCTCTTCATTCTCTCTCTCAGCTTCTCTCAGCACACTTTATTTCTGTACACCCACTGAATTTTAATCACACACTCTTTTCATCTCTTTCCATCTCTCTGCACCCCATTTGACTTTGAGCTCTCATTGCTCAGTGGATTTCTCCAGCATCTGTCCGTTCTCCACACAAAGTGTAACGACTTTCTCTGTGTTCTGCCCACGAATCCTCCTTCCAGCTCACATCAGTGTCAGCCCAGTGCCTCAGAATCACAACAGCGGTTCACAGCACACCAACGGCTTCTGGCTCACTATTAATTTATTTTAATAATGAAGCAAGCTCTGCTCTTTAAAATCACTGAGACTGAACATTTTCACATATTACACTGGAGTGAGAGAGAAGAGAGGCAGTAATTTTCTGTTGCATTTCATCGCGTCTCTCTGGGACGTGATTAGGACCTGCCTCATCGAGACATGTGTCAAATTAGTGCTCAGTTATTTCCCTGCTGTCCTGAGCCAACAGGCCCTTTGTGTGAGCTTAGATTTCCTCATGTGTTGGGTTTTAGACACAGAACGTCAGCTGAACACAAAACCTAAACAGAGCTGGCAGATTAAAGCAATCTAACAAGCAACACAGTTAGCCCCTTTCTACTGCAGGAAATGTAACATTACTTTTGTTTCCACTGCTCTCAGCTTTGGAGACGTGCTCCTGCAATTACATTTTAACTGTTCTCTGGTGGCAACACTCAATCCAACTTCCAGGTACTTGTCAGTACTGACAGACGTGATTCATCAAGCAGGTGTGTCATCACATCACAGCCCACATTTTACTACTGCTATCATCCAAGACAATGAAATACTGTAATCATTTAAATAAGAATTACTGTGGAGAGCAGAAGACAAGCTGACATGTCTCGGCCCTGAACAGCATTTGGGAAGATGAGGTCAATCAGAGGATTCAGCACAAACATGAGATAAAATACATCAATGCAAACATCTTCCAGTGTTATTCATCCCAGAACTGTTTGCTGTCCCTATAAAAGATGATGATTTTATATTTTTTTTAGCTTGAGATATTTTTTAGCTTGAGATAAGTGTGTATTGTGTGGATAAGACCGTATTGCACTTGTGCAATTAAAGGGAAAAGGAGTAGTGGTGGCAGTGGCACAATGAAGATGTCGTAGTTTGACTACCGTTTTGCTCACCAAATACCTGCATCTGACTTCTGTGTGGTAGATATCGGCATTCCAACCAACATCGTGGTACTCTGCTACCAGCTCTGTATATCTGAGGTGTTTCCCGCCACTGGCTGCAGTCATGCCTTCTTCTCAAGGGATGGTGAGCTCAATAATGAGGACCCCTTTTCTAAGCTACAGACCACAGCTGGCCAGAGAATAGCTGTTACAATCCAGCGAATAACAGCTGTTGTTGTCAGAACCAGTTAAAGGAAAACTTTGAAGCATCCCAACAAACCTAATAGTAAACCTTAATGTATTTTTAAAGACTAAAGTGTATTTTGACCCAATGGTTTATTCTTTTGCTGACTCCAGCTGGAAATTGGAAACGCGACCAAATCAAATATGAACTAACTGATTTGGTTCAGACTTTCTGGCTTTTCAATTTGATCCAAACCTAAACTACACATGTAAAACCTTCTTTAGATCTTTCTCCAGCAAAGAGAGATGGTCTCAGTCTAGATCAAACTGAACTGCATTTTGGTTTATTTCTAAAGTCAAAACATTTTTTGGATGTCCTGGACTTTTGGAGTAATAATGGGAAGTCACTGTAAAACTGGAAACATGAGTCACAATAGCACACAAGGAGAGAAAGAGACCAAGTTTTTAACTGAAATATGGTCCAACTGCATTCTAGGGGCAGGGGGACAAAAGAAAACCAACACTTTCCAGGTATTTTCAAAGAGGATGAGAGATAGGATATGAAAGAACAGATAGCAATGACACCTGAAGATAAAGAAACTGCAGCAGCAGTACACAAAGGTGTACAATGATGTTAAAAAAAAAAAGCAGAACAATGACCGATAAGAATTTCCTTTATGCGATGACCTGGATAGCGTTCTGAGTACACGTCTACAAACACATCAATGTCAAATATGAAAAGGCAAAGTCCTGCCCTTTCTGGTGGACCACTGTGGAACTTTATGCCGGAAAAAATTATGTGCCTTAATCAATGGTAAGAGAAAAGTAATCTTTTGATCCATTTTGTTTTGCACCCTGAATTACAAATATGAAATCAAAATTTGTCTTTACACTGTTGAGGATTGAGACTGAAAATGTGTAATTAGAAAAACAAAACATCCCAAAGTCGCCTAAGTTTTTGCCACCCTGCTCCCCAAAGACACTGAAGATCATGGATGGATGGATGGATGGATGGATGGATGGATGGATGGATGGATGGATGGATGGATGGATGGATGGATGGATGGATGGTTGGATGGATGGTTGGATGGATGGATGGATGGATGGATGGATGGATGGATGGATGGATAGATAGATAGATAGATAGATAGATAGATAGATAGATAGATAGATAGATAGATAGATAGAATTGATTGATTGATTGATTGATTGATTGATTGATTGATGTAGTTCACTTAGCAGTTTCACACAAAAAACTATATATACTTTACCATCTTTACAATAAGCTGTGACTTTCCTGACTTCCTGCAAAATTATTTTTAAATTGACAAATGTGTAATTAATGGCAAAATTCAAACGTGATCAAAGAATTATTTTTCTCATGTGAAGGCAAATAAATCACAGCGGCGTGTTGAGGTCGTTGAGGTTTCTTTAATCTGACGGGTGCAGGAGGAAGTGAGCAGACGCTCCGCACACAGAGAGAGTCATACCAAGGAGACAATTAGTGGCTGCAGTAGCATCTGACAACTGCTGCAGAGAATCGGCAGCACCCGCAGACACATGATGCGGCTTCATGCTGCCAGTCAGGATGGCCCTACAAGTTTAAAACTAGCGTGAACTACGTCAGCCCCACAAAGTCTGCATTACACGTCTACATATTACAGTGGGAGTGAATAACAGAACTGTGTCCACCACACTAACTGTGCGTGTGTGTTTATGGGTTAGTGAAATCATAAAAACCCCCTGCAGACAGGAAAAGACAAACAAGTAGATATATATAGAGAGAGATAAAATCAGTGCTCGTCCACAGCTCTGTGTGATGTGTGTGTGCGTCATCTTACATCATTATAAATCTTTCTTTGACTGAAAATGCGCTAGCTGGCGTCAGTCTTTCAACTAGCACAGATGGATGACTTCCATGGATAGACTAGCACTGACACAAAGGCTTTGCTTTGCGTCATAAGAACATTCTGTTATCTGAGATAAACGCTACAATAAACAGCACTAGTGTGCTTCCTTGTCACTTTAATGTGACTAAGAAAAATGGCTTGCAGTTTATACGGGCAGTCACACTTGCATGTTCTGTGCCAATTTGGGACTTAGTATTCCCTTTATGTAGTGAAGTGATGTAGGGATGCAGAGGTTGGGATTGTGATTTAGATGTGATAGCTTCCAGAAATGTATTCACCTTTTTGTTTTCTGCAACAACAATCCAGACCTTTATCATGCGTTTTAGTCCCCTAACCATAACCTTCTGCCTGCCTGAGTTTTGTTGGACCCATTTTTAGCTATCCTGCAGTCTTTAAAGATCTCAGGATGTTCTGCTGAAGAACAGTGATTTTCTTCAGTTATTCCTCAAAACTTTTACTATTTATAAAAAAGATTCCCTTACCTTAACAAAGTTATTATTTTTAAGCCGAACCACAATGTTTCCTTGACTCCAAATAAATAGTTTATTTGACCCACACCTAACCCAACTCTAAAGAACCATACTGTGTTTTTAGGTTTCTCCTTTTTCTTCACCGTGTTTTATTTCATATTTTGTGCATTTAAATGTAAAAATGAAAACTTACACAGCCCCATGTCCATGCCAATGGGCGTTATTCTCTCCCACAGAAAACACTCATCCTGACCCGCCTTGCCTTGTTTCAAGCCCAGGCTTTTCTTGCATTACTAAATTACTATGTTACACATTTGCATAACACCTACCTAGCGGGTAGTTTGGTATGCCCTCAAAGATTGACAAGCTTCCTCATGGTCCACCGTTAATTCCTCACTGGAGCCACTTCTGCTAGAGCTAGATCTTTCTGCCTGTTCTTGTAGATCTGTGATTATGGTACTTAACTGATATTACCACACTTTTTGTTGAGCTACCCACCAAACAGAGCAGACTGAGCTTTTCCTGTGGGGGACCTTATAAAGACAGGAGTGTTTTAGATAGAGGATGTAAAGAGGTGCCTGAGCAATGTAAAATCTGAGAAAAATAATGTGCTTTTAAGCATTAAAGCATATAAACATATTCTTGTAGACCCCCCAAAAATTTTTGAACATGCAAATGCGCAGAACCTGGTCTTTTCAACTTTATTCACACAATAGTTTTCTCTTGGTATTAAAGAAAGTGAGACTCACAACGAATGCTGTCATTTAAAAGAATTCAGGGTTTTCTGACATTCTTCTGTGGTGAGAGGGTTGCTCAATAACAATAAAGTAGCTAAGTGTGAATGTAACGACTATCAAAACAGCTGCAACAGCATTGAACATCTAGAAATTGCTATTATTCCTGATGACTGCAGCTCATTTTAATCGATGGCAGCAGACTGACTTCAAAGTTGTGTTTAGTCTGCTGTGGGATTCTGTTATGTGCTACGTATTTCTTTTGTTCTTCTTCTACACTACACAGGCTGTGGCTTTGAGTTTTGCTGTTAACAGAAGTTTATTGATGTTTTCCCTCCAAAGCTTGAAGCTTGATTCTGGAAGCTTGCTGGTTTTATAAAAGGTTAAACGATTCTAATTAGACTAAAGTGCACAGTGCACACTCCAAGTTTTTCTTTGCATGCTGTGCCGGTGGATACTTTAACACATCTGCTTCCTCCTTTAACACTCTTCTCCCTATGTCTTAATCACTTTTAGAGTGATTTAACCTTTTCTTTCTGTGTCTGTACTGAACTCCATTAATATTTACACAACCTCATGTGCTCATTTTTATTGAAGTCAAATCTGTCTCCTTTTACGCCTCCCTCTACGCCTCCCTCTGAAGCTGACCAAGCGTTCTCTTCATGAGCTCATTTCGATATGCTGCAAAGCAAAAAGTGTGAGCTCTAAATCCTGCTCCCAGCATTCTCTTGGGGCTCCATGTGACAAGCTTTGATGTGAATAACCTGCAAAGATAGCTGGTGACCTTCACTTTTCCTTGGAACTTCTCCAGGCCTGTAACTACGTTGTCAGGTCAAACTTCTCAAGAGAAACTACCAGATTGTGTATGCAGGAACAGTTTTTATCACAACTGCTGGCATGTTGAGTGTTCAGACTCTTAATATGATGATCCAGCTAAGTGAATCATTTTCTCTCACCCAAAAAACACATCTTTTCCAAAATGGTTTCCAGAGTGTATAATTATTTCAAAAACACTGGTTTAGTTTTTTAGTGTTCTAAGTTTTAGTGTGCTTTTAGTGGGTAAACAAAGCATTTAAATCTTCATATAGCCGATTATACTCCCCCAAACGTTGTTTTATATCTGTATTTATGTTGTTTTGCCTCACACATTATTGCTTAAATTATTGTTTGGTCAACTGAACTGTGTGTGCCACTCCTTAGTGCAATGTAAAGAGGAGGTTTAGCTGTTTTCTTGCTTTTTCTTTCTTATATGCAGACCGAAATCTCTGGTCGAACCAACTGAAAACACTTGTCTGGATGCAGGTTGTTTAAACAAATCTGATGGCTTACTGTTGTCCTAGCGATTCTCTCTCATCTGTGTTTTTCTGTTGACCTTTTAAATTATTAAGTGCAGTTATTTATTTCTCCAAATGACCTGGACAAGGTCAAAAACAAAGCATAACATGTTATTTTTCAGCACTTACTAACTACAGCTGACAGTTCAGCTCCTCTCTGCTGTTAGTGTAACTGCTTTCATTGCTTCCACTTCAGAAGACGCCTGAAGTGCTCAAAGCACCCTTATACTTTACTGAAATTTCACCTGCTGTCTTTGCTTTCAGCACATCCACTTTAATTGAACCCGAAGCTCATTTCTTCTTATTAGTGACGCATAGATTGGGTCTGACAACATCCTTATGTACGCAATTTCAAGACCCGCACCTTGGCGCACATGACACAACTCAGTGAGATATATGTGTTATGTTATGGTTATTTTGCACTGAAGTAGGCAAGTTTAATTTTCTGCTTTTATTTTTAGCTGAGACCTTTTTTCCTCTGTTGTTGTTTAATACAAACTGACCCTACAACTGACCTAATGAAAGTCTAGTCGGCTAATTCATGCAAAATGAAAAATTAAACCTTACTTTTTTGTCATTAATAACATATTATTTCTCCTGAATTCAACCTATCAGAAGTACTGATACTGACACTGATTGTGTGTAAACTGACCAGTCACTGTACATTTATAGGAAAGCATGCCAAAGGGTACCTCATGTAAACAAGAGAGATCACAGTCCTGTTGACACATCAGCAAGGCAAACAGAGTTTCTCAATATCAAATAATAAGTAAAAGTAGCTATATTTACAAAAAAAACTTTAATAATAGCACTGTGGACCAAGTAACAACATCCAGGCCTGAAAAATGAAATGAACACGGAAGTGATAGAAACTGCAGTTCCTTGAATGACCACTTGACCCCAAAAGTTAGTCAGTCCCATAGAACCCTATGTAAAAAATGTCCACCTTTACAGCTGAAATTAACATGTTTACAGCTTGGTACTTAAACAGTTGTGGTCTCTACCTCTACTTTCCCTGTTTGTGACAACTGCACAATGGGTGAATTTTTATATAACTCATGTGTTTAAATTGTATTAATGTTTTAATTTATGCATGGTTAAGGGCGTGGTCCCTTTGAGTGACAGGTAGGTGAGATTACAGGACAGTCCATGACCCAGAGACATTTGCATGGCTGGCCTCAGCTTCACTTCTTCAACTTCTGCTTCAACATTTTACATACAACAAATCACCACAAACACTCAAACGTTTAAACGTCTTTTTAAAGTGTAAGTATTTATTAAAGTTTTAGGAATGAAAGTAAACAACTTTTTGGACTGATGTTGCTAGCAAGCATTTTTGACATTTGTCATTTTTAAATTTTTATACCATAGTTGCTCAAAGTTGTCCGTGTTCCTGGATGAAATCCTGTAACAACCAAGGATGTAAGCGTGTAATTTTTAAACTGGGTTAAGGTTAGGCTTCCAGTACATTTCATGGTTAATAAATACAATTTAATCATGCTGTCTACATCACACGTAGCTGATGTGGTTTAAAATGGCTCAACCAGCACAAGTTGGCAAGTTTAGCAAAAGGACAGTATAACAGGGAATACAGCAACAGTAAGTGTTAATTGGTTTATTTTTGTACTGGATGGTTATTGGCTGTTTCTCAGCCTTTGTGTGCTGTACCCCTTTTTGAATTACTGGAAGCATTTCCTAGCATAAATCAGTGGCAGCAAGTGAACTTCACAAAGGCACAAAGAAATAGCAGCTACCATTTTACTGAATATTATCCACACTGACAATGTGCCACAGTGTGTAGTATGAGAAAAACAGATACTGTGGCATGTGTCAGGGGCACCACAGCACACCTGCGCTTTGTACTTGGAGTAAATTGAGACTCTTCAAATCCAGTCCAATACCTGCAGCCACTGAAGCTTCTTTCTCTGTGTTTACCATTGAAAATTTGAATGCAGAGCTATTTGGCTGTCAGACTCCTAAATATTGACAGGTACTAATAAAGACTCAGGTAAACATTCTCTATGAGTACCTACTGAGCTGAAATTGAACATCTTGCTGAAAACAAAGGAAACAAGCATCTTTCACTCACAACTCTTAAGTTGAAGTTGTGTTTTGTGTTGCTTTCAGTGCCTGGAGCTCCTCCCAGGAAGGTGGAGGCAGAGGCCCTCAACTCCACTGCCCTCAGGGTGACCTGGAAGCCTCCCCTTTCTGTGAAGCAGCACGGCCAGATCAGAGGCTACCAGCTGGTCTACTCCAGGCTAGAAAATGGGGAGCCTCACGGCCAGCCGCTCATCATGGACGTCGCCCTGCCTGACGCCCAGGTACTGTCTCCGTCTCTCAGTTCAGCCCAGTGTCAGTGTCATTCATTAAACTTGCTGTGATGATGGCTGACTAAGAACTAAAGAAGGAGGAGTTTGGTTGAAATTCCAATATTCAGGGGGAAACACTTTTGTTTTCTTACATGCCATTTTTATGGTTGACAACACAAACAGCATCTAAATTGGAACAAAACAGAGGGAAGATTTCAAGGGAAATCGCATCAGCAGAGCATCTATTGACAATTTATGTGCCGGACACACATACAGGAACAACAAACACAGCAGAGTAAGTCAATCGATTGTATTATTTCAAGCTAACATTTAGTTATGACACCCTATAGTACATAATGTTGAATATATGTTTTAGCTGTTTGCTAGCAAAACTAAATTATCTCTATTAGTCTAAAGTGTGCCAGGATTTTGCTTCCACACCGTTAGTTGGATCCAAACATTAGACCTCATATAAAATAAAAATACAAAAGTCACATTTATTTGGTTTTGCATTTTTTGAAAATAAAAAACATGTAGAATCAGCATACCGAATTTTTCAAGTGACCGACTGGAATAACTCCTACATGCTATAGATATTTGACATCTTACATTTTGTATTTGTTTCCATACTTGTCTCTTCTCTCCTCTTTGCTGACACTGCCTGCGGTTCACCTGAAAGCTCCCTGAATTTTTAGCACAGGACTGTTACTTGCACATGAGTCAGTCGTACATGATACATTCAAGGACTTTTGAAAAGGTGCAAATCCAGCAGTTTTCCTGTTTCTACAGTTTCTGGCTGTTGTAAATGTAATTAAAAAAACACATAACATGCCGTTCAGACACACTGGTGGGTTTCGGAGTTCAAAGGGTTCAACTACGATTTAAAATATACAACACAGCATCTCATAATACAAAACATGCAAAACAATAAAGGAAGAGATAATAATGATAATTGCAGTGTGGACTGACTATATATTTACCTGAGTGGATGAAGAACTGAATATGCAGCGAAGCACTTCACGTACAGTCTGAGGAATTCAAACAAGCGCCTCAGCTTAATGTTCTGTCATTCAGCATCTGTGCACTGTTAGATGTTACCAAACAAGCAGCCAAATTTGCTCCCTTATAACATTAAATAATGGAACTGATGTGAAAATTTGGATTCACTTAGTCCCTTATGCTCATGATGCCTATTAATTAAGGCTTCAACGGCATAATAAGTTTAAATATCCATCTGTGTTGCAGAACACAGCCGTTCTCCTCGCTGTCGTAACATTTATAACTCACTGCCAATCTCTCTGTTCTCACACCAGGTGTCAAATATCTCTGAATGACAAAAATGCATCACTCTAACAGACAGATGAAGCCTGAATTGTTATGTATTCAATGTGTGAATTAGGCGAATGGAAGAAAAGGTAGTAAAGGGACACTTCTTGAAGCATATAACATTATCCATTGTATAGCATTAGGTCTCAGCTAAGGAGGATTAGTAATTCTAATCCTAACAAGTAGGATTAGGTCATTACTGATTCAAGCATTTACACCTTAGCCATTATGAAATGTGTATGCATTCAGGAAAAAGACTCAGTGCTTTCATTTAATTTAATTTGATTGTCTTTTTTTTTTAATTGGAGAATGTTTGACTTTATTACGCACAGCTGGCACCCATCCGCCCCCACATCCAAAATAAAACATCTCTTCCAGAAAAGCTTCAACATAAGAAGAATGGTGTGCAACTGCAGCAGATACATACATATTTTAAGAAAACATAAACATTAGAAACAGATTTAAATAAAATCCAAATGACACAGCATAAAGGTGACTGGGATTATTAAATATTCAAAACATCAGCTTACTATTTTAGGGTTGTCATGGACATCAAAATAAGCAGATTAGGATGATTTTTCAGATGCTGACGCTCCGTACAGAATGTGCCTTCAAAACCTAATATGTGCAAATGATTTCTTATCTTCCCCTGAATCAGAAAAGGGATGAAACAGATTAGAATAGCTGTGTGTGGTCTGCAGCTTCCTGATGAAATTGCATTTGTCATTAGATCCAAATGCCGTGGTATTTTTAAGATGCACTTCCACTGCCTTGTTATTCCATTAGAATAATTGCATTTCATGTTTGCCGGAGTTTTATTTTTATTCCAGCCTGCAGTTGTGGAAAAAAGCCACAAATATGGATGTGTGAATAATAGAAAAACATAGATAATCCTGCTTAGGGATGCAAACTTATGCAGGTGATGTTCGTGTTCTGGGTAGTTCGGTACTTGACGTGTCGTGTGTTTCCTCCATAGTCTGAAATGCAGAAGAATATTCAGAAAGTTTTCTTTTTTTTTTAATGACGATGAGTATCAGCAGCAGTAACACTGATGATGCTTGACATTTGAAATCTTTGTTTTGCTAACACTTAACATGGAATGGTGCTTAGGCAGCTTCATGAGAGAAGTGTGACACATTAAGTGCATCATAAAATAACTGTCCTCCCTCACATATAATAAAAGCCCTCAAAAATATGCACCCTTATTAAGAGAACAACGGTTTTAGAAAGAGGCTTTTAAAAATCAGTATGCAGTGTCTTTGAGTGTTGTGAAAAGCACTTTATAAGTATTATTATAATTTTCTTATTAAAATTGAAGTTAAAGAAAGTGTTTTCTCCCCTATACATCCATTAGTTTTGAAGTTTCAGTAAATATCTTTGTGTGGCTGGATAGCGGAGAGTGTTGACAAAAATTATATTAATAGTTTCCATTCATTTTTCTCCATGAGGCAGCATTAGACAATGTGGATTTGGATTTGCATGATGAAAAGTCATGCTGCATTAGTTGCTAGCAGTTCTTTTCACACCATAACCATCACAGATGTACAGAGAGCTGCCACAGAGTGACTACTGATCCTCCAGAGACAAGAGATTCAAGAGCTTTAGAGACAACATTTGAGGCAATAAGGCCCTTTTTCGATGATTTTTCTTTAGATTTATAGATGTTTTTCCATGTTCGGCTCAGATATTGCAACTTCGAGTGGCACAAGGGGACAAGTCAGTAAATCTAAAGAACTGCAGTTTCTAAAGTATCTATGGAGAAACTTCTTCAGTCGTAGAGCAGCAAATTTGCTGGTCCCAGTAAGTTGCTGGTGTTATGAGATATCAGATGAATACTCAAACGTTGTAGTAGACATGTTTGCCTGTAGTTATAAAGTGAATTTAAAGCAAGCTTTTGAAATTTAGCCAGACAACACAAGAAAAAACATGAATTAGCAAACAAGTGAGGCTGTGTAGTGTCATCAGAAGGTGGCGCGATAGGCTACGCTAGAAAGAGTAGAAGAAGCTGGAAACTAAACTGGTTGTTTGCCAACTGCCAAAACATCACAGAGGAGTTGAAATGAACAAGATTTTGACCATCTACAAGAGAAAAATGAAATGAAACGTTCAGGAATTGTTTCTGTCAGCCAGGTTTCATGCTGTTTGGAGGTGCAGACAATAAAAGAATTAGCTGATCAGTCGTGAAATGTTCATTCATACATTAGAAGTTATTCAGAGATTGTGTAATTTCCCATGAAGTTCACTAACTCTTTTTAGAAAAACTTAAAAACCACATCAATCGAGCATCAGAACTTTTTTGTGACTTTAAAGGTTTTTTTTAATTTTGCTATTTCCTTCAACTTTTCCTAATGAGATACTTAAAAATGAGTAAACAACAACAACAACAAAAACAAAAACAACACAACATCATGGAAGCATGGCTAGTGTGATATTATTAAAGAGCTTATATTCTGCTATTTTGTTGTCTCCTTTCGTACAGTATGTTCTGTAGCTGTTATTTCTGCGATATGTGAAGTTAAAAACCTGTGAATGTGCAGAATTTGGTTCTTTGTTTAAAGCTCTTTCTGTCAGATGTTTGAGTAAAAATACAGACAGTATTCAAAGCTGTTGTCCCTTTTGCAGTTTTATGTGTTGCTGGGATCCTCCAGCTTTATCTTATATCCTGAATGTCTTTGGGATTCTGTCCTTGAATTGCTTTTCATGTTTACTATTTCTAGTTATGTTATGTACAGATCACTGAGGTGCTGTTGGAGGTGGACCTCCAGCATGAGCAAAGACTTATTTAGGTGCTGCTTTGGCAAAAGTATGTTTGCCGAAACACATAAGGCTATACATGGATCTTTATTGGTGAATACTTCTTTTAGTTTAAATCATTTGGGAAAGGTTCACCTGCTTTACAAGTGATGATTGTTAGGTGTAGACATCAGACAGGGGCTAGTTAACACGAGCAGCTGTAAGCAGCATGGCTGAGAAGAAAAAGATAAGAAAGACACCTAGACAATTTCAAAGAGAAAAAAAGAGTGTCGTGGATTAACAGCAGCACGAGTGAGCACTTGTGAGCCTGCTGGAGCGGAAGTCAAAGGCTGGATGTTTAAAAGCCCTTGGTGAGGTGGTGCGCAGCTTCTTCCCTCTCAGTTTGTTTTGTTCTCCAGAAGCAGCGTCTCACCTGATTTCCTTTGTAAGCAGCATTCCTGTCTTATCTGTGCAAGGCAGGAGGCCTGATAAAGGGCCCACATCTCACAACCCATCTTCAACCTCTTACCTAACACGCACACACTTCACACCTCACACACACACACACACACACACACCTGCTGAGGGGACTTTTCTTGAAGGAACTGTCTTCAAGCCTCATCTGTGATAAGTTTAGTCTGTCCCTCTGGCATCAGTGATGGTGATGAGAATCAACACACGGTCTGTGGAGTGACCCTCTGCATCACATACACACATTACACAGACACACATACTACACGCACACACACACACACACACACACACACTCACAGACGACTTAGGGGCTTAACTCACTATGACCCATCCACACACACACACACACACACACACACACACACACCCCTTGTGTGTACATTCTACATATGTACATTCTGTTATTTCTTCATCTTTAACTTTCTGGTAACTTAGTTTGTTTTGCATTAGAACAAAAAAAAAAAATCTGTGTTCAGAGTTGTATTTATGAGGTCCAGAGTGTCCCTTTCTTTTTTAAAAGTTCTTACTACCAGTATATTTTAAAGGTTACCATAAATACGAATATAGCATGACTCAGTGGATTTTCAAACCAAAAAGAGTTTTTGCCAATAACTTAATGTGGATTCATAATTTAACGTTGTCGTCTGTCTTCTGCTGGCATTATTAGCCTAAATGAATCATAAATCCACATAAACCCTAGTATTTGCAGCATATTTATCCTTCGAACCCGATTATTTTATTGTGAAACGACAACAACAGACACAGAAAGGAACAGCATGCACCTGCCCATTTTCATATGATTTCTGATAGTAGAACTTTATCAACTGATGACCCCAGCACAACTGTATGAGAAATGCAACACACACAAGTTAGCTGACTTAAAAGCAGCCCCACTGACGATGTCTCTGTTATGTTCGAGCCGACTTTGACTCAACATACAGACATGGCAGTCTCCATCAGGTTCACAGTTCAAAGTTGTGAGCACACAGGGGTGTTCATAGGTGGATTAATCTTAGTAGGCTGTTGATATAACTCTTTTTTTTCTAGTTTTGGTGGAAGTAACACCAGTTATTGTGTGACCACTTAGAATTTATTGGGATGAGAGCGTATCGAATAATTAGTCGACCTGGAGACTCCAGCATTAGAGTACTGAATACTAAGTTTATGTTGTTGCTTAGAGCAAGAGGTAATGGAAACAATAATCTTCATAATCACTTTGTACAAGGACCCAGTATAGAGAAGAATATAAATACCTTGGTATTTGTAAAGATGACAAACCTACGGTCAGATATGATAAAAATCTGGTAAAGAAATGAAGGCAAAAACTATTTTTGTGTCGAAACAGACTCTCCTGTGCTTCATAGGAAATGATTATTGGAACAATTTTTTTTTTTTTTTTGGATGACAGTGACGTGATTTCATTGTTCAGTCTCCCCTGGGTTACATTCATTGTGTTGCACTTGGTTGTTCACAGTAAAAGTAACTTTCCATCCAAATACGGGTCTGATGGAGTGGACTGGGTCCTTACTGGTGTACAAACACAGCACAGAGTTTGACTGTGTTACCTGCTCATTGTACTGACATCACACGTTCACTGTCATTTGTGAATTTCGTCTGTGGTGTGCAAATGAGTTACTTCAGGAGATTACTGTGCCAGCAGAAGCAGTTACACCACAGCTGCTTCATTTATCCTTGTCAAACCAGTGGACACCAGCCTCCAGTGCTGCTGATGAGGTTATGGTGTCTTTACTAAAGCACAAACCAAACAGCAGAGTTTTTGAAAGCCACTGAGCTGGTTTGTGAGCGCTGAGCTGCATGTTGTCTCCACTGAAGCTGCCTGAAAATCCCTCAGTAGTTGCACTGAGGCTTGGCTCGTCAGCGTCAGTACACATCACTGTTTTGTCACAGAAAAAGAGACCTTGATGACAAAGAAAAAAAAAAGTTCAGTCATGCCAAATTATGGGAGCTCAGAGTCAGGGACCAAAGCTTTAATTGGCTGCTCATTTCTTGTCCTCCACTGTTTGTTTTAGACTTGAGTCCCTCCCTCTCTGTTGCTGTTTTACTGGCAGACCCACAGATTTTAAGATCTCAGTGAGGCGTACTTTTGGACGGCTGAAGAATGGTTGAAGGGGCCTCTTATCCCTCTCAGTGTTGACGGCTATGAAGCGTGAGCCTCGCCTGATTTGATAAGACATGGCAACCTCTCATCTCTGTTTTTTGGAGCCCAGAAAAACAAACCCGGCTCCAAACCCAGGACAGTGTCTTCATTGTCTTTGGAAGCACCAGTTTTCCACATGAGCCCATCAAGATACAGACGTGAATATGGGCATTTTAATAACCAACATGTTTTGGAGAAAGACCTCCACCACAGAATAGGTGAAGCCCAGTCTAAATATGCAAAACAAAACTGAATTGTCCTCTGAACACTGAATCAAAAAAGGAAATTCATATTATGCCTTCAACCTAGAGACTACAGAACAAAGGTGCACAGCAAAGATAACAAAATACTATTTGTGAAATCTTTATTTTAATAGAAATTACTAATGTGGTTCTTCACAGAAGGTTCTTAGGACACCTTCACATCTGTAGTTGTGTTCATGTAGGCTGGATTGAAGGAAAAGTCCCATGTGGCAAAATCAAATCCGACCAACAGTAAATCATGCAGCACTTTGCAGCACCTGTCACAACGAGTTTGTGAAGAAATAATGAGTGTGTAATAAATAATTAAGAGCAGGTTGTCATGACATGCCATGGCTGCTGTTTGTAGCATGTCTAGCTGAAGAATGGGGCACAATTGACTGATTTAAATGTCAGTTTTGGGCAGGGTTAAACACCGATATAAGGGGTTTGAACTTCAGTGTCGGCAAGGTCAAACAACACAAGTTCATAACATGAAAAGGAGCTTCCCATAAACATTACTTAGCTAACAGCATCACTACTCAGCTTTCATCAAGTTCCAGTTATTTATATCACTTTGTTTCTATCCAAAGGGATGTGTGCCCTCAACATTGACATTATTTCAAAACTATAAACAGTAGTGGAATGTGACTAAAGTACATTTTGAATATATAAAAATAAAAGGTATTTATATCTTAATTTACTTTACAACTTTACAGTTATACTCCACTATATTAAGAGGCAAATATTGTACTTATATTATTGTATGTATACTCCATTACTTGTGTTTGACAGCTATAGTTACAAGTTACTTTTCTGAGTACAGTTTTTCATACCCTACTTGTTGATGTATGTCACTTTTTTAATTGTTTGTGATGAACATTAGGAATAATGTTTACCTTTATTGGTTGAAGAAATTCTCCTGCTTTCTCCTATTTAATGACCCTCTTGGAAATTTGCATTGTCACAAAGCTGAAAACTGTGTTTGTGAGATCATGAAAAGTTGACTTTAAAAGAGGTACATGTTGTCACAAGACAGTGACGCTACAGACATATGAATTCTATACTAGCCAACATTATATTGTACACACATTAACAGCTACAGTAGTAAAAGCAACATACACATCAATGCAGCAGTAATATTAAAAACATCACATATAATAGTAAAATACTGATAGTGAACATTGTCCTGCAGGATTAATACTTTTAGTTTTCATACTTTAAGCATGTTTTTCTCATAACATTCACACTGACACTGAACACCTAATCACAAACAATTTTTAAATCGACCCAGATTTAATAGTTACACATCCAACCATGGTGGGAGGATTAAACATACAAGGTTGAACACCACCATATTCTGCAGGCTGCATTCAGGCTCATGGTTTGGTGTTGGGAGGTGCACAGTGAGTTCACGAACAAGTTCCAAAAACAGCTGACTGCTGCTGCAGGAAAAACCAAGATAAAATGAAGATCTACTTTGTATGCAAATTATTTATCACACAGTGGGGACCATATTTGCTCACAGTAACATCTGTAGGATTCAAGACCAGATCTTCTCAGAAACATAAGACAAAACAGACTGTGAAGTTGCAAATGTTGACTAGAGCACCTAGCAGGCCTAATATGTCTACTTTGTCTTGAAAAAAGTAAGATGCAGCTGATATGATGAGTACATCGCCTGCTGGAATGTTTTGCAGAAGTATTCAGTGGGAACAAGTTGTTTTCAGACGTCTTATCAGTCATCAGTTCTCTTTCTGTTCCTATCTGGTCTCTTTGTCGGTCTGTTGGTTGCCATCAGTGCAAATCAGAAGAAGGGGTAGGGAAAGGCGAGAGGACAGATAGGTAATAATACGAGATAAGATTAAATTTTAATGTCCCCCTTGGGAAATTGGCAAATAGAATATAACTAATTATTCTGCCTTTAACAGGCTGCATTTTTGGATTTTCAGCAGTTCGGGGTCATTGTGCCCTGCTGTGAACAGCTCTCATTCTCCTCCAGCCACCATTCAGCAACTTAATGGTTGCTTCATTTATCCACCCAGACAGTGAGCACCACCCAAACTTCACTGGATGTATTGTCACATCGATGATTAGTCAGCACAGTCTGATGTCAGCGACAGCCTTTGCATACATGACAGCTGAAACCTTGCAGACTCTCTTCTATTTGCCGTATTGTGACACAGACCAAGAACTTTGCTCATTACGCTAAAAAGAACATTGCAGCATTTTCTTTGACTCATCATCATGTTGAGCACCATCATTGCAGAATAGAAAGCATTTGTCTGGCAAAGAGTAATAAGAGAAGCAGTTCTTACGCATTGTAATAAAATCCCACATAAATACACAGAAATTGTGAGATGCTTACATTATTTAGTGGATCTTTTTCAGGCAGGACTCACCTTAGCAACCGAGAAAACTGCTTTGTGTTTCGCTATTGCAGGGTACAGTTTATTTTAACTCAAGAAATGATCTTTTCCTGAAGCTAACCAAGTAGTTTCGGTGCCTAAACTTAACAAAGTAATTTTGTAGCATAAGATAAGGCAAATAGTCCCTTAAAATGTCAGAACAAAAACAAACAGAAAAGGAGAGCAACAGAAAACGGAAGTAAAGAGTGAGTGACCGTGATAGAAAGCAACAGTGTACAGTGACTGAAAAAGACAGGAAACAAAAGCAAGCAGCAAATAGAAATGTCAGAAAACAAAAGCAAACCATGACTGAAAATGACCAAAAAACGTGTTACACATAAAAGCCAACAGTGAGTGAAAATGACAAAAAGCAAAAGTAATAGACAGGTGTATAGGACAGAAAACGGCGAAAGAAAGGAGAAGTAAACAACAACTAAAAACAACAGAAAACAACAGGAAACTAAGTACATTTCATAAACTCTTGCTATGGACAGCTTTTAAGGCTTGAGTCAGTGGGCACTTGGCCATAGCAAACAATGGCAAACAATGACACTTTTATTTTTCTCCAGTTGATGAGATGAAACGAACCACTTGGCTCCCCAAGAAAATAGACTTTTATTGATCTCGAAAGACTTTTTGATCTTTTCGCTTGTCTCTGTCCACTTAAAAGGTTCATTTGAGGCCTGAAGTTGAAGTATTTGCTCAGCAAGTGACATCTGTCAACGACAGAAATGTAACAGTCCACACTGCACAGCTGGTCCTTTTAGGTCTGTCCTGGGAAATGTAATTTGTTCCAAAGAAAAGAACAAATGTTCAATGATGATGAGGGATATTATCTAATTGTATCAGTTTTTTCAGTTATTTCTTGATTCGTACAACAATCTGCTTCACCTGTTAGATGAATCCCACTTCACCAGAGTTTGACTGTCACAGATAGCTTAACAAGCAGCTCTGTAATGTCCTGCTTTAATGTCCCTCTGATGCTTTTTTGGTGATGACAGTTCTTCGAGGAAGCATTGATTACAGTAGGGTGAAATAGCACCAGACAGAATGACATTTATTATGACAGTGGTTTAACTAACTCTGCAGCCTCAAAGGGATCTTTAAGAGCAAATACTTTGCTGTCTGGTGTCAGGATGCTGCTTACAAAGTGAATGACATGAGAGCTTGAATGGCAGCTCATGCTTCACACATGAATATTGCATCCAGTAGCATCGTTTGATACGACTGTTTTGCTGGTGGAGGAGTGAGGTAACCTGTAAAGAGGAAATTGATCATTCCAGGGGATGCACACAGGGATTAGCTGGGAGTTAAGGAAGAGTCAGGCACTGCCAAGATGGTGACACATGGTGCCTCCATGCTAAGATTCAAAACCGCTATTTAGGAAACCCATGGGTGAAGCCATGGAGGATTCGTCCATCTTTATTTATAGTCAATGAGCAAGACTTGGATGTGCTTTAAAAGTAATCAGTAGCATCTTAAAATTCTAAAAACAAACAGGGAGCCAGTGGAGTTAAGCCAGGAATGATGCAATGTGACGTTGTCTGCTTAAACAAGTAAGAAGCCTTGCTGCAGGATTTTGAACAGGTTGGAGACAAGATGTCGGTCCTTTAAATGTGATCCTGCTTGTAGTAAAAGAAACATGCACTGTGCATACTTTGTTTACGCCGCCGAGTGTTTTGTTTTTTTTTACTTTGCCCTTTGTCTGAAACAGTGTCCCAAAAGACCAGGGTTACTTTGATGTACAGTACAGCAGTGAGGCCAGTCATCATGAGTTCAGTGGAATCCATCCTCATAAGTTCACTGACAGAGCCAGCGATACATCAGGGCGTAGAGTACGGTGATACATCAGTTACTGCATGAAAGAATGATGGTAACCCAACACTGAGACCACTTTTAGTCTCCCCGTTGCTTTATTTAATGGATCTCCCTTTGATTTAGAGCTCGAGCTGCACTTTGGCCAGGGAATGGACCTGATTTCCACCTCACCGTTAGCTGCTTACATTGTTTATGATAACGGCTCTTATTTATTTCTTCCAAGAAGCCGAGGAAGCGAAGTCCTTTGTCTTTTATTCGTGGTTAGTCAGCAAGGTTGTGCAGCGTAATACAAAATGCCCTGTGCCTCTGAATCACTGCTGCAGAAGCAGCCGCTCACGGGTGGAGAGTTAAACAGGATTATTAATGTTCCTTTCATTAAGGGTTCCTTAAAATTAGTTGTTACCCTTTATGGTGCTGTAAGAAACCTTTGTGCGGTCAAACATCCAGTAAAACTTGTATAAACAACCATTTCAGCTCAGCTCTCTGTCACTTCACACTGAAACTGTCCTACACAGACTTTTAAAGTCTACTATCCAGATTTCTGTTGTGTCACATGTCTAGGAGTGATAGGTTAATGTAGAATAGTTTTACAATATTCTGCTGTGAGCTGATTTAGATTCCAGTTTGTGAAGTGTAGTAGTTCTTAAATTCATACTCTGGAGATTTCAGAATAGGCATGTTCTTTAAAACCATTCTTGACAATGACCACAGTTTCTAGATATAATATATTGATAGAATATCTAGAATACCAGTTCTGAGGAACATTTTTTCATGGCCATTTTTTATTTGTTTGAGCACTGTTTCAACGTGAGTTCTTAACTCGCCACAGTTAGTAGCACTGAGAGTGTGTAGGCTGACAGACTGATGCTGTTTTACAATCATGATCTGAATTTGTCACTTCTTTGGCTTCGATTCTTGCAGGAATACCTGTGGTGTTTAAATCGAAGTATGAAGTGAAAAACTCTGTTAGTGAACATTGTCCTGCAATTTAAAACTGTATAATTTTTTTTTAAAAACTGTCTTGAATCGTGAATAGTATTTCTTTGCTCCAGTAGAAAATAATAATATATGGTGTTTAAGCTGAGATATTTAGTGACTGTGCCAGAAGCTTGTAAGTGAAGGACAAAACTACAGGCTGACTCATATGGGTTTTTCAGTGGCCGATGGACAAAGTATAATGCTGATATCATTCTTGTGGGGGATTTTTGTCAGTTCTTTGCATCTGATTAAAGTTAATTAAAATATTGTATAGAAATGTACATTTAATAGCAGCATTTGTCAGCAGATCACAGCATCTCCTACTAGTCTGGTAAACATTTTCGCAGCTGACGTTGCAGTATGTGTACTGTGTGACTTCCTGCTGCCAATGCACTGTGCTGTGATGCTATTCATGAATTATTACAACTAGGGCAAAAAAAGGATCACATTAAGATTGTTTTCATTGGCCGCCAGGATAGCTCACTGAGTTAGGGCGTTGCCATGTAGGGGCAGGTTGCCAGCAGTGGTCGTGAGTTCGAGTCCAGCTCACGACCCTTTGCTGCATGTCTCTCTCCTCTCTCTACCCCCCTTCACCCTGTCTCTCCTCTATCATTAAAATGAAAAAACTCCCCTCCCCCCCCAATAAAAAAAAAGAAAAGATTGTTTTGATTGGGAAAAAATGCATAATAATGATGATGTGTTGTGACCCAGCTCTATAGGGGAAAAGGGAAGCAACAATTAAAGAACCAGATGGTCAGGGTTGTTCCAAAGTTGGATGTTATTATAATGAGAAGTTGGTTTTTAGCATAACAAAATACATCAACACAGGCCACAAATGGAGGAACAGAGGGGGTGAATGCTACTCAAATAAAATAAATTTGTATGAATAAGAGGAGAACTACATTAACCTAAACTATATTATCAACCACAGCACTCAAAAATAAAATTCTGCCCTCTTTTACTTGTAACTATTAATCAAGCAAAGAAGTTACAGGTTGAAACATTTACTTAATCTGCAATTTACCAAAGTGTGCTTGAAACAAAAACCTTGATCATGGCTCATCCTCCAGAGACAATGAGTGACTCATACATGCAACAGAGCAGAGTTCTGGTCTGCTATGAAGAAAGTGTATTGGAACAACCACAACCTAAGTTAACCATTAAACCACATTGAATGAAAAGACAAAAAAGCAAGCTGCTAACAGCCATCCAACGTGACAGTTTTCACGAGCTATGAAACAGGTGCCATAATAACAGGCACAACTGGATGCTGGACCATCGGTCCAATAAGTCAAGGCAGGACAAAAAAGGACGCGTCGGAGCGGCAGGCAGTGCAGGGTACAAGTACAGCCACCAGTCTGGGACAGGGGCTTGAACCTGCTAATTTACATGCTGAACCAGGACCAGATTAATCACACAAGGAGATGAAAGATGAGCAACAGCTCCGGGCCATAACATGATGTGATTTTTGCTGCAGTCTGTACCAAACAAGCATGTTCCCTTACTTCTGGAAAATAGGATTTATATGCTAGTACATCTCTATGGCGCCGCAGTCCTTTAATGTTATGTTGTGACACGTTTCACTTTTGTCAAAAAATTGCATCTTTTATGGTTTGGATTTTGCGAATGCAATAATATCCCGATCAATTGTCCAGCAGTAATCACAGCTTATATATTCTAACAGTAATTAATATTCAAACAATTAATATTCTAACACTGCATCTCTGTACAGTAGCTATTCTTGAATTGTTACATACACTTGCTCTACTCAGGCACCTGTTTTGCAAAGCACCCTGGTAATTTTACACATAACATATATTTAATGTGCTATTTCAGGTCTGCAGACAATTTTGTTTACAGGCGTTGTGAGTTTTTATTCAGCCAATGTCAATTATCTCAAAATAGCACTAAGGGTCTATCACTACACAAAACTTTCTAGTGCTTAAGGGTTTGTTGAAAGTTCAGACTTTCTGAAATCAGCACTATTGTGCTACTTTTAATCCTGATTAGCCGTGTTTTCTGTTAAAGCCACACAACTCTGCAAGATCCTCTGTATTTCTGGGCCAGTTCAGAGTGTGGCAGTGACGTTATCTGGATGCATTTTGGTAATGATTAATGAAGAGAACTATAATCACAAAATCAGTCTTAGAGAAGCGGAGAGGCTAGAGAACCAGAAGGTGAAGTGTATTTTAATTCCAAGGCAGTACAAACTTTAAGCAGACTTTCTTTTCTTCATCACAGTCTCTACCTTTCTGCATTTGTCTTTATTTCTTCGTCTCTCTCTGCTCTGAGTGCGACCTCAGGGAAAAGCTGTGGCATCTTAAGTACACATGCTCATTATTGTGCTGCAGTGTGAATCTTTCTCTACAGACATGCAAACTAGCATGTCTCTAGGGAATGGAGTGCCACTTCTTCTTGGTCAGGGTGGAGTCGATTCTCTGCAGGTGTCCAAACTCCCCAGACTTAAATATTCCCAGCAGCATGTTTCGTCGTGGGCTTGATCCACTGCTGTTTGATTCTCTCTCCCTTTGGTCTCATACATCCTTCTGATACTGCCACTAATTTCTAACTTGGATTCACCAGTAAACAGGACTTTATTCAATTGTCTAATGTGAAACACTACTCCGTCTGAGCCCACCTTAAGCTTTTGTTCTTGTTTCCTCTTCTGAGATGTGGTGTAGAGATGTTCCTTGTCCTCTTAGACACGACTAGACAGCTTTCTTTTGACACAACTTTTGTTGACTGTAGTCTTGTGTTCTTTACTTTATAGATTCTGTATCTGTGATGAAGCTCCTTTTCAATCTCTCAGTGAACAAAGCTTAATCTATTGATCTTCTGAGGGTGTGCTCCCTTTGTGCTTTGGATACACCTGATCCAGTTTCCACAAAGTGTCAGAGTGTTTTAGGGTTCCATGCACTGCCTCCTTAGAAACCTTTAGTCAAGCCTTGATTTAACACTGAGAAAGCCCCGCTTTGCTGAGAATAACAATCAGACTTCTGACACTTGCCATGTCTGCAACTATCACAGTGCTACTTAGTGAGCAATGTTCTGCTGGAAGCTTGAGGTCCAGTCATATTTCTAACAGGTGAACACTGGCTACTGGTTGATTCAGTTGAACAAGTCTCTGATGAATTGATCAAAAAAATGACATCTGAATGCTGCTTGGAAATCTGACTTTTGTAAAAGTTAATATTGTTAATGCCACTAATATTATAAGTTTGTAAATGTGTCAAAACTCCCAAACTGTCTGTTTCTGTTTTAAATGAAAGTATGACACATGTCTCCTCTTGCATACATTATTTAAAAAATAACTATGGTAGCTCTCTGGAAAATGATTTGATTAAGGTCATTTGAAACATAGGAAACATGCAAAACATGTCCATTACATAGTCTTGCACATAGATCTAGATTTCATTGATTAACAGGGAGGGTCTATTTCTTTAGCTCTGGGTCTTTTATTATTATTATTATTATTATTATTATTATTATTATTATTATCATTATTATTATCTGCTCAAAATATGAATCATAAGCTAATGCAACCACCAAATATGTTGTTGAATACAATATTAGATCCATGTGGTTTAAATTCAAAATTTTAAGGGGAAGGATGCCCAAACCCCCAATTCTTATGTACCCCCTAGGATTCAAATTCAGTTCAAACTCTAATTTGTGGTCCTCCCACTTAGACTCTCAAATATTATGGAAACTTATAGGATGTATTCTAGTCAGGTGAAATTAGGAATTTTTAGTTGAGGAAATATAGGAAACATCACATTTTTTACAACCCATTTCACATAATAATTGCATTGGACGGTTTCACCCAGCTAGAGGGGAAACTAGCCAGAAAAATAACACTGAGGAATGTTTTCAGCCAGCTAAGCAGCACAAATTTTAATTTGGTCAACAGTGAATTACAGTCAGACACCATCTGACTGATGGAGCAAAGTAGGAGTGTGTTTTAGTGTGTGGTGCATATTCTCAGGGTGAGGAAACTGGGTTCATGTTGCAGGTGAGTCAATAGTCTTGGCTTGAGAAACTCTGGATGGTACACTAGCTCCCAGGCTTACCCCAGCTGGTGAACCTGTGGAGAAGAGCTTCATCATACATTCACACATTACCTTGATTTCCTGGTGTAATTTAAAACGACCCCTGTCCTGGCTGCTCTGTTTCCAGCAGTCACTAGTCACTGTAGTCATCCAGAATCCTGATCACAATGGAGAAAAAGTTCACTCTGTTTTCTGACTCCTCTC
The DNA here is from genome assembly GCA_024666655.1 of Dascyllus trimaculatus. Classification (NCBI taxonomy): domain Eukaryota; kingdom Metazoa; phylum Chordata; class Actinopteri; family Pomacentridae; genus Dascyllus; species Dascyllus trimaculatus. Next base: position 19,836,370 of record CM045446.1, read on the forward strand.
TCCCATCTGTCCTTTTCATCAGTGGACTCATGAGGACTCAGCGGACTATGTGAGTAGCCACAGTGTGTGTTGGGTGGACCAGAGGTTATGGGGAGTGTGTTTTCTGTCATAACATCCTCCGATCTCCGCGTGGGTACTAACAATTATTTTTCCTCTCCTGTCATCACTCTGAAATGAGAAACTTGACAGAGTGTGCAGTAGTTTTCCAAGCAAGCCTCATTTGAAGGGACAGATGCTCAACATTTCACCATTTCCACATGGAAGAAACATGTAATCTCCGTCTCTACACTTTATATTATTTATGACATCTGATCGTGGGCTCTTTGCATTTTAACAAGGTAAAATGCAAGAAGATAATTATCTTGATTCTATTTAATATGTCAGGGGAAGTAATGCTAATCTTCAAGGACCGCTAAGGTGAGATTGACTTGACATGTGTAGGCTGCTCTGGGTGGCTTTGTTAACTAGGCTGTATTGCAGGATTCTGTACTTCATATGATTACATCCAATGATAGCATTCATTAGAAGAAATTTAAAGCCAGGATGTCAGAGGAGAGGAATGGCTTATTGCATGTCTGATTATGCTGTAGAATAGCGTTGACATTACAATTTATGTTTGACTTTTAATTAACCACAGGAACCACAGTCTCTCCCTAACTTAACCAAGCCTTTGAGTTGCCTAACCTTAATTTGTGTTGGCCCCAATCCCAAATGGGACGCACCAGAGAGAGTAGTTTCAGCAGGGTCCACGTATAATATCTGAGATCTCTGTTCAGAAGAGTGTAGTCCTAGGAACAGCTAAGATACTGCACAGAACTCTCAGGTAATAGGAGGGTCAAAAACATGCGTTCCCTTGCGTCCTTCCTGAAATTTACTCCTTTGAAAAGAAGCAAACTTACAGTCAAAGAATAAAATTACCATCCAGTCAGTCTGGTCTAAAGAAGTTATTTGTTGTGCAATTGGCTTTCCTCACTTTTATTCCTCATTCTTAAACCCCTGAGGCCATTTACATTTTCCAAACAGGCAGGATTATGTCACATCAGTCCAGGCTCAAACCAGAAAATCAAAACCAAACAAAATGTTGTGGGAGAGCTGGCAGGTCCTCAGCAAACAAGGGAACGTCCCCTTTACACTCCAACTGTCTGTTTTAAACTCTTCTCTCTGTCTCTCTGTGTGCCAGGCTTGTTTCTCAACCTTCCTCTGTGTGTGTGTGTGTGTGTGTGTGTGTGTGTGTGTGTGTGTGTGTGTGTGTGTGTGTGTGTGTGTGTGTGTGTGTGTGTGTGTGTGTGTGTATTCACTTTGATGTGTTGGGGTGGGTAGGGGTGTCTCAGTGTCATGCATTGAGCTTTGATATGAACATAGACATTGACATAAGACTTGAGAATTCATGACCCAATATTTGCTGCAGGAAACCAGGATGACAACTGTGACAACTCATTACTGTGTGTGGATGTGTGTGTGTGTGTGACAGCTTGATTTTATTCTGGAAGTAAAGTTCAGGTTGTGGTTTTACTGTGTGTTTGTCGGAGCCCAGGGAAGGAATATCTGTATATCGACCGTGTTATTACACACACACACACACACACATATACACACATAGAGAATTTCCCAGACTCTACAGCAGTAATTGTCAAACAAGTGTTGAGCCTCCAGTTCAGCGTCTCCTGCTCCCTCCTCTCTCACTTTGCTTGAATCCCTGCGATCACATTGTTATTTTATTAAATGCGAAATCTGTTTTCTCGTACCTTCCATCCAATAAAGACCCAGACTGCTTATTGATTCTACTTGAATCCAGCTCTTGTTGGTTTATTCTGCAGTACAAATCCACAGAGACTTCAGTGCACACAGCTTTTGTTTGTGAGCTTCTGTCTGCTGTGCTGAGCATGAAAAGTACAGTATTTTCATCCCATCTCTTTAGCTCATTCCTACTCTGCACTGCTGATGGTAGAGCTGTTGTAACTCCATACACCGTGTCAATCTCACACAGTTCAAGAGTTCACCAGAGGTTTATGCTTACAGGTGGTGAAAAGCACAGGGGTTATTGATACTTGTTGGGTGATATTTGTTGTTGGGATATACTATTAAATGAGCAGTCGGCTGTCCTAGTTGGTGTGCGGGATGTTGGCAGTGGGCAAGTGGAAAAGCCTGAGACAATGTGGTCAGAGCAGCTCAGAAACTTCTGGAGTTTTACATACCTACCAACAAGCTCTGGGGCGGGACAAACTGTGAACCAGCAACAGGGTGGTGGGAGATGTGCTGGAACTAATCTTATCTACAATGGGCCCAAATTGTAAAATACAGAGCTGATCTCCTGATAACATCTAGAAGGGACCCTTCAGGGTATGTCCACATAAAGTCTTTTTTGTTTGTTTTTTGAAGATATAACTTCTGCTACAGGTGCTCCTGTGCTAGCATCCACACCACTCATGTCAGGAGGATCATAATACAGAGACTTTTGAAAACAACGCAGACACCTATGTAAACTCTCTGATTGCATCTAAACCACTGATTGTATACAAATAAAAAAATAATCATGATGTCACCCATACAGCTTCTGCAGAGCAGTTTTGAAGCTTATTATGATACCGTCACCATCTTTACAGTGTTGTATGACTGCATCCACCTGACACTCCATGTTTCCATTCCTATGAGTAAGCATACCTTAAAGCCCTAATACAGTTCAAATGGTTGAGTTACATAAAAATTCAATCCACCTACAGTTGCCATGAACAAGGGGATTAGCTATAGAGAACAACCAGAGTTTTGTACCAGGCTGCAAACATGTTTATTTCTGCTGTAAAGTTGGGCATTTTAACATGGATGTCTATGGGGATTGACTCGCTGTTGGTGACACCCTCAAGTGGCCATTGAAGGAACTGTGGTTTTGGGCACTTTTGGCCAACTATATGTCACTCCTTGATTTGTTTTGTGGAAGACATCAGAAGGGACTCCCATTCTTATGCAACACAGATAAAGAATTGCATGCATTGCTGACCTTGTTGTTTCTGCTAGTAGCTGTTGTGCAAATTTCTGGTCTTATTTTTCTCTATTGCAGTTCTCCCTTTGCAGTATTTTCTATAAGTAAACAGCCAAATCCCTGCTTTATGTTTATGCCGGTACCTGCATACCCGGTGTACATCAGTGGTCATGAGATATCTGCTTTTAGGTGTGTTAGTATGCACAGAGACTAGTTCTGAGCTGGTGCTAAAATGATTGTTTTCAGAGAGACGGTTTATGATTTATAAAGCAGTTTTTAAACAAGCCTTATTAATGTGGCTGTAGCCTTAGAGGTCTTGTTGACTCTGTGACTCAACAGATCAAGGCTGTTTTTGAGGCATGTGAAAGACCAACTGTACATTAGGCAGGGACAGTCGAATGTTTTGACTTATCTGTGTATACTGTGTATTGTATGTTCATGATTGAAAACCTCATTGTGGCTGATGACTTAAGGAGATCATCATCAGTGGCATATAGCTGCAGATAAGCCTTGACCTGGCACATAAAAGACTTATTTTGCAACGGAAGGTAGTTTCTCAGTATGGCATCACTATAGAAAGGGCCAGTCTGGCTTTGTTGTTTATCAGAGAGAATTAACTTGTCTAAAAGTCCCTGACAGGGAGAAAAAAGGCTTTAATAGAAATAGAAAAGTTGTTTCCTTTCAGATTAAGTGGTCGACACGTATACAGTGCCTTCTTAAACTTAACTAGGTTCTACAGAGAGCTTTACAATGTGTTTGTCAGTCACTTATTCACACACATACACACAAATGGTGACAGGCCTGCCACTGGGAGCAACTTGGGGTTCAGTGTTTTGACCAAGGACACTTTTGCATGTAGAGGGGCTGGGGATTGAGCTGCCAACCTTGGGGTTAGTGGACAACTTGCTCAACTCATGACTCAGGGAGTCTGTTCACCCAAATTACAAAATTAATCATATTTCTGTCGTTCCTTTTATAATGGAATACAGTAGAGCTGAAAAAATAATTGATAAGTTTTAACTATTAATTCAATCACCAACTATTCTGATGATCGATTAATCAGTTTGTCTAAATTCTCTTATTCCAGCTTCCTAAATGTGACATTTCTGACTGTTTTTTGACTTCTTATAGACCAAACAATTTATTGTTAAACTGAGAAAATAATGGACAGATAATTAAACTGTGAAAATAATCATTAGTTGCAATCTTAGTACATATCTATGCAGACAGTTTTTGCTGTTGATTTGGTTTACTCGAGATTTGGCATCACAGCATTGAAATGTGACATCTAAAAAGTTTAACATCTCTTCAGAAATAATCCCTGGCTACTCTGGACAGTCCACAGACTGCACTGTCAACAGGGGCTGTTTCTGCACTGCATTGTAGTTTGAGTTTTGCAGTCTCAGTATTGCTGCTCATCCACACTGCAGCTCTCTTGATGACTCACTGTAAATGACTGTAGGCAGAGTCAGACTAATTGCATCGATGCACTACTCTCTTGCAAGTTTTAAACAATAGCATCACTTATTTTTCACAGCTTTGATACGGCCTTTCGTAAGGTTTCATCATGTTGATGAGCGAACAGCTTGCTAGCAAGTTGTTAATGAACTAGAATTAATGGGAAATAAACAGTGAAATTCTTCAGAAGCAGAAACCTTTCTTTTAACACATTTCTGAGACATTTCTAGATGCTGTTTTTAGACAGAACTGAAAGGCTTTAAAATGTTGTTATTAACTTCCCACCCCAACAAATATGGTGAATAGGGCAGACCACAAAATCAGATGGTTGACTAATACAGTGAAGGTGTTTGGTAAAATGAAGTGTAAGCAGTTTAGCAGCATGAGGCCATTCCAGGAGCAGCATTCTGTTCTTTTGGATATTCCAGGACACATCATTGACAGTTTTCTCAGACACTGTTATTTGCTCAAGGAATACTTCTCTTCATAATTGTTGGTCTTAATGATGACAACAATTCTGCAGTGACACAGATGTGCTGTGCTTCTGTTTGCTTGTGGCTTTGTTGTTTTTTGTATGGTTTGTGGTTGTTGGATTTGAATTTATTTGCTTCAACCACCAAAGGATTCATAAATGGCTTGCATTTTAAGACTGATGTGATGCAGATGTTTCATTGGCTGTACAGTATTACCTGCTTGATCGAGCAGCAACCAAGGACTCTCCTACACAGCATTTATGTCACTACGCAACTTTAGAGGTGAGCAGACAACTGTAGACTGAGGCTATGAAGGACACACAACAGACACAAATATGGACAATATGCTTGAGAGAAGGCAGCCAACAGTGGCTACAAAGAGGAGTCAATCCAAGATTCTATTTAGTGGAAAAAGGCAGTCACGCTTCTGTTTCTAGGAATCTGTGTTGACAGAACAATGAGTCCAACCCAGCTCTATACCAGAACAAAAAGATGAAACGTTTCAGGAAAAGAAGCTCATACTAACTGGAATGTATGGTGGTTGAAGTGTTGTGTTTTGGTTTGCTTCACTGCCTCAGGGACTAAGCAGCTTGTTGTCATTGATTTTACTATGTATTCTGCATCATATCAAAGAGTGCGTTGAAAATAATGTGAGGCCACCTGTCCCAAAGTTGAATTTGAACTGGAAGTGGATGACCTTAAATGCACAAACAAAAAGGCATTTCTCAGAAAGAAGAAATGGAGGGTTATTGTTTTCAAGGGATTTGAAATGATCAGTACATATAAAAATTACTATTAAAAATCAAAAAATTCAGTAAGCTGACAGACTGGTGGACAGTTATGACGAACATCCACAAGACATTATTTCTGCTAAAGGAGGCAATATATGCTTCTGAGACCACTTACTTTTTCCACTGAAGATTATTACATCTATTAATATTTTTGGTGGACAAATAATTGAAGTAGATGGTTTTCTCAGTGGTTTTGCTCAAGTATATTACTGATCTACCTTTCTTTGTAGGCGCTGTTTTTAAGAGGATCAAATGTTTGCTTGTTCTAATATATCCAACAATGACTATCAAAAGTATTGCACCCTACAAGCCCAGAAGAGTATTTCAGACCCCACCTATGTCACCCAGAGCCACCTCCAGGCAAAATTAATTTATTCATTACTTATTTATGCTACGGGTACAGGGATGTTAGTCTTGAAACTACAATAGTTATGGAGGTTGCTTTAATTATTTTTTTTTGCCTTGCTGTGTTTTCGTTTATCCTAGATGCAGATGCATTATAGTAAAATGTGCAATGGCCTGTTAGTGACGTTTAGATAGAATGGATTTGTTGTATGTGTGAATGGATGAGACGGATTCATCTTAATCTTCCGGGAGTAAGATATCACTGTTGCAGTTTTAAACAATGTTTTTTAATGCTTTAAGCACCACAAGTAATGCTCCAGCTAATTCTGTTGTGGATTTTGGCACAGTGGTGAGGCGGTTACTCCTGTCACCAGGATTTTAATGATAACTGTGGTGGGGAAAAAAAGTCTGTATATATTTTAATTACATTGTCGGTTTAGATTTTACTTATTCAGTGAGCTGTTTCTTCAAATTTTCTGTGAGTTTTATTTTAGTGGGCCAGTTATTTAAAGAAGCATTTCCTCATAAACTCCGCACAATTACCTCACTTTTACCTCACAAAAGAACTTTTTTTCTTTTGTTAGTACTGTTAAGCCCTTTTCAGACATGGGATACCCAATGTTGGTGCTTCATTAATGTGTAAAAGTGACATCCTGTCGTTCAAACATGGACCGCTTTTATATTAATGTTCCTCACAGCTTCATTCAGATATACCCACAACAGTGATGGAGAGACCCACAGTATGATATTTTAAATACATGTGAGATTGAACAATGTATCAAGTGACACAATGCAAATTATTACTCTAATAAACAAAATAAATCTAAATGTGCTGTGTAATCGATTATTTAAGTGCAGCTTATAAACTGTGAATCTATGTGTGACAGCACACCTGTCTGAGGTGAAGAAAACCACCCAGTGTGACTTGCTGTTAGATCCAGGTCATTCCTGTCTCCATGTCGGGGATCATTTAGAATTAAAAGTTACATTTTCTGTAGGAATGCTGACACGGATCCTGCTGCTGTTTGAGGCTGCAGGTATTTAATTAACTCGGAGGAAAGACTCTTACAAAGAGCTGGAGGCAACATATTTACTGCAGATCCTGTTAAGGTTTTGTCAAAACCCAGAATCTGAGCTGTTGACTCTGCAGTAAAGTTTTTTTTTTTTTTAAATGGACATTTCAGGCTACAAACTGTGTCTTTCATGCTGTGTGATATTATGAACCAGTATTGGTGCTGAAATTGATATTGTCTATCTATTAGTTCATTGTCTGCATGCAGTTCAGACTTATTCTTGTGTTGTAAGTGATATGGAAAAGTTACTAGGTCTGAAAAGTAAGCAGGGAACTCATTCAGAAATGAAGCCGACACATTTAGATGCCGTCAGATTAACAGAGGGCAGTGCAGGTCTGAAAGGTGCTTTTTAGTTCTTTCTGTAAAATAAAACATTACTGTGTAGTCCCTAACATAAACAACCAAAGGTGCTTTCAGGCAATGAGTGGTTACTGCTGTGTCTGCAGCCCCACAATATCAATATTCCACTGTATATACTCATGGGTGCCAGCAGTGCTCAACTTCCCCATGCCACTACCAGCCACTACCACCTTACTTCAACCCAGCACAGGATAATTGGATAGTGATAATGGATGACTGGATGTGAAAACCTGGGGTAATAACTCCACTGCTATTTACATAATAGTGAAAGGCAGTGAGGGAAAAAAAAGCCTTTCTTTAAATTAGATAAAGCAGCAGACCAGACTTTTAAGACCTTAAACAAAAGTCTAGCTATGTGCAGTCTAAGAGCTGTGGCTAACTAGCTTGCAGAGTGTTAGCCCAGCTTCCCTGGCTGCCATTTAAAATGTCAAATTCAACAAATTCTCAGATTTAACATGCGGATTGTGGGTGTAGATGAAAGGTCTCCAACATTTATTGAAATATCAGTCAGAAGTGTCCCTCTCTGAGTGCTGGTCTCTGTGGGGATGAATCAGCACAGTGTGGTAACTGCTAATGAGCTTTCGTAGTGGAGTTGTTTCCAGCATTAGTGGTCTCCCCACTGGCGATGAAGGTTGGGAGGGAGGTGGAGGACAGCAGCGCTTGAATTCTGACACACAGGAAGTCACTGCTGATTGATTGGCTCCTGTTGTAGCAGACATCCCCTTCACAGGAGAGACGTCTCAATGTAAAGTGCATCAGACTTTTGGAATTCATCCCCACACACTCCTGCTCACTCTGCATTTGAAAGACACATGAAAGAGCAATTTGATACTTTTCTTCTCTTTTCTAAATCAAGACAATCTCTGGCCACAAAAGTGAAAAGGAAAACCAGCAGATTAAAATAATGAGGCTTTTAGAGGATTTCACGAGTCCCATCTCTCTCTTATCTTTCAGCTTCTTTACCCTGCAGAGAACAAAGGAAGGAGGGAGATATGTTAACTATTTAGACCCCAGCTGAATTCTGCTTTGTACAAATCTGCCCTTAAATTAGCAGAAGAAGGATCTTTAACATCCTGTGATAGATTTTAAATTGCCAGCCATAAAGAAATAATTAGACCGTTGGTTCTTTCTAGAATCTGCTTTGGCAGGGCTTTGCTAGTTTGTTCTGTCATCTCTGTGACGCTGTAACCCCTGGGCAGTAGGCGGAGGCTCAACTCTGATGGGGAAAATAGAAGCCACTGAGCTGCTGGAGCTATCCCCCCACCCCCACCCCCCCGCCCGCACACACTCACAGCTCCACCACTATCCTGCTGCCATTTTTCTCTCATCACAAGCTGCTTCATCTCTGCAGCTCCTCTCAACTCATCACTCAAGAGCAGCACTAGAAAGGAATCCTCGGCTATATGAGAGGAGTGGGCCTTTTGTCTGCCTTTTAATGGACTTCCAGCAGCTCACACGCTGTACCTGTAGTTGAAGGGTGGAGGAGCATGTAATCTGTTATGTGTGTGGCAGACAGTTTCCTGTGAGGACGTATGAAGTTAGTAGTATTATTGGTTTTGTTCACTTTTGAAGACTTTGATTAGCTTTAACTTATCATTTTAATCAATGTACACTTGGACAATCTTTTCTAATCGAATACTAAAGATTATAACTTGGGTCTTACTTTCATAGTTGATTATTCCTATTGGTATTAACAAAGCTGAGCCTGGAACGTAGTAAGACCAGTGGAGCTGTTCTTCTCACTGTAGTTCAAGGTTTAAGTATAAGGTGCATCAAAACGTCCAATACTACGCCTATACAAATCCAATACTGTAGCTTACCTGATTTTGTCACCATTCCCTTCATAGTAGTCTTCTTGTACAGCGTTACGCTGCTACCAGTGCTCCTGCAACACTTGTACATACATGTCAATCACCAACTGCGATGGATCTTCTAAACTGTGTAAAAAATTGTAATCCTTTAACTTAAATTTAATTTTGGGGAAGAGGAAGAAGTCACAGGAAGCCAAATCTGCCAAGTAGATCCAATGATGAGCAGTGAATATGTTGTGACCAAAAAAACTTGTGTATAATCTCACCGTTGTGGCGCACCCGCATACCCTTGTGAAAAAGTTTTAGGTCAGTTGTGCTAATGTTCTCCTTCAGACAACTATGTGATCATTAATGAAAACAATGAGCGTGCTCCTGTTACACTCCTGATGCAACGCTCTCCGGTCTCTGGGACTGGCTCTCTTCCCCTGTCAAAACTGTTTCTTCTCTTGGTAGTAGCTGCCATCCCACCATTTGTCACCAGCGACGATCATTCATTTGAAAGTTGGATCATCCCAGGTGCAGACATTAAATGCGATGTTTGCTCTGCTCCAGTTTGAGCCTTATGGATAAATCACAAATGTGAACCTAACAATGTTCACAAACTCATGTGCAACACAAGTCTTTATGTTGTTAACAGAATATCCCACAGTCTCATGCCTCGCAACAGTTAATGCACACGGTGCACCATCATGACTGTGATGCAGTATTAGAATGTTTTTGGTTGCACCATGTGTCAGTCATATTCCTGTTTGGCTACACAGCCGTCACTACATAAACCTTTTTTCATGCTTGCTTGTGCATATTTTTTCCGACTGGGTGCTTTCTGTGTTCCAGGAGTTTCTTGTCACATTATACACTGAGTGTGTGTAATTTGTCCATGAGTAGCATAAATGTGGCAGTTTACTCGATATTGTACACCTGTACAGTCTTTTTTAATAGAATACTTGGGTGTTACTTTCACAGTTAGTCCAGCTCTACTTTTGGTAAACATATAGCTCTGCAGTTCAATCCTGTATGTAATTTAGCATGTGCAAGCCCCTGTAAATGCACCTGTCATCACTGCACCTGCTTTAAAGCTCATTTAAACTGTTACCTGATGCTGCTGGGATTTAGAGTGAGCAGCTCGCTTCTGTTTCAGCTTGGGTAAATCTGACATTAAGCCATAACACCTTATGTCACTCTTTTCAAACTAATTTCACACATCTGTCTGAGCTGCTGTGCCACATAAAGTAAGTGGAGACTAGAGGCTTCTCTGTACACAGATATGCGTCATGTTAAACAGCCTATATTATGTATTGCATTTGTTGCAAAGAGGGCAGCCAGAGAGTGGCTAAGAACAGAGCTTTTGCTGCCCGAGCATCAATGTTTCCAACTGAAAAGTACAATGTAGCCAGTAGAGCAGGCTCCCTACACACAGCATTTCAGGGTCAGGCAGAAGCTATAAATAAAGTGTAAGATTTCTTGTAATGTAGTCAAACAAAAGCTATCCTTCACTAAGTCTCAGATCATCCTTATGAAACAGTATAGAACATGTACCTTCACCTTTATTCTTGTTTACATCATTTACAGTGTGTGATAAGACATAACCAATATGTATGGTACCTGATACAAAAGGCTATCCTTAAAATATATTATTCAAAGCCAAAGGGTGTTGTGAAAACCACTTGAATGAAAAAACTATGTACACCACTGCAACCAAAGCAAAACGTTAGTCTGGAGTCCTGTTGAGATCTCATTCTTTTATAAACACATCTTTTTAGCCAATAATGGACTGGGATAATTTCCATGAGCTGTTAGGTAACAAATGTTATTTGCCCTTTACCTATGGTCAAATGGTCATGTGCCAGTGTGAGGTTACTCATCATCTACCTGCACAGTTAAGCACTAGGAAGTTAATGGAAGATTCAGAAATGCTCTTCAGGTTTTACATTCATGGCCATCTCTTGACTTTTTCCTCAAAAGAGCAGCTGAAATGCCTGGGGAGTGTTGGAAATGTGAAGCTGATGCATGTTGCGTGTGCTTGACTTGTCTAATGTGCCTGAGTGCCTGGTACAATAAACTAGCTGACAGGACGTCAATTGAACTGAGGTTGTTGTCTCACCCTGAACGTTGTTGCCCTTTCCTCTCTGTTTTTTTCCATTCTTCCTTCCTCTCTGTCTCTATTTTCTCTGTGTCTCTTATCTCTTTTCCCTTCCCTTCTCTTTCATCCTCTGTGCAGGAAGCCATTATAACAGGTCTGATCCCAGAAACTACCTATTCTGTGACTGTGGCTGCGTATACCACCAAGGGTGATGGTGCTCGCAGCAAATCCAAGGTGGTCACCACCACAGGAGCAGGTGTGTGAAGTGCTTCTATCTGTTACTGCACGTTTTGAAATGAATGGGTTTTTTTCTGTTTTTCATTTTATGTGATATCTACAACCTCTGTTTATTACCCACAAGGATGCTGCTGCTACAGTCCTCTTATTTCTGACTAATAGAAGCAAGTAGTGGAAAACAGCTACTATTAGTTCATTTACTCAAATACTGTAACTTTAGTACAATTATGAGGTACTTTATTTGAGTATTACCGTGTTATGCAAGGTTTTATTTCCACTTCTCTACATTTTAGAGCAAAATATTGTACCACATCTATGAAACACCTTTAACTATTTTTAAGATGCAGCTTTTACATAGTGGATCATATAACAATCTTTGAAATACATCCCTTTGTGGTTTCCAACGTTTTTGTCCTCTTGCGGCATGTGTAGTCTGGTGTGCATTTCAAATGTCTATGAGTTGTTACAGCTTCACTAAATTGTGATTTTTCCTTCTAAACTGCTTACATGGTTTAATTTCAATAAATGTTCCAATGAGCCAATATCTTAGTAAAAAAAAAAACTTCTAGAACTGGAAACAGATTTGTGGATCAGAGCTTTATTTTTTCTTATTTTCTTTACCATTAATGATATGATGAGTCCTCAAATTTATCTGCTATATTATTATGATGAGATGTTGGGATACCGCAACATCCCTTAAAAATGCTAAAATGCTAAACTTATTTTGTATTGGAAATAATATTGAAGCAATTTCCTGTACAAACTGTTTGTGACACCTCTGGTTTTCAGTGTAAGTAAAGTGATGCTAATCTGTCAAAGCTTACAGCTCATTTACATATAACAAAATTTCAGTAGTTAGTCTGATGGCAAAAAAGTAGTGTGGCCAATCTCATAACCTTTTAGTCATGAGACCTTTCAAAAACAGTTCCATTTCTCTTTAAGAAAGTCGTGCAAACAAAGCAGGTTAGGAAACAGCAGCTGCTTAGCAACTAAGACAGCATGCCGTGTGTTCTGAGTGTTGGTGTTTCATGAATTTGTAGGAGTTTAAAGTATTGAAGACATGTTGGCAAATATTTCATGTGTTGCAGTGCCTGGAAAGCCCACGATGATGATCAGCACCACCATAGGGAACACCGCCCTGATCCAGTGGCAGCCCCCTAAAGAGATGGTGGGGGAGCACGTGGGATACCAGCTGCAGTACAAGAGAGCAGAGGAGGAGGCTTTTACCATCAAAGACTTCAGAAAGACTGACGATCATTTCACCGTCACCGGCCTCCACAAGGGAGCCGTCTACATCTTCAAACTGTGTGCCAAAAACAAAGCAGGCAATGGGGAGGAATACATAAAAGAGATCAGCACCCCTGAAGACATCCCCAGCAGCTACCCACAGAACCTAAGCGTGGTTGGCCTGACTGCGACCTCCACCAAGCTGGCCTGGGACCCTCCTCCTCTGGCCGAGAGGAATGGCAAGATTGTCAAGTACGTGGTGGTGTATCGAGATATCAACAGCCAGCACAACAACACCAACATCACCACGGAAACACAGATGACCGTCCAAGGTTTACAGCCTGACACGACCTATGACATCAGAGTCCAAGCTTTCACCAGCAAGGGGGGAGGCCCTATCAGCCCCAGCATCCAGAGCAGGACCATGTCCACCTCAATGCCAGGTGAGATCTACAGACTGTTAATCACTGCTGCATAAACATTCTGCACAATGCTCCATGATGTGGACATTTAGGGCTTTATTTTTCCTATGTGGCACAAAAAGCACCAACATCAACACAAACAAAGTCTTGGTTCGTTTGCTCCTTTACTTTTTTATTTCTATACCCCTTACATCCAATGTGTTGCTTGCTCTCAGTTCAGAACTAATTCAAAGTGGCTTAGTATTGTGAGTGGTTGTGAAGATTTACTAGATTCTTCACAATTCAGCCTTTCAGCTCATTTTATGTAAAAATAAGCACCAAAATATATTTGATTCAGATTTGGACATGGTAAACAAAAGACACATTAAAACACTGGTGGCTCCCTACTTTTGAAGTTGTCACAGTGCCCGACTCTGTGTCCATTTCCTGATTCCTAAAAGATGAAAAAATATGTACTTTTGCCTTGTTACTCAGCTCAGGAGTTTTTCAGGACTTTAAAGAAGTGCTGATACGTGAAAACAGTCTGAGACTATTGAATCTAAGCTAAAATGGCCAACGTACTCGTCTGCTTGTAAATGGTAAATGGTCTGTATTTAAATAGCCCTTTTGCACCTTGGGAGCACTTAAAGCACTTTACAATGTTTCTCATTCACCCATTCACACGCTCACACAGTTGGCAGCAGAGAAGCCATTCAGGGTGTTCATCTGCCATCGGGAGCAACATTGGGTTCAGTATCTTGCCCAAGGACACTTCACCATGCGCTGGGGTAGGGGATCCAACCACTAACCTTGCGGTTAGTGGATAACCCACTCTACCACCTGAGCTACAGCCACTTTAAAGTTCTTCTCACACAAGGTCGTACATACTAATTAACAAGATTTGCAAAAATTGCAGAAATGCCCTCAGACCTCAGTAGGTAAAGTTGCCCGGAACTCCCAGTTAAAATCTTGTTCAGAAATATAAATTAAGATCCACCTTCTTAAGTATTTTTAGCAACTGGATTTGCAAAATAAAGCATGTGTTTAATTAGTCTGCCACATCAAACATAAAGAAGTTCAGGTTTGAGAGCATTTTGCTAAAATAACTCAGTTTATTACTGAATTCACAGCAGTGCATAATGACTGGAAGGGATGTTTTTCGAAGGACAAAGTTGAATTCAAAGTTAAACCAATGTTCACAGTACATAGGAACTGTTCTGACTTTTCTGCATTAACACATAATTGGACACAGATTGTAAAAGTCAAAGGTTTGAGCGCTTATTCGAGAGTTTTTCAATGAAAGTTAGTTTTGTTTTCTATAGTGTAGAACAAAACTGAAGTAACCATGGATAGTACGAATGGATTTATCTCGTAGATCTTGAGATTAATTGGAAAATGAATTGGAAAAGCCTAAAGATGTGACTCACCTTGCCTTTTTGGCTACTGCAGGAAGTCACAGGCTGTTTTGGGGTGACCTGAACCTTTATGCATGGTCTGACCACAAGAACCTCCCCTGTAGAACCTCTTTAAGGGACAGAGGAGAAAAGGTCTTTACTTCTGAGTGACCCTGAATAAGCTGCTGTGTTGATCTTGACGCTGACTGGTTAAATTCGTAGACAAACAACATTTCTGCCCTTTTGATGTTCTCATCAAGTAGAAGTTTTTTCTAACATGGCCACCAACAACATAGAATTTACTATATAGACATAACAAACTTACATTGTTCTAATTCATAGAACTGGAGTTATGTCCAATTACCACTATTTGTCATTGTTTTGGTGCAGTCGGAATTAATGTAACAGTTGCAATTGTTGGATCTTATGCCACAATGAAAACAGGATGGCTGAAAGGGAAGTTTATGGTGCAATTCCTGTAAACATTCACACCTGCCTCTAAGTTTCCTCAGTGGAAAGCCAGCACTCTTGTAGTCTGTATACCACCAACAGCATGCAACGTTTGCTAGTGTTAGCTTAGCAACTGCTGTCGTCAACAAATGACAGGCTCCCAGCCGAGCACAGACTCCTTCAGAAAGTCCAAGCATGGAAAAAAAAGGTTTATGTAGTGACGACTGTGTAGCCAAACAGGAATATTACTGACACAGAGGCAAAAGTAGAGTCAACATTGGCAGGAAGGGACAAAACATAACATTCGTCAAACTAAAGTCTCACATAGCCAGATCTATCTCCACATTTTGTTTTCGTGCTGTGTCAACGCGAGAGACATAGTCTGTAGTCCAAAATATAGTTTGTAGACTAAGTGTAATCACAGTAGATCTTAAGGTTCAGTCTTGTGTATGTAACGTCAGTGTTTTAGATGATGACCAGGATGCTCACTTATACCTACCTACCTACCTAAGCAACATCAAGCTGAATGCAGTTCAGTCAATGGCAACTGGTATCACTATTAAAAAGGTTTTTCTGAATGTAACCTAGAGAATCTTTAAATTAATGATGGACTGTTGTTTCACTTTACTTAGCTGAGCGTTTTTTTGTTTGTTTGTTTGGGGTTTTTTTTGCCATAATATGGATAACTACAGTAGTTAAACAGGACTGTTAGCTGGTACCAAGACACAGCACTACTGATGGTCTCATTAAGAAGGAATGAATTCCACCAGTTAACTTTTGATAAGGTTCACTTGTAGAACGAGAAACCATTCCAGGTGGCAACATCATGGAGCTGATTACATACTAGTAACCAGCTGGAGCTAAAAGCTACAGAATCTGCAATAGAAAACTGATTTTTGTCTGTTTAAACTGTATTGCTCACTAAATAATTCCATCAGTGATATTTCATAATTATGGGGTTTTCAGTTTTGTTCTATACTTTCAGGAATTTAGAAAACCTTTGAATGGGTCATCTTGTACAAACATTTGACTGTATAGCCTCATTTTCATGCTTTATTGCACCTACTCTTATCTTTAAATCATCTCAGTCATATCCACATTCAAATTAACCACCTAATAATCATCCAGATCTTCCCTCAGTGTTCACCAAGAACTTTGGTGTGAAGGCTGTGATGAAAACCTCGGTCCTGCTGACCTGGGAAGTGCCAGAAACCTACAAATCTCAAGTTCCTCTCAAGGTAAGATCAGCAGCACACTCTTCTATCCATACAGCAGCTAAAGCAGACTTTATGGGCTCTGAGTTTAACAACTAAAAGAGATTTCTTAGCATTAATCTCATATAAGTAGTGAATATTTGGGTAAAAGGGTCAGCCAGAAGAGGTGAAGCTTCCCACACAGTATTATTGATGTAGACTGAATGATAACCACAAAGACTTATCAAAAATGTAAGAGCACCCGGAATAGAACTACTGTTAGATTAAGAATACCTACTTTGTGAAACTTTTTGCTCTTTTGGCCTCTTTATCAGAACAGCTGCTCCATAAATCATCAAGAGGATCAATGCGCACCCTATTAAATTGTGCCTGTGCCTGTATTTAATGACTGTCTATTTGTTAAGGGGTTTGTCTGTGCTGTCACTCAGCCGTTGGCACTGTGTAGCTCTGATGATAAACTACAGTAAAAAAACTAAAGTTTATGACTGTAGCTCAAGCATAAACTATGAGTGATGTGATGAGTCCGTCACAAAATAGAAAGCAGACGTGTTTTGCTTCAACTAAGTGGATTGAAGCTAAAAAAATAAGTACTAAGGCCAGAGAAAACAGAAGCAAAAGAAGCATCTTAACAAACAACATCTAAAAGTTTGTGCCCGTACAGAGACCCAAACAAAATCGGTTTTCCTGCAGTTTGTGTTTTAGCCAGAGATGGTAGGTGCAGGTGGATGGATGCGCTAGATACTTAGTTTAGTTCAAGCATTTAACATCACAACTTGTAGTTTTACAATTCTGTTTGCATAGGGGTTAAAACCAACAATATTTAAGGCTAGCTGTCTCCACCTGCTGATCCGCTGCTGACTCTAGGGTCAAATTTAGCGTACAAATATAAGAGTGATGTCAGCCTTATCATTTAATTCTTAACAAGAAAGGAAACAAGTGCTGTTCCTACGATTATTCCTATCAGAGTAAGGTGAAATGCATGAAAGGGAAAAAACAATAGTACCAGAATAAGAGGAAGGATTATTAACCCTCTAATCTCCAAGCAATTCTGGGCATTTTTGGCTCCTGATACATTTTAACTCACTGTGGGCTCATTTTTCATTGCAATATAAAGTCCTACATTTCCATGGAAACAGCACAACCATGGCTAGAAGTATAGAGAACTCCAAATGTTCTTTTGTCGCGTATAACATAGTTAGAAAGTCATAGGTCTTAAAAAGAGAAGAAGGTGATTTTGATGAAATATTGCAATTCTAAGCATAGATTTGGTCAATTTTCCTGATGGACATGTCACATATGATTAGTTCAAGAACTGTAGGAAAGTCCAAAATCCAGTGATTATTCCTATTTTTACAGTTTCTCGCTCTGTAATTTTGGCAATTTTAAAAGAAAGCATTGCTCTCAAATCCACTAGCAAGTAGCGGTAAAAGACAATTGTAATATATTTCTGCCCGCTGTATTTCCCATTTATATGACTAATGTGGCTCTAAGTTCCATGTTAACTTTGCACCCTGCCTCTGTCCCTACAGTGCTTCACAAATGGAAACTAACCAGCATGTGCAAATGAATATGTCAGTGATTAGGTCAGCCAACAAGTATCCCCTAACGATCCTTAATGCTCTTAGCAAAATGTCCGTTCCAGGTGCCAAATTTCTGCGTTTCCTTTCAGTGAGAGTGAAAACAAATGTTTCAAATGATTTTAATGATGAAATTTATTTTTTTGGAAAGCTGCAGGGAGCTCATGATAACTGCCCTGCTAAATGCCATTCACAACAGAGGTGAAGAGTTTAAAGTTTGTGTGACCCATAGAGACGCGATAGACACACTAATGGGAAATACAGCAGGCGAAAATATAAGCAATTTTTATGCACATATTTCAAAAGCATAAATATGTCTATGTAATGAAACTTCGTGACTACTTTAATGCAATTAATCAAGAAACCTTATCCTGGTTTCAGATTCTGTACAACCAGCAGAGCGTGGAGGTTCAAGGCAACTTGAAGAGGAAGCTGATCACACAGCTGCAGCCAGACACTGATTATTCCTTCGTGCTGATGAGTCGAGGGAACAGTGCTGGCGGCCTCCAGCAGCAGGTCTCCATCCGAACAGCTCCAGACCTGCTGACAATAAAACCGGCTCGATACCAAGACGATGTGGAGGAAGGCGGGAAAGTGACCATCAGCCTGCCCAAGGTCCCTGCTGGAGCCTCTGTCAGGTCTGTGCTCTGTGTTTTCCATGTTGTCTCTCAGAGGAGCGATAATATGGAAAAAAAATATATGATTTCATAGCATCTCAGGAATTATGAGATGCAATTTAATTAATAAGCGCTGTGCCGGTATGGCTGAAGCTAATTCAAACTGTCAAAGTAATGCTGTGTAGTAACGACTGTATAATGTTGAAATAAACGTAGTAGAGATACGCTACTTTGTCACAGATTTAGCAACCCAACTGTACATATTACACATACAATTATTATGAAATCTCACTATATTAAGATGTTATAGTAATTCTATTATTATAGCCACCAACTGTAAAACTGTAGCATTATCTACACGACCTGCAATTATAAAATACACCTCATATATATAATGGATAAATAACATTTTCTCTACTTTATATAACCATTTATAGTATTTAGTTTGATCAAAGCAGAAACTGTCACTTATTTAAATTTGGTGCACTAATACACCACGCAAAGCACACCAGTCACATTGTATAAATGCGTCAAGCACAATCTATGATAGGTGCTGGATCTCCTCCACTGTGTCAAAGGTGAACTTTCAACTTGGATTTCATTTTAACAAAGAGAAAGAAGTTGCAAGGAGCCAAATCTGGCAAATTAAGTGGGCGGAGAGTGACGATTTTATTGGTGTGGCAAAAAAAACTTGTGAGTTTTCAGCACAATGTGACTGTTGGCAAAGTTCAGGTCATTTGTGCCGAATCTCACAACGTTACAGTAGAACTCTGCAATGACCCATTCAAGTCCCATTCTGTCCTCAACTGTGTTGAAGTGGCAATCCTTCAACTTTTATTTAATTTGTGGGAATAGGAAGAAGTACAAGGGAGCCACTCTGGTGAATAGGATGGGTGAAGATGATGATTGCATTGGTGCAGACATAAAACTTTTTATGATGGAGTACCTGCCTGCCTACGTGCCACATTTCAGGTTGTTTGCGCAAAACGTTGAACTTCAGATGATTTTAGAACATTAGAGTAGAACTCTACCTTCACAGTCCAACTTTGGGGTAAGGACTTAATGTGCACAACCAAGAAAACAACAAGCATAGTTATACTCCTGACCTTCCGCTGAAGACTACTATTTGTTCTCTTGGTAGCTATAGAATCACCTTTTATCACTGGTTTTGATCCTCAACATGAAGGGTGATGTAGTTTAGTGATGTTTGCTCTCTCAACACACTTGAGGTCCACGGTTAAACTGCAAATGCACCCGGAAATAAGAAAGGGATCTTTAAAAGTGGCAGAAGTGCTGGGACCAGTGCATTGCTGCACAAAAAGGCAATGGGATAGCAGCTAAATTTTAATCGAATACGGTTTTTGCTTCTTGATTGCATCTCATAATTTAGCCTTCTGAAAGGGTCCATTTTGAATAATTAATGTTTTTACTTCTGATACTTTGATTATATTTTGCTGATATTTCTGTGCTCCTAACCGAGGCAGATATTGAGAGTTTTACTTAGTGGTTATGGAAGCTGTTTATATTGCTACCTTTACAAATCGAGAATCTGAGAAATTCCTCAAGCCTTTATACTAATGAAAGAAGTGTGTTGCTGCATTTTGCGTGCTTTGCCATTCTCAGCATACTTTAAACGTAGGAGCAGTCTAGAGACCTTAAAAAGCACCAGCACTCAGTGATCCAGTGAGGCTGAGGCGAGAGGAGATGTGCAAAGATACACACAGTTTTTTCTTCTAAAAATCAATAACTCAGACACAAGCTTGTCTGCAGGGGGCTACTTCAACACCCATTACAAGCCTGGTTTATTTACTGCTTGTCATGTTTTAGCCACTTCATAGCCAGCCAATTATCTGCTGCAGGACTTGTCTTTTAGGTCAGACTGAGTAGTTTAAGTGCAAACAGAACATTCAGTCCTGCGGCTGATAACTACACAGGCATATTAACAATAACCCCACTGCCACTCTGAGCCCTCCCTTGATACCAGAAAGCAATTTATTTAAGAGTTATTTAAGAGTTAATCAGTAATAAGAATCCCAATGCAAATGCTGCAATTCAACAGAAGTTTATTTCTTATTATTACCCAGCTCGGTCAAGAGGACAGGCACTCCGAATTACATAGAAATAATTAATTGTGTTTCAAGTGTTTGTTTCTCTGTAGAAATTGCCCACAAGTAAGCAGTAATTAAGAGGAGTGGAGCTGACGGAGAAAAAGAAATAATGTCCAGACCAGACCTTTTCATCAGGCCCAGAGCCACAGAAATCCCATCTGAAATAGAAAGTTTAGAACAAATATTAAGACAAGTTCTTCAAGAAGTGTCATCTGAAATTGTAACAGCAAGTAATGCACATTAAAGTTTTGTGTTTTTGCTGAGAATATGGTGTGTGGGTTTGTAATACAGTGTTTCTGTGTTTGATGCAGGTGGTACTACATTGTGGTTGTCCCCGTCACTCCAACTTCTCAGAGGAGATGGGAGAACCCTGAGGATATGGACATACATGAGGTAAGAAGACGTGTCGTTTAGTTTGGTTAGTTTTGATTTTGTTGTTTTAAATAACATCATAAAAGTCTGTATGCTGCTGTTTTATGTATGTTAAAGGCCTGGAAACCTACAAGTCACACCAAAAGCAGTTATTCCTTCACACAGAAAAATCTCTTCCTTACCTACTTGAAAGATCTTATTTGAAATCCTGGCTTTTCTTCTGTTACTTATCTATGTCACCATGTAACACATTTGCATAATGGCTGCCTAGCAGCTAGACTGGCACATCCTCACAGAAAAAAAGGAAGAGAATGAGCAGCTACCTCTCAGTCTGCCATCACATTGTCACTAGACCTGCTTCTGTTAAGGCTATATCTTTCTGTCTATACTTAGATATCTGAGGTTACAACACAGGAACATAACTAACATTATTTCACTTTCAGTAACCAATCAGAGCAAACTTTTCAGGGGGTGGACTTTCATGAGACAGGAGCTAAAATGGAGCATTTCAGACAGAGGATGCGAAGAGGTACTGCAGCAATGTACAGTATGAGAAGAACAATGTGTTTTTTTAACATTAAAGCATGGCAACATGTTCTAATAGACCCCAAAAATGAAATTATAAACCTGTGAATGTGTGTAATATGGGTTCTCAAATGATGGCTCTGCTTTATTAAAGTGTCCCAGCATGCCATGAGTGTGTGACACTGACCCTGCATCAGCAGTACCAGGAGCCTGGAAGTGAAGCTAAATGAGATTCGGCCATCATTCATATTATTTCTCCTGTGACATGTCAACATGTCTTCTTTGAAAAATGCTACATGGAAGGATTTGGGGTCAAAAGTCCTCTTTGGTGACAAAATCATGAGTGTGTACCTGTAATCTTCACTGTCAGTCTCATTTCCAGTGGCTGCACTTGAAATAGATCCGTATCTGGTATAAATGGGGGATCAAGTATTGTAATTTAAGGTTACCTTGGCAGCCTTTTCTCCACTGACATGGTCTGATCCAGAAATGCTGTGATTATGAATCAGCCTCTCAGCCTCCTCTTTGTGTAGATTACAGAAGAACACGGCGTTCTTTGGCTGTTTACAGCACTGCAGGATATTATTCCATATTTTCTCTTTTAGCTTTGTTTAAAATAACTTGCTTCATGCTGTACTTTCACAACCAACAAGAATAAAAGACTGAAGCCCCTCTAACAGCCTTGAGACCAAAATTTCCATTACACACAGCAATATGAAACAGTTGGTGGGACAAACAACATTTTAATGTTTGAACTACTCTTACAGCCTTGCTGTTAGAGGCACTGCAGAAGCTAATGTTTGATGGTGGGCTGACGGCCAGAGGAGGTCACTGAGACATAAAGTTTAGCAGGTTCTTCATCTGGGGAGCATTGTATGTGCTAATGGGCACAAACATCACTGGTAGAACAGGGTTTTTCCTGCATTGGATAATTTTTGATGTCAGTGTCAAATAAAAATATCTAGTGGCACAATGACAAGAACTGAGAAAAAATAAAAATACATGCATACATACAAACATACACACACACACACACACACACACACACACACACACATATATGTATATACATATAGATAGATAGATAGATAGATAGATAGATAGATAGATAGATAGATAGATAGATAGATAGATAGATAGATAGATAGATAGATAGATAGATATTTTGAACAGTTTGGTGTTTAGGGTTTCAGTTACTCCAACATATATTTTGTCTTTATCAATGGTTTGAAATAACAGGAAAATGCATAAATTTCTGTCAGATAAGGTTAAACAGAGTAATTACCTTAACTGTACGTGAACTGGTTATGCTTACTGTCATAATAAGTCACCCCCAAAGGCCCATTCTGAGCCAGAAAAAAAATCCTGTAGAGTGAATCATTAAACAATAATGAGCCTTTACTATCTGAGATTAGGAAAACTCATGGCAGTCTGCCCAAATTTAGTGTGCACGAAGTTGTTCATTTAGTCGACTGATGGTGCCAAAGGAAAGTTTGGACAGCAATCCCCCGTGGAGCAGGCCGAACATGAAATGCGATATGCAGTAATTTTGTGAAAGTTTAAATGTTGCCTTGGGGTTGATGATGGAAGAAGAAAAGGATGAACAGGGGTTGCTGTAGTCAGAAGAAGTCTCCAACATCTACAACGTATTTCATGGCAATCAAACTGTTTGATATAGTACAAAGTAGCGATCGACTAAAGTGGGTTTTTCAATGTCTGATGCCGGTGTTAAGATTTTCTGTATAAAATGTCCAGGTTTGACCTTGGCCACAATTCAATTCAATTCAATTCAATTTTATTTATATAGCGCATACTTACAACATATGTCATCACATAGCGCTAAACAAGCAATGCTGCACTTACGGGGGTGGGTGAAGGGTCCCTTTTTTGCTTGACCTCTTCCTCTCTGTAAGTAATAGGGTAAGTGCTGAGCTAAAAGGCAGTGAGGGGAATAGGCTTGGTGATTTTATTGAGAAAATTACTCTGAAATTACTTGGATGCAGTGCAACAGTCACAAATCACCATTTTGGAATTTGCTTGTTTTTCAGGGGTGTAAGATTAAATGCTGAATCATCCTTGCTACTGAAATACAAAACAACTAAAAATGCAAGGTGTCACCAAAATCATCAAGTTTCACTTCAGGCTGCGAGCAGCACTAAAAACAGGCCCTTTTCACTTTTCCTGCAATTGTATATGATTACCTAATGTCAATAAAAATCCATTAGCCTTAGTTTTAGTGTGTAATTTCAAAGTGCTTCCTCTCCTACAAATGAACAGGCTGCTTTGGGTGTCATTTACATAAGCCTCCTCTAATGAGTTGCTGCACTGGATTGTGTTCCCTGCAATCTTTATTGAGTAAGCTCGAAAGGAAGTGCGGCTGTTAGGAGTTTTACTGCGCCTGAAGATAGTATTGAAGACGGGCTGATAAGGTTATGCTGTGCACTAACTCTTATGAGCATAGTTTGTCATTAATTCCTCCCCTGATGCTTTATGGGAATAACAAGGAAATGAATGTCCCATAAATGCATCTGTGTAAAACTAGCAAAACTAAAGTAGATAATGGCTTAACTAAGTGGATAAAGACTTGAAGGTTGTTATCTTATAGTCTCAATCTTTCTTTGTTTTCTAGGAGACAGAAATCTCTCCTGATTGATTGTATCTGTGGAAGTTTTGTGAAGTAGGATTTGGTAGACAGGCTAAGGGGAAAAAGACTCATCTAGAAGTTGAATGAATGAACACAAAGATATGAATGACATAAGGTAAACCTGACATGTGGAATGTTTTCTACATGTTAGGTTTAGTTGTAGGAAATACTATGGGTGGAAGAAAAGCAATGTTAAAAAGTAGGACCAGACATTTTCTTAATTGCAGCAAGGTCATCAACACATGTAATTCACTATTCATGTTGAATTAGCTACTGGTAGTGAAGAAGTCTTTGTTTTCTTTTGGAAAACTGTCATGTGATTGGAACATGACCACTCAGGGAGCAACACATAGAGACAACAGGTACATCATCACTACCAAAAGTCTCTGATGTAGGCGTCTGAAAACGGCGGAGTGTGGACCATAGGAACAAATTAGGTTTTATGTTTTAAAATGGAAACGTGTTGTTATGGATGCAGCCAAAGGCTACAGTCACATTAAACACAGGGAAATGTTCCAGAAGCATAGATCCACTTTATTCTCCCGTAAATCCAAATACTGTTTACTGAGTCATCTGGTCAGGGTTTGGTGCTGATATGAGAGTAAACTAGTGTGATTTTGCCACCTGATTCAGGTCACAGTGTCTTCAATATGAACTGGTGTCATTACAGTCAGCCAATTTGCATACAATACATTATGTTTACGTAGAATATATACAGCATGCTAGTAATATGTTTGGCCAATGTTTCCTAACATTCTTATTTAGGAAAGTTCTTCCTCTGTTAATTAACATCGGGGACCCTGACAACATCGTCCAAATGTCCTCTGAATGTGACAGTTTTTGTCTAAGTTAATTTTTAACCATATAAGAACTTTACTGGAATAATAAATATCCTTAAGGTGTTTTTTGAACATTAGATTAAAACTTTAAGACATTATTCAAACTTGTAAATAATATGGGCCAGTTTTGTGGGAACAATGCCTGCTCGCTGGAGTTAGGATCTTTGTAATGCAGTATGAAGAGCAGAAGTAGCCACAATCAACATTCTGTCTTTAGTTGAATAGTCTTTTATAAGGTTACTGCTATAAAAGCATAAATAGGATATTTGTAGGATATTTGTGATTGTAGTTGAGGAATTGAGTGGCTTTATTTCATTTGTTAAACAGGTAAGTTTTTTTTTTGCTTTTCAAGCTCTGAGCTTCAGCATATTATAATTAAACAAAGTTTGTTCGCTTTGTCTT
This sequence comes from Dascyllus trimaculatus, assembly GCA_024666655.1. Lineage (NCBI taxonomy): Eukaryota > Metazoa > Chordata > Actinopteri > Pomacentridae > Dascyllus > Dascyllus trimaculatus. Next base: position 19,861,745 of record CM045446.1, read on the forward strand.
TAACGTAATAAACCAAAGCAGCAGTTAAGTACGTAGATGAACCTGAAACAGAATTATGTGTTTTTCTGGAAGCCTTTACTCTCTGGTTGACAAACTAATTGCTCGTCCACAGCTGTTTGATGTGTGCATACTGTTTAAAAAGAGGTTTCAAATGTGCTCCATGTGTGATTGAAGCTTCTCCACTGTGTATTCTTCCCATATGTCTGCGTAACCTTGAACATAAATGGGTCAGAGGTACATCTCAATCTAAGGTAATATAAAGTGGTGATAGAGAGCAGGTGGGAAAAGATGTCTGTCACACACATGGGCACAAACACTAGTACAGAATAGAAAGAGCTGAGCTTTTGTAATGAAGCCATGGCCCTTGGTACTCCCTCTGAATGTCACAGTGGGCCTTCAAACTCCACAAATGCAATCCTGTCTAATCTCAAAATGTCTGCCATCCTCCAGCATCACCTTGCCTTGAACTATGATGGTGTTTTGAAAGTATAGTTTTAGAAAATACACGTGTCTCTTTACTGAAAAGAGATACATTCTAAACAGAGGTACTCAAAATGTACTTGAAACTACTTTGTGAAAAAAATTTATGGAAGAGTCGTGTATTTGAACTGATGAGATGCCTGGTTTATTGTTGCTTCAGCCGCAAAGCATTAGTGAGGCTGAACAGTGATGTATTTCCCATTAATGCGCCTCTAAGTGACATTCTAACTTTGCACTCTTGAACTCCGTTGAAGAGATTTGCGGAAATTTCGTTTAGTTGGAGGCAATTAGCTAAAGCTCCCTGCAGCTTTCCAAAGTAAAATGATTTTTAGAGTCACCATTTTAAAAGGTTTTTTATTGGTCTGACCAAAAGGAAACACGGAAATTAGCCTCCCAAAATGGACATTTTGCTAACTATTAGCTTTTACTGACCATATGGAAAGTTAAGTTTTTATTCTTGGTCTTTTCTTCCAGTTGATGTTAAGAGGTGAAACACCATCTCCAGTAAGTACATCAAAGCTGTAGATTCTTTAGTTGTAATTCCACAGCTAAGATTCTTCTCATCCATGGATCCATTGAGATTTGCCCAGTCTGCCATAAACGGGTCCTACTCTTGGCGGCAGCAGTGACTGCAGGAACACCACCAGTTTTGCAAAAGATATAGGACGTCCTGCGGTCTTAATGCATCCATTCTCCCACTGAAAGCCAGCCTCACAGAAGGAAAGAAACCTGCAGATGAATATGTCGATGATTAGGTCAGCCAACATGCGTCTTCAGATGGGGATCCCTAATGCAATTAGCTAAATGTCCGTTCCAGGCAGCTAATTTCTGTTTCATTTCAGTCAAACTGGAAAAAAAATCGTTTAAAATGATTAATGTAAAAATCATCTGTCTTTGGAAAGCTGCAGGGAGCTCATGCTAATTGCCCCTCCAAACCTGAATCGCTACAACAGAGTGAAAGAGTGCAAAGTTGGCATAATACTTAAAACCACAATCGCCTCATTGCTGGGAAATGCAGCAGCTGGAATAAACCAGAATTCTCCTTACGGCATATTCACATCACCAGAATGCCATATGTTTATTGTCGTAAATATATAGAAAATTACAAATACATTTTCATAAATTCACTTTGATCAGACAGCTGAAAGACATATAATGCACAGACCCTTTTTGCATATGCTCCCTTTCAGTTTGTCTGCAGAATAAAAGCTTTAGATAGCCTAGATAGATTGTTGTTTTCTTACAGCCTGTGTAATTATCTGACAGCTTATGTTCTGACTTCGAGTTCCCAGATCTCAGCTACAAAGTTGTAATTGTAACTGTAACTTGAGTTACGCCTCTTCTCAACATGGGATGGAGAATTGAAAATGGATCAGAATTAAAAGCTTCAGGATCAGAAAGTGACTGACATAAGTAAAAGAAAGATGGCCAATGTGCTGTACATATTATTAGTCATGCAACAACAGAAATATGTGCTAAAGCAGTGAAGACAACAGAGTAAAAACTTGGAAGATCAGATGTGAAGAAAGCAGAATGTTAAGTATTTTCATGTGGGGAGGAAAAAAAACAAGGCTCTCTCCTACAGAGATCAATTTAGGTAGATCATGTTGTGTCGTTATGTTCCATTGTAGAAGTTCCAAAATGTCGTGTCTTGTCGTCCTTCTGGCAGCTTCTGGAGGCCGGTGCTGACAGCAGTCTCCAGAGGAAGAAGAGACAGAGCCAGGACTTTCTGCAGCCATACATCGCTGCCAAGCTGGATGCTCTGCCTGAGATCTTTACTCTGGGTGATGAAAAGAAATACAATGGCTACTATAACAAACCACTTCCTGGCCAGCAGCAGTACCGCTGCTTTGTGCTGGCTGACCTGGCGGACCACGAGTCTGTAAGTGACCTTTATCTACTTTGATACACTCTAAAGCTGCTAATAGTCTCTAATGTGTCTGAATGTAGGTAACAGCTCGCCATTTTAGCCTGCTTCTAAGTGGGCATTTAATGAATTCTGTTCGATATGTGAGGATCACGTTAATCTGGAGATAACTGAGCCCTCACTCTATCAGAAATACTTACTGAGGGCTATAAAATCATTCCTGATTTGTGCAGCACCTGCCCATCTTTGCAACAAAATCTGTTTATCCACTTGCTGATGCGATGCAGGGAGCAGAAACAGTAACAAGGACAGTTGTATAATGCAGTGGCCTTGCAATGAATACAGCTTGTGGGAAACATAATTATTGTTTGTTGAACTCGAACAATGTGTAAGGTTCTTCATTTCTCTGGTAAGGCCACGCTCTGTATTGTTGAAGTGCTGGATATGAAGGTGGTGTTGTTATTTTCTTCATGCTGTAAGGTTTTGGTTAATGGTACCTTGGAAGAGCAAGGCCCTGGTTGTAAGACAAATGTTTTCCCTGAGGTCCAACCATCCTGCACCAGTTGTTTTATGTCATGTACTCGTCTTGCACTCATATAGGATGGAATACAAGGAATGGCATTCTGCAATTACAATACCATAAAAGGTCACTTTATTCCTTTAAAGCTACATAACAGAGATACCTAATCAAATTATGGATGCATTGGTCCATAAACACAGAGACAACAAGAAAAGACATAGTTTTCCGCCTTTAGCAGACCTTCACACAAAAATCATCCACTATGAATTCTTGAATCATTTACTTTATTCTGTAATTTCTCATCTGTTACAAACTGAAATGTCCATACAAATAAAACTTTACAGCAATGAAGACAGAGACTGTTAGAGGTCAGATTAATGAGACTCACCACTCAATAATGTAATCAATGGGTTTGACAAAACAGGAGCTGGCATTTAATTGTTGCTCCCTGCTGTTTGTCTTTCTTTTGAGTTTATTAAATACCTGCAGCATCAAACAGGAGCAGGATTTATATCAGATACAAATCTGCACACATTCATGCAAGTGGAATATTAACTTCATTAATTATCAATAATCATAAATAATAATGCAATAACAATAACAATACACAGGGACAGGATCAACAAGATATAACGGTAAGTCAAACTGTGTACTTTTCTTCACTTCAGAGGGGTCATCTGTTACATATATGTATTTTACTGTTTACTGAAATCAAAGATATTTTTGTCATGTCAAGAAATTCTTGTGTTTCACAGTCTCATAGCAGGATATTTGCAGTTGTGACATTACTGTGTGAATGATTGTTTTGCACTAATAATGTAGCCTCTATAAAGTACACTTAGAGTAAAGAAAGAATATAAAATCACACACCCTCTCTCATTCTCTCAATCTCTGGTGGCTGAAGGTCGGCAAGTTACATCATTTTGATAGTGGAAAACTTGGATTAATTAACTCACTACGTCTTTTAACAGGTAATTAGTAACTGGAATACATGTTAGATATACCCTCGCAGCCCTGTTGAATACACAGCCAGCAGTGAAGTGCTACTGTGTGAGGCAGAAGCAAACTTGACTATTAGACTAGATTAAGCTGTTAGTTACCTTGTATGCAGCAGTGCAGCGTCAAGAAAGGTTCACTGAGACCAAGGCTGTGCTTGACACCTCTTGCCCTTTAATAAATCATAAAACTACAGCAGAGGACGGGGGAATGGCTGAGGCGACGTGGGCAGGTTTTTAATATGTGGATCTGTTGCTGTTTTGTCTGCATTGTGGCCTTTTTACAGTCGTCAGACGAATAGTTCTCATAAAACTGTGTAAAAACTTCATTTATGGGTCACATTGTAGTACATACAGCTGCGGTGGGTGTTCCATACTTGCTCCAAAGGTCTTGTATTGCTGAATAAACAGAGCAGAGTTTGCTGGCATTGTATTCCCTCCCTGGTGTTTTCTGTCTGTGGAATAAAGAACAGTCCTTCAGGCAGCACTGCACACATGCCAAGCACGTTGCAGTGATTCGAATCACGTCCTTGAGTCACGCATGCATCTGCAGGTATATCTCTGAGGCAGTAAGGCCATGATCTGTGCTGTCACTCACAGGCATCTTGCTTCCACAACCAGAGCATCTTCTGACTGCCTCTCTAATTTCAAGTGCTTTTGTTCCTCGGATCAGTTGCTTGCCCTTGTGGCATCTTCATTTAAATGTGTGAAGATCTGTTGAGGCGGGGTTGGTCTAGAATAGGAGATGTGACTTCTGGCCTCACAGTGTCGTGTACGCTATTCAGACTAACACAGTGATGCATGTTAAACCTGCATTGGGTCTATCTGTATGGGCCGACCAGTGTCAAGCTGCCTGTGGCCCAACATTTAATCAGCAGCAATAAAGACAAGGGCAGATGAGGTGTTTTCTTACGTTAGTTTACAGTATTTTCTTGGCACGCCAGCTGCCAAAATATTACCTTTTTTCAATGTATGTTAATTAGGGTGACAAATCTGAAATGATTTGCTGACAGAACCAAGTGGCAATTGTTCTGAAGTGTCTGAAGTGGAAAATTTCCATTTGCTAAAATCCTTCAGTTGTAGATATCAGTAATTGTTATTCTTGAAGAAATTGCTGAAATCTGTAATTAAATTAAAGATATCTATAAATCAGCTCTAACTTGTCAAAATGTTTTTATTTAAGCAGGAAATGGCTCTTTGAGACTAAGAATCCCAATAAACACTGGCCAAGACAGGCTGCTGCATAAATTTACAGGTTACATTCAATAATTTAAATAAGATCTACATTAAGATTAAGGGTGTGGAGATGTAATTTCTTTCAGTTTCTAGTTAAGCCTCTTTCCTTTAGCCCCTGAAACCTCGTCAAGAAGCCATTTTCCACTGCTGGAACTTGAGGGATGTTTTAGTTTGACCTGAACCTTTGGCCGTGTTCTGACCACCAGAACTGATCCAGTAGAACCTGTTTCATGACCTTTTTTTGGGGAGAAAAAGTACTTACTCCATCAAACGCCATCAGACAACTGTAAATTCAACGTACTGGCTAATGTAACAAACCTCTACTGTACTGTTTCCTATATATAACTGGAGTTACATCCAGTAACTACTGTGTCGTTGTTCTGAAACCCTCAGTTAATGTCAGGTTCAAAGAAATAAGATAAAATAAAACTTCATTAATCCAGAAGGAAATTCTTTAAGCTGTTGGATTCTAAACCCCAAAGGCAACAGAAAGGCTAAAAGGTCCAATTAGGGGGCTGTTCCAGTAAACATTCGCTCCACCTCATGACTGCCTCAAGGCCCTGCAATCAAAAGTAATTTATCTAAGGGTGGTTCGGCTTGTATACCCCCTTCATATACCATAATCAGTCATGCTTGTAAAGATCAGTTCTAGTTAATTCAGTTAAACGTACATCCAGACGTCATTCAAACATATTACACTGCAGTTACATGCAGCATTCATCACTGTCTCTCTTTGCTCTGCCTCCCTTCATTATAGCTTTTGTCAGGAGTATGTAGCCTTTGGCAATACTTGTTTCACTGTATTACGAACAGAGCTGCAGAGTCCAGATTCGATAAATGACACTGCTGAATGTGAGTCAAGCCTGTTTAAAAATAGAAACCTAATCACATTCATTGAAAACAGGCGAAGTGAGCTTAGCTTTTATTTCTGCAGCAAAGCTGCTGGCAGGGTAAAGGCAAGAAGAGAAGAAGAAAAAGGAAAAGAAGGGGGGGGGGGGACTGAAAGAAAAGGACATTGTGGCTTTCTGTGGCCCCCACTGCTGGTAAACAAGCCAGGACGTGTGAAATTGGATAAAAGGAAAAGGCCATATAAACAGTGTGATCACTTAGAGCAGAGGGGCGGGGATTGGAGAGGGTAGGTGAGCAGCTTCCTCTGAATGCAGAGCCCTGTGGGAGTGTCAGAGAGGTGAGGAGAAGTGGCGAGAGAGAAGAGCTTAAATGGGGTTATAAGATTGGGGGCACCTGAGGAAGAAAAAAACAGACATAGTGGAGAGTGCAGGAAATGCTGCAATCACTGGAGAGAGAACAGTGGCACAAATGCTGGAATGTGTTTGTGATGTAGGAGGAAGAGCCTGAACTTTGAGGGGAAAAGACAGAAGGATGGCAGTACAAAGAAGACTGGGGATTGTAGGAAAACACACTGAGCCGACTGGATAGCATCCAGCTTGTCGCAGATAGATGAGCTGCGAGCAGACGGCTCCGGCTGAGGTAGAACTATTCTGGAAAAATAACACAGCTGTCAAAAAACATTACAGTCACACATACTTTCTGCTTATTTTATCAGTCACTTCTTCTTTTGCGGGGATTATGGACTGTGGAAACAAAAGCAAAGTGTTCCTCCTCCCACTGCTATTAAACACTCTTTTCTTCTTTGCACACCTCCTCTCTGCAGTGCGCAGATGTAGCAGCAGCACATTTTTCACCCCCGAAGGATTACTATCTATTGGGTAGTGCCGCTGAGATTGATCACTTCAAAACTTCCCCCCTGAGATTATCTAAATATCCCTTAGAATATGCTTTCTGCTGCATCTGAAAGCCGTGAAAACTGTCATTTTTCAAAAAAAAAAGTTTTCTAAGCTGTAGGCAGTACTTTGCTAAAAGTGCCAAAAGTACTACAGACAGACGAGAGCAGAAAGAGCTGAGGAGACAGATGAGCTGAGCATGTTATCAAGCGCCACACCTTTCAGCTGTTAAGGTTTTTTCTACAGATGATGCGCAACAGAGTTGGAAAAGTTGGCTACACTCAGTCTTCTTGAAGATATTTGTTAGAAGTGAGGAAACTACATGGCAGCATGTCAACTAGGGAAGGAATCACTATAAAGAAAGGCACGACTTGTTTTTTTTCTAATTATCCTCAGAAGAGTTGTGCAGTTGAACAATCTCAGTAATTATCACAAAAGTAAAATTTGATCAAATTCACGATTAATGTATGTGTTTGGTTTGGGTCAGCCCTCAATTGTGCAGTCACTCAAGTAGATGGCATGTGTAGGGCCAAAGTAAATATAGAAAGCATATGTTTTTGTAGAAGTAAAAATGAGCGACTGTGGTGGGTGCATTTCTCGAACAGAATAACATCTATCTATTCAGTTTCTTACACTTAACAAGGGTTGGGTCGTGGTGGCAGCAGGTTAAGCAGGGCTTCCTGAACATTCCCCAGAAATGTTTTCCACTTACTCCTGGGGGATCCAAAGCTAGATGTGATACAGTGTATGATCAGAAAGTTCTGAGACCGCCCATATGAACATCATACCACCAGACTTAAATTTGGCAACCATCCCTTTTAAACTAATCTCTTTATACAGCAATACAACATCACAGTGACACTCTCCGTGTTCAGTATCTGAACTTTTTGATCACGCTACGTACATATGCCGCCTGTAGTTTGTAGAGAACAAGATACAAACAAAACAGGGATCCTCTTGTCAAAATTGCTCCAAAGTGCCTCTTAAGGGACTCTGCTAAAACATTAGTTTACTGACAAACACCCTCCGCTTGTTGATTCAAAAACATTTCATCAACTCCACCACTTAATCAATTTAGAACACTGCTCCAGTGGACTTCAAGCTTAATTTTATCACTACGGCTCCAGCAGCTGTGAGGAAGAAATGAATCAAAGCTGCAGGTGGAATCAGAAACAAAAACAAAATTACGTTTTTTAATCAAAAGAATTCACTGCCCAAACATCTGTCCTAACAACCCATTTAGTCTCATTCAGCATCAGAACTTGCGTTATTTATGCCAGTACCTCTGAGATGAGTGCAGCTTATAAAAATGTTCTAAAAATGAGAGCTGTTTAAACAAATAGCTGCACCGTTATCATAAAAATGACTCCCCATTCCAGGAGAAATGAAACTGAAATCACAACTGGAAACTCGGCTGACTGGTAGATTTCTTTCTGCTGCACTGCAGTGCTTGTGTTATTTGGCTATTGGAGGAAACAGTGTGGAACAGATTTATCCAAAAAGGCTGTAACAACACCAAACTACAAACACTAGGGAAAGAAGCCATTTGGTGCTTCTTGGATAGGATGAATTGGTGCAACCGAGGAAGCAGCAGAAACTGTTTGTCTGTGGGAGGATAAGCCTGGAGCACACCTGCTGCCAACTGCTGCACACTCGCTTTTCTGATCTGGATTCTCTATTACTCACACTAGCTACAGATGTACAGCAAATAGTCATAATGGAAAACAATGGATAAGAATTTTAACATCAAACTGGCAAATATATCACCCACTAAGCTTTCTTATGGGTTGACTGTGTGTGCATCATTATCATTATTATATCAAAACTGAGCGCAGCACCTTGGTTTTACTTAACTCATATCAATTCAGTCAAAACAAGTGGAGGTCTGGGTAGCAGGGCCATTAAAACCTGCCATTTATTAATACATCTATGGGCTCAAATTAAGCTCAATAGGGTTCTGAGCTTTTAAAATGGTTGTAAATCAATTTTTGAAACCCTGTAAATACATCTGCATGAGCAACTCCAGTTTGTGCAACTGTTAAAGAAGACTTGTATTTGTTAAGGAAAAAAAGTGTGCTTCTGCAGGAAAATAAGTGCTTTGTGAGCATCTGAATACAGACACAAAGCAGAAAACTGCATGTAAAATTCAGTGCTTAAGTTCCCATGCTGTATGTGACACTGAAGTTCCAGTACCGAGCAGTTACATTGCCAGTATTCTCAAGTTACTGGTCAGGGATGCTGCTTACATCAGTCTAGTATAAAGGAGAATTTGTCTGGTTGTACCTTCTGCATATAATGTAAATAAATATAATATCTATTAATAGACATCTTTTCTATTTGTTCACTTTTTTTCCCTGCAACAGTAACAAGTAAATGTCAATAAATACCATTATTTATGACAGAATCATCAAATATAACTGAACTCATCTCGTCACAGAAGAACCTGTGAACATCACTTGACGAGCTTAAAGTATGATTGATACTAATTTGAGCCTATATGTTTAATACATGTAACTACAAAGCAGATGCATTAAACTGCTTCTCCAATTGTTGATTTAACCCCTAAAAACTCGTCTGTGTGTATCAAAATGACTACAGATAACATTTTTTTTCCCGTGAAAATAATCCATTCTTGCCTTAAATTGGCTTAGCTGTAAGTTTACTCCTCTGCCTTCATAACTATGCATAGATCTAGTTTGGTCGCATTTTTCTTTTGAAGCTCAAGCACACCAGCTCATTTACATCAATAGAGAACTACTCTATGCTACACAATGGCAAAGTTGGATTGTTGCTAGTAATCCAGTCATACGTGCTTATACCGCAAACCAAATCTGAAGAATAATGATACAGAAAGCCCCACATTGCAGTTTGACCACAGTCGTTTCTTAGAGTTGTTACTAGAACAATTTTATATTAGATATAGGCCTTCCTTTCTAATTTCTTCTGTTTGTCAGGTGGAACATTTTGTGTTCAGGATGATTTAGGGCTTAATATGAGTCAGACATACACTTTGTGACTGTGGGATTTCTTGGCTTAACACTGTGTAATGGGGTCATGTAGGGCAGCAGCGACCAAAGAACCTGTAACTGTTGTTTTCACAGTCTTCCCATTTTATTTATTCAGTTAGCTGTTATTTTCTTTTTGTGTAACTTTAAGTGCTTAGCCCTGAGACTGTAGTCATCCAAGAAGAATATTTTAGCATTTGAACCTTGTTATTTTATACTTAAATGAGAGGAACAGACTGGGAGCAGACCAGGTAGCACCTGCCCATATTCATATGATTTCTGAAAATGGAACTCAATGAACAGGTGATCCCAGCACAAGAACTACTGAGGAATATAATGCAGACAAGTTGGCCTTTTTTTGGTTTATCTGCCATGTTGAGTGTTGAGCTGTGCAAACTGCAGTTTACACTCACAGTTTCAACAAACTGCAGCCTCTACTGTGACTGCAGCAACTACTTCTTTGACATGGTGTCTATCAGTTTAGAGAAAACTCTGAGTAAACATTAGGTAAACATTTAATAAGTTAGACCTTGTAGTCTCCATCAGGTTAGGCCAGTTTAAAGTGTGAAAACAGTACTGAGGTAGTTTGTTCCTCATGCCACCAAAAATAACTGATTAATCCTGGTAGACTACTGATGAAAGAAACACTGGCAATAGTCCAATCCAGGAGAATTTGGTTGATGCATTTCAACCAACCGTTCAACCAGTCGACCTGCAGACAACAGCTCTACTTTGCACAATACATCACATGTGTACACAGACAAGAGAATTTAAGCAAGTCTAAATCAGGTTTCCGATGATTACAAAATACATTTTTAGCAAGAAGATTATAATATAACTATAATTATAATGTAAATGGGTTTCTGTGACAGATTAGGGAAGATACAGTCACATTAAAATAATTGGTTTAATTATTTGGTAGGACAATCTGGAAAGTAAACATATACACTCATCCACATGTGTTTATGGTACCCATGTGAGATGTTGATGTGTTTGGAAGGGTTCAAGACCATGAAGTGTCAAAATGCATTTGTTTTATTTCAGCCTTCCACAACATGACAGATGTACAAAGTCCATGTATAATTCATCTGTAGCTCTCCGCTCTAATATCACAACCTTGATAATCTTAAAGTGAAATTGTGTGTGTAAAAATTAGATTGAAATGAATACATCAATTAGGAAGCAAAGCTGGTCATGGGCTGATGTGGACTTTTTTAACAAGCTACTTACCTGAGTTGGGTTTTCACCCTGCAAACGGAGCTGGAGCTGCTGCTGCTGCTGCCTTGTTCAGCCAGAGCCCTGTCAGGCTCACAGGAATATTTATAGTCTCATTCACCAACTTGCTGCACTTGTCTCACAGAACATAAAGTGACAAGCAGCACAGTTACTTAAAGTGAATTACGCCTTGCAAATTGATCCATGTAACTTCTATTTAATGTTAATTATGTTGCCAATATCCGACTGCGTCTAGCTCTGCACTGCAGCTGACTAATCACGATTCATGGACAGGAACTAATAGTGTTTTCTTTGAAAATTAATAATGCAGTGACATTTTTCATATTTTCTTGTGATGAGATTTTCGCAGCAGAAGAGTTTTCACAGTAACTCCAAAGGTCTTTCTTACAACAGATGCAGTGTGTCTCTGTTGGCGTAGACTGGTAGCTGGTTTACTTGAGTGATGTCACATTACTAACGAGTTCTAAATTACAAACTCTGGAGTTGTAAAGATTTGTTGGATTTCACTGGCAGTAGGGATCTAACAAACTAATGCTGTTGACTTGCATCGAGGAAATGTAGCTGTTTGACGCATTCAGCTATACTGCTAGTGACTAACATTCACAGTGTGTCAGGTTCAGTTTTAACCATTCTTGAAGAGAAGCCAGGATCTTCTTAGAGGCATTGGCAGGTAGTGACAACAAAAAATCTTTACTAGTCTCACATTCTTACAGGTAATGACATTTCTGGACCCAGTACACAAATTCAGGAACACAGTTTAGGGGGTTTTATTGTGAAAAGTCTTAGTAGTGAGAATGAAGGCTGGAGGGTAAACCAGGGAATGGAAGACTATAACTGTGGCAGGCGAGTGAGTGGTCGGGGTGAGGAACCAGAGGAGCATCGCACTTGCACTTTGTGACTGTGGTTGGGCATGTGGACGACTGACTTTATGGAGACTGAGGAGGTTGTGCGTGGTGCTTGACACTGTGAGTTGCAGAATGGAGCTTGGTTGTGGTGACTGGGATCTAAAACACAAGTAAGTCAGAGTTAGACTGACAGCAAAAACACTAGGAAGCAAAGTTACAAGCAAAGTTTTGTCAACGATACTGCCACAGGAGCAGAACAAACAATCTGGCAAGGAGTGGAGTGACGAGTTTAGGTGTAAATACTGTAGCTGGATGATCTCGGGTGTGCCAGGTGATTGCTCAAATAGGCCAGAGGCCTATGGTACAAATACACAGAAAAGACAAGAATAGAACCAGAAGGGAGAGGGAGAAAACAGCGCATCATAAGTAACAGGGAAAAGAAAAATGCACTATGGCATAAATATTATTATTGCAGGAATTACATTACATAAACATAATCTTCTGTTTTACAATTCTAAAGGTGAAATTGTGGCAGAATTGCAGATGCACACGTGTATAATTGAGCAAACATAAGTTTAGTGACAACTTCATGTATAAAAGATGTTGTTTTCACATTTTAATTTACAAACTAGTTTGTTTTTCACTTTTTCAACACATCCAAGCAGCAGCAGAGTGACAGCTGATGGTACATGTCGACAGGAGTACTTCTGAATGTGAAGGGTTGCACTGCTTCCCAGAATAGGAGGCTTGATGGGCAGATGGCTGGACAGGTGATTGACAGTTATTTTCCTTTACTTAAACAGGAAATCAGTGCAGGCTACATCCTCCTACGACAAACAACTGGCTGCACCTGATTGGACGTACGCTTCATTCATGGGCTTTAAGCTCCCGGATTTAAAATCTGATCAACATGACAGCTAACTTGGAAAGTTTCTGTTATGCTTCAAACACAGATTGCTGAAATATGTTTCTTAAAACATCTGAAGCAAGGAATAAGCTATTCAGCTGCTGAGTCTGTTGTCATTTTAGATTTTACCAAAAAATTTTGATAGCTTCCAGCCCCAATTTGCATAAAGAAGCCCAGACCTCAGCTTTTTGCAAATCAGGAGTGGTCAGCATGATAACCTGCCCCTGGAAATGCAGTAGAATGGATTGTACAGCTGCTTGTGCTGCAAGTGTGAAAATGACAGATCTTGTGGACACATACCTTGACACTGACTTTCCAGGTTTAGACTCATCTCATAACAAAAAACTTTGGTAGTTTGAATCTGGCATCAACTTTTGTTGCCTCACATCGAGCTGTCCCTTAATTTTTTTCCTGTCGCATCTACACTGTCCCTACAATAACAGCAAAAATGCACCAAAAAAACTCTAAAAATATAAGTATAATTCTGAAAATAGCTTCAAATTTATTCATGTCAGTGTCTGACACCAAGCTGCCATAATATACTGGCCAAATAGTCTGACTCACCACATGTGACTGCATGTATAAGCCGACCACTGGCTTTCATGCAACTTTCTCCAGCCACTCCACTATCTTCATGTTATTGTTTTCATAATCCCCTTCACTACATGAAACAACAACTTCCAGGGTAGGTATTAATCTCATAGAAAATTTCAAGTTTTACAGGGAGGATTTGAATCATGCAATTAGATAGTCCTGCCAGTTTTATTCGGTGAATTAGCCATTTTAATGACAGTTTTCGTCTCCCTGCATGCAAATTGTTCCACTAAAACAACACCCCCCTACACTGTTTTGGTGGGACGCTGCTTCATAGTTCGCTCCATCCAATACTATCGTGATTGGTTTAAAGAAAAACATAAACAAGCCAGAGCGTTTTTTCCCTCTATAGCAGAATGATAATGAGGTGCAGCCAAATGATTCTGTGCTGCAAAATTACTAGTATGTAGGAGGTAATTACTCCAATCAGTCACAATACTAAAAATTGACAGGTGAAATGAATTACACTGGTCATCTCATGCACTGTTGCTGCTTGGAAACCTTGTTGTAGACTTAACACATCCCAGCAAAGTCAGCTGTGCTCCTTGACGGCAGCGGCCTCCTGCAGCAGGACAGTGTTTCCCACAACACCTCAAATACTGCTCAGGATTGCCTGGAAGAACAAAGAGTTCAAGGTGTTGAGTCAACCTCCAAATTCCCCAGATCTCAATCCGATTGAGCATCTGTCGAAAGTCCTACATGGTGGCATGGAGGCATCTTCTCCTCTAAAACCCACCAACAACTCAAAGGATCTTGGGGCCTGATACAACAGGGCATCTTCTGCGGTCTGTGGAGTCCAGGTCTTGATAGGTCAGAGCTGCGGCAGTATAAAGAGGACTTACACAAAGTTATGCAGGTGGTTTTAATGTTGCGGCTCATGTCATGAATGGAAGCTATACCAGTGCTTGAATCACTGCAGGCCTCTCAATGGGTAATAATTATTTACCGCTCAGCCCAATGCCCTCTGAGACATTCTCCCTGCAGCAGTGTGAGTTTGTCCTGTGTGGTTTGGAAACGCGGTTTGTGTCTGTGTCATCTAATGATGGCAGGGAAACAGGCCGGACCGACCTAAGGTCTCCACTGTTGTCCAGAAGGCGTAGTGAAGTTGTTGCCATTATTGGATTTGTCCTCAAAGGATGTCACTGATGCGTATCCTCCACTGTGCTGCTCTCTCCTCCCTAGCCTCCATGGGGACTCCCACATCCAGCACAGCCAACACAGCAGCCTGCCTCTGTCTGCCTCACCATTGATTCACTGTCCTCCTCTGCCCCCACCCTCTTCCGCTCCCGCTGCTGCTTTCTAAGCACTGTCACAGTTAACCATCTGCATTCACCTGAAGCAGCCTGTCAGCACACTGTGTGCGCACAGAACTTAAAGCTCTTCCTTACTCCCATATGGAATCCTGCCTCACTGAACACAAGCCCACCAGAGCCCAGATTTACCCTTTGGATCACCTGTCAAGGATTCTGAAAAAAAAGTATAACTGCCAAATGCATTTTGTCGGAAATAATCAGAAAACGCATAGTTAAATGCTACATGAAATCAATTAGCTTGTCATTTGATTTAGCTTGATGAGCATAGAGTTCGGGGGATGTTCTCATCTAGCATTAGGTAAGCAAAGAGGGCATCTTATATGTTTTGCCTCAGTGGAATATAACTGTCAAACTTTTCTCACTGAACTGAGTTTTCATTCCAAGATTCTGTTTTTTGAATGTAGTATCTCCTCTCTAGTGTTGTTGATAGTTGGACATTATTGTAGTCATTCTCCACTGCAAAGCAGTAAGTCATTGTCACATTAGATTCACTTGTGTGGCCAAAAAAACGTGAACTTTCAGTGAGCTGTAAAGAAAATGGCAAACATCAGTCTGTAAGAACTTAAGAATACAGTAAAGTTTACTACTCAGTGAATGTTAGTGGAAGCAAAAACTTTGTTTACAAGAAAAATGCACAAGGAACTCTAAATTTCTCTTAATGGTTCTTGAAATATATTAAAATTAGTTTCCACGATACTGGTCTGGCACTTTCAACCATACAGCCAAATTGTGTGACTGAGCTGACAGTTAACAGGTGACAGTAATCACACCACCACTAGTGGGACTTTGTGAGCAACTTTTTGGTTTCCTTGTTCTTAAAGAAACTCTTCGCACATCTGTTTCATGAGACAGGTGCATAGGGGAGGGATGAGTGTATCCAGAAGTTTCTGACTCTGACTCTTGCACACTGTCTAGCTTAAATACATTAAATAGTGCAATGATTCAGTGCTAGACCTTCATCAGGTAAATAGTTGTTGCTCTGAAAAGATTGTGTGGTGTAAATAGGGTTAGAATCTAGTCTCAACACCTCAGTTATCTGTCCAGGACACCAAAAGTTCTTACATTATAGAAATGATCCTCTCCCACATTGGTAACACAGCAATAGATGGCCTTCAGCCATGATAGAAACCTTGGAACACTGATTGAGTCGGTAGCCTAAACTTGTTATGATCCATCCCAAGGTTGTGTGTGTGTGTGTGTGTGTGTGTGTGTGTGTGTTTGTGTGTGTGACTTAACAATAACTGTCTAGCTTGTTTTTAAGGTTCTCTGCCCTCTCTTGATAATTGATCAGTTCTCTATGGGCAGAGTGTGGGATCATTATATTTTAGTGATTTGTACTGATTGTTTGGCCTGGGAGGTCACAAAAACACAAAATAGAATAAATTTCTTGTTGTACATTACAGCTATATTTGCTTTAGTACAGCATCCTGATCTCCTGTGGTTGGGTGAACTGACTCTGTATCCTCTTCTGATTGCTCGCAGCAGAGGACATTTGCAGCCAGTCCGTTCTCCGAGCCCCTCATGGTGAAGCTCAGCGGGGTGATCCGACAGCCTCAGGAGGACCCAGAGATGCTATGGGTGATGGGTCCAGTGCTAGCTGTCATCCTCATCATCATCATAGTCATCGCTATTTTACTCTTCAAGAGGTGAGTCTGACACACAAAACAGAACAACATTTCCATATCAGAAACTTGTCAATTTTGGAATAGGTGAATCAGTTCATGCTCAGCGACAAAAGAAAAGTTTCTGCAAAACTATTCACTGCACATTTCATTTCCAGTTCCCCGTAACCCCAGAGAGTACACAACTGTGCTATTTGCATAACTGTGGATGCTCATGAGACCCATCTCTTGGAAGCTGAAATGATTTGATCGATACAAACCTTTTCAAGACACAATCGCAACAGCAAATACAATCAACACCTCTATCAGACCTCCAACTAACAAGCAAGCAAACATTTACAAACTTAAGGTAACTCACCTATGAAACATTGTATTGATCTACAATTCAATAACATCCAAATTTAAATAAGCTTGTTACATCGGCAAAGGTCCAGACAATCCAATCCATTAAATATTTAGTCCAAAAATATGAATACTTCTTTAAATACCCCTGGGCTGCTGTTGTGTCATTTCAAATTGCCCACACAATCTCCATCATAGCTATGCTCATTTGTAAACATTTCCAATTTCTGGATTTTATGGGCCACTGCAGTGGCACATCATTTGACCCGACGTGCTCTTCCATGTCATGTTCACCAAGGCTGAACAAATGATTGATTTTAAATTGAAACTGCCATTTAAAACACTACAATTAGCAAAAGTTACAATTTTGCATTTACAAGGTGTGAATTGGACCAATGTTGTAATTCATTTCTATTCAGTACAAGCAAATTAAAACGTTCAGGGGTCATTTATGCCCATTGATTAGTGTATAATATATAGCTTGATAGATGTAAGCCCAGCTAATTTTTCACAGCCACACCTTGTACATTTTGCAGTATGTTTGACACAGGGTTTAAACTATTGTGTCAAATTGCTTAACTCATGTGGTAATGCTTCATCACATGTTATAAAGCTGTTTTTTTACAGCAAATATTGATCTGAAGCTTGCCTTAAAAATGATATCAAAATTATATCACATATCTGCCATAAATTGCAATTACATATTTTCCTCAGATGTTTAGTCCTAATGTTCACATCCTACAATAATTAACAGAACTCCTTGTTGAAGGGAATTGACTGCCCCTCTTATTGCAACCCACTGTGCTGATGACTGATGTGCCAGATAGCCAAAGAAATTCTAAAGATGAAGATATACAGCATCACTGTGTAAGAATGCCTACCTGCTGCCAGTTAGAGCTGCAATGACTAATCAGTTAGTCATCTATTTAATTGCCAACAATTTTGATAATCAATTAATCAGTAAAAATCTTTTCAAGAAAAAAGCCTAGAATCTGTGACTCCAGCTTCTTAAATGTGATTTCCTGACATACTTTCTCCTATATGACATACACTGCATTGTAGACAAAAGCCTTTTCTGACATTTTATGAACAAAACAACTAATCAGTTCATCAAGAAAATAGTTGACAGATTATTTCACAATGAAAATAATTGGTTGTATGAGACATGCTGTGATGTTACAATGGCATGGTTGTGTTTTGTAACTGCCTTTCCATCATAGCACTTGCTTTTACTCTTGCAAGCACAAGTGAGGCTCTAACTGGTCTTTTCTGTAAAACACCTCAACACACACTCATATACAACGTATACAATCTTAATTTTCTGTGGCATTATGAAAATGTAACTTGGACTAGTGGTTCCATTGTGTTTTCCAGCCCATAAATCCCAACTGTAGTCATGTGCAGGCATCTGATTGCAAAAATATATATATATATCCAGGCAGAATAAAAAACCTCATACATCGGAGTATTCAAAATGTTGTTATTAAATAGCTCTTACAGTGATTTTGCCTGCTGGGTAAAAAAAATACTTCAGAGTGTTGCCTTTCAAAAGAGACCAAGATCCATGGATGCACTCCAAATATTTAAGAACAGCTTTCAGTTAACTTTGTATATATCTTGGATTGGAATTTTAAGTTCATTTAACAGGAAATGTAAGGGGTTAATCCTAGGAGCCCCAGGCTCTTTCAGAATGATTTCACTACCTTTACTTTTAAGCTCTTATCTTGGCCATTTTTAGGACTAGCCATATAAGCTGTATCTTGTTTTTTGCAGAATAGTCTGTACTATTCAGATGTCTCATCATTTGATATGATAATACTTGCAGATTTGAAATACTAGCTTTTGTATCAGAAAAGAAAACCACACCATAAAGACAAATATTTACATAACTGTGGATGGGAGATGGTGGGATACTGTAGGACTTAGACATTAGAAAAAATTGTTTTTTATTCCCAACATAAATAAATGTCATTATTTTTTGTTGGCACTTCAGCAAAAAATAATGACATTTACGTGTTACATTACGTAATTATCAACACATCTAGTATTAACAGATAAGTGTAATGATGCAATAAGTATGATTAAATCTGATATAAATTTAAAATTATTTTTTCTCATCAACACTTTTCTACGTAGAAAAGCAACTAGCATTGTTGGCAATGTCAAGTTATGCAATTTGTTTTAATATTACCTCTACGTGGCCAAACTAAATACTTGGAGAACAATTCAGTCAAGGTGAATATAAACTTCAATTCGGACACAAAGTGCATCTGTCGGGCTCTAAGGGTTTTTAAACAAATACAAATTAAGTATCTGTACTCCCCACCCATGACATATCAACCCTGTCAATCAAAATATTTATATCTCGTCTACATTCTAGACTATCAAAGCAAATGTGAATGCTAGAAAGCTGTCAGCTGTAAAATATTTGTACTCCCCTGCTATCAGAAAGGGAATATACAAATGATCCCTTCTGTGTCATCTGTTACACAAAGAGTTTCAGTGAACCTCAAAGGCAGTGTATGTTCATTGTGTTCCTCCTCATATCGTCCAGCTGAGCGGACATTTTAGCACAGTCCAGAGAGAGACCCGAAGCACAACAGATGATAAGAACATTTTACAAGCACCAAGAAATAGTGAGAGTGGAGGTCTTTCTCGATTAGAGACAGACATTTGTCGTGGTGTAGCCGGCCTGAAGGCAGAGGTCCTCCGTGGCATATGGGAGGGAGGCGCTGGGAGTCGCCTTGCGGCTCTGCACTTC
This sequence comes from Dascyllus trimaculatus, assembly GCA_024666655.1. NCBI lineage: Eukaryota > Metazoa > Chordata > Actinopteri > Pomacentridae > Dascyllus > Dascyllus trimaculatus. The sequence continues at coordinate 19,881,210 of CM045446.1, forward strand.
AAGGCAAACAGTTGGCTTGTGCTTTCTGTACTTGGGTCAAACATCTGGAGCTACTGGCTGGGCTGAAGAGGGCTTCCATATGGCTGCTGCTCTGCTCAAAAGGCAACACTTGTTCCGTCATTTTCTCATCCCTCCTTTGCTCCAGTTCTCTCTCAGTGGGTCTGAATGTTTTCTGGAATAATTGTAATTATTGTTATGTTGTAATTATTTCAGAGGAAGTTTTGAATGTGCCCATGCTACTACTGACATTATACTTTCAGTTCCAGTTAGCATCTGTTCACTCCAGACAGCTTCTGTTATCTCCTGATGGCTGCTGCCAGCTCTTGTAAGCTATAGAGATATAGAGAGCTCCTGTTAGTACCAGTTAACTTTTAGCTCACGAAAGCTTATATTAGCCCCTAATGGCTGTGTTAGCCCTGATATTTCCAATTAGGTTTTGTTAGCATGTTAGCCCCAGATATCTCCTGATAGCTGCTGTTAGCTCATGTTAACTACATAAAGCTCCAGTGTGCTTCTGTTAGCTCTAGATCGCTCCTATTAGCAGCAGAAAGTTATATCAGATAGCTCTTGTCAAGTCTAGATAGCTCCTATTAGCTTCTCTTAGCTCCAGTTGGTACATATTTGCTTTAGACAGCCCCTCTTAGCTCCTAGTGGCTCTTTTTTAGACTTTTGTTTTAAAACTCTTGTTAGCTCCTATTAGCTTCTGTTAAAGAGTTGCCACTAGCTCCAGAAAGGTTAGCTTCCCTAAGTACCAGATAGCTTTTGTCTATTATCTCCTGTTAACTCCAGTTAGCTCCTTCAGGCTCCATAGTATTTGCTAGCTTGTAATGACTCCTGTTAGCTCCTGACGTCTCCTTTCATCTTGTATGGCTTTTGTTAGTTCTTTTTACTTTGGCTTTTGTTATCTTAAATGAATTATCATCCATCCCAGGGTATGCATGTATGTGTTACGAATAGTTGTAAATTCTCAATATTCTAAATGTTTCTAACTACTATTAGATGCAATTATGAGATCAGTAATATGTATTAATATAGCTACAAACTATCATACAATAATACAAATAGTAATTCCTGAAATGTCCTACTGTTTTGCATTTTTTTATTCTTGTGAATCTATACTACTGTCCAGCATGCCTCTAAACATATATTATAACAGTACCGTAGATTTTTGAGAGTGTTTTTTTCCTGTCTTCAAGGCAGCCATGTATATCAGTGCACTATGGAAATAAGCTTTCAGACCTTGAAACTTCTGTGAGTTGGGTAATCCATCACAAGGAATATACAGTTATGTTTTTATCAAAGTTCATACCAAAGTCTGTTTCTGTATGCTGAGGGAATGCCGACACAAGACCAAACTTTGTTGAGGGAAAAACAAACCCAGAGGGCACAATAAGTAAGAGCCGATGTGCTGGAAAGAAAAACAACTCATTCCATATATTAAGCTCTCGTAATATATGAAGCGTGGTGAAGAAGCATTTTGGAGTGCATTATTAAATGGCTTCATTAGTCTATGGAAATCATTAATTTCCTCAATTCATAAAGGAGTATCTCTGAAAAACTTGAAAATCTTACAAATTTAGAGATAGGTGGGTTTTTTCAGAAGAGAACTGTCAAGATATTCATAAACTTTACTACACTGATTTCCCAATCAATAATAATCAGCTCTCCAATCCAGTGCTACATGGACTATATTTCTTCAACCTGAAATGACTGAAATCATAATTGGTTTCAACTTGACTGTTTACACGGATGCTAAATATAAATTCTCTGATAAGGTGTTTGTTTTCATGCCCCAAAGCATCAGAGTATAACTTTTTCTGACATTGTTAAGTGATTCTACTTGAAGAAGAAGAATTTTTTTTCAGCTTTATTTAGAAAAATAAATTTATTCAATAGAAGGAAGTGACTAGGATGGACCCACAGTGTGTCCTGTGAAGTATTTTTGCATTTCTGCTGTTCTCTCTGATTAAGAAGCATTCTCAGCTGCACGTAATTCTGCAATGACTGATGGAAAAAAGTCGTTTTCCTAGAGTTCACTGACCAGGAGTGAAACGTGGGGCAAACATGCACAGAAAGAATGTATTTTGATTTCCAATTAGGAAAAAACAACTAGGTTTCTCCAGTCTGGTCCGATTGAGGTGTTTACATTAGTGTTCTAATCGATCTGTTGTTTTGATTATTATTGGAATATTAGAGCCCATGAAAACACAGCTAATAGTGGAAGACAACATCTGCTGTCTTTATTTGTGTAAAAATATTCTTTTATAACCAGTATGACTTGTGAGCACTCTGAGTTACACAAATGAGTCGATGTTTATTTGACACAAATGAACAATACAGCTAACAGTTCATACATTAGCTCGAGAACTAACTGTGTGCCATGTCCATGTGTAATAAGGGCAAATACAGACGGTGATTTTGTCTGAGTGATTTAAAAACAAAGATGCGCCACTGGTGAAGAAGATAGTTCTTAAAAGACCATAACTTTGTATAATACCCATTTGAGTTGTCTGACTCAGACCACTGAAGCCTCATATTAACTTAAGCTGGATTTTGCTCTGTCACTGTGGTGTTTTGGCTAGGAAGGGATTTCTTTACACTCAGTATGGGTAACAGCAACATTTTTACAGATCATAATATAGAGTACCTGTCAAATGTTTGGACACACCTGTACATTAAAGGGTTTTCTTTTACTTTCACTGTTTTCTAGAGTATAGAACAAAGCTGAAGATGCCAAAAAATCGAAATAAAACACATGAATCCTGCATTTGGGACCTTTCCAGAACTTTACAAAACACTTCTAAAGCCATGGCATATTTCTTTTTAGAATTTGTTAAGCTGTAAAATTGTGATATATTGAATTCAAAGTCATATAATCTGGTGCGGCCCAATCGCTGAGTGGAAAGGTCACACACCACATGAGCACGAATGCCCTGAGCAGCGAGCACCCGGCTCAAATCCCAGGTGACCAGACCATTTGCTGCATGTCACTTCCCTGCTTGCTTTTCCCATATTTCCCCTCTTTGTCCCTGGATAGCCCCTAAACGTGACATAATCTGTCAGTAAACAACAGTTGTAAAACTTTAAATTACTTGCATACAAAAAGTAGATGTTCTAAGTGCCTTGCCAAAACTGTTTACTGACATTGAACCTCCAGCGTGGCTTTAAAAAGTTTTAATGAAACTAACTGTAGGTGTAAGACACTGCAACTATCTTGTGTTTCAACTCAGCATAGACTTTTTCTGTGTTTGACCAAGACTATCTTTCCTCTCACTGGTTTCTGGGTCTCTAGGGAAAGTATAATTAAGCTGCTATGTGTAAGGTGCTGTGTGTTTTGAAGGTAATGGCTACCTGAAGAGTAACAACATCCACTTTTGTGAGTTAGTGAAGCATATGTCTTTTTCTAATAGGACACACTTTAATCTGTGCAACACAAAATCAAAACAGAATTCGGCTGTCAGTATTCTTCCTCAGCTTCACTGATGCAGAAATCGATTGCATATCATACCTGCCGGTCGTTCAGGATTCATAGAAGTGTGGTTGCATAATTTTGAAGTTTGCGTTTGAGGAGAGATTAATAGCATGGGAATTTACAGCGATCGAAGACTCTAATAGTGTGGCACAGAAGTAGACAGCTGTGTTGATTAAAACATAAGATGACACTTAATGGACACCCAGTTGGGTGCTAACAACAGCTCAAAGTCTTAATTAAAAAAGGAAAGCCCAATAGAATAAGAAAAACAACTAAATTAGCAGTGAATTTAAGGAAATTAAAATAAATAAATAAATAAATGAGCAACAGCCATATATATGTGGTGCAAAGTGGCATAATGACAAGAGCAGCTAAATGCAAAACAACTTTATTCTTTCAATCAATTCAACTTAACTTTCCATTTTCTTTTTTATGATTTACTACATTATAAATGTGTAGTATTGCACAGAAGGCATTTCTGAGTTCTCTCTACCTCTAGCTATGGTTGTGCTGTTTCCATAGAGATGCATGATTTCATATTGCAGTGAACTATTAGCAATGTGGAAAGTACAGATCCTTGGGGTGCCTCAGTGTTGCCCATTACTACATCTGACAAACTTCCTTGCAGCTGGACAAGTCGCAAATGAAAAACTTGAAATGTGTATGTAAGGTTTTGTGAGGTCTTCACTCTACTACGTAAAGTGCCTCAAGATGACAGGCTGTATGTTGTGAATTGGCGCTATGTAAATAAAACTAAATAGAATTGAATATGGACTGGACATTGGGTTAGCTGTAGGTTCACCAGAGCATTGCCAGTGGACAGGAATGGGCTCCACTTTATATTTAAATGCTTTTTTTGAACATGTGGCAGGGGCATGTGCACAAATCAGGAAATCACAGGGTGTTCTCAAAAGTGAGCAACAATCTACGTCTGCCCCTGGACGTGTTGTGGCCCTAATAACACCCTTCACTCTCTGTTCATGCCACATTTTAATATGAGCAACGCTGATAGATGTGAAGTAAGAAATATTAAATGGCGCGTCCGCTGACATTTAATATTTCTTCTTGACCAGATAACTAAATTACATGGTACAGATCGAGTGTGAAACCAGCTTTCGACTGATGCGAGAGTCGTGACGGCAAGTTCTTTCCAGGTCACTGCGTTTCTCTGTAAAAGTGTATTAATAACACTGTCACCTGTTATTTAATGATGAGAAGTGCACCACAGTGTATTTGAAGAAGTGGAAGATGTGTGCAAGAGAAGCGTGATCAGATAAAGAGCAGCGTAGTGAGTAAGGTGCTCTAATGAGCTCTGTCAGGTGCACTTCTCGTTCACTGCAACCCTGTGTGGTAGTCCTTCTGCTGACAACTTGTAAATTAATCCTTTCTCTTTCTGCTCCCTGGTTCACTGTCTATCTGCTTTCTGTGGACACAGCAAACAAGAAAGGTTAGTGCTTCTATCTGTTCTTACACATCAACCATTCACCCATCCATCCGTCGACCCCGGCCTGCCTTCCCCCGTGCTGTGTAAAGCTTTTTGGGTCAGACGTGTTGTCTGACAGTGATGATGAGAAGTGACAGATACTTGTTTCTGTAACACTTTCAAAATCACACCTCCCTGCCAGCTGCTCTCTGCTGTCTTGTAGGCTCACAGTATTGTTTTCAGACACTTCAGCTTCAATTGATGGAAGCATGTGTGTCAGTGTGTGTGCGCGCAGCTACATTTTAGCATGCTTGTTTCTCTGTGTGTGTTTTTTCTACTGTTCAGCTGTGAGTGCTGAGTTCTGAATCCTGCTGATCTCCACCCCAACAATAATCCTCCCTCAGTGCTTGCTTCACCTCTCAACCCCTCACACACCCGCAGCTTTGCCTGCAAAACAAATGGCAGACCTGAAAAATCCAATCCTGATATCACCTGCAGGCAACAACTGACATCACAACAACCTTTTCACTCCTCTGTTTGTGTTACCTGCCTGACCTGCATATTACATATTGAATGTTCTCATCACTAATTCATACAGAATCAGTCACCTGGATTTTTATTTTTTTTTACTTTTGCAAGGTGGGGTGGCGGAAGGTTGGCTTATTTAGAAAACTAATTTCCATATAATGCCCCAAGTTATTCGTACTGATGCCAAATTTTGATTTATAGTGATTTTTCTTATTTTACTTGTAGGTTTCTTCAGGCTACAAATGACAGAAATAAGTAACAACAAAACAAAACATTGTGTTAGAGGTGTTAATAAGACATGTTAATTATTACAATGTTTTTTTAAGTTTTTACTTAAAATGCCATGTCCAGAATTTTTTATAGCTGACCTTAGCAATCAATGGCAACACCTTTATTTACATCCACAACAATCAGATAGTTCTTATTATTTCTAACGAGGTTTTTGCACGTCTCCATTGGGATTTTGCGATGATCTGCAGGTCTTTGAGGTTGGAAGGCTTCCTTACCATGACTCTGGCCTTCAGTTCGCTCCGCAGATTCTCAATGGGTTTCAGGCCTGACCTCTGGCTGGGTCACTCAAAAATGTTGATATTGTTTTCTGTTAACCATTTCTTGACTACTGCGTGTTTCGGATCACTGTCTTGTCGGAAGGTCGAATGCTGCCCAAGGTCATGTCTTCCTGCAGACTTCCTGATGTTTTCCTCCAGAATCTTAATGCAGTCCTTTTCTCTCAAAAAGTCAGTTACTTTGACCAGGTTGTCTGGCCCATCGGCTAAAAAACACCCTCAGAGCATCACATTTCCAGCACCATGTTTGACAGTGGGAATGGTGTTCTTGGGGTTAAATTCTTCATTTTTTCACCAAACCAAAGTCATATCCCTGAGTCCAAACAACTCAGTTTTCATCTAATCAGACACATAATTAATGACCAAAAGCATTCTTCTGTCCAGGTGAGCTTTCAGAAAGGACAGGCTTTTGTGCACAGTGCACTCCTCTTTCATCTGCGTCCATGGAGACCAGCGTTGTTCAGTGTCTGCTGGAGTGTCTGTCTTGAGATCAAGAGTCTGTTTTAAGACTCAGATTCGTTAGGGTGGTCTTGGTGGTGATCCATTCTCATAGATTCAGGGGACACTTTTGGCTTCTTACCACATCTTTTGAGATTCTTCACAGCATGGAACCTTTTGATGAAGCATTGCACTGTGGTCACTGGCACTTGGAAATACTTGAGTGCTTCTTATAGCCTTTCCCCATTTAGTGAGCAGCCAGAATGTGCAATTCTCTCACAGTGATGTACAATAATAGCAAACTCACTAAGCTCTGTGGTTTTAGCCATAACTTGTAATTAACTAATCACTAACTTGAGATCTACAACATCAGTTGTTCCAGTTTTATAGTGTAGTAGAATGCTCTTGAACATGGTAGACTTTACAAGGATAATTCTGAATGGTTTAGACGAAAAAATCTGCAACAATTAACACAAATGTGACAATTTCAGTGATAATGTTCTTTAAAAAATACCTAGAAATAGAAAAACTCGACACTGACATCTCTAACACAATGTCACAACTACTTTTTACATTTGTTTATGTCATTTTCAGCCAAAAGAAATCTATTGGTCAAATAAGATCTCATTATAAAGCCAAAATTGGCATTGGTATGAGTAGTTTTGGGTGTAAATATCATACACATAATATATACAGCCAAGGTCTGAAGCATGTCTTCTGTATACTCAAGTGTGTAAGTCTTAAGAGGGTGATAGTTTATTGTCACTAAAATTAGTACAATTATTTGATTTCACAAAATTAATTGAAAGAAATAGTCTTAGGAGCTTGACATGTTTTGTTTCCCATGTATCATGCATCTCTGTTCAGTACAGAGATGCAGTCAGGAGTGGCTAGCCTAGCGTAGCATAAAGACAGCAAGGGGAAACAGTCAACCTGGGTCTGTCCACAGTTGAACTCCTCTAAAGCTCACTAATTAACAGGTTGTATCTTTTCTGTTTATCTCTACACAAACAGAAATGTAGTGCAACAGTTTGTGGTTTAACAGAGAGCTATGTGCTGGAAATCATTTTTAAACAGACAGAGATTAATATTCATGTTCACATCTCACTAAAAAAGAAAGAATAAACTGTTCAAGTCCAGCGGCACAAACCACAGCCGAGACACAATTAACTCTAAATAATTTACAGACCTGACGTGTTCCATTATGAGTAAACAGGCACAATGCTGGTTCTTCTGTAGTGAGTATATGAAAATGCACACTCACACTTCTCCAAGAACATACTTGTGTGTGTTCACACCCTAAAATTTCTAACTACTTCACAGTTTGTCGTAAAACTATGTTGGTCTGCCTTTAACTACACTAATAACTCAGGTCGGTAGGTCAAGAACAATCTAATATTGTATTTCAGTATCCAATTTTATGTTAATAAACACCATTTCCCATAAACCCTACAAAGCCTTGAACCGCCACAAAGAGACCAGTCCCTGAACAGCTATGGATGTTTCAGACTGTAATAATTACAATTAGAAAGCAAAAAATAACTCAAGGAGCATCTGAGATTTGTGCAAAGGGACAGAGTTGCGTAGACTTCAGTGCCCGCATAGGTTATTTTAATTTTCCATGGGAGCTGAAGTTTTTTCAGTGCTCACAAAGTAAACCTAGTTTAAACCCCAGGAACAAGAATTGCTCAGTTAGAGTCTGCAATCAGCTGCTCACACAGAGGCTATAGCCCAGAGGTGACTTCTGTTCTGGATGTAATAAAGCTGGTTGACAGTGTTTCGTCCAGGTAAAAGGAACTTAAGGTAGAAGTAACCCAAAGTGAACAGTGTACTTGTTTGTAGCATAGTATTATATCCAGCTCTGTTCCGCCACCATTAGCCTCCTCTGTCTGTCTCGGCTGCTTCACCAGCTGCTCAGCTGGTTTGTTTTCACACAGTCATATCAGGAAAATGTTAATAAGCCCAAATTTGAACTCCCCACTTTAAATTCTGTTGGGGAAACACTCAAGAGGCCTCTAGACATTAAACAGGAGTGGCAGTGTGCTCCAACAAACTGTGAAATTCACCGCTTTCCATGACTTACACTGATTTCACTCTAGATGGGAGGTCTCTCAGCGGGAGGGATAAAAGGCTTTCTGTTTTACAGAAACTACAACAACAGAACCTCAGCATCAGCAATGCAGCAGATACAGTATCTGGTCCTAACCAACATCTGCTGTAGTGTGTAATCACTGTTTACAGGATGTTATCAAGTGAAACCTTGATTTAACAAAGCTTGTAAATGCATGTGAAATGATGGTTACAAATGTTAGAAGATGGCCCAGATTGTTTAATTGCAACTGAATTATTTAATGTCAACAATGTAAAAAAAATGTAATCAGCTGTTGTCCCTCTTTTAAAAGAAAGAAATTATGAAATTATGGACTGTTTGGTCAGCTGATCTCATGCTTCCATGCTTTTTAAAAGTACTTTTAAATATGAAGCATCTTTAGGCGTAAACCATTTTACACCAACACCTGTGTCGATTCTGCAAAACTCATTTAGATATTTTTGGATTTATCAAATACTTAACATACATTACACATTTTTCTAATTAATGGTTTTATTAGATAGAGGCTGCAGACAGAAGGCCCTCTATTGCTATCACTAATTGAAACTATTTATAGATTAAATGGATTGACCTATGATATGGCTGTTACTTTATGCTTTATTCTGTTGCATATAAGTGTTGCCATCAATGCAGTCACTTCAAAAAGTGTTCAGATTCCTTTACTTTTTATATTAGTAATTAGTTTTAAATGTATAAAATTAGCATTTTTCCAATCAATTTGCCTTAAATAACTGATGATGACAAAGTAGCAGAATGTTTTTTAAAAAGTTCTGAAAAATTTATTAAAAATCAAACACTGAAATGTCTCATTTACAAAAGTAATCAGACTTTGTTCTGTGATGCCTGACTGTTGTCAGCCGCATCCTGATTGCTTTAATTATTCTTGAGATGTGTCTAGGACTCATTTGAACTCCACCTGTAGCAAACTTAAAAAGACTGGGAAGAGTTTACTAAGGCTCACATCTGTGTATACACAGTTTGTCAGGACAAAAACCAAAACCATGAAGTGAAATGACTGAACTCAGAGTGATAAAACTGTGATGAGGCATAGATTGGGATAACCCTTTCTACAGCTCTGAGTGTTCCCAGAGGCACAGTGGCTTCAATAAGTGAAATGGAAGAAGTCTGGAACAACCAGGATTGATCAATGAAGCAATAAGACCGTCAGTCATGGAGGAGATCAAGAACACAACAGCTACTCTAACAGGGCTTCAGAAATCCTCTGCAGAGATGGAACACATGCTGGAAGAATGATCATCTCAGTCACTCTCCATCAATCAGGCTTTTACAGATGTAGCCACTCTAAATAAAACACACATAACAGCCTGTTTGGGATCTGCCAAACTGCATGTAAGGGGAAAAGATTCTCTAATCTAATGACATGCAAACTGAACTTTGTCAGTCAGAGGTGCTTGTAGAAAATCTGCTGCAGAATGCAGACTCCGGAGACTGGGACAAATGCCAATTTTACCACTTTCACTATAAATTGTGCAAAAGGTGAAGGGGTCTAAGTTATTTTTAAAGCAACTATTTCAGTCAAATTTGAAAATCATTTATTTGTCCTTGTGCAAAATCTAAAGTCTATCTAAATCTATCTAAAATAGTAAACGCTGCTTAGGTTTAATGTGAATTTAGCAAATTAAAACAAGTTGGTTTTCTTTGTATTAGACAGTTTATGACATACTACCATGTAAAGAAAGCATTTCAGTGCAAAAATATTGACAGTGTTGACCTACATTATGGTGGAAACATCATAAAGACGAGAAACCACAAAAGATGTTCTCTATTTCAATCACTAAAATCTGTATTGTAGTATTGATTGCTACCTCTTGTGGCTGAAAGCTATCCTACTGCAGTATTACTGAATAAAACATCTCCCTGCTGTCACTGAACAGCACTGCAGTTGGGGAGTGAGGAAACACACTGTTACCCATTTTGTGTTTTTCATGGTCTGTGTTTACTGTATGGACAGGGTGGAGTTGGTCCATAACTTTATTTTAAATACATTTACAGATGCACTACTTTAAAGCCAGAGTAATCCAGGTCACTTTGGTCTGTATTACAAGCATGAACAAACTGTTAGTACCTAAAGTTCAAGCCTCAGACCTTTGGCAACACTCACTTTTCACCTCTGGTGGTTTTCATTCTGCTAAAAAGAGAGATGCAAGGAGAAGATGCAAAGCCAAAGAAATCTATTTACCTTCACTCCCCTCAGCACCATTTGAAAGAGATACCAGTTAATCATGTATGATGTACAGCACTTCAACTGTCAAAATGTTGAAATCAGTAAGCGTTACAACACCTGATGACTCCAGTAATTTACAAAGTTCAATCTTCAGACCTTTAGTAAAACTCATTTTTAACACTGCATACTCCTGTGCCATGATGCACCTCTCCAAGTGCTCCTGCAGCACTTGTATTGCTCCCTGGAAGTCCCGCACTGTAAACCGATCAAGCACCACCTGTGATGAGCATTTACTCTCCTAAACTGTGTCAAAAAGCACTTCTAGCTCTGTTTTTTTTTTCTTTTTTTAATGCCACTGGTTGAAGAACTGGTTCAAGATTAGGTACCACCTCTAAACTGACCCTCAAACTGGTTTGATGGAAAAGGGATATCAGTGACAGTGAAACTGTCTAAGTCATACTTTCCGCATACATGCGTGTATGTACAACCCAAAGCACTTCTAAAGTCAGTCTCAACTACTTCAATTACAATGGCTTTCATTGTGTGTAGCTGTCCTGGATCAAGGTTTTGTTGTTACATGCTGTCTTACGATACTTTAGGAACAGATGATGGAACATTTCAGTCACCTGATAAACTCCTAAGTGAGGAACTCTATTAGTTATTCTTTATAGGGCAGATTGTTCTGTCAGGTTCTGTTCCTCTGTTTGACCTTCAGCCATTTTCATATTATACTTTATCCTTACATCTACAGTCAAAGTCTCAAAATAAACGCGGATGCCACAGTTAACACAAGTAAACTAGTAGATTGGAGGAGAAATTTTCCCATTACAAGATACTCTAATCAGGTCTTCTTACTATGGCAGATCTGCACTCGTTACAGATTATTACCTGCTGTTAGTCCCAGTCTGGACTGATAAGGACTGATATTTTCCATTTTGTGCCAAAGTAAATTAAATTTGAAAACTTTTACATTTCTAATTCAGCTTTGTGGCTGCTTTGTCTTTTTTCCACCAGAAAACGAACATCTCCAGCCAAGGACGAGCACATGGCGGGGGTGAAGGACTCCCTGCTGGCCCACTCCTCAGACCCTGTGGAGATGAGGAGGCTCAACTATCAGACACAAGGTATGGACACACACACACACACACACACACACACACACATGCTACGTCCTACATTTATAAACTCATATTTATTCATACAGATCTTTATATACAAACATGCAGTCAAACCTGCAAGTAAACTCTAAATGAGGTTTAAATTATCTCTCTGTTGTATCCTGAGTTTGCAGTTTATGTCTTACAATGCTGAAAGGTATCTGCTTAGGTGTTAAAACTGTATTCTTAAATTTATTGCCATTCAACTGCAGAGAGAAGATCTAATTTGCATCAGAACCATGTAGATGTGGAAATCTCATTTCTTGCTATCCAGTATCAGGTAGTCCTTGTTACTTTTGTGCAGGTTCTTTAAAACAACACTGGATTGGATCACCCTTATTCGGACACACAATTATAAAATCTGGATAACTTCTAAATGAGACTACATATCATAATTTAGGATATTAGCTGTGTAAAAACAACAGGTAGACCAGCCAGTATGGGGTCATTTTAATCACTTGTATTTAAACAATGTTATAATGTTTAATATTGACAACATTGTTTGGGGAATTATTTAGTAAGGAAGAATCCTCACACCTAATAGTGAATTAAGTCATGTGCAAAATGTTAATATATTACACAGATGCTGTATTATTTTTCCAAGTTTTATCACATTTTGTCCCTGAATCCAGCTCTCTGCTGGGATCAGAAGAGTCTTCAGTTTTTGGATCATATGTATCACAATCCTGCTAAAAAGGTTTTGTCAACACATCCTGAAGGTTTGATCTAGATCAGTGCCAAGGCTGGATAATATGATATAAACTAATTTCAGGATCTTTTTTTTCTCTTGAATAACCCATTTTCAAGATTTGATCTAATCTAATAGCCAACATCTAATCTGATTACTTCTGAACGACTGGGCCCAGATATGTATTTGAAACATGCTCCTGTTGTGTTGCAGCAGGTGCCCGTGGTTGTGCAAGTAAAAGTCTCATTCATTTTCACCATAGACAAAGACTCACATTTGGAGTTCCTGTACAGCTTTAATCAGCCTGAAACTCTCACAGTTTAATCATCTTTATAACCATCTTTAAAGGGGAGACACTACTGGCAAATACATAGTTTTGTTGTGCAATTTAGATTTTAGGTTATTGTGCTTCCGTACTATGTCTTCTTTTGGTCAAGTAGGAAAAAAAATACACATTTAAGTTGTTGTTTTTTTTTGCAATTTGTCCTCAATGTTTATGCAAATAAGTGCATATTTGAAGAGTTTATATCTGAAATAATAGTCTTAAGGTGAGTAATCAACTGGAGACGTTTCATAGTAATATCTATTTGTTAAAAAATGATTCACCTGTAGTGCCTCATCTTAATAACTGCACAAAATATGTGGTCCTGTGTTAGAACATCTAAGTTTCAAGCATGTAGACATTTACTACAACTCCCAAGGTGCATTTCAACAAGACACATCTACTCCCAGTGCTAAGAATAAAGCACAGCATAAGCATAGATATCACAGGATTAAAAAGGAGACCCTGTGTTTCTATGCTCAGTAACAATGAGGATGCTTTCTTATATTTAAAAAAATGATAATGTAGAACTAGGAGAAGCTTTTAAAGTGTAGTTTATCATGTTTTGTTTTGCTGCTTGTAATATCCAAGCAAATGTGCCTTGTACTAAATTCACCATGTAAACTATTAAAGCACAGGTAATTTCAGACCCCCTTCCTGAGCTTTTTATTTGGCCTTTAAGACTTGCTCATATTTTAAATGCCAGCTTTCATTTGAAAATTTACTGAGACCACCCACTGCTACACATTTGGTGCTGATTTATGGTAGTGCCAAGAAAAACTGGGTTCTTTCTCATACTCACATTTCATTCAGCTTTGGCTTTAAAACAGAATAAATGAGCTCTAAACACACTAAATAATAGGAACATCTATTCAGTATACACACATTCTCACGCTTGGCAACTGTAGGAGATTTTAAAATTATTTTAAAAGGTACATAAAACATTTTAGCTGAGTAAAACTAAGAGAAATAGCTCAATTTTAGGGTGCAATTATGGTCCTGTAGTAAAGTCCAATGTTTTGTCGATCTGTCCATCCACCCTGACCTCCTTCAGAGGACTTCGTGGCCCAATAACACCACCTGATTTTCTCTTTTGCCCTCATCGTAGTTGCTACTTGTAATGAGCCCTGCAACCTGTTTCTTTTTTATAAGCCAATAACTTTATCTCTCTGCCTTACTGTCTCCTCGTGTCCTCATTCACTCTCCTGTCTGACTGCTTCACTTATTGTTACTTTTTCATCTGTTCTACACCTTCCACCGACTTGTCTTATCTCCGTCTCCCACCTGTCTTTCAGTGGGAGGTTTTAAGCTCAAAGCGTGTCGCTGTTTTTTGTCCGTGTTCTTCTCACTTGAGATGGGTGGCATTTACCTGTGGTAGCAGTAGGAGGGATTTTGGCAGATGTTGTTTACACCAACATAAATTCATCAACTCCTCTGACTGCCAACCTTTGCACACTGGGTGGCCTAGAAGTTATTCATAACAAAGCACACAAAAAACTGACAGATAATATCAGGACGTGAAGTTAAAGCTATGCACCTACATGAATGTTTTCAATTTATGCTTATTTATTTCATACATGAAGCAAATTGTTGACTCCGCAATATTTATTTGTTAGTTGTGGTTTGTACCAAGCAACTACTGATTGGTTGCTTATGTTAATTAAGTAAAATTTCCAGCTATTTGTCAAACGATACTCAAAGACAACACCCACCCAGCTACAACCTGTTTGCCCTTTATCTGTCTTGCCAGCATTACAGATGTATCCACTGCTGTTCCCCCAGACTTGTTCTTTCTTCAGCCTGTGAGATTACTGAATACGTCCTCCACACTTCACCACGAAATTAGTTTTATATTTATTAATTGATTATTTATTCCATAAATAAATTGTGTTTTTTAGAGTAGTTTAAAAGGATTGCATTTGTACTTTTGTTGTCCAGTATTGTGTTGCATAATAATAATTGAACTGAATCTTGAATCTTGAAAAAGTAATGACTATAGTGCATTCAAAAGTCTCAGTGCAAAGTGATGTATGAAAGACTGCATTACCATCATTCTTGAGATCAGAAAGGTTGACAAAGAGTTGACCTTTTGTTTCCACCTTGTATCAGGTGTGTTCAGGTATGCTTAGGCTCTTGCTTTGTGTGTTCGAGGGCTCTGCCTTACATTGAGGTCCAGAATCTTGTCATTTTGAAACCGTCTTTAACCTCTGAACCCCAAAATTCACGGGCAGGTTTGACAAATGTATTATCTTTTTAAAAAATCCTCACAATTACACAATTTATCAGAGCAAGAAATTGTAAAAACAGAAAAAAAATCTGAAGATTTGCAGGTTTTGCCAAACATTGTATTGCTTGCAGTTCCATCTGGAAAATTAGCCAATTCCAAGATTAAAATCATTATATTTTCTCAACATGATTTTTATTCGACGTCTCATTTAAAAATGTGAAAAAATAAGGCATTTGCACCAGATCCTGTTAAAAAAAAAAACAACGGCTAAGCCATGACTGACCTGGTTGAATACAGCAAGTGACAAAAATTTGGCAAGTTTTGAGGTGAACTGCAGGCTTTTTGCTCCTTTTTGTACATGGAGCAAAAAGGAGAAGTCAAGAGAGGCTGAGAGCAAAATCAAACATACTTGATCAAAATAAATGCAGCATCAGCAGCTCAAAAACAGTATGCAGAGTTGCAAGCTGTCAGCAAATTATTGGAATATACATTCAGCAGGATGATATATTTTTCTGAAGTTGATGTGCAGAGTAATGTGAAAAACAACTAGTTTGTAGAGGTTGGAAAGAAAATATTTACATATTTATAATATGTGGAGCCGTCATTTATTTTTCCGTGGGCCTACGGGCATTTGAAGAAATGTTGTACATGTTGATTCTAGTATATTTGCATTTTTGTAAAACAAAGAATCAAAGATATTCAATTTTCTTTCACTATGAGTTATGGCATTTTAGCTGTGATCTACTGTACAAAAGGCATTTCTGAGTTCTCTCTTCTTCTAGCCAAGGTTGTGCTGTTTCTGTAGAGGTGCAGGATTTTATATTGCAGTATAAAATGAGTCCACAGTGGGTAAAAATGTGACAAGAGCAACAAAATGCCTAGAAACTGCTTTGGGTTCAGAGGGTTAAACTACAGAGCTGATCAGACTGACAGTTCCTCTCTCAGTGCTCCCTGTGTTCTCTTGTCCTAACTGACCCCTGTGTTCTTGGTTTTGCCTCGTCTTTCCCCCACAGGTTCCAGTGCCCTCAGTTGCCCGAACACCCCAAGTTAGTTTTCACTCCTCTTGTGTTTTACTAATGTGTCCTTCCATTCTTGCCTCATCTCTTTTCTGTTTTACATTGCTGCCATTCAAAATGAAGCCCTTCTATTTAACACCATCACCTCCTCTTTCATGTTCTGTCCATTCTGGCCATTTAGACCAAATGATTATCATCCAGTCTGAATGCAAGATGTAATCCAGTAGTGAGACAACATAAACAATATAGATGCAGATATCAGCGTAAGAGGTTGTATTCTTACACCCCAACCACCTGTATAACACCTTCCCACTCACCTGTTGCTTTCTGGGATTTCTTTAACCAATCAGCATGCTGGTTGATGCTCATCACCGCTGTCGTTTATTATACGCTGTTGAAGAGCTGCACAGCCAGACATCATCCCTCTGCTCGGCACACAGCACTCTCACTGTCACTCCATGTCACTGTGAGCAGTTAGCACTGAGCCTTCAACATGCATCTGCACTCTGGTGACATTGTCCAGTCTGCGTGTGTGTGTGTGTGTTTGTGTGGATGTGTGTGTGTGTGAGATGGACTGTACTTATCACTCCACCTGTGTCTGCAGGGATGAGGGAACATCCTCCCATTGCTATTTGTGATCTGGCTGACCACACCGAGCGCCTCAAGGCCAACGACGGTCTGCACTTCTCTCAGGAGTACGAGGTAAATCTTCCTGTTCTGCTTTCAAGTAAAGAAATACACACTTTCTGCCATTTTCAAAGTCTTTTGGGCAATGTTGCATGAACTGTTTTCTCAGGGAAAAACACGTAGAAGTAATGGGAACAGCCGATTGCAGTAGTTTTTAAAAGTTTGAGAACTGAGCAATTCTGGTCTGACACACATAAATTAATTTTTGTTGGGATTATGTCAGATTATCCTGTGTTAGATACGATTTTACTCACCATGTGTTGTTGTTTTTATAGTTGTCTGCACTGCAACATGCAGAAGTTGAGAAAGCTCAAAATAATAAGTCAACGAGCCAGTCTGGGTTTGTCTTCATTCACTCAGAATTAAGACACTTTCAAATAAATGTTGTAAGGAGGGTTAACCATGATCATGTTGTAAAATGCTTTTGTAGTCAATCAAACAACTGATAGTTCCAACTCAAAATAAAAGGGAGCATGGAATTTTCTGTTGACCTACACATTTCTTTGTCTTGTCATTTAGTGACGCTATTTGTTTCACTCAAGCCAGGGGTAAATAGATATTTACTCAAGCACATCTGAAAAATCAGCATTTCATTTTCTCATGCTCAGTACATTTCCCAGTGCACATTTTTTTCCCCCAAGGTGTTTCTACTCATGTATAGAGCTGGCTTACCATTGCAGAGTTAAAGTTCACATTGGTAAAAAGGATGCTGCTAAGTATGCATGAATTCTCAGCCTCCTTTCCAAGAATAATATTCCCCTGCTTTTACCTACTGTAAGAGCCAGTGAGGGATTATGGCTTGTTGATGTCCTACAAAGGAAGGTAATTTGCATTTAAAGTGGTGAATTTCCAAGCGGATAAACCAGGACAGATGGGTGCACTGTTTATGCACAGCAGAAGGAAGGGGGCATATAAATTATGAAACAGCAACTGAAGCAACTTTTCTACCTTTCCCATTTTTTTTCTCTCCCAGTATGGTTAAACAGAGGGAACATTTTGGAGACAAGTTGTTGTGTTTGCCAAACAAAATAATGTTCAGTTCGGATAAAAATGTGTTGGTGGACATTAACTTAGATTCAAACATGAGCAGCTGCTTAAAGTATGTTTACAGATAAAGGTTTAGATGAAGCAAATGAAATGTTTGGATTTGGGATTTGATAATAATGAAGCCGCATCTGCAATTATTATTTGTATTTACTTATAATAATGGTATTTTAATATCTGGTTTTGACAATACAAGCTGTGATCAAATAGTTTTGATACTGTTCACGTTCGACTCAAACACAAGTCATGTACATGCAACAGGTGCCAACAGTAATTCTTGAGAGTTAGGACTGTATGTAGTGCCACATGATCGACATCTCTACCAGTGGTAGATGCTATTTTGTGAGGATTCTAAATGTGGCAGGAGCACTAGGAGTGGTGTATTGCTGCACAAGGTCACTACTTCTAAAGTGGATTGCAGCTAAATTTATATCACGTCCAGTATTTACATTTGATATGTGCAAACTTGGAACTTTCTAACCACACCTCATTAAAACAGTTGAAAATCCAAATCCTTGTTTCAGTAAGGTCTCTTTGGTCCACTAGTGCATAGTTTTGCTTCTTGCCTTATTTTTCGTGACGTTCTTCAAAGTGCTCCCACTGTACGTATATCAAAAGAAAGCCAGAATGGACATAAAGTAGAGTGTACATTCATATACATACATCAGGGGCGGGCTGGCCATAGAGAGGTTCGGGAGGTTTCCAAAACGGCCAGTCTGTGCCAGACCGGTGGCCGAAACGTTGTTTTTTCCTTCTACCCCAAATGCAGCTGCACTTGACCACAGCAGCCTGCTGTCACTGCTGCAGGTAGCGAACACAGACTAGGTCAATGATCTACCGTATTGGCCCGAATAGATGACCCTGATTATAAGCACCACCATCAAACTTATTCCACTGCATCCTGTTGATGCTTGATCAGAATGGTCTGTAGGAAGTTTGGAGGTCAAATCAACATCTTGGGCCGTTGTCATGTTCTTCAACATGTTCCTGATTGTTTGATGTTTTTTCCATGTGGTGGGGTGCATTTTCCTGCAGGGGTAAGCCAGAGACATTTGGGATTTCAATTTGCCTGAGGGAGTGTGCTTGTTGTGGGACAATGTTTGTTTGGGTGTCTAAGTCTCATCAACACAGATGCCAGAATCCAAGGTTTCCCAGCAGAACACCACATAGTACTAATATGATCCATGTTATTCACTTCACCTGTCAGTGGTCATGATGTTGTGGCTGATCAGTGTATGTGGAGCAAAGTGTAGTTGACTTCTCGAGTCTAAGTAAAGAGCAAGAGACCTTCATTTGATTAGAGGTAAATGCATTTACAGAGTCTAATTTAGTTATAAAGTGGAAGGAGCTTTTTCAATTAATGAATATTAAAAGGTTATCAATTAACTACAGTGGAGCCCTGCTGGATTCATTAAGAGTGAGAATGTAAGCTAGACTGAGCAGAGGAATGTACTTAAATGCAGTTTCAGGAACTAAAAGGAGATAAATGTAAGAAGCCGATGGCCTTGTTGTGCTGAGAAAGCACAAATGAATTAAGAGCCAAACTGCTGCCTGCACTGCTGCTCATATTCCTTTATGTCTGCGCACTATAGAAGGTACATGAACATAATTTTAGCTGAAGATAAAGAGACTAGAGTTCTGTGTTTGTGTTGTTTTGGTAAGTGGCTGTCTATGAAAAGATTATCAAATCAAAACAGATCAAATCAAATTTTATTTGTAGAGCACTTTTCATACAATATATGTAACACAAAGTGCTTTACATGCAAAAATAAAAACACCTTCATATTAAAATACAAAAACAAATCCCACCCCCGACACACACACACACAGACACACACACACACACACACACCCCACCCACCCACCATCCCCCTATTGCCCACCCCAACCCTTCATTACCTAGTGATCAGACAATTAGAGAAAACACCATCCTAGGGGGCCGTCCACATCGAAAGGTGACACAGCCCACAGCTACAGGGGGCCCCGCCACAGGGACCGCCCCGGCCCAGCCCGATAGGAGCCCACACCACGGTCAGGGAACCACAGTGCAGAGCTCCCACCACCCAGGCCAGAACAGTCCCAAGGACGACACCCCCAGCAGACAGGCCAGAACCACCTCCCGATGTGGAGGGCCCCATGAGGAGGAACACTGGAGTTAAATAAGAAAACTGTAAAATTAATTGATAAATAAATAAAAGATTGAACTAAAACACTAGTTACATCAAGTAAAGCATATAAATGTTAAAATTGGGCTAAAATAAATAAATAAATACCTAAAATAAAGAGTAAGAATAATAATAGAACCATAGTAAATAACCAGATAAATAGATACATAGATAAATAAATAAGTTAATTAATTAATTAAAAGCTAAATTAAAAAGGTGAGTTTTAAGCCAACAGTCTCTGCGGCCCTGAGACCCTCCGGCAGGCTGTTCCACAAACGTGGGCCATGGTGACAGAACGAGGCCTCACCATAAGTCCTCGTTCTGACACCAGGAACCCTTAAAAGGCCAGTGCCAGAAGACCTCAGGGACCGTGAGGGCTCATAGCGTAAAAGCAGGTCAGATAAATAGGAAGGCCCAAGACCATTAAGACACTTAAAAACTATTAATAAAACCTTAAAATCAATCCTGAAACGCACGGGGAGCCAATGCAGGGATTCTAAAACAGGTGTAATGCTCGTCTTCTATCAATTGCACATGTTGAAGTCTGATTGAGGAACTTACAGAGAAATGTTACCCCAATGGGTTAGGCCAATACCTTTCATGGTAACTAGCAGACTTTGGTGTGTAAATGTGAGAATGTGTGTTTGTGAAGGACAGGAGCACGGTAAAATGGCTTAGACATAAGCTTAGTTTCTACGAAACAGCCTGAAGGGCACAGTCAAGATTCTTCTTCGAGTCTGGACTGGTACAGATACGGTTCTTTTTTAAATGAGTGGAACCCACAGTCGGCTTACACTGTGTCTCGGCTAGTAATCTAGAATGAGACTCACAGATCTCAATTTTTTCTTGCAAATGGACGAAGTTTTGTTTGTTATTTCTTCTTTGAGAGTTTTTGACAGCTGGCAAACTAATGATTATGTGTCCTTCTTCTTCTACTTCGACGCAGCCTGCTTTATTAGTTTCAAAGCAGTTAACGGAAATGGAAACAGGCCTAATTCACATTTTCTTTTGTGTTTTTGCAGCATTTGATTAGTTCAATTGAAATTCGCTTGACAGGTATATGGACACACAGCTAGAGTAGCTGATGTATAAGATGCTTTACAGGCGTATGCACTGAGGAACTTGTTACATTTGATCTGGAGAATGTCAGTGACAGAAGCACGGGGTTCCTCTCACTCTTAGTAAGGCACACACACATACTGTATGTCCTCCTGCGTCCTGTTGCATAGGAGGAACCAGCCATTAGTCCACAGTGAGAGCAGCAGGGCTTGAAATGAAAAGCTGATAATGGCTGTGTTTAAAATGAGACCTGCCAGAGCATCTCACAGCTTGTTACATCTGATGAATGGGCCAGTCTGTTTGGGGACTGCTGGAGACCACTTCATATAATGCATATGGCTCTGTAACAGTAATTCTCTTCATTACATAATAATGATTACATCTATTATTTTGGCCGTATCGAATGAGTAAAAGCTGGTTTGCTCAAGTAAAACTTATTTTGGGCTGTTAGCTGAGCCTCAGGGCTCCTTAACGGCTCTTCTGTAATACCCTCTGCACTGGCAGTGGATGCTGTCCATGTTGCTGCTGCAGACCTGTTTCACAACAAACATTCCTGACTTCGGAATTGCAGTACAGGGTTTTTCCTGGCTCAGAACTAGCTTCAGTGGGGTGACCATAATGAAAATGAGCAAGATTAGTCAGTATACAGTGAAAGCAATGAGTGTGTGTTGCTGTGTTTGACTGAAATGTATTCATTTTCCTGTTATTTCTGATAACTTGATAAACAAAAATGTGTATTATGCTGAAGTAAATGATACCCCAATATATAAATACATATCGATATATTTATATTAAACAATATCGATATATTTATATTAAACCATGCCAGAAACCTATAGACAGTAACAGCTCCACAACTGTGTGGCAAAACTGTACAATCACAAGCTCTATGCATCAGAGGCATTTCGGAGACTATTGAAATACAGTATAAGATGGAATTTTTACTCCAACCCGAGAGATATTCCAAAATAAAACACTCAATAACAGTCGTACAGCAATGACTCGTTGATGCTTTTGAACCTGTTCTCAGAATTAACTGTAAGAAAAAATCCTGCAACCATTTTAATCATGGCAATATGAGGCAGCCTCTCCACTGAGTGTCACGCTCAACAACCTTCTCAAAATGGCAGCAAGTTGCATATAAATACCAGATGCAGCCTGATCCTGGTGCAGGGACCTCCAGGCTGGAAAGGCTTAAATGTCCCAGTAAGCCATGACAGTAAGCCGGCATGCACAACAGTTGGAGTTCCTCTGAGTGGAATGCAGCCATCATTAACCTTTAGAGCCAAACTGACACACTTTGAATCCAAATTCACATTTCTTCTTCTCAGCTGAACTGATCTCAATGTATTTATTGCAGTGAAGTGTAGTGCACATCAAAAAAAAAACACACGACTAGCCCAAAGCTAGTTGCTGGTCAGTGTGGGCGAGGAAAGTAATTTTCAATTGACATCAAATTAAATCACAGTTATAATCTGCATACAGCTCTGTCCCCATCTCTACACTCATTACTCTTGTTTGAATTACTCATGAGCTTGTCATTGCATTGATATGTTACTATCTAGATATGGTAATAACTTTGGAAGGATTTCATTGCGTACATATTATCATATATTTGCATTGATATGTTAATATCATATCATATCATCAGAAAGAGCAGAACCACAGTATTGCATCTGCCTGTTTCTGTCCATCATGAAGATTTAAAGACAGATTAAATTTCTGTCAAGAAAATTTTTAATTATTTATATAACCGCTTACCCACTCCTGCTACAAAGTTTGTTTTATAACATAGGCCTACTGCATATCAAAATAAGCCACAGGACTCACTCTTTCCGATGATCCCAGTTGTTTCTCTGTGCACTAAAGAGTAATCTGGTTTTAAAATAACAGCACATTTTTGCATTGTCTCTAACACAGGGCTGACGTTACATAAATGAAATTTATTTCCATTTGGCACGAAATACTAAACTATTTTTTTCCTTGATTTAAAGGCTAATGTGAAAAAAGTATTATCGTATCAAATGTTGGAAGATCTCTATAGCCCAGACTGTTCTGAAAAAAGCAACATACAGAGTGAACGGCTAGCCCAAACAGCTTAAAACTGAAGGTAGCTAAATTAAAGCTAAAATAGCCTAATTCATAGGGTTAAAGCTGCTTTTTGTGCAGGTAAAACGTTTGCAAACCTACAAAGCTCCAGGTCCATACTGTAGGGTGATATTCTCTCCCACAGAAAACACTGCTCCGACCTGCCTGAAACATCTCCTTTGAAGTCAAGGCTTGTCTTCCATTTCTTATCTACATCATCATGTTATTCATTTGCATCACACCTGCCTAGCGGCTAGTTTTACACGCACTATGATAAAAAATTATTATTTCGTACCAAGAGCAGCTTATTTAGCACATACTGTCTATACTCTGAGAATTGGGGTTATGGTAAATGACCTATATAGCCTCACTTTCATCTGAGCTGGGTTTTTCTGGAAAGGGGTCTTAAAGAGCCAGGGGCTAAAACAGAGTGTTTCAGACAGAGGAAGGGAGGCAGTTCTGCAGAAATGTGCAGTATGAAAAAAAAATGCATTTTTGAACAGTGAACTTGTAAACATATTTTAGTAGACCCCAAAAATAAAATTCTAAAATTGTAAATATGCAGAATATGGGGACTTAATGTGTATTAATTCATTCAAATGTCATTATTGTTTTTGCATTGACAGTCAAGTCAAATTGACGAAATGTACTTCACATATGTTAGATGGGGTTTTTTTATTATTTAATTAAAACAATGCAAACCATGATGAAGTTCAAGTTAGTCCATCTTACCTCCTGCATATACTTACAGATGTCAGTTCTTGGTCCATAATATGTAATAAGGGCTCTTCAATACACCTCTGCTCTACCTGCTATGATGTGCTAAAGCATCTAATTTAGGATGGACAACAAGCCACAGTACATTGTAACTATGTCTTTATGCAGACAATGGCTACAGAGCAAGTACATGAACACAAACACAGTCAGACATACAAATGGACTCATATTTGAAATA
Source organism: Dascyllus trimaculatus (assembly GCA_024666655.1). Lineage (NCBI taxonomy): Eukaryota > Metazoa > Chordata > Actinopteri > Pomacentridae > Dascyllus > Dascyllus trimaculatus. The sequence continues at coordinate 19,905,340 of CM045446.1, forward strand.
ATAATAAGTTAGGAATAGGTGTGGCATGTCAGTAAATTATTCACAGCACTATTCCTGAAGTTTCTTTTGATCACAAGTGCCAAGGAACTTAATCCCTTTGTTGTAATTACTCCTGTAATGTGTATTAAAGCTAAGTCAATTATTATTCTTGACCCAGCGAATGTGGTGGCAGGTGTGGAGTGTGAGTCTGGCTCACACAGATCCACATGCTTCATGCCTGGCTGTTCCTCTGTGTGTGTTTACCTGCTTTGTTTTGTGTTGCTGCAGTGTGATTACACTGTCATCTCGGTAACTGATCAACATGTTGGCAGAGCGCATTAGCAGTAATGTGAGTGGTTTGTCAGTGCAGTGTAGTGGAAGCCTTACCTAACAGGCTGTTAAATAAGATGTGCATTCAACCTCTCTCTCCATTGTCATTATTATCAGCTGCAGAGCGTCCAGCCAGTGAAGAGAAAAAGCAGCAGGATATTAGAGTCCTTGTCACTGCTTTGTTTTGCCTGTGCATGTGCGCGTGTTTATTTAAATATATGGGTATGTGTTTATTTCCAGGTGATATGAGATAAACAGTGAAAGCGTGGAGGATCCATCATGAATTTGCAGCACGTCATTTTAGCTCGACCTGTTGACAGGCAGTAATCAATAAAGAAAACAGTCATCAGTCAGCAGTTCACATCAGTGCACAGCATTGGTTTGCATCTCACCTACAGCGGGGATTTTATTCTTAGGAATACGAATAAGAAAGTTGTAAAGCCATTTTGAGAAGTATATTTCACCATCTGTTGTGAACTATTCTGTGTTTATGTAGAAATTAAAGGACAAGATAGAAGCTAAAACTTTCCCGAAGGAATTTTGAGTGTGCCAATACCACCACTGCCATAATGCTATTGGTTCTTATTGGTTCTTTCAAGTACAGTTAGCTTCCTCTAGCTCCAGATAGCTATTTAAGCTCTTAGTGGATCCTGTTTGCTTTTTTGTAGCCATAGATAGCTTCTCTTAGCTCCTGATCACTGTTGTTAGCTCATATTCGCCAACGAAAGCTCCCCTTAGCACCAATTAGTTACTTCGAGCTCCAGATTGCTTTTGTTAGCTCCTAATGTTTCTTGTTAGATCATTATGGCTCCTCTTAGCTTCTATTAGATTCTCTGAACTCTGCTGAGATCCAGTTGGCTCTGAATGGATACTGATACCAGTTGGCTATTGTTATCTTCCATTAGCTCCCATTAATTTTAGTTAGCACCTGTTAGCTCCAGTTAGTGCCTCTTAGCTTCATCTACCTCTTGTAAGCTCCTGATGGCTCCTGTTAGCTCCTTCAGTGGTTGCACATTGACACAGTAAATGAAAATATGTGCGCTTTGAAGTGTCTGTTGTCTGATATAGCACTAATGTAACAAGATTCAAAATAAAGTAGTAAAGATTAGCAAAGAAGCAAGGAGGTAGCAAGCATCAGTTTTTAAACAATTTTATTTAAAGTGCAGAATCACTCTGCAGCATATGCATTTTACAATGCAGATGCTACAGGAGACACAAACAGCGCTTAAAATAAATCATATAAACTAAAGATAAAACAACCACAAAAAATAATGTTAGAGGGATGTTTGTACCTGACTCAGCTCTGAGCTGAAGGGTCAACTGTAAGTGAAAGCCAGTAAAGCAAGGTTTTTAGTGTTGATTTACATATTTCAAATGAACCTGCTTCTTTAAAATATAATGGAAGGCCATTCTAGAAATAAGCGGCGTGGTCGCATGAAATCAACTGCTTTCTGACGCACAGAAGAAGCCATGGAAGAAGTTGTGGACACCAGTAAGAAAAACTTTAGGATTTTTTTGGTGAACTGCAGGATATGCTTCCACTCAGCAGACAGCAGAGAAGAGACAGCAAGAGATATTCCAACGAGAGATAAATCCAACTTACTTTGTCAATAAAATAAATGCAGCATGGCTCATCAACCGAATACAGAAGAGCATGTTGTCAGCACGTTGTTGGAAGATACATTCAACATGGTGAAATATCTTTCTAGAGTTGATGTGCAAAGTAGTGTGAAAAACTAGTTTGTAGAGCTTGTAAGAGTGTGAATAGTGAAATGTCTGTAATATGTGGAGCCCTATTTTATTCCAATAAAATAAGAGTGTTCCAGTAAGTGGAGACATGCAGTCAGCTTGTTACCAATTGTAAGGACCGTCTGATTGCTGTGGTGGCAAATAAACACTTTGCCTATGATTACTGGGAAAGAGTATGAATACCTTTGGGGATGGCATTTTAGTAAAAATCAAATCAAATGTATGATTAACAACTTTAACCATCTTTTGTCACTTGTTTATGTAATTTCCAGCCAGAAATAAATGTATTGGTCCAATAAAAAAAATTGCTATGAATCAATATTTGGCATGAGTATGAGTAATTTTGGATATAATCGTGCATCCCAGATGATTGTCCCAGAACATCACTGCATTGCTCTCCCCTTCAACTAGCAGGCGCTGAGCTGGTAGGAGGACGGCTGGAGGGGATTTCAGGAGGAGGGGGCTTAAAGATCATCCAGGGCTTTTCATATTATAGAGCTACATGCTGGAGGGGGGAAGATGAATTAATGTCTGTGTCACATTTATTGGTCTGGACTTTTCACACTAAGCTCTGACAGGCTTTAAACCACAGAAAAGAAGGCAGGCACTGCTGTGGTAAATGCTTACCTGCTCTCCCTCCCACCTCTTTGTATCCATTTCCCTCGTCCTCCTTTGTGTTTCAGTCTATTGATCCAGGACAGCAGTTCACCTGGGAGCACTCCAACCTGGAAGTCAACAAGCCAAAGAACCGCTATGCAAATGTTATCGCCTACGACCACTCCAGAGTTATTCTCACACCTGTGGATGGTGAGAAAGAAAAACATATCAACTGGTGCTCAAGTTGCAGAGAGGACAAGACCTTTATTTAAAGCCAGCTTATATCAGGAAGCCTAAATTGCAGGGAAAAAAAAACTTTATCTGATTTTCTCCCAGTTTAATTTACTTGTCTAACTTTTTCCCTGCTACAGGAGTTCCAGGTAGCGACTACATAAATGCCAACTACATTGATGGCTACAGGAAGCAGAATGCTTACATTGCCACACAGGGTCCGTTGCCGGAGACACTAAGCGATTTCTGGAGGATGGTATGGGAGCAGAGGACCTGCACCATCGTCATGATGACCCGCCTGGAGGAGAAGTCACGGGTGAGCCTCTCATCATGACGGATACTAAAAAATTATGTGAAGGATGGTTTCAGTTTACAGTGAACTTCTCCATGTAGGTGCACAAAGCTGCTTAGTTTTCTGCAAAGCAGATAGTTCATCATCGTGTCACTGTTGATTCAACATGATTCAACCACCTCATCTATCTTTTCTTGTATAAACAAGGATACATCTTTAAAAAGATCTATGTTCACTTAGAATCACTCAAGGGTTGCTTAAGTGCCACATATCTCTCTTAGAGCGGCATAGTGGAGATGTGGTTAGCAGTGTCGCCTCACAGGTAGAACACCTCTGCTTTGAATCTGCTGGGGTTCTCACAAGATGCTTCAGCTTCCTCCCAAATACATGCTGAGGTTAATTGGTGATTCTGAGTTGTAAATGTGAGTGTGTTTGGTCATCTGTCTCTCTGTGTGGCCCTATGATAGACTGCTGACTGAGGGTGTCCCTTGCCCTCACCCTCAGTCACCTGGGATAGACTTCCCTGCAACCCTCCAAAGAATAAAGCGGTGTATAGATAATGAATAGAATATTCCTCTCACAGCTACTTTAGCAGGTCTAGTTGTCTTCAGGCGAAAAGGTGGGACTATGGCAAAAGCGCAGACGTGTTGGGGCTTGATGATGCAGATTCGGCTTCTGTCACAAAGGGCAGAGCCTTTTATCCTGAAGGGGCGTGGCCTAATGTCTGTATAGTGGGCAGCACCTGTTGCTGTCACAGTGGTGGGACATACTGGGCTCAGGCTAAAGGAGTTCCTTGTTTCACCCTTCATCAGTGAATTAGTCTGAAACCTAAGGCTCTGCTCACAGATTCATCAAAGACGCCCCGATAATATCAAACTTCTTTGATATTTTTATGAGTTAAATGGATGGTTAAGATTTCCATGCTAGTGCCCCGAACCACTGGACGCTTTTTAACGCTAATCATTCTGGTTCTTGAGGCTAACGTTAACTGCAGATATTAAAATTGAGATTCAAAATCTCAACCCAAATTCTCACTGAAGAATATAAAACCTATGCTGCATGCACTTTCTTATCCAGACTCATCATTTAGCCCTCTGCTTCTTTTCCCTGTCACTCCAAATTACTATTAGCACATACATCTGGTTTTCCATGAGATCACATGAGGGGGCGCACTGCTTCCTGACTGCTCCCTCTGACACGCTAATCTTAATAATATCCTGTAGTTGTCTGATGAGCCATTGTTTTCTATTCTTGTAGTGCGTGCATGTCTGAGATTAGAGAGAAGAATATCTGTGAAGCGTCTCCTTATGTGCGTGATGCAACCCAATTTCAAAATCTGTCAGGATTTTAAAATTCCCGCAGTGTGAGCCCAGCTTAAGTGTGTGAGGGCTCAGGGCTGTTTGACTGTCAAATTGTCAAGTGCGTAAGGGTTCTGATGCTGACTTTTCAATGCTATTATGCACCGTCTGTGAGTCTGCATAACTGCAGACTTTTCTAACTGACTTGGCCATAGTTTATAGCCAACTTACTAACATATAAGCATTGTTGCCCTGCCTCCCACAAAATGTACACAAGCCAAGCGTGGATTGTGTAGGTTAGAGATGTGCAAGGAGTCACAGCATCTGGGTGCATGCTGTTGTAGTTATTTACTGCACAGTTGTAGAGTTGTTTCAGTCAAACTTAAGATTTACAGATGTTAATGGTTTTCCTGACTTTTAGTACTTTGCTGTCACAAACAGGGAGAGACTGGCCTTTTAGCATAGTGGCCACACCGACACATATTTTGGGATGCACGTAAACATCCACAGAGCAGTCTGTGAGAGCAGACTCTCGCAGGATGACGAAATTTACATCGCATGGTGTCAAACAGGCCTTAACGTACTTGGAGAGTTGAAAAGTATAACATTGGTCTAGAATTTGATCTACAATCTATTTATTTATTATGGAACTCATGAACTTCAGAACTTAAATTTGTGAATGGACATGTGCTATGTTTTATTGTTTCTGCACTTTTCCAACACAATAAAGCGTGTAAAAAGTGAGGGGTTCTGAATACTTTCTGAAGAGACTGTATGTAAACCTCATTAAAATCACTTTATCACTGTCTTCAGTTACTCTTACTGCAGCCTATAATATACGAAAATTGTCTCAATGAGATTCTCGCACAATAGGACGTATATTTCAAACAGGGGTGCAGTAATAATAGACAGGAGGGCTGGAGGAGGAGTGTCGACACTCTGATATACGTTCTAGTGGTACAGATGAGTTTGGCTCTGCAACAGCTTCGCACTAGAGGTAGCCGGGTAGAGACGGTGTTCATATGAGTAATGATGTCAGCCCTCTTTCACACTGTTAATAACTCCACAACCACAGGGCAGCGCTGAGAGCCACAGCAGTGCGCCATTATTATTTGTGACAAAGACCCTCAGCCCTCTGTCAGAACCACTAACACCTGTCTGTGGTTCACCCAGAGGGGCAGGAAATACTGCACGCTTATTACTTATTTCAGCATACGCCTACATCTTTCCTTAAACTTAACCAATTTGTTTTCGTGCCTGAACTTAACCAAATTTGTCCTGCTCAGAGGTTCTACGTTAGAGAGCATTTCTATTTGTCATTCTGAAGGGCAGTTAAAGCAGTCATTTAATTTAACTTTTCATTTTTAAGTGTAAATTCTTTGTTATAGTCTATTTTTTTCAATTTGATCAACTGTTCAAGTGTGGACTCAACACAATTGTAATGAATCCTGCTGTGGGATTCATTATTATCCACTGCAGTCTGTCAATCTGACCTGCAGGTGTCTGTATATTCTGCTCTGGGCAAATATTATAAATGGATGTATGGCTAGGTATCCCTTCTGTTCTTTTCTCCTCTTCCTATCATTTTCAGCACTGTTACTTGTAAAAAAAAAATAACAAATACAACTCTTGTGCCTGTGTGTGCAGGTGAAGTGTGACCAGTATTGGCCCAGTCGAGGCACAGAGACATATGGGATGATTCAGGTGACCATGCTGGACACTGTGGAGCTGGCTACATACAGCGTGAGAACATTTGCCCTCTATAAGGTGAGAACTGGATGCGTACGTTGTGTTTATAGAGTGTGACTGTTTGGCAGGAAAACAAGTCTTAACTCACAGACCACAGAGGGCTTTACTGGTTTGTTCTGAAAGATCACTAAAACCCTTTTTGAGCATGTGTCATGACTGCGTTCACTTTAACACCACAAAGATACACCACCAGCATGTCAAACCTTATCTTCCTTTGGTCCTATAAAGTCCAGTGATGCTCTTCTGAACATAAACAAAGACACTCCTCTCACCCACGTGTTCTTAATTACACAGACCATGCAAATGAATCAGTGAATCCCCAAACAACCTGCCCTCTAGATGACACACACACCAACCCTGTCACTAGCTGTGTTTCCATACAATTATCAAGCAAATTCAAAAAGAACTTTTGAAATAGCTTAGACAACAAAAATGTAATTTAGGCTCATTTCCATTAACTGGTTTGGAGCATATAAACTGGGTTGTGTACTGTTGTTGCAGTAAAGCCCCAGTTAATACACAACATTAAAGTGAGATCCTCACATTAATGAGACAGATGATTGATTAGTTAGTGACCCTAATGCACTTATGTCAGTGCACTGATGGATACATAATCAGATCATGGAATTATCAGTGTGCTGAATCAAGTTTTTATAAATGACCAAATGTGAGTGAGTGAGTGTGTGTGTGTGTGTATTTTCTCCAACAGAACGGCTCCAGTGAGAAAAGAGAAGTTCGACAGTTCCAGTTTCTGGCCTGGCCTGACCACGGTGTGCCTGAGTATCCCACCCCAACACTGGCCTTTCTACGCAGAGTGAAGGCCTGTAACCCACCAGATGCTGGACCCATGGTGGTTCACTGCAGGTAAACCTCTATGCTTCAGCATGCAGCAAAGTGTGTGTTACATCATGAGGACAGACAGTAGTAGTCACGTAGAGTAGAGCCAGGTTGTTGAGAGCTTTGTAGGTGATGAGGAGAGTTCTGAAGTGAATTCGCTGAGGTATGGGGAGCCAGTGGAGGTTTTGAAGGATGGAGGTGATGACATTCATTGTACCAGCATTAATCACAGGCACTTGTGCTATAGAGTTCACCCATAGGTAATTTCTGAGCACCCATGGAAAAATTGAAATATGAGGTCACCATATCAGGACAGGGAATATTAAAGGAGCCAATTAGGGGGTGTGTCTAGCAAAGGCCAGCATATTTTCTGTTGTTTGCAATAGGAGAACTTTGTATTTACACTGAAGAGGCCGTGTCAGAGTCTGTTCCATGCTAAACACTGTGTGCTGAGAGCGAGAAAAATGTTTAGCTTTGGGTAAAAACGCTGCATTCAGTGGAGGATTGGTGAGACAAATACCACGACTAGCTGACAAACTTCAGCTCGTGAACCTAAACGATGGTATTTACCAAGATGTTTCCTCACCACAAAATCTCACAAACCCATGTAGACCAGAGTGAGTCTGTCTCCTCTCTACATGCTCCAGCATTTCCCTCATTCAGAGCAAGGGCCAAAGCAAGTGCTTTATAGTGTACTAACATTTTTTTTATTCAGTACTTGCTGATAAAACAAAGTACTTGCAACACATTACTTCTTCTTCTTACTTCTATTCTACAAATATTCCATATCTTAGCAACCAAGCCATCTAAACTAAAAAATGCTGCCCCTTCAAGGCACTGTCAGCCACACCCAGCTGGGCATTTTCAGATTAGCAGTTTGGCTAATGTATCTTTAAATATCAACAGCCTCCATTTTAATGATGAAACATCATCATGGCAACAGCATACAATGAAAAGTCACAATTTTGTGTGCTTTATGATAGCATTAGATGACACTGACCAAATTTGAAATTTCTCTGTTTAATTACCCAGGAGGAGAGCATTTAAGTTTAACCCCTGTAAATGACAAACACTGTTCCAAAATCACACGAAACTCCAAGAAAGTTGTTCCTACATCTGACCGTATTACATATGGCTACTGAATTTGGTACATGTAGGACAACTTCAAAGTTTTGTCGTAGCACCACTGAGTCGATTTGGCACATCCAGACAAAATTTAAAAAAAAAAACATTTATAAATAAAAAGAATATCAACACTTGAGGTATGTGCAAAGTTTCAAGACCAAGACACCTTTAGCTGCTAAAAAATGGGCCTGTACCACTCGTTGCACAGACTCTAAATACACTAGATTCTTGGAGGTAAATCAGGGAGGCAGTGGGATGCAGAGAGAAGGAGGCTTTCACTGAAGCCTTTTCACCCCAATTTCCAGTTTGAACATTAACATGGTTGGACAATACAGTATGTTGCAGTCTAGTCTGTTCAACCAAAGCCTTAAAGCGACCAGAGGAAAGATGTTTTATATTTTACCCACAATTATGCTCAAATTCTTGTCTTTAAGTGCTGAATGTTATTCACATTTATCAAAGTGAATGTAATATAGCAAAAGAAAACACAGAACTTTCCATAAATCCTTGAAAGTGTTATTTGCACGCTGGTGTTTACCAACCCAGCCGACCTGTGAAGCTTTATAGCAGACATATCAAAGGAACAAGAGAAGCAAAGATCTGAAAATCCAGTCGACTTTCCTGTAGGCAGCGTGCTCCCTCCCTGCTGTTTCAGAAACCTTCACATCACTCCTTCTGTGCAGTAGTGAGGTCAGCGGTGTCACAGTGTAGCTCTGCATACGCTTGCGAAATATATGAGTAACTCAGAATCATATTGCATTTTGTAATGTAGTAACAGACAGCAAAAGGTGTAAACACAAAGCAGGGCAAGTGTGTTTGTGTCGTATATTTTATACACAAAGCCATTTCAATGTGCTTTACATAGAGCATTAAAATACTCAAAACAAAAGAAAAGCTGAGTGAAAACATTCAAATTCAAATGAAAAGAACAGAAAACCATGATAGACTTAAAGATAAAGTGTAAAATAAATGAAAGTAGAGTGCAGAGTTTATATGAATGTGGCACTTGGAAAAACCATCACCTTATTATGTTAAGTACTATAGGATGACATTTGTTGGGAATTGGTGCTATGTAAATATAGTAAAATTGAAATAAATTAAAGAAATCTTTTGCTTAGTTTAAAATAAAACCTGTGCTTCTTCTTTGTTTGCACCTTAATATTTCAACACACTGCCATCACCACGACAAGGAAATTTTAACTTGCCATGCTATAATAATGGGCTGCACAGTGGCATGGTGGTTAGCAGCGTCGCCTCACAGCTAGAAGATCCCTGGTTCGCGTCCTGGTTAGGACGCCTGGGATCTTTCTGTGTGGAGTTTGTATGTTCTCCCTGTGCATGCGTGGGTTCTCACCGGGTACTCCGGCTTCCTTCCACAGACCAAAAACATGCTGAGGTTAATTGATTATTCTAAATTGTCCATAGGTGTGGATGAGAGTGTGCCCGAGTCACCCCCCCACCCCCGTGACCGTACAGAGTAATAAGCAGTGTATAGGTGTATAGATAAAGGATGGATGGATGTTATAATAACATGTTTTTCGTGTTGTTTTGACTAATTTATCATTGTTACCAACACCACGTTATATAATTTAAAACATATTTAGAATAAGACTGAAAAAATAAATGTATGTAAGAAACTGTGTGCACGAGATCTGTTTTCATTGATTCATTGATTCAACATTTATTTAAATCTTGAGAGATTATCGAGGGCATGCCCTGATTTTCAGTGATGTTAACATTACAAATTTCAACAGACAACAGCAGAACACAGTTAAAAGCAGTTACATTAAAGAGTGATGTAGTTTGCACATGTTGCTTTAAATTACCTAAAAGTGTGCTAAGTTTGAATGTGTGTGGTAAAGTATTCCACATAGTGGTGTAGTACAAAAACTAAAAGCAATTTTCACAAATTCAGTGTTTGCACAAGGAACTTTGAGCAACAGCTACTATTATTGCGATTTTAGGACCAGTAATGAAGGAAACCCGGACGTAGGTTTCATTCATCCTTGAGCATCAAACACCTAATTTCCTCCATTCTGGTGAATACTGGGGGTTTAGTATTCTACTCATAGAATCACCTGTGTAAGAAAGTTATATGTGATGACAAGCTACCATTGAGGGCTTAAAAACAGCTGCCTGAACATTGTACTGTTTGAATTATTATTCTACAGTAACTTAATGTTCAAATAACTGTCACCAGCAGGAAATGTTAGGCCAGTGTGATAAACTGAATGTAAGATTTAAGAGTGGAGGCAGAGGCGTGTTTACAGATAGCATCACCATAATGTAAGACAGACAAGAAGACACCCTCAATTATCTGCTTCCTACTGAGTGTAGGAATATTAGCTCTGTTTTCTGTACAAATCTTCGGTGTTTTGTTGTAGCTCGCTCTGGAGGAATAGAGTGCAAACAGTGGTACTGTAAGGCAAAGTAGTGGATGATTATGAGCTGCATGTCTGGCAGCAGCAGGGACAAAGGACCTGCAGCGGCGCTACCTAATATGATAAGCTGGGAAAAACTTCCATCTGGTGTTACAACGAAAAGATGAAGAGACTGCAGCTTACAAGGGCTAGTGAAAGCATGGTTTAAGTAATCTGGACAAGTTTAACTCTGTCAGTACAAAGCGATTTTCAGTGTAATTTCACTACTTTAGTTTCAAGCCCTAATTCTTTCCATTATAAGAGTTAGCAATACTTGCTTTATCTTATCTTTTTTATCCAAAACTGTCTGGACTGTCCAGATCTTCTACTATTTGATATGAGGATATGTGCACATTTCTTGTATTAGTCTATATTAGTCTGTATCTTACCACAAAATGCTGGTCGTAGAAACATCTTTTCATAAACTGTGTAGGGCACATTGTCTTAAATCTGACAATATCAGAGCCGTGATGATACTATGAGGAGCAGATACTGTATGTGAAACTTGTCACTGAGTATTTTTGGTATTTGAGATTGCTGCATACATTGAATCAGCGACGTACCCTCATGAGGTATACGTAGTGAAGAAGGGGAGACAGGCCTCAGATGGAGGGTGGAATTCTGTATTGGTAGAGCCTCTGAACTGCCATCCTTTAATGTTTGCACTGTCACGATGTAGCTGTGAGAGAACAGGGGATGTCGCTTCATGTCAGACAGCAATGCGCGGCTCCTTTTCACTGACATCCATGTTTTCCTCTTTGTCAGCGCTGGTGTGGGCCGGACGGGCTGCTTCATCGTGATTGACGCCATGCTAGAGAGGATGAAACACGAGAAGTCGGTGGACATATATGGCCATGTGACATGTATGCGAGCTCAGAGGAACTACATGGTGCAGACGGAGGATCAGTACATATTCATCCACGAGGCCCTGCTGGAAGCTGCAACATGTGGCAACACAGAAGTCCCCGCCCGCAACCTGTACGCCCACATCCAGAAGCTCACCCAGGTCCCTCCTGGAGACACTGTCACAGCCATGGAACTGGAGTTTAAGGTAACTACTTCATGTTTTGGTGGGTTTGTACAGCTTGAATGGCATCATGAAATAAAACTGCTGTTGTGAAAATAAAAACAGACATTATAACACATTTAAACTGGATTGGCAATTAATTTGGCGTAATATCGAAAGAGCTTCCAAAAATCCTAATCACCGTTATATACATCTGAAGTATTGCCATAGAGCATATCTACCTCCATTAGTGAGGCATAGAATGGGGTGGGGGGACAGGGGTGAGTGGGTGGGGGGAAGGAGTGTAGAGGGAGGGAGGATTAGGAATGGGATAGAATCAGAGAGAAGGGATGGGTAGATTAGAAAGTTTGAGGTTAAAATTACAGAAAATCATCAGTTACCGTTATAATGTTTAATGTTTTGATATACTATGTGATTTTCTCAATAAAAAATTGATGATAAAAAAAAGACATTATAGAAGTACAGGGTAAATCTGAGACAACCAGTGCAAAGGTGTATAACCACTTCTTTTTCACTTTTGTGTGGGATTTTTTCCTTTTTTTTCTTGATTAGTTTTTTTTGTTTGTTTGTTTTTCATTGTTTTTTCACCCTTGTTCCTTCTTGCCTTGGTTGGTTTCCTTCCCAAATCAGTTTGCTACCTGCATTTATTCATTTTTTAAAAATCAGACAGGTGAATTATATTGTAGTTGCTATTTTTGTTTCTACAAGGAGGAGGGGATTGCCAGGGGGTAATAGTGGATAACGGGACCACTATTTAAAAACAAAGCTGTAACATATCTACAGTGTTTCCAATGTACGTATACCGACTGTGAAAAAGAAAACTGTGCAAAGATGTGGAACCACCTCACCCGTCGTGTCTTTTTTATGAATAAAAATGCTGCTAGTGTTTTTTTCAGATAGACAAAAACGCTGCAGTTGAGAGGATCCTTTGTTGCCATGACAACAGCTATTGCAACATTTTAGCCATACTAAATGGTGAAAAGCTTTTGAAGCTTAAAACGTGAAGGATGTCAGTTTTCCCTGATGTTTGTGGGTGCATATTGCACAGGAGAGGATACAGTACAGTGTTCAGCATCTGTTTGGACGATATGCAGTCCGCTGTATACTTCAGACTGAGCAGACTTGCCCACAAAAGCACAAAACCTCTCTACAGTAGCCTTTTCAATTTTTTATTGTAGTTAGTGAACCGAAGAATCTCACTAATCTCCCTGTGATTGGTCAGCTGTCAACAGCGCTTAACAGAGGTTGTTTTTTCCTGGGAAGTTGAAATTTTCAAATAAAAAAATATGCCCTGAGCTGCAAAAACAAAGCAGGATTTTAAAAAAGGCTACTCCAGGCAATTTGTAAAACATTTTCTTCTCCATAAGATCATTATGTAAAACAGATGCTGACACTAAAAAAAAAAGTTATGTATGAACGCAGCCGACCCTCACACAGTCTTTTTAGTTCGACCACTGTGGAGAGTGTTTTAATAGTCTCACCCACCCAGTGGCTCCCAAACTGTTTCTGTCATGCTCAAGCAGTCAATAACTGGAGAAACAAGGAACTAAATGAGTCGAGAAAGCTGAATTGTATTAAAATAACATCACAAAGACCTCCAATTGTGTTCTTTCAGTAGCTATACCAATGAAGAATGCACTGAAAAGTATCCTACCAAACAGCCAGTGAAAGCAAAAAAGGCTTGTTTGTATTTTAAATTTGACATACTGTCTATTTTGTACTTCTAGAGCAAAAATTTTATCTATATGGCACATTTGAAAGCAACTGCAGCTGACCACAGTGCTGTACACGTTATAAGACAAGCAGCAACAAAAATGTATCCAAGACAGAAAACAGAAAACTGGTAAGATCGTTTTCTAATGTCCGATATAAAATTAAGACCACTAAGAGCAACCAAAAGTCGTCAGAATCATTTACGCCTTGAGATTTTCCTTAAAAGTGTCAGGGACTTATTTAGAAAGGTTATTCCAAAGTTTTGGAATAACTTTGGAAGCTAAAGTAGTAGAAAGGCACGATCTCTCTTAGCCACCAGCCTTGATCGTGGAATAATTAACAGCAGCTGTTCTGAGGATCTAAAAGGCCTGGAGGTAAAGTGGGAACAGAGAAGATCTGAAAGGTAGCCAGGTGTTGACGCACGCTTGGCTTTGTAAACAAATAAGAGAGCCTTAAACTCAATTCTGTAATATATCTTGCAAACCTTGCTAGCATCACGGCTTTTATTAATAGATTCTTTTCACAGCAGACATTTTGACTTGTCTTAACAGGAAAGGTGGCGGTGCAACTAATTACATTAATGATGCTTCGTTACGGCGGTTAATGACATTAATAACATAGATTAAATGATGTTAATTACTCTGGGTCAGACTCTCTGCATGCAAACATCGTGGTGTATCTACCTGAGACAAGAGGCCGCTCACCCTGCATATATTTTAATATAATAAGATGCTGTTTTTGTCATGTTGTTGAATTTGAAGTACAAAGGCAGAATCAGCAATTACACCAGTACAAGGGAGTAGAAGTCAGGATTTCGTAGCTTCTGTTGCATCCATTTTCATGAGTTGTTATTCTTAATCTTCATGAAAATGCAATACGGAATCATGACAGTGCACCTTCAAGTTCACAATGCAGTGGGAGCAAAGGGAGACGAGGGATTTTTCATCTTCAGCCTGCATAACAGAGCTGCATTCCTTCTCCGAGGAGGAGCTGCAGGAGATTAACTCCTGAGCTCGAGATGACAGGCCAAAGGAGATGGGAGAGTGCAGGAAATGCAGAGAAGGAGAGAGAGCCGGGACAAACACAGATAAGGTCCTACTAGGTTAGGTGGTTTTACACGGGATGAGCTGCAGCATCCCACCGTCCTCGCCTGCTGGCTCCACACCGAGCGACACCACGCTGATTTAACCAGCCCGGTCTTTGGGGGGCACACCACAGCCCAAATTATGCTGCTTGTTCAAGCAAGCAGGATGGCTGTAAATCCGAACAGAGCATAATTAGGTTTTGATCCTCAGCTCACTGCAAATTTCTCTCGCAAGCACTTCTCAAATTGACACTTGCCCTTGCAGTGCAGAGGAATCACATTAAGGCCTGTCAGCAAAGATGGCCCAAAAAAAAATAAAAAATAGCCTCAATTGGGGTGGCTTTCACAACTTTTATTCACAACAGTTTGATCTGCATTGTCACAGGCCTGTCTTCCGCCGCTCACTGTAAATCTGTGTGGGTTTGTTTTCTTCAGGATATGAGCTGTAACACGGTGCAGCATCGGGCGTTCATTTGAAGTCAAAGAACAAAAAGGATCTGCTCAAAGTGCATTGCTCATGCATCAATAAGAGTGTTACCTCCTCGTGCCCTTTAACAACCTTGTTCAGACACCAAACTCCACCAAGACTCGCTGCATTAGCACTACAAAAGACCAGAGGCAGTGGGGACGTTGGGTGTAGTTGATACCCCTGAGATGAGCAGCATCACAGACAAACGTGTCTTTCCTTCTGTCTCCACAGAAACTGGCCAATTCTAAAGCACATACCTCAAGATTCATCAGTGCCAACCTGCCGTGTAACAAATTCAAGAACCGCCTGGTGAACATCATGCCTTTCGAGTCCACTCGCGTCTGCCTGCAGCCAATCAGAGGGGTGGAGGGCTCCGACTACATCAACGCCAGCTTCATTGATGGATACAGGTGAGTACAGAGAAATCCGTTTACAGCAGAAGGGACACAGACGACAGAGGAGATTCTGCAAAAGCGATCTAAGGATGGTAGACATATATCCACCCGACTGCTGCAGCTCTAATGAGCACTGGGCTGGACCTTCCCTCCAGCAGCCGACGGTAGTGAATTACAGGCTGACATGAAGTCCGGCGTTTCACTTCCTCACATCCTTTTGTTGTGTCAGTTGTCAAAACAAATTGGTTTTATTGGCAGGCCTGTTAATTCTCCCTGTTTTTCCTGTCTTGTAAATGGATAGCCTGTTTGAGATCAGTGACATGTCAGAGGCACAAACTGATTACACCGATCCTGGCGGTGTCCACGAGACTTTTTCACTCGAGAGGCAGAGATCAGTTCGTCCCTCTGAACAGAGACAATTTTCATTTTGCATTTATTACACTTTCCGAACCCCCAAATCTGGCAGAAATTACATGTTTTCTTTAATTAATTGTCAAAATTGCACCATTTATCAGAGCCAGAAACTGATAAAACAGAAAAACAAAAAGTCTTCTGATGTTTAACTTTCCTTCATTGAACTAACCACAACCAAATGTAAGCTTAAAATTATAATGTGTCATCAAAATCACTTTATTCTGCACATCTCATTTATACGTTTTACAAAAACACAAATATTTAGTAGCGTTCAGCTGAACTGCAGGTTGTGTTTACACAGATCAGAGAGGGGACAAGTATGAAAACAGATTCAAAATGTACAAAAAGTAGTAAAATAGAATTTGGAGCCCCCGTTTGTTTCCAGTATGAGTAACATCTGGGGGCACTTGGAACCAGGTGCTTTAGTGAATATCTGGGGCAGCAGGATGGATGGAGGGTTGAGCCAAAATAAACTACAGTGTGTGTTTGTGGTAATGAATGAGCACTTCACTCAGAATAACAGTTGCTTACTGATGTGTTTTAAATAGTGTTTGCACAACAGTGGAGCCCTATGTAATGTACAGAGGGGGAAGAAGTACACAGATCTTAAGTCATAGTACCAATACCACAGTGTAGAAATACTATTAAAAGTAAAATCTTGCATTTTAATTTATCCTTTTTTAAAAGCACAAAGGTACAACCATCAAAATATAATTAAAGTACCAAAAGTAAACATACTCTTTGAGTAGAGTGGTATATTTGCGAATAAAGTATAATATATTGTTGGATTATATTTATTGATGCATTATATGGTTAATCACTTTAATGTTGCAGCTGGTAAATGTGATTAACTACTTTACATCTGCTGCTTTTGAATTCCCCTTGGCAATCAATACTGCTTTATCTTAATCTATAATAATACATCTTAATTTATTTCTTGATTATGTTTTCTTTTATTAAGCCAAATCTGCAAGTTGTTTAAGTTATCAGATGTTCATAGTGGAGTAAAAGGTCAAAAATCTGCCTCTGAAATATAATGAATAACAATTTTTTAAAAATCAGAAAATGGAAATACTCAAAGAAAGAACCAGTAATTCAAAACTGTACTTATAATGTAGTTTGCTACTTTCCACCTCAATCTATGATACAAAGGATTAAGAGGGATCAAACACTGATGCACACAGAATGCCTTTCAGTAAGATGCATTTGTTGGTTTATATCTGCAACATCTGCGAACAATAATAACAATTCAATGATTACATACTGAGTCCATGGCTGTGTTGTCCTTTTCCTGCTTAAACTCTGTATGCAGTAAGTCCACGTTTTCAGAATTGACTGCATAATTTTCAGCCAAATTTGACACAGAAGTTCCTTTGGCTATATGCCTTATCGGACGCAACTGGCACCAAAGAGTGCTTGCACTCCGACAGGATGGACACAGACAAGCCAACATTGCTGATTTCCTTGGAATATCGCAGAGTGCAGCCTGTAAAATCCTCAAACAGCATCGAGAGGAGGGTCATTTGAGGCCACAAAAATCTCCAGGACGATCATGACTAAGTACCAGACAAGATGATCGGCAACTGTTTAATCTGTGCCGTAGAAATCGGAAAATGCCAGCGGGCCGCCTTCGTCATTTGTGGAGATACACAGAAGTAGAAAATATTTTATTCCAACTTTATGGGCAACACTGTATATACCCATATAAATATTAGTCACAGCAGATATAAACAGCCACATCTGATTGCTGATTTAACTAAATCTGCACTGAACCTGGACAGGTGTAATTGTCCTATAAAACAGATAATCTTTTTAAAACAGCTCATGTCTAAGTCAGTCAACTGTTTTCTTCTCTTAATGGGTTTGTCTGGTTTGCTAACACAACTGTATCTATCCAAAATCCACCCTGATACCGTCGTTTGTCAGATAAATGACCAATCACAGGCATTTCAGAGGAGCTTGTCTTCTATCAGAATGTAGAAACTAATTGGAAATACTTCACAGTGAACTAGCACAGTAAAGCAGTGGCTAATGAATCCGGACTTCCCCTTTTATTTGCAGGGTGGGTGTATCTTGTTTTTGGCTGCCAGCACCTAATGAAGTCCCCTGGGCACCTCCACCTAAGGGAGGATGGGGAAGGAGGCAGGGGTGTCGTGTAATTCCTCTCTAATTCCTGTGTCAGTAATTAAGAGTGGGGAGAGATACGGGGAGCTCCAGCGCCCTGCGAGCTCAGCCTTTAAAGTGCACTGCGTGGATTAGAGTAGATTAAGGTGAGGGGAATACACATGATTATGATGATTAGTGGAGGTGTCCAGTGACCTCAAGGTATATCAGCAGTAGTCATTCACTTTAGCGCCAGTCCGGGATGGTGCAAGATAGAAAACCAGACAAGAGGCTTATACCAGGATTACCTCTACATTAGACAAAACCTACAGAAATAGAACGGACTTTCTTTCTGCTTAAACCACGTATTATCTTTTGATAGGACTCTCCTATGGTTTCCTTTATATGCCACTGTGAGTTGTATCTTGTGCAACTTTTCTGTTAGTTTGGCTGTTGTTTTATAAACCCACAAACTCACTATTTATGTACGCTTACACTTTGTATTCAGTGTACAAGGTGTACAGTCAGTTATAAAGCTCCAAAACTGTTTAGGGATGTGTGTGTAACAAGCATATCATAGTCCCATGCTTGTAACACGTGCAAGCAGTTACTGTTGTGAGTCAGGAGACGACACAATGTCATGCTATCAGCATCAGGGTCTCTGTTGCACACGTTTCTGTGACCACTGGCAGGTGCATATTTTATAGCATTAATCAAAAATTACTAATTTCCTGCTGCGTTTATAGTCGAGCAATAGGTCTGAGAAATTGAAAAAAGACTAGATCTTCTGATTCCAGCTTCTTGAATTTTAATATTTTCTGATTTCTTTCCTGCTCTGTGATAGTAGACTGAATATATTTTGCTTTTTTGACCAAACAAGAGCTCTGGGAAACACTGATCAACTTTTTCAATATTTTCTGAACTTTTGTAGACCAAACAACGAATTCATTAGTCAAGATAATAATAAACAGATTAAAATGACAATGGAGATAATCATTAACTGCAGCCCTGGTGAATTTACAATTTTGCTTGGAGCTCAAACTGGAGCAGAGAGCAAACATCACTTTCTGTGTCAGTCAGCAGTGCAGGATGATCCAAGCCTCGTGTTTGATGAGAAGGCAGTCTGCAGCTAGGACTCAGAGACCAAATAGCAGGATCGCACTAATTGTTTTATTCAACAGGAAATCGTCCATGGTTGGACTGTCAATGCACACTTCTACTGCAACATGTAATAGAGAACATTCTGCACAAACGACCTAAACAGTGTCATAATGGCATGTTGGTACTCCTAGTGTGCTCTGTGCCCTCATCACAGTGTGGTGATTACACATGGGGTTCTTTTTGGGCCACACCCACACAATCTCTACTCTGCAGCTGCCCTACTCACCAGATTTGGCTCCCTGTGACTTCTTCCTCTTCCTCAAAATGAAATTCAAATTAAAGCAGAAGACTTTCATTTTGGAAAAAACACTATAATATTACTTATAAATGAAGCGATACCTCCAACAGCGGTGGGTCTTTTTTCTTCAGAACTGGTTCTTTTTTTATTCTCAAAATATGAATTATGAACTCATGCAACCATTGAATCTATTGTAGAGAATAAGTTAGATTCATATATATTCCATCACATTTTGAGTTGTTTCCTGGTGCCTGAATTTTGTATTCTCGTTGCAGTAATAAAGACACTTCCCCATAAACTGATAAACAAATCAATGCATAAAAAGTCACCAGAGTGCAGAGAAGGAAATGTGTAAACATTTCAAAAGAAACCTGCAGCCATCATTTCATGATCTCTGGTCACCACAGTGCTGCTGGTTTCTTCATGTTGTACACCTCCTCAGTATATGTGGTTTCCCTCCTGAAAAGTTCTTTTTAAAAAAACGAAACATTACCTTCTGCTGGAGTTACCTTTTGCTAAATTCCCAACTCTGTATGTGACATCAGTTTAACATGTCTACCCACACAGTATTGAGAGACAGACTGTTGGCTTTTATGAGATTTTGTGGCATTAGAAGTAGAAAAAAACCCTGAATTTCATCGTTTTTATATAGTAATGTTTGGCTAAAAGAACTCTGCATGCTCATTAGCAGCCAAACTTTTTGTTTGCTTGAATGCACAGAGGTTAGGAATGATTCAGTTTCAACATTCAAGCTCCCTCGTCTGGCGTTAAATGAGCTCATCCAGGCTGCTGCTGGTCAAACTGCCTCCGTCATTCAGCAGTGGTCAGCCAGAACAGCCTGCAGGTAAAGCAAACACACTGCCAGAGGAGCTGGACTTCCATCAGGCAGCTTTTGTTCTTAGGTTTATGTTTGGTTGTTGTATTATGAAGTATTCAAATAGTTCCAGTGCTTGTAAACCTGAGACCAGGATGAGGGCAAACATGCAGCCAAGAACAACAGAGCCTCCAACCATCACTGGCACACACAAATGACAGAGTACTGATGTGTACGGAAAACAGAAAAACCCTGTTTGTGTGCCGCACTGACTATAAGGCTCACGGATATCTGGGAATCACCCTCCGCTGCATGCTTCAACACCTCCCCCTAGTGGTCACGTCCTGTAACTACTACGGTGAGGCGCCCTGAGCCTGGCAGAGCAGCTGGGGTGGCATCTGTCATTTTAACGGTGCTGTTAAAAAGGGTCTGTGTTCAAGCAAAACCGTTTAAATATCAGTGCACACATTAGCAAGCAGCTGACTCGTCAAATTTACTTTAAGGGGGTGTGTAAAATTAAATATTTAACACCTGAGAGGTTTATTCAACAGTTGTGGGACATCGTTGCCTGGAACTGGAAGCTGTTGGAGGGAAGTGTTGAAGGGTAAATACAGTTTAATATTACTGCAGCCTCACATACTGTAAATGTGTCTGACAGTTATTCCTAATGTACATTTTAGGCTGATGGATGTTACACATATTTTAAGATGGCATGCAAGGTTGCAACGTGGGCAACCCAGACCCCCACCCCCAAGAGTCCAAAAAGCCCAAGGATCACTAAGCATCAGCTGGTTTTTCATATTTTGGCTAATTAGAGATTTCTTTGGTAATATGAACCACTGCAGTATAATATTCATTGACATAATAAGGCAAGGGGGGTTGTTTTGGGCAGCTTGTGATAATCTGGGATAGTTTCCCTTGATGGAAAGTGTGTCAGATGTACTCAACCAAAGAAGATCTTGGTGGACAGGAGTCGTTCTTAATTTTCAGGCAAATGATTGGTTGCAAGGAAGAAAAGGAAATCTGCACATTATCTCAAGATGAACTAAATGGGTCACAGTGCACTTTACCTGCTGGCCCAATACTCTAAATGAGTTATTGCTTAAGTGCACGTTGAGGAGATGAAAAAGGCGTCAAAAGAAGCTTAGAGTAAAGACACACATGTATATCCTACACAAAAGTCTTTAATCAAGTAGTGTGACTTATAAAAGCTGCACCTTTGTAGCTGTCGGTTTGATCTGACAGGTGATACAGCTGTGCAGCATGTCACATGTAACCAGCGTTGCTTAAGACTAACGCTATAGAACAAAGGGTTTCCTATTTGGCAGCTTCAGCTCTTCTTTTCTTGCATCCTTTTCAAGAATCTCTGTCACATCCTCGCTGGGAGGAGCTAAGATGCAAGGAAGGAAGAAGTGCAAGTGATGGAAGCAAGAAGACACAATATTGTAATGAAAAGCACCTCAAGATACGCTCTGTTGTCAGCTGTGGTGGAAACCGTTTACCTGTGTATGGCAAGCCATTTTATTGTTTAATAGCTTGACTGGATGTGTATGCAGATAGCCATAATTAACTTATTCATTGCCAAGAAATAAACAGTTCAAGTATTCCCAATGTCATTCTTCTGTTCATGCAGATGACATCACTAGATTCTATTTCAAGTTATCCTTAATTTCTCTCGATTTAAGATATCCACATTGTCCTTTTTAGATATCTTTATGTTTTAACTAGTCAGATTGACATCGTAGATCTCTTTGAATTTGGCCAAGTTAAAATGTAATTACAGATATCTTCAATTAGAGTTTTGGCTAGACGAACATACTCTGCACTGCAACCTCAACAGCATTTGACAAGCAGATTTACTGCAATGTCAGAGCAGCCTGAGGACAAAGTTCCAGTAAATTCTGACCACAAGTCTCCAATGAACAAAGCTCTCGGTCTCTACAAACTCCTCACTGATGAGCTCTTCCTATTTCGTGGCATTTTCTAAAAATCTTATCCACCACAGCAACTGCCATTACTTCTGGTCACACTGTTCAAATGCTTTTCTTGGTTCAGTATCCAGTGGGAGCCTCTCCAGCACTGTGTCATGTAGAACAATTCATAGTTTGAGGTACCGAAAACTGTTATTATGACTAGTCAAAATTGAATTACAGATATTTCCAAATATATATATTAGGAGTATAAATTCTAACTATTCAAAGTGTAACTATGACTGTTCAAAATGACCTCTCTGATATCTGCAATTTCAATTCTAGATAGTCCGTCTGACACATTAAATATTATAACAACTTGCTATAGGTCCTTCAAATTCAATTCCATCACCACATGGAAGCCAGCAAACATTTCCCTCTGCGCCAGGTTGACATTTACTCCTCCTGAGTATTTTATCCACAGTGTGTTAAAATGAAGGTGAGTCATCTCTGGGAAGAATGAGCACCTCCTCTGCTTCATGTCAATATCCATCTCTAAAATCTAGTTCCTGTTGTTTTGTTCAGTGGAGGCCTCCTCATCAGAGCAGGTTGTTTTTTGAGTTTGCCATTGCTGATGTATTTGTCATGGTTGGCACACATTTGAAACTGCTGACAATACTCTTTGAATATCAGACTGACACAAACCCAGAACAGCGACAACTCTTCGATATTCTCAGAGCAAACCTCTCTGCCTCATCCTCCAGCCTTTGCTTAGCTTTTTGCAGTAAAGAAAAATCTTAGTTGACTGAAATTGTACCCACAGTGCCCTGAGTAGCTTCTAGCCTAATGAGCCCAAATGAATTGTAAACAAACATAAAGATCTAGTATTTGCAGAATGTTAAATCATTTGAGCTTTGATACTGTATACTGAAATGACAACAGATTCAGAGCAGACCAGGTTGCTCCTGCACATATTTATGTGATTCTGAAAACAGAAATATATCAACTTATGATGCCAGTGCAAGAACTATTGTGGAATATAACACAGACAAGTTAGCTGCTGCTTTAGATGATCTGTCATGGTGGTTCACTTCACTTTTTGGCCATCCGTTTGTTCTTCCGTCTGTAACGACTTCTCTGGCATTGGTTCTTCCAGCCCCTTCACCTTCATTCCCTCCTCATCTATTTCATGTGTGTGCATAAACATAGCAAACACAAGCATACATGACTGCACCTCGTGCACAATGTACATCGCCCTCTAGTTCCACAATCTCCATACTCGTCATTATTTATGACTTTTTCTATTTTTAAGGAATGTTTTTATCATGTCTTGTTGCTGCATAGCCTGGTGGAAGAGTCACTTTGCATTTTACTGACCGTACTGTATGAGCATGTGACAAATATAAAACTCATGAATCTCTGGTGTGAAATAGAACATGAACGCTCCATACCAGGAGAACAGGATTGGTTCCTGTGTGTTCTCCACATCCTGCAATTCAAAAGTGCACCCAACTTGTCAGTCTAGATAGCTGTGATTTAACATGAGCAGCTCGTCTTTATGATTCTCGTTGTCTTCTGTATTATGTGTAATGCCATAACCACCTACCAGTGGTTATCTTTGTGTGTTCTCTGATCTCATGCTATCGGCTACCTGTAGTCTTGTGCTTTTCGTCTACCTGCTAATGGTTACTCGTATTCTTGCCATGTTCCGTTTCTCATAGCTTTGCTCTAACTTTGTGATTTATTGAATTGGGGCTGTTTCTCCAGTGGACCAGGCTTAGTTAACTTCACACACCTGCCCACACTTTGTCAGCATTCTTTGTTAGACCCACTAGGCTTAGTGGAAGTGCTGCTTTTATTTGGCTTGGGTAGGTACCATGGCTCTTTTTGTTGTTTTGTTTCTGTAGATTTCTGAGATCACCAATCTATGTTAGTGCCTGTTTTAAACAGGCTCCAACTAAGCATTAAATAAATTATACCTAGCAGTCTCCTTTCGGTTGGGCCAGTTTAAAGTTGTGAAAATGAGGGGGTGATAACATTTAGTTTGTTCCTCCTGCCATCAAAAATAATGGATTTAACCCAGAAGGCCACTGATGTAGCACTTTTCTCCCACTGTGAAAATAACACCAGGCATTAAACGACTGATTAGAACCTGGTCAGATGAGAACTTATCAACCAACCAGTCGGTCAGTGCGTCTGGACACTGCTGCCCTACAACAGTTTCTCCAATGAATTAGATTTTTATGACACTTCTGATCGACCTGTTTTGTCTCAGTCAGGTTTGTCACCACTGATTTCAGGAGGAAAGAGGGACAGTAAAGACCCTCAACACAACTCGTTCATTCTGCTGTGCTTGTCCATAAAAAGTGTTTAAGCTTTTTGGGTGCTGGTGAATGTACAGAATGATGGCATAAATATGAGTGGACATATAATTTACCTCGGCAGCATTATTTATCTACTGGCACCTGTGTTTTTATCACAGTAAAATGAAATTCTGCTCCAGAACTGCTGCTCGGGCTGAAATTGAATCCAGCTAACAGCAGTGCTGCAGAAACCCTGAGGAGTAAACACAGACGTGTTTCTGTTCCAATTTGCAGGCAGCAGAAAGCGTACATGGCCACCCAGGGCCCATTAGCCGAGACCACCGAGGACTTCTGGAGAATGCTGTGGGAACACAACTCCACCATCGTAGTCATGCTTACCAAGCTTCGCGAGATGGGACGGGTAACGTATCACAGTCACGCCTTATTTCGTGTCAAATCATCAAGTATGAACCAGTATTGCATCAAGCCGGCTACAATTACTGTCTCTATTATTGGTTTGTCTGACTGTCAGTTTCTGCGCTTCTTTAACTGATATAGTTGTATGTTCTCCAACTGCTATTTAGTTGTGTCTGAATTAACTGAATGAACCACAGCACCAGTAAAAATGAGCGATCCACTCAATGTGAGGTTTCAAAAGACTAAAATAATGATGATGAACTATTTATACCTTGAATCACATCAAAATGTCAGAAATTCTGGTTTAAGTAAAACTTGCACATTTGATAGCAAGAAAAAATGTGCCAATGCTTTAATTCAGAATAAAAATGATAACCGTTCTCTAGAGAAAAACAAACACAGTACATACAAATGTTGTATATATTTTAAGATTAAAACTAATGAGATATAATTTGATCTTTATATCATAGTTACCCAGGATTACTGTCTTTATTCAAATGATAAGAAATGAAACAATTCATAAATACTCTGCTCTATTAATTTTCCTTGCAAAATAAAGGTTAAATCTTGTTAATGCATAATACCCAGTGGAGAACTGATAATACATACGAGGGGTGATTGACAAGTTTTGAGCCTGACCAAGAAAACAAGACTTGTTAAACAAAATTTTTAGCACTCTGAGAGAGCAACGTGTCACAAAAGTTTGAGTTCAATTTGGACTCATTGTGTGAATTAATGCATGTACAATACCTAAGTCAAGTAGGGTAAGGTAGGTTCCACCAGGACAATGCTCCAGTCCACAAGTCAGTTGTTGCCATGGCTGCAATTCATGTAAGTGGGTTCAAACTCGTGCAGCATCCACCTTATTCCCCAGATTTGGCTCCTTCCCACTTCCATCTATTCCCAAACATGAAACAGCACCTTGTTGGGTACCATTTCATGTTTGGGAATAGAATTGCAGCCACTTGTTAACATCATATATAACAGACTTCAAGGAACTTAAGGGGTGGGGGGTGGGGGGTCAGGAAGGTCCTAACAGCATATTTTTGACGTAACAGGTTAATTTAATCCTGCCCAATTTCTGTCACTGGATTTTTACCAGCTGTGTAGCCATAAACATGTCGTGATGCATCTCCTCTCTTCTCCAGGAGAAGTGCCATCAGTACTGGCCTGCTGAGCGCTCTGCACGCTACCAGTACTTTGTTGTGGACCCCATGGCTGAGTACAACATGCCTCAGTACATCCTGAGAGAGTTCAAAGTCACAGACGCCAGGGTAGGTTCTCTTCACTGGCTCGATTTGCTTTTGTTGAATGAGGCAGCAGCAGAAGGAGAAAATGACTTCAGCTCAGCTTGTTTTAATTGGAAGGACATCAGAACTACAGAGAGCACTCTTTTTATAGCAGAGTGTATTTGTGCTAGCAGAGTGACTTCTTCATTGCGTGCAGAGGTGTGATCTTTTTATTAATTTATGTGACGTAAAGTGACATAAAGCGCGTAGGTGAGAGGATGCGGGTTGTGTTTTCCCTCTCTTTCCGTGTGCAGCAGGTTTATGAGACAGCAGCCCCTCGCAGAAGGCCGACACACCCCATTAATAGAAATTTGTTTGTTTGCGTACACTGCAGCTGATCTGATTGATGTGATACTACATCATAACTATGGCGTTTAATTAGTCTCCCATAAAAACCAGGCCTGTGGACGTGATACAAGCACAGACAAACAGTGTCTGAGAGCAGAAAATAATTCTGTGAGGGAACATTTCTGCTGCACATGCACAAACGTGGTCCTATGAGCATGAGACTGTGACAAACACTCGCTCAACCCTCCCACGAGCTCACAGCAATCGCTTGTTTTTCAAGGTGACTTTTAAGACTTTGGAGACTGGACAGTAGCTGACAACTCCACTTTTTTTAATTGGTCATTTTCAACACCAAGAGTCGTCTGGTGTTTCATTCCCTCTGACAGTGATGGAAAAAGTCATCAGTTCTTGTATTTAAGTAAAAGTACCAGTACCACAGTGTAGAAATACTGTTACAAGTGAAAGTCTTGTATTCAGTTTTTCCCTAAAGTAAAAGCACAAAAGCATTAGGATAAAAATATACTTAAAATACCAAGAGTAAAAGTAGTAATTATGCAGAACAGCATATTTCAGAATAATGTATATTATAATATTTAATTACAATTCAGCTGGTGAAGGTGAAGCTGATTTTAATATTTGCTAGTGGATGATTATTTTGTATCATTAATCTAAATATGAAAAATACAAACAGTAATTTCCTTTGTTGAATAAAAAATGTAAATGCAGAGTAAAATGTACAGTATTTGCTTCTAAATTGTAGTGGAGTAGAAGCAGGAAGAAGCAGAAAATTGAAAAGATAAAGATAAAGATAAAGATAAAGATCAACTTTATTAATCCCAAAGGAAATTCTGTTGCCAGAGTACAGTTGAAGCACAAACACAAAGAGAAGAACAGTGCCTTAATAAGAAAAATAAAATACAATAAAATAAAATAAAATAAAAATAAAAATAAAATATATACATATATACAGTAGTTTGAAAAGTGACAAGTGTGTTTTGGTATGGATTGCACATAGTGTTGAGTCATAAATGAGTCCAAGTCAGTGTTGCATAGGTGTGTTCATTGTGTATCCCCCCTGCAGAAAGGGGAGGAATTATACAGTCTGATTGCCACAGGTAGGAAAGACCTCCTGTGGCGTTCTGTGGTGCACCTCGGTGGTCTCAGTCTACGGCTGAAGGTGCTCTGGCAGGACTTAAGTGTTTCATGCAGGGGGTGAGAGGTGTCATCCAGGATGCTGAGCAGCTTCCTCAGCATTCTCCTCTCTGACACCTCCACCACAGACTCTAGCTCCACCCCCAGGACAGAGCCAGCTCTCCTGATGAGCTTGTTAAGTCTGTTGGTGTCGGCTGCCTTCAGCCTGCTGCCCCAGCACACTACAGCGTAGAAGATGACGCTGGAGACCACCGAGTGATAAAACATCTGCAGCATGTTTCTGCAGACGTTGAAGGATCTGAGCCTCCTGAGGAAGTACAGTCGGCTATGACCCTTCTTATAAACGGCATTTGTGTTAACAGTCCAGTCCAGTTTGCTGTCTATGTGGACACCCAGGTATTTGTAGTGGTCTACAATGTCAACCTCTGTTCCGTTGATGGAGACTGGGTTCAGACGGGTCCTCAGTCTCCTGAAGTCCACCACCAGCTCCTTTGTCTTAGAGACATTGAGCTGTAGGTGATTAAGTCCGCACCACTCCACAAACCTGTCCACCACACTCCTGTACTCAGTCTCCTGGTCTCTGCTGATGCAGCCCACAATGGCAGAGTCGTCTGAAAACTTCTGCAGGTGGCAGGACTGTGACCAGAACCTGAAGTCTGAGGTGTAGAGTGTGAACAGGAAGGGAGACAGGACCGTCCCCTGTGGCGCCCCCGTGCTGCTCACAATGGTGTCAGAAGTAGCGTCCCCAAGCCTCACATACTGTGGGCGGCCTGTGAGGTAGTTGTTGATCCAGGCCACCAGTGGAGCCTCCACCTTCATGTCCAGCAGCTTATCACTGAGCAGGGCAGGCCGGATGGTATTGAACGCACTGGAGAAGTCAAAAAACATGACTCTCACAGTGCTGCCTGCCTCCTCCAGGTGGGAGTGAGCTCTGTGCAGCATGAAGATGATGGCATCTTCCACTCCCCTATGGGGCTGGTACGCAAACTGTAGGGGGTCCAGTAATGATCCGACGACTGTGCGGAGGTGCCTCAGGATGAGCCTCTCCAGTGACTTCATAACATGTGACGTCAGGGCCACAGGTCTGTAGTCACTAGGTGTGTTGGGATTCTTCTTCTTGGGCACAGGAACCAGGCATGAGGTTTTCCATCGCTCAGGAACAACCATCTGGCTCAGGCTCAAGTTGAAGATGTGCTGGAAAATCCCACACAGCTGAATAGCACATCCCTTCAGCACTCTGGGGCTGAGACCATCCGGGCCCGCAGCCTTTCCCGGTCGAAGGCGACTGAACTCTTTTCTCACATCCTCAGCCGTGATGGTGATGGTAGAGGAAGGAGAGAGCCCCGGTTGTGGTGGGGAGCAGGAGGGCTGAGGTGTCTGGGCAAGAGCAAGCAGAGATGTTGAGGAGAATGAGGGTGCAAGGGAGAGGGGGGAGGGGGGACAGGGGTGTGGGTGGGGAGAAGTTGGTGGGAGGATGGGGGTGGTGGTGATAGAGGTGTGAGGTGAGTGCACCGGGGAGGTGGAGCAATGAGAGGAGCCGGGGGATGGGTGGGCAGAGTCCATGTTGTCAAACCTGTTGAAGAACAGGTTTAGCTCATTGGCCTCATGAAGGTCTCCTTCCAACATCTGGTCCGCCTTCTTACCATGACCAGTGATGGTTCTCATCCCACTCCACACCTCCCTCATGTTATTTTGCTGGAGCTTGCTCTCCAGCTTCCTCTTATAATTCTCCTTCCCCTCTGCGATCTTCTCCCTCAGTTCAATCTGCACCCTCTTTAGCTCCTCTCTGTCTCCACTCCTGAATGCGGCCTTCTTCCTGTTTAGTGTCGCCTTGATGTCCTTGGTCACCCACGGTTTATTATTGGGGTAACAGCGCACAGTTCTTGTTGGACCAAACATTCAAGTACAACCACCCCAACCAAAACTAAGTGAAATGTACTTTTACTGTTACTTTCCATCGGTACTCACCTATTTGTATAAACCACAGACCATGTTTTGGCTCTTGAATTATATTGATAACGACCCCTTCATGATGTAAATAAGTGCTGACATTTATTAGATATTATGTAATCCTCATTATCTCTCTGTTTTTTATAAGCGGTAGAAAACTACATGTTGGCAGGTTCAGTTATAATTTGTCACTCCAGCTGTGTGCAGTGGTTCACTATACTGGAGACAATAACTAAAACAGTGTCCAGCAGTATTTAGTTCAACAGGCAGTAGCTGCAATATTCAATCAACACAACTCATATGACCAATCAAAAGAGCGGAGTTATTGTCCACTGTTCCGCCTCCACAGCCTCTAAAGTCACCTTGACCAGCGAGTGAGTGTTGAGCAGCTGTGAGGTTTTGGGCAAGTACTCATCATACTCCATATTGTGGTTTTTGCTAAAGAGAATTCAGGTGGAACACTATCCTGTTTTGCTCTGAGACATTTTACTTTCGAACGACGCAGGATTGCTCTTCAGAAGAGACTTGGACACAGAATGGTCTCTATATCTAACAGCAGAGGGCTGTAGATTAGTGCATGACTTACCAATTCAATCTGTTCCTATTTTCCTGCACTTTGATCAGGATGGTCAGTCGAGGACCATCAGGCAGTTTCAGTTCACCGACTGGCCCGAGCAAGGAGTGCCAAAAACCGGGGAGGGATTCATCGACTTCATCGGCCAAGTCCATAAAACTAAAGAGCAGTTTGGACAAGACGGACCAATCACTGTGCACTGCAGGTAACTGTGTGTGTTTGTGAGAGAGATTCAATGTCATGCGAGTGTTTTTACTGTTGTTGTTGTATTCCACATGTGAAAGTTGTCTGAAAAGAGGAGTCACTGTAGAAATACACACAGAGGGCTGTATCACAAAGTGAGATTGGTGGGTTATCCAGTTATCTTTGGGCTTAACTAAACTCTGATTTCTCAAAACTGCCTCAGTTTAAACTGTAGTGTTCTCTGTGGTAACGCAGCAGGGTGCAGTCCAATAAAACATCAACATAACCTGCAGCACCTCTCGGACACAGAGTTTCAGCAAGGCTGAATTTGATATTAGACTGTTGTATTGGATTGTATTTCATCTACAGTGGTTTCTGGTTCAATATTCATTTCCTTATTCTCTATTCTAATGTTTTGAGGTCATTCCCACTTCGTTCATAAAGCATAGCTCTTCTCTTAGCATTCATTCTGTGTACAATTATTCTGATCCTCCGATGTTCTTAGTAACAAAGCAAATCAAACAGTGTTTGACAGAGCAGGCCAGTACTCTCACAGTTGAGTTGGCTTGTCAAAATCCTTTGGGGTTTTTTCTTAAGCTATGATTTTAACCTGACACAGATTTACAAAACACAAGCTGTTGTGTGTGGGGACTGTTTACTGCCATGATGTCATTTGTTCATTATATGCACAATATATGTGTAAATGTGTGTGATTTGTAATTGGAATCTAATCATTTGTGTTTCCTTCAGTGCTGGTGTTGGGCGGACTGGTGTCTTCATCACCCTGAGCATCGTCCTGGAGAGGATGAGGTACGAAGGAGTGGTTGACCTCTTCCAGACCGTAAAGACTCTCCGAACTCAGAGGCCTGCCATGGTGCAGACAGAGGTATTGCGTTGTCCTTCTGACTATCAGCATTGTTTTTTTAGCCTCGCTTTAAGCGTCTGTTATCAGTGAACAGTTTTCACAGAAGTGGTGGAGACAAAAGCAGAGCAACAGTGCATATAAAAGTGTCCACCCCCATTGTAAGTTTTCCTGCTTATTAGCCTTTCAACATTGAATTACAGCCAACTAAATTTGACTTTTTTGACAAATTTTTCAAATAAAGACTCTTTCATGTGCAACTGAAAACAGATTTCTGCAAAGTAATGTTGTTGAGATCTGAGAAATTGCTTCAAAATAAAGGATGCAAAGTGATTACAGAAGTATTCACTCACTACAAGTCAGTATTAAATAGATGCACCTTTGGCCACAGTTACAGCACGTGGAAAATTGTTTTCACTTTGAAATGAAAGAGTTTTTGTAGATTAGAATTATAACAACTGATGTTGGAAAGCTATGAAAAAGGAAAACTTTCAAGGAGGGTAAATACTTTATATAGACACTGTAAGAGGAGAGTGAATGTTAAACTTACCTCCATCATGAACCCAATGTTAGACTGATGTAAAGAAGCATCTCATTAGCATATTATCAAAAGTTAATGTCATGACATTATTGTGTTCACAAGTGACCAAAAATATCAGTGCTGAGGGAATCCTGCTGCAATTTATTTTACTTTACAGATGTTCATTTGTGCTTTGTGTTGTACTACTGTGATCTGACAACTAAACTATGCACAGTGTACAAACCACCTTTTAGATCTGTGCTAATTTGAAATACTCTTATGCTTTCCAAACACTGCGCTGTTGGAAACTTTTACATTGAACTGAGTTGGACCTTTGTTACTGCCACTATTTTCTAAAACTGTAGCGCTGAGCACAGGTGACCAGTGACTGGAATGCATTGGTTAAAAATATTGATGTCAACAACTACGTTTTCAGGTATGCCAACTAATCCCGGCAGCTCTATTCATATTAAAACTCTCTTACATGTTGTTTTGGGAGTCACCACCAATCGACATCTTGTGTCATCTAGGTGTAAGGATGTGTTGACTTTAGTGCAGCTTCAGTTCTGACTTACAGCTGATCCGCATGTGATTTGTTTGTCTCCAGGACCAGTACCAACTGTGCTACCGGGCTGCTCTGGAGTACCTGGGAAGCTTCGACCACTATGCAACATAACCCAGAAAGACACCCTCAGCAGAGTTCGGTGTCTCCTCTGAGCCATATCCACTCAGCTCCATCAGTCCCTGCGGTCTGATGAGGAGGCTACGAGGAGGACTGATGAGGACAGCAGGAATCTGAAGAGATGAAAGGAAAGAGGAGAGACCTCCTCCTGGACTGGTGCCATGATTCTGCCACAGACTCCCCCAACACCAAAACCTCCCAACCCTAACAGACTCGTACTGTAGTCATGCCTCATTCTGATTCCCGCCACTCCCACTTTCTGCCTCCTCTCAACAGCAAAAACAATTTTTCTGCTCTTTTCATTTATACTCATCATGTTGTTCTGCATATTTAGAATTTATTTTGTGATCA
Source organism: Dascyllus trimaculatus (assembly GCA_024666655.1). NCBI lineage: Eukaryota > Metazoa > Chordata > Actinopteri > Pomacentridae > Dascyllus > Dascyllus trimaculatus. The sequence goes on from CM045446.1 coordinate 19,937,846, forward strand.
CTTACACTGGTTATATATGTCTTAATGGGCCTTTTCTTAATTTGCTTATCTTTTTATTATTTTTATTAGCACACAGGACATGTGTTTTCAACATGCTCCAAGTTATTAATCCTGGAGATCGTATACTCACAGCTGCTAATGATTTTATTTTGTACCATAGATATGATATTCTAATGTTATTGTTGGTCTCATTTAGAGGGAAACGTGGGTTTTGACTTTCTGTCTTGACATCCAACAGAATGATGATATTTACCAAACAGATCCAATAAGCAGATACGGTTTGTGAGTTACATGGCTATAAATGTGCAAAGACTATTCACATCTGAATAACTGCTAGCATGTACAGAGTTTCTTGTCATTAACTGTTGACTAATTTTCTGGAGACTTTCAACAAAAGAAATATGAAGCTGTTGGAACGGTATGGGTGTACTCTTAACGTGGACTCAGGTAGACGAAACACAGACGGCCTCTTTGGGAGAATTTTTGTGAAATTACGTCAAATGCAGATGTCATGCTCTGTGCATGAATAAAGAAAAGACAACAGTGAAGAACTTCAACCTCTCCAACCCCAGTTTATGACGAGATGTTTTCTATTGAGATCATCAGTCCAATACTCAACCTTCACCTTGAGAGATTAATCCAGCTTTATACAATACGTTATCATTCTCCCTGTTGGAAAATCCCATGAAAAGACCAACACCAATGATTTTGTACTCTGTGGCTCTCACCACCAAGCCATCTGGTTTCTACTGAAGATATACATAGTTCAAAATGTCAAGGATTTATTTTTAATTCTCAAAAATATTCAATGATTTGTGCATTTTTGCAGGACTGTTTTTAGTGTTGGACATCATCACTGCATCCTGGGCTTAGCACCGCCCAGGACGATTGTGACTGGTTTTAAAAAAATAAACAGCAAGAGCAATTTTCCCTGCTGTAGCAGACCGATAACGAGGTGCAGCCAGACCATTCTACAGTAACGATGCCGAGCTGTGGAGATATTTGATGCATGATGAATGAATGAATGATGTTCGTGGAATTGAAGCAAAATAAACCAGCATTTTTCCTGCATTGAAGAATTGTTGGCAACCCCAAAAGAGGTTTTACTCAACGCCAAAAGAAAATCACCAGCACAAAAACAACAAGAATTGAAAATAAACAAAATAAAAAGAACTATTTTGCTAATTGGGGTTTCAAATGTTTCAAATAGTGAGACATTTTTGTCAGAAATAGTCAGAGATAACAAGAAAATGCACAGATATATGCCAAATATGGTAAAACACAGTGTTGTGCGTCGTCATCAGTACTTCAATTTATTGTTGGTTTGAGTCTTCACATGGGATTTTTGGACACAAAAAAAATGGTGATGTTTTTAAACTGTTCACACCTGAATTTTACAACATTAACAGTGTACCGCTTAAGGGGCCAATATTAGACCACATGAAAACTCACAAAATATAAAGTCCCGGTTCAACAATGACAGGATGCAGAAACGGATACCCTGGATCCCCATTTCAGATATATTACAATTACTCTATCACTGTGTTGCAGATGGACAGACTCGTAACTCAGAGCAACATCACTGTTCACTGGTGGATCTCTGTTGTTTTCACTGGATGACAGAGTGAGGTGGGTTTCGGATGAAGTGGATTCATTTCACATAGTCGTGCTGTAGGGGTCCTATCTGTTGTACAAATGATCTGTTTTCTATTTGTTAATAAAAAGCAGAGAAAATGTCTTGAAAACCTTGATGTTAATAAAGTTGAATAATTGGGTTTTTAATATAAAAGCAGTGAGTTCTTTCACTTTGTAGCTCTGTGATAATGTGGTGTGAGATGACGGCCAGTAGACCGAAGACTGATGGTAAAAATAATTGGACATCCACGCTGTTCTCTCCATTTCCCCCCTTGTTCATTTCACTTTCTTCTGTCGAATGTTAAGTGTTGTTTCACGTGTACAAAAGAAATTTCTTACATGAACATTTGTCAAAGAAAATCCAGAGTCTCAGTAGAATCTATTTATGATTTATAAAATTTGTGTTTTTAGATCCTTTATTTTCAGTCCAATCCAGTCCAACTTTATTTATAATGCACTTTAAAAACAACACAGTTGACCTAAGGGCTGTACATGTCAGCAATAACAACAGTACAGAGACAAGAATAATTGCAATGGAGACAAATGGGAAGGCAAGTTCAACATACAGATTTCAGACTTGATTAAAAGCCAGGAAGAAAAAGTGTGTTTTAAGAGCTGACTTACAATCAGAAGGTGACTCAATCTGTCTGAGATGCAAGGGCTAATCATTGCATAACGTGGGGCCTGCAAGTTTCTTTTTCTGGGTGTTACTCTGAGATGTTAGCTGGATCCAAGCAAAAGGCAGAATCTGTGTTTTTTTTCTTTTCTTGATACGTTACCAAAAGCAGATGCTAATAAGTTCCCATTTTCATTCACTCTGCTTCTTGAAAAAAGACTTGAAGCATTATCATACGTCAGGATATTTGTTCACAACCCCATAGTGTCCCCTGCATGCACAGTAAAAGCCGCAGGTTTCTTAGACCAACACATGTTTTTCATAAGAAACTTCAGGGGGTTTCCTTCCTGGCAACATTGTACTTTCTCATAATTTTCGGGAGACATTTCAGTTTAATGTCAGATTATGTGGGGTGTTTTTTTTAGCATTTGACAGTTTTTTCTGAATTGAGCATTTTTACTTACAATAATTTAAGTGTATTTTTTGTGATACTGCTTGCAGACTTTTAAGTAACATTTTCATTGCAGGACTTTACATTGTGGTATACAGCATATTACAGATTATATATTACACTGCAGCTGACTTATAGCCGTCCTGGATTGCTTTCTCTTTTTTTGTGTGTTTCACATTAGCTTCATATCCTAATATGCTACATAGTTGGAAAACAGTTTGAATCATATTTCATAGTGCCAAAGTCAAATCAAAGCTCTCCAAAAACAAAGTAAAACAACTTATCCACACATTTTCTTCCTCCTCCTCGGTTAAGTGATGCAGCAATTGTGTGTTTGCAGTTGGTTCAAAACACAGCAACAGGACTCGACACAGGAAGCATATTTCTCTGGTCTAAGCCAATTAAACTGGCTCGCTATTTGTGATAGAATTAGATTTAAGATCCTATTGATCACTTTCAAGTCTCTACATGGCACGATCTTGCTCCATGCTTCATCCTAGAACTATTAACTCTTTGTTCTGCACCTGAGTTAGTATCAGCTGTTATTGACCCTCTGAACCCCTAAACCTGACAGCAGGTTTGAAGGGCATGTTACCTTTTACAAAAAAAAAGACGAAAGTGACACATTTTCTGAGATCCAGAAACTATAAAAACAGCAAAGATGTTTTGATTTTTAACTTACAGTGCTTGAACTGTTCACATGTGAAGCAAGGTTTTCTCAGTGAAACTAGCAAATTCATCATTTTATTTTAAATGTCTCACTTTAAAAATTCCAAAAATAAAACATTTGCACTGTCTGCTGTAGAAAAGATCTGAGCCCCTCAGTGCAACTTGGCCATGACTGACTCAGCTGTGGCCAACAATGACATGACAAAAGATTCAGTCAATTTTTAACTGCAGGCTGTGTTTACGCAAAGTAGATAGTAGATGACAAGCAAGACGCAGTGGAAGACAAAACAGACTTGATCAATGAAATTAATGGAGCATGATTCAAAATGGTACACAGAGGAGCAAGTTGTTGACAGATAGGATTCAGCATGGTCAAACAACTACATTCAGCTGATGTGCAGAGTAGTGTGAGAAACTACTAGTTTGCAGAGGTTGTGAAATTGTGAGTAGTAAAACATAGTAAGTGTAGTGACCAGTATTTTTGCCACTATCAGTATCATCAGCACATGAAACAATGTTGTACATTTTGTAAAAAATCTGCAAAAAAATATATTTTTTAGGGCATTATAACTGTATCATATTGCCCAGAAGATATTTTTGAGCTAACTCTACTTCTAGCCATGGTTGTGCTGTTTCTATTGAGGCGCAGAACTTCACATCGCAGTGAAAAATTTGCCCACAGTGAGCAAAAATGTCACAGCAGCCAAAAAAAAGAAAAAAAACGCCCAGCTTGGGATTCAGAGGGTTAAACCATGCATGGTCTGGATAACGGAGCGGTCTAATTGGTTGTGGGGCTACGGAAGCCCCTCCTCCTGCGCTCCATGTAAACAAACACACACTGGGCATGCGTCACTGGAATAATGGAGGACTGTCTTTTCCAGCCGGACTGATGATGTCTGTATTTCTACTCTTTTACCCGTGAACTGAGAAAAAAACAACTCTTCTGCATTTCAGCGTGTGTAAGTTAAAGTCTGTCACTTTAGAAACAGTTCTTGTGCAGGGAAGCGGGAGTAACTCCAAGTTTGTGCAGGAGAAACTGACGGTCAGCAACAAGCCATGTTTGCTAGTTGGTTAGCTGAGAGAGGAGGCAGCTGTCACATCTCCGAGTCACACTTCGCTTCTGCAATAAACTCCTGTCGGCTCTGACAGCGCGACTCGCATTATGTGCAAATGTTGTTTACTTGCTGTTTACTCTTGAATATAAGAAAGGCTTTGTTTTTTTGTTGACTTCACTTTTAATTCGAAGAACAAGCTATCTCGCAGTTAGCCTGTTAGCTAGCGGACTAGCTAAATATTTTTCCGAGGAGCTTCGCTGTCAGTGGGCCACGCTGAGTGACAGACAGTGCTCTTAACCAATCACACGCCGAAGTTCAGGATTCTAGCCAATCACAGTGGATTCCCACTCCAGGGTTTTGCTAGTAAAGTCCGTAAAGCTAATTAGCTGTTAGCTAAAAGTTAAATATCTTTTCGGTTCTTTTAATGAGCGTCATTTAACTAGTGTAGTCAAATTGAAGGTTTATTAGATAAGTTCTTTTGACATCAGTATTGATTTTTATTTTGAAAGCAACCCTTGTACAGTTCTGTGCATTCTTGGTTTTGCATAAAAAAGAGTAAATAGTGGTTGCAGCAGTATGTACATTGAAATCAGTGGTATGGAATAAAGAAATACAGATGTAAAAAGGAAATTAACAACTTTGAATTCACAGATGGCTATCCATTTTCATTATCCATAATACGTCTCTTTAACTTTCTCTAGTAAGAAATAAAGAAGAAACAGAGAAAATGAAAAGCAAGAGCAACAAACAGCATATTTAAATTCCCATGTCTCAGTTAACATTCGTTTTGCTATTTTGAAAAAAACTATCAAACAAAGGCTCCATTGTTTAAAAAAAAACCAAACAGTTACTCTGTTGTTAGATTCTCTGTAAACTCCAGATCTTTCACATAGCTCATAAAGGTTCCCCAAACGTTTTCAAAGTTGCAATCAAGCATGATCGATTAGGGGAATATATGTAAATCTAATTTTTTCAGATCTATATTTCGATTTGATTTCTAAAATACTTTTAAAGTCAAGCAGTTAGTATTCGCTGTGTATTAGATTTAAAACATAATTGAGCATTACGTCAAGAGACACCACCAAAAATCACAAATATGATGGCGTGAATTTGCAAAACCACGAATGCAACTGTTTTAACTCTGGGTCAGACGTGCTGCAAAATGCATATGGTGTGGCCATTTATTAATAACCCTGGAATTATAACAGTTGGACCAAACAAATTCAATAACAATTGCAGAATTAGTCTCACTATTTAATGGCTACACCTCATATTAGAATTATATTATAATTGCAGTTTGCATTCTTGTTGTATTTGTAATTGATTACTTCTTCAGCCCAACTTTCCATATGTATCTTATTTTGATGTAATGGTATGTTCCAAAGCATTTTACCATTATCAAAAAATTGCATCTCCTGTGATTTGGATATTGTACTTGTTTACATTTTGATTAAAAAGTTATTTTGATTAATTGTTCAGTCCTAATTCAGTAGTAGTTCCACTGACCTCTCAAATGGAACGTAAGCAGTGAGCTCAAGATGGTTTGGAAAGTCTGTCAGAGCCAACGCAGACTGACTGAAAAGAGGAAGTGCTTTGAAGTGAACCAAACTCTGTTATACATTTATTTGCTACACACTTTGAATTTCATTTTACTTTGTATAATGATTGTGTTCATGTTTTCCAACAGTCAAAGTTGAGGTCAAACCAACAATCTCAAGATGACCACAGACACGCCAGCCCAAAGCGTGGGCTCCAGGATAATGACGTTCACCCCCTCCAAAGAAGAATTCAAGAACTTTGGTCGGTACATTGCCTATATGGAGTCTCAAGGAGCACACAGAGCTGGGATGGCAAAAGTAAGTAGAAGATTATTTAAAATCCTTAACTTAAGTTTCAGTCTCAAGTCTGCAGGTCTGCTTTGCACTGTTTGCACAGTGATCTCTTTGATCTTCATTAGCTGTGTTTGGCTCTGTAGTTATTAATTAGGGCCTCTTGTATCTGTTTCTGTAGGGATTATTCTTACTATTCAATATGAATCTCATTTTTTAGCAGGTAAAGTTGCAGGAAAACCAAAAAAACTTTGCACATGTCTCGAAGGGATGATTTTCATTTATTTATTTATTTTACAGCACCCCTATTGGTCTTCAGGACTACTTCCCCCACATTATGTTTCACCTACATGTTTCAATTACAATTGGCAGGTGTATCATATCAAGATGCACAAAAAGGCCTCTTGGAGCAATGCCCCAAGTCAGTCATTTTGATTTTACTGTGCCATTTGGTGTCGTTTTTCCCCATTTACAGCCCTTTACTGAACTCCCGCACAATTAATCTCAACAACTTTAAGATTATCCAGGGTCATGTAAATCTTTGTGACGCCATGTTGTAAAAAAGGTGACATGAAAAGGAAGCTGTTGTAACTCAAATAAACATTGTCCAATATGCCCCAAGCTTCCTAAGAGGCCTGACTTGAACACATCTGCATGCCAAAATTGATTTAACATACAGCAACGCCATGTATGCTTTTGCGTTTTCTCCAATACCACATGCTGGACACAGAAATTGATGCAAAAATGCAGTCTTGTCCACAAAAGCACAGAATTTCTAGCTTTAATTATAAGTTGTAGTTAATAATTGTTAAGTCATAGTTAACAGGAGAAGCAGTTTAAAAATAGATGGATGAATGGACATTTGCAGCTTTCCCTTAAATACTGGTAGGCCAGTACATTATCTGATCCTGCATCCTGCCAAAGAAAGAGAGTAGCACACATTTATATGGAATCTTCAGATAATGTCAGAAACACTCAAGGCGGTAAAATGAGTGAACACTAACCCTTGTCTTGATAAATTAAGACAAATTTATATTTTTCACAGTACTGATGTCATCGTTCTATTGCAGGTTATTCCACCTAAAGACTGGAAACCCAGAAAGACTTACGACGATATTGATGATCTGGTGATTCCAGCTCCCATCCAGCAGGTGGTGACTGGCCAGTCAGGACTGTTCACACAATACAACATCCAGAAGAAGCCGATGACTGTCCACGAGTTCCGCAAGACCTCGAACATGGACAAGTCAGTGAAACAGTGGACCACAGTTAATTTATAAATGTTTATCGCACAGTGACTATCAGATAATAATCTTTTTAAATTATTTCTCTTCGCATTTCAAATAGTTTTAACTGAATCATTGTAAACATTTATCCCTGTAGGTTTTGCAGTCCCCGATACGTGGATTTTGAGGAGCTGGAGAGGAAGTTTTGGAAGAACTTGACCTTTAACCCTCCACTTTACGGTGCTGATGTCAGTGGAACACTATATGATCCAGTAAGTGGTCGTAAGTCGGATATGTGTGTGCAATTTTGTGCCATCTTTAGTACTGTCTTGTTTCACTCATCAGTTCAGTGTACATGGATTGTTACAAAATTTATAGTTTAGTCATGACTTGCACCCTGCGTTGAATCTCTCCCTGCAGGATGTGACTGAATGGAACATTGGCCATCTCAACACCATCCTGGACACTGTGGAGAATGAGAGTGGCATCAAGATAAAAGGAGTCAACACACCATACCTGTATTTTGGGATGTGGAAGAGTGCCTTTGCATGGCACACAGAGGACATGGATCTGTACAGCATCAACTACCTGCACTTTGGAGAGCCAAAATCCTGGTAACAGTCACTGACAGACCCTCACACTGTGCTCGACAGACACACATCAGCTTGTCACACACTGTTTCTGCTCTTCAGCTTCTCACTGCTGCACGTTTCAGCAATATAAAAATACAGTGACACTGTCAATCTCACTACAGATTATACATTGATCAGCCACAACATTGAAGCCCCTGACAGGTGACATGAATAACAGTTTATATGTATATATACATACACACAGTCAAGCTCGAAATTATTCATACCCCTGGCAAATTTTGACATGCCATTTTTTGTTCAAATGTAAATAGAAGCTGAGAAATATTTTTTCCACAATGATGCCTCTTGTACACCATCTTATTATCTTCTGGGAGACGCCTGTGCAACTTCCAATCAGGAAAAAACTTGCTGGTTGAGTAAAAGTAACATTAATTTAAAATTTGGCTCTCTCTCTCTCTCTCTATATATATATATATATGTCAGTACAACAGCACCTGTCAAATATATTAGGCAGCAAGTGAACAGTCCATTTTTGAAGTTGATATGTTGGAAGCAGGAAAAATGTGCAGTGTGAGGATTTGAGTGACTTTGATGAGAACCAAAACTGTGATGACTAGACAACTGGGTCAGAGCATGTTTGACAGGTGGTGTGTGATGTTCCCAGTTTGCAATAAATAGCACTTACTAAAAGTGGTCTAAGGAAGGACAACAAGTGAACTGGCGACAGGGTAATGATTGCCCAAGAATAATAAATAAATATGGGTAGTGAAGGCTGGCCTGTGTGGTCCGATCACAGTCTTTATTGACCTTTATAGGTTTCATCACTCTGCAGTCATCTTGGTAATGTCATGACTGTTATCTCAGGCTAAAAAAGGCTCTTATCTAAATGAAGGGGGAGAGAACCACAACTGTAATTTCAGTGGTCACCAGGACATAAAACCTGCATTTGTAGAATAACCAATCAGATCTGATAATAGCCGCTTAAAAAGTTCAAATGAGGCACTGTTTGTCCTAAAGGTTATACTTCTACGCATGAACACAGTTTGATAATTCTTGAGTTTAGTGTTTTAAAAAAACACATTTGGCTGGATGTTTGCCTGTTTTGCTATTACAAAGCAGACGATTGACTTTTCATGAGTCTTTAAGTGGCTTGTTATCAGACATTGCAATGTCTCTTGTTGGATCTCACAGGAGAGTTGCCGTTGCACAGCCTGATAAAAATCTTAATTGTGATAGAAAGGTGTCAGAAAACACAGAGCATCACAGTGTGTTGTGTATGAGGCTGTGTAGCTGCAGGCCAGTCAGTGTGTTCATGCTGACCCCTGTCCACTCCTGAAAGTTTTTGAAGTGAGCAGGTGAGCATCAAAACTGGAGCAATGGAGGAAGGTGGCCTGTTCAGAGATCACGTTCTTTTACATCATGTGGACAGCCTGGTGTGTTGTTTACTTGGGGAGGAGATGGCAGCAGGATGCATTATGGGAAGAACATGAGCCAGTGCACGAAGTGTTATGCTCTGAGCAATGTTCTGCTGGGAAACCTTGGTTCCTGCATTCAGGTGGATGTTACTTTGACACGTACTACCAATTCAAACACTGTTGAAGACAACGTACTCCTCTTCATGGGAACAGTATTTCCAGATGTGCACTGGCCTCTTTCAGCGGGGTGGTGCTTCCTGCAAAGCGCTGCAAACATTTTTCAGGAATGGTTTAAAGAACATGACAAATACCTCAAGGTACTGACCAACACAATATTAAGCAGGCTGGTGTAATATTGTGGCTGATCAATGTGTGAATGTTCACAAAGTGCTGTAGTTTTTATTTTCTCCAGAAGAGGGCACTAGGTGACAAGAAAGAAAAACAACTGAGGGGGGGAATGTTTTGAAACCTTTTTCACTTTGTTTGTGATGGTAACTGGATTGTCCAGATTCATTCTTTTTTTAAAAGATAAAACACACAAAGGGGAATTTATTTTCCAATGAATTTCTTTCAGCTATTTATAACGGTTGATCAGTGTCATGATACTCTTAAATATTGACCTTTGAGAAAACGTTCACTGATTGGTTTGTTCAGACTTGGCAGCCTTTACCCTGCTGCCAGTGTCACAACTATCATTTGATATACTTGTCTTCTCGTGCTCCTCAGGTACGTTGTCCCACCAGAACATGGAAGAAGACTAGAACGACTCGCCAAAGGTAAGAAATGTGATTGTCGTCAGGACTGTAAGTACTGATCATTCACAGTACTGATACTCCAGTTTTAACCCCTGGGTACCTCAAGTTACTTCGACTTTTTCTGCTTGTTGTTGCTAAAGTCATACCTGCTTTCAGAAAGAACCTCAGAGGATGTAACAGCAATTCTGTTTACGTGTAACAGCTAAACACAAAGTACTTCAACACAGCCATAGAGGGTGACTGTACTGATGATGTGGATTTGTGTATTTCCAGGTTTCTTTCCAGGGAATGCTCAAAGCTGTGAAGCCTTCTTGCGACACAAAATGACTTTAATTTCACCCTCAATCCTGAAAAAATACGGCATACCATTCGAAAAGGTAATCTTTTATTTATTTAGTGAAGAAGAAAAATTTTGAGTGCTGTGTGTTAACAACATAATGTAGAATGTAGAACAGGAAAATGCTGAAAAACAGGCAAAAAAAACCCAAATGATCCCACCATTATATTGATGAAAAAAAGCAGACAATCAAATTCTGAAAATGATGTATGTGTGTGTGTTTTTTTTTAATGTTCAGGTCACTCAGGAAGCCGGGCAGTTCATCGTGACGTTTCCATTTGGCTATCACGCTGGTTTCAACCATGGCTTCAACTGCGCCGAGTCCACCAACTTTGCCACCCAGCGATGGATTGATTATGGCAAACAGGCAACACTGGTACACAGAATTTACATTTAACCCTCAGAACGCCAAGCAGTTTTTGTGCATTTTTTTTGCTCCTTTTGCATTTTTACTCACTGGGCTCTTTTTTATGCAATCTAAAGTCCTGCACCTTTGTGATATTTACTGCAGTTCAAGTTTTAAAGGAGTACTTATTACTCCTTTGAAAAGTAATGTTTTCAAAGTTTTTAAATGATGTGTCACATTGGTTGTTCAGCTGTGAGATACAATCTGCCATTTGCAAAGTTTACATTCAACTTTTTGGACATTTGTTTGACAAAAATGCAGCCACACTGACAAAATGTCAGTTCATAGGAGTCGAGTAAAAGTAAACCTTTAGTCAACAATGAATACGGTAAAACTAGCAGTCTCCGTCAGGTTTCTCCAGCTCAAATTTGTGAAAACGCAAAGTGTTTACAAGTAGTCTCTTCCTCTCGCCACCAAAAATAATGGATTAATCCTGGAAGGCTATTGATGTAGTGTTTTTCTGCTTTTCAAAGCAACGACAGCTGCAGCAATTAATTTGTTGTCTAATTATTATTTGACAACAAATTGATAATCAATTACCAGCTGTTTTCTTAATAAGTGAATCAGTCCCAGTATTTTTTTAAAAAAGAAAGAAGTCAGACCTTTTAATTCCAGGTTTTTTAAACTGAGTATCTTTGGGTTGTGGACAGAACAAGACATTTGAGGACATCATCTTGGGCTACAGCATTTTTCAAAAGTACCCGGAATATGTGAATTACTTGAGAATACTTTCAGTCCCAGAAATAACCACAGCTTGTTCTGAAACCATTTTCTTTACTGCTCTGACAACCATCACTTTGTGTTCTTCTTCCAGTGTTCGTGCCGTCAGGACATGGTGAAGATCTCCATGGATGTGTTTGTACGCAAGTTTCAGCCCGACCGTTACAAGCTGTGGAAGGCAGGGAAAGACATTGCTCCCATTGACCACTCCAAACCCACACCGGAGGCTGCTGAGTTCCTGAAAGAAGAAAAAAACGAGCCTAAGACAGAGACTCCCAGTGAAGCTGGATGTGAAGAGCCCACTGCTGCTGTCCAGGAGGACAAAAGGTCTGAATATACACTCACTACCAGCCCATCTCCATCACAGTTACCCTACTATCTATGTGAATCACTGGCCGTTATAATGATAAATAATGAAAAAGAAAAAAAAGTTCAAAAGTCATGAATCCAATAATATGAATTTGAGGCCTTAAAATGTCCAAAACACAGTTTTAGCAGGTCTTAAAAACTGGACTATGAAGGAAAACGTTTATAAACATTTAAAAGATTGCATTAAGTTCAGTCTCACTTTTTAATATGTTTTGGAGAAAAAACGTGCATCTAGTGTGTTGGGCTGGTCCCAAATATTCGAATGGTATTGGGATGATAATTTTGATATTCAAATAGTCGACTGCCGAGCGTTTCCGAGGCTGTAGTAGGCTGTCGAGTGTTGCTGAGCGTCGCCGAGCGTCGCCGAGTGTCGCAGAGGCTCTAGTACGCGGACCTGCAAACTCCGGTGTCACCATCCCCCCCACCTCCCGAACTGAGTATCTGGAGCACAGATATTGCTGTTTGGACCAGCCCTACTAGTGTGTCACAGTGTGGTTTGTGGAATAAAGTGGCATCTGTTATGCAACAACTAGAGGTAATAAATAATGATATAAAAAATAAATAGTAAATAACTTCATCTGATTTGAGTGATTGCAAGCTTTTTTTAAGGTTCCTTTCAAACCTGCTGACGGGTTTTGGGGTTTATAGGAGTAAAGGCAGAAGTACTCTGGATGACATGATTACGGCTGGAGTTGGTATTTTATGGTGTTGATACTGCAGTAAACAGTGGGGATGATTTTCATACTCTTTTGCCAGTATGAACATCAAATATTGTCTGAGTCAAAACTAAGCTGACAATGGCAATCACAGTCACCAGTGAGGGAAGCTGCACTACTAAAATCTATTTAGTCTGTGGGAGTGGTGAGTCCTGTCCAATATGTCTTCTCTGCTGTTTCCTATGCATCAGTTTAAAGCCTCAGACTGGGACGAAGCGTCAGCTTGAAGCTGTTGAAGCTGCTGAAGATGTCAAACCTGAGGTCACAATGAAGGAGACAGAGGAGGTGGAGCCAAAGAATCCCAAGTTGTTACGCAAGGAGTCTCCAACTAAAGTTGCTGCCAAGCTAGATAAAGGTACCACACTGTTCATAAAGAGCTTTTGTTTTCAGGTTTTTATTTTTGTTCTTTAAAAAACAGTGAAATTAAAATTAGTCTATAAGAGCATTTTTCTATCCTCTTTCACTTTTTGCTCCCCTTTTTTCAAAAGAATAATACTGGAATTTCACTAACCTAGAATGACAAAGTGAAAACAAGTTTTTAGATTTTTTTGCAAATTCCTTAAGAATCAAAACTGCAATGCCGAATTTGCAAGTATTAAGACTATTACTATTATGACTACCGGTAGCTGAAAACCTGTTGCCTGTTGTATCGTTTTTACTATAAAGATGATGTGCTTTCAACTTGATTTAAAATTTAATTTATTGCACAGTACAGCCCAAAATTAGGCATTACTGTGCCAAACTTTGATGTATATTGATTTTTATTTGACCAAGATTTCTTCTGGCTGGAAATGACAAACCAGTGGCATAAGATGCTAGAACATTTTGTTTAAGATATAAATGAGAAAATGATAACTATTTCTGTATTTATTTGTTTTACATTTTTTCTAAAATGTCATGTTCAAAAATTGTTTACATCATTTCATTGTGTTGGAAATATATATTTTTTTAATTTTTAATTTTATCAAACAGTTCATATCTTTGCTAAAAAGCTTTTTGCATGTCTCTAGAGGCATTTTGGATCACTCTTCTTTAGCAACCATCTCCAAAAAAAAATGTAATTGTTTTTTGGATGAACTAGTAGTTCAGTAGATTCAATTATATATCCCTCTTTCAGAAACGGTGAAAGTCAAGCCAGAGCCGAAGAAGGAAAAGGACACCAAGTCACAGTCCAAACCTCAGTCCAAAGCAAGCACCAAGAAAACTTCAAACAGACGAAGTCCTTCAAAGAAAGAGAAGAACGGCATGTCTGCCGCTGACGTCTGTCCTCCTGAACCTGTGGAGAACCTGGTGGTGGCTCCGAGCTCGGAGGAGGCCGGAGGCAGTGAGGAGCCTCAGCTGGGAAGCAGCTGCAGTCCAGCACACAAACTGTTTCAGAGGACGCTGAGTCCTGCAGACGTCCTGCACGTCCACAGCTACGCCAAAGGAGACTATGGAGAAGGAGAAGTCCTGCCCAAGGAGGAGAAGAAGAGTGAGGGGAGTGACAACGAGACAGAGAAAGATAACAGCCATGTGAGCAAAACAGTGAGTGGGCAACATTACACACACAATACATCACATGTTAATGGACCAGAGCTGTGTTTTTTTGTAAATTTTAGCCTCTTATTTCTTAGCTGGGTACACTTTGCAATAGGGCTGAACAATTAGTATTACTGAAAATAAAATATGAACAAGTGCAATATCCAAATTGCAGGAACGGCACATTTTTGATAAAGATGAAAGGTGTCAAAACATACCATTATAAATGCACTGTACACCAAAAAATGAAATGCACCAAAGCATTGTGGTGCTACAGAGACGCCCTGGCCTAAAATCATTTTCTTCAGAGCTAAGGGTTTAGTAGAGACTGCAGAAAAAAAATTAGACAATTTTTACACATATATATTTTTGGGGGAGGTAGGAAAAAAATGCAAAAATTACAATTTCCTATGAATGACTCGATTTGCAATATATGTCAAAATAATTGCAGCATCATAAATGCAGCCTTTCTTTATACTATTGTAAATCTTTCCTCCAGCCATCGGTTTAGTACGTACAGAAGTGTATTGCTGCCAAACCAGTAAAAGAAAAACCAATCAGCTGCACAGTATAACATGAAAATGTTATTGCTATAACAGGATATTTTCATGTTATGACAACATACAAGCTTATTATGTAATAACAAGAGTGAAACCTTTCATGTTTTGACATATATTTTAATGACACTGAGAACAGTAAATGGAGGGTAACTGATTATGTACACAGTTTGATTAAATTCTGCTTTATGTTTGAGTTGATACATGGTAAGATTGCGAAAGTACAGAAACAATTGATGCAACTTTTAGACCTTTAAGCATGTAAAAAATGAAAACTACCAGTCAGGTCCATCCTGCATTCTAACAGCCAGTATTCTTCTCCAACAGGTGGCAGAAGTGGTGGCTGGAGATGGAGAGCAGGAGAATGATCTGGGACAGCTGCCAGGCCACCATCCGCTCATAAAGGACGGCATGAGTGACGAAGGTCTGTCTTAAGAGAAACTCTGTCTAATGTCTTCTCTGTAGTTATTTGATCTCAATGTGTGTGTTATCTTTGTTTCTTTTTGTGCCTCAGAAGCTCCAAACGAGGCCCCTACAGTAGAGGAGGGTGGTCTGGAAGGGGAGAACTGGGCTAAACCTCTGACTCACCTGTGGCAGAGCAGACCTCCCAACCTGAAGAAGGAGAGGGAGTACAACCAGCGCATTGGCTCCAAACCTCCATACTGCTCCATCTGCCTGCTCTTCCACACATACCAGCAGGTACTCACTCACCTACTAGTACCTATCATCTGTAGAGTCCATACTGCAAAAGCCAGCACTTAACATGGACACAAATAACAAAACACACAATGCTCTGTTTCTTAAAGTTACGATTAGCCTTTAAGTTTTTAACAAAAGGCCTATGTTACACACTGGACCTGTGGGTTTTTAATGCTGTAGTCTTCAGGTGAACTGGTCGATTAGTTGGTCAACATGCTATAATCTGATCAGATTCTCATTGGTCAGAAAATCACTGTTATTATTTAATATGTAGAAAAGCGCTAGGGCCCTCCAGGATTAATCCATTTTTTTGAAGCAGGAAGCAGACTACTTGTGAACACCCCCACATCAACTGTTAAAATTTTTAGACTGTTTCCCTAAAAAAAATGTTCCATCTGCATACATGTTCATATGAAAACAGGCACACTGCATGCTTCATACCAAACATCTTATCTAAGATAAAGATTACAGAGGTGTAATATCAGTTTTTTACTCTGCTAATAGTCAAGTGTATCAGTAAATGTAAAGAGATTATAAAGGATGATAGCATAGATCAGTGCAACATGCCAACACTTCAGACATACAGTTGCTGTTATTGTCCTTATTTGTTTGTGTGCTGTGCCTGCTGTCAGACTGAATGTGCGAACAGTGTAGATACTCCTGTCATGGTGGCTGGCGGACGCATGCGGACCAAACCTCTGATCCCAGAGATGTGTTTCACCACCACGACAGAGGAGGACTCGGAGTGTGAGGAGCAGCCTACCACCCCTCATCTGGAGGAAGATGGAACCAGCCTCCTCATCAGCTGCTCCCAGTGCAGCGTTCGTGTTCACACCAGTACGTACACGGACACGCTTCAACTGCAGATAAGTAACACAGCCTGTGTTCGACATGTTTGTAACTGTGTGTGTGTGTGTGTTTGCATTTCAGCCTGTTATGGTGTGGATCCAGCCAGTGTGAGCAAAGAGTGGAAGTGTGCACGCTGTAAGGCCAACGCCATGACTGAGGTCAGTGAACACTTGTTGCTGGATTAATTCAACTAGTGCAGAGGCCAATTTATTTCTCATGGTGAATCCTAAATGAGGATTATTTCTATAGCTTTTGATCAAACACAAGTCATATATCCGAATATATATTAAATAAATTACACTTTAATGCATAAGAACCCACTTCTGAAGCTTATTTGTGGTGCACATACAGTGTAAAACTTTTTTTTCAACTTTGAATCAATTAAATCCTTTAGAACCGTTGTATTTTCCTTAAGTAAAGATATAAAAAAAAATGACTGCCCTTCCTGTTATTAGTGGAAGTCCTTTTCAGCACTTTATTAATACATTAAGAATAATAAAAGATTTTTATATTTAAAATCAGAATGCCTAAAATATTTTTTAAGCTGACGACCAATACTGGGGAGTGAAGATCATTTTCTCATCTCTACTTGACTACTCCCTCTACCCTTGGAGAGCACCTGTTTTTGTATTTTCTCCTATTATTTCTACCAACATTTATGTGCATAACTTCCTATTTCTTTTTCTTTGTATTCTTCTTGATTATTAAAGCTCCTGAATCTGCAGTACAGAGCTTGTGTCTCCCACTTCTGGCACTGATGGACACAAACACAGTTTTACTTGAATGCCACCAGCTACAACAGTGAAAGACAGATTTTGCTCTGTAACGCATGTCTGGAAAGTTTAATCATGATGTGTTCTTTTTGAAGAACTGCTGCCTGTGTTCGTTGAGGGGTGGTGCCTTGCAGAAAGCCAACAACAACAAGTAAGTAGTTTCAAAAGCTTCAAGACCGTGAGGAAGTGCATCTAGATATGCACAATTCTGCACTTCATCCTTGAAACATTTTGTTATTCAAGTCAAACTGATGCAAAGTTCTGTGCTGAGTTACGCAGTGTTTTTCTTAACAACCGATATGGTCCATCTGACTGAATGTATTCTCAGGATGCACAATATAATAGTGGTTGATCTGACAATAGGGATTGACTAATAATGCGTACAAAATTATTAGTTATGTTTCCATATAATATTCAAGTGAATCTGAAGCAAACTTAAAACGTCACAAAAATGAGAAAATTTAAATTATGCTTGTTGGACCACCTAAAACAGGCTGTGTAGTATCATCAGAAAGTGGCGCTATAGGCACAATTAAACAGCATAACGGTGATTATTCAATTTTATTTTATTTTGGGAAAGAAACTGCAGAGAGCCAAATCTGGCAAGAGGGACGGGTAGAGAACAACCGTTGTGTCGTGACCAAGAAACTCGTGCATAACCAGTCATATAATGGGTTAAAAACCATGAACTTAATACAGCAACCAATCACACAACAAGAGAATCAGCTGCACAAACACTGCAGTAGAAAATGGACTGAATGGTCAATTGTGAACAATGCTGTGTTTGTGTGCGTTGCAGGTGGGTCCATGTGTTGTGTGCAGTGGCCGTGCAGGAGGCTCGTTTTGTCAACATCACTGAAAGAAGTCCTGTGGATTTAAGTGGGATCCCTCTGCAGAGATTTAAGCTGGTGAGTTCACACTTTCATTAATAGAAAACTGGTGTTCAGACTAACAGCTGAGTCACATAAAACTAGCTGGCAAATAAACACCAAAGAAGCAAACTATTAAAGTGCAGGTGATTTTACAAGGTAGATTTAAAGTAACATTTCCACAGTAAAAATACCATCAGTTTATCAACAGTCATGTCTGTCTCTTCAATAGAAACTCACCTAACTCTCAGTTCATGTCAGGGATTGGGGCCTTGAAGAATCCTCAGGCTCTACTTCAAATAGTTATTACCAGTCACTGCCGTCTGTCTGTCTGTATGTGGGTGTGTGGGTGGCTATGTTCGCACCATGAACAAATACAGATAGGATAATCAAATTCAGCACAGATGTTGATCTTGACCTACTCTGGTCACCCATTAATTTTGGGGTCCAAAGGTCAAGGTCGCAGGGCTACTTAGTGCAAAATCCCCTTTAATCTACTATATAAGCTTGCAGTGATGAACTTTGGTATATCTAAGGGTAGGACTACCGTATTGCACCTCTTGGCCTTGACCTTTGACCTTGAACTTAGTGCCATCTGTCTGTCTGCATGTATGTATGTGGGTGGGTATGTCTGCACCATAACTCGATAACAAAGATGGATAGGACAGTCAAACTCAGTACAGATGTTGTTCTTGACCTACCCTGGTCACCCATTAATTTTGGGGTCAGAGGTCAAGGTCACAGGGCTACCTGCCATGTTTAGGAAGGCATCCGGTTGGAGTCTGCATCTTGCTTGAGTGCATTCTAGTTTAGTTCTGAATTTTTGAAGCTTGGCCCTTCTAAGCCTCAATCACTTTTTTTCCTCATTTTAAAATGTGCATTGAATATTTGTATTTCCAACAAAAAGGTTTCACAGAATTTAGAATTATCCTTTTTGGAAAATATTTAGTGGGAAATATCTTAAAAACAATTTTTTTAAGCTCTGAAGTTGGACCAAATACCTTTGTGATATGATAAAACTATATTAATACAAAGCAGAACCAAAATTTGATTGCAAGGCAATGACAACAAGGGGAGATACAAATTGTTCATGATGAAAGGTTCTTTGTTTTGGTAAAAAAAATATTTGATTGCTGTAAAACAACCAGCAACAACAGCTTAGTTTTAAATTATCTTGAGAGTTTCATAGATGTTCAGCTCAAATTTCATCCCAATCCAGTCCAGTAAAAAGTAAGTGATTGTTGAAGCAGACTTTGAAGCACTTTTCTGAGGACATGAAGTCCCACCGTCCACCTTTAACGTTACAGCTGTGATGTGACGCCATCATGATGTGACATGTCAGTTTGTTGTTGTTGAAACTACAGAAACACTCGGACTGCTTGTGATTGGACCGTAGTGTTACAGAGGGGAGCTTCTTTCCTCATAAGTAATCTTTGACAGACAACTTTCATTTTGGACTGTTATGAAGTTATTCATGACATTACTATTACTTACCGACAGCTGATATAACCTGCTGCCATAAGTGTTTCTTATCTAACTGTGAAAGCAACAGACAGCGTCTGCTAAGCTGGTACCTGAAGTCTCTGTTTACAGTTGCTAATAAGAAAGCAATAAAGATTGTCACCATTTTTTCTACATATTCAGTTGAAACTCTCACTCTGCAGGCTGTTGGAAGGGAGAGCCGCGCTGCAACACTGTGACTCAAAGTAATTCATCTGTGTTTAGTCATTCTAACCCACTGCAGTTTGCTAAGCTCTGGCTTCTGTATTTTCCTCTAACAGAAATGTTACTACTGTAAGAAGCGGATGAAGAAGGCGTCTGGCTGCTGCGTTCAGTGCTCTCATGGCCGCTGTCCCACTGCCTACCATCCCACCTGTGCCCAGGCTGCTGGAGTACTGATGCAGCCAGATGAATGGCCCTTTGTGGTCCATGTTACCTGCTGTCGACACAAAGGTCCCACTCAGATTGAGGTAAGTATCTGCTTTGATCTGGAAACTGAATTTACTTATTTTTTTTACACTTTTCTCTGCACCGTTGGTAATCCATAAAAACACTATTTCTTGTGTCTCGTCTGACAGCGCAATAAAGCAGCCATGCATGAACTAACTGTGGGACAAAAGGTCATATGTAAGCACAAGAATGGCCGTTACTACCAGTGTGACGTGGTGCAGCTGTCTAAAGAGACGTTCTATGAAGTCAACTTTGATGATGGTTCCTTCAGCGATAATCTCTTCCCCGAAGACATTGTGGTAGGTTTTGCGCATTTAGAAAGTTCTTTATCCTTAAAAACATCCACTGGGTCTTTAGAGGTTACTATAATCGTGCAGCCCTTGGTGTCAGATTTAACGCAGAGCAACAGGTTTTGTGCAAATTATGACTTTGAAAGCAGATGTGGAGCTTAGAGATGACAAAGCTTGTTTAGACAGCATGAACTCTGAATGACCCAATACGTCAAGATATGTCTAAATAGAACTCCCAAGAGAAGTCAGGACTGATGGGATCATGTCAGCTTCAGAGCTATTACAACCAAGATACATGTGGGTTTTTTAAACTATCTGTATTTCTGTGCCTAATATAGTTCATGGTTTTTATATTCTTCTTTATATGTAGGAATATAAATGTTTTTATATTCTTGTCTGTATAGCTGTCACGGGCTACTGGAGCTTTATCATTGTGACTGTTTGAGTCAGTATCTTGTCAAAATGTATAAATTGTATGCCTTTGTTAAGTTTTCTATATAAGTCTGCTATATTTTGTCTGTTAGAGCCGGGACTGTGCTCAGCTTGGACCCCCACCGCAGGGAGAAGTGGTTCAGGTGCGATGGACAGATGGTCTAGTGTATGGGGCCAAATTTGTGGCAGCTCATGTCATTCAGATGTACCTGGTAAGAATTATTTTAGTCATGTCCTTGATTTGAGTTGCAGAATAAACTAACAAACTGTATCGTGAAGAAAACGGTGATCTAAGCTAGCACGTAAGTACCAAAGGAAGGGTTGTCCAACAGTAGCAACAGCAGTGAGATTATTCTAAATACAGCAACCCATTACATTTTTACATTGCTAAAATTCATTTTGCTTCTAACCCTGTTCATAACAGTTCACTGCTTAACTTCACTACAAGCATGTCACTTCAAATCTTATCACTTTAAGACAGGGGTGTGCAGTTTTGATTTCATTGGTAGTTTGCATGTGTGGCATACGGAGACGGTGATCTACTGCACATGCACAGGTCCTGCAAGCTGACAAGAAAGATGTACTTCAAACTCAGCAGGTGTGCTGCTGGGGACCAGAGCCTTTTTTTTCTTTTTACATCTGCTCCTGGTAAAAAGTTGTTTTCTGTGTCATATAAATGCATGGAGAGTGAAAGAGAGAAGACATGCTCTGTCCAATAAAGCAACAGCAATGATTGCTCAGTTTAGCCCTGTTTTTGTCCTGATTTTGTGTCTGGACTGCAGGTGGAGTTTGAGGATGGGTCGCAGCTAACAACCAAGAGAGATGATGTCTACTCTTTGGATGAAGAACTCCCAAAGAGAGTCAAATCCAGACTGGTGAGTTCAGCCAAACCTTTATTCTTTGAGAATACATGGTGCAATCAAAAAGTTTAGATTCTGTTCCTGATCTGCATGAATGGAGTGCTGCACAGACATACTCATGCAACAGGTGTCAGCAGCAACTAATGAGTCAGTTTCCATGTGACGTCACACTATCAACATCGGTACTTGCGTTACATGTTTTTGTGACCAATGGTAGGTATGCACATGTAACTTCACTGTAGACCTGCAGTAGCAACACTATGAGAATCTGTCAGCAGACCTTGAATGAGTCACCCTTCATGTGGAGGATCATTACTGGTGACAAGAGGTTTGTCTGTGACTTTGACCCAGACACCAAACATAAGTTTTCACAGTGGAAATAATGCATTCTTGAAGACTGAAGAAAGAGTAACAGATCAGGAATGCTGTGAGGCATTTTAGGGAGAACATTCAGCACAAGCAACCTGAGCAGTGGTTCGATTGCATGTTGATGCTTAATGCTGACAATGCACACGTTATCGCTCATCACCACATTTGTCTCCCTGCCACTTCGTCCTTTTACCCAAAATTAAATTCTAGTTGACTGGTCACCTTCTGACACAGTTTATAAGGTTCAGAATGCATCACAGAGGGACCTTGATATGCTTATATAACAGGAGTTTCTGGGAGCATTTCAAGTGTTGCTGGAACAGTGTTTTGCAATGCAAGGACTCCGTTTTAAGGATGGTGGGCAGCTCAAATCAGGTACAGCTTTTGCGTTTTATAGGCCCAGACTCAGAACTTCTTGATTGCACCTTCTGTGTAACAATTATGAAGTCCTGCAAAGGTTAAGGCAAGAAGTTATTGCTTTGCAATCTGCTTTCCATTCCTTCTGACCCATATGAATGTTTGGTGTGTTGGTGCAGTCCACCTCTATCACTGCTGAGACCGCTGTGTCATCATCAGTAGCACTGCTTGGTGCTGCGCATTGGATATGTCCAGCTGTTACTGTTTGAACCTGTAGAGCTTCTATAACAGATGATGTTTATGTAGGAGCTCAGCAATACAGCAGCTTCAACAGAACGCTCAGCCAGCAAAACTATCACTGCACACAAACAGTGCTGGTTGTAGTCAGAGCTACAACCAATAAAAAGGATGGTTCAGAGAATCTCTGTAGTCACAACCAGCAGCTGTTTATAGGCTGCATGATATTGTATCATAGTACAGCTCACACGAATAGCTCAGTGAAACATTAGCTGTCTGTAGGGCACAAGTCTGCATCATTGCATTAAGGAAGAAGACTAGAGGAGTTGGTAGAGCAGCTCTCTGACTGACCTCTGCAGAGACACAATGGATAAATGCAGTCTTAGGATGACAGCTGTCACTGTGGGTGGAACCATTGTGATGATTCTGACTGTGATACTTAAGTTTTTAATGGTTATAACTTGGATTATAGGCAGTGTTTTGTGTGTGTGGGAGCAGTGAGGGTTTTGCTGGCTGTGTTGAAGGTGCTGCATTCCTGAACAGTTACAGCAATTTTTTTTTTGATCAAGGTTTGTTTATTTAGCATTATTTCAAAACAATATTACAGGTAATCTGTCAAACGCTTTTTCCCCCCTTTTTTAACATCCCACATCCCCACCCTCAACCATAACCAGCCAGACCACAGAGATGCAAAAATAGAGTTAGAGTTGAAACAGATGACGGAACTGAATACATAAATAAATAAAAGTAAATAAAACTTAAAAAGATAGTTTACAATAACACAGAAACAATTCACATATTATATTACAATTTGTGTTGCGTCTATGTTTTCAAAGTGAGTCAGAAAAGGTTTCCAGGTGTCATAAAATTTTTGGATAGAGCCTTTTAGTGTATATCTGATCTTTTCCAGTTGGACGTGATACATAACATCCCTTACCCAAAGCCCGTATGCAGGAGGATGTGCATCCTTCCAGTTCAACAAGATTCTTCTACGAGCCATAAGTGCTCCAAAAGCTACCAAATTGGCTTGAGGTTTTGTCAGATGACCATCCAAATTAACTCCAAATATTGCAATAAATGGGCAGGGTTTTAGGATGATGCCACATGCCTCAGAGAGAATATTAAAGATATTTTTCCAAAAATTCTGTAATTTTGAGCAAGCCCAAAACATATGTAATAGAGAGGCTGGCTCTTGCTTACAGCGATCACAAGTAGGGTCGAAATCATCTCTGATCTTACTCAATCTGGTCTTAGACCAGTGGAGCCGATGTACCACCTTAAATTGTATTACCACATGCCTAAGACAAATGGATGATGAGAAAATTCTACAGTTACAGCAATTTTGACAAATTTTTAAAGAAGAGGACAAGTCTTTTAAGTAAATCACTGTTTAAAATAGAGAAGCATTATAATGCTATGGTATCATGTGGATTTTTTGTTTTTGCAGTACAAAAAACATACTGGACCATCATTTTTGCGTACTGTGGCACTCCTTCTAAACTAACTGTGTGTCAAAACAGGACTGCACCAACACACCAACTGATGCCACTCATATTGATCAGAATGAATGGAAAGCAGACTGCAAGGGAATGCAAACCAAAAAATTCTCACTGTGACCTTTGTGCAGCTCTGTAAATAATACCTTCATTTAATATTTATAAAGCCAATGACAGACACTGAAAAGATGTGGCGGTGTTGTCCCTGTGATTGTTTCTGCAGTCCAAAGCGTCAGATATGAGATTTGACGGGATCTTTGAAGAAAGGGAGATCATCAAGGAGTCAAAGCGACAGAGAGTGATCAACTCCCGTTACAGGGGCGACTACATTGAGCCTGTGATCTACAGAGCCATCATGGAGTAACCCCGCACTCTGCCCGCCCACCCTCACACCAGCAGCACTGACTGACTGAACTGTGCTCACTGTACCTTACCTTAGCAGCTAGCCACAGAGAGGTTGTAGCTCTACAGGACTTCCTTCAGGACCCGCTTTGGACTGTTCACTTTTTTTACTTCTTCTTCATCCACCTTTGTTTGCTTTGTTTGTTTGACTGCAATACAGGAAACTGCAGTATTTTAGTTTTTCCATAGGACTCCACAGCTGCACCTAACAAAAGGAAGCAATATTAAAATGTTAAATAAAGTAGCATTTTGACATTAAGACACCAATAAATAAAAAGATAGGTTCTGTGTTAAACTTTAAAGTTGAACATTTCAGTCAACTCCGCTACTTAAGTGTTAACCTGAATTTTAAGGATACTATCGGCTTCATTTTTTTCTGCCATTAGTGCCTATGATAAGGAGCCCGGCAGGTAGCAAAGGTAGACATTGTCACATGGCTTATTCTAATTACTGTGTTAATACTTGTCCCTTCCACACACACTTAAATTATTAATTTGAGGGTATATTTACTACCTTACTGAATTTAAAACCCCACACTGTGTTTTTAGGCTGCAGCTAATGAGCATTCTTGTCACTAATTGTTTTGTTATGGTATCATAAGTAAGTGAAAAATGCTTCTCACAGTTTCCCAAACCTAAACTTGACATATTCAGATTGTCATTTTTTATATACAAAGCACAGGAAAGCTGGATGCTTGAATAGGATTAACATACATTTTCTGAAAACTGACTGATAAGTTAATCTGAAACGTTTACCCTGATACCCGCCAGGCTCCATATTCTAAAGAGGCCAGACTGGAATTCTGTCACGCTAATACCACTAATTTAACTTTAGCTATTAATATGCACCATGTCAACACCAGCCAGGGCCACAACATTAACAGAATACATAAGTGATGCAACATCTCTAACAAATTTGCAAGTAATCCAGCTAAAAAATCATCCAGTTTGTGCCTCTCGTGTATCAACACAGAGGAAATCATCAGTGTCTCAAACTGCCTATTATCCAGTGATGTTTTAAAAGTCCAGAAGGTTGTTGGGAAATGTTTAAGTCTTCTGTCTTGACAGGGATGCAAATTTTAAACAATTTCCATAATGCAAATTTTTAAAAATTTCCTTAACTGACAGTCGGTCATGTTTTTAACCTCTGAGCCCTAATGTTTACCACAAAATCATTGGTAAACAATGATTAATGATAGGTTACATTAGGAATTTAAAGAACAGATATAGTTAACACCAGGTATGAATTATAAAATGAATTGAAGAAATAAAATTACTTCATTTAAAACTGCTTTTCAACAATCGACATGACAAAATCTGAATTATTACACACAGCAAACAATCTGCAGTCTTCCACAATCAATAACCTGCCACCTCTAAAATGTATTTATTGCTCTCTGCTGATAGACCCCCAGCTCCCGGCCTGTGTTAGCATTTCAAAATCCTAGCTTACCATTAGCATGAGCCCCAGGTTGCTAGCTTAGCTGCACAGCTGCTATAAGAGGCACCACTTTGTGACATAGCAAGGTACTACAACAAATCTACAACACATTTTCTGACATGCGTGTTTCTCGTCTTTTGCCTTATCGGTCAAGGCATTTTTGATCAACTAAGTTATTAGCGATGATTAATCGATTGACAATCATTAACATCCCTAATCAGGACAGCTCAAGGCACATTTAAGTAGCATTTAGAAAAGCTGATGTTCGCCTCTGTGGTCTGTGAGAAGCACAAACTGAGATTGGAGGTTTGATGACTTCAGACCAGTTGATAACTAGTCCCGGTCAGATTACCCTGATCCATGACCCAAAGCTACAGTTTGTTTTTTTTCTTCATTCATTGCTGTTAGCACGCCAGGCTAAAGTGGTTAAGTCCTGTCTGTTTGCAACACTCAGATGATTTGCACAGTTAGAGGAATAAACTACCCTATAAATGACATCTGAAAATAACCAAACACATCTTAAGACAGTTTTTAAAAACTAATTTACAAACCTCTCAAAACAGCTCACTAAAACGTGTTTTCCTGACATTAGATGTTGGAATCCTTTGGCACAGTTTGACTCTTCACAGGTGCACATCAGAAAATAAAATGGCACTGCTGTTATCTGTTAAAGGAATACTTGTAGTTACTTGCCTCTGGAAGTCCAGGGTGATGCACAGTGTTTGTGCTATGTAACTGCCTATTCTTCCAACACTGAAGTTACAGAGAGATTTTTTTAGCAGCAAAACCACCTCAGGGCTTTTCAGTTTTGCAGATACCACCTGAGTTTGTGTACAAATGCCTAATCCAAACTGTTTACCCACCATAATAGACATTTTTGTTTATCAAATGGTTGGAAGAACAACAAATACATAGATTAAATGCATAGATTTAAGTAGCACAGATGCACTTACATTTACTGTACGCATAATGTTTTTTGCGTAGTAGACTCAATCTGAGACAGAAAAAAACTCTGCTTTATGCAAAAGAACACTGTAATATTTTTAAACAGTTGCGTTTGAAATTTTGGTAACAGTAATTTCTTTTTAGACTAAATTTGGATGAGAACCGTTTGAGCGTGGAATTCATGTGTGACTTTACCAGCAATGTGATAGAATAATCTTGTATTAAAGGTCCATTTACAAACTTTTCTCTTGGCTTTAGGTTGCAGTTTGAAGCACACTGAAGTTGAAATTCTTCTGCTTATACAGAATAAAGTTTAAACTAGATTAGTACAAAATGGCATGAACAATTTAGCATATCTTACTTTAAAAGTGAAAGTATCTCTGTAACTTCAGTGTCGAGAAAATCACAGCACACATTAAGGACAGATGTTTCTACAGCGTTGCAGATGAAGTATTTCTTTGTGGGAGCAGTGCCATTTTACCCTCTGATGACGACTCCTCTTTAACTATTAACTGCATTCCTTCATTTAGTAGAAGAGAAAATAGCTTTTACATGTTGACATGTTTTTACCAGCCTATTTATTATGGTGCTTTGAGAGAGAAACCTCTGCGATGAATTTGCAGTAATCTTGCAGAGGATGTTGATGTATGTTCTATTTTTTCTACAGTATATAGATGAATTTTAAAGAATCCATTCAGATTTTTAACGCGCTTCGTCTCGCCAGCTGTTTCCTCACTCTCCTACTGAAAACTGTGTATTGCACTTTTATTTAAGTCCAGTTTGCGAGGATGTTTGAATAGTTGCCATTGACAAAATGTTTTAGAATGTTAATTGTACATTTATAAAATGTCTTATGGATTGTGCCCCCCTCCCTTATCGATCACACTGCACCTGTCACTGCGACAAGGTGGCCTTCATCTGCCTGTGAACTTGTTCAGCTAGTTTTATAGTTAGCTCTTGGCAGGTAAAAGACTCTGCTTTCATCAGTCCAGTAGAGAAGGAATTTATTTTATCGATAAACAGAGTTCTACATGGGGAGGGGGCTTTTATATTCTATTTTATTGTGTTGTTTTGTAAAACCTGTTCTGTGTATTTTCACAGGAGCCTGTGAAGTGTAAATGTCATTTAGTCTATTTTAAGATGTTACCTGTCGACCCAGGAGACGAACTGTCCGTTCTCGTTGTCTCCTCCGTCAGAGAAATAAACAAACTTCCAGATTATCATTCAAGCATTTTGTAAAATTCATCTGTTTGTTTCAGTAAAGAATTTTGCTTAAGCGCTATCTGTCTTCATTCCATATTCCATTCATCCATCCTACAAACAGGATTGGAGACAAGGGGCAGCCCTGGTGGAGTCCAACACCCACTGGAAATGTGTCTGAATTTGTGCTGAGAATGCGGACACAGCTCTCAGTCTGGTTGTACAGCGGCCAAATGGCTTGTGACAGTGAACCCGATACCCCATACTACCTCAGTACCCCCTCACAGAGCCCCTTGGAGCCTCCCTTCCAGCCCACTAGAGTAAACTTTCCTGGGGAGGCTGAGAATTGTGATACCCCGAGAGTTGGTACACACTCTCTGGTCCCCCTTTTAAAAAATGGGAAATGCCACCCTGGTCTGCCACTCCACAGGCACCATACCCAATGCCCAAACAACATTAAAGAGGCATGTCAGCCAAGACAGTCCAACAATATTCAGGGCCTTCAGCAACTTGGGGCAAATCACCTAACGCTTTGCCAGTAAGGAGCTTCTTAACTACCTTGGCAACCTCTACCACAGATATGGACGAAGATTCCCCCGAGTCTTCTGGCTCTGCCTCCTAATTAGAGCGGAACATGGTTCAGGAGTTTCTCGAAGTCCTCTTTCCATGAGCTCGACGATGTCTCCAATCCGGGCCAGCAGCTCTCCCCCTAACCGTACACAGCCTGGGCAAAGCCCTGCCTCCCCTTCCTGAGGCACTGAGCAGTTTGCCAGAACTTCCTTGATGCCAACTGAAAGTCCTTCTCCATAGCCTCTCTGAACTCCTCCAACACCTGAGTTTTAGCTTCTGCATTTTCTGCAGTTTCTGTGGCAGCTATGCATGAGGGACATTAAATTGAATATCGACCTTATAGATACGGTTCAAGAAAAACACCTTTTCTTCCTGTTCGAAACAAAAGTGCAAGACAAAACTTTGCAAAAGAACACAATAAGGAGCCTGATATGTACCTGGAGATCCTTCTTTGGTCAGATGAAGGTTAAAATAAAATTATTTGGCTCAGATGTAGTCCAGCATGTTTGCCATGGATCTTCCTTACTGTGGTCACAGTAATAAACAGGTGGTATTGATGCTGGTAATGAGTTTCAGCACAGATTCTAACCAAGATGTTTAAAAAGAATCTCAGTGGTAGCATGAAGTGTCTGCCTCTTTAACATATATTACAGGACAGGTGAGTAGACAAAATGATCAAATCTGTGTTCTTGTACAATTTTGATGTGTTTGCTAATGTAGTCTCCCGAGTTTACCCTGAAACAGGGCAACTGGTCCAGCTCTCCGTTCCTAGGGTTACATTCTATCTGCCTATAGAACTGATGCCTGGTAGGATCAGAAGAATAGCTTAAGCTGGAATCAAAGAAACTCACCTCACGTCTGTCTCCATCCAAACGCCTACCCCTCTTACTCTGACAGACACACTGACTACACTAGGTAGCCTCAATTGTCCAGTTTTCCTATCATTAAAGTTTGTTAATGACAGCTTTCTTCTTAGTAGACTTTGCACTTGGTGATTTGCTAGGTTATATTTTAGAGGTTAGGAAAGCAAAACCCCAGGGATACGTTTAAAATTCTATGAAAGCTCATTAACTAGAACCTTTAAGAACCATTAGATTTCATATGCACACAGTTGCTTATCATTTTACTACCATGAAAAATCCATGAACTTCAGGTAATTAATTTAAAATCCATACTGCATCTCTTTAAATGCACAATAAATGTTTATTACAGAATAATAGCAAGTCAAAGCAACAGCTCTTGATTAAACACACAAAATACATTTAAAAATTTGATCAGGTTTAATTTGGTTATTATTACAGAACTGAGCTTTCCTAATTAAATCTCCTAATAATATGTTTTTGAATGGACAGGACAGACAGTTTGGTCTTCAGCTGATACGCTAGGTCCTGACCTGATCCCAGTAGAATCTCTTAACAGAAACATCAAACCCCGTACAGAGTCTCAGTAATCCAGTAAAAATTCTCCAGAAAGCAGGGGGAGTGAACAGTCCAGATTCCAATTCAGTCTTGTAAAAATCTTTAAATGTCCTTAAGATTACTTGTGAAAAAGTTTCAGAAATCCAACAAGATAGTAAAATGAGCTGAGCACAGACTGAGTGGCCCAAACAGGCTCCTTCTTCTGTCTCTCACAGAGGGAAGGTTACATTGCACTGTTCCATCTTTAGCAAAATTGTAGACTGATTTAGACTGCTCTTTTTCTTAGTAGAGTAAAACTCCACTTATTCTGGACAAAAGTCAGATAGATCCATCTTCAACGATGTCCCCGGAGAACTCCGTTTAATTTGTCTCTGTCTCTCATTTTTGTACTCCTTTGTAATAGTCAGAGACACACACACTAACACACACACATTTTTCCCCTTCCTAAACACAGTTTCTTCCTTCTTCATTCCAGTGTCTCTGTTAATGGCTGCTCCTGTGATCTCAAATTATAGTTCCACTTGACACTAATTGCAGGTAATCATAATCTGTACTTTAAAAAATAGGCAGAGTTAGTTTCTGATAAATTAGTGATGATTTAACAGGATTTTCAAGTAAATTACTTTCAGGAAATTTGTCTTGAAAATAAAACTTGTCAGACTATATCGTCACTATTTTATTTAACTCTGAAAAACCTAAGTTAGCACTTCGTACCTGCAATGGACACTTATATATAAGAGGATATAGGATATAAGATTAGGATATAAGAACATCAGACTTTCATTTCGAATGCCAATAATTGCTGAATATCATGTCATTCTGCTGTGAGGAATGCATTTAGTTATGAGTGTTGTGGTTCATCATTATCAAAAAAAAAGAAAAACAGATTTAAGTTTCTCATAATAAATTGTGATTTCACAAGGTATGTTCAGCTGAAATAAATGAATCAAAGGAAATGTGTCTTGAAATATAAAATGTCTTGAAAACACAATACTGTTATTTAATTATCAAAACCTAAATTACTTGATATCTGTACTGACCATTTATGGAATATAAAAGCATAAGAAGAACTGACTTCTACTTTAATTTTTTATCCTGTGATTCAATTTCTTTCATCTGATGAATCTGGTAAATAAATGACAACTATTTTTATAACAAACTACTTTTCTTTCGATAGAAAAACTAATTCACAGCCTATGGTCAAATGAACAGTCATTCTATTTTCTTTCAGTGGCTTTTTTCCCTCTCAGTTTCAGTTTGTTACACCTAACGACAATATTTAAAACAAATACTACTTTCGTTTCAATAAAAAAAGAGCCTGTTGGTGATGCACCCTAGTATTAGTCATCACTAGACAAGTTAGGACTCATTCACAGCCCATAATTAAATTATCGGTCCTTTTCTTTCCTTCCGGGGATTGCAATCAGACATGACTTTTATTTTCCCTCAGGTTGTTTTACCTAGTAATTAACTGACAACAATATTTACAACAAATACTACTTTGGTTTCAACAGAAAGAAGAGATTGGTGTGATAAACGTGTGTATTACTCATCAGCAGATACGTCAGGACTGCAAGGGCGTTGTTTTGTTTCGGTTTCCTACCTCGGGTAATAAAAGGAGGCCTGGGAGTCGGAGCTGAGCAGACAGAGCTAAAACTGAGCACAGAGAGGACGGTAACTTTTGAGTGACCAATCAAGACCGACTGAGACCGAAGAGACGCTCAACTATGAGTGCAAACGCAAGAGAACGATGTGAGTATCTCCACTGACAAACATTTCTTTGTTATGACACTGCGTCAATAAATCAGTCTTTACATTTAATTTATTTTGTGCTTATTCTCAACAGCCAGACGTGCAACCAAAATGCAGACAAGAAGATACTCCCATAATCTCCGCCAGCCAATGAGACGAGATCAGATCAGGGAAAGAAGAGGTAACAAGCATGTTTCACTCTAAAAAAAGGTTTCTGTAAACAAGAGAGGAGTTTTCTCTCGCATTAAATTTCCATGTGAATATAGATACCTTGTATTTATGCACTCATTTGATCATGCAGCCATGGTCAAAGTCTGTACAAAGCAATACAATTATCTGTGCCATGAGTCTGTCGCACCACAGAAAAAGTATTACCAGAAAAAAGACACCGGATACACAACTCAAAGATGGCACCTGTGTCAATAACGCTGTTTACCTATGAACAGGATGGCAAAGGCATGACACACCCTATTCTGTCTGCCATTGTCTTACCCGGACATTAAACCTAACAAATCTTACTCCTCATCCTCATTCACCCACTAAACCGTTAGCACTTTTCTTATAAATATTAATGAGTTTTACCAGCCTCCCCGCAAACAGAAAATCAGCCGCCTTAAAATGAGGCCAAAACAGTTTACATTGTCCATGTTTGCCATCTGTTGTGCAGCCTGTTGCGCATGCTCGCTCATTAGAGATAAAATGGAAGCAATACATGTGCCGTCCACTCTCATTTTCTGGATCGCATCTGGCTCGAACATATATAGAATGAGATGAGAAGTCTGACAGCATCTCAACTTGTCAGTTTCATGTCAAAATGAGCACCTTGATCACTTTTGCATAAAAGTCGTGACAGCAATCTTACCATGTCGGGCTGACTCACATTTTCCGTATCATCGTCTCAACCGTCTGAACTGCATGCCCTCGCATCAGTGTATAGACATGCACAAGCAATGCACTTCCAAGTTGGCTGAAGGATTTAAGGAAGTATTTTTTCCTAATTTCGACAACATTATTTGTCCATAAACATCACAGAGCGCAAAAGAGACAAACTGCTGCCTAAATCACAAAACACCTTTGTCCTTCACGTTGATCTACATATTTAACAAACCAAAATATCCATACAATTAAAGCTTTATTGAGACATCATTATGCATATGGATACTTTCTCTTTCATTTTAATCATTTAAAGTAACTATTAACATAGCAACAGGTAGCTGAGTAACAACAAAAACACATTTGATGTGCCATCAGGTGTTGTAGTTTGTAGTATATTATCCTTAAAAATAAATTATAAATTAAGAAAGTAATAAATAACCCAATAAAAAGATGTTGTCAGATTTGGGCCAATTATTTATTTATTTAGGATGTTGTGTTATGGGACTTTATGGTTGGGCTGCACGGTGGCTTGGTGGTTAGCAGAGTCACCTCACAGCTAGAAGATACTGGTTCGTGTCCTAGTTAGGACGCCTGGGATCTTTCTGTGTGGAGTTTGCATGTTCTCCCTGTGCATGCGTGGGTTTTCACCAGGTACTGCAGCTTCCTCCCACAGTCCAAAAACATGCTGAGGTTAACTGATAGGTGTGAATGAGAGTGTGCTTGGTTGTCTGTCTCTATATGTAGCACTGCGACAGGCTGGCCACCTGTTCAGGGTGTCCCCTGCCTTTGCCCTGAGTCGACTGGGATAGCCTCCAGTCCCCTGTGACCCTACAGGGGATTAAGCGGTGTTTAGGTAATGGATGGATGGATGGACTTTATGGTTGAACTTTTCCCCCTCAAACTCAAGGCAGCATCTCTTCTGCTGGCCTCTTTAAAGGGTCTTTGACATATAGAGAGTTTTGTTACTGTTGCTGATGCTGGAAATAATCATAATACCAAAGTATATCCTGAATTTTATATCTGTTTCCTTCCACAGCTGGGGGCCTGGAAATACTAACAATTAAAACACGGCTGCTGAAGATGATTGTATCTAATCTGCAGCCTTTGGGTATCACAGAAGATGCAAACTTTCTTGATTTTGCAAAAGCATTAAAGCCCACTCAGCAAATTCCTACCGAACCTGTGATGCGTTCGCTGCTTGTCAAGGTCTACGAAGAAAAAGAAAAAGAGTTGCAAAGCACCTTGACCTCAGTTCAAGATATCGTGCTGACATGTGAGCTGTGGTCTTCAGGATCTGAAGACTCCTACCTAACCGTTGGGTGCCATTTCGTGGACAACCTCGGTAGCCTCAAGTCCCACATTCTTAAAACTACCGGCCTGTTTGGAGATGAATCCGCGTCCAACATACTAAATCAGCTCTCAGCCATCATGGAAACTTGGCATGTGACAGAAAAGGTTCATACTGTTGTCACGGCTGGCATGCCACAGCTAAAAGGAAATAAAACGAGATGGACGCACATTCCCTGCTTTTCTGACACCTTAAACGCAGTACTTAAGGATGTGATGAACGACGATGAGCTGTCCAGCGTTCTCAACAAGTGTTGCAACATCACCCGGTTCTTTAAGTATGATTCTGAAGCTGAGAAAAAGCTCAGAGAGTTGCAAGGCAAACTGCAAGTGAAACAAACTGAGCTGATCATGTGTTCTAGGGACAGATGGCTCACTTGGCTGGACATGCTTCAACGACTGGATGAGCAGTACTTGCTCATGATAGTGGTGATCAATGAGAGGGGAAAGACGGATTTAATTCTAAACGAAAACGATAAAAAGAACATCAAGAACATCATATCAGCTCTTAAACCTCTGGAGGAAGCCATTTCCCTGATGAAAGGCAAAGGATTTAAGAGCATTTCGGTCATGGTGCCTGTGATGACAAAGCTTATGGAGGCACTCAGAGAAGAAGCAAAGAAGAATCATGTTGCCAACATGTTACTGTCAAGTTGCAAACACAAGTTTGGCAATGTCAACAACCACAAACTGGCTACCGTCACGTTCCTCGACCCAAGATACAAAAACGACCTAAGATACGACAACAGTAACCTAGCGATTAATAAGATAAAGATGGAGCTCAGTGCAGGCAAACCGAATTCTGCTGCCAAGCTCAAAGACCAACTGGACAAATACAAGACCTACACACCCAATGCAAAGGAGTCAAACCCATTGGCGTGGTGGAGGCACACAGGAAAGGAGAAATTCTTTCTATTAAGCAAGCTCGCTGTGAAGAAACTTGGGATCGTCTCCACTGCTGTGCCCTTAGAAAGAGCCTTCTCCAGGGCAGGTGATCAGTTCTGCCACCTGAGGAGCTCCATCGAGCCAGAAAACCTCAACATGGTCCTGTTCCTCAACAGCAACTGGTCTATACAGTCTTAGGTACAAATCCAATCCTCTGTCTGAGCCAAAGCACATGCTAGCCATGTCTCCATCAGCATTTTAAAGCATTAAATTAGAAAAAGTTAAACGAAACTGAAAAATTTGAAAAAAAAAATATAACTTTTGCAGATCATAGCACCTCTAAAGTCTGTCTGCAACTTTAAGAATCTTGTGGCAAGTATTCATTGTGTTTTCCCAGCACATGCACAGTTGGCGTGCTTGCAGTGCCTAACAGTCACAATGACCTCCACATGGACCCTCACAGACTTTGTCAGATGATGCAGTTTATGTCACACAGCCCCGTGTCGACAGTCAGACGTAGGAAACATGATTTTGGCTTAATCCTAGATTATACTCTCTTACAGATTCACAAACGGACCGCTAAGGACACCATGGAAACGTCCATTGTTATTGTACTGCTTTCTAGTTCACCTGGAGAATGTGTTCCATAAATGTGCAGTAGTTCGGCATCTATGTGGTCTACCCATGCACATTAGTTGCCACGTCATCAAGCGAACGTCCCCAGAGGGCTCTGTTCAGACTCTCAGAGACTCGGGCAAATGAGGACATTGACATCACGCAGACCTTTCCGCGCTAATTATAACACCAGTGAAAGTCAGCACTGCGCTCAGTGGATTCCTCAGTACAGTGGGGAGTGTGTGTTAGAGAATGAACACAAACACTACAGCTGCCTGAACACTGAAAGATAAATAATCTGCACAATGTTCTCCTGATTTCTTTTCATTATTGTCATTTAAAACAGTTTTCTCACATGCAGTTTTAGAGATTTTATCATCACTGAGCTATTTTAACTACTGAGCACTACAACCTGTCAGATCTGACAGCCAGGTAGAGACTACATTTGTATTATTTACATGTATATTTAATTTGCTTGACCTGAATACGCTGACAATGTGGTACGCCCGTGCGAAAACAATCACACTGCAGGACATGCGCTGTGAAGTACATAGGGCTGGTCCCGAATATCCGAATATTTGTTCGTTGTGGTGGTATTCGAATAATAATTTTGATATTCGAATATTCGTGGTGCTGCTGCCAGACGACGCCGAACCCTGCTTAACGCTGCCGAGCGTTGCCGAGGCTCTGGAACACCGCAGTGGTTCTCGTACGTGAACCTGCCAACTCCGGTGTGACGCTCCGATGTCACCCCCCGCGCCCTCCCGCCGCCCCCGTGCAGAGTTCTTATTAATCTAACTCACTGAATATTATAATAGTCAACCAATATAAATGAGTTCTTCATTCTCTGTTTTACCATAAAAACTCTACTTTTGTGTTTCTTCTTCGTGATACTGAAAGACATCTGATTGTCTCCATTTTGTACAATACACTTTTTGAACAATTTGCAACTGTTCCACGTGTTTCTTTTAAGAGTTACTGGCATTTTTTCCACAACAACACAGCGTTAGATCACTACATTACACCAGCAGACAGGCAGTAATTAAGAATCAGACAGAAGCAACTTTACAAAATGAGCATTAACAATGTGTCTTATATCTCTTCAACCAAAAAATGTCCCCAGTGAGTGTTGTAATATATGACTGGGCTATTATTACTGATATATTCAAGTGGAAGCGGCATTTTGTCAAGTCTTTTTCAGACTGGGGGACCTATATGGGAGGGTGAGGGGCCTTTTAAAGGTGGTTTTACTGTCTTCCGTAAACTTTTGTAGTCTAGTCCTTTTGATGACTGGCCTAATGACCACTTAATGTCTGGATACAATACTGTAATTTCTTATTATAAATTATGAAATCTGCATTTTCTGTATTTCTGTTAGAGATGCCACCAGCTCTTATTTTCACTATTTACCAATCTGCTGATTATTCTCTGTATTAAGTGTCTAGAAAATGACCAAAAATAGTGAAAAATGTATGCTAGGATTTAAAAACGGCAGCTGATGACACACAAAGTGACTGTTTTGTTTAATAAATTATCACATGTAACAAAGAAAAGCACCAAATCAACACTTTTGAAAATGATTTTTGCTTGAAAAAATACTTCAATTAATTATCAGTTAATCAAAATGGTTTTTCAACGACATTCTCTCATGGAATAATCAGTTAATGGGTTGTTTGTCAGTTTTGGAGGGTATCTGTTGGTACTCAAAGCTTGGTTAAATTTGTTCAGTACACTGGGGAGTCTGTGCGGATGAGTAGCCAGAAGGAGGCGCCACCTGAACGTCAGAGCTGCCTGCTGACTGATTTACAGCGGAGAGACAACATGTCAGACAGTTTCTTGCATGTGCCTTAGGCATTTTATCATCACTGAGATATTTTAACTCCTGATTTGGCACTGAACATGGCAGGTTTGGGAGCCAGGTGGTTGGAACTTTAAGTATCAGGGTTGGTTCATCTGTAAAAACCCTTTTATTAATAATAACATGACTTCTGTATCATGTACAGGCAATCTTACAAGCAGATATATGTGCTGCTGGAGACTGAATATGGGTAATCTATATTTGAATTATCTCAATCAACATAATTAATTGCAATAATAGAAAATATTTGAATTAGGGTTGCACAATATATTGTTTTGGCAACATTACAATGAGCACATGTGTGATAGTCACATCACAGGAAGGGCAATGTAGAGCAAATTAGCTGGAACAAAAAAAACTTGCGCAGTTGATATTTTTCATTGATAATCCACAAAAGAAGTCTGCCTGGTTGATGACTATACTAACAACACTTGCCGAATTACTTGAATTCTGATGTAATCTTAAAAACCTCAAGACTCTCAGGCTAATTCTGAACTTTTAAAGCTTCTGTTCCATTAGTTTTACATTTACATAGTGTTTTACATTATGTTGTAATTATGAGAAAACTATCTCATTATGAGGATCAGAAGCCACAGTGTTGATCTTGAATTTACAACTGTTAACACCTAATTTGGGGTACTTTATCTCCCTAAATGTGAACACACAAAGGCTACAATCTGCATCTCACATTTTACCTTACCACATAATGTGCTGGGACTGAGAATCATCTGGTTTTAAAGCAGTGGTTCTCAACTGGTCCAGCCTCAGGACCCACTATGTCTCTATTAATAACAGTCGCGACCCAAATTGTTGAAGTTTGCTGTTCAGAAAAACAAATTAAGGTGTATTTAGATGTAGTCTCAGCACACTTTGATACAAATTAGGAAAATTTTGGCTTCTTTTTTTTTGTTCATTTTTGTATATTTGGACGCTTTTGCCACTTTCTGGGCATATTTTGGCCCATTTTGACAGATTCTGAGCACATTTTGGTTCATTTTTGGGACGTTTTAGCATAAATTTCTCCAATTAGCTGGCAGAGCCAAATCTAGAGGTTAATAGTGGGCTGCTATTGGTGTCACAACCACGAAATATCCTGCTACTAAAAGCAAACTGTGTCATAAGAAGCACGTCCTTCAAAATAAAAGACTTTATACCACTACTTTTTGGGGGGGGCATGCTTCTGCGACCCTCTATAAATGGCTTTGCAACCCACTTTTGGGTCCCGACCCACCAGTTGAGAACTACTGTTTTAAAGGTCCCATGTGGCCTAAATACATTATTACTGTGTTCTGGGGTTGTTGGGTGTAAAGTAAAAGCTGTTAAGTGATGATAACGTTTACTTCTGCCATTTCTTAAGCCTAAATGACCTAAGATGTGTCCAAA
This sequence comes from Dascyllus trimaculatus, assembly GCA_024666655.1. Classification (NCBI taxonomy): domain Eukaryota; kingdom Metazoa; phylum Chordata; class Actinopteri; family Pomacentridae; genus Dascyllus; species Dascyllus trimaculatus. Next base: position 19,976,585 of record CM045446.1, read on the forward strand.
ATGATGCCCAGTATTACTCAAACTTGTTCAAACGACTTCAAAACTGTTCAATAGTACTCAAAACAGGTCACTATTGACGTGAAACTTGTCCAAATGACATGAAAACTGCCAAGAATGACCTGAAAACTGTCCAAAATTGCTTGAGACACGTTCAGAGTACCCAAATTTGTCCAAAATGCCTTAAGATTTGTCCACTGTGACATGAAATTGTCCAAAATGACGGTTTCACAAACGTTTTTACAGTTACATACACTGAAAACACAGGAAAAATGTGCTCACCTGTCTGGTTCTAGCTGCCTCCTCCACAGGTGAACTCACAAAATGGAGTCAATTAACGGGACGGAAACGCCACAGAGCTCATTTTTAACGGATACAACTCGATTTAAACGACTTTACACGGCGTCAATTACCAGCAGACTCACTACCAGAGCAAAACAAAACAAACCGTCTGTCAGCGACCAGCTCAAAACCGAGAACCTAACTGCACGAGGCACTCACCTGCTGCTGCGCCTCTGGTCGCGCGCTTCTCGGGCTGCGCGTGCGCCGTCACCAAACTAAAAGCAGAAATATTCGATTATCACACAAGAGCACACTTCACTGCTTATGTTTTTTGCTCCTTTTGCTCACTGTTGGGTTTAAATTCAGGAAAAGCAGAAGAGGACCAACTAATCAATCAATCGATCAATTAACCTGAATGTCTTGTGAAGAAATTTCCTGTCAGATAGTCAACTGAAATGTTCTGAATCACTTTTAACGACTGACTTAGGATACTAAAGTGCTGTAAAATTTAAATTTATTCAAGAAATGTTACATATTGGACTTGCAATATTTAGCTTTGGAGACTGTCGCTTTATTTATGTGTCATTCTTTTAATTCTTACACTTTCCAGCATTGTTAAAGTTTCTTTTTATCTGGTATAGTCATGTGTTCTTCCTTTATTGCAAATTGATTTTAAGTGTGTATGCATTTATGTCCGTCAGTGACACTGAAAATGAGGCTTCTCCATTAATGTGTTGTCTGAGGTTAAAAGTTTAAAGTTTAAATAAGTAAATTAATGCATAAAATGAGGATATGATCATTTATATTTGGCCATATTAACTCTTGTCCAAAATTACCTGAAAAATGTCAAAATTTAATTGAAAATTATCCAAAAAGACTGAAAAACAGTTACTTAGACCTGACCAAAGTGATTAAACTTTATAAAATCATATTCCAAAGCAGAACATATATTAAGTGAAAACAGGGTAGAAACCTGGAAGATCAACTTCTAAAACAATATTAAAATAAAATGCTAAAACACCAAGACCAATAAGAGCAAGCCCTTTGAAGTGTGTAAGTCGTAAGATTTTTCCTGAAAATGAGACAATAGAGGAGGAATATTCTATTGAACATACTTTTTTTGTACCTCAAACACATTTTTTCACCTTGACATTATTGGTTATTCCAAATAGATTGATTTAAAACTATCCAAATGTTCGAAATGTGAAAGTAAACACCACAATGAAGTGTTCAAACAGTGAAGGCAAGTAATTCCTTTCTGACGAGACTGAATTTAATCCACGTTATGAACACAAAGTTTGAATGATAGCGATGAAAATTGTCCAAAATGTCTAAAAATGACATAAAAGGTGACCAAAAATAATGCTTAAAATTGCTCAAACTTGTGCAAAATGTCTCCAAAACTGTCATTTTCTGGTTATAAACAAAGACCTTGAATGATATTGATACAAAAATATCCAAAATGGCCTAAAATGTGTCCAAAATAATGCCCAATATTACTCAAACTTGTACAAAATGGCTCAAAAATTGGACTCCAACAGAACTCAAAAATGGTTGATAATAACGTCCAATAATAATAATAATGATAACAGTGACAGTTGTAATTACATCCAAAAACTGCACAAAATGAATCAGAGTTTGTCCATTGTGCAAAAAAAAAAAAAGAATTTCCACAAGGACTTGAACTTGTCCAAAATGACTCACAAACTTTCTAGAACAACAAAATGTGTCCAAATTGACTTAAAGTTTGATCAATAAGACTCAACAAATAGGAGTCAGAAATTCTCCAAAGTGATTAAAATTGTCCAAAATGGCCAAAATATGCCCAATATTACTCAAACTTGTACAAAATGACTCCAAAACTGTTCAGTAGGACTCAGAATTGTTGATAATAATTTTTAATTTGGCCAAATGACACAAAACTGCCAAAAAAAACCCAAAACAAAACAAAGTCTCAAAACGTGTCCAGAGTGTCTCAAAATCTGTCTGGAAAATGTTCTGCAGCTCAGTGATTGACACAGTATAGATGTCCTTCTAAGGCTTGAAACCTTTAATGGGGGGAAGGGTTCTTGCTGAGATAATAAAAATAAAATGCATTTTACACAAAGCGGTAAAATAATGTTCTTTCGCTGTTATTTTATGATCTGTGCAGCCTGGACCTGACTGGAGATGCTGATGGGACACGACACCAGGAGCTCTGGAGCCTCGGGTCGTGACGGAGGAAGAGGAGGAGAGAACCCGGAAAACACGACTCCTGCTGCGTGGCGGGGGGAGGGGGGAGGTAGAGATGGCCCCTGAGTCCTGCAGGTCCCTGGGGTGCTGCTTCCTGGGACCCTGAGTTTAATGACTTTAATGGGACTCTCATTATCAGCGGGGTCTCCATGGAAACGATGCGTCACGACACACAGAAGCGGACGCGGGTCGCTATAAAAGCGGCTTCGGGGCGCGGACCGTCACTGAAGCTCACCGGACCCTGGTCTGTCTGCTGCCTAGGAACCGCTGAGCCAAACCCAGATGATCCACCAGAGTCCTCCGCTGCTGCTGCTGCCTGCACCGGATCTCACCAGGTGAGAAAAGCTACTCTAACGTGATGCAGCTATGACATGTTTTATAGATATATTTACATGTACTAGGACAGAATCTCTTCACTCCTCAACATAAGGCAGCCTGCAGGCTACATTCATTGTGTGCATATGAATTTGTATTAAATATTTAACCTAATATTTAAAAAAAAAAACTGACAACACATGTTTAGTATGGGGTTTATTGTCTATTTTACAGGTTCTGCTGAGTCATTAGGTGGCTTTTTAATAACATAATAAATTACTTTTGAAAAATCTGCAATTTTACAGAAGTTTTCCTTTTTATTTTACATATGTTTCTGCATGTTTATCAGTGCAATGGCATAAATAAAACTCTGTAGACTTACATTTTTCTTTTTATTACAACAATGCACACTTTAATTTATATGCTTGTACTTTTTCCACTTATGTTTGTATTTTTAGGACATTTTTTGTGTTTATCTATATATTTTTTGTACTGCTTAAATTTTGAAGACTTTGACTGGGAGCTGTAACATAAGCTATTTTTTCCTCGGGGCAGCAAGTGTGTTGCTATGAGCTAAATGTTGTTTTCTATGTGTCAGCAGAGATTCAGATCCATCCATCATGACGACACACAGAGCAACGCCATATGAGACCAACTACAGTGATGGTAGGTTGACTGGAATAGTCAGTTAGTTTTCCACTGTGTTTTTTATTGTTATGTGTCAGTTAAATCAGCATTTAATTTGAATAAATTCAAATTGTTTGTTTGGGTATTTGTTAAAATAATTGTTGGAAGTGATTATTTGATTATCAAAACACAGGCAGATTAGTTTTCTGTTGCTAAACTGATCGATTAAACAAGCTTTACACAAAAAGGATGTCAGTCTACGTATGACTTTACACAGATTCCTCATTGTTTTTAAATGTTTCATGCATCTTCAAATTTACAGTCAAGGAAGTGTTCGTAAAAACACACTGAAAATCTTTTGTTATTAGTAAATTCGTAAACGCGACAAAAGTGACAGGTTTTTCCGAATTAATGTGATTTTAAATTGCCAGTATTTTTACCTTACAATTTACTTTTACTTGTTATTTACTATTGTGATAACATTAGTAATATTTTTTTAAACTCAGGGTAATATAATTTACTGTATTTTTGCAAGACAGAGTGGAGAACTTTTATGATATCTAATTGTTTTTATGGAATGATTTAATTTTTCTTTAATTTTTTTTTCTTTGTTGATGTGTTACAATAATTTCTCTTCATGTGGTCCTGTGTGACAGTGGGGCTTCTCAGATTTGGTTTTCTGCACTTCAGCTGACTCCCCTCTCCTCTCTCTCCTGCCCCCTCAGGTTCTCGTCCTCGTGTTGTCCGTCGGATCTTCACCAACAGTCGGGAACGTTGGCGGCAGCAGAATGTCAATGGGGCGTTCGCTGAGCTGCGGCGTCTGATCCCCACCCACCCACCTGACAGGAAGCTAAGCAAGAACGAGATCCTGCGTCTCGCCCTCAAGTACATCAACTTTCTGGACACGCTGCTTACAGAGCAGGGCCTCAGAGTGGCCCCCCGAGGCCGGGCGGGGAGCCTGGAGGAGGAGGGGACTTTGTCCCCAAACTCCAGCTGTGAGAGTTCAGTGGAAGGAGATTCTGACTGCCTGGTGGAGGATCAGAGTCACGTTCAGTACTTCCAGTACAGCTGAGCAGATCCAGGAAGTTTCCCAGAGTTGAAAACCCACCTGATGTGAGTCGGGTCAGAGTGATGCCAATGGCACGTATTGTAAATCCAGGTTTTGGTGATTTTTTATTTCATTTGAAAGACTGTTTTGTCTCAGTCAGCTAATTCAGATTCAAACTCAGATATCAGCGTGAAATCTGAAACACTGAAGAAGCAGAAATCTTCATCATTTGTTGTATTTCTTCCATAAAATGACTCAAAATGTTCAGCAAAGTAACCGCCTAACTGAAGTGTTTCAACAAGGATGGAAGCTAGAGGCTTTATGCAGCAGACAGATTAATTATTGATCCAGATGGATAAAGGATCACAGAGGCTGCTAGAGGTCCCACTGCATTAAGAAATACTGGCATTGACATCTGTTTTAGCTTGTCAGTTAATGCAAATGTTTGGGGCAAAACTGAAGCTTGCCTTTCAGAATCACACATCCACAATCAAAATAAGGGAATTCTAGCTTTTTTAAGAATTTTAATATTTTTTAATGATTTTTCTTCAGGTTTAACAAGTAGTTCACACAGATTTCCATACAATTTTTATTAGACTTTCAGAATTCTGTAAATATATTATCAAGTGATTGAAAAATCTTGTGGGTTATTGAAGATGTACAGACAAAACATATAGATGAAGAACTCTGTAACTAAAAGGTGATAATAGGCTGTAGATCTCTCTGTCAGGCTGTATGTTGCGTCCGTTATGTCTTCAGTCAGACTGAAGCTGCTACAAACATGCAGAAGCAGCTTTACGTCCTTTAAAAAACACATATTGTTGTTATGGACCAAGACTGAGAGCAGCAGACGAAGTCATGTGATATTCACATTTATCAGCGCAGTCATTGTTTATGAATTATTAGACGTGTGTTTAATGTGTTGATCAGAAGGTGTGTATTGTGTTTCATACATTAATATGAAGTTCTGCCATCCAGCAGAAAAGCCAGTAACCAGATTCAGGTTCTTTCATATTAAAGGAACCTTTGGTGCTTTTATTGTTTTGACTCGCCTATCAAGGCCTTGTTCTTTGTGGTGTTAGAAACATTTTTGCTGTTAATTGATACTTGTACCTGTGCAAAAGTCTGATGTGCTGTGAGAATACAGATGAATAAAAATTGATACTTTTCTGTGAATTTATTACAACTTCTTTATCTGTTGGCATAAATAACACTAACAGTTTCATTTTCTCTAAATCAACCTTTAAGTGATGATTCTCATATTTATCTAGTGAATATGAACTCTTTTAGTGATTCTAGCTGTCTACCCACTTTTTGCTAACACTAGCTAATAACTTCGAACTCTTTATTCGGGGTTTCAGCTAACCCTAACCCTTAGCTATTTTAACAGCTCGACCACTTTTTAGCTAACAATTTTTACAGCTAGCCATATTTCTAGCTACTGATTTTCAACTATTTATTTCCAGTTCTGGCTAGCTATTTCAACATTTTTTCAATGAAGCCTAACTAAGAATTGCATTTGTGTAACTACTGTTAGCTCATCAATCCAATCAATTCTTTATCCACGCTTATTCCTCACAATTTTAGCTGTTTATCCACTTTCAGCTTACAGTTCAACTATTAATTTAACTATTGTAAATGCTGGTAACACATTTAGCTAATAATTTCCAGCTGTTTATTCCTCCAGCTAACAATTTTAGCTGTTTAACAATTTTAGCTGTTTATTCACGTTTAGCTAACAATTCTAACTGCTATTCATATATCTGGCTAACAGTTTCCCACTATTTATTCCCAATTCTGGTTAGCTTTTTCAAAAGTTCATTTATTATGTTTAGCTAACAATTTAATTTGTGTATCTATACTGTAAACTAATCATTTAATTGTTGATCCACACTTTTAGCTCACAATTTTAGCTGTTTATCTGCTTTTAGCCTAACAGCTTCAACTGTTAATCTACACTATTGGCTACCGTTTCAACTGCTGGCGCTGCTGATGCTGTGGATACACGCTGTTTAAACCCACCAAACAAAAGCTGAAAAATAAAAATTTAAATCCTTGTGCAGGTTTTAAGGCTACCAAATGTTGTGGCATGATCCATTATAGGGGGAAGGTGTTGCTCTTTGACAAAAAACTTTAAATTGGTGTTAAAGCAGAAGGACAAGGCTTTAATAAAAGACGCAAATAATTATAAACCCCCGTTGATTCAGCTGAACCTTTTCTTCAAAAAGGGAAAAAAACACTAACTAAAGCTGTAGCCTCACAGCAAGTCGCTACCTCCTCTCTTCCTCTACTCCATTACAGACCTTATAGTCTTCAGTCTCTCCTGCATTGACATATCATCTGTCATCTGGGATGAGTAAGGAGAACAATAATTACAGTAAAACATGCATAAATACAAACAATATCACCTGGTTTCTGACATACACCTAAGATATGGACTCATATAAACAGACTGTGCATTCATGTTTAATAGGATGTCAGTCACGACAAAAGCCGTCCTACCATCCTCCCCACGACCCCTGCCAAGTTTGCTAAACCTGGCTTCATCATCTCTGATTAGCAGTTAATTTCCAGGCAACACAGGCAGAACCAGAGCAGAAAAATAGGCAAAACAGCACTAAACCAACAGTCCAATCAACCAGCCAACCTTATAATTCCATAGTTTTTAAATAAACAAATGAAACTAATATTCTGATGAACAATCAAATACATCACTGATAGAGCGTAGCGAAAAGGGGAAAGGAAGAACCCTTTTCACACCATAGATACCAAATCTATCGAGCTCAATGTCAGAGAACTAAAATTAAAAAATGATGCACATCTGGAATAATTCCATGACGGTTATCAAAACAGGAAAAGGTGACATTCCATAAAACTTGTATTTGACATTAAAGTAGTCATGCATGGGCTGCACTCACTCCCTCATCTCTTGAAACACTCAGTTTATTAATGCAAGCACTTTATATTGTGTCAATAGAAAATATTACGTTACTATAACTTGGAATAAATCAACAGAAGCAAATAGTGTAAGCTGAATTCAATGCCTAAACTTAAGAAATAAAGCTAAACTGCCACAAACACTTATTGCCTTTAAATTTTTCCCAACACATTCTTTGTTTTCCTGTCCACTACTGTTCAGTAGGGAGACACAACAAAAGCGATTGTGGGAGGTCACAGTGGGGGTGGGAGGGATGGGAACTGTCACTGTAACAAGCCAAAGATGAGTGGGCGTGGGGCTGATGACTGATAAACATCTCAGCCAATCAGACAGCCCCGAGAGAGAGCGCTGACAATAACAACAACACAACAGGTCCCAGAGGAGCTGAGGGGGCGTGTTTCAATTAGAGAGAGCTGAGAGTGTGTGAGTGTGAGATGCTGGTTAGTCCTCAGTTCCCACCTCTGTCTTCACACTTTCAGCTGGTTTATCTGATGTGGGCTCCGATTCATTATCCTATTAAGTCTCTTTTGATATCGCAAAGCTGACTCACAGATTACCATGGTAACTGTGTCAGACAGGGTTGAGGTCAGGTGATGGTGAAGGAAAGGTTATGACAGTCAGGGCCCCTTGGTGTCGAGGTGTGATCGGGCTCATTTTCCTTTTGCGGTATGAACTTTTCTCCACAAAGGTGCAAACCAGAAGTTGGAGTACATCTAAAGAATGGGGTGCTTAGCTTTTTATTTACTTTTTCTTATTCAGGGTGGAGTCGATTTGATGCAGGTGTCAAAAACAATGATCCTCTGATGGTGAGCTTATCTGATCCAATTTCCACAAGGTGTTTTAGAGCTCCATGCACTGCCCTCTTAGAAACCTTCAGTCCAGTCATGATGCGACACTGACAAAACTTGTCTTGTCTTGTCTGCTGAGAATAACAATCTAACTTCTGACACGTTAGTTGCCACGTTTGCCTCTATCGCAATGCTAATTAATGAGCAATGTTCTGAAACTGGATGTACAACTGGTGAACAGTGGCTGCAGGCTGACTGAGTATCATCTGAACATGAACACCAAACAATATTTTTATATCAGAGCTTTCTTGGTTAATATCTCACTTATTATGAAGGCATGACAAACTTCTCATTATAGGTGATTTTAACATATGTGTCTTACTTATATGTTCCCTGTCTTACATGTTTTTACTGCTGCTCCACAGTTTAACACAGAGGAGGTGGCCCTATTATTCACACCTGTCAGACTGAACTGGACTCTGTCACCCCCTACAAAGGCAAAAAAATCAATTAGAAATTTTCAGCCATGGCTAAATAAACCCATCTGAGAATTAAAGAAAGAAAAAACATGTTTGCATGTATTTTATGAGATTCGGAAAGATGTGATGAAGATATACCTCAAGCAATGTTCAGATTTTTGTTCTGGGAAACTAATGTACTTCAGGGCATTTTTAGATTGACACCTCATTTGAATATGTAAGCATACATTTTAAGAAAACTTGAAATAAATATTTTGTCTTATTGTAAATAATAAACTAAGGAAGTTTTGTGATGATATCCATTTGTAAAAAAGGTATGCTACTCAACCTGCAGTGTCTCCCCTCAAAACCCAACATGAAAGAAGAAGCGAATGTCTGAATCTGTCATTATCTGGACCAGACTTGTATTAGGTGCAAATATACATAACTTTATGTCTATGGTGAAAGTATCTAAGAATACTTAGACAAGTTTACCACATGGTGTTTATATATAAAACAAAAAAAATCACTTTTTTGCAATTATCCTATGAGAGCTAATCTTTAAAATATAACCATCATGAATTAAATCAGTTCATTTTGATGCATTGATGACATTTTAGTCACACTGTAGAGGACGCAGTCGCTTTTTGGTGGACGATCACTCTTTGGCACAACACGTGCAACGTCAGCTTTCACTGATTGGTTAAGGGTGAAGTAACCCCGCCACCCCAGATCCTATTGGCTGTCGTAAGCAATATCCCGCCCATTTCTGAATTCCACGGCAGGAATCTCTTCCCATTGGTCCATCAGGTCAGAGAGCAGAGAACAACAAACAAGATAGGGTGAAGACCGTCGGGATGGATGCAGGTAAACGAGATTTTACAGCAAAATACCATTTCTTTCTCTCTCTCAGCAAGCTAGTCTAGCTGCAAAATAATCGTAGTATCGCCATTCAGTGCCAGGCAGCAGTTCTCCCGCTCTGTCACGAAAGGATCGCCAACGGCATCTGCCAGAGCAACACAGACCCGTCTTGTAGCCTCAGTGACGTTAGCCTGCTAAAGTGATGACTAAAGCTAACTGCTAACCAACGTTAGCTTGCTGTTATTGCTAAATGTGCAGGATTCCCCGCTTTGACAGTTTGCTTTACCGCCGTATAACTTCGAACACGGAGTCCAGAAGTCATTGGTGTTAATGTCATGTGTTTCCGTGGAGTTTTGATCTTAAAAATTTTTCTTATGTCTTTCCTTTGACTGTTTATGCCAACATTATGCTACCGCCCAAGATGAGCATCCCAGTCGATGCACTGTCACCCTCACATCAGTTATTCGGCTACTGTTAGCACCGGGAATGCTGTTAGCTGTGAGGGTTTTATGGCTCACAGAAAGACTCATGTAGTTGGAACAATAGAAAACAGGCTTGTTTAAACATTTGTTTCTCTTACGACTGTAAACACTCCCCTTTTTTCTTTTGTTTTGAACCTGTAAATCACTGTGTCCAAGCTAACTAACCACCAGCTGACAACTAGCCAGTCAAGTTTTTGTGTGTGTTAGTCATCTGGATAACGTTGCATGATTGCAGACACCTTAGAAGCCCGTTTTGTAACTTTATATCAGTGTAATTTCAGGACATTCTCCTTTATATATACGTTAAGCCAAAATAAGAGGAACTTACACCTTTAACGGTGTTCATCATCTTTGTACCTATTTTTTGGCTATTGAGTCCACTGTTGTTGTTTTTATAATATTTTTATTACACAATTCACTATAGTCCATCAATGTTAGAGGATACATAGGATTGTATATTACATATAATAAGTAAAGGTTAGTCACTGGTGCAGACAATATGTGCTGACTTTAGCTAGGTTGGTTTTAAACACTGTAAAGCTTCTCTAATGTTTGTGGCTATAGAATTCCACTTCCCCACCAAAGACTGTCTCTTTGAACTGCAGTCACCTCTAGTAGATGGTCTCGTTCCACCAGCACTACCACTGCCTGGACAGGACAGATGACCTGTCAGAGGAGAGGGTGTGAGATTAGTAATAATTTTAAAGACCAGGTATGCATCAAAGTAAAATAAAGTTACCAAAGCTGAGGAAATTATATTTTCTAATATTTTTTAAAGATTTCAGAGATGATGATCTCTTGGTTTTTCATCCAGCATGTTAAGTATTTGTTTACAGAGTGAGTACACAGGCTTGAGTGTCATCATACCTGCCGGTGAACAGGTTGTAATGCAGTAAGACAAGTGGGGAAAAAGCACAGTGTGTACAAAGAGCTTTGCAGTGCACAAGCACAACTGGTGCCTGTTTCCAGCTGTGTTAAAAGCATACAAATAATGATTGTTACTGTGATTGCACACTGTGTTACACTTTGGATTTCCTGTTGTACTCAAAGTAATTTTCACTTTAAAGTTGGACAGCACAAACTGGACTGTGCTCTGCATGTTTGTTATTGACTTGCACCTGAGGGTGTTTAGATTCTCCTTAAATCAGTAGGGAGAGCTTTGGGAAGAATTACTGGAAACAATCGAAACCTGAAGGATATGAGTGGTCATGTATACTTTAAACAAACTTTTTCAAGCTTGTTTTTGTCCTGTGTTTGATTATAGAGATCCAGGTCAGACCTGAGAAATAGCTGTGTGTTTGAATCAGTGCAAAATATAGAAGAAAGTACAAGCATTAGTGTATTATTTTTGTAGTTCTTGCTTTTATGTGTGTATTACTGGATGATGATGTGGAATTGACAAGTTTAGCATGAAATTTAAAAACAAAGAAATAAATACTTTGGTTTTGTCAGTTTGTTATGTATGTTAACATTTTTGTGTCGACCACTTACCCTTGTGAAAATACTTCTTTCATAGTTCAGGAAGAGTGTTTTACTATAGCCCTGATGATGTGATTCATTTACAGATTTATACCAGAAAGTGCAGGAGCCAGTGTTTTTTAGAGACTGATTCGTGCCGTAGTCTGCTGTAACAAATTATTTGAACTTTTTTTTACAGTCAGTTTCTCAAAAATCATTGTACAATATGGAAGTCCTATAATTAATCACTGTAATTCCCCTTTAAAGATGAAGGGCTATTCAAGGTTTTTGCCTTGCAGGGCTTGCTTTATTTCACCTTGAAATGTATTTTGCAGGAACTTGATACTTAATCAGTCCCAAAGAAAAGTCTTCACTTGCATTTTAAAGGTCTTCATCTTCATTTAAAGAAACAGGTACTTGTAATGCTTGACAATCTTTTAAGATGGCCGTAGGTAAAATGTCCTTTTTGGAAGTTACTGAGAATATGTTCAAGCCACTAATGGATGCTCCATTTTAACTCCCTGGCAGATAGCTTCACTTTTATCAGTAGCATCAAGTAGCCAGTAGTTAACAACAACAATACAGGCAATAACTACAATGTACTTTGCCCCCTTATTTTGCCATGAACTTACAGTTGTTTTCTTTTGCAGCTACCTTGACATACGACACACTTCGCTTTGGAGAATTTGAAGATTTTCCTGAGACCTCAGAGCCTGTGTGGATCTTGGGGAAACAATACAATGCACTCACAGGTGGGAATTCAGAAAATGTAGTTGGCAAAATCTTGTTGAATGAGTAAATTAAAGAATCAGATAAACAATACAGCCAGCATATGGTATGTATCATTTTTTTGTATGTTGTAACACGATGATTTCCTCATATAGAGAAAGATGACATTTTATCAGACGTCACTTCACGACTGTGGTTCACATACAGAAAAAACTTCCCACCAATTGGTGAGTTGACACAACAAATGTGTGTTTAGTTGAGGTTCTGAGTTTTGAGTCATCTCAGTTTCACTTCTAGTTACAAAAGGGGAAATCAGAAATTATTCTTGAATGTCTTACAGGAGGCACAGGACCAACATCAGACACAGGGTGGGGATGTATGTTACGGTGTGGCCAGATGATCCTCGGTGAGGCTTTGGTGTGTAGACATTTAGGCAGAGGTAAGACAACTTTAGGACACTAAAGTAGGTTTAAAATCTGCATTCTGTGCATGTGTAAATACAGAAACCAGATTGTATCACTGAGTGGCACTAACAGCTCTTCTCCAGTGAGTAGACTGTACCAAACAGAGCTTGTTTTAGACAGACTTGATAACTGGCTTATTGTTTTCAGACTGGAGATGGGCCAAAGGCCACAAACAAAGAGAAGAGTACATCAGTATTCTCAATGCCTTCATTGACAAAAAAGACAGCTATTATTCCATCCATCAAATTGGTGAGTAGTCACTGTCAAGTCCTTCAAATTATATCAAGGGCTCACTGGGGTAGCCCTGGAAGAGTTTGCATAAAATTCTTCTTTTGTTCCCAAATGCTGCAGCCCAAATGGGAGTCGGAGAGGGAAAGCCTATAGGCCAGTGGTATGGACCAAACACAGTCGCCCAGGTTCTAAAGTAAGTACTGGAAAGTAGCAGAGAGTTCCATTTATTTCTACCCTTTTGGTTTTACAGCACAACTAATCCTTGTTTTTATTATCAGTTGCTGTATTGATTGTTTTTGCATGTAATTGTGAAATCTAACTAACAAAGCAAATCCTCACATTTAGAAAAATGGAACTGCTATATTATTGGCATTGGTAAGAAATAAAGCTGGTCTGTGGAGCTTTCGTGTGAACAAACAACAGTTATGTTCCTGTTGTTTTTAAGCTAAAAAGTAATGTGGGTCTAGAAAATGTTTTGAATGCAATTATTTCTCTCAAGACATTCATAAAGCATTTTTTCAGTATCTCAAGTCGTGCAGTATTTACATCCGTCTTTGTTAGCTAGCAGTTTTGTTTTTCACTAAATTTGCAAGCACATGGCTACTTTTCTTAGCACGTTACCACTGCCAGGGCTTGAAGCAACGACATTTTCCGTGCCCGAAATGGGTTTGTGGATCGAAGAAGAAATAGAGAGAAGCAGAATTGACAAAATGAAGACATTAATCAACTAAAAATTAACATGTTTATTCCTCCAATAAATACAATTTTTGTAAAATGACAAAATGTGAAAAACAAATGGAAACAATTAGGTGCCCGGTCTATTGCCTGATTAGTTTGGGATTGTAAATGTTTATAGGTTTAAGATGAACTGTAGGTCACAAGTCAGATGGATGGCCGTAGCACATATCGCAGCCTGTTTCGGAAAGACAAGAACTCAAAAAATTTTCATTTCTAAATGTGAAAATTGACATTACCTTAAAGAGTCCACCCGTTGGGGGGAAAAAAGCATTATCTACTAAGATTTATAGGCTGACTGTTGACAAAACGACTGACAGATTAGTCCAAAAGATCACAGTAATGACATGAAATCAAAGCAAATAGCCTATTCGTTGCAGTGCTTTTTTGAAGTAGCATGGACATGAGCATTACAGGACTGACATTTAGCTAACCACAGTGTAAACAAATATATTATTCATAAAGTACATCTGTTAATATATACTATAGTATTATATGTGGCTGCATTTTCAAGAAGCTTCAATCAAAAGCAACTGGACTTCAAGGGCTTCAAAAACCAAAAAGAGAAGTTCAGTTTCATTTTTCCAGGAGCTCTGAAGTGTCATGTCCTGAATGACTGAGAATCTACAAAGACGTATGGCTGCATATGCACACAAATAGCCATAATACTGCTGCATGACAGTTTAAAAAAATTAATCTAAAACTGCACTCAGACCCACATCTTTATACTAAGCACTACTGTCAGTTACAAGGTGATAAATCTGATTTATTTTGTTTTAGAATTATACAGAAAAAAACAGGACCCACTAATAGAAACATGCTGTGTATCACAACTTATTGGCAAAACTGCATAGGGTAGCTTTTGTCAACTGTCACAGTTGTTGATAAAGTACACATTACTTTAACATAATTTTATAGAATTTTATGTCTATGACTTTAATTCATGTTTTAACTTTGCCCACAAATATTACAACTGCTGTCATAACAAGGACACTTGAAAAGTATATTAGGATGAAAAGCAAAGTTTTATCTAGTCTAAAAAGAAATTTTGTTACACTGGCTTACAAACAGGAATCTGCTGAGTAAGACATTCAATCAGTGAGCGAGACAAACAGTGTGTAGCACTTTGTTGTTTAGACATTGCATTGTCTTGTTTTTCCACTAACCACATGTTATCAACCTCGTGTCAAACAGTTAAACACAGATAAGATAGGTTCATAAACACTATGAAGAGGTATTTTAGCTTGGTCATATTGAGATGTGTGACTGTATTGTGATGTTTGACTTTCAGAAAGCTGGCAGTGTTTGATACGTGGAGCAGATTAGTTGTACATGTGGCGATGGACAACACAGTGGTCATCGAGGAGATCAGTGAGTGCAGCTGTGTTGCAGCTTTGTTCTTTCAGAGTTTTTTCCTGTTTTCTTTGATTAGCATAAACAGTTTAAATGTCACTCCAGGATAAACTGGGCTGTGCAGAGGTTGTTTACACGGGAAGTATTTTGACTAAATCTTACTGTTGTTACAGATAAAAACATGTATGAATTAATGTGAGAAAGTGAATTCACCCAAAGACAGTATTACAGTACGTTTCAATTTGCTGGTATTAAAAGGTCTTTAAGTATAAAGCCTCCAGCATGTGACTAAGACACCAAGTCACTGAGCTCGTGTTTCTCAGTTCTCTCTTATTTAAGCCGACAGCCTTCCCTAATGTGAATCTGATACAGTGTCATTTTCCTTAACACAGACTACAAACCTAAAATATGTATTGACACTACAAACTGTTAGTAATTACAGATGTGTGTTTGTGTTTTTGTCATCATTTTTTCACTGCAGAGCGTCTTTGTATGCCCTGGCTGGATGTTGCAGGAGCCTGTGGTGAATCAGAGGGGATGGCGGAGCTCAATGGCTGCCTGGAGGGAGCATGTGCCCTGGCTGAGGAGGAGACGGCTCTCTGGAAGCCCCTGGTTCTGCTCATCCCCCTCAGGCTGGGCCTGAGCGATATAAATGAGGCCTACATCGAAACCCTCAAGGTGAGAAACTTCAGCATGTACATTCATATTCTATATGACTAATTTCTCTTTCTTAAAAGCTTTCTGTGGGTGTTAGTGGCCATTGTATTCTTGTATGTATCAAGCTTCAGTCAGATAACTACAAATAACACTGATTATAGATAAAATATGCAATGTTTTGCCAATTCATTACAAATCTCAAATTTGTACTTCACTGCCAAACTATAGTTTTTGAGATTAGCCCTTCACTCACCCAGAATTTGTCCTTACTTTGGGAAAATAACCCATCACAATTTATAACTACTGTAGTGTTCACTGTACTGTGTGTACTGTATGGAATCCAGGTGCTGCCTGGCAGGCAGACTTGGATTCATTTTGTTTCAGTATGTTTTCTCAATGTTGGCCAGTAGCCTTGCTACAAGTAGCAGCATTAACAGTTTACATTTATCAGTAACATAGTGATAACGGCGCTGTTTTCTGAATCAAATAGCTTTTCAGTTGCTCTTTAACAGTACAGGTGGTTTGGTTGCATCCCCACAAGCTAGATTTTCCCAAGCATTTCTGAAGTAACAAGCACGATGGAGCTTTCAGTGCAGTCTGAAATAAAACTAAGGATTAGTGCATGATTACAGCCAACATACAGACATATATGCGTAGCACATACCATCAAATACCAGTACTTAGTGCAGTCTGCTAGCACCAGCTAGCAGCTTGTCAACAGCTAACTATGAGATAGCTCCCTGGTTTTCACTTTCTGTCGGCAGAAAATTAAATATAGTTTAAACAATTTCCTCTGGTATAATAAACTATGAACATTTGCTACGTTGGTGTTGCTACGCTTGGTACATTTCTTTTGGGGTAGCTTCAGTTTAGTGAAGCTTCATTTAATATAGAGTATCTCGTAGTTTAGCCCAAGTGGCTGAAATCTCTAACAAAATTAAAGTAGAAAGAAAAGGTGGGGGTGTTGTGCTAGAAAGAAGGACTTTGTCAAACCTCCGTAGCCCTCTCTGCTTGAGGCTTCAGGCTACATTAGCTGCTAATTAGCATACCACTTCCAAACTCTGTCCAGGCTATAAGATCTTCAGCTAAATCTGTGGGGAGGATTGTGATCCACACAGTGGATCATGATTTTACCACAAAAGGTTGTTATAATATCTTTTGTCCAGGTTAAAAATAAGGCAAATTCACTCACAGCTGGGGTGAAATAAGCTGTCTTATCTCTTTTCACAGCAATGCTTCATGCTCCCTCAGTCCTTGGGTGTTATTGGGGGAAAACCCAACAGTGCCCATTACTTCATTGGTTATGTCGGTATGTCTAGTCTCTGTGAAACACAGTTCATACTCATCATGTGGTTGTTCTTTTATGACCTTCATCAACAGAGCAGTGTGGTTCTGAACACATCTCTTTGTTGCCAGGAGAGGAGCTCATTTATTTAGACCCACACACCACACAGCCTGCAGTGGAGCCATGTGAAGACGGTCAGGTCCCCGATGAGACGTACCATTGTCAGCACCCGCCCTGTCGCATGCACATCTGTGAACTGGACCCTTCCATCGCAGCGGTAGGGAGGGTTTTATAGCGCAGAGCTTTCGTATCTCAAACTAAAGCCCACTGTTAAACATGAATGTGAGAAGGCTGAAAACTTTTTACAGTAACTCAGATGTTCCACAGCTGATTGTTTTCTGGTGTCTGCCAGGGTTTCTTCTGCAGAACAGAGGACGAGTTTGACGACTGGTGTATGCGCATAAGAAGGGTATGTGTCTGAATAATGGTCTTTTTTGCTCCCTTGACTTGACTATTGCACTTTACCTTCTGAACACCCATCAATCTGTTTCTTTGCCCATCCCCTTTTTACTCACTGTGGGCTCATTTTTCACTGCAATATAAAGTCCAGCACCTCTGTGGAAACAGTAAAACCATGACTAGAAGTAGAGAGAACTCAAAAATGCTTTGTGTTCAGCGTTACAAAGTTATCATGCTATAAATATTAAAAAACTAAATAAATTTCTTTAATTGTTCATTTCACAAAAAAAATGAAATCAATTTGTATGCAAGTATATACCCACAGGTTTTACCAATGCTGGAAAAAATGGGAGCTCCACATGCTATAGAAAGACTATTTAACTGGACCTATTAACTTCTTTTTAAATCTCTACAAGCTTGTCATTTTTCAGACTATTCAAGTGACTATTGATTGTAGTTTAGTCAGTCATGGCTTCTCAGATGTGCTGATTTTTTATTTATTTTTTGACAGAATTCGATTCAAACTCTAATTCATTAAATGACGTGTGAAGAATAGATTCATTTTAATGAATCATCATGATTTTAAGCTGAAAATTGGGTCATTTTACCAACAGAACGGCACTTCACACAATTCAAAAACCATAAGAAAGCTGAAAAACATAGCATCCCTTTCAAACCTGCTGATGTGTTCTGGGGTTCAGAGGGTTAAGTAAAGCATCACTTTGTATTTTGGGAATCTGTACATCAGAAAACGTTTGTCCTTTCTTCTAGCTGTCCTGCAACAAATGGGGTCTGCCCATGTTTGAACTAGTAGACAGTCAGCCCTCTCACATGGTCAGCGTGGATGCTCTAAACCTAACTCCTGGTAAATGAACTGCATATGTTTTGTAAAACATATTCCAAAAATACAGGTAAGCTTTATAAATGTTAAATTATTTTAAATTCCCTTCACAGATTTTTCAGACTCGGACAGGTTGGAGCGGTTCTTCGATTCAGAAGACGAGGAGTTTGAGATCCTTTCCCTGTGAGGAACATAATGAACAATGCTTTACTGTTCTCGGCAGTAGGCGAGAGATTCTCTGTATCTTCTCTGTATCAGAAGGGAAGCCTGAGGGGATGAACATTAACTGGAGACCTCTTGAGCCAGTTCAGCTCCAATGGTGTCGCGCAGCGTTCTTCTCAACAGCCTCAGAATGCTCTCTATCTAACACTGAGACCGCCCGGTGGAAGCTGTAGCAGGAGCTCAGGATAAAATTCTGTATGCACATCTTCACATACATGTGTTTCCATTTGAGTCTTAACACTTTAAATGTTTATTCTGAAGTGATATGGTGCCTTTCCCTGACTCCATAAGTAAAATTGCCATAACAGTTTTATGTTGTATAGATACACAATGGTTCATGATGCCCATGGCTTACGCGGTTTGTCACTAATAACTGAAGTCTGTAACAGCCTGTAATGAAAACCAAATTTAGTAAAATCTGAAGTTGTATTAGTTGTTCATGCAAAGTATCCTTGCCAAGTCTACACATATACATAAGTTCATTTGAAGATTATTTATTTAATCAAAACAATATATAGGCAGGCGACAGAACAATAGACATGTAAGAGGATTAAAAAGTCAAAATAAAATCAGAATCTAATATTTGACAGTTGCATATCTCTCTTCAATTTTAAGAAACTGTGATATGATATTTGACCAATAGCCAAGTCACTTCTTAAAGTAAAGACGGGGTTAAAATGAAGTGTCTGGTGTGCAGAGCAGTTATTTAGTAACTGTAGTTCTAATATGACGTGTTCAGGTTCACTTCCAAAGTTCTCCAAGCGGCTGGTTCTGAGCTGTGTTGACGGCATTAAGGCTGTGGTCCATTATGTTGTTGTGCACTCCCTCAATGTTCTGTGACGCATCAATTACCTAAGACACACAATTTAAATTGTTAGTTTAATATTATTGATTTAAATGATCAGTGGAAGTAACCTTTAATCAGGACTGTCCTCATACCTGCCAGTTTACTGAAGGATCCTTCATCAGCTCTTCAAACTTCTTTTGAACTGCTCTTTGGAAAACACTCGTCTCATATCGTTCTTCCCCAAACTGACCTCTGAGAGCTGCATCAGACGGGCTCAGCTGCAGGAACATAACAAGGTCGGGCTTCGGCAGTCCCACATCAGGTTTCATGCACCAGTCGAGGCAGAAACCCTGGAGAAGAAAAGAACCTCAAGCTATCAAGCCTCAACCGCATGTAATAAAACCGACTGATGAATGCAGCATTTGAAAGGCAAAAGAAACAGACTCACCGGCTTAGCACTGGTGAAAGCAGCTCCAGAGAAGGCGTACCTGTCTACAACCAGAGTGATGCCCTGTTCCAGCTTCTTCTTCATGGAAGGCCTGTGGGTTAGTACAATTTCTATTATACTGCATGAGAAAACTTGGTATATACAGACAAGAGAAAACCTGTCAAGCTACTTCTTTTCTCAAGACTGGTTTTGAATCATTGTTTGCACAGTCCACTACATGGATTTATGTATTTTTAAATGATTGACAGGTCTATTTTTTTTCATTATCAATGAGTCTCATAAAAAAAACACCAAAACCAGCAATGTTTTTTGAGTTTGTTCTTTTGATATGCTCCAACTTCCTCAGCCAATCTATGCCTCAAGACTCATTACCCCCTATAAAACAAATCACAATTTTGAAAAAGGTAAAGTTCCTAAAACAGCTGGGTACTGGAGTTGTAATAAACGTTATTTAAACAGGACGAGAGAGTGCCAAAAATTCCTCAATGTAGAAGAAACCCTGGTAAACACAAATACTGTTTTCTGCTGTGCATCAATACACGGTTAGTTCTTTACCATTTAATGTACCATGATAATGCATTCTTGTGTTTCTGGACTACAGTGAAGCTTTAGGGCACATAGGAATATGTTATATTTGGTTTTAAGCACAGACAAACTTGTTAACAGGATCTATTCACTGATAATTTTGGTTTTTCTACTTTATTTGTTGAAAATTACACAATGTCACAACACTCAACATTTAAGATGTTATTGTATTAACATTTTGTGAGACTTCCATTTTTTTATTTACTCCTTTTAAAGTCACAAGCTCAAAGATCTCCATTTTGTTGTCTTTTGTGTCCCCTGTGGTGAGAAGTGGTAATTGCAGCTGTGCTTTGGAACCACAGATACGACCAGTGTCGACTGTGTAACGCAGGGGTGCTCAATCCTGGTCCTCGAGAGCCCCTATCCAGCATGTTTTAGATGTTTCCCTCTTCCAACACACCTGATTCAAATGATCAGGATCGTTATCAGGCTTCTGCAGAGCTTGATGATGAGCTCATCATTTGAATCAGGTGTGTTGGAAGAGGGAAACGTCAAAAACATGCTGGATAGGGGCTCTCGAGGACCAGGATTGAGCACCCCTGGTGTAACGCCTCCATAACAATTCCAGGTCACCCCACAGACGAAACCGAAAAGGGACAATCTCTAGATGTCTTGTTCTTTTGATCAACAGTGCCAAAGAAAAGTTATTTGATTGTTGAAAAAATGCTGATTAATTTTCTCTCAGTCAACCAATAAATTATTTTTAAGTTTCACTTTCAGTCAGTAATTCATAAAAAATGTTCCAGGTACTGGGTAAGAAGAGTTCAAATGCACCACCAAAAATAAAACTGTATTTACGTTTTCAAAACCTGGAAAATAGACCCACACCTTTCTGCCTGGCTGGATACCACTAGGAATTAGTCTGACAAGTAAGACCTTGAGTAAGATCTCATTTTGTCAGCCAAATCCCTGTGATTTTTAAGGTGCGTCACTGCCAGGTGCACTCAGGTTAAACGAGTTGGGTAAAGTATTTAATTGTGATTTTTCTGACTGATATTGTGATTTGAGTTCTAACATATTTTTTCAGGTCATACTTCAGTAAAATATTCACCGTATAACAGGTTTAAAACACATTAAAACCATTATCACATTAGAATTTGTAAAATCACATGCAAGAATGTAAGCACTGGGTCAGACAGCCTGCATGATGTATATCCTACTGCAACAAACTGCAGCCTTTGCGATTTGCTAATTGCACAGGAATGTTACAAAATGACCTGCTACAAAACTGTCACGGGAACATGTCTTCTTGTGATTTCGGTGAGATGACCATTACAGTTCTGCCTACACCTGACTGAGTCATTCTTCTTGGTAAGTACTTAGCATATTTTATAGGAGACATCTTTCTACATGGTACATTTACAGATTTTCTAGCAGAGACTGCAAAGCAATCAGTTCCTGTTCAGTTCCCTCAAGTGGAATGCAGTCGTTAGGCATCAGTTATTAAAGGCTTTTCCTGCTTTGTCAGATGCCTTCAAAGAAAATGTCTATTTATTTTTAAACACTACTTTCCTTTAAATAATACTCAAAGCAGACTTTGAATATCGTATTTTTTCACAGTGTATACATGAAATGCAGCACTGGACTGTTACACATCAAAGTAAGAGACTTACACCATCTCCCAGCGGTTTGCAGAGAACAGAAGATGCACCGTATGGTCCTCCAGTTCACTCTTCTTCTCCAGGTAGGCGCTGATCAGCTGTCCGATCGTTGTAGTTCTGTCTGCACCGAGAAATCACACGACAGCAGATTATAATAATGGAGGACAGTTTTGGAAAGCCATTCAAAGTGACAAACAAAACCGCGGCTCACCGGGAAATCTCATCATCTCTGCGGGTCGACCGCTTTGCTGCAGTGCCTGAACCAGCTTCTTACACTGGGTCGTTTTTCCGGCCTTATCCACCCCCTCCAACACAATGAGAGCTCCTCGTTTACACGCCATTACTGTCCACTGTCTGTCAGCAATGCCGTGTAGTTGTCAGAGAGCCGGACGGCTTTCACTGAAGCTAAATCTGGAACACGGCACTCAGGCTCTTATCAACTTTTGCGCGCCTTTTACTGAAGCAGAATGTCAACAAGGAAGTACAGTGACTGTTTCCGGTGACGTTCTTCGTTTTCCGGTGAAATTTGCGGCAGGCGGAACGTGGCAAATGGCATTGCTGCCCCCAAAAGTAATTTCTCGAACTGCATTGAATGAATTACTAGGATTCCTGCACAATAGAGAATATTAATTACATTTTTTATAGTTTGAAGATGTTCAGAATTTAGTTATTAATATCTATTTGAACACATTTTTGCACATAGCAATATAACTGAGCAACAACATACTGTAATTCAGAAACAGCATAAAAATGGGGAAAAATAAATTTATTCAAATATAATAAAAACTATAATTTAGATTTTTTATTTCAGTGAAGTAAAATATTTCATTATAATTCATTAATCTATTTTAAAACAACTTTTATACTGTTTCTGAATTATGTTTTTGCTCTGCTATATAGCTAAGCGCAGATTTCTCTAAAGTTGTTTCTTGGAACTTAGATTTGTGGCACAAATGTAGCCATTTTTAAAAGTAAGCTAAAGACAGCTATTTCGTCTACTGCTTTTAGTTAAACATTTATTTATAAAGTGAGGTCTAAACTGTCAGTACTTTTTTGCTTATTTTAAAGCAGAAAGGGATTATTTTCATGGAAAAAAACTTATGAATATGTAACTGTGATACACAGAGTTTGATTAAGGTTTTAATCAACAACTGGAGAAAGACTTTAACATTTCTATTAAATCCACTTAACAACTAGATAGATCCACAGTGCATAGATAATAATGTGCCTAGCGTATAATAAAGGAACAAATAGTTCTGATATTTTGTTGTATTTAAGATGGAAGGTAGTTGAGTTACAGTAATATGGACTAGTTTAAATAAGATTTTTCTCACCTTAGAATTTTGGATGCATTTAAAATGCAAAATTCTCAGAATAAAAAACATTTTTGACAGTGAGGCAGTGTTTTTTTCATTTGTTATTACATAAATTATATTTATTAAACAATAACGTGCTAACAATTTGTTCTGCGGTTCATACAGAAAATAATACCTTCTTAATTGTGGATTTGAACAGGAAACAAAAGCAATAGGATTTTTTCAGTATCACAAAAATGCCTCTGATATGAAAAACCACTGATTTCAGTTTGCTGGGAAGGGGGTTGGACATGGTTTGAAATTAATTTAATGTATAAAGGTGAATGGCTGTTTCGTCAGATCAGTTGTTTCTATGTGTTCATGTTAGATAGAGACATAAGAAATAACATTTTAACTAGAGATTTAGCTGCACAAGGACAATTACTAAGAAGAAGAATTTTTTTATTACACATCTTTATTGCCTGAATTTGATCTTTACAGTAGTAAATGTGTTAAACTTTGCTCCTGTGACAGTGTGTCAGAGCGTCTCTCAGTGCCGCCAGCACCATGTCAACGTTGGCCTTGCTGCTGTTACATCCCATCAGTCCCACACGCAGCACCTGAAAAGACCGACAGCAACAGGTACAGTTCACACAAGCAGAAACAAACAATGCTCAGCTGATAACTACTAATCACCGTCTTCTCTTACCAAACCAACCGATGGTCCGAGTCCTCCAGAAATTTCTAAGTTGTGTGTTTTCATGATGTAGCTCGTGATCTCTTTCCAGTCGTACCCATGAGGAGCAACAATCGTGGTAACTGTAGGCAGCCTGGCTCGCTGTAACAAACCATTTATCATTTTTTATTATGCAATAACTTCTTTTGTTAGGAATAACAGCTGCTTGATTAAAGCCAGTTTCCCTACAGATTATTCAGAAAAGTGCATAATTATTTTAAAACTCACTTTCTCCTTGACAAAAAGTTTGAGGCCCATGTTCTCCAGTCCAGCATGGAAATACTCCGCCACAGTTTGATGTCTTTCCCAACAATTCTCCAGACCCTTATTAACAAAATGACATATAAACACTATGGAACAGCTCATCATTTATGCATAATTTTCACATTGTCAGGGTTCTACTGAGGTACACAAGAATCTACTTTAATGCTCGTGTTTCCGTTAGGCTGTGCACTAAGCTAAATGCTAATGCTATGATAATATGCTAATTTTTAGTAGATCTAAGTTTACAGGGAGGACCAACCAGGATTTCAATGTCAATTTCTAGTTAAAAACCTGCATGATATTGAGTCTGAATGTCTAAGATCTCTTTTTGCTCTGCAGTTAAAACATCAAAGTGTAACAAAACACCATTTTGTTTAATTATCTTGCTAGTTTGTTCCACTATATTGTATACTGGTCAGTGTGATTGTATCTCTCCAAAGTCATATTGCACTGGAAGCCAAAATGTAGTCTATACAAAGATGTAACTTCAGCGCTTCTTATAGAATCTCATAAATATGGAATTATATGGGCTGTGCGCTGCCAAAAAGAAGCTTCCAGGACATCATAATGGGAGCAGTTGTAAGAAGTTGTGCTGACTGTTGTAAACCACATGTACAAATACTTAGTGGTTACAGCCTCACCTGCTCAGCCGGCAGAATGTGCCCTCTGCCCCTCCAATATGAGCAAAATAAGGATTTGTTTGGTATTTTGCAACAGCTGGTTTGCTCAAAAGCTTAGGATTTGGGTTTTCAATAACAGGGCCATCCTCAAGCTATTGTTCTTCTTATTGCTCTCTTTTGCTAGATCTTTTTTGTTTTGTTTTTGAGTCAACTCCAAGATGATGACAGCTATTATTTTGCACTAAGAGGATGATCATTTTCACTCTTTCAAATCCTGGTGAAATATGGTCTAAATGTGAACGTTAAATCAACATTTTTTTAATAGTCGGTCAACCAAACTTTCACTTTTAAACCTGTTTTGAATACCTTTTCACCAGTGGCCACAGTCATCTTACATTAGTATTTTCAATGGGAAAATGCTCAGTGGGTAGTTTGGTCATAAATATCAGTTTGTTAAATGAAATTCTGACGAGAGCTGCAGTAATCAGTTGATCATTTGATTGTTGTCAGCTATTAAATCAATCACTAGCTATTTTCATGATAGATTCATTGGTTTTTGTAATTTTTCAGGGGGAAAATGTCTAAATTGTCAAATTCCAGCTCTTTGAATTTGAGTATTTTCTGTTTTTTTTTACTCCTCTACGACAGTAAACTGAATATCTTTGCGTTGTGGACAAAATAGGACATTTAAAGATGTCGTCTTGGACTTCAAGGAACACAGATCAACATTTTTTGGCATTTTCTGATATTTTTTTTAGACCGAACTACTAATCTGTTAAACAACATAATCAGCCATGAGAATCATCATTAGTTGCAGCCCTGATTGTGAGCAAATGACGCCCACTATTAGAAGAGTCCGTAGAAAAGTCAGACAAGCAGTGAAGTCAGCGGGGTTTATCCTCTGATGAACATGAATGTGGGGGATCGAACAACAAACAGCAAAAACTAGATAGATTCGCACTTTTGCCCTTTTCTGACAAATATATCCTCGTCACAGAGGGGAATGCTGTATTTTTGTCACTTTACTCCTTTAAGCTTCAGGCTTATGCAAGATCAAAATGTTTAATTCCAACACATTTCCCACCTCTTCAGCAAGGACGGCCAAACTCTCCCTCAGAGAGTAAAAAGCAGTGACTGGACCTGTGTGGTGATATCTATAGATAGGACGGAAGAGGACAGAATGTCATTTTGCCAGTTTGCTAAAAATTTGATGACTGTTTGAAACGTGATCAGATCCTGTCTGCTAGGAAAAACTGTGTCTTACACTCTTGTCAGCTTGCCATCACATCCCCAGTAGTTTGCCAGCCAGCTCAAATCCAAGAAGAATGACACAGGCTTTGTCCTCCGGCTAAATATTTTTTGGCTGTGGACAAATTTAGCCTTAAATACACACGTTACACTTTTACATGCATGTATGTAAAGTAATGCAGTGTACAGTTCTCACCATGCTCTCTCACTGAAGGAAATTGGTGCTGTACCAGGAGGTGCATTCAGAACCTTTTGGGAGCCTGTGTACAGGATGTCTATTTCTGCATTCACACAAACAAACAAACAAAGTTTACATCAAAACAGCCAATGTGACATTAAATATTTCTGGAAACATCTGTCAGAATTTATCAGTAAACCTTGTTGGTCCATGTAGAGAGGGGTCCCTCCTATTGAAGCCACGGAGTCAACAAGAAACAGGCAGTTGTACCTGTAGGAAGAAATCAGAACACGTCTGCTATCATCTGTCTGTCTCCAGATACAGATGTGATGAGATGTGAACATCATGTCTTACTTATGGCACAGCTGTCCGATGCCGTCTAACGGATGCAAGACTCCTGTAGAAGACTCTCCATGTGCGAGGAAGAACAGCACCGGCTTGTGTCTGGATAAAGCCTGTGGTGAGACAACAGTAGGATGAAACAGCTGAAGCACCAACTGAGTTCACAACTGCAGTGTTGGGGAAACAATACCTTTTCAATGTCTGCGTTAGTGATGTAGCCACCAGGAGGCGCCACTACGGTGTTAACTCTGGCACCTGTTGGGTTGAAACACAGGGTGTTCTTGAATTGATTCAAGAACAATTTTAATCAACCAACCGCGCAAACATTTGCTGCACCTGATTGGACAAACGCTTCCCTTGTGGGCTGTCTCTATTTCAAACCAGATCAACATGGCAGTTTATAAGGAAACTTTCTGTTATATTAGAAAAATAGATCTTCCAAATGTGTTTTTGACAACATGTAAGGCAGGAAATTAGGCATCCAGCTGCTTAATCTGTCTTCATCGAGTGGACAATGGTTAGCTAAAAAGTTTGTCATGAGTTTCCACAAGCAGCGAGTTGCAGTGGATGCCCCTGACTTATTTTTTAAACATTATTTTTATGGCATTTTGATTTTGTTGATAGTGACAACTGAAGAGAAGAGGAGGATGACATGCAGCAAATTACAATGAGCGAGAATCAAACCCAGGATACTGCGCCAGATACTATGGCCCTTATACATGTAGCGCTAAAGCTACATAGCTGCCCCTGATTTGCATGATGTAGCCTCAACCCTTTATGCAAATGGCCAGTGAGATATCCCGTATCTTAAAAGCATTGCTACATCACTAAAATGCATTGTGCGGCTCCTTACCAAGACCATGAATGGGAAGCATTTAAATGACATTTACTGTGGACGTGTAGCATGAGAGGTATTTCTTTTCTCCTGTGCCACATTGCTTGATTTTTGTCCAAAGATTATAAGAACCTTATTATGACAAACATGGACATCCCAGGTTGTTTTTATCCTGTCTAAAATGCACCAATAATACCAACTGCATATAAATCCATGGCTGAAAAAAGTCCCCAACAAATGCACTGTTTACTCATGCTTTAGCATCTTCTTGCTGAACACAGCAGTGCCCACCTGCTTTAGAAAATCACACACATTGTAAATTTTGGTGTTTTCATTGGATTTGCCAGTTATAAAATATAGCTACCTATCCTCTCTGCCATATCTGCTGCTCGCTCCCCCCAGATACCATTCACGGCTACCAACACACTGTCTCCAGGTTCCACTGAGTTGAAGATGCCGCACTCCATAGCAGTGTGACCAGTGCCGCTCACAGCCAGAGTCATCTTGTTTTGAGTTTGGAACATGTATTGGATTCCACTTTTGATGTCATTCATTATCTGTAACATAAAATGAGGTAAATTTGGTAAAAATAGTAGAGAACAGGTTAGCTGCAGCCCAAATTTGTACAATTATGATGAGTTATAGATAGTTAATGGACTGATCAATCAATAATAGCTGTTTTCAAGAACAAAAAGGCAGAAGGTCTTAAGATGCAGCTTTTCAAATGTGAATATTTGTCTTTTTTTTCTGTCTTCTGTGGCCTTACCGCACCACTTACTGACATGTACTTAAACATTTTCCATGACAGTAATTTTGACATTAAACAATTGGTAAACACAGGCGGCATCAATCACACTAAAGGTGAAGTGTGTGTGATTCTGATCCAGTGCACTTTGTTTACAGTTCAGTGAATATTTCCTTACTTGCTGTCTGTTCTGGGTGGATGAAAAAATCGAGTGTTTGCATTCTGATTCTATAACAAACTAGGTGGTTCAGAATGATCCAACATTAACATTAATCTAGCGAGTCATGTGCACGTTTGACCTTGTGACTAAATATCAAGACTTTTCTATAGAACTGCAGACTCTAACTTCAACAATCACATGTAATATACTCATCACAGTGGTTAAAGCACAGGTAGAATCAGTGATGTCTGACTTCTGTTAAGGTTACGTCCGCCGCAGTTGTACATTTTCATTTTAAAGCAGTGTGTTGAAATGAAAACTTAAAACAAAAAGCTTTGCCCAGACAAGCATTTTAGAACTGTTTGATAAGTTCATAAACACACAACAAATGACCATTAACATACAGTGGGGCCGTGTGTGCTGGTGTGAACGTGATGCAGGGAGCTGGTCGCTTAATTGTTGAAAAAATGAACAGAAACAGCAACAGTAAAAGTTAAAGTCAGAGATTTTCTTGACAGCACAGCAGCCGCTAGCAGAGACAACAAGGTCGGCATCCATGTTGAATTAACGACTGTAGTTAAGTCTGACGTCTTTGTTTTCTTCACGCAGTAGGAGTGTGACGAATCAGAGAGTAACATATAACAGTAAGGGCTCAATCAGGAAGCAAAGACAGGTATCTGCATCATCATTTAAAAAGTCTTTATATCTGTACAGAGTTTTAAAGCTGAAATGGGTTCTGCAGCTACTCCCAAAGGCCTAACACTCTGGAGGAATGTGGATGCATAGCATAGCAGCAGTCATGCATATAAAACTAAAAACGTATTAGCGCAGATGTAGCCAAATGTACGAATATAATGAACCAGCATACACAAAGGCAAGGCCTCTAAGTGGAAGACAGGCATCATTAATACACCTTTGCTTTTTCTACTCTGACAAGTCAGAAAACATCTATGAAGGGTCTTATTCATGAAGATGTTATGCAACCATTAGTACCTAATGATCACAGCTTAATGCTTAACCCCAACCCTCATGTAACTGTAACCTTTAACCCAAGTCTTTAAACAGTCT
This sequence comes from Dascyllus trimaculatus, assembly GCA_024666655.1. Classification (NCBI taxonomy): domain Eukaryota; kingdom Metazoa; phylum Chordata; class Actinopteri; family Pomacentridae; genus Dascyllus; species Dascyllus trimaculatus. Next base: position 20,005,959 of record CM045446.1, read on the forward strand.
TTTTAAATAGTGATCTCCCCACTGTGTAGAACTGTCCCCACAACAGCGATTTCAAACGGTGATACAAACATTTGTATTAAATGAAATGCTAAGTTTTATTAAAAATGGCATTGCTTGGCTGCAGTTTAGCAGTTTTAATGGCTGGACGATTTATTTGGATCGTTCCATTGAGTACAAATATCAATAATATAGTGCAGAAATACCATGTTAAAAGTAAAAATCATGCACCTAAGATGTACTTTGGTTAAAACAGAGAAGTCTTGCATGTCGACAAAATATACAAACAGAATTATTTTCATCTGAAGTGGGATTCATTATGCAGACTTGGCCTTTTACGGTGTTTTCCTACTATAACCTGATTATTATTGATTTAGCTGGTGAAGGTGAAACTTGTTTAACTGTTAATATGCTCTTTGGTAGTTTAATCTAGATTTTTATTTAGTGGCAATATTGTTTGCATGCAAATAAAACGGCCAGCAAATACAGGAAATGCAGTGGTGTAAAATGTTGCATGAGTTCTTTAATGCCAGTCTCTGATCTGTGTTAAAGCTCCCTGAGTTACCTCCAATGTCTCTGGATGCATGTGTCCGATAACAGGATTGGCTCCAGCCTCCAAGATACGTGGAGGAACATTGGAAGGTCCCGGTCCAAACATATGACGACGAGGAACCAGCAGGGGTTTCTGCAGACATTTAGGTGGAGGCACAGAGAGAGACGGCATGTTCCCTGCAGCGTGACGAGCAAAGTAAAACCAGAACGGAGCTGTGGAAGCAGGTCAAGTAACGCCTGGGCTGAGCACACCCCTCCGTCTAACCAGTGAGGTCCTCAGGTCAGGAGTCTGTCACAACATTCCCTACTCTTGTCTCTTTCCTCTTCTGTTGACACGTTCTGTTGTCTGTGAGCTCAGGTAGCTTGATGCTTTCCCATTTTTTAAGATAAGGAAGTTACCTAGTATGTCCTCAAATGTTAATTATTGACTACTGACTCTTCAGAGTAGCAGACTTAACTGTTGCACTGCTACATTCTTGGCCCAATTGCAGTGTTTCGTTGCTGAACACATTATTTGAATTGCATTCTGTATCTCCATTAATGGAAATTTTTCAGTTCAATTCAAGTCTATTTATAGTCCCAACTCATAAATAGAGAAAAACTCAACAGTTCCCTCTTGGAGCAAATACCTGGTGTGAAAGACTCACTTCTAACTGGGAAAAACTCTTCAAAAGAACCAGACTCAGACCTTGTCCACGGGTTTTTGTAAAACCGAATATCCTGCCCCCTCCGTCTAGAAAAAAAAACCTTAAGTACACACCACCTCGTTTTTAGAAAAAAAATCATCCACACCTAAGCATATTAGACCTTTAGGTGGCAGTAGTTTGCCAAATCCTATCCAATCAGAGTAAGCTTCCGGTGTCTTCGACGGAGAACCTGCCTTGTACGTGGAATGGTAAAGTGATGGAAAATAACAGTCCTTAACGTCGTCCTTCGCCTGTGTCATTGAATGTGAAGCAGTATCTAGCCTTGTAAAAACAAGCAAGAAAAAAGCGCCTGTACAAGAAACAGTGCCAAAAACCTTGTGAGGGCATCCATACTGTTTCCAAATGTAAACACAGGTCACATATTTAACGTAAGAACACATTTTGTCACAGGCAGTGACGTTTCGAAACACAAAACTCTGGTTATTGATGTCCACATGCAGACGCATAAACGGAGAATTCACAAATCTTCTCTTTGGTCGAAGGTTTTTAAAAGAATCGTTTTTAATGCCGTAAATCTGCGTTTTCGTGTGGATGACAGGCCAAATCGTAGAAAAAGCCTTAGGGACGTGTGGACAAGGCCTTAGACTGGGCAACTCAACCGGTTGCATCTACAACTTTGAATTAATGATATTCATGAATTTGGCTTTAATGTTTTAACTATGATGGAAAATTGGCTAAATCCTTTCAGGGACAAAATGAAACATTTACACCAGTATTTATATACTCATCAGCTACAACATTAAAACCACCTGCCTAAGATTATGTGGATCCATCTCCAAAATACTTCTGATCTGTCAAAGCCTGAGACTCCACAGACCTCTGAAGGTGTCCTGTGGTATCATTACATTAGAAGCAGATCCTTTAAGTCCAGGAAGTTGCAAGGTGGAGCTTTGAACTCTTGTCATGTTCCTCAAGCCGTTCATGAACCTTGTTTGCAGTGTGGCAGGAGGCATCACCTTGCTGTAAGATGCCACCGCCATCAGAGAACACTGCTGCCCTGAAGAGGTGTTTGAGTAGGCATCAAATCATGATCCACATTAACGCAGGACCCAAAGCTTCACAGCAGAAGATTGCTCAGAGCGTCACACCGTCTCTTCCCCTTGTAAATGACAGCCACATGATGTAAGAGGAGACATGATTCATCAGGGCTCCGTCTTCAGTTGTGATACTCACATGTCCATTGTACTGTAGATGCTTTCAGTGGTGGACAGGAGTCAGCATGGGCACTCGGACACATCCTCACATGCAACAAAATGTGATGTTCTGTGTGTTCTGACACCTTTCTGTCAATGTAGTACTGAAGTTTTCAGAAGCTTGTGCTCCATAAACTCTTCTGTGGAATGGAACCACATGGCCCCCCCCTTACTCCCCACATTCACCAATGAGTGTTGGATGTCCATGACCCTATTGTCCTTACTTGAACCACATTTTGTAGGTAGTAACCCTTACATACCAGGAACACCCGACAAGACCCCCTGTTTTGGAAGATGCTCTGACCCAGAAGTCTAGCTGTAACAGTTTGTTAAAGTCTCTCAGATCCTCTTGCTGATTATTTTTGCTTCTGCCAACTTATCAACTTCAAGAACTGGCTGCTCACTTGCTGTCTTATATATCCTAAAGGCGTAATTGTAACGTGATAATCAGTTTGATTTCCTAAATCTCTTAGTGATTTAATGTTGTGGTAGATCGATGTAGAAGGATGTTTCACAAAAGTTTCATCTTAAGTTCAACTGCTCTTGGTCAGGGCTACACGGTGGCTCAGCTGTTAGCACCATCACCTCACAGCTAGAAGACCCCCAGTTCGCGTCCCAGTCTGGGATCTGTGAATGTCAGTGTGCTTGGTTTTCTGTCTCTATGTGTATCCCTGTGATAGACTGGCGACCTGTCCAGGGTGTCCCCTGTCTTCACCCTGAGACGGCTGGGATAGGCTCCAGCACCCCTGCGACCCTATAGAGGATGAAGCGGTGTATAGATAATGGATGGATGTTCTTGGTCACTCTGTAAACTATTTTCTTAGACAGAGTTGCCACCTTTAGTGATCATTAGAGAGACAACACATTGTTTCATTAAATGTTTAGCCCCAATATGTTGCATACAATGTTTAGACAATAAGTCAAACAAGTTCAGACTTTGTCAGCTAAAGAGCTTTACTTCATCTGAGAAGACTGATATGGAATCATTTGTGTGAAAATATCTAGCTGAAAACAAAATTAAGCACGCAGATACATATTAGGACAACGTATGGCCGGGTTTAATTTTGTGGTAACTGAGTCCCATTAATAACACAATCATTGTCTATCAACTCGAAAGCCTGGAACAAAGAAATTAGATGGAGTGTTTAATATCTCCTGTAGCAGACGCTCAAGATCAGGAGAACTTTCAGTGTTTTTGTGGTTTGCTTTAAACTGCTTTCTGGGTCTTGTTTATGTTACTTTGTGTCTCATTCATAGCCAATGATAAAGAGTCGAACTTGGCACTGTTTTCTTTGCGGTTATGAGTTCAGTAACTTTAGTTTATTAAAAATCCATTTCCAGACACTATTATGAGATCATAAAATGGTTTTCTGTTAAACCAGCAAGTGTTCACAGTTCTATTACACATTACATTTCTTATATAAGATAATAAAAGATGATTAAAAACATTTATTAGGTGTAGGTGAAATGAAGAAAACAATATGGTGCACTCTCATCATCAAAGCCGGTAAACACAATAAGGTTTATTATTATCATTACAGCTGGTTGTTATGCTTCACAGTTGGGCTTGATTTGTCCTTGGGGGGATGAGGAGATGCTTCCCCAGAGGTTCGGGGCAGAAGGTGCCGTCTCTGTACACCAGCCGACCCCTCAGGATGGTAGAACACACAGCTCCATGAAGGCTGAGGCCGAGGTAAGGAGTCAGCTGCAAATACACAGTCACAAAGTCAGTAAAACAAACATCTGTGCTCGATTTATTAAGTGAATTTGCCCAAAAAATAACTTTACTGACCTTGTTTTTATGATGGATGCTTCCTTCTTGAATCTGTGAAGAAACACAGGAAGTGAAACAGCTGATTGGAGGTTTGATCAGGGCTTTTTGACTTGTCACAGGAGGGAATTAACAACAGGGAGGTCTTGATTGTGGTTCAGTGTCACGGCTTACTGACCCACTTAATAGATTTAATGCACTTAATTCCATAAAAAGCTCTGTGGTTGATGGGATCCCTCATACAAACCTCAAACTCTCTCTCTGGGTCCCATATGACCAAGTCGGCATCGTAGCCGGGGGCCAGGCTTCCCTTCTGGCTGTCGAGGCCACAGAGCTCAGCTGTTTTTCTGCTGAGGAGCCTCACAACATCAGACAGCTGAAAGCCTCTTTTACTGGCTGAGCTCCAGAACAGAGGCAAGCCTGAAAAATGATGAGAATATTAAAGAGGCTCACAGACAACTGAGCCGACACCTGTCAAATCTGAAAAGCTTGTGAGGTGATATTAGGATAATGTGTGTCACAGTGTGTCGGACTTTGACCACTTTCACTGCCACACAACAGTAAATGATTGCTTCAAAACTCAGCTCTTGTTTACTGTCCTGTGAACTTTGCCCACTGTGGGTGACTGTTTTGTGGGGTGAAAGCTAATCCACCCATAAAGAAATTTAGCATTATCCCTGTAATATTCCCACTGATAAGTTTTGACGTGTGAATTTCATCCAGTGTCTCCAGCAGAGAGGATTAGTCATGTAGAGACAAATCCTGCAGCTGCTCATTGGACAGTGAATGATATTAAAACTGTCATCACACTGTGACAGCGGCTCTGGAGATTGGTGCAATCACAGCTCAAAGCCTTTTTAAGTCAGAAATTAAACAATTTAATTTGAATGTAAATTCAGAAACAAAACCCCAATGAGTGATGTATAGAAGTGTCACCAGAAATCATCAGGCCGCTGCGTGTCTCAGATCCCTCCTGAGTAGACTGAACATTTTAGGATGGATTTTTAGTTATTTTCTACCTTTATTTGATAGATAACAGTGGAAAGAGACGCTGAATGTGGGGAAATGGCATGCAGCAAATTGGATCAGCAAGAAAACAAACCAGAAACTTGCAGCTCAGGCTGTTTGACCCTATGTGGGATTCACCTACAGCTCTTGGCTGTTGCAGAACATCACAGAATTTTGAGAAATAGTATGCCAATGTCACATCAAACATATACTGCAGCTACTGAAGAAAGTCTGCTTACAATTTGTAGCTGTAACAAAGGCTACATTATCCTCCCAGGGTAGCTTTTTCATACTGTTGCAAAGAATCAATCAATGTTTGATTGAGCTAAACTAATGAACAAGCACGACACAGTGTTACTCTCGGGATGCACAATATTGGATTTTTACTAATATCAGATATTTTCCAACTCATTTCGGCCCATTTCCGACGCAGATATATGCACAAAATTTTGTCACATAATTACAGAGAACATCAGGTCTCGCCTGTAGTTATTATGCTTACTCACACCATTAAAGCTCACTGGCAAGAATAAAAATTAAATACAGTACCTTTCAAATATGTACATTTACAGAGCAAAGCAGGAACATCTTTTCAAATGTTTAGGCTGACAGGTGTCATCACGTCAGTGTTTATATTTTGAACTGATTCTAATATTTTATTTTTAAATCCTTTATCAGTAAATGAGCCAATATCATCATCCATCATTAAGATAGTGGACTTTATATCATAGAGATATGTATGATTTGGGTGTGCCAATGAGTTTGCATCATTTATTTTATTAGATGGTGCTCTGTTGATTCTGCATTCACAGCTTGTCAACGATTCTCCAAAATAGTCACATGCAGTGTGTAGATCCATATAAAAGAAGTCTATCATGGCTTATTTTTCAACATATTTTTTTGAAAAAGTACAACCAGCAATCAGCAAACTGTATGGCTTTTTTCATTAACTGGACCTGACGGATGGCCACGGAAAAAGCTGTAAAAGCAACACTGACATGTCATCACCTTACTGAGTCAATATGACGAACGCGTTGGCAAACATTTGCTCCATCCAGGAGACAGTGGCCTGCTTCATGTTTCAGGCCACCTGCAAGCCTAAGTCCAATATTGACTTTTCTTTTAGCTCCGGTGTGAGCTACGCCGGTCTTTCTCTTTCAAGCTGCTGAACGTTCCCCAGTGTTCACCAGCTTGTTGGTGCGAAGAAGGTTTTGCACAGCTAGTCTGAACAGAAAGTTGCTGTTTTTAACACCAAAACTGCAAAACACTAAAATGCTTTGCAGAGCTGAGAGGAACTGCACAACTACACATCACCAAGAATGTGTCCTTTCACGTTACACATTTTTATCTCTTGGTAATATAAAAACTTGAATCTGACTTGACAAACGTGTGTTGTAATGGCATGTTGGTACAGTTTTGTAGCATTCTATTTTCTGCTGCTTGTATTTAATGTCTCTATAATATGACATGAACGCAGTATTGTAGAAACAGTTCCAATCAGTGACTGCAATGCATTCTGGGACATTTTGGGCAACTGAATATCTAAGAAAATGGCTGATTGTCTGGGCAGTTCACTACACTAGAAGGCAATACAGTCCTTAGTAAGATAGTTTGAATTAGACCCGCAGTGATTAATCAATTAGTTTTCAAGTATTAATTGATTCAGCAGCTATTAAATCTTAATTATTTAATTCCAGCTTCTTAAAGTTGAATATTTTCCAGTTTCTTTTCTTCACTATGAGAGTAATCTGAATATCTTTGCACTGTGGACAAAACAAGATATTTGAGAATGCCATCTTGGACTTTAACTGATAAACATTTTTCACCATTTTCTAACATTTTATAAACCGAACAACTAATCGATTAATTTAGAAAATAATCTACGAATAAATCAACAATGAAAATAATCATTATTTGCAACACTAGTTTGAATATAACAATCCAAAATCAATGGGTGTAATATCACCCAAAGGACAAGAAATATTCGACGTGTGTGTTTGTCATGAGTAAATACCAAATTGTAAAGAAGAAATCCCTCCCCAGGCCTGAGTGAAGTCTCCACTGTCCAGTTTCTTCAGGTCAGGGGTACAAGGGGAATGATCAGACACCACCATGTCGATCTGTCCGGCTTTCAGCGCCGACCATAACTGCTCCTGGAGGGGCAGAATCAAGCAGCTAGTTATCAGAATAAATATGGTGAGTGTTTTATGTTAACTGAAAAAAGTGAGCATTTCATCTTCTGTACTTCTTGTTCTGTTTACCCGGTTAATAGACCCCCTGATGGGGGGACAACACTTGAACTGTGTAGCCCCTGCAGGTATGTTTTCTGCACACAGGCTGAGGTAGTGGTGGGTCGTCTCCACCGTCAGGGGGGCTCCAGCTTGACGGGCTTCCTGGATCAGTTTCAGCGGCTTTGCAGAGGATAAGTGAACTATGTGGCACCGCACCCTGTTGCAGAGAAAAGTAGCTGTCACTGCTACAGACACAAACACAACAATGAAATATGATATTTTGGTCATTTATTAACTGTTCTCACTGGTACTGCAGGCAGAGTTCTGTGACGACACGAATAGCTTCTGTCTCCATGATATCTGGCCTGGACTGCAGAAAGGTGGAATACTGGGAAGGGTCTAACATGAGAAATATCAGTTTAAGCAAATAAATTGAAAAAAAACAAAACTCCTTTCTCACAATTGTATGGCATCAATACAAGACTAGGGCTATGCATCAGCATAATATTAAAAATGCACTTTCATGAACCTTGATTTTGGATATCGTTTTAGCAGATAGTATAGTGTAAATGGCGACAATTCATCATAATACATCCTAAAATTTAAGTGAGAATGCTTCAGACAATCTCAGTCTTGGCAAATGTGTTGATTTTGTTTTTTACACCAAAAAAACACAAAAATAAACAAACAAAAAAAACCCCAACTGCATGAGTGACAACACCACATTTTACCAGTGATAGTCTTACAAAGTTTAATGTGAAGTGATCCGGAAAAAGTAAAAACCTGATGTTACTATGGTGAAGGTCAAAATATGCCTTTATAATTTGTGTGGGATATTCCTAAGTGCTTTAGCAGAAGGCAACTGGACTTCTTTTTCGGTTCTTGAAGACGTTTTACTCAAGAGGATTCCTCAGTTTTAATTGACTGGTGATGAGTGCAAGGTATTTATTCTCTGCCCCAAATCAAATGGCTCAAGGCATATTAATGACCCAAGACTGACATGATTCAGTGTGTTAATGGTTGTAAAACTGTCTGGGAACAGATTTCAAGATTGTATTTTACGTATCTGATAAGTAGTGTTGTAGACGCCCTTCTCTGCGTAGACATGACTGTTACTTTTTAACCGATTGCTTCCTTAACTCTTCTCTCAAGCCATCTGTCGTCTCTGTCCAGAATGTGAACAGCAATGTACATATTAGGGAAGTCACAGCTATCTCTAAACAGAAAGCAGGTTTAAAACACCACTTATCAGGTACTTATAATGTCGTCCTTAGCATTACAGCATTGGCTCTTCCAAGGCAGTTTCACCACCATTCAAACCCTGAATCATGTGAGTTTTAGGTGAAAATAGATAAGACTCTCTACATGTTAGTTGTAACTGAAGAAGCCTCTTGGATGAGAGGTGAAATGTCTTCAAGAACCAATATATCCATCATAAACCTCCCAATTTCAAGATGCTTTAAATATTTAGTAGCGCAATTTTGAGGTATTGGATCAAAAAAATTGCAATACTGGATTTTTAAAAAGTGCTTCCCAGCCCGTAACAATATATGACTTATTTTAAAGCAAAATATAATAGTGTAAAATTATTGTTACCACCAGTCTCCTCTGTTGGTTCCTGAACTTCCCTCTCTGCGTGAAACTGAAGGAAACAAAAGATATTTCAGTTGCAATACTCTACTTTATCTGAGTGTGTCGGTAAAATCATCAGCAGAAATCACATAGGTGGTTAATGTAATGTGAGATGTTGCATTGTGTGATTTACCAGCAGGACACTTCCTGTGCCTTGCAGCTGCTTCATGGCTCTGTGCAGATCATAGTCGACCACATGGGGGAACTCGTCCACCCCACTGTGGATCAGGAAACACTTGAAGCCGGCAACTCCGGCCTGGATCATGGGCCGGAGCTCAAACTGTAAGGAGATAATCATTGTTTGGTGCAAATCAGTAAAATGTGGCTGCAATCATGTTTATTTTGTCAGAAATGGTCGACTGTACCTGATTGCCAGGGATCACTCCTCCCCAGAAGGCCGTGTCCACGAAACACTGCCCCGTCGCCTCCCGCAGCTTCTCATGAAAGTTGCTCAGTGTTGTAGTTGGAGGGATGCTGTTCCTTTGGGAATTTAAACAAGAAACGCCACAAAAAATCACTACTAACAATTTAAAATGTTGCCGGCAGCAGCACTCATTGACATCTTTAAAAAAGCAGCAAAAGCAGCAAACACAGTAACTTAATGAAAACAGAGTTTTAATTATGTACTTTTATACATTTATTAATACACTAATGGTATAATACCAAACAGAAAAAAAAAGTCTCATTATCTATCACACAAGCGGCTAACTCTTGACCAAGAGAAGGATAACTTAGGCAAGATAAAATGTATTTAGAACAAAAGATATTTCTAAATAAATTAATAACATATTTTTTGCATATATTGCTTTTATCCAACTGGGTATTTTCAAAATCTGGCGAATACCAGCTTCACAACACAAAATCAATCACTAAAGATGTGTTGAAACTTTCTAGTTCTAATTTAGCTTCTCTTCGTAGCCGTTGTGTGGCTCTTTAAAGGCTTTATGTGACACATTTAGGCTATTTTATGTCTTATTTTGATTTTGTTGTGTCTCTTGTGTGTCCCATTTGACACATTTTCTGCCATATTTTGGTCATTTGCTTTTAACTTTAATCGTTTTGTATCACATTTTTTGACATTATGCTTATCTTTGTGGCCATTTTGTGTCCACTGAAGGTCATGGTTGTGTCACATTTAGGCTATTTTAGTCTGATTTAAATTCTTTTGCATCTCTTTTTGTCACATTTGGGGCATTTAGTGACACCACTGGTCATTTTCTGTCACAGTTAGGTCTCATTTTGGCAATTTTTTTTACCTCCTTGCTGCCATTTTGTGTCCTTGTGGTCATTTTGCATCTCTTTGCTGTCATTTCTTTGTCCCATTTTGATTGTTTGCATTTAATTTTGGTTGCTTTGTGTCACGGTTCAGTCATTTTGCTTCTGTTTTGTTTTCAGTTCATTCAGCTGTTACGTGTCTCTTTGAGATCATTTTGTGACACATTTGAGTTATTTCATGCTTTATTTTGACTCTTTTATGTCCCATTTTTGGACATATACATTTACCAAATGACCAAAATGTGATACATTTTTGTGTCACTTTTTGGTCATTTTGCATTTCTCTGTAGCCATTCTCTCTTTGTGGTCGTTTTGTGTTTCTTAAGGGTTGATTTGGATGTTTCACATCTCTTTTTGCTGTCTTGTTTCTTTACGTCTCATAATTTTCCATCTTTTTGTTCCCTTTTTTGCCTCCTTTTGGTTGTTTGCATACTTTGCAGCCATTCTTTGCCTCTTTAAAGCAGTTTTCTGTCACATTTGGGTTATTACATGTCTTTGTTGAAATAGATAAATTAGGTTATTTTTTAAAATTATCTTCGCTTATAGTGCAATCTTGATTGTTTTTAAACCAAATCATGAACGGAATTCTCAAATCCATCTGATGTTTACGGTGGCCGGGAGGTGCAAAACAACATTACAAACTGTGAAACACTTTTACAAAGCTTGATACAAATTTACGTTTTAGAAAACATTTTTACATATTATAAAACAAATTTACATTTTCATAACAAATTTACAAGTCCCTAAACAAATTTACATTTCAGAAAACAAATTTACAAGATGCAAAACAAATTTACAAACTTCGAGACAAATTTACAAGTGGCGAAACACTTTTACAAACAACATTCAACCTGAAAGGGTATGTACCAAAAGATGGACACCGATCGAGTTGTGTTTTGCCCGTTTTGTGGCACACACCTGCGCGATTAACGCCGTTTTGTTTTTCGTGTGGTCGGTCTTTAGAGTGTTTAAGGGGCATGGACCAGACCGTAACCGACCACAAGAAAAACAAAACCACGCTAATCGGCGCAGGTGTGTGCCACAAAACGGGCAAAACACAACTCGATCGGTGTCCATCTTTTGGTACATACCCTTTCAGGTTGAATGTTGTTTGTAAAAGTGTTTCGCCACTTGTAAATTTGTCTCGAAGTTTGTAAATTTGTTTTGCATCTTGTAAATTTGTTTTCTGAAATGTAAATTTGTTTAGGGACTTGTAAATTTGTTATGAAAATGTAAATTTGTTTTATAATATGTAAAAATGTTTTCTAAAACGTAAATTTGTTTCAAGCTTTGTAAAAGTGTTTCACAGTTTGTAATGTTGTTTTGCACCTCCCGGCCACCGTAGATGTTTGCCTGAGGAGAAACTTCTGTTTACATTTATTTCATAATCTGCAGACTTTACCTTTGATCATGGACCCTGAGAGGTCAGACAGTGGGCAATGATTGATTTCCAGATAGGAAGGTCTGCAACTTACAGTGGCATGTCCACAATGGTTGTCACCCCTCCAGCGGCAGCGGCCCTGGTTGCGGTCCAGAAACCCTCCCAGGAGGTGCGACCCGGCTCATTTACATGCACATGGCAATCTACAATTCCTGGCATCACCACACTGTCGCCCACATCCAACACCTGCAGTCACATGGGGTTTCAGGATAACAACATCAATGAAAAGACGTTAGGAGTGTTTAATCAATGCATTGGCCTTTACAACCTGACAGACATATGCATCAGTTTGCCTTCCACTAGGTGGAGTATCCAGAAACTCATGAGAACCAGCTTACCTCACAGCCAACATCCTCAGAAAACCTACTGTTTGACCGTATTTGGTGTATTTTCCCATCTTTTATTACTACGACAGCAGGACGGAGTTCATCACCAATCAGTACCCTCTTACTTCTAACAGCACTAACCGCTGATCCAAGCTCCATGTCTGGTTTTATTGACTGTTAGGGAGTATAGCAGACTCCACTCACTCTGCCTCTACACTCCTGATATAATCTTGGCAGTTCAGTGGCCTCAAACTAAGGCACCGCCCCCGACTGAATGGGTTTGTTGACTTTTCATTGGCCATGTGACATCCTGGATTTCCGATTCAGTCATGCACAGCAGTTTGAAGCGTCAAGACCACTTAATGAGACTGAGAAATGTGGTAGTGTGACTTGTGGTGAGGGGAAAAGCTTTAGGAGTTGTGGTGTGGACAGAAACAGCAGCAATAACAAACTGTATGGGAGAAGTATTCATCCTGCTGCATATTAGCCAAAAATATGAATCAACGATGCAAATTTAATATGCATGCCGGCATCTTTGATTTGATTTCATGATCAGAATCTGTGTAGAATTAGTGCAGATGTGGAAGTAGGACACAGTGTGGCTGGAGAAAATTACCCAACATACATGCATGTTGTGCTGCACCACAGTTCAAGGGTTGTAGAGAAAGACTGCAATTCAGGAATAAAAACAGCCCATAAATCACACAACGATTGGAAAAACAGAACACTGGTTCTCAGCACTGGAATGTTACTCAGAACATTTATTCAGGTCCTTAAGTACAGTTTTGAGGTGCTTGTACTTTACTTGAGTATTTCCATTTTATGCTACTTTATGCTTTTTGTCCGCCAGATATGTCTGACAACTTCAAGATGAAGAGTTTCTACAATGGGTAATATAACAAGCGTTTAAAATACAATATGCTGTATAGCTGAAGCAGTGGGTTCCAACATTTTTTTTTACTTCTTACAAAGAAACAGTGTGTTGGTGTGTTTGAGTTCCACAAATTGGTGATTTTTTTCCTCTGAACTTGTCAAATCGTTTCATTTCCTTGCAAATGATCTATTATTGCAACAGAAGTCAGAGGTTAGAGGAAAACTGACAACAGATTTGTGCATCAGCACTTAGTTTTTCTTCTTTCCTCTCCAATTATTCATTGATGAGCTTTGAAATTTATCTGCTGTCTCTGTATGTATAACTGGATATGAAGTAGTTCCAACCTGCAGCAGCTAGAGCATGCTGCTGACACACTGATGCTTCACTATTAATGTTATAATGCTGATATATGCAATAATATATCAAACAGATGGACCACTACTTTTGCTTTAATACTTTTGTTGCCATGCACTTTAGATTGTATATGTAGGACGAGTACTTGTAATGGAGTATTTTTACATTGCTGTATTAGTACTCTGACTTCTTACTACTTCTGCATACTTCTTCAACCAACTGTGTATGTGGGATTGAAAATGTAGACTCTACCTTTTAAAATTATTTTTGCACATTATTTGGTAGTACACTTTCAATCCTGCCCCTATCTCTGCCTGCTTATGATTCTGACAAGTGATTAAAAGCTCAGATGTGACATGTGAACACATCAGACAGATGAACCATGATATCCAGCTCTGTGTTGAACGTGACTGCTGCCTCTCAGTGCGTCCATTGGCTGGCTGCAGGAGGAGGAGGAGGAGGAGGAGGAGGAGGAGGCCGTGCTGCTGAGAGACTGAGCCTGCGGAGGGAGTGTGAGGGGATGCAGGCTGACGGGATTCAGCTTCGCCTCATCGGGCCTCATCCCTCCATCCTTCCCGGCGATGCGCTGTGCGTTATGACGCCAGGCCGTTTGACGAGCGCATTACGTGGGACTGGCGGAGCAGCACAGCAGCCTCTTATGTAATGCATCGGATGCAGCTTCACAGATCACCAGAAGAGAGATGAGAAAAAAAACTGTCGGATGGCTGATTTTAGTGAGAACTAACGGTGAGCTGGTTTGTTACTGAAGCGGAGTCCAATGATGATATTAGAGAATCGTGCAGCGCAGTAGAGCCCGTCTGGGCATCAGTGGCCTATCCCTGAGGCGCACAGACGTCTGGAGCCTGCCAAAGGTGCTGCACACCTTATTTTTTCGCGTTTTTTGTTGTTGTGGAGTTGTTGTTTTTTTGCTTGAAATAGTCTCTTTTTATCAGTGGAAATAAACCAATGCGGCTTGGTTTCAGAGAGAAACCAGGATCATTTTGTCTTCTTCACCGCACCGGTTTCATCCAGCAGCCTCCGAGCTGCAGTATAAACAATGGCGGGTCCCGAGCAGTCCCAGCAGCAGCAGCAGGTCGAGGAGAAGGCAGAGCACATAGATGATGCCGAGATGGCCCTGCAAGGCATCAACATGCTGCTCAACAATGGCTTCAAGGAAAGCGACGAGCTCTTCAGGAGATACAGGTGATTACTCTGCGCCGTTACGCACCAGCTGGTCACGCTGCACGACTAATCCCACAATATGAGAGGAAAGTGGCTCAAATATTCAAGTGAAACTCAAGAGTACAACATGTTCTCGGCCACACAAGGGTTGCACGTGTTGTTGCACACATATGACAAAAATAACTGCTTGTTTCAGATTGATTTCTAGAGGCAGTGAAGGTCTATGTTCCCATAGTGTCTGATTCACCTGCAGATTCCCACTGAGCCTCTCTAACTCAGAGGTCATGGCACCAGAGATTATACTAAACACATAAGTTAACTGTTTTGATGATAATTTTAATGAATTTATCAAGCAAAAAATAGTCATACTCTCAAATATTCCCAGTCTGCAGCCTCGAAAATGAGAAAAAATGCTGCTTTTCTTTCTCATAGACTATCATTTCAAGTTGTACAGGGTTTTGATGTGTTTGTCAGGCTAAACAAGACATTTAAAGACCCTCAGCTCTGCAAAGTTTCAACTCTCTGTGACAGCTTTTATGAATAATCAGTCAATGAGAAAAATAATCTTCACATCTCTAACAATATCTAATGAAAATACTAGTTTGTTGCAGCCTCTGTTAAGTCCGTACACTTGCTTTTCTCTTTGCTGCATGTCAACCAAATAGACCTTGACACCAGTCATGACAGTTTAGCAGAAGACCTCCTTCTGAGCATGCTCTGTTTGTGCCAACGTTACCATGTGCAGCTCCTTTCAGATTCTCTCCTCTTTGCTTTTGTGGATGCTGAGATAAAGTGGTGCCCAACATTGCAAGAAAAGCATGATCAAGATTTAGCTGTAATTACAATAAAATAAAATCTTGAACTTCTTGTATCTTGTTTTGTTCTGTGGTTTCTTATTGTTCCTAATATCTCATTTCTCTGCAGGACTCAGAGTCCACTGATGAGCTTTGGGGCCAGTTTCGTCAGCTTCCTGGTGAGTTTCCTGTCAGCTGCTAATAGACCTGCAGCAGTTAATCAATTGATTTTCTTGTTATCAACTGTTCAGTCATCACCAGCTTTTCTGATAATTGAACTAAATGATTAATCAGAATCAGAAATTTCTGATTTCTGATTCTGATTAATCAGTTAGTTCATTTTTACGACACAAAAGTCTGAATCCTTTGAGTCCAGCTTCTTAAATGTAAATATTTTCTGGTTTCTGTCGTTCCCTATGACGGTGAAGTGAATATTTTTGAGTTGAGGATAAAACAAGACAACCAAGGATGTCATCTTAGGCTTTGGGAAACAGTGCTCTGTGTTTTCTGAAAATTCTATAGATTAAATTACTAATCGATTAATCAAGAGAATAATCATCAAATTCACTGACTATGAAATCCTGATCCTAGTTGCTCATCAAGGGAAATAGAAGAAGGTGCAGCAATGCCATGTGTTAAATAAACATGATTACAGTGCACAATAACCCACTGAACCCTGTTGCATTTTTATTCACTGTGGGCTCATTTTTCGTTGCAACATAAAGTCCTGCACCTCTATGGAAACAACGCATACAGGGCTAAAGGTACACAGAACTCAAGAATGTCTTCTGTGCAGTATGACACAGTTGTAATGCCATAAATCATAACAAAGAAAAAACAAGAGTTGGATTTATTGTGTTATTTATTTGCCAAAAAAATTGAAAAAACCTGGACAATATTTTTCCAAGTGCCCACAGGTGTTACCAGTGATGGAAAAATAGTGACTTCACATGCCGTTGATATTTAACTATTTACATTTTTAATTTGTTTCCATATTCATCTTCTATCTGTTCTGTTTAAATCCTGCAGTTCAGCTGAAAAGTCCTTGAATTGTCGTCACGTGACTTTTTTTCACAGCTGAGTCACTAATGGCTTCTCGGTTGAGTCAAGGTTTGCAGAATTTTTTGTTTTTAACAGAATCTAGTTAAAACACAGCCTTTATTTTTGTGTGATTTTCTAACTAAGACGTGTAGGATAAAGTAATTTCCATGAAGTAGCATTAACTAAGGCTTAGATTTTGATATGTTTGATACGTTACCGCATGTCACACGATTAGTTCAAGAGCTGTCAGCAAGTTTTAGATCCTGTAAGTTCGACTGTTCTTACACTTTCTAGCTCTGATAAATGGAGCAACTTTGGTAATTTTTTAAAGGATAAGATGCCTTTTAAATCCACTGGCTGGTTTTGTGGTTCAGACGGTTAGTATAAATTGCTGTAAATGTGCCAGAGGTAGGCAAGAGGCTATTTTTCATCTGTAGTTGCAGGATACGGGAGTAGAATTAGAATCAAGCCCACAGCGTCACAATTCATAAAGAAAGCACCCAGATATTGAGACCTCAGATAACCTAATCTGTCAAAGTGTTTGCATCATTGTCACCACTGGCATCCTCTCCTTTGCTTTGCTTTTCCATCCATTAACATAATGGATGCTTCTTCCTCTCAAGAGCAGCACCACTCCTGCAGAGACACACATTACTGTCCATCATTGAAGAGGGAGGGAGATTTTTCACAGTGTGGCCATCACACACACAAACAAACAACACACTCTGTCACTCCCCATCGTGTCGACACTCATGCAGCATGAAGCCAGAGATGATGTCATCCTCTGTCCCCAGATAATAAACCGTCCTGGAGGCGGTGGGGGCGGCGACATCTGACCATCATTTACACTGATGGTTACAGTTATTCTCTCTCGCTTCAGGACATTTCTCAGATCAGAATTTGTTCAGCTGCCACATCATCCAGTCACTTGCGCAAAACATTAAAGCGATTCTTTTGTACAAATTGCAAATGTTTTGGCACATTCATGCAAATGCTTCTGTACAACTGTCTGCTGTTTTCTACGTCATGAGTTGCTTATGTCAGGCTGGTGCCTGATGCAGATGCAGATGCAAATTTTACACAGTCGATAATAAAACAAGCTTTTAAATCACAACACAGTGATTTTTCCCTCATAGTTTCATTTCAGTAAATGTCCCAGAGATCCCATATCTCAGTTGAAAAATGTATTGTTTTCTTCTTTCCTCTCCCAGTAGTCATGTTTGGAGCCCTCAGATTTTTCTGCTGTTCCTGTATATAAAACTGGATATAAAATAGCTTCAACAATAATACACTGCTGACACACTGGTGCTTCACTAATAATATCCTAATGATGGCAGATCTGATAAGATATCAGTCAGAGGGACCAAGAAGAACCAAGACTTTACCTCAATACTTTAACTACACTTTGCTGCTAAGTACTTTTGCTTAGGTGTGATTATTCATACAGGTATTGTGTTGGCACTTTACTGTCTACCTGTTGTAGAGTCTTACACCATAAAATATCTGGGCATTAATTCTTTGTGTAATCAAAACATAGGAAATTGTTGCCAGTTATAATTTGTTGAGCATATTTTCTATAAACTTCTAGACTGTTTATGTAAACGAGCCTTGACATGATCAAGTGATTGTGATACTGAAAACAAATAGACTGTTTTAATGCTCTGCATGGCACAAAAGAACAAATACAAAATTAGGAATACAGAGGCAGCCCTTAGACAGAACTGCACATGCAGTGCTGTATAGTGAATTACAGTACACTCTTTATTCATCTCACGATGTTCTCATCACAGCAGATCTCTTCCTTCCACTGCAGCGCAGAGAGAATTTTTTGGAATGTCTTATCCAGCCTCTGCAGACATCTGCTCAGTGTTGTGAAAGAGTCTTTTCTTTTTCTGTCCTGTATCACATTAACACGTTCTGTCAACAAATTACAATACAAGGCGTAAATGTGTCCTGTCGCTTGCAGTCAGTACAGTCTTGTGTGACTTTCTGTGGAAATTGATATACAGTATGCCAAAAAGAGAAAGTGCTGCCTTGTGCATTTTCAATCACCGTCTCAAAACCCAAGACACAGATAGAGACACTAGTATTCCTACCTCTTTCTCCTTCTTCCTCTCCACTGCTTGCTGCAGCTTGAGCACACCAGCTCACCTGCGGCTCTGTTCCACCGCATCACCCAGCACTATGAATATTCCAACTGGAAATCGATTCTACAGTCACCCTGCAAGTTGGCAGAGTTGGTTCTTAGGTTTGTAACATATGAAACCCTGGAGGTCTGAATCCGTGTTTTTGAGACTGTCATTGCTACACAGTAGATTAAAGGTGGAAATACTCACCCATGGTGTTCACTGCTTGTTTCACTCATCATGTGCCTTCTTGCATATAAAATACAGCCATATGGACATGTTAACATCGTAAATTATTGCACTTGTAGTGTAGTCGCACCAATTATGGGTTGCATACATCCGGGAAGGGGTCCATAAGTACTCTTAGGGAGATGATGAAATTGAAGCTTTGATTATACTCCCTTGTGGACGTGGACAGCTATGGACATACACCATTCATAGGTTTTGCAATTATGCTGTTTTTGTAGTCCATGGGAGTCAGCTTTGAGAATTTTGTTCCTTTCATGCGCAATATTTTGCTCCCCAAGACTACGAGAGTCCACATGGACCCCTCCAGAAGACAGCTGCATACAGCCCAAATTTTTTTTCTAGGTGGTAACTGAGCTACAAGAGCAGTAATGTGCATGTGTGGAATATGTAGATACGACCTGCTGTGCATGTATTGAATGGAGTCCTCCAATTGGCCTCCAAGTGGACTAAAAAAGAAGTTTAATAACAGGAACAACATGTCTGTGATGTCTGCAGGTGTTCTTACGAGTCCATATGTGTATTAGAAAATTAGTATAATCAGGCCTTTACTCTCCTTAAGTCCCTTCAGCCTGTTTGGTCCATCCTTGTAAATAGCAGCACAGAGGTGGCATCTTTTATAGATAGATAAACTATTTCTGATTGAGATGTTGTACAAAGGAGCTTCACACATGTGCATTCGAGATTTATAATTATAAGTAATTACTATCTTCTGTGAACAGAAGTTTTCCTTTTGTTAAACACAGTTAATCAAACTAAGTTTTGGGTGTTTCTATGAGATCTGTGTTTTGAGAAGCGCTGTGAAAAATGTGTGAAACCAATCAAACAGTGTTAACAGTTTAGCAAAAGGAAACTTCTGCTCTGAAAAGAAGGTGATGATATGGATCAGTTGGAACCTATTTTCATTGCACATGTCTTTTTAACTGAGAAATACTGTCTTATAATTGTGCTTTTATTTAGTATTATCTCCTTCATTTATGTTTTTTTTCTGCTTGCTTCAAACTGATCCCAAAGCAAGAGTGTCTGATTCTGTCGGCTGGGAAGCATCTTCGCACCCCCACACAGCTGTACAGATGTCACCGTGTTCCTCCATTCACTGTGATGCAGAAAGAGGCCCTTTGTCCTTGCCTGCTTTTTAAGACTATTACATAAGGCTCTGACACTTTTATAACAAGATTGTGAGCTGGCTCAAGCATAAATCTGCTCTGTGAACCACGACAATTGAATATCAGAGGGTGATCCAAGGTTTTGTGATTCCCTTTGACTGAGATATATCATTAGACAAATCATAACCAGCTTAATCTGCATTTCCCTGCAGAATGCCATGATGACATTCGAGGAGGAGAAGATGCAGACGGCCTGTGATGACCTGAGGACCACTGAGAAGCTGTGTGAGAGCGACAGCGCCGGAGTGATCGAGACAATCAGAAACAAGATTAAAAAGAGTGTAAGTGCTAAAACTATGTACAAAAAAGTCGCAAAGTGTATTGTGTGGACTGTTGGAGGGCTAAGCTTAGCAGAAAATGGAACAGATTTGAGATCCAGAGAGGCTGATAACACCAATTTGCACATTTAGATGGATTCCATTGTTGCCGACTGATACCACTGCCAGAACAGGCTGCAGTTTAGATAACAATGTTAAGATCCTCAGCATCGGGCGTAATGATGCAGGCAGCAGTGAGATCATGCTGGAGCCACTCACAGATTAAATTAGTACATCTGTGAAATGTAATCAGCAGACTGAGTGAGGTAGTCCAGGGGTGGTCTACCCGCTCTGGATCATTCAGAAAACTCCCTCTTCCTCTGCCTGCCAACTGACTGCTGGGGAAACTAGCTGAAGGAGCCACATTGCTGAGTCAACATGTGTGTTTGTGTTGCAGATGGACTCCCAGAGGTCCGGCGTTGTTGTCGTAGACCGACTGCAGAGGCAGATTATTGTCGCTGACTGCCAAGTGTACCTCGCTGTGCTCTCCTTCGTCAAACAGGAACTCTCAGGTGACCACATTTTACACATAAGGCCAACAGTAGGACCTAAAAATACATCGGTCATGACAACCAAAATGTGGCAGCTATGTTATGACAGTGGTGTTGGCCTGACATAATAGAAATGTCATACCTACATGTTTACACTTTTAGCCACAGCATTAAAACCACTCACAGATGACAACAAGCAACATTCTGCAGGGAAATCTTGGGTCTTTGTGCAAATGCGGATGTTACTTTGACTCGTACCATCTGTCTAAACATTGTTTACACTGAGAACACGGTGTAAACAATGTTTAAACTGCTCAGGAAACCCCCTAGATCTCAGTCCATTTGAGCATCTCTGGGATGTGCTGGAACGAACCTGATCCACCGAGGCTTGACCCACAGTGCCCAAAGGATCTGCTGCTAATGTCCCAGAGTCAGACACCACAGGACGCCTCCAGAGGTCATATGTTTCTGCTCTGATGGATCAGATCCACGTTGGTGACAGGAGGGACTTACATACAGTGAAGAAGGTGGTTTTAATGTTGTGACTAACAAGTGCATAATAGGGAGAGCAGGAACAAATCTGTCAGTGTTATAAGAAATAATAATAAAAAACTCCATATCTTTAGTCCAGAATGTCATAAATCTGTGTTGTTCTTACTGCTTTAGTAATGGCTGAAGTCTGTTCCATAATCGGAGCAGATGGCACAGTGTCATCATTTAAGTCCTCTTTGTTCTTGGCTTCCAGTTTGACACGAGTACACACATTTAGAATTAGAGTGAACCTTTTAATTACTGTTTCTTGTCATGGATCTGTCCCATTCTTGTGAATTAATATCTCAGGAACACCTTGAGAGAATTTCTTAAAGTTTTTCACAAAGGTTCATTCAGACTCAAAGGTAAACTGATTAGATTTTGATTTGCAAAGGCCATTTTGACCAAAACTCCCAAATTTATACACTGATTATGGCAAAATTTTCACTTGAAATGAATTGAAAAGGATAAAATGATAGAGCCATGACATTTTATATCTAAAGTGCCAACTTTATTTTTACATCATGTAGTTCTGCAACATTCTGTATTGATTAGCTGATCATTGGGCAACAGAAATTCATTCAGAATGCGAAAAATTCCTTATTAATATTTTGTTTTCCTGTTTTAGATTACTGGGTCTTTTATTTTGGTCAAATTTATAAGAAACGATATTGCATAGAGTGTGTCTGTAGCAATGCTAGCAGCTCTGTTAAACTGGATTCAGGCACAGCAGCACTTTCAGCTAAATGCTAGCATCCGTGTGCTAACATAAATGCTAGGATGCTGACATTTAGCAGGTATAGTGTTTAGCATGTTCAATATCATGCGTGCAAACATTTTTCTAATTATTCGTAAACACAAAGTAAAACTAAGGCTGATGAGAAACGTTTTGTTGCTAGCTAAAGTAGATAAACTGATAGTGAATATGTTCAATGAAGGAAGTCCTAAGGCAGGTAGATTAATTAACGACCCAATTATGAAAAATTCTGGTCTTGGTCTTCCACCTCGTTATGCAACACCTCATCAGAATTATCTTATTTATTATTTCCACTGACAGCATATATTAAAGGTGGCTGGATTCTTCGTAAGGCCTGGAAAATGTACAATAAGTGCCACAGTGACATCAGCCAGCTGCAGGAGACGTGTCAGCGGAGGCCCTCCGGCAACCAGGAGTCCCTGTCAGCGGACAACGCCAACCACAACGCCCCGGTGGAGAATGCTGTGACAGCCGAGGCCCTGGACCGACTCAAGGGCTCCGTCAGCTTCGGCTACGGCCTCTTCCACCTGTGCATCTCCATGGTGCCGCCTCACCTGCTCAAGATTATCAACCTGCTGGGTTTCCCCGGCGACCGTCTCCAGGGCCTGTCCTCCCTGATGTATGCGAGTGAGAGTAAAGACATGAAGGCTCCACTGGCTACGTAAGTCATCATTTTCTAACACAGAAGGACAGGTAATATACAGACTTCAATTAGCAACAGCTCATTTACAACTGTATATTAAATATACAATTAATTTTAAGCTGCTTTAATCCTGTTTTATGTTAACGCATCAATGGACTGCACATAAAAACAAAAGTGTTGAACCCACAGATAAACCATGTCCATCTCTGCAGTGCCCTCCAGCTCTGTCGAGTGTTTTTAGGAGGTTTTATGGGCCATAGCTTTACTGGTTTTGGTCAGCTCCAGTTGTTTTGTTGATAATGCCCTTTTCCTTCCAAGCTCCAAATAACAACTACACAAAATTGCTAACTTAGAGGCTAAAACAGAGCTAATTAACAGTAACTATTACATTTACATAAATGGTGTCTTTGATATATGTGTAATAGACAGTCAGGTTTGTAAGGTTGTAATATGTCTATGATGTGTTGGGCCAAAAAAATCTACATTAGCTTTATTTTTGTATATTTATTATCTGTCTATTGTAGCAGCAAATTAAAACAAGAGTTGTTGATGCTACTTTCTAGAATCTTTGGTATAAACTCTGTCATGTTTTGTCATGCGACATTTACAAGTGAGCTTACTAAGAACCTTTTAACAATTAAAAAAACAAAACATGGAACTAGTACTATTCAATCTAAGCCATGTTGGCCCCCATAGAGCATCTCTCTCTTATTTTTTGTTGCTCATGAAAATGAAATATGTTTTATGCTGTGAATATGAATTCCTGTAAATAATTGTAGATGGAATGTTAAAGCTGACAAAACAATCAACAAATTAGCAAATGTGAGCTATAAATTAATAGGAAAACATTTAGTTGCAAAGTAAATAGCAGCTTCCAAAAGAAAAAAAATGAAACCAACATTTATTTTTACAATTTGAAAAGTAGCAAGTACAGACTAAGTAGAAAATATTTCTAATTTCATTTTAGCCACATAGAGGAGAAGTCCAAGCTTTTGTAAATATTCAGTTTAATACCAGTTCAGTCTTACAGAAACTGAACCCTGCTGTCTCTTGCTTTGTTGCTCAGGTTGGCCCTCTTGTGGTACCACACCGTAGTGCTGCCTTTCTTTGCTCTGGACGGCTCTGACACACATGCAGGGCTGCTGGAGGCCAAAGCTATTCTGCAGAGAAAGTCGGTGGTTTACCCCAACTCGTCTCTCTTCATGTTCTTTAAAGGACGAGTTCAAAGGCTAGAGGTATGCACTGCAGGCTTTAAGTTTAAAACAATCACAAGCCAAACTTTAGCCAGTTTGTTTAAGCTGCAGATTGTCTATTTTTTGTGTTGTTGGATTGATTTGATAGCTTTTATTTATTGCTCTTCCGAGAACTAATGTCAGTTATTGATTTCTGTATTTATTTACATATTTTAATCTATTTAATGTACAGTTTATTACTTATTTTTTATCATTTCTTATTCTGTATATATATATATATATATATACATATATTTTAAATTTATTTTCTACCTTTATCTATCTTTATTTTAATAATCGTTACTTTATTTCATTTCTTTTATTTTTGTTATTTATCTCACCTATTTTAAATTATTTTATTTCATTTTATCTCATCTGGTGTTTCTTCATTGCACATGTTAAATAAGATAGCGTTTCCTCGGTTCCCCGGTGTTTTAGAGTCTTTTACTGGTAACTTGACCGTGGGGTTAGGAATGTGGTAGGAGTTGGGGCTGTTTGTACTGTTTTATTGTATTTTTTATTATCTGTAAAGCACTCTGTGTGGCATTTTTGTTTGTATGAAAAGTGCTATATAAATAAAATCTAATTGATTGAAGACACTTGATGAGAAATACAACAGTAGAATCAGAAAATAAATTTTCATCCTGCAGTACAGCCTCTCTGTCCAAACACACAGTTAATATGCATGGGAGACGGTTCATTAACTCACCAGTATCTGATCCACCATCTACTGATCTAACTGTCATTCAGCACATGCATGTAGTCCGTGTCTAACACGATTATCGTTACCTGTTGGTGTGTATGCTCTCTCCTCTGTCCCCAGTGCCATATCAACAGTGCTTTGGCCTGTTTCCATGATGCATTAGAACTTGCATCAGACCAAAGAGAGATCCAGCATGTGTGTCTCTATGAGATTGGTACGTGTTTTCTCATCAGGTTAGTTGTGACATACTGGCAGCAGGCGTGCAGCACAGACAGAGACTCATTTTATTCTGTGTGCTTCTCTCTGGACCAGGTTGGTGTAGCATGATAGAGATGAACTTTGAGGACGCGTACAGGGCATTCGAGAGACTGAAGAATGAGTCACGCTGGTCACAGTGCTACTACGCCTACCTGACCGGAGGTAAGACTGACACACACTAACGAACACTCACACTGCTGGGTTTGCTTCTCCGTGTGTTCCTTTATCTCCCAGCTTTATCTAGGTGCAGGGAAGCAACATAAAACCAGCTGTTTTAGATTTAACAAAGACATTTATTACCGAGTAGATGATTGACAAGCAAATGAGGACAAAACTGCAAAGTGAACATTGCTAAATCAAAGAAAAGAATGAAACTAAATAGGCTCCAACTGAGACTGGTAAATTAAGAAATCGACAAAAACAAAACAACAAAAACATCCATGATACTAAACCAAACCAAAAACAATGGCTGTACCTCCCTCTCAAGCTAGTATGTCTAACAAAGGATGCTAAAGTGTGTGTGGGTGTGTGACATTACCTAAGGTCAGGCTCACTCTGCAGTACTCCAGGAATCCTGACAGATTTTAAAATCAGGTTGCATCATGCATGTAAGGAGAAATTTCACAGATATTTTTCTCTCTGATCTCAGACATGGACAAACCACAAGACTAGAAGATGATTTCACATCACACATTGTTGGACATGTCATTAAGATTATTGTGCCAGGGGAAGCAAGCAGGGAGTAGAGCACCAGTTTCATGGGAAGTAATGGGGAAACAGATGTAAACAAAATGGCAACTCTGGTGCAACAACTTGTTGTAATAATATTTGCAGTGAGAAGAAACACAAGCACAAGGTTAAATGAGCCTGGGTGAAACAAATGGTCAGAAAGATGATGCCAGCATGGGTTGTTTGTCATAATCTTAACCATCCCGAGTTCAGTCGGTTTAGGACTGGGTCTGTAAACCCTTCACTTTACCAAATAATCATCGGTTTAGACCAAGAGCCCAGACCAGATTTCTCCTCTGATTCTGAGATGTGATGAAATGAGGGCAGATTGACCTGGAACTCCAGTAGTGGAAGTCTGCTACCACTTGCTTTCCCAAAGAGCCTGCTGTGGCTTTTTTGAACTCACACTTGGCTGAAATATGAGTGAGGGAAGCCTGGACAAGTCTGTTGAAAACCTCCCTTAGAATTTGCATGCGTTCCTTTCATGTATGAGTGTGCACAGTGAGATCATTAAGGTAGATGTTGGAGCTCGTCAAGTGAGCCCAGGACTATGTTTACCAACCTCTGAAAGGTGACAGATTCCTGGTCGATAACGAGTGCCTTAGTGAAACAAGTCAAAGCGCTGGTGACCAGCAGCAAGTGGCTACAGAATACGCCCTGACCACAAGTAGCAACTAGTGATTACAGAACAAGAGGCACAGAGGCGAGCTGCTCATATCAAGTCACAGCCGTCCTAGTCTGATTGATGGATTTATGATGCAAGTATAAACCTGCCACTGGATGCTCATTTTAGGCAGCTTTATCCTTCTCTTCTGCTACCTGTGCATAACCGTTTTCTTCACAATGGAAAACAACAACAGCCACCTCCGAGCAGCAAACTTTCACACAGAAAATTTGAAGTTTTGTTGAGGATTTGGCTCGTGCAGTAAAGCAGCCCTGTTAATGTTTTTTTGGGTTGATTATCCATTTTGTCTCCCTATGTACAAATGTTCCACCAAAACAATTCCATCTGTTGCTATTTTGAGGGAACAACAAAGCCGCATCCTTTCCCTAACCATGCACAGAATGACTGTCAATAGATTTAAGGAATACATTAAGCCAGAGGATTTTTCCTTATAGCAGAATGATAGCGAGATGCAACCATCATGTTCTATGTAGTGATTTTGTAAAGCAAGACTACTGTCGCTCTGACTGTCAGACTTGCTGCACTTTCAAAGTATATTACAGCTGCAGTGTGAGTCAGAGGCAGCCAGGTGCTGCAGGAGTCAATCCTGGACAAGAGTTTGCATATATTAACTTGCATAAAGACACAAAAAACACACACAATGGAGTCATTCCATGCCAACTCCTCTTGGGCCTCCTAGTTAAGGTCATGGATTTTCTTGAAAAAAATCTTGCAAAAATTTCTACCTAAACCACGGAATCTTGCAAAATCACACAGCTCTACTCCAAATACTTTCTGAGTTGCTAGTTTATGAAAACTGGCCCTTGGTGTTGAATTTGACACCTTCAGCGATTCTTATAAAGCATCTTTAAAGTCTCACCAGTTGTTTATTTTTCACGGGATTTGGCTGATTTTTTTTTTAAACTAAATATCCCAGAAACCTCAAGAAAAAGTTGGAACTTGTAATCATGTCAATAGCTTATGCTGATTTTTATTCCAGTAATTCAAATCATAAAATAATCTATCATTTATCATCAAAAATGAAAAATAGATCAACAGGTACCACACAGACATATAAAACAAAATAAAACAAACAAATGTTTACCTGACAATTAAAGCCACCAAATGTGAAATTAAAGCCACTGAAAAGTGTGAAAGATGTGTCATTTTCTTAAAATGTTCAAGTAATGAAGGAGTAATATAACATCTTAGATTTTTTTAATATGTTTTCAATGGATGTGACGACATTCCCTTCAGAAAGTTTGAAAGAAATCCAAACAATCCTTCCTGAAAAGCAATACTGTTAAAATGTCCTAAAAAGTGGATTTTCACCTCTGAAGCTAATTTTAGGAAGACCTGTGGCAGTCAGTTTTTGATGTAGCACCAAATGACATATAGATATGACGAAACTAAGTTGTTTCTACCCACAACAACAATTTGATTAGAATTTAATGAATATTAGTGGAAAATTTCTGAAAATGAAAGTTTTTTGTTTTGATGATAAATTCTAGACTTTTATTATTTTAATTTCTGTTACAAAAAATCAGCAAAACCTACTGACACGATTACAAGTTCCAACTTTTTCTTGAGGTTTCTGGGATATGCAGTAAAACAATCAGCCAAATCCTGTGAAAAATAAGCAACTGGTGAGGCTTTAAAGATGCTTTATAAGAATCGCTAAAGGATTCAAATTCAACACCGAGGGCCGATTTTCATAAACTCGTAACAAAGAAAGTATTTGGAGTAGAGCTGTGGGATTTTGCAAGATTCCATTGTTTAGGTAGAAGTTTTGCAAGGTTTTCTTTCAAGATAATCCATGATCTCATCTGGGAGGCCCTGGGTGAGTTGGCGTGGAATGACTCGATGGCTAGTTCACCAGAAAGACAGAGAGAGAGAGAAAGTATGAACCCTGAAGGCAGTAATCGTCTTCTCTGCGTTTCCTCTCAGTGTGTCAGGGGGCTGCAGGAGACCTGGATGGAGCGAGCGGAGTTTTCAAAGACGTGCAGAAGCTGTTCAAGAGAAAAAACAACCAGATAGAGCAGTTTGCTGTCAAAAGGGTGGGTATCGCTGCAACTTCACCCCCTCTTTGAAAGTCATCTCAAGTGAATCACGAACGTTCTCCATGTCTGTGTGATTCCTGCCTGCAGGCTGAGAGACTGAGGAAGATCTCGCCCACCAGAGAGCTATGCATCCTCGGCGTAATCGAAGTGCTTTACCTGTGGAAAGCGCTGCCGAACTGCTCGTCATCTAAACTGCACATAATGAATCAGGGTGAGTGTAACCTGCATGACTCAGAAAAAAACATGCAGCAGCCAGATTTTTTAAATGTTGTGCCCTTTGTGATGTTTTTCTCTGGTGTGTTCAGTGTTACAGAGTTTAGATGAAGCTTCATGCAGAGGCCTGAAACACCTTCTCCTCGGTGCCATCCATAAATGTCATGGGAATATGAGGGATGCTCTTCAGGTATCACTCAGAGCTAAATGTGTTGACAGTTATTCCACGCCGGTTATTTTTACTCATCCTGCTTTTCCTGTTCATTTCGTCCACGATCCAGTCATTCCAGCTGGCTGCTAGAGACGAGTACGGACGACAGATCAACTCATATGTTCAGCCGTATGCTGTCTACGAGCTGGGATGTGTTCTCCTCGGAAAACCAGAGGTCAGTCTGCTGCACACGGCTCTCTGGTTTTTAGTTATTTCAGTGTGGATTGTTGTGCTCAGCTGTAACACTCAATTTCTTTATCTGCAATTCAGACAGTGGGGAAGGGGAGATCATTGCTACTTCAAGCAAAGGTAAAAATAATCACACATCAATCATCTGCATGGGAGGGTAATTCTGTTTTCCTCAGATTTCTCAGATTTGTGTGTTTCAAATGTTCTCCAGGAGGATTTTACAGGCTACGACTTTGAGAACCGGCTTCATGTCCGCATCCATTCAGCCCTGGCTTCTTTGAAGGAAGTAGTGCCTCAGTGACTCCAGGAAGGAGAGCTGCTGTGGCTCAAGCTTTGCACAGAGCTGCCGTGCACAGTAACCGTTTGACATCCGAGTGAACAGACTGCTGTGTTTTTCATTCTGAGAGGATTCGGAGAAATACACGTTTGTCACTTTACCCAGTCAGACTGATAAGAATCTCTGTGCATTCTGTGCAGCAGTGGACATCACCATGTTTATACTGGCTTAGCACACAGGTGGAAACAGCTAGTGTAGGAAACTATGCTTAAAAGTTATCTCACTGGCACAGACACGTCTTGTTAGCCAGCAAGCTTGTCACCAGTATTAAATCATACTTGAGCATACGGTTAGCCATTTTAACATTTAATATTTATTGCAGACCCCTGGAATTCAATTCTTCCTTGTCTAAAAAAACATTTCAGGTATCCACGTTATCTTTCCTCAGACATTAACAGTTCAGCTGCAGATATCTACAGTTGAATTTTGACTAGTCATCATTTTTAGTTCAGGACATCTCTAATTCCCCTCAATTGAAAATTTCTGCGTTGTCCTATTCAGATATCTTAACTCAACTTTTCAGAATGATGTTGCAGGTTTCTCACAATGTTGTCAGAGATATCTTCAATTAAGTGTTTAGACTAAATGATGTTGCAAATTTCTGTAGCTACATCGAGTAGGAAACAAAGTTGGCGTCACTGTATATGATAGACTGCTTTACCGCCATGTCAGAGCAGCTGAGGCCAAAGTTCTGGTAAATTTTGACCACAAGTCTCTAATGAATGAAGCTCTCGTTCTGCACGCGCTATTTGCCGATGAGCTCTTCCTGTTTAATGGCGTTTTTCTAATGATCTTATCCACCACAGCAGCCGCTATTGCTTCTGCTCCAACTGTTCAGATGCTTTGATGGATTGTATCCACAGGAAGCCTCAAATGAGCAGCATCACGTAAACCAACAGCTGGTCATAATGACGTTTGAGATATTGGCAAATATTATTTTCATGAGTCCAAACTTCATTAAAAATTGTCACTGTGACTAGTCGGAATCTGACACAGAGTAACTACAACTAGTCAAAAGGATGTTGCTGGTATCTGCAATTTTTTTTTCTGGGTAATCAGTTTTATTTTATTAAATTTTCAAGCTGCTTGCTGTATAAGTACAAGATCCAAACCTGGCAACCTCACTGATGCTACAGAGCTGCTGAGACGCTGCCACCCAGCAGCTGTTGGGCAAGAATAGTCAAACTACAAGATAGAGTTGTTGCATTTCTATTGTTATTATAGTGTCAAATGAATTACAACCAGCACACTACATAAATATGACAATTTAGCGTGGGCGTTTTATTTTTAAATAGAGCTATTCTGGCTGTTTCCTCCTGCTTCCAGTCTTTGTGCAAACCTAGGCCTCTTTTCTGGACTTAATGCACAGAGATGATAAGAATCTCTACCTGTTCTTTTCAAGTGTTTTCCTCACTCATACGTGTTCGCTAGCTTGTAACAACTTTCCTCGTTGTATTTGGAGGATTTTAATTCTGCCTCTCCCTTCAGTGAGCAAATTCAGCACCTAAAAGTAAGGAGATCCTTTAATAGTAACTTTACAATAAATAAAATACAGGTAATAGTGTTTTTTTCACACTCATTTGAGCCATTTGAACGTCTCACTCCAGTACTAAAATAGAGTAAATTAATGCCAGTTCTTTACCACACCACATATCATAAAAAGGCACATTTAATACTTGGTTTTATACACCGATCAGGTATAACATTATGACCACCTGCCTAATATTGTGTTGGTCCCCTTGTGTGCTCAAAAATGCTCTGAACCATTGGGCATGGACAAGAGGACCTCTCAGGGTGTCCTATGGGATCTGGAACCAGGACGTTGTCAGTCGATCCTTTGGGTACTCTGGCTTGTGCAGTGGGGCCCCTGTCAATCAAACTCGTTCCACTGCAACCTGTTGATGCTTGATCACAATGGGGTGTAGGAAGTTTGGAGGTCAAATCAACAT
Source organism: Dascyllus trimaculatus (assembly GCA_024666655.1). Classification (NCBI taxonomy): domain Eukaryota; kingdom Metazoa; phylum Chordata; class Actinopteri; family Pomacentridae; genus Dascyllus; species Dascyllus trimaculatus. The sequence goes on from CM045446.1 coordinate 20,037,159, forward strand.
TTTGGGCTATTGTCATGTTCCTCAACATGTTCCTGATTGTTTGATGTTGTTTCCATGTGGTGGGGTGCATTTTCCTGCAGGGGTAGGCCAGTGACATTTGGGATTTCCATTTGCATGAGGGAGTGTGTTTGTTGTGGGACAACGTTTTTTTGGGTGTCTAAGTCTCGTCAACATGGATGTTAAAATCCAAGGTTTTCCAGCAGAACACCACATAGTAGCAATATGATCAATGTTATTCACTTCACCTGTCAGTGGTCAGAATGTTGTGGTCGGTGATCGGTGTATATTCTTATAAATGACTCCAGATGTTGCTTACTAAATTTTCATAAAGCTGCTTGGCAAATTGGTAAAAAAAAAGACTTCAAAATGAGTCATATCACATAGAGGGGGTCACTTATATTCACAACAGAAGTAAACTGGCAAAGTAAACAGTCACCACAAGGGTTAGTTAAATAACATCACTGGTCACCTAAAGTCACACAGAGTAATAACTAGGCTGCTGTGAGTCACATTCAAGTAGTTGGACATTTATAGTAAGTGCGATCACAACACTGCACGATGTCCTGATGGTGTTTTTTTTTTAGCACTGGGCATTGATTATGTGCACTATGCATGGTATGGCAGGGTAACAGTGGCTTTAGGACTGTAATGAAGTCAAACGTACCTGTGTTTCCATCCTTGCATATACATGAAGGTATTTTAACCAGTACCTGCAGTACTGTAACGTTACCTCTCGAAAGGTGCTGCTAAATGTCAGCCTAAATAAACATGTATTACTTATTTTAATAGTGTTTTAGTGATAGAAGCTTTTGAATTAGTTCATGATAGTGGCAGTTTATTTACTACATAACAGAAGGTGTACTTTTACAAGCATTATTTATGCTATTTTGGGCTGGGGGTGGCCAGTTTTAGCAGTCGAGCTGATCCTAAATGTACAATCTCATATTGGACGCTGCTGAGGATGATTTTAACAACCTTTCTAAACTGTTTCACTCTGTACATATGAAGTATTCCGTGCAGGGTTTTTTGCCTTTTATCAAAGAGCACTATGAGTATTTGTCATCCGAGCAATATAAGCAAACGAAGGGTGCCGTAGTGGTTTACAGAGGCTTTCGACAACAGTGTTTTTCATCTCATGTTCAAGGTTGTGGACATTTACTTTGCTCACACTTATCTGGTAAGACAATGCTCGTCATCCCTCGTGGCTGTGATGGATGTAATTTGTGTAAATGTTGAGGCGACCACTGTGCAAGTGGTTAGCTAACGTAACGGTGAAATGTCAGTAAGATACTTCTGTCACTGAAAAGAGTGGTTTTTTTTGTTGAAACTGAGGTTACAAGTCAGGATGATGGTGTTCCAATGTGTCACTGAACTCTACAATAAACTGTTCTCCATTAATCCAGGAATATGGTGCGCATTGTTCTTTGACTTGCACTCTGGACAAGTGTTGTTCAGAGACAAAAACAACATCTGCATCTTGTCTTCAGACTGGAGAAATAACTCAGAATCAAAGAAAATTGGAAAAATGCTTGCGTAGGAAGCATCTCTGTGGTTTTGAAACACTGAGACAAAGCAGAGGAGGTCCACTGACACTATCTTTTGCTGTTTTTTATGATCAAAATCATCATTTTCGATAGAAAAACTACAACACAAATGTTACAACACAGATAATAACCAAGTATCTAACCAAATAAAGTGCTACAACTACAAGGTCACATAAAACAGTGTAGCAACAAGTAAAGTACATTATAAATGACAAATTGCAAAAACATGTATATTTAAAAATTAATAAACATTTTTTAAAAATGTAAAAACTATATATTTAGTATGGGCTGCACAGTGGCTCGGTGGTTAGCAGTGTCGCCTCACAGCTAGAAGATCCTCGGTTCGCGTCCCGGTTAGGAGACCTGGGATCTTTCTGTGTGGAGTTTGCATGTTCTCCCTGTGCAGCGTGGGTTTTCACCGGGTACTCCGGCCTCCTCCCACAGTCCAAAAACATGCTGAGGTTAATTGATTATTCTAAATTGTCCGTAGGTGTGAATGAGAGTGTGCTTGGTTGTCTGTCTCTATATGTAGCCCTGCGATAGGCTGGCGACCTGTCCAGGGTGTCCCCTGCCTTCGCCCGAGTCGGCTGGGATAGGCTCCAGCTCCCCCGCGACCCTACAGAGGATTGAGCAGTGTACAGATAATGGATGGATGGATAATTTAGTATGCAGTTTTCACCTGGTAAAAGTCTTATCCTTGTCGAAAGCAAAATTCCTTGCCAAGACAAGCTTGTGCTTAACCACAATAAAAAAAAAAACAATTCCATTTCATTGGTCTCTTGAGGATACATGTCAGTATTTTCAGCAAAAAAAAACTAGAAAAGTAAAAGTATCTCTTACAGATTAAAATTTTGTTCCATCAGTACTGTATTTTTTCATGTTATACAACTGGATTGTTACTATGGATACATACAATGTCCTCTCCAGTTGTTGATTAAATCCTTAAAAATCATCTTAAGTCAGTCACCATGTTGACTGCTTATTTTTGCTCATATGTCTTCCAGAAAAATAAAATAAAAAATCTTTCATTTGTGCTGACAACAGAGAGGACGCAGGGAACTAGAGGGATCCATATGTAGGTATAGACTGCAAGCAGGAATTACTACTGTACGTTTCTGAGCAAGTCAGAATTTTATTGAACATTTTTTAATCATAATGTAACATCCAATTGTAATACACTTTGTGTTTTGTCTTCACTCCACCAGGGGGAGCTTATCTCACAGCTCAGTATCAAGGATGTGCCTGTTCTCCCACAACTTATTGACAATGACAGCAGGGCATGGCCAGAAAAAATATTATGAGCTTGATAAACATCCACAATGGTGGAAAGCTACCAAAGCAAGTCAATTTACTCAAATACTGTACTTGACTACGACAGAGTATTTTTTATGTTTTGCTTCTAGATTACAGCAAAGAAAATACTGTGTTTATACTCAACTCAAATTTTTTGACAGCTTTAGCTTCTAGTTATTTGCAGTTTCAAGTTATGTATACCTTATACTACTACTTAATTAATGCTTAAATTAATCAACGAAAGCAGGATGTATTATTATGATGATTATTATGATGAGGATTATTACATATTAAGGCACCTATAGCAGAAGTATATAAAGTAGTTACAAGCAGTGGCACAGTCCTTTACACCAGCCCTTACTTTAGTGAAAGTATTATCCCCAAAGTGTTCATTATAGATTAAAGTTTAGCTTCTATTTTTATGTGTTATACAACTAGATTATTACAAATGATGCTTAAAAGTGCCTCTTTGTTGTTAATTAAACCCCTAAAAACTCATCTTATTCGGTTGAGGTGTTGACTGCTTATTTTGCTCATCATGTGTCTTCCAGGATATAAAAAACACCATATGGACATTTTAATAAGGTAAAAGGGGGGAAAAGGATTTTCACTGTAGGGGTCTTTATATGCAGAACTGATTGAGTCGGCTTAATTTACTGCATAATAAGTGATTATATTTTGTGTTATTCATTAAATCAGAATAGATTTTTAACGTCCTGATTTACAGTATAGTAACTATGGCTGCCAGATAAATGTAGTGGAGTAAAAGGTAGAAGAAAAAAATGCATGAAATAGAAAAAGTACAAGTAAAATACCAGTACACCACTGCTAACCATAACTCTTTTTTAAACAGCTGCAACTCTCTAGTGATGCCTACACATTATTGCATCCTTAATCAGATTCCATGTAACCATTTCACATGATAAGTGCTTCACTCCTGATGCTTGGTGAGTATATTTTGATTTTAATGCTTGTATCTGTATAGTTTCTGAATCATCCAGCTTATAGTAATTTGAAGTGTTTCACTGGAAGGCAACTGCATTTCTCTTTTTTTTTTATTGAAGATGCTTCACCTTCATTTGAGAGGCTTCTTCAGTTTTAGCTGAGTGATGGGGAGTCCCAGGTTTTTATTCTCACCTGCAAATCACATGTAATGCAACCTGTTAATGACCCAAAACTCACAAGACTCAAGGTGCGAATGGTTTTAAAGCTGCCTGGGGAGGGTTTTCAGGACTGCATCATAAGTACCTGATAAGTGGTGCTGGAGATGCCTCCTCTGTTTAAAAGTGAAATGTCTTCAAGAACCAGAAAGAGATTTTCACTTGTCTTCTGATGAAGCATTGTGGACTTTAATACTTCAATAAAAATGGGACTTTAGCATGTGACTATAGTATTTACACAATGTAGTATTTGTACTTTTATTCAAGTAAAACATCTAATTATACCACTTAGAATACCTCAAGATAACTAATTACAATATGTCATCACCTATCCCCTGGTTACAACTGCACATTTATGTGTAATTCTGTAATGTGGTTTGCATCAAACTCAGAAGCTTATTTTCCATTTCAGTGGATTATCTCTGAATTCATAATTGAGTTCATGATAGTACTGTCTCTGCCATTTGCATGTTGAATGTGATCAGGGTGGGAGTTTGTCCGACACGCTCTGACGGACTCACACCAAGAGCGTCTCTTTAAGAAAACATGTCTGTCACTCCAGGCTCAAGGCAGCAGCTCACTCAGCCAATAAATTATTCAGGCTCCTGTGCCACTGAATTTAGACATGGCAGAGCAGAACTGGAGGGCTGGGCAGAATATACCTCTTGCATCCTCCTCTACTAGACGCTCCCTATATAATCAGAAGGTGCATTCTTATATCCTCCCTTTTAAAGATATCCAGAGCAGCTTGACCTGATTCACTTTAAAACCATGTACCTCATTCAGTCTGTGGTGATTCATATGAGTGACATCATCCTTTTTCCTCTGTGATGATTCACACTTACATTTATTGAGCGACATTTGAAGCAGGACATGTGCAGTGTGTTCTTTTGGTGCATAGATTAGTCCTTGAAGTCTTAATGCTGATGAATTAAATAAAGCTATTGCATCAGACAGAAGTGAAGGAGGCAGAGAGGGCCCGAGAGAGATGTTACACATCCACTAAATGTGGGAGAGAGTGAGCAGTAGGAACAGTAGGACTGTGCAAAGAGCAAGGTCACAATTGCATTGTGTTTCACTCAGGCTGAAACCTGAGCAGCCAGAGTATCCTACCACCAGATAGACAGTTCATGTTCACTAACCTTTACAGCTCCTAAGCCTCTTTACAAAACTCGACACACTATTCCCATTCACTGACTTAAATAGAGGCAATCTGAGGTTAATTTCAACTTAAAGGTGGTCGCTGCATGTGTTTGTTTTGATATACATGAAAGACAAAGGAAAATGTATTGATCTGGCAGCAACCACCTCGACAGGCACTAAACCATTATGGTCCTTTAATGTGTAGATGAGGTCACTCGCACAAGGACGCATTGACATTTTTTGGTTCCTCCTCTCATCTGTGCAATCAGCTCAATGGCTGTGTGAACGCTTCTCCATAAACATCTCTGCAGGGGCTGCACTTGATCTTGGTCTGCTTCTTTCTGATGAAATAGAAGAAACCATTATTAGAGATTTAATGTTTTAGAAACTAATCATTCTTCAACATAATGGTGAGTTTTAAAAGTGTATTGATTCTGCATCAGATAGAAGAGAAGGTCTATCTTTGTAACTAGGAAACAACTGATTAGCAGATCCGATAAAAGGCATTTGTCTGATTATCAGGACTCTTTTTTTAAGTGATGCCTGATTATATGAATTAATTTAAAAAATACACTACTTTGCCTCTGGTGTAGCAGCCTCTCTTTATCTGTAGTCTCAAGCAATGTCCCGCCCACAGCACTCTCTGATTGGTCCACGTCAAGAGCAACAGCCATTCGATACTAAAGGACAAATGTTGATGAGTTCTCTCTTAATTAAACATGTCTAACATAAATAATCAAAAGTATTTCAATGATGTTTTATGTTAAAATTTATGTAATTCTAAATTATGAAACAGAGATTTTCATTTTTAATACAAATGTGCAGAATACCCATTTAGAATATTTTTACGATATTCTAAAGGGTATTAAGAACACAAAACAATCCACATAAAATAAGAATAATAAAAAGAAAAAGAACATTTGCTTGTAGTGGTTCCTGGGAATCATTGGTTTTGTTGTTTTTTCATGTGTGTTTTTGTAGAGTCGAAACTTTATTTTATATTTAACTTTACTTAATTCGAATTAAAGTCAGATAAAGTAGTGTTTTATATCAATTTTGTAGATTTTAATCAGCAATACATGTAAATAACTCACATCATAAATAAGACTTCATGAGCAGCTCTGTTTCCACCATTCTTTCATTTTGATTGAATATACAAAAGAAATCTCTTTTAAAAGTGTTTGCAAATTTCACTAATTTGTTACTCAACTCCAAATATATGTAGGCCTACTGTAAAAACACTCTAATCTGCCTATAAAATATCAACAGTGTGTCACTTTTTCAAACTGTTAAGTGTAAATTTCTGCACTAGGGTGTTAAAATTTCCACATTCACACTAAAATGGGGCTTTTTTTCTTTGCAGACATCTTGACTTGTCATGAAATCCCAGGTGTTACTAATAACATTAACAATGACTCTGCAATGACTGTGACAGTGAGTCAGCATTTCATGAAACCTAACTTAATTTTATTATTTACATCTGTGCTTTTCTTATAGTAATGTGTCAAAGTGTATTATTTTGGCAAAGTACAAATGTAATTGGTATTATTAAAACCAACTGCATTCTATTTGCGGAGCTGCACTGCCAGGGTCCTTCAACTGCGAATGCTGGCTCACTGTTACAGTTACTGGGCACTTGTTGGAACTGAGCCATTGTTGACAAAATTGGTTGGGTTTTTTTTTCCTGCTGTGACTTTTCTGTTCCAATTTATGTCGTATTAAGCAATGTTAGAAGAACTTTTTAGATCCTATACTTAAGTAAAAATGTCAATACAGCAATGTAAGAATATTTCATTCCAAGCATTAAAAATCCTACTTACGTAAAAGTACTTTTGAGTAGCCTACATATTAGAAGCTAAATGTACTTAAAGTATTTCAATAAAAGTACTAATCTGGCACCTCTGACTGATGTATCACATACAAAATCAATAGATTATTAATAGTGAATCATCAGTGTGTCAGCAGCATGTTGCAGTTGTAGCTACTTTAAATTATTTTATATCCAGTTTTATGTACAGAGACAGCAGATAAATCTGAGGGCTCATCAGATGACTAATGGGAGATGGAAGAAGTACAAACTGAGTTGTGAACCACAAATCTAGCTTCTGTTTTTGGACTATTTCTCTGCTGACATATCGAATCATTTTCACATTTATTGAAGTAAAATCATGTAAGATGTTTAAAGGGGAAAAAAATCACTATTTGGTGAAGCTGTTGACAACTTATCTGAAATATGTCCCCGACTACACACTGCTATCTTTAAGAAGTCACAAAATCTGGAAACTATTGATTTAATCTGTAACAAAGTGCTGTATTTTAATAAGTGTTATATTATCCATTGTGTAAAATTTGCATCTTAAAAATAACTATGTCAGATGAATGCAGAGGAGCAGAAAGTACAATATTTCCCTCTGAAATGTAATAAAGTGGAAGCATAACGTACCACAAAATGGAAATAACCAAATAAAGCACAAGTACATCCGAACTGCACTTCCTTGAGTAAAATTTCACAGCTGGGAATTAAGTCACCATAAGAAATGGCGACTTAATTTTCATTTTTGTTATTTCCATTAAAGACGATCTTTGTCAGCTCATATATTTAAGCTGCATGTAACCGGATACACAGGTGTAGCGTGTCATATGACAAGAGGGAGAGCAGGAAGAGCCCAGGTGTAAACAAAAACATGAATGATAGCTACAAATCTACATAGCTGCTCTTGTGTTTTACTATTACATATATAGAACCTGCACTTTTCCTACTATGACAAGCCGAATTTACTGCTATATGCGTTGTCTCCCTGTTTCTCTGTGTGCCTTGTCAGACTGGATGTGTTAATAGCAGAGTGGAGTGGAGACAGGTGTTTAGGAGATTTGATCACCTGTTACTCATTACCCTCCTCTGCTGTTAAAACCTGGATCAGATCTCCATTCAGCTTCAAACTGTAGATGCCATTACTTTGTGCTCTCCAGTCCAGAGCTCACTTGAGTTCCCCTGCCTGCTCCTGTCTCAGACTACTTTCCTGTACTCCTTTGTTCAAGCCTCAGCAAAGGCCGGGTTCACATGACAAGAGTTTTGGTCTGATTTACCCCAAATTTTACCTCTTCTTCAAACAGGTAAACTGTTTAATCCGCCCGAAAAGTTCGTTTCTACAACGCTTCACAATGATTGCAGCGGGATTGTGAGCTGCAAAGCATGAGGACTCACAGGTGAGCTCAAAAACAAGCAAGTTCCATCCATCCATTATCTGTACACCGCTTAATCCTCTGTAGGGTCGCGGGGGGACTGGAGCCTATCCCAGTCGACTCAGGGCGAAGGCAGGGGACACCCTGGACAGGTCGCCAGCCTATCACAGGGCAACAAGCAAGTTACTAAAACAATACTAAATGTGGGCTCCTAAAAGAGGTCAAAAGAACAGAACTTAACTAAGGCTATGAGCAGCAAAATACCAGCACAAACCACCTGTACTGACAAAACAAATTCATAATAGCCTTGATAAACGCTAAACAAAAGGAGATATACACCAATCCACCAAAACATTCTGACCACTGACAGGTGAAGTGAATCACATTGATCATATTAGTACTATGTGGTGTTCTGATGGAAAACCTTGGATTTTAACATCCGTGTTGATGAGACTTAGACACCCAAATAAACATTGTCCCACAACAAGCACACTCCCTCATACTAAAAGAAATCCCAAATGTCACTGGTCTACCCCCGCAGGAAAATGCACCCCACCACATGGAAAAACACCAAACCATCAGGAACATGTTGAGGAACATGATGATGGTCCAACATGTTGATTTGACCTCCAAACTTCCTACAGCCCATTGTGATCAAGCATCAACAGGATGCAGTGGAACAAGTTTGATTGACAGAGGCCCCACTGCACAAGTCAGAGTACCCAAAGGATCGACTGCCAACGTCCTGGTTCCAGACCCCATAGGACACCCTGAGAGGTCTTCTTGTCCATGTCCAATGGTTCAGAGCATTTTTGAGCACATAAGGAGGACCAACACAATATTAGGCAGGTGGTCATAATGTTATACCTGATTGGTGTACACTGGCTGATCAGACCAGGTACACACAATAGGGGGAACATAAAACACCTACAGCTAAACTAACATCAAAAAGCACAAAACCATAGAATTAGTCTAGTTAATAAAAATAATAATAATAAACAAACCAAAAGTATATCTAATTACCAAACACAAATCAAATGAATAAAGTAATATTTAAATCAAATAAACCTGGTGCACCCCTTGAAGTGGAAGGGACTTGGTATGATCTGATTGTGGCTTTGGTATAAAAGCCTGGTGCCTCCTTGGAGCCACATTTGCCTGAAGCCACAATAACAGAAGACAAGATATCCCAGCACTGGTAAAACAAAAGGATTAGTACAACTTAAAGCAAACAATGCTGACCATACAAAAGTGAACTAAATGTGCGCACTACAGATAGAACATAAGTACTTCAACAAAGGCTAAATAAATGATTGTGTAGTTTGAAATGATAAATTACGTCTTGTGTGTGCAATATGAGTGTAGTGTTTCAATTTAAACTGAAGTGGTTACTGGGATTACCGACATTCATGGTTGGGATGGCTGCAAGTGCGGCCATCATAGAGATTCACATTTATAGGCATTGTCAGTGCATCTACAAAAGTGTATTTGCACTGTCATGGTTCTGCAAAGGATCATATTAACATATTTTAGTTTTTGCACTACAGTATTCAGTTGACTCAGCCTTTGTTAATGCCGATTACAACATTACCTCTGTGCTGTACATCCACCACCATATACCTTATTATCTATCCATCCATCCTTGGATCTTGGTCTGAATCGATGTATGGCCAAGATTGTTTGGTCATTTGAGGAGTTTACAGATCCAGTCTGAACCATCTTAACTGCTTTCAGACTCACTGGGGCCAACCCCGATAATATCAAGCATGTTTAATATTTTTAAGTCAGAATCAGAATGGTATTATCACACTATCACCTGGACCAGTGGACACCTAGAGCCGCCATGGTGAGCACTTTGATGTCTGTTTAGTTGTTTTAGCAGTCCTTTTTTTAAGTTTAGTCTTGTTGGACATTTTGTGTATTAGTTGTCTTTGGGTTGTGTAATGGTGTTTTTACTATAGTCTCTCTGGGATCCTACTTTACTGTAAGTAGCCTACTTGTGCGCAAAATTTTAAATAGAATAATGTAAAGCAGTGGACACTATTAATCTAGCTTTTGATGCTAACGTTAATCACAGTTATCAAAATGGAGAGTTAAAATCTCATCTGCAGGTTTCACTGAAGAATCGACACCAACGTAGGCCTCATTTCCCAAACATTATCTCATCCAGACTCATTGAGATTTCTACTTTATTTATTTTCTAATTGGAATTTTTCAAATTCTCCTTTTTGTTTACATCCGTTTCCCCATAACATCACATGAGGTGATGCACTGCTCCCTCTGGCATGATAATCTTAACATCCTGTATTGTGTTATTTGCCATTATTTTCAAATCTGATAGCGTGTTATAGATAGATAGATTAGAGAAAAGAATATCTGTGAATGGTCTCCTTGTGTGCATGATGCAACCCGAGTCGGATTTTAAATCTCATTGCGGCTCTGAGTTTTACTTTAATGTTCCTCTTGCAAATAAAATCTGCACTTGTGTTCCCAGCTGAGCCATAATCGTCCCCTTACATAAAAACATAAAGGCACAAACTGAAAATCGATTAGGTGTGAGTGCGTGTTGACTCAGCAGGGATAATATTAAACTGGGGGAAAGTGATCTGCAACAGAACAAATATTTAAAGCAATACAGAATTCCTCAGAGCCTTGCTGCATTATGTTGCATTATTTTTTGTATTCTAACCTGGGGCCTAAATAGAGAAGTCACCACAGTAAATTGATGCAGAAAATGAACAAAACCTAAGCCCGTGTTTGCTACTTAACACTTTGTATTTGCTGCAGTAAACGGAGGCTGTGGGGATACAACTTTGAACTGCAATGCAGACAAACTCACATCACCCTAGAAAGGGGCATTCAGGGACAACACATCTGGTAATACTGAGCCACAGCTAGTGTATAATCCTGTTTTTGTGACCGGGCTGTGCTCCAAGATGTTACATCTATTGTGTGTTTCCATGGTGCAGCGACCAGCTTGTCTCCTCTCAGCTTGATGTCCCTGGTTTGACCTACTAAACCTCATCCTTGCACTAGTATGTCCCCATATCAACTGCATGCAAAGTGATGCTGCAACCAACCTGGGCTTTTACAGATATTAATACCCCTACTGGGTGTTGTTTTTGACGACACAAACAAAAATGATTGCACTCCTTTTGCAGCTTTAAAATGAGGTGTTCAGAGCGAGATCTTGCCTCCCCCTCCTCTCCTCCCTCTCCTCCTCCCTCTGCATTGATGCTGTTACCTCCCTCGGCGGTGATGTCAGCGGAGCTCCAGCATCCTCCTCCTGCCAAAGACACCGAGACAACAGAGCCATTTTGACCGCTCCGGTTCGGGTTCAACGTCCGGCTTTTTCCACGGCTACCGAGCGGCCAAACCTCCTCCACACGGCCGGGCGGAAGGAGGGACGGAGGTCGGGGTTAGCCTGACGCTACATTTAACGGCTGCTTTTAACGGCTCCTTCATGGGGAGGAGAGGCGGCTGCTAGCTAGGGGCAGAGCCGGACCTGGAGGTGGAGGTAGCGGAAGGATAACACACCGGAGAGAGACACTGCGGTAGGAGGCAGGAGGTAAGACAGCACCTTATTTTAACATTATTTAACGTTATTCCTCCATATTTGAGCCTTTAATGGAGTTTTAACGAGTCGGTCTGCATTGACTCGGTGTTAAATCTCCAGGGAGGAGATGGGCTCAGGGTGCGGCCATGGTGGAGGCTTCAATGTTACAACGGCTAAATGACATTAAAGCGGCTCCGTGACACGTTTCACCGACTGTCACGGTGTTTTAGTGCGAGTATTTTACATTAAAGTGGCTTTTAATTATGTGTATGTGAGAGAGCAGGACGACAGGAATAAACTCAGTGTCACGTCATTGGTCGACAGGTAAGCTACAGGACGTTTAATGTTATTTTTAAACTACGCAAGAAGTATGTTTTTCATAAACAGCCGTTAAATTAAATTTTAGCTGAATGTTGGCCTTTAGCTCGGGCTCACTTAGTATTTATTGATTTTCTGTCACCGTATAACGCTACTTGTATTTCTTATACGTATATATTCAGAATTGATGAGCTAAAACTGTCAAAATGCTCTCAAGTAAACACCAGTCTGTGTATTACATTAGCCTTTGTCACTGGGAAAATGGTGGCCGCCCAGCTGAGCTGCATCATCAGCTGATTGGACTGAGCATCTGTGAGAGCAGATTATGACCATGGATGCTGTGTGAGAGGAGAGAAAAAAACAGATTAAATGTTTATTTTTAAGAATGATCTTTGAACAAGATGTCATGTTGCACAGTGAGCGGACACTTAAACTGTGGATTTCATCTTCGTCACTTGACTGCAGATGTTAAATTAGATTAAATTAATGCTGAAGCTTTTATATTATTCATTAATCAATCCATATCTAGCTTCAGTGTAGTCCACAGCACCTTAAAGCCTTCTTCCTGCTGTCCTGTTGTAATAACGTTACATGCTCTCACAAATGAATGTGTTGAGGTGTCAGCTGTAGAGAGGGTGTACCAGGAAACGGGGTGACACAGCAAATTTACAAGAGTCAATAATGATGACAGACGTCTGAGTCACCAACTAATGGAACATTCTCTCAATATCTGGCAAATTTAGCTTTCATTTAACCATTTGGATTAAGATTTCTGCCAAGACTGGAGCAGCTTAAACGGGCAGACATGAAAGACATGAAACAACTGAAATATGATTTACGTAAAGATTAAAAGTGTATGACAATGTCATAAAATCTCAAAATTATCTGTCACTAGACAGTGATGATATATTGATACAGAATCCGACAATATCCCAAAACTTGGGTAAAAATTAAGCTAAATAAACATTGCCTCTTGTTGATGTGTTGTAATATGTGATTATTCGGGAGACCTGAGGCAGCAGCAGTAAGTAACTGTCGCTCACTGTCGAGTTTATTGACAAAACATTAATAGATAGTAATTTGATGATGAGTCACAGTTGCTCTCAATACGCCCACGGGGCGCTAAAATCACAGTGATTTCATGTTCATTTTTTAGTCTTTTGGGAGACGGTGGTTCATGAAACTGAGCTGCTGAATGGAGTCCGGTCCTGGATTTGCGGCTGGTTTCAGTGCCATTGTCATCCAGAGAAATAGCCTGACATTTAGCTGCTGCTGCACTTCTTTTGTTACAGCTAGCTTTATTATCCATCTCCCTTGGCAGTAGCTGACCATGCACGGTCTTTTCATGTTACAGCCTCTCAGCCCTGCCCTCCTCTATTGTCTTGAACACACCAACCACAGCATGTAATATTCCACTATTTCACAGAAATGTAAAAATCACTTTGGTAACATTACACTACATGACACCTGACAGAAATAGTTCCGTAAGTCAATTGTGACCGTCAATGGCATATGAGCTGGCATATGTAAATGTGAAGTCCAAAAATCATATTAATAAGGATTCATTTTCAACCTTCTGCAGACCTGCAGGCTCCACACCCGGGCAGTGAAGAAGGCACCCCGAGGTGCTAGGAAGACAGCACCATGGCAGGGGCCTCTGTGAAGGTGGCGGTGCGAGTCCGCCCCTTCAATTCAAGAGAGATTGGAAAAGAAAGCAAATGCATCATTCAGATGTCTGGAAACACCACGAGTAAGTAGTCTGTACCCAAATTTTATTATTGAACTGACAGAATCTACTGTATTTTGGTTATTTTTATTGTTTTAGATGCTGAGTTATATCTACAGTGGATTGCAGGAAATGTATAAAATGTGCTGAAAATGTTTGGTGCATGAGCTTCCAGCTGTACCGTCGCTCACCTTTAACTCTGACCTTTCTGTGTGACGGGATTACTGAAAGATAAACTTTCTCTGCATAGGAGCTGCAGTGACTGTGCAAATCTCTGGTAAACAAGCGAGACACATGATATGAGCATTTATTTAGAATCAGCTCTAACTTCAGAGGAAGCACATTTTCCCCCTCTCATGGACAAAAATGTCATCTAGCTGAAGTTCTCTGCAAGACTGACAACTGTTTTCTGCTAAACAGAGCGAGCACTAAAGGAGTTATCAAATTCTAATCACCTGCTTTGTAAATCTCTTGAACAGCACACTTCAGGTGACATAATCGCCATCAAATTTGACCTGATATCTATTTAGGGCAAGGTGTTTTATTTGCGTGTGTGGCCAGATTAGACCAGATTAAAATGAGGGTCCTCATTCAACATTTTCTAATCAATGTTTTCGCTGGTGCAGAATATGCAGTAGGTACAACAATGGCAGTGAACAATTGGAAGAAATGTCATTTAGTAGTCTTAAAAAAATAAGAAATGACTGTCAAATTTCCTGCCATACCTGCTGTATTTGTTTTTGTTCTCACATGTTGTAGAGAATGTAGTTCAGAGCGCCCCACATTGCACGGATTTTACCGAGCACAGAGCGAGGAGACTGGAAAGACACTCGATATGTAGTCTGCTTCGCAAGGTAAAGCCATTCGTCAATAATGAATGAGACTTCCTGAAATATTTACTGTTTGGCCTAAATTAGCCATCTCCCTCCTCCCTCGTCCTGTCATGGGTGACTAGACAACGAGCCGGGTGGCCTTTTTTGGGCCGTCATGGTTTTATTTTTGATTTTTGTTGCAGCTTGTGATATAGGCTGATGGGTCTAAAATTTCGACGGCTACAGTAGGAGTGGTGTCACTTCCTCCTCTGTCTTTACAGCACTGGACAATGAGTGTTTAGCTGTCAGCATTGTCTCCTCTAGCAGCGTAAACTAAGATCAGAGGTACTACTATCCATTGAGACTATATTGACAGAATGCTAACAAATGAAATGTCCTTCGAGATGTGCTGTTTGAATTGATCTGTGGGTTTGGATTTGATGTTTTTGTCAAGTCATGTGTCAAGATAAATGTCACTTTAATCCTCTACACCCCAAAACCTCCTGGTAGGTTTGAAAGGCATGTTATCTGTAAAAATAAATTTAAAAAAAAGACAGAACTACTCCAGTTATCAGCCAGAAACTGTAAAAACAGATACATACATACATACATGTTATATTTTTAACATTTAACCTTAAATAATCATCCGTGATATACTGCTCTATTGGAAAATGAGAATGTCTAATCAAAATCCTTTAATTCAACATGTCTTATTTACAAATTTGCCAAAAATATCCTTTGGACAGAAGAGTTTCTGTAAAAAACAAAATGTGCACTCCTCAATGCATATGAGAAGCTATGAGACTGCAACCAATAGTCATGTAACAAAAATTCAAAGTTTTCGAATGACCTGGGTTGAACTGCAGGCTGTGTATAAAGAAAGGAAACGGAGGACAAGTAGGAAAACCAACTAAAAATACAAGTACTACATAATACAGTAATACAACTTTATTCCAGTTTTGGTAACACCTTTGGACACTTAGAAAATGTTACACATGTTAAGTCCAGTTTTTTTTTAAATAATCAAATATAACTTTGTCATATAGCACAAAATGCAATTTTGTTTTTCTATACTTCTAGCCATGGATGTTTTGTTTGCATAGAGGTGCAGGACTTTATATTGTAGTGAAAAATGAACCTACAGTGAGTAAAAATATGATGGGAGCAAAAAATGGCTAGAAGCTACTTAGGATTCATAGGGGTAATGTATTACAGTTACATCTAATATACCATCTATTTAAGTTACTAAAGACAGCCTCAGATGTGCAGTCATGTAAATCTGGGAACTTCTTGATTCCTTAGAATTTACTAGAACTTTGAGATATTGGAAAAAAAAACCTGACATTATGATATTTTTGTTTTCTGTGATGAGGATTTTGCAATATGAAAAAATGTAGAAATTTTCACCAGATGGCTTAAATAACTCTGCAGTATTTGGAGAGAATCATTCTGGAATGAGTGGGGTGATTTTGTATGAGGTGCGTCTGCATAGAAAATAGAAGCATCTTTTAAAAAGCAGTCACAAAGGCATCTGAAATAGTTTTTTTTCTTGGATGGCATTCAGATCATTGCACTTGTCATGCAGAGCTTTGTGGTGCTGGTTTAAATGGTCAAACAAATTAGTTGTGTTTCATCATGTAGTAGCAACAATTGCAAGACACTGCAGAGGACCCATTTTTGGTCAACACTGTCCTTTCTGTAGAAAAAAATATTCCCATAAAATTGGCGTTGCCTTTCTTTCAGCAACTAAATCTTCCTTTTTAAGTGTTTCTCTCCCAGTCCCATGAAAGCTGCATGCCAACAAACTCTGTCTTGTGAATAACAAAAACCTCAGTACGTCCAAAAACCTTTATATCAAAGTACATTATGTTCTATCACACAGACTTGGATTAGTGTGGATTAGCAATGGAAAATTGCAATTGTACAAGTTTTCTTTTTGTATCACTCAGCAAAAAAAGTTGTAGTTTGAGTTAATTTGTCCTTCTTCACATCACACTTCTGCAGTGGGAAAACTATTGTGACTGCACACATTACAAGGTCAATGCTGAAATTGTATATTGTGCCGCATAGCAATGTGAACTGGTAAATGACAGTAAAAGTTTCACTAAAGGGGAAATATTAGTGCTCAAAGAGACTGAATTGATGTGTGATTTTGATATCCTTAAGCAAAACCTCCTCCACATTCATCAGTGTATTGGAAAAAAGTAGGTCTGAATGTGTACTTTTTTTGTTGGTTATTTTAAAATCCAGAAATAGAAGTGAATTTAACATTATGCCAGCACCGCTAGAGAAGTTCATGTTGTTCAGACGCACAAAGCCGCTTTCAGCCAGACTGGAGGTCTTTCATCAGAGCAGATTGTTCTCTTCCAAACCGAGTCAATGGCTCTCGATGTGGGCTGGAGGATGTGAGTAGGCTGATGTCATGAAAAAGCCCATTGGTTGCAGTGTCTGGAGGGGGTACAGAGGCAGGGTATAAATGCCCCCTTGTCCTTCTGTAGTCTGGGCTGAAGAAAAGAACAAGAAAAGGGGGTTCTGGATTTTTTGTGAGTGTCTCTCTCGCTGCTTTGTGCTCTTCGATACTTATGTGTGGGTCAATAGCTCAGTTCCCACAAAGCGGGAGAATGGCAGTAATCTTGTTGTCTGATAGATCTTCCCTCCCACGCTGACCTTAATTAAGATGCAGGGGACAGACCTGAAGGAGTACTAGGCCTCTCTTTAGACGACTAGGAGGTGCAAAGAGTTGGTGGCTGGATTTACTTTTATTCTGCTGCAGGAAAGTTTAAATAAATCCAAAATGTTGCTAACTAGACTTGTTTATATCCAATCATTTTGGGAAATGTGTGTAGTTGTGCTGTATTTTATGTATTTTAATGTAGACACACCACTGCACCACCAGCTTTGACTACTTTTTCTTCGATTGTATTTATACTTTTTGTTCCTTTTGGGCTATAATCCAATACATTGAGCGCTGCTTTCTTTCAAGTAGCATGACATTAACAGAGTTCAGCAGCTTAGCCCAATGACTTGACTGATGACGGTTAAAACCAAATGTCATTTCAGTTCATCATAAGTAGGCTGACACTATTATCTGTTCCTGTTATAATTCAGTCTTTTACTGTTAAAAAACTTACATTTTTATATGAATGAAAACCAGGGAAGGTTTTAAAGTCTTATTTGGCTGCTTTTTGTCGATTGAATCTTGCCACACTGCTCTTTAAGTGGATTCGTGCTGCTTTTTTTCTTTTAGCACAGTTAATGACGATGTTAACCAGGATTTCCATGCATAGAGACATTAGTGCTGCCCCCAAGAGGGCCTTAGTCAACCAAATACATATATTTTATTCAGTTTTGTTAATTGGGGATTCAGTGACTCAAGCACACTTTAGTTTATCAATTCGTAAAAAATACCGGGAAAATGCATGGGCTCATTGTCTTTGCTGTACGTGGACCGAACATGCTTACTGTCAGCGTGACAGGAGAATCTTTAATTACATATTGTTTACTGCTCTTCCATGCTAATTCAGGTGCACAACATAGACAGCTACAGCGCACCTTGCCCAGACTTGTCTTATAGACTGTAAACTTGGATAGAAGTCCAGCAGCAAACAGCTGCTACTGCTGAATATAGCATCTACGTGGCTTTGCTCCCTGTCAGTGGGTTCACATCTCCTCTGCCAGACCTGCTGACGCAGCCACATTTCCTCTCTATTGACTGGGGCAGGTCACCCGTGACAGTCTGACCAGCATCACTCAGTCACAATTATAAAGATCCAGCAGCTATGACAGACACAAACATGAAATGTGTCATAAAAAGATGCTGCAAACACAATAGAACAGCAGCTAAAATTAAACTGCAGCAGATAACTACAGCTATAATTAGGAAACATGGTGTGAGGCTTGGACGTTCCTCACATCTGCAGAGGTGTTTGAAAATGGTGTTTTCTTCAGTTAAGAACTCATGAAGGTATTTTTCAATCCCGCAATTTATATCAGTTATTCAAAATCTGATATAAGGTGAACTGTCAAATAATGCTTTTGAAAAACAATACTATTGAAAAAAATGCAGATAGATCATTCAGTTTTGTAACATAATAGCAATTTCTAAACTAATTCTTCCTTAGAAATTGTGGTGAAAACAGGCTAGAATATGCAAATTTGAAATGAATGAAATTAAGTGAAAGTGTTTGGAGTAAAATGGATTAAACTATCAAAATAATCTTTACCAGTATGGAAATCGTTTTTATAGCAATTTGTAGTAATCATGGAACAGTTAAGTAAAATTGAAAGGCAGAAAATTAATCGACAACTCTTACAGCATTTTATCTAAATGATTTTAAAAATGAATCGAAATACATGTTAGCAGGTAATTCAGTAATTACATTTGTCAGTGGTTGTAGCCCTACTCTAAATTAATAAATCAAGAAATAAATTTGATTTATTGAGTAGTTAAGTTTATTTTATAGCAGATTACAAGACATTGTAATCTGCTATCACACAAAGCATCTGCTTGCCAGTCCTTCGAGTCCTGTTTTTAATTAGGAATTGTCTGCCTTTTGCTTTATTCCCTCACATAATTATTTGGATGGGTCATTGTTGTATGGCCACAAATTCTAGCAAATTTTGAACTTTAAAAACAGAAACGAAGACATAGCTCTAATAAAGGTTTCCTCTTTCCAAGATGTGATTTGTGTTCTGTCAAAATAAGTGTATGTCAGAAGCAGAAGTCAGAATGTGCAACCATTGTGGTAATGAAAGTGTGGATGTGACGTGTTCATGCACCTGGTGACGTGGTTTGGGATCACACTGCCGAAGAAAAATGACCTGCTGCTGTATCCCAGCTAATTACATTTGCCCTCCATGACATGAATTCCTCTGCTGGTGTCACCCATAAACTTAACACGTAGCAAATAAAAAGCGTTTCCATCATAAAAAGAGAAGACGGAGAAAGGCCACTGTGAAAGATACTGAAGCTACTGAGTGTGATTTAAGTAAACGACCTGCCCTGGTCTCTGTAACCTTCATATGCGCTGCCGATCTCTGCCACTCTAAAATAATTACCTTGTCTGAGTGCTGAAGGATGGGTGAAGGCTCATCCTGTATGAATCACAGCATGATCAAAGATGAGTAAGCAACGAGAGGATGTCATGCTGCAGATGCTCAGTCAGATCTTGATTTTTTAATTTTTATTTTAGAGGCTTGGAACAGCAATCTGTTTTCTTTTAAATGTGATTGAGTTGATGGTTTTCTTCTGAGTGACTGAATCTGGATTTGATGGAAGCAGGTCAGTGTCATTTATCAGAAGACCAGTTTCTCTCCTGTGTTACTAAATGTTCATACTGAAACACCGATTTTTCTTAAATGGTAGAACATATTTATTACTGTATATAAAAAAGACAACATATTGATGTGCTGTTAGATTTTTTAAGCACGCTGCAGTGGACCAGTAATTAGGGCTTTAGAGAACCAAAGAAAACCTTGGTACATACCCTTTAACCGAATCGATCAAATAGTCACAAGGGAAAAAATGTTATCTCTGCATGCTCTAAATTGGCCTCAAAGGACTTATTAGTCCTAATGTATTATAAATCCACATAAAAGCTTGTATTTGCAGCATATGAAATTCTTTAAACCTGTTTGATGATTTCTGAAAACAGAACTATATGAACTGATGATCAGAACAAAGGAATTACTGAGGAATATAACACAGACATTTTTAGATGATCTGCCATGTTGGTGGTTGAGCTGTGATATGCAAACTGCTTTAGACTCAACTTTTTGGCCATTCGTTTGAACGAAATGCAGCCACACCAATGACTTCTTTGTTATGGTGTCTGTTAATTTGGACAAGACTCTGAGTAAACATTAAGTAAACATTAATTTAGTCAAACCTAGACTGGTGAAATAGATGTGTTCACATTGAGTCTGTTCCTTTTGCTGCCAAAAATAATAGATGAGCCCTGGAAGGGTATTGACGTAGCGCTTTCCTCCTCATTAAAGTAACACCAGCAACTATCCAACCAATGAGAGTTTTGTTGAATGGGAGAATATCGACCAACCAGTTGACCTGGAGGCTACAGCCATCCTGGTAATACGGCTTTTTCCAAAACAGAAACTAGTACATTCAGTTTGAGCTGTTGTCAATTAAGACAGGAGCAAAGCATCTATTAACTTAGAATTTTACAGCTGTATTGTTTAAGCAAGTGTAATGCCAGAACTTTTTCCCAGAATAAATTAGGAGTTTAGCTTTGTAATACTCAGCAACACAACTACATAGGGTAACAGGGGTCAACATCGCTGATGCACTAATATGATGAGCCCTTAATGGTCATTACTTGATTAAGACTGTTTGTCCATCTAGTTCTAAATAGATGCTTATGTCTAACTGGAATTTCTAATGATGCTTCATGTCAGGACAAATCACTGTGGTGGACTGTATGTGGCAGGCAAAAACACAGTGGTGGATGACGTTGGTTGTAATCAATGCTTATTTGCGACAAAAGAGTTTTTATGAGACGCAGAGGTCAAAAAATGTAGTTAAAGGAAAACTAAAGCAAGATACCATAGAACTATATAAAAGTGAGTGTATCAGCATACAAAAAGGCACACATTTAAAAACATTTTGTTTTAAAACTAGACATGAGTACAGGTTTGTGGCTGAGTTAACCAGGATTTAACAGCTCTCTTAAGAGTGTTTTTGGCAGATTTCAAATAATCCGGTATTCTGTTGGTTACAAACAACTACTTGAATAAATATTTGATTCCTGACTGAGGACCATTTGGTGAATGTGTTTCATCTTCACTCTTTTTGCACATTTCATGTTGCTCTCCGCTATTACTAGTAAATAAAAGAATAAAAATGTCCTAAAAAACATGAAATACAGGACTGTAAAGCATCTATGTTTGTGTCTGGCCATCTTTCAGAGTACCTGGATGAGTCATGGTCCTCATTTCTTTGTCATGGGCCTGAAATCTGAAACCCAAGCCAGCCACACTGGCCTATATTTCATAGTTGGAAACACTGTAGCAGCGTAGAGAGGAAGTAAGAATGTGTACACTTACTTGAGATTGTACTTAGCCCTGGGCTTTTTCCTCTGTTATCGACCGCATCTACATTAGCAGAGAAATGGTCTGGAGCTCTGGGAGCAGGGAGGAAGCAATTTCATTGCTGGCATCACCGAACCACATCAGATATGCTGTCTTTGGGTGGCAGACTGACAGCTGTAGTATACATACAATAGACTGTGGCTGTTAGTGGTTGGGTGTGTTTGTATCTGCTGAATTAGTAGTGAATGGGTTGAACAACTGTCTTGATCTCCATCTGGAAGAAACCTCAACAAATTGAAAAACACATTTGTCAAAAAACAATAGTAATTTGCATTTATGTATCTAATATTTCACCTCTTATATTGTTATTGTGAGACATCTGTAGCAGAACTGCAACAATTAATCCATCAGTTGTCAACTATTAAATTAACTATGAACTATTTTGTGATAATCTTTTCGAAGTCCCCGTTACAAAGAGCTTTACATGGCAACAAAGCTCAAAATAAAAACATCAGAATTTAAAAGACAGATAAAACACAACATGGAGTATTAAAATCAACACTGTTAAATGAAGTAGAAACATCACTGAAAGAAATAAAACACAGTTCAAAGAACATAACTCAAATAAAATCAATCGAAATATGTTTAAAGAAGAGATTGGTAATGATGTGTTCAGTACCAAAAGGTCAGAAACATAACTAGAAGAGAGGCCATCAACGGCTTTAAAAGTAATCTTTTTTAAAAAAACAATAGTTTGTTTGTGCTTATGTCTAAATTCCAAATCTAGTCCAAAGTTTGAGATTCCAGCTTCTTAAATGTTAATATTTTAGGTTTCTCTACTTCTCTGTGAGAGTAAGTTGAATATCTTTGGGTTGTAGGTAAAACAAGATATTGCAAGACACCGGGAGACATTTTTCGACATTGCTGATTTTATAGACAAAACAACTAATAAAACAGAAAATTATCAGTGGATTAATTGACAGTGGGAATAATTGTTAGCTACAGCACTAGTCTATAGGGTTTGTTTCTGGGAATATTCCTTTCCAGATGTAAATATTGTACATGTACAGCTCTCAAATACAATCGGAGCAACATAACTAAACTAAGAATTAAAGTGAGCCAGAGAAACGAGTGTGTTCCCATCGTGTTTCATTTATAAAGGGTCTGTGTGTAGACGTATCTAACGTGAAGTCAGGTCAGCAGGATATGATATGAGCCGCCATTATGATTTAACTAGATTTGCCTGAGTCATCATGGGTCATCCTGAGGATATAAATCTACCAGAGCAGACCAGGATCCTCTGTGACATTAAAGCTACACTGACCACCATGTACCCACAGATATACACTGAGTTAATAACAATGAATATATAATGGCAGAAGGTATTTCCTGTTTGACCGGGGCGATGGAAGCTTGAATGACTCATGGTGGATTGACTATTGATTTGTGCATAAACTGTACATGTGATTTACATCAGAGACAAGAAGCCATATAATCATATCAACACTTCAACGGCCGTCTGGGAAGGATGAATATTATAACAATGGCAAAGGTAGGATTTATTGGAGGAGTCAGAAAGGTCAGCAGAGTCTGAGAATGTGCAGCTGCAGGTTGTTTAGAGCACTGAACTGTTGAAAGATGAGCCGAGGCTGGCAAGCTGAGTCTGAGCTGAACTAAGATGGCTATTGTGCCGGTGTAACCTGGCAGGTGACAAAATGGCTTTTTCATCTTGCAGTACCAGCAAAGTAGGAAGTGGGAATAGCATTATTTTTCTAATTTAACAATTTTGTTTTTTACTGTGTAATGAGCATTGCATCCTCACAGGATCACCTGCAGAGTGATGCCGAAGATTTTTAATCTAAATGTGAATACCATCTTCTGGTCTCTAAGAAACGGCACAATAAAGATGAAAAACAAAAAGACAGATCATTAGTGGTGACTAGTGAATCCCTCTGATATTTTATAGTCATCCACAAAGTTTAATTTTTAATGGCTTGAAAACAAAAAAATTCTTTTGCTTGTACAGCCCTGTAGACTCAATCACTGAATAAACACTTTATTTTAGTTTAAGTTTAAATGGGAATTGTGTTTTTTTTGCAATTAAGGAGACTGAAATTTAGGGCTATGCAATTTAAAACACTGCAATTAGCAAAGCAGACTGCAATTTAAAATGTACGCTATGGAACATGTTTGACATCGCTGTTGTGCTCACGGTTTTACAAATTCACACCGTCCTTGTTTGACAGTGACTCTTTTGATGGTTTCTTATTATGCAATGTTCCATCATGTGTTTTAAATCTATTACACAGTGTATGTGGAACTGAAACTTGACTTTAAAATCTTGTATTGCAAATCAAATGGCAATATATTTGTCAAAAAGAAAATGCAATCAGATATGTGCTCCAAGCCGCTTCGCCTTATATTTGCAACTGATATTTATTTGCAGTAAAAATGAAATATTAAGTGTTAAAATTTAGAATAACACAAACTCCAAGACAGAGCTTTGTTTAAACACCTGTCTTATATTTGCTTACTTAAAAGAGACCATCTCAACATTTATCTTTCAGTATTGATTGATTTATTATTTGTGACACATGGCCAGCTGTATCGTGCTGTGGGTGGGATTTCACTTGCGAGCACAGACTGATGACCACAAACAGAGAGAGGCAGCTATGTCAGAGCAAAATAGCACATTTTTAATAAATTTATGTAATTGGGTCTTAGTTTAAAAAAGACACTGATAATCAAAAAAACCCTGAATATCTGATCTGATAATTGGCTGTACCAATAATTAGTCAACCCCTAAGCTTTTTGGCCCTGTTGAACACACGTATGTACAGTATTTCACTGAACAAAAATGTTTTGCTATTGTCTTCCAAAAAATGTCAATAGTTTTCTTGTTAGGTTTTACAATTATAGCACAAGTAACATTAAAAATAAAAGATATTTTTACGTTGGTATTTAAGGCAGCTACCTTCGTATAGAGGGGTGTTGATACCTGGTATAAATTGATTTATTCTTTGGAATTTAGATTTGTCCTCTTTTAGGTGTAAGATGTGTCCCTCAAGTTCAATATTTTCTGTTCTCGAGGGTGGTTTTTTGTGCAGCCTTATGTGTTGGGATCAGGTCTAATGTTTATACATGGGATATATGTGATTAAATGCTTAAATATATACAGAATTTGAGTGATTTTCTAAACTATTGCCTTTGTGATGCTGTTTTTCTTTATGCCTGTTTTTCAGTCTAACTTAATGAATTGTTAATGTTTTGGTATCTTTATTATGATGTGACCACATCTGGCACCATATCAGAGCCTGTCATTTTCAATCAATTATTAATTTTGCGGTATTAAGTATGTGTGTGGGCACCTCCCCCTTTTTTTGGAAATGGTTTTCTTGTCCCCAAATCCCAAAGATAAGTACTGGTACAGAAAGAAGAGGCGACTAAGCCCTTCCAGCTCTATTAGCACAACATGACACCGACCAAGCTCGGATACAGTTTCACAGGGGCGGCTCTCAGCCTCGTTCTGACCCGTGTTTCTTGTCCTGTCTTTCAGCCATCATCAACCCCAAGCAGGCCAAAGACAACAAGAGTTTCAACTTTGATTACTCCTACTGGTCCCACACTTCGGTAACTCTTTCTGCTCTCCTGCAGCTCAACACAACACACTGACACATGTGCATAGATTTGCTTTGTGCTGGGTTTAAGAGAGATTTTAGGATGGCTGATTATTGATCTCTTTCCGCAGCCCGAGGATGTCAATTATGCTTCTCAGATGCGAGTGTACAAAGACATTGGGGAGGAGATGTTGCTTCACGCCTTCGAAGGCTACAACGTCTGCATCTTTGCTTACGGTCAGACAGGCGCTGGGAAGTCCTACACCATGATGGGGAAACAGGATGTCAAAGATCAACAAGGAATCATCCCCCTGGTACAAACAAAAACTTTCAGGATTACTTGACCAGAGCATATAATAAAATAAAGAAAAAAATATTCTCAATTTTTCTAAAACTGTTTTAAAAATAACCCTTTTTTGTCCTTTCAGCTGTGTGAAGATCTTTTCACTAAGATCAATGATAACACAGACAACAGCATGTCTTACTCCGTTGAGGTAAGTGTGGGCGTCCTCTGTCATCTGCCCCTTCTGTTTGTACTTTAGATACAAACGTGTCACCTGCTATAAATGTTGAAGCTAATTATGAATTTGAACAGGTAAGCTACATGGAAATCTACTGTGAACGTGTTCGGGACTTGCTGAACCCCAAAAACAAAGGGAACCTGCGAGTACGAGAACATCCTCTGATGGGGCCTTACGTGGAGGACCTGTCCAAGCTGGCTGTCACCTCCTACAATGACATCCAGGACCTGATGGACTCTGGCAACAAGGCCAGGTGATGGAGGCAGCCTTATATCCAGTCACTTCACACTGTTGTCTGAGAGGTGTAGTCAGTGGTATTACCGAGGCATATGTGATGTTTTCTGTATCTCCAGAGGAGTTTCTGTTTTAAAATAACCACTTCAAATCAAATTCTGAAAAATAGCTTAACCCTCAAAACCTGCTGCATGTTTGAAAGGTGTATTAAAAAATCTGCAAAATCACAACAATTATCACAGACAGAAACTGTAAAAGCAGAAAGCAATTTTCCGACAGGCATTGAACTACTCATTTGTTCCGTTAACTACCAAAATCTGAGCAAAAATCTTGATGTCTCATCAGGAGCAAAAAGAAGAAGCTCAATGGGTTACAGCTTCAAAAAGTGAGGGTGTGTCAGCTGAAAGAAAAAAAATGTTTAACAAAAGGTGCAACTGAATTGTGTTTGGGGAAAGTTGGATTAAGTGCTTGTGGAGCTAAACTTACACTAAACACTGAAACTCTTGATATTTTGTCAGTTGCTGTTTCAACACCCTTCTTTTTTCTTTTTCTTTTTCTTTTTTTACAAACATCTGTCTCTTGTTAAGATGTAAATCTAATATCACAGATTAAAATTTCAATTAAAAATGCTTTATTGACATGAATGGTAAACATCTGCTGTTGCCAAAACAGCGCAATCAACACATCACATCGTAATACATCTAATCACATCACATCTAAATGTCTTCAATAATTAAAATTCAATACAGTAAAATGAGTAAATTATGAAATTTAAAATTTGCTAACACTTAAATCCAGCCTGGAGAGAACTTAAGAAATTAACTTCTTCTCTAATATTGGTGGCAGAGTCTCACATGTTCACATACTGTGCAGCTGAATATATGAATTGTGGTATTAAACACATGTCTCTTTCATTGTCGACTAATCCCGAAAGAGCAGATGTTGCCATTTCTGGCCATGAACAAGCAACCTTCCAATTATAAATCCACTTCTGTAACTTCTGGGATGCCTGCCTCCTATATATTATTTCCACTGTAATAAAGTGGCCTACACCTGTCTCTGTTATGCAGTGATGCTCATGAATGTGTTTGTGCTGTTAAGAAACATCATTTCATGCCTGAACCTTAATAAACATGTCCTGCTTGTCAGTCAAATGTGGAGTAAACAAACTGATTAAACTTGATTTACTGTCTGTGCAGGACTGTGGCTGCGACCAACATGAACGAGACCAGCAGTCGCTCGCATGCCGTCTTTAACATCATATTCACTCAGAAACGGCACGATGCAGAGACTGACAACACGTCTGAGAAGGTAGAGGGTTTTTATCACACCCTGACCCCATTTATGTAACGCTGCGCTGTTGTCTTTGCTTATCTCCACACTGACTGATGACGCTGATTTAAATCTTGATGTAAAGTGGAAATCAATGAAAGCCTGAAGGACATAATGGCAAGGCCGCATTGTGAAACTGTGTTTTAATGAAGCCTGTGTCTAGAATAAAGATGAACACCTATGGATTTTTTGTGGGCACTAATGTGTTGCATTTTATTTATTGAAGTCTGTTTATTTATTGTACTGTTGCAGGTCAGCAAAATAAGTCTGGTGGATTTGGCTGGCAGTGAGAGAGCAGATTCTACTGGAGCCAAAGGAACCAGGCTGAAGGTAAAAACATTTTCCTTTACAGGCTTTCGGAAATTTAAACAAGAAAATCATGAACTCTGAGTTGGGAAGTGGTCAGTGTCACTAAATCTATATTACAGCAGCCAATTAGTGTGTTTGCTTTCATTGTAAGTCATTGTCTGCCTCATGATGTATCATAGGAAGGAGCAAATATCAACAAATCTCTAACCACGCTGGGGAAAGTCATCTCTGCTTTGGCAGAAGTGGTATGTATTTTATCTATTTGTTGTACATCGTAAGATAAAGTAGATTTTATGTTGCCTAAACGTGTTTCGCACATTTCAAGTTCTTTACATTATATACTATGTAACCTTGCACAGTCCTGCACACTGGAATGTTTCCATTACCTTTTATTTTTATAATTCCGTGGAGTTGCTGTATGCTGTTGATTTGTCTTGCAACACAAAAAAACTACATTTTACTGTTTACTGTTATGTACCAAGACCTACTTGGCAATAAAACTGATTCTGATTCTTATATTATTTTTTCTATTCATTTCATTGTAGGACTCTGGGCCAAATAAGGTAATTGAATTAAATTAATTGAATTAAATTAGACTTTTAGAATTTTTCATTTATTACTTCTCCAACCTGAATGTGAATAAATACTTTTCATTTTATGATTTTATATTTTACACAGAATAAAAAGAAGAAGAAAGTGGAAAGCTTCATTCCCTACAGAGATTCAGTTTTGACTTGGCTGCTGAGAGAAAACTTGGGTATGTGTTTCGCTACTTAGTAATGTTAAATTACTTCTATACAAACTGAATCCAAATCATTCAAATGTCTTTTCTGCACTATGTCAGGTGGGAACTCTCGGACTGCCATGGTTGCTGCCCTGAGTCCAGCTGACATCAACTACGACGAGACACTCAGCACACTCAGGTAGAGAGCAGACAGCACATTTTCTGCTGCATAATTTTCCTCCCACACAGCTGATGAATGTGGCTCTGAAGGACACTGATGCCAGTGAAACCACAGTGTTGCGTAATGTGTGTTTTCCTCAGTGGTTTGCATCAGTTTCACACTTCAAACACCCTTCATGAGTTGTGACTGCAGCTGTAGGCTGCAAAATCAGGGGAATCATGAATGTGTGTGTGTCCTCTCTTACCTGTATCATTGTGCTCCCCTTGTGTCCTTAGGTACGCTGACCGTGCCAAACAGATTCGCTGTAACGCTGTCATCAACGAGGATCCCAACAACCGATTGGTGCGCGAGCTGAAGGAGGAGGTGTCTCGCCTCAAAGATCTTCTCTACGCCCAAGGCCTGGGTGACATCATTGAGAGTAAGGGATCATTGACTGCAGATTTCTTTCAAATTCTCTGTACTGGTTTTAAGCCTTTTTGTAAGTGAGCTCACTTTTCCCAATGATACACTGTCAGCCTCAAGTCAGCCCACACAGCTCCCCTCGCATGCTTTTATTCTCCCTCTGCTCACAAACATTATGTGTGTTGAGATATTATCAGATAGAACAGGGAGCAAACTAAGACCTAGAGCAGCAAATCAATGGGAAGAAGTGAATGGAAATGAACAGATTCTTTTTAGACTCCAGTGGGAACAGAAGTGCAACTTACTCACATGGTGACAAAAAACAGGCAGGAAGAGTGAAACTGTCAGTGCTGATAGTAAAACCCACTTGCTCTGTAAAAATGAGCAGAGTCCTGTAACAGAAATCAACATGCTGTAGATCAAAGATCTACTTAGAACAGGACGCAATCCCACTTTCACTGCAGTGGTGCATCTTTAAAGAGTACACATTTTGCATTTTGGGTGTTCCCTTTCCGCGATTTTTTTACATGTAAAAGCCTACAGACTAACAAAGCCCAAAGCCCATGCCAAAGGGAGTTACCTCCCTACTTACTTGGTTTAAGTTCAGAGGTTTCTTCTGTAACTATCTACATTACAAGATTTTCAGAATGCCTACGTTGTGGCTAATTCGCCTGAAAAAAACCCATAGAAAATCTGTAGGATCTATAAATAGCAGCAAAATGTATTAGAGATGAACATTTTATTTTAGAGAACAACCAAAAGGCAATATTCAACCGCGACACTGTCTTGGCAGGAAATTAAAAATAGGCATCCTGCACAGTCATTGAGTGAGAAACCAAGGTGACAGTGTCCATTGTGTGTGATTCAAAGGAGCCTCAGGAAACACATCAGGAAGAAAATCAGTCATAGATGAAGATGTTGGTGTGTCCTAAATTCGATGCCCTTTACAAATGTGCTGAAACAACAGCTGAAGTTGAGCTTTACAGCTTCATAGCACAACTCTAAACTAACTAAATTATTACCACTCACATGTTGAAGTTAATTTTTATTGCAATCCACATTTTATGTATAACTTACTAAGCAGTTTAAATTGAGGAAAAAGTAGTATGTACTTTATGAAGGCAGCTGTACCATGTACTTCAAGCAAAATGAAAAAGTATGGGATTTAGATGCAGTC
This sequence comes from Dascyllus trimaculatus, assembly GCA_024666655.1. Taxonomy (NCBI): domain Eukaryota; kingdom Metazoa; phylum Chordata; class Actinopteri; family Pomacentridae; genus Dascyllus; species Dascyllus trimaculatus. Next base: position 20,067,435 of record CM045446.1, read on the forward strand.
TGCATGTCTGTACTCATAGACTTGGAGTTATAGTACGTAACCAACATTACGTCACTTTTGTTTGTCCAGCTGACCAATCAGAGCAGAGTTGGCTTTTCAGGAGGTGGGCCTTAAAGAGACAGGAACTAAATCAGAACATTTCAGAAAGGGTGAGAAGAAGTGCTGCAGTGATATGCAGTATGAGGAAAATAAATTTTTGGAACAATGTAAGCATATTGCAGTAAACCTCAAAAATGCAACTATAAACCTGTAAATGTGCCTTATATGGACTCTCTAAACATATACAAATATTTTATCAAAATGCATCTTTAAATTTTTCATGTAAATACAGTTTTTTCATACTGTTGTCATTGTTGTTGAAAAAATGAACATTTTGCCAGAGAAAGATGTGATTAGGAATCACAGTGTCAGAGCTATGTATCATATGCTGAGAGCATATTATGTTGACTGCGTCACTCTGATGTTTCGCAACTGATAAGTGAACATATACACTCATGAACATGTTGTCTAAAGGTGTTGTGCTGTTTCTTTTCTCTCTCTCTGTCACTCTTTGTCTCCTCTTCTCCCAGCATATCGAGCCACTGGTGCTGATATAGAGGGTTTGAAATGTGTGTTTCCTGGCTCTTGCTTTTGCTCTGCAGCTTAGCATCACAGGCGCTTATTGTGACAGTAAATAGTAGCTTTTCAGGGTTCTCTGCAGCACCACAGTAAAGTTATGAATTGATCACATTATTTGATGTGATTTTTACTGAAATACAAGAAGCTGATGTTAACAGCATGTCTGTGTCTTATGAGTCACTTTATGGTGCTGTAGAGATCTGCGTATGGCTTCGCAGTTTTGGCATCGGTGGCGCAGAGCTTAACTATTCATAAAGCAACAAAGCAGAGGAATATATTGAGGAAGCTTATGGATCATAATGGGATACATTTCATTCCAACTTTTAATTTCCCTGATGTAGACACTGTAGCCTCCCATTCCCCTGGCAGGGTCTGTCTGGCTCTACCACCTCCTGTTGGCAGCAACGTTGAGAAAGACGACAGTGTAGCCTTCAGTCACAGAATGAGCACAATCACTTACATAATATTGGATCTTTGACGTTGCCGTCTCATTTGATGCCATAAATTTTTACTGTCTTTCCATAATACATGACTTCATTAACTGCAAAGGCAATATTATGTGATCCATCTTGGCGGGCGTAGGCCTGTCCAGATGGATAGGTGTGATACACTTTGGCAATTTATTGCTCTGTGTTGCCATAGCAGCAGCTGCAGGGTTGTTCTTCATGCTGTGGAATGTATCATTTGCCTTTGAGGTGTCATAACAAAGATGAAACACTGAACAGAAAACTGCAAACTATTTTGTTTATTAGTTTAATTTTGACTAAAAATTTTCCAATGAGGGCCAGTCAAACCAACCTACCACTGTGTCTGATACTCTGCCAGAGAAATGGATTTCTTCTTTGACATGACTAATTCTAGCAAAGCACACTGCGCAGTAAATGCATCTTGCTGCTTTGAGATAATAATCTTAATTGGGAGTTCTGGCTTCCTAATGTTCTCTGCGGAAAATAAGAGCCTTTTACAAGTGAGTCATTATGTCTCTGCACATAGGACCGCCGAGCTTACGTAGTTTGTTTTTCATAAATAACTGATGACAAATTTTATTTTTCCTTGCAAAGATCCTTGACTGGAAATGAGCAATAGAGATCCTGATAGAGAGAGCTTTACATTTTCTTGTTTTTAATTGGTTGTGCACATGACACTCTGCTTGAGGTTTCATATATTAGTTACATTTCTTTGAACCTTTTTGTGGCTGGATGGCCTCCTTGTTGCATCATTTAAGTTGATCTTCTCTGTGCGTGGCTTTTAGCTGGTGCTGTCCTCGCTTCTGCTCTAGCAGTTAAAATTTCTATCTGTGAGCTAGATCTGTTTCAAGCCACATATCTTCTTTCTTTTTTCTTTTCTATTTTCCCTTCTCTTCCTTTTCTGTCTGCATTTTCTCCGCTCTTTTACTCCCTGTTATCGATTACCCTGACCCCACATCCTGTCCGCTCCCCATGCCCCGTCCCACCCCGACAGACCTATCCGATTACAAGAACAATAACAATAAAGGCCAAGCTGTGAATCAAAGGGATGATCTCTCCACAGTGACCAATGCCATGACGGGGATGAGTCCCTCTCCATCTCTCTCAGCCTTGTCCAGCCGTGCCGGATCTATCGCCAGCCTGCACGACCGCATCATGTTCAGCCCAGGCAGCGAGGAGGCCATCGAGAGGCTGAAGGTGAGCGCTGGATAACGTGCAGGTCATCAGTTCATTTTGGATACTTGAAAAAGGAGAAAGCTGCATTTCAACCCCAAAATCAGCAGAGATGTGTACAATGAATTAAGAATAATGAGTTAGTGAAGTATGTTGAGCCTAAAGCCAGAGATGAGTCTACTGTTGGGCCTAAAGCCGAGAACCTACACGCACTCAGTTGGGTGATGTAGAAAATGAGTAATTATGTTTTTATTTTTGGGTCTGATTTGCTGCCAAGTTTGTTTTACACTGCTGTTGTTGCAACTGATAGGACACAGAGTCGAATATGGATTAATCTGTTGCTATGCATTATCCCTGGTTCGATTCTAGCTCAGCGCAAGTTGCTGCTTGTTGCTCCCTGTCTCTACTCCCTCCTCTACTCCCCCCTGACCGAATAAAGGCAAAAATGGCAAAAAAAAAGTTTTTAAAAAAGAAATTGTGCAATTAACAGTTCTCAACCAGCACCACATGCAGTAAAAGTGCTTTTTACAGTTGTTGATTTTTATATTCTTCAAAGCTCTCCATTATAACAACCTGCTCTTTTTGACTGAAGTAGGCAACAATCAGGTGATTTTGACTAGAAAAAGAGTCAAATGACGCATAAACAGCCTCTTATAAGGCAGTGCAGAGAGTCTAATTAAGAAAATCTGGCTTTACAAATGTAGTTAATAACCACTGTAATACCCCTTACAGGGCATTTCTAATAGTTTCACTCTGAAAAAATCATAAAATTCCTGTTTTTAAGAAACATTACTCAAACAAGAGAAAACTGTGCACTTGCTGGATACTATTATCAGCTATATTTGGTGCTTTACTTTGTACTTTACAGCAGCAGGTCAGTGTTTGCAAATACACTGTTCCTACATTCATCATAATAAAGGAGCATGTTGCCTTGTGTGGCACTTTGAGGCATTTTAATACTTGTTCAATTCATTTTTGGTTTTGGTCTTTTCAGGCAATTTGTTGACCAAGAAATGACGATAATTTTCACTGTCTCTTTAAATGTCAGGAAACAGAGAAAATCATTGCTGAACTTAATGAGACTTGGGAGGAGAAACTTCGCAGAACGGAAGCAATTAGAATGGAAAGGTAAGATAAATTATAAGCTTTGTTTTTTGGTTCAGTCAGTAACATGACTAATCCCTAGATTTAACTTCACTTTAAGAAAATAATCTGGGCCTAAGCCAGAAGAAGAATGACTTAATATTGAAGTTAGTCAGGTAAATGTGGAACATCTTATTTCTCTGTTGGAAAGCACTTTGGGTCTATTGTTTAAATGTGTTATATAAATGACAGTGACTTGACTTGAGAATAATTCATGAACACAGAGAGACAGGAGGCTTGTGACAGACATGCATGAATCAAATCTTGTAAGACACAAGACATGTCCACTATTAAAGATCATTTTAAATCTTGTTTTTGGCACTAAATTCTTAACCCTGTTTTCCTGATCTAAAAAAAGATTGTTGTGAACACAACTTGGTGCAGAAATAGAACACATTTCCAAAAGAAACATGCATTTTTTTCTGTTTGACCTAAGGCTGGGGATTTAATCAAGTACAGAGGAATGAAAGTGACTGTGCAGTGTGGCCTGTTGGACAAATGTATCGTCATTCCGTGTTTTCATTAAAACCGTACTGTAAAGTACAGCATCGTGATATACAAGCAAATCCCACTTGGTGTACTGAATCTGATCTCCCTCCACAGAGAGGCTTTGTTGGCAGAAATGGGTGTAGCAATGCGAGAAGATGGCGGCACAGTTGGTGTGTTCTCTCCCAAGAAGGTAAAAAAATATTCTGCATCACCAAAACTGTGATCTGATACTTATCATGTAAATTATTCACTGAAATGCTTATTTGTTTACCCCGAAGCCCTCCGATAGCCCTAGAAAGCCCCAGCCTGTGTTTATCGACACAGTCGGGCTGTTTTCCCCCAATGAGGTTTGTAGCTCTGAAGTGTTTAAAGCTGTGTCCTCTGAGTGCTCTGAGTCTCACTTCAACAGGAGCCTTGCCAAGGCCGATCAGATGAGGGTTTCTCTCTTTCATTAATCCTAAATCTGCTTCATTACTTACTTCAAACACTCCCTCTCTGCACTGAAGGCAGCATCGGGTGTAAACATGGGGGAGAAGATAATGGCACTGCCCCCGTTTTAGTGATTTTTGGCTGTTCGCCTGCAGCTCTGCAACATCTGACTTAGACTAGATTAAACACTCATGCTAGGAAGCCGTGGGGAGTAAATTTGACTGCATGGTTTTAACTGTAGTTGATTGTTTGATGTTTCTTCCTGCGAGAGAGTGTTTTTCACTCCTCTGATGAACACAATATGCATATGTTAGATTGTCAATAACATATGGATATTGAATTATTTATGTGTGTTGCTCACCAAATGTTAACAGTCAGTAAATTATTCCTCGTTCTGTGTCAGACACCTCATTTGGTGAACCTCAATGAAGATCCTCTGATGTCTGAGTGCCTCCTGTACTACATCAAAGACGGAATCACCAGGTTGGATACTGACATTTTGCTGTGTACTATCATGCAATGCTTAAGGAAAAAAGGGCTGTAGTCATCCACTGTAAATGTTAATCGACTGAAATTATACCTGCTCTGTAACCAGTCAATATCTGCGATTTTCCCTAGATGAACTAAGTGGACCACAGTGCAATTGTTTAGTTGTTTGATCATTAAAATGTCATTAATGCTATAAAATGTTAATCAGTGTTTCCCAATGTCCATGGTGACGTCTACCATCGTCTTGTTTTGTCCACAATCCAAAGATTTTCAGTTTACTGTCCTCGAGTAGGAAAGAAAACAGACATTATTCAAATATAAGGAGCTGGGATCAAAGAGGTTTTATCTTTTTTTCTTAAAAAAATATTCAAACCAGTGAATAGATTATTGACATATTTTTCAGTTAATTTAGTAGTTGAAAAGTAAACAGTTAATCATTTGATTTCTGCACCTCTGCATTGAACTTGGTGTACTCTACCTGCAAGCCTCATTTGCCTAAAAGAATTATAAAATGAACAGCAGTATTTTAAATTATACGGTTATTTTACACTGAAATTATGAACATACTCGGAATAGACCAGCGTGCATAGTGCACATGAATCAATATTTTTGAGACCGTTATTGGTACACTGCAGGTTCAAGGTGGAACTGCTCAGCCATGGTGTTGACTGCTTAACACAGTGCTTCTTCTAGCATGTGAAATACACCATATGGACATGTTAACAAAAAACTTGTTTTTCACCAGAGGGGGTCTTTAGAATTGTGAAAACGTGGAGGTAGTCTGTTCCTGCTGTCGCCAAAAGTATTAAATTAGTCCTGAAAGGCTGCTGATGTAATGCCTTTCTCCTTGTTAAGTAACCTTCAATTATCCAAGTAATGACAATTTAAACATATAAGAGCATGTTGACCAACCAGTCGATCAGACAGCCTGGACACTGCAGCCCAGTAACAGTAACTTGAATTTAAAATGAACAAATATGTATACAAATTAGTTGTATCATTTGCTTCCTCTCATAACGTCACCTTGTATGTTTTTAGGGTTGGTCGTTTAGATGCCAGCAGTCGTCAGGATATAGTCCTCAGCGGCCACTTCATAAAGGATGAGCACTGCACTTTCACCAGCTCTACTGGTCCAACGGGAGAAAGTGAGCGGCCTTTATTTTGCTCTACAGGCTTGTAGCTGTGTACATCATTGCTGTAATATTATTACAGGCAGTAAAGCCTCATATTGCGTTCTCTGTTCCTAATCAGCAGTCGTCCTCGAGCCCTGTGAGGGAGCTGAGACTTACGTAAATGGAAAGTTAGTGACAGAACCCACTGTTCTCAAATCAGGTCAGGTCACCTCATCTTCCAATCTGCAGAAATGTATGTGCACTTTATGTGCATAGATTTAGCTTATACATTTTGTGATACACTTGCAGGAAATCGCATCATTCTGGGAAAGAGCCACGTGTTCCGGTTTAACCACCCTGTTCAGGCCAGAGCTGAGAGGGAGAGGACCCCCTGTGCTGAAACCCCTGCTGAGCCTGTGGACTGGGCATTTGCTCAGAGGGAGCTCCTGGAGAAGCAGGGCATTGACATGAAGCAAGAAATGGAACAGAGGTACTTCTGAGAAACAGTTAGCCAGTCTCTACAGATCAAACAAAAAGCAACAGCAGATAAGGCAGCAAGGGTAAAAGTAATGTAAAACAATAGCAGAGGAGCTGCCACGTCACAAACTTGCAGTAGCTTTTTCAGAATCAGTGGCTCATTAAATCATGTGTTGCTCCTTAAGCTTTAAAATACTGGTGCAAAAATAAGAAAAGTGTTTTCTTTGAGTCTGTGCATCACCTGCTTGAAACCTCTTGTGTTTCTTTCTCAGGCTGCAGGAGTTGGAGGATCAGTATCGTAAAGAAAGAGAGGAGGCCAACAACCTTCTGGAGCAGCAAAGACTGGTACAGTAATGGCAGTTCTGCTAGTGTTAGCTCATAGCAAAGCTTTAAGCGCTGTTAAAATTGACCATGAAAGAAAAACAAATCTAACTCAATTATAAGCTAAACTGTAAAGTACAATATTCACAGCAGTGGTGGAACAAGTAATTAGATCTTTTACTTAAGTGAAAGTAATAATACTTCACTGTAAAAGTACAAATAGGAATCCTGCATTTAAAATGTAATTTAAGTAAATATATGTAGATAGATATATGATAGATATGCAGATAGTTAGCTCACCAACATTATTCTGAATGGCTTGTTAATGTGCTAAAACCAAACATCTTGATATTGGACTTCAATAATCAATTGTGCAGGATTACGAGAGCAAGCTGGAGGCTCTTCAGAAACAAGTGGACCGTTATTACCCAGAAGCCCCAGAAGAAGAGGAGGAACCAGAGGAGGAAGGTAGAAAAAATGATTTAACACACACAGTATATATTTACATATATCAAAGTTGGTGGTAAACACATCTTCGACAGCTGAAGGTCTGTTGTTGTTTTGGCCTATAGTGCAGTGGACAGAGAGGGAACGAGAGCTCGCTGTGTGGAGCTTCCGTAAGTGGAGGTGCTACCAGTTCACTTCACTTCGTGACCTCTTGTGGGGAAATGCCATCTTCCTTAAGGAGGCCAATGCCATCAGTGTCGAGCTCAAGAAGAAGGTCCAACATGTTATTGTCATTTATGCTCCATAATTATATCCTCAGATTCATGTTGTGATGCAGCTGTTTGACTGCGCTGTTGCTTCCCCTACAGGTCCAGTTCCAGTTTGTGTTGCTGACAGACACCCTCTACTCCCCCCTGCCTCCTGACCTGCTGCCTCCAGAGGCGACTAAAGACAGAGACAAGCGACATTTTCCACGCACCATTGTGGCTGTAGAGGTGCAAGATCAGAAGAACGGAGCCACTCACTATTGGACATTAGAAAAACTAAGGTAAAAATCCTGAATTTCTGGAGGTTATATATTGCTAATAAATCACCATCCACGTAACTTTTCCATATTCTTTCAATTTAACATTTACTCATTAGGCAATACAATTCTTGCAGTTTGCTCTGTAGCTTGTACGTCATTTCATTTAATTAGAGACATTCTCTTAAATAATTGCAGTACCAAATAAAAATGCCTTCCAGCGTCTGATGTAGAGTAATAATAAAAAGGACTGATATTTTCAGTCTATCTCTGTCATAAATCCAACAGAAAGCACACTATTCACTGTAATAATATTTCTTATTAACTGACTAATATTTCTTATTAACTCCATGATGTGTGTCGTCTTTGTCTGATGTCCTAATGTGACAATTGTTGCTGCTTTCTGCAGGCAGAGGCTTGATCTCATGCGAGAGATGTACGATCGCGCTGCTGATGTTCCCAACAATACCACCGAGGACTGTGAAAATGTGATGACAGGAGGCGACCCCTTTTACGATCGCTTCCCTTGGTTCCGCCTGGTTGGCAGGTAAATGCTGAGCACCACTGGCCCTGTAGAGTACAGGACAAGGAGGACAAGAAGCCCAGTGTTAGTAATAGCTACAAAGTTTGCTGACATGCAGGCCCCACATGTGCACAACAACATGAGCGAGAAAAAGGAGAGAAACACTAAAAAGGACGATTCTGTTGCCAAAAAAAACACAACCTTATTTTCCACGACTCTTTCAACAATGTCTTGCAACTGTTGCCACTTCAGGATGCATAACTCATTTGTTAGGCCTTTTAAATCAGTACCACAAAGCTCTGTATGACGAGTGCAAAGCCAAATCTAAATGCCATCGAATTCAGTCAACTATTTTAGATGCCTTTGCCAGTGTTACACCATATGAAAAAGCCTCCAATCAGCTTTTTTAAAACTATTTTTTCATAATATTTTATGTTTGCTATGCAGAGGCACTCCCCTGCTTAATTACTCCACTCATTCTGCAGTTATTAATTCTGTCCAAATAGTTATTTAAGTCATCTGGTGAAAATTTCTGTAATTTTTTCATATCACAGTATATATTGCAGAAAAAGAAACTATCGCAGTGTCAGTTTTTTCCAGTATCATCCAGCCCTGTTGTCAGAGTAAATGAGGATAAATTTTGCTGGGTGATGACAGGCCCATCTTGAATGGTATAATCGTCTGGGGAACATTTGAGAACGACATTTCTTCAGTCCTCCTACTCAAAGCCTGCTGCTTCTTTCTCTCACACTTTGGCAAACAGCCTCCAGATCTCTGTCCAGCTCTCTCTGCCAGCTTTCTCTCTCTGCATCTCTTTCTCTTGCAGATGAGTCCTGCACAGTCACATGCCGCAGTTACATATCATTCAGCATATCCAATCTTTAATCTCATTTAGCTTCTGCAAGACAAGCAAAAATGTCAGCAATGGCATCAATCTAAAAATGTTCTTTTGAATTATGTTCTTTGTCAGCTCATTTATAATGTCTGTTCATAAAATAGATGAGAAATATAAGCATATTATATATAGTTGAATGCACCACAGTTAGACAGAGAATGTTCCCACATCATTGCCTAAAATTATCTACAAATTCTAATTAAAATATAACGGTCAGTGAACATTTAAAGGATACTTACTTAAAGAATAACAAAAGAAGAACATTCTCAAACCAGCGTTCAAAATTGACAAAATCTTATCGAGGTAATGGAACATTTTTTAAATATATGTTCCTCTTTCTTGTATTAATAATGACAGAAGAGGAACATTTTGCCTCGAATATTCTGAGGGTGTTTTGGGATGTTGTCGAGGTAGCACTTGATAAAAAATTGCAACAGTGTTACGGAAGAAAGAAGAACACCCTGCCGCATTTGGAAAATGTTTTAAAAAATGTACATAATGTAATAAATTTTATCACCAAACATTTTTAGAATGCCTTTAGTTATCCTTCATGTAAGAACATCATAATGGGAGCTAAAAAAAAACTTCCCAATATGACTAGAACAAAAAGAAGTCCAGCTGGAATGACGTTCCCTTGAAAAATGGAGTTGAAACTAGATGTGCTAGTTTCATTTTAGATGTTTAATTGTGTACATACAAAGACTTGCATATTCACTACCAATAGTCTTTGAACTCACCAGCTTCAGGGCACTTGTTTCTGATTTTACCATCTTTGACACTGGCAGTTGCAGCTGGTAAAACTTTTCTGTGGAGACACAGAGGGTTGTTGTTACATTTAATTGCTTGTAGTCTTTTCTAAACCTGTGTATTGGTCAGTTTGTGAGTAATCATTTAGAAATAGATAACCAGTAACCTTAAAAAATACCCTGACACTTCCTGCCAGAAGTGGAAGTGTCAATCTCTTAGTGTAAATGAATATATAGTCATATTCAATGAAACATATGTGACTCATGTGATACCTGAAAGTAGCTGGTGACTGTTGCACTGCAAGATATTTGTACTTGTATCGATGGTCCATCATCACACTCATGGTGTGATACACTTTAATATGAGTGGTGATCAAAAGGTTCTGAGACTACACCCATAAAAATCAAAAACTGATTTAAATGTAGCCACCATTCGTGTCCAGGTAGTCTTCTTGCACAGCAATACATTGCTCCCAGTGTTCCTGGAATGCTTGTAACACTCGACAACATGGCAAGCATCATCTGCAATGAGTTCTGCATCTCCTAAACTGTGTCCGAAAGATCTTGAATTTTACTTTGAACTTACCTTGAATTTTATTATTGGGAAAAGTAAGAAGTTGCAGGAAGCCAAATCAGGCAGGTGGGGAGTTACGATTGTGTTGTTTTGGCTAAAAAACTTGCATAATCACTGTGATTGGGCACACAATGCACTGGAACACTCAAATGCTATCGTGCTACAGTTCAGATTGTTTGTTTAAAATGTTGTTCCTCAGACCCCTCAGGACATTACAGTACAACTCTGCCTTAACGGTGTCTGAGGCGAGAATTCATGATGCACAGCCACATGAAACTTGACGAAAACAATGAGCATGCTTCTGAGGCTTTCCTGAAGTGATCCACCTTGTCAGGTTTTGGAGACTGCAGGTCTTCCACTGTAAAAGCTGCTGTTTCTTCTCTCAGTAGTAGCTGCAGACTTACCTCTAATGATAATGAATAATAATAATGCACTGGTTTTATCAAATCATCAAGCTCTGCAGAAGCCTGATAACGATCCTGATCATTTGAATCAGGTGTGTTGGAAGAGGAACTGTCTAAAACATGCAGGATAGTGGCTCTCAAGTACCGGAGTTTGAGACCACTGCTTTACATGAAGGTTTTTCATCCTGGCTGCTGACTGATGCAAAATTTGATGTTCTCTTTTCTGCTGCTTCTGTTTGCTGTCCATGGAGAAATCACATATGTGCAACTACTAGTGGTTAAAAAATGTGTTTAACACCATTCTTTTGTTGATAGCATGTTGTCACACAGTATCCTGACTTGTAAAAGTTACACACTCGTACCACATATAGTATCAGAACTTTTTGATCACTCCTTTTATCTACTCTTTTAACCTGGGCGGTCAAATATTTTACATTTGCAGCTTGCTTTCACTCTCCCATCTGTCCTCTCCGTCTCCACTGTTTGCTCTGCACTAAAACAGACAGTAAAAGCTGTTTCTGGCTCAGAAGGAGGAAGGTTTTCTCCTGTGGCTGAGTCCATATGTTTCTCTACCGCCCCTCTTGTTTGAACAAGTGTGTGCTTTCTATCTAACTGTACTAACCCAGTTCCCATGTCTCTGGCTGCACCAGAAACCCCATTTTCAACACATGCATGAGCGAGCGCATGAGTGACCCTACCCCGTCCCCGACCCTCTCCAACTCTGAAATTACTGAGCTGGCTGACTCGCAGCGGGAGGGTCGAGGGGAGGAGGAGGAGTTGGAGGAGTTGGAGGACCTGGACGATGATATCTTTTTGGACGATCCGTGCTCGGAGCTCGGGGGAGAGGATGATGATGATGATGATGATGATGATGATGATGATGATGATGAGGGAGAGCTGTGCCGAGGCTCCAGCGAAGGCCAGGATCCCTTTTACGACCGCTCACCAATATTCAGTGTAGTGGGAAGGTTGGTGAGGTTTCAGGAGCATGCTGGTGAAGGAAACTAGCTCTTTCACGCTGAGACGCAGGGTCTGTTTCCCTTGATAGACATCAGTACTGTACTATACACAACACAGCCACAGTATAAGTTACACTCTCACAAAGCCCTCAGTAGGCTGACTAGGTATGTGTTTTGTTTTCTGATGTTGAACCAGATATCTTCTGACCAAATCAGTCTGTTGTTTGGTTTACAAACAGATGTTTTTCATTTTGCTGTCCAGCTGGTTGTAATGTCAACACAGAGCTGAGGCATTTCAGTTGGATGGTTTCAACTAAACCTGATTTGAAAATCAGGTTTACTTATGTTTTTTCATTATGGGATTTTCCTTCATTTCACCTTCTTAAACACTCCCTACCTCAGTACTAAGTCAAACCTATAGAGTTTAATTAATCTCTGAACCCCTGCACATAAACAAGAGCAATGTGCTCATGGTATGAGGTTATTGAAGTGTCTAATAGTAAAAAACTATTCCGCAATCAAGCCTTTCTGCTCTGTGTGAACAAATGTAGCCCTGCAAACACAGGACTGTAATGAGCGCTCACTTGACCCTCCCAACATGATTGTAGTCGCTCAAGATTTGACTTTACAGTCTTTGGAGGTGGGACAGAGGCTGATAACTTTGCTCCTCTAAGTGATTATTTCAGTTGTACTGATTGTACATTGAAGCTGCTGAATGATTAACGAAATGCTGTTAAATACTGAGCTTTTTTGTACTCTTGTCTATCCAATATGGTGGACCATTGTAGACCACCAAAACTGGATAAATGTAGATCCTTCAAGGGAAAGTGAAAAATTAGAACTTAGAGAGAGATGACAGTGACAAATGTCAGCACTTACTTATATCATGAAGCGGTCATCATCACGTCAATCAACAGCTGAAACATGCTGATTTATACTGATAGGTCACAGGACCGTGGTGGAAAGTGAGTCAGTACATTTATTCATATATTGTAATTAGGTACAATTTAAACGTACTTTACTTAAGTATTTCCATTTTCTGTTTACTTTATACTCCCTGTAGTGTGAGCCAGACATAATACTCATTTTCTGTTTACTTATACTGGAAAATATTGTCCTTTTCACCTAGTTGATAACTTTGATTACTAGTTACTTTGCATATGCACACTAATAATAGAAAATATAATCAACAAATAAATTATGAATGAACCTATTACTGTTGGAAAATCCTGCAGTGATGCGCTATGATGAAGATAAGAAATAAGATGAAACTTTATTGATGTCCATGTAAGGGGAAATTTAAAAACTATAAACAGTAAATATTGGAATCACCTTCACCAGCTGCCACATTAAAGAAGGCGGCATTAATATTAATCGCTAATTAATTTTTTTCCAACTATGTAATTTACAATATGACAAAAGTGCTGAAGCACACAATCAAAGGAGCAAAGTTATCAGACATTGCCCCCTTTTTTGTACATGGAACAGAAGTGCTTCCTCGCTGGATGATTTTCTTTCTTGTGCACAGGTTGTGAGACTAATTAAATGTCATACAAGCCACATTAGTGTCCTGTCATTGTCACTGTATATTTAATGTTTGAGCCACAAATATTCACAAATACACTATACTTTTACACAGTTTGTTTCCTTAACATGAATGGACACTGGAGTAGACATTTCTGGGCTTCAAGGTTTATCTTTTGCTTTTAATCTCATCTTAATTACATGCTTATTTGCTTTTTGCTGTTTTTTATTCAGTAACTAAAAGCTTCTCATGCATTATATAATTCAATGAACAGGTTCAAATCAGCCCAGTGTGGGTCAGTTCATGCCACTTGTTTCTGCTTAAATCCAAGCAATGTTTGATCCGCTGCTTGAGGTGTGTGTCTCACTTTTGTGTGGCTAAATGCACAAAAAAATACTTTTCCCTACCCAAAGCACTGACATTTCTCATGGAATACATTAAGGTCTGATTTGCATAACACAGGAACCCACAGCTAAATGTTCTCACCATGCTGTGAGTAAGTACGAGTCTGGAAATTATTCATATGAACTAGCAAAGTGGTGTTCAAGGAAGACTCAAAATCTCAAGATGAAAGAGCTGGTTTCTGCTGCAGCTGTCTCTTTTAGGCATGCCAGAGCACAAGTCTTTTCATTTTGACCTTTTTTGTCAATTTTTACGTGAATACGTCTGATGATGAACTCGTACCCCTATTTTGTACAAATTGCCACTTCGACTCAGGAGGTGTGCTTTGATTTCTGATGTCATTCGTTGGTTTTTGGTGTAGCACACAATCTATCAAGCTGTTGGCAGTTTTTATTCCAGCTGAGTCATGTTCCGTATGATGATTTCTGTTCCGTTTGCTTTTGATTCCTTTGAGTCGAGACGTTGAAAGCATTTTTGTTATCCTTTTTTGTCCTGAGCATGCCTTATTTGCACCTCACCAATCTTGTCATACGCCTCTCCCTTTTTACACTCTCCACCCTTAAATGTCTACCCCTATTGGCTCCTTGAAAATGTGGTCTTTGACTACAAGTACTGTAGTTAAAAGCAAGACATTGAAAAAAGAGAAACATTCTAATGCAGTTGTTCCCTTATTTCTATTGTCAAGAAAAATGTAGTCTGTCACTCCCTCTGAGGTATTTTCAAATGTAACATTAAAACAAAGTGCCTCATATTTTCACTTTGGCTCTATATGATTAATATGTAGAGTTTTCATTTTATTGCATGTTTGTGATGCATTAGCATCTAATTATTAAGCAATGCAAAGTAAATTCATTGCTTACTAAGGAAAACATCTCTCCAGCTGAATATTTAGCTGGTTTCTAATATTTTTAAGTCATTTAAAGAATTGAAAATCAATCCTTACTTACATGCTCCTTAACCTCACCGAGCCTTCATCAGTACAACACAAAACTTTATTTATACTGCATGCAACCCATAATTGTCCTGATAAGATTATTATTTATGGATGGTGAGGAAAAGCCCCCACAAAGCAATAGTAAAGGGCAGCCATGGCCATCGCAAGAGCAGTCCCAGCTTCTGTTTGGTTGCTTTGCAGCTCTGTGTTCTGTTGTCCAGTCCAGTGAAAACAAGTGTGAATGACATTTCTTGTTGCCTCGGTTGTTTTTAACTTCTTTTTTCTGCTCTTTCTATCTGTTTGCTGTCCAGGGCATTTGTGTATCTGAGTAATCTGCTGTACCCAGTTCCTCTCGTCCATCGTGTGGCCATCGTCAGTGAGAAGGGAGAGGTAAAGGGCTTTCTCCGAGTGGCCGTACAAGCTATATCAGGTAAGGCTTGGATGCTCCACCTCATTTTTGTTAAAGCCAAACTGCATGAAGCAATTGACAGGACAAACTGTGTGTGACTTCTGGAAGAAGTGAAGTGAAGGTGCTCTGTGTTTCCCTCCAGCTGATGAGGAAGCTCCTGACTACGGCTCCGGAGTGAGGCAGTCTGGCACTGCCAAAATCTCATTTGAGGATCAGCAATACGAAAAGGTGGAGAAAATCACACTCTAGCTATTACAGTATTTGCAGAACTCAAGTGTACCTGCTGACCAGTGTGTTGTGCACCTTGTTTTTGCAGTTCCAGTCAGAGTCCTGCTGTGTGGGACTGTCTCGCACAGGGATTTCTCAGGAGGAGCTTCGAATTGTGGAGGGAGAAGGGCAGAACGCAGAAATGGGGCCATCAGCTGATGAGGTCAACAACAACACATGTGAGGGTAATCGTATTTTATGAGTGAATGGACATATGCTATGTGTGTGTGTGTGTGTGTGTGTGTGTGTGTGTGTGTGTGTGTGTGTGTGTGTGTGTGTGTGTGTGTGTCCTTTTTGGCCCAATAGTAGGACATACGCAGTTGTACAAACCGTCCATTTTCTGTACTTAGAAGCTCAGTGTGCTTGCTACAGCCATAGCCATCTTAGCCGTATCTGACGGCTCCTAACTCCTGGTCAATCCAAATATGAGCAAAAAGGTGAAGGTAAGGTTAGGCATGCAAACAAGCCCATAATTATGCATGACTTTAAGTTTTTAAGGCTGGTGAGTTGTATAAAAACAATTATTTGTGAGAGCTTTAGAGACCAAACCATTTTGATTATAGATGTTTATTTATGCTGTAAAGTTGACTGTTTTAACTTGTTTGTCTATGGGGATTGACTCCTTTTTGAAGCCTGCCCCAAGTGCTCATTCCAGGAACTGCAGATTTTGGCACTCCTGCGTTGGCTTTGTTTTTCAGCCCTGGAGGCTGCCGGTTGACATAGTTGCTAGACTCATGCCAGATTGGTGAATTCTCAAGGAAAGATTCACAATAGAATCAGCTCAGGTAGATTTGGGCTCTGAGGACTGACAACGTCCAAAAGCCCCGGAGGAAGAAATTCTTGGCTAAAATAAGCCCAAGTTGTTGCCCAAAATCCTAGCCAAGCCTAACGCTGGACTCAGAAGGGTTTGGGGTGATTTTACCCTCCCAACAAACCACAGAGAAATGTGGTCTGGGATCTTGTTCTGAACTGATGTTTGTCCCAGAATATTTGGTAATGTGAGGACTTGACAAAAAAATAATAAAAGCAATCTATTCTATTCTATTTATTGATTGAGGCCTAAGCTGCTTGCAGACTCATCAGGGCTGCTATGATAATCAAGCACATTTAAAATTTGCGAGTTAAAATCTGGATGAATCTGAATAATGCATGTTAGCCAGAGATAATAAAACTGGTGGTTAAAATCTCACCTTATGGTTATATGTAATTAGCATTACACACAGTTGTTGCTCTACAGTCTCCATTTTATTAACATCTGCTTCCCATGAGATCATGTAAGGTTGTGCTTTGCTCCTGGACTGCTCCCCCTGGCACAATAATCTTAATAATATCCTATAGTGTGTGATGACCTGTTGTTTTACAGTGTTGAAGTGTTTGTATCTCTCAGATAAGAGAGAAAAGTATCTGTGAAGTTTGTCCTTCCATGTAATGATGCAGTCTGGTTTCAAAATGTGTATTTTAAAAACCCTGTAGTGTGAGCCAGACATAATCCATCCTGGTCTGTGGCACCAGAGTGTAGTGCCAGTCAGCTCAGGTTGACTTAGCTCGGTACCTGGAAATCAACCTTCCTTTAACCTGTGCCTGTTTTCATTTTTGTGTTCCTTGCAGCTGGTGCTGATGAGCTGGAGAACCCATTGAAGGCCGGTCTAGAGGGTGCGCTTGATGGAACTCTGGAGCACCTCAGGATCGGAAATGTTTTTACCTTCAGGGTGACTGTCCTGCAGGCCTCCAGCATCTCTGCAGAGTATGCTGACATCTTCTGTCAGTTCAAGTAAGTAGTAAACACCAACACTGTCATGATTTTTGATATCTATCATGTTCTTTTCACAGTTTCACAAGTACATTTTTGTGTTTTGCTATTTCAGTTTTATTCACCGCCATGATGAGGCTTTCTCTACTGAACCGCTTAAAAACACAGGCCGTGGTCCTCCTCTTGGCTTCTACCATGTGCAGAATGTAAGAGGCATCATCACACATCCTAAACAGCAATGTGTTGTTACAGGTTTTAATAGGTCAGGTACTTAAACATCAATGTATTGTTTTTGTAGATTGCTGTTGAAGTGACTAAATCCTTTGTTGACTACATCAAGACTCAGCCAATTGTGTTTGAGGTGTTTGGACACTATCAGAAACAGCCTTTTCTTCCTCTTTGTAAAGACGTCATGAGGTACTCTGCGTGCTTATTAAATTAAGTATATACAAGATATAATGATTATTGTTGTGTTTTCATAATGACATTGTGTATTGTTACATCCAGTCCACTACGCCCCTGCAGGAGACAGTTTCCCCGAGTGATGCCTCTCTCCAAACCAGGTAAATAAACTCCAGGCTGGAGTTGCTTTGCTTGAATTCCACCATTTATTCATGTTGCACTGTCTTTGTACCAGTCTGCTTGCAAGGCATGTCATCTCAGCTTCATGTTGTTGGGTGTGAGCAGTGGACTCTGATGCCTCGCCGGAGCGGGAGAAATCACTGGAGCTGATCCGATACCTGGTCCCAGATGTGTTCAATGGGGCGCTGGTGGACTCGCTGTCGGGCCACGCTCTGTCTGCCGCTGGCTTGGCTGCTTCCTTCCTACTGGAAGGAAACGATCGAGCTCAGTTGCCAGCTCCACCCACATCTATCTGTTCAGTCATTAAAGCTCAGAAGCCGGGTTGGTTATTGATGTCAGATCCAAGAGAATCCTGCAGCTGAAAACCTTTTTTTTATATTAAGTGTTTATCCTGGCACAACTTAAAAGATATCCCAGAGCTGAGTGACTGTCATGCCACATTACATTTTACCCTTTTATACAATAAAAAACAGAGATTCTAGCTCCTGTGATGACAGTCACCCATTTTGTTGAAATATTACAAAAATGTAACACTGAAGCCTTTCAAGCTACAAGGTCAGTGTTCTATAACTGACTGTGAAATGACCTCCTTGTAGATGGAGTACAAAGACATTCAGTGTGTTTCAAGTCTTTTTACTGTTGTTTATATCACCGTTACTAGATATTGATGACTAAAAAATCTGCGAAAATAAAGTTAAATTATATAAAAAGAGAGTTTTCCTGTGTCAGGATTCTGCAGTTGGATTGGCTCACTGATGTTCTGTGTGTTCACTGTTGACCTATGTGGTGCATTCTCCTTGCAGTTCCCTCTTTGAGCTCCTCTTGAACTGGATCACAGTGCCTTTCTTCTAAAGCAATCACTCAAGAATGTTAACTGTTTTGTGCATTATGCCGCAAATTAATACAGACAGGTAACAAATTGAAGGAAAAGCCGACATAAAGTAAGGTGTTGGCAACCACGTGCCACCAAAACAGCTTCAAAGCTGACCCCTTGTGCCCGATGGGAGGAGGCCAATCCCATCAGCATTGAAATGTTTCATCAGATTAAGGTGATCACTCTGAAAAGCTTTGTATTGATTTGCAATAACTCTTTGGGGACAAGTAAACCCCAACCATGCCTGTAAAATGCCCCCCACAGGATAACACTGGATACTGGTGACACTGGATCTTTTCAGGGGTCAAGCATTCAGATTTTTCCTTCAATTTGATACATGTTTGTATATTACGCAATTATTGATCACTGGGGGGAAATTCATATCTTATAGCAACAAAAGAATCCATCCAAAGAATCAATCCAAATAGTCAGGAGACAGATAGTTATTTGACATAATAAACTGAACTAAATAACAATAATATTTAACAAGGTATTACTCATTTAATACTTATGCCATACTTTGTACATTAGTTGTGTTTTGTATTAGTACACGACACATTATATAGCATACTACATAATATAATGTGCTACTGTATGTATAATATTTCTGCTCAAGCTTGTGCCAAACTCTAGGGTTGCATGTGAATGGTGTTTTAATGCAGACTCTCTTAACTTTGAACTCCTTTTGTGGAACTACCTGAAATTGGATGAAAGCTCATAGTCATTTTGCAGTGCAAGAGCTAGTACAGGTTTCTGTTTTTCTAAGGGGATTTAGCTGTATTCTCTTTTAAAAGAGGACTACAGAGTTGCTTCTAAATCTGCTGAAGGAAAGGAGCTTCTTCTACACTACTTCGTGGTTCCTCTCTTTCCCTGCATCAATGATTTCCTTTCTTCTGCCCTTTCTTTTCCTTGGTAGGGTTGGTAGCTGCCTTTAGCCATTAGTCTTCTCTCCATTTCCCCTCACCTTGTCTTTTGGTTTAACCTTTTTTGTAATTTCTTTCAACACAGTACCTGCCACCAAACTGACGGCCATGACCCGTCCACAGGCGGGACCCTGCCACTGTAAATACGATCTCATGGTGTTCTTTGAGATCTGTGAGCTGGAGGCCAACGGAGAGTAAGTATCCTGTGTCATCTCACCAAGCATCAAGTGCAGCAGATGTTTGAAATTTTTTTTTAAACTCTGAACTACAGAAATCTCTCTTGTACTGTAAGTCAGCTGCATTCGAACAGATCAGTGAGGCTTGTTTTCATTTGTGTCATCCCAGCTACATCCCAGCAGTGGTGGACCACAGAGGAGGAATGCCTTGTCACGGCACATTCCTACTTCACCAGGTATGTCAGTCACATTGTGAGCAAATATTTGTGATATTTTAAATGTACTGAACTTAACCACATCCCTCTATCCTTCTCTTCTTTACTTCTACAGGGCCTTCAGAGGCGAGTCACTGTCACCATTGTACATGAATCTGGAGGTGATATGGAATGGAACGAAGTCCGTGAGCTTGTCGTCGGTAAGTTTCATTTTCAGGATTTTTCACCAAAGACTGTACATAATGACAGATGAACCCTCATTACACAGAGGTTTCCAGAAGAGCTCTTTTGAATCTTGGTGTGTTTGCTTCAGCTGTTGCCATCTTGGCAGTGCTTAAGCTATCTTAACTCTTGGCCAGTCCAAAAGTTAACAAAGAAGTGGTCCGTGAGTGGCCATGGACTGTCCTATGACGGGATCAATGTCTCAGTTAGAGTGGACACACTCTTCATTTTACATAACTTTTAGTCTTAACACAATTTTAGCAAGTGAAGTATATAAAAACTGACCTTCTTTACTGCTGACATGAACAAGGAAATTAGCTATTGAGACCAAAACAGTTTTTTGTACATGGGAGTTCATGGGGATTTAATGGCTTTTAGAGCTTGCCTGAAATGGAAATTAGAGAAACTGCAGTACAACAGTTTTCCTAAATCTCAGCAGAACACCTAGCCGCCTTTTGTGTGTTCTTTTACATTTCAACGACTGTAAACAATTGGGTATAGGGTTGTACTATAACAGATTAGTTAAAGATCCTGTGGTCATCCTCGATCCCGATCTCAGAATCAGGCTCCAGGCTTCTCTACTGAAAACCAAACATTTCACCAACAGTCTCTGTAAGTTGTTCTCACTGAGACTTGTGTGTTTTCCAGGACGTCTGCGCAACACCCCTGAATCTGATGACACCATCATCGACCCCAATATTCTTTCTCTCAACATCTTGTCTGCTGGGTATGTCAGACCTATGCAAGACGACAGGTACGTACGACTGTAGACTTTGGAAACAGCAAAAAAAAAAAAAAAAAGGTTAAGTGTTCTGTGTTGCAATAGCTTGGCTGAATATAGAAACAACTGTATAATTTTTGTGTCAACAACCGTCTTATCTGGGGACCACACTCTATTATTGCTGTGTCAGCTTCTTCATGGGAACATGACACATGGGAAAATGCATGGCATATGGTGCCAGCTGTCTAAAAACAGCATGACAGCAGAGCCACAACTTGAATGTTACAAGAAACATCAGCAAGTTCCTTTGCATTCTTATATTTGTCTTTGTGTCTGCATGAATCTAGTTCCTTCTTTAATTGCAGGAGGTCACAGAAACACAGTGAATCAGACTTCACTTGAGCTATTTAAGCACCACTTAAAAGCCAAATCTGCCATGTCTGTAGT
This sequence comes from Dascyllus trimaculatus, assembly GCA_024666655.1. Classification (NCBI taxonomy): domain Eukaryota; kingdom Metazoa; phylum Chordata; class Actinopteri; family Pomacentridae; genus Dascyllus; species Dascyllus trimaculatus. Next base: position 20,088,671 of record CM045446.1, read on the forward strand.
AATGAGTTCACTTGTCCATGCTGGCTGCGCGACCCTCCTTGTTGTTAATCTGTGCTCTTGTTGTTTGTCATCATTGCACCTACATGTTGCATCTCAGCGTGTTTCTCACATCTTTAACCCCTGTCATTTCTGAACCATGACTAGATTTATTAACCCCAATACAGCTTATAAACCTCAACTAATCATGCACTAATTTTAATCCATCAACTTAATTAAACCGATTGTTAGGGTATAAATATTGTAGCAACCCAAAACAAAATATAACTGTCTTTCAACTTATCCAGCAGCCTGCATATCTGAAATATAGAGTAAAATTACGCATCTTAAGGTATTTGTATTTGGACTCATCATTCATGGAACATACAACATTTCACCATCATCTTACCAAATACCTTAATTGACTATAAAGAATAAACAAAGTGCAGTTTGAAGGATTTGTTACAACTATGTTCAACTATGGAAAGATGTTTTAACATTTAATAGGCCTAACTGAGTTTTACCATCTGGAATCAGAAACTTCACTTTGACCATTCAAAACTATGATTTTGGACTAGTCAAAAAAATTGTTGACTCTCACTTGCCCAAGCCCCTAATGCCATTTTGCTCAGTCCAAACTATAATTCTAGATATGTATTGTTAAAATCTGACCAGGCAGAATTCCATAATCAAATATTTCAATAGTCATCATGACTAGTTCATACTTAATTTATGATATCTATCAATATCGATATTTTGAACGGGTAGATATCTGAAATTGAAATAACAACTAGTCATAACTGCTCATCTGCAACAGAAATCCACTCTAACTTAAATGTTAAAATAAGTTTGTCATATACTAACATCATACAGAAATCAGTATGTTTTTTTGACCAAGACAGATATTAAAGAGACTTTTTTGACCACATGACAGAAAAAAACACATTCTGGCTTTACTACATATTCAATTTTTGGCCTTGGTACCATTTTTTGGTGTCACGTTGAAGTGTGTAGTGTTTAATATTGTTCTGCAGGCTGCCAGTAGAGGGCGGAAGGTTTCTTAAAATACTAGTGGCCCCATAATGAGAATCTGTGTTTTGGCAGCTGCTGAAATGTAATGCAGATGGCATGTTTTTCCAGAAATCGAGTAATTACTGGCATAAAAGACACCATTAACATCTGTAATCACTTATCACCACTTCATAACCTCACCACTGTGTGGTGGCACAATAACTCTTAAGTAGTAGCATGTCTTCACAGTATATTCATATGTGTTATATTGATAAATATCACTGTAGACTTTCTATAAATGTCCCCTGGCCAGAATTGTTATTATTATTACTTATCATTCATGTTAAATTTCAGAAAACTGTAAAACATTTTTTTGCAATTTACCTTATGCTTTCTCTGACCCTTTGTTTTTGGCTCGTTGCTTAATCACTCTGCTTTCCCAGTAACTTTCCAAAAAGTCTAACAACCCCATCACCCAGTCTTGGTTTTACTGCGTCACAGTCCAAAGCAACCGAACACTCCTTGCAGTACTGATGAGTCTCCCTGCTGGATCGGCCTGTCTTTTACCATGATGCTTTTGTTTTGTCTATCTTGTTATGGCCTTATTGGCCAAGAGTTTAGTTTAAAGGTTCAGCAGCAGGTCAGGCTGTGGTCCAGTAAGGTCTCTGCTCAGTCATGCAGAAACTAACATTAAGGTGTATGTGGATGCTAACATTTTTCTCCCTCCAGTCCACTAACGGAATGTTGTTTTTTTGCTTTTGCAGACAGTTTCTTGATTCGGACATGCCTAGGTATATTATTTGCCTCTCTTTTCGTGCTCTTAAGTTATAAAAACACCTCATCTTTCTAATGTCCTGGACACCCTGTCATTCCTAGTCGGCCTCTAGTGATTTTGTTCCCTTCTCTCCTACTCTGTCATTGCTGTCAGCCATTCATCTGTGCCTCTTTGTTTCTCCCCCTCATGAAAAGTGAGGGATGTGGTTCTGCATGTCCCTGGTTCTCTTGCTGTGCTGGATGTGTGTTTGAGCTATTGTATTGTCAGGCTACAGTTGCTGATGGACAGGGTCTGCATGGCTCTGCTTTGCTGAATGTAGACTGTCCTTGGCTGTGTCTCTGCTGGAGGTGTCGTGGGGCCAGTATCTCTCTGTTTCTGCTTCAACAATTGCTGCAGGAACCTATAATCTGGATTTTAGAAAGTGTCAATCTTTTGTCACTCTTTCATTGTTTTTGGCAGAAACCGGAATTGTAAAATGCTGCCGACATGTCTGAAAAGTCTTTTTACTCTGTCTTTGTCCTGTTTGTTTACAGATGGTAGTGCAGGTAAAATTTAAAATGCAGAAAAGTTGCATCCAACATGATTAACACTCTGAACCCCAAAATGTGCCAGCAGGTTTAAAAAATAAAAAAAATTTGACCATTTATCAGAGCCAGTAATTGTAAAAACTGAAAGAATCGGCAGAGTCAACTTACTGATGGTCATTGAACTGATCATATTTGATGTAAAATCCTAAAATTTCATCAAAATCATGCTATTCCACATGTGTCATTTAAAAATTAGTGAAAAATACACGGTTTACAGTGACCAGATTCTGGGACAAGCACACCACAACTGAGAAGCCCTGACAGATTCAGCTATGATCAACTGTCACGCTGAATCGTTATTTCAGAGACTTCTCGGCTGAACTGCAGGCTGTTCACACAGAGCAATTGTCAGACAAGTATGAAAATAAATTAAAAAATGTAAGTAGTAAAATATCTGTGACATGTGGAACCCCCCTTTTTTAGTATTGATAACACCCGTTTGTATTTGCAAAAATGTTGTACAGGATTCTTTTTTATTCAGATTTATGCCATTGTAACTTTGTTATACAAAACAAACTACTTCTAGCCATGTTTCCGTTGCTTCTGTCGATGTACAGGACTTTATATTTCTGTAAATAGAGCCCTCGGTGAGTAAAAATATGACCAGAGCAAAAAATGCCCTGAAACTGCTTGAGGTTCAGAGGGTTAAACAGCTATGAATTGCAGTGGTAGAACTGAAAGGTTTCATGATGACGAAGGTGTATTGGTGTGACTTGCCAGTAGAGGGTGATAGTAATCTATTATTTAAACAAAATTTGAAACAGCATTGACAAAGAGGTGCCTTTTGTCTCTAGCTGAAAAAATAGTAATTTTCTCAGCTCTGTTCCATGCACTGTTTATTATTTTCGTTTTGTTGACCTTACCAGTGAATCAATATTTTGAATCCATGGATATGATTTTGTTAGTTACCTCTAATCCCAAGAGTCGGAGTATTTCCCATCACAGCTACAAAACATTAACAGGAACACTAGCACCCACGATTACTCAAGCGCTGTAATATGGATCACATCATTTACTGTACCCAGTCTGGCACAATATTCAAATGCAGCTATTAAAATGTAATCCAGTGAACCATTACGTCACCAGTAGCACTTTACCCAGGATTGCTGCGATGTTGTGAATATTTTTAAATCTTTGCTTGTACCTCGGTGAAACTCTGCCAAACACCAGAAACAAACGGCTCTTCACATGTTGCGCCAGCAGCATGACTTCAATGCTGGCTCCCACATTTTTAGGAGGTAGTAAAATGCAGAGAAGCACATGTTGGTGCAGTGCGAAGAGGAAATTGCTTCCTTGTAGTATAAGCGAACAGGTTTCTACTACTGGGAAAGAAGTGTGCAAGTGTGAAGTGTGAAATTGTGTGTGTGTTAATGAACTTGCTAATTACTTGCAAAAGAAGAGAAATGGCATCTCTACACTGAATTCTCACAGCGCAGCAGTGAGTTCTCTTTGCTGCAGAGGCAGCTCAGTGCATGTTTGCTTTCTACTGGGTGACACATTATTCACTTTCCCACAAGGTCACTTCAGTCCAAAGTCAGTGGGCCCAACATCTGAACCTCATGAAGAGTCCATTCAGCCTGTTTTTATGGCTTACAGAAACATTAGTTTCCTTTTACAATTCTTGCTTGGATTATCTTTTTTAGATTTAAGGCCGCACCGGGCTGCAGGCCAGAATAATAACTGGTTTCAGTGTGCGATTATTCCCCCTCAGGGGACATGTAAAAAAATTGTGTACGTTATTGTATGGAGTAAATCATCAGCGTAACAGAAAGCAGCATTGTTTTGCTTGAGGAATGGCCATGTTCTGTTATTTGACCTTTTCAATGGTTGAGCAGGGTTGCATCAAATAGATCCACAGGATTTCTCAACACTCTCTGATGGGTGAGCTGCACTATCTGTGGCTGTGTTTACAAAATGAGATATCTGTGTGAAAAAAGACAAACACCATCCCAGCCACACAAGCGCACAACCACAACATACTTCCTGACTCTCACTTTCTATTCTTTTGCTGATTTCTTCTTTCTCACCAGCATTTCCTTGGGAGATGACCATAGGTATTTCACTGCCCTGTCCCTCATTTTGTATGGCTGTCTCTCATCCTTTCATCCCTTCCTTCATTTTTTTCTGTACTAACAATCATCTCAGCTCTCTTTGCTTTTCTGTGAGCATCAACTCAGTCAGCCTGTTGCATGCAAAATGATTGCATTAGTGCTTTTGTTTCATTGAGGACTACAGAAATACTTTATGCAATGTTTAAATATTTTACAATGACTGTTCTCAGTGTATCAAATCAAATATTACTGCATATTGTGCAGCATAAAAAATCTTTATATATGAGTATTTTTAGATTTATCCTGATTTTTATGTTTACATCTAAAGGGTATACATTAGCATGGGTTTAGCTCTGGCAGCTAATTTGTTGCGCTTGAATTCTGTCGGCTGATTCAGTTTTTTTGGCATCTTGTTCCTTGGACTACTTCAGAACTTTCTACCGCTTCGAGGCTGCTTGGGATAGCTCCATGCACAACTCACTGCTACTAAACCGAGTCACCCCCTATGGGGAGAAGATCTACATGACCCTCTCAGCCTACTTGGAGGTACAGTACAGTGCCTGCATTCATAAGAGGCAGAAATAGCTCTTACAGTATCAGAGGTGATGTGTGAGTTACTCTAGAGGAAAAATGTTGGAAATCCGTCCTCTTTTATCAACTGCAGATGGAGAACTGCACGCAGCCTGCAGTCATAACCAAAGATATCTGCATGGTGTTTTACTCTCGAGACACAAAGCTCTCAGCTTCCCGTTCAATCCGCAACCTTTTCGGTACCGGAAGCCTCAGAGCTGCAGATGGGTGAGTTCGAAATCCCAAACTATGAATGCACTATATTCGGCCATAATCCCTCTGTTAATTAAGTTATACATTGAAATAAAATCCTGAAGAGCTTGTTTCTCCTTTTTCCAGAAACCGTGTCACTGGAGTTTATGAAGTCAGCTTATGTAACCTAGCAGATGCAGGAAGTCCAGGTAAGGGTCAAGAACATTGGCCATTTCTCATTAAGCTCACCTCAGCAGTATTTCTAATTCTGCACCTGTCCCACACCAGGAATGCAGAGGAGACGCAGGCGGGTGCTGGACACCTCTGTGGCCTACGTCCGAGGGGAGGAGAACTTGGCTGGATGGAGGCCACGCAGTGACAGCCTCATCTTGGACCACCAGTGGGAGCTGGAGAAACTCAGCCTCCTCCAAGATGTGAGGGGAAAATATTACTTTTTATTAACACCTGAAGACACTGGTCCTTATTTACTGAACCCATGTGTAGCCAAATAGGATCAGGTATTTAATGAAAACGGTCTCGAAATCTTTAAATGAAAATTGGTGACGTGTCCACAGTGGTCCTAGTATTTGGACTCAGCCCTTGATTTACGTATAATGGACTGGCATAAATTTCATAAATCCCCTTTAGTATTTAGAGCACATGCATTTGTCTCCCAAATACAAACCTGAAACAAGCCAAGTACTTTTACTTTTTAAAAATGCTATCATGTTTACTCATACCAGCAAGGTGCAAGTATTCTTTTGACGGCATATCAAAAACAAATATGCATGATATATTCTGAATATGAACAGAAAACTTGCTGAAACACATTTAGATTTATAAATTAGTTAAACTGATGTGAAAAGATGCAGCATGCACTTTTAAAGAGGTTACTTCCCTAAACAAAAGACACGAAATAGGGCAGAGGAGTAAATATTGCTTGTATGTGTCTTGAATCAGCAGGTTTAATATTAAATATATATTAATATTTGAGAGAATATTAATCGGGGACTAAATATCTGAAAGCAGTACAGAATTCCTGAAAGCCGTAATGCATTATATTCTAAAAATCACAATTTTGTGATGTCCTTTACCTAAATACAGGAATTTCCACCTTAAATTGAGGCAGAAAAAGAACAAACTGGTACATAAAATTCACCAGAATGCAGGAAATGAAGTGTGATACTCGTGGATGCCCAGTCTTCTGCCTAATGTGTCACCCCAAAAGTTCAAATGAAATATAGAGTCATGTCATAATGCCTTAAACATACAATATGAAGTTGATTTAGTTAAACTAATATGTCTTTCTGCATGTCTTCATAAGAGGGCTTTGAAGCAAGTTGTATGTATCTGTGGTTACCAACCTTGATTACAAATAAGTCCAAGTAAAAAATAATTTAACTACTTTATAGATCAGTTACTAGGATTACTGCAAAATCATAGAATATGCAATGTGGAAAAAACATATATACCATATATAATATTTATTGATTCAAACAGCAGGACTGGTTGATAATGGTTAAACTGGTTTCACAAATATGTAAAAATGGATATCGCTGTCACAGCAGTGATAAAAAAATACAGCCAGACTGATGGATAATGGTGCATGTAAATCCAGAACTGACCTCTGAGGAGCTCCACAGGTCAGAAGAGTTCAGGATTCACTTCTTTACCTTTAGTTGCAAATAACTTACACTCAGAAAATATCAAGAAAAACATCCAAATGCTACATATTACCAATTTTCCCAGCTCACTTCCTTTAACTTTGTAATAAACTATTATGATTTATGGCATTGAAAGCAGCGCAGAGAGCCATCTCTGTACTGTGCCTCTGATGGAAACCAGACTGCAATTTGTCAAATACCAGTTTTCCCCTACTATTTCCAAAAGTTGCTTGCTGTCAGCTTTCTGTAAGTTTAGGCAGGGGACATTGCCTCTTGTCAATGACTGTGATGTTTCCCCTTCATTTTCTCAGGTGGAGAAAACCAAACATTACCTCCTGCTGAGAGAGAAACTGGAGTCCACACTGCTTTTGGGCCAGGAGGCCCTTCAGTCCTGTGTCACTGAGGAGCTGAGTGAGTCTCCTCAACCCTCTGAGCCCGACCAGGAGGTCAGCTCCGGCTCTGAAATCACCACTGAGAGGCAGAGGGAGCTCGCTGCCAGGGTCAGCCATCATTACTTTGTGAAAATGTCATTTCATATTTGATTGAGCAGAGTTTGTCCTGTTCATTTCCTTACAAGCCAGCTTGGGGGCTGCAATGCAAAGTGGAGGCCGACACCGGAGTTTATATACGCAAGGCTTTTACTCCAATAAATAAATAAATATCTTAAGCTAGAATAAACACCAATGAGAGCATAGTGAGCTCCACCAGGAAGAGACGGGTGACAAACAACCTCATTCGAGACAAACTGCGCCTCACCTGGAAAGCAGATGAGAGCAAACGGCCTCAGCAGGGTTTCAAAAGTCAGCAGTCAAGTTATCAGTTATCAGATACACATATCAGTTTGTGCACAGCCTGTAATGGTTATGGACAGGGTAGTTTGCTGCACTGCTCTGCAGGCACACTGTGATACTATGTCCATTGTTCCATCTCCATTTAACATAAATTCTCTTGCAAATCAGCATCTTATCAGTTTGTATTTAAATCGGCTCAGCAGACCATTCCCCCTCAACTACAGAAATAAACTAAAAACATTGGTAAATTGTAAAGTACAGTAGAAACAAATGCAAAAAATTGATTTATTTACTGATCTGTCTGATATTTAGACTTTTAGAGCTTTTCATGTGTTCAAATGCTATTTTGTATAATCTGACAAAACATTGGATGCAATGACAGAATAAATCTTTAAAATCATTTAAATTCTAAATTTCCTCAATTCAACTAAAACACAGAGTTTTTAAAAAAAAATTATTGTTTTGTCAACATCAAAACCAATCAGATCAAGTGAGAATCAGATGTTTCCCATCATGCCTTGAGCTGCCTGTCATGTCTGGCAGCAAAACTGCAACTGCCTTGACCTACCGATGTTGTTGTTTACATCATCATAATGTCAGAGCAAGGTGGGATCAAGTTGGGATCAAGTTGGACACAACCCTAACCCACATGCATTGTGCAGCAATCGTTGGTGATTTATACTGTGCAGGTTTGTCTCATCTCAAGCAAGCCTAATGCAGGTCACCTCGACTTACTTTTATCTTAAGAGCTGTGAACAGTTGAGACAATGAAGAACATTCACCAACCAAAGACTCTGTGAAGAACAGCATAGCTATATGTACATTCCTACCAAGTGGAAATACAGTCACAGTGCTTATGTTTTTTCCACAGATATGATTTTTTTCACTTGTGTGTGCTTTTACAGACATTTTAAGCTTTCTCTTTCTTTGATGCAGTGTTTGCGGCTGCTTACTCACTCCTTCAACAGAGAATACAGTCATGTGTGTGTCAGCGCCAGTGAAAGCAAGGTAGTGCTTTAAAAAGACTCCCACTCAAACATATACATGAAGACAATGTGGTTGCTGTTTGGTGATTGGTTCCACACAGCTGATCCAGCATGCATCTGTGTGTTTGTGTGTGTGTTACAGATCTCGGAGATGTCTGTCACAACGCTAAGAGACTCCACTTCAATCTCTGCTTTGAATACAATCGCACCTTCCTCAACATGCCCTTCATTGGTTGAGGGTTGCTATAGCAATGCTGAACTCAGGTCAGTCCTGAGACTTGTATACGAACTGTATATAGTTGTTGTTATTTATTATTTGTTATCCATGGCAGCCCCGGTAACCTTGGTTATCTGTGGAGTAGCCAAATGTCCTTTATTGCACATTGTATGTTTGTAGCTTTTGAATAAAATGTGAGATGACACGATGCTCAGGAATTGCATAGAACTTTGGTTCACAAATTTTTAGGAAGCTGCTTCATTACTACATCTAAAAGCCTCTTCTTTTTATTTACAACAGACCACCAGCGCCTCGCTCTCGTGCTGTCAGTCCCAGTCCTGACTCACAGCTGGATGCAGAGGGCAAGAAGTCCGTCAATGGAGCCTCTGATACCAAACCTCGAACCCGCAAATTTGTCCCCGATATCCAGGAGATTAGAGTCAGGTGAGTCTGAAGCAAGCACTCCAGAATGTTTCATCATTTTGAGCTTGCAAGACAACTTTCTTGGTTCCACATGTGTTAACTCTCCACATAACAAAACTGTGTTTCAAATACACTTAAAATTGGGATATTTCATCCAAATCACTTTATGTACCACATTTCTACCCAAAAATACACTGTTTGCTCCAGATACTGTAAAAACATTATGTGCGCCGTCATGATTGACTCAACTGCAACCACCAGAGATAATTCAGGTGAACTGCAAGCTGTGTTTACAGAGGACAAGAGAAACTGAGGGGAAAATAGGACCTACTTAATCAATAAAATAAATACAGGATGATTAACTACCAGTGTGCAGAGGAACAAGTTGTCATCAAGTTTTTTGTGGTTTGTAGCGGTTGTAAAAATGTAAACAGTTAAATATCTACAGCATATGGAGCCGTCATCTTTTTCCAGTATTTGTAACTTCTGTGGTCAGTTTGGAAAACTGTTGATTCCAGGTTTTTGTCAAAGTTTTGTACAACAAATATTATAACATATTTAGCTTTCATTTTTCTCTTAATAGTTAATGGTTGTGCTGTTTCCATAGATGTGTAGCACTTAATATTGCAGAGAAAAATGAGGCTTCATTAGTAAAAACTATAACAGGAGCAAAAGGGGAAAATACCTGAAGTTCAGAGGATAAATATTTAATCTTTATTTTTCAGTCCCATCGTGTCAAAGAAGGGTTACATACATTTCTTGGAGCCACACACCAATGGATGGGTGAAGCGCTACGTGGTTGTGCGGCGGCCGTACGTCTACATCTACAACACAGAAAGAGACACTGTGGAGCGAGCTATTCTCAATCTGTCCTCTGCCCAAGTGGAGTACAGCGAGGACCAGCAGGCAATGCTGAAGGTTAGTGATCAGCCAAACTCCTCCAAATTCTCTTTTCTCTCACTCTCACATTAAGGTTTGCTGTAATAAGCTCTCATGGCTCTTTCAACAGACCCCAAACACATTTGCCGTGTGTACAGAGCATCGTGGGATACTGCTTCAAGCAACTAATGACAAAGAGATGCACGACTGGCTATATGCGTTTAATCCTCTCCTTGCTGGAACTATCAGGTAAAGCATCTCACTGACAAAACAACTTACATAAGCCCCTTTCAGACATACATTGCTTTTTGTTAATTTGACAGCATCTGAACAAGACAGTTTCATGTCTGAATGAACACAAAAGTCGCAACAGATTTCCTACTAGTTCTGACCTAGTAACATTTTCATATTGTTTTTAACACAGCACAAGTCTCAACTGCATGTAGTCATGGCAACAAAGGGACACACACAAGCAACATACCTCAAGTTGTGTGATTCGATTTGGGGAAAGATTTGTCAACATTTTAGTACCAATATTGGTCCGAAATCAAAATCATTTACTCATTCACTTTTTCATTCTATTACAAACAGATATGTCCATAAAAATAAAACTTTTGTACTATGAGGACAGTCTGTAACAGACTAATGAGACTCACTAGTAACAAACACAACCCTGGTTTTAACCAAATGTTAACAGGAACTGAAGTTTGTTGTTGTTTGAGGTTTGTTGCTTCCAGTTGCTTTTAGAAGTCTTTCCTCTGAGTTTATGAAATACTTGCAGTGCCATAGAGAGTCCACATTTAAGCACAACAGCAGTAACTTTATTTATTACTTATAATTACAAACTACCCTCGACATGGAGACAGGTTTAATTAGAATCTAAGTCACACTGTGTACTTTTCTTCACCTCAGACTGGTGAAGGGTCACATACAGTCTCTTAATAATGCAATATGATGCATTATACATCACTTGATGTTCTTTCCAGTCGTGTGTACAATAAATATTGCGTGCTATATCTCCATCCCTGTGGTAGGTTTGTCTGGAGGAAGCCGTGAGAAGCATTGAAATTGACCTATGCCTACATGACAGAATGGCGTCACTTTACTAGACTCATTAATCAAGCGATGTTACGTATCATATGTCTGAAAAGAGCTATTGGTGTAAGTGAAAACAAACTCATAAATAGAAAATGGTGTGTATTCAATGTACTTTTTCTCGCCTGCCTCTCAGGTCTAAGCTGTCAAGAAGACGAGCCGGACAGATGAGGATGTGAAACAAGACTCTCATGAGAGAACGCAGAGACTAAGATGTACATAGATCCTTGTCTTTATCCCTTTCCTTGTGCTGAGCCCCGTCCTCACCACCACAGTCACCAACAACCATCTCTCCCCTGTGCGTCCTCAGTTTATCACTAGTGTTCTCAGCACCTAAAACGCCCATTTCGTGTCAGGCCTTTGCTGCGGTGTGAGTCTCTTCAAAACCTGTCACTGTACTGTACTGGGGTTTATTCATAGCTGGACGATTGAAGAAAACAGAGGGAGTAGCAACAGTTTCTTATCTCAGATTACATGGTAATGTACTGTAGTTGTTGTCAGTGACACATCGAGCCTTATACATTTATTCCTTAAAAAAAATGCAGTGACATGTGTCTTTACCTAAAGCTGCCATGTCTGCGAGGATCACATTGCTACATTTGCATCAGTAAATAGAAAAACATGCAGATTTTCCTCTTCTCTGCAGCTATATATACAGTGTCTAAACTGGTTTGCATACAACATACAGCTCAAAAATACATGCTAAAACAAAAAAATGACAGTTGAGCATCTCTCTTTAGAATGTTTCTCTCTTCTCTCTGGTCCATGAATCCTGACATTGAGTAATCTGCCTCGTATTCCTGAAACTTCTTAGAAACTTTAGCGCACACACAGCCTGGCGAGGGAATGGCATATTATCATAAACTTCATGTTCTTGTGGCATATTGGTAAATCCATGTCGTTTTAGCTGCCTGTAGGAGCACTGAGAGTATCTGCATTCATAAGTAATCAAATACCATCATTACATTAATTCTCCCAGTTTAAATCTCATTCTCTACCTGAATTTCATTTGTTTTAAAATATGATATATTTAGATATTTAACAGTTTTATTATTTATTTCTGCATGTATTTATTTACAAAGACATTTATATTTCTAAAGTAGTAGTACAGTGCAATTTCTGCACACTGCACTTTTTAATGAGTTCCTTAAATGTTTGAACAAAACAACCTTGTCCCCGACACAATTAACGCTACTGAAACAATTTATTAACTTGATGACAAACATTGGCCAGTTCCTTTGTGCTGAAGATTACTTGAATAATACTATCCCCTTTAAGATTAGGATAGTCGCACCTATGACCCCACTAACATACATCGAAAAAAAAGGTCAGTACATTGTTAGTTAGAGAACATTAAGGTGGTCTGTCCATCCTCAGCTGCACAAAGCTACCTTGTGAAGTCAAACTGTTCCTCACAGTTCTGAATACGAAGCTGGTTTTCTGAATGATATGTATATTGATTAAATGTAGTGCCTCTCTTTTCAGTCATACTGTACAGTATGCGTCTGCACCAGTTGCTTTGAAACTACATCCTTCATGCTGCTATAAGACTTGTCCTGGAGGTGTCTGCAGATCATATCATCACTTTCCTGCTTGTCATCATCATCACTTGCATATTCAGACGAAAAGTCTCATTCATGGTAACGTTACATCTCTGATAAGGCAATCAAATGTCAGAAAAGATGGAATTTCCACAACACAGAGCATACTTAATGATTATACAATGAAGAATCTCCTTTAACTGATTATTTTTTAATTTAACAATGATGTAACTGCAAAACTCGACTTTTGTTTGTTTTTTATCATTTCAGCTAATATTTGATGGAAATCCTAATGAGCATTTGGTTCTAAGCAATTATGAGTCTAAAATCTGCTCAGAAATCAGGTACAGCTTTTGAGTTGTGTGAATGTGTTGGATGTACGAGCACGCCTCAGGTCAGCCAGCCTAGAGGGCACGCTCAGTGATATATCCATACAATGACAGCATCTCAAGGCTTTAAACCTGCACAAAACACTGCCAAAATATTATTTATTCTGTTTTGAATGACAGTAAATTCTATCAGGGAGTTAAAGTGTAGCACCAGTTCAGTAATCCACACACCTTACTCTAATAATAGGCATATTTACTAAGATTTTTAAGTATTCTGTGTGTTGTGGACCTATTTTGAAGTGATCTGGTCAAAACTATGTGTGTACAACTTAAATCAAACAATCAAAAGTTTGTTAAAATCTCTTGTTTGTTTTGGATCAGATTCTTCATTCACATTTTATGTTTTATCCAGCTATAGCATCATCATCACCATCATCACTGAGGGATCACCTCGCTGTACTGTACATTACACTGTCTCAAACTTTTATGTGTGTCATCTTATTTCCTTTAAAACAGTCAAAAAGATACATGTGCTCCTGTCTGGTCTCTATGTTGAGATTGTTGCTTTTGTTTTCATTGGGCCTTTTTAATGTGCATCACGTTTGAATCAACCAAAGTTTTGTTGGTGCAGTCACACAAAAAACTTCACACTGAATGTACATTAATATTTGAAAATACTTATTCTGCTGAAACGGTTGTGTTGACTTGTCTTCTGGATTCTGGTTCCTTGACTGATTGTAAGTAGTTTTACCATCGGTGAACCATATGGAGGTTGAGGAACAAACCTGTAACAATCTGTCCACTCATGTATGGGAGGATGATGGTTCACCATGGCCCAGTTAGGCATTGCATCTTGTACAGAGTAATGCTGTAGGTTACCTTACTGTCACACTTCCACTCTTATTTCAGTGTCTACCTTCACCATCATGCTCTAACAGCCTTCACGAAATCTACTTTTTCTAAAAACCTGTCCTTTGAAGGAACATCATTTACATTGTGCTTCCACATCTAATCTTTTTTTTTCTCGCACCTTTACGTTTATTTTCTTCAAATGATTTTGCATTGTATATAAACATGATTGCTGTGAACAGTGTATTATAAAGTTGCAGCCATTTACGAAAACTTAAATGGGCAGTAGTTTAAGTCGGTGTCTCTGAGTGTTGGAGTTTAGCGTCAAATGTTTGTGTACACTAAACACATTGTCATATATTAAATAAACATGGAAATTATGCAACACTAAGAAACAGACTCCTCTTTATTTGGTATGTTGCATTAGTTTTTGTACCGGGTCACTGAGCAGTTATTTATCATTAACAGCCTCATTAATAGATTTTTGGCTTTTCAGATTTGTTTTTGACTCAATTTCTTACTAGTCTGTGTATTAAACCTACGCTCATTTTTCCACATTAACAGCTCCTATATAAATAAGCTGGTGCAAATCAGAACTTTTAATTTAGTGGACTAAACCAACTGCAAATTCACATACATTTCCAGAACTTAAATTGCAGTTTGACTTCCTGGTTGTTGCCATGGCAGCAGAATCCAGAGTTGCCATGTCAGCGGGAAACCGCTTGAGGACTTTTTAAAAAAAAAAAAAAATAATAATTTTTTTTTTTTACCTAATTTATCTTAAATTAATCCTGATTTACTCGATTCTAAATTACACTGACTTTCACATTCTTCGACAGGACAAATACCCTGAAATTTAAACCGAGAATTTTAACCTATAAAGACGCAAAAATAACACGAACCCCATTAATTAACTTCTTAAAGTGTGAATAGCGTTTGCTTTTAAAAAAGATTTACCTCACTGCACGTATTTAAGATTAATATGATAGCACTGGACTCTAACTGTATGAATGTTTTGGCCATTTGCGTGATGAATTAACTGTAGCTTTCCCTTTAAGAGATCTGGCAACCCTATGAAGTAGCAGCGCATCACCTCTAACCAGACTAGCTAGCTGATGATTGACACAGACAGTAGTAAAATCCGTTCAGGACATCTTCACATCACTTTACGAGGTCAGACACAAAGCCAGGACTTTCAGACTGATCTGGTATAAAGACACAGTGTTTATCTGACTCAGTTTCAGAGCCTCATGGATGAAAGAATAACAGCTATATGTTATCTTGTTAGCAAACGTTAGTTAGCCAACGTAGCTAGCTTTAGCTCAAGTAAACAAACATTAGCTACAGTAAGTTAGCGTTAGCTGGCAAAATTTTAGCTCGAACAGTGATAAGACCACGACAGGAGTTGTTCTAACGTGCCTGTCGGTACTTTTCTTGTGTTCTGAATTATATTACGAGGTGTCAGTAGCAGGAAGTCAAATCCCTGTCACGCCAGCTGCTCTCAGCGTGGATGTGAGGTTAGCTGATAGGGTGAACTCAGGAGAGGAAACTTTGGGCGAATTTGAACATGTTAACGCTAAATGCTGGCTTCAAGTGTGTCATAAAGCGGAGTACAAATATAGCTTTTGGTTTGTTTTTAAAATAGTCATACAGTAGCTGATAGTGCTATTGCAAATCAGGCTTTTACCTTTAGTTGCACCTGCTGCTGCTGTTTAGTAATGTGGGAGTGTTTTGTAGCTCTCAAGTGTACATTATAAACAACGTTGGCCCACATATGTGTTGCTTAAGTAATTTATACACTTAAGTGGAGTAATTAATGCTGTGAATGTGATGAATTTAAGAGAGGAAAGCAACAAGATCAATTCTAAAGTCAGTGAACAAAAAACCCCATCAACCACCATTTCAAATGACACACTGTAAATTAATGGCATTACCAGAATGCTCTAATGAGACATTTTTCATTAACGTCTCTCTGAATAGAGTAAAATTTATCTGCAGCTGTTCTCCCACAAACGTTTAGTACTTTGCATATGGCTATCATGATCTAACAATACATGTGAGAGGTATTGTTAGATCATGATAGCTAACACTTATTATTAACTGCCCTCGTCGTGAAATTCAGGGCAGATGCATATGTGATACAACTTATTGAAATACAAAAGACCCATTAAAGTCCAGGGGTTATAAATTTTTTTAAAATGAATGCATTTATTATTAACATGTCACCAATATGCTTGCTTGCTTGCTTGCTTGCTTGCAGTTTGGTTGAGGGTTATTGATCTTACACTACAGGGTTTTTGCTCCAAACCAGTGAATACCACATTGGAAAACCACTGCCTGGTTTGTGAAAGACAGCCTAAAGATTTCTTGCCCTATGCTAGTACATGCTTAGTAAGTCGTTAGTAGACAGGATATGGCCAATATTTGCTTTAGTCTGTTTTTAAAGGGTAAGTGGAGATGTGGTCAGATTAAAAACCTGGCAATCCAAATGCTGTTGTTATTAATGATTTGATTTATAAAGCTTTAGAGAACAATTTATTAGCCATTAATAATGCCGTTACTTAAACCTTAGAAATTCACTATGCAGGTTCACTTATTGTTTATTTGTTGTACAATGTACCTTTCACTTTCTTAAAAATGCAAGTAAAGTAATTTGATTAGTGGGCGCTAAGTGTTGTTTTTCTTTTTTTCATTCAGTTATAGAATTTCGGTGAATTCACAAGAGCCATGAAATATATGTTACATTTATGAAGCAGGTAATGTTTAATGTTAAGGCAACTGAAAACTTAGACTTGCGCTGTTGTTGAATTTAGACGTAGTATTGAGAAATTACAATATATGACCGATCCCTACATTTAAAAAACAATTCTGAAATTCAGGCCAGGAAATATGGTGATGTGTTACAGATTGTAAATTGAAAGGAGACTTTCTAAATAATGCAACCCTTATGAATTAACATTGCATAAACCTTTGTTGCAAAGGTTTAAGTAATGTTTGATTTAAAAATCCAATGACCTCAGATTTTATTTATTTTATTATTTCTGCCAGACTGTAATTAATCAACATAGACATGATACATGTTTCTTTCTCTGTAGGACTATTATGGCCGACAAATCTGATGACATCAGCTCAGTAAAGGGCCACACCTTTACTAATCTTACATTTCACCACTATTCTGAAATGAATGTAGACAGGTAAGAAGGTTTGATTTGTGGTTATCAGTTGGGTATCAAATTACCTTAGTGAATGCAGTATTGGTTGATTGATTGGCACTTGGTATTGCTCGTAATGTTTTGTTAATGCATTACATACATTAGGGTTTGAAATGTGGTGAGAAGTTCTTTATAAATGCAGGATCTACATGGATTACAATGCTACCACCCCTCTGGAGCCAGAGGTGATTCAGGCTATTTCTGAAGCCCTCCAGGACGCCTGGGGAAACCCTAGTAGCAACTATATAGCAGGTGAGCAAGACTTGAATCCTGCATTAAAATGACATTGAATTGATAATTTTAATTAGAGTGGGCAATGCAGAGCAAGCAGTGGGTACAGATTGAACTCCTGCTCCTCTTAGCTTTCTCTGAGTGCTGAATAAAAGGGTTTATCTGTTTTAACAACATGTTCATTATTCAACAAACAATGGTACATCTCTGTTTAAAAATAATAATTTGTATTTGTAGGGGCCAAAGCCAAGGCTATTATTAATCAGTCCAGACAGGATGTGGCAAGAATGGTTGGAGGTAAAGCCGAGGACATTATTTTCACATCAGGTGGGACAGAGGTAACCACAACTCTTTTCTGGTTTTAAATGGCTACAATAAATAAATAAATAAATAAATAAATGGCTACAACAATGTTGTGTGATACTCAAAACAACTTTTGTGCAGAATCCTGGTTTTGTGCATGTAATTATGCTTTTCAAAGCAAACATGTCTTCTTTCAGGCCAATAACCTGGTATTGCACACTGCAGTAGAGAACTTTAGGCAAAGCTGCCGGGCTGCAGAACAGCGTGAAGGACACCAGAATGGATGCACTGGCCGACCTCACATTATCACCTCTAATGTGGAACATGACTCAGTAAAACTTGTAGCTGAGCGCTTACAGATGGATGGCAAGGCAGGTAGGATATCATCCTGTCCAGCTTTTATTCATTTACACTCAGAGAAGAAGATTTATTTTATTGGACACATTATGGTTTACGTTTCATACATTTACTCCCTTTCTTAACTTGTTTTTGTCACAGATGTGACGTTTGTGCCTGTGTCTAAGGTGACAGCCCGTATAGAGGTGGAGGATATCATTGCTGCAGTGCGTCCAAACACTTGTCTCATCTCTGTAATGCTGGCCAACAATGAGACAGGAGTCATCATGGTAAGAGGACATAGAGGCTTTCTCTTTGTTTATCTGAAAAAGAATTGGTGCTGAAGAAGCCATCAACTACTGTCTTGCTAATAACATACAGATACATTAGCTGATACAGATGTGTGAAAAATTAAAGGGAAAACAAACATAAAGAGTCTCAGCAAGGTGTTGGGACATCAGAACACCTTCCACACTCCTTTCCATTGATTCTCCATGTCTCTGGAACTTGTTTTATCAAAAAGATATTCTTTCATTCTGCATTTTGATGGTGGTGGTGGAACGCACCTGTCAGAACACGTTGTGCAAAAAAGTGTTCAGTTGGGTTGATATCTGGTGACTGAAGGCCACTGCAAATGATTCATATCACTTTTATACTCATCAAACCATTTAGTGATCCATTGTGCTCTATGGATCGGGTTACTGTCATCCTGGAAGAGAGCACTTCCATTACAATAGAAACATTTGATCATTAGGATAAAGGTGATCACTCACAACTTTATAACGATTTGTAGTGACCCTTCCCTCTAAACAAACAAGAAGACCTGAAACATGCCAACAAAATGCCCCCCACAGCATAAGGGATAGTGCAGGGATCAAGGGTTCATGTTTTCCCTTTAATTTGTCACCTGTCTTCCATTGTGCTGTAAATCCAATATGAATTCCAAGGTAAAACAAAAAGGCTTGGCTTTGTATCCTGCACTTTGTACAGTATAGTCTGTGATCCCTGTGTGCTCAAACAGTTTCCTCTTGTCAGCCAGTGCGAGAGATCTGCCAAAGAATAAAATCTCTCAATAAGCAGCATGAGCGGCTCAGGATCCTTCTCCACACGGATGCTGCCCAGGCTCTGGGGAAAATCCGAGTTGATGCCAGTGAACTAGGAGTGGATTACCTCACCATAGTGGGACACAAGGTCAGGAATCTGCCTTGTAGAATATCTTTAGAGCAGTTGACAGTAGAACGGAAATGTTACCAAGAGATTTTGTTGCATTTGTAGTTCTACGCCCCTCGGATTGGCGCTTTGTACGTGAACGGTCCTGGAACAAAGACACCGCTGCATCCGATGCTCTTTGGAGGAGGTCAGGAGAGGAACTTCAGACCAGGGTAATGTTCTACACTGTACCACTCATTTGTAAAATACAGAGTATTCACGAGCCAGTGGCCATTATCTGTGAACTTTCGATCTAAATGTGAGGTTTTATTTTCTCTTTTCTCAAAATCACAGCACTGAAAACACGCCAATGATCGCTGGTCTGGGAAAGGTGTGTTTCCTATCACACATACAGAATGTGTCAATGAACTTGTCACCAAAAATGTTGTTTTTATTTGAAGTTTTAGGTTTTCTCTTTCTGATTTATTTGTGAAACATTTGAATAGAAAATTACAAGTAAAGCATTTGGTCAAGATCCTCTTACGACATTTTTAAAGGGTAAATGGGGATATGGTGCAATTCACAACCTGGCAACCAAGAAAAGCTGTAAAGCTTTAGTACATTTGTAAGGGGGGTCGGTTTTTGTTTGTGTAAAAGGTCAGCAAACTTTATGAAACCCAAAGTCCAGGTCAATGGGAACTATTCTTTAATACAGACTTTTCCTTTGTTATTTATCTACATCACCATGTAACTCACTAGTTAGCATGTCTATTTTAGCATTAGTGCCTTTCTCACAGTCTGCCATTTCCTCACCAGAGCCACTAATGCTTTGGCTCTCTGCTTATACTCAGAGATCTGGGGTTACAGTATGTAAGCAGCGTTACCTCACTTTTGTCAGACCAGCTGACCAATCACAGCAGACTGGGTTTTTCAGAAGGTGGTCCTGAAAGAGACAGGAGGCATAATGAAGCATTTCAGAAAGAGGGTGAGAAGAGTTCCTTACATCTATACATTAAAACATGTAAGCACATTCTAGCCAAGAAAGAAAAAGTCATAAATAATGTAATTACCATAAATGGGCTCTTTAAGAGGCCCAAAGAAAGCAAACATTCCTCACATCATCAGACCAGCAGCAGCAGTCTGGACTGTCAACTCAGAGCAGGTTGAGTCCATGGATTGATGCCGTTTACATCAAACTCTGAGCCAACCACCTGCAGCCTCAGCCACGGCTCAAGGCTACATTTTTCCATTTTCAACTCTGCTATATTGATGAACCTGTGCCCACTGCATCCTCAGATTTCTGTTGTTGGCTGACAACAGTGGAACTCAGTGTGGTCTTCTGCTGTTGTAGCCCCTCTACCTTGGTGTTTGACATGTTGTGAGTTTGAGATGCTTTTCTGCTCAGCACCGTTGTGAAAAATAGTTTTCTGATTTATGTGAGCCTTTCTATCAACTCCATCCACTAAGAAGGCATTTTCATCCATAGAACTGCTTTTCACTCGATGTTTTTCAGTATTTACACCATTCTGAGAACACTCCTGTGTTTGAAAACTCCAGGAGATCAGCAGCTTCACAAATACTCAGATCAGAACATCTGGCACCAACAGTTATACCACAGCCAAAGTCACCGAAGTTACAATTTTGTTCTCGATTCTGATATTTGATATGGATCTGTATCTGCAGGTTGTAATTCATTGCACTGGTGCTTGGTTAATTGCATAAATAAGCAGGTGTTCCTAATAAAGTGCTGGATGAGTGCACTCAATAGTTTATTCAGACACCAAACCAGTCATATTATGCTTCTTTTATAGCTATTGATTTATGTCTATGTGTTTGTGTGTGTAAGGCTGCAGAACTGGTTACCTCTAATCTGTCGGATTATGAAAGTCACATGCTAAGTACTAAACTGTACTTGGAGGAACGACTGCAGGTGAGTTTGGTTCCATTTCAGTCAGACTTTGATTAAAAGATGTCCCTTCAACATTATAAGTCGTATTGTTATTAGGTGATTAAGCAAATTTCCTTTTCAGGCTGTCTTCAAAGACAAGATCCACTTCAACAGCCAATACCCCGGCTCTGATATCCTCCCCAACACATGTAACGTGTCCATCCTGGGCCCAACTTTACAAGGTGATGTCATGACTCTTCCATCTCTGTCTTATGTCTGTTTTGGCCTGCCTGTCCAAACAGTGTCCTCTAACCCTACACCAATGTTTGTCAGAGGCAGTTCATGACCTGCATGGGGCTATTTGTAAACTACAAAGGCTTTGAATGATTAATCTCTCTCTCTCCTGCTTTAGGCTGGAGGGTATTGTCCAACTGTAGGAGGCTGCTGGCCAGCGTCGGTGCTGCCTGCCACTCAGACAGTGGAAACCGGTAAAGAGTACCTCTTTCACCTGCTATTCTTTTGTCCTCACAACACATTGTTCGCAGTTACATAACTCCCCTGCTCTGTGCTGTACATGTTCATCAGGCCTTCCCATATCCTTCTGAGCTGTGGCGTCCCCTCAGAGGTGGCAGCTAATGCTTTGAGGTTGAGCGTGGGCAGGGGGACGACCAAAGCAGATGTGGATGCAGTCTTGGAGGATCTGAGGGAAACCGTGCAGCTGCTGGAAGAAATGAACTGACGGCTTTCATTTGCACGAAGGAAAGTCATCCTGTGGGTCAAATAAGGATGTACAGAACCAAAACATGCACCATCTGTGTTTATTCTCATATGAACTGATCATGTAAAATGGATGAAAATTTTATTATAAATAATAAAGGAGAAGAAGCTGAAATGACCTGAGGGGTGGTGTTATGGAGAGATGAATGTACTCAGCTTCCATCACGTCATGTGAGTAGCCCATCAGCTAATTGAAGACAGGAGGACATGTATTATGAGAGTTATTGATAGGAAATATGTACATACACTTTAATGATTTTCTCTAATCAGCCATGAAATATTTTACATAGATTCTAATATTCCACATGCATAAGGCTTTTAGTCACCTGCACTCTGATTAATCTTTAAAATAGTTGTAAAAAATAACACTCATTGTAATCCACCATGCCTTGGCTGACTTCTCCCATTACTTAAGTTTCCGTGCTGCTTCAGCTCCCCCATCTCCAGTGAAGCGTTGGTGCATGTGCCAGCATATGGTCACTGCCACACAAAGAGCAGGCAGGAGGCCGCAAGTGCTGCGCCTCCACCCGTCTTTCATTACCTTTCTATCTGGCTGGCTCTGACCCCCTCCTCTCTCCCCAACAGCCATGCAGGCCAGCTGGCTGCCGCTCCGGTGTCGCTTTCCTGGCTCAGGAGGAGGCAGTGAGTGCATGAGCTTTTTTATGGTTATCGTATGGGGGTTTGTACATGTGAGAGTGTGATGGTAGCTTGCTGGGATGCAGAGAGCTCCAGGGAGCACGTTGTCTGTGTGCCATAACCACCTGACAGCAGCCAGGGATGGTGCTTCACCGGGCCATCCAGGCGGCTCGAGCCGGAGATGTTGCAGCCCTGAGGGATCTTGCATCTTCTGGTCACCTCTCCCCAGCCATCAGTGATGCCCAAGGTGCCGGGCCGGTGCACCACGCTGCCAGGTGTGGACGCCTGGACTGCCTGCAGTTCCTGGTAGGCGAGCTTGGTCTGGCGGCTGATCCTCGGGCCTTGAACAGGGCGACACCAGCACATGATGCAGCAGCTACTGGCAACATCCGGGAGCTGCAGTGGCTCGTGGACCAAGGAAGCTGCAACATTGAGGTAAGTTTATCCACGTAGAACAATCTCTACACAGAGAGAGGGAGAAACTTATCCTGAGAGCTCAAATGCCTTGGAGAGATGCCACGTGCAGCTTTCCTGGCAGTTTCTACTGACTCACAGTGGTGGGAAGTAACGAAGTACAGTTACTCAAGTACTTTGCTCAAACACACATTTGGGGTCCTTGTATTTTCTTGTCATGCCACACTATACTTACAGTCCACAGCATTTATCTGGCAGCTTCTATTATGATTTATTTCACACAAAACAAATGCAAAGCTTAAGAAATGGGATGTTTTGTTGTACAACAAATATAGGACCTAACTGGAAGAACAAGTAGAGCTGAAATGAAAAGGTGATTAACTGATAAAGCTATTGACAGAAAATAAATCCACAAGCATTTTAATTAATATTTTTCATATAAACAAACATAATACAAACATTTCATGGTTCCAGCTTCTTAATTGTAAGACCTCACTGCTTTTTTTTTCGAATTATTTTAGCCATTTTCTTAAGTTTTACAACTACTAAATGTATAGTCAGATCAAGTAAAGTCCCTCCCTGCTGTCATCTTTGTGTATCAAATCTACATACACTGTACAAAAATATAAATACAGCATGAAAATGGTCTGCTTCTTTCACTTAGAGAAAAGGATAAAGATCTCATTTATATTGTCAAAGTTAGAAAAGGGTTAAATTTAGCCAGTTGTACATCAAAAGATTTTGAGCTGTTAAACTGGGGAAACGTTCTGGATCACTGAGTTCATCCACACAGACACTCCTTTAACCAGTGACCATAAAAGACCACCTTCAAATACAGCTTTATTCAAATGACACAATGCCACAGATGACGGGAGGAAGACGAGAAGGGGCTGTTGGGTATTGCTGGATGTCAGTGAGGGTTGTAGCCAGGCACTTAAATGTCCACAGCTCCACCATTTGTTGTGTAAGGAACTGTTTCAGACAGTGTGGTGTGACAGACAATATAAACACAGAACCAGACAGACATACAGAAAGAAGAACTGATAATGATACGGAAGTCCCACCCTGCAAGCTGAAAGGATTGGTTCCTTAAATGTGTTATGTTGAAAGTCTGAATCTGTTTTTTTTTTTAGACTGTCATCAGTACACTGCAGTTTTAAGGTGCAAATGCTGACTACTTTTTTTGCTCATGAGATATCATCTAAGCATAAAAAAGCACCAGAGTGAAATGTTAACAAGGTAAAAAACGTTTTTTAAATTGTCTAAAGTTTTACAACCCAAAGCCAGATCAATAAAATGAAAAAATATCAACAGGTGAAATCATGAGGAGAGTAATTAGTTACAGTCCCACATAAAATAGCTTAAAATTGGCTCCATCCCCAACAAATACACCAATAAACTGCTGTTAACACATTAATAGTTTTTACATTATAATGCATGGTAAGTGCTAAGGATCTGAATACTTTGTTGTGTGAGGGTCCAAATTCAGACGATGGTCATGTGGCTGACCCTAAAGTGCAGTTACATCACTGCACTTATAAAAGTTACTGTATACCAGCTTTTCTGATGTATTACCAGCTAATTACATCATACAGTGCGGTGTTGACTTACTGCATATCCATTAGTATGTTGCGAGTGTAATTATGTCCAGATGCTCGAGGGGAGCTCTTGCTAAACTTAGTAATTAGTTGCAGAGTGAAGTCTACCTGCATCTCTTGTTTCTCATAATTACAAACCATTATTATCGAGTCTGCAGCATTCTGCCGAACATTAAAAACCACATCTAATGTTTCAAAGTATTGTTCCCTAATGATTCTTAATGGAGACTGTAAAATGTCTAAATTGGTGGTCTTCATAAGAACCTCCATTGTAGCTCTGGAAAAGGCATGAATATTTAACCTGTCAGTCTCGCACCTCATCCATTGTGTGATTGAGTTGATTATCCAGAGTGTTTACGTGCAATGGGTGTCTACAGTGGTGTAGTTAAGTGTGTCTACATCTGCCTCAGGTGTTTGTAATGCTTCCAGGACAGAGATGCTGCCGGTGCCACAGCCCTTCACCTCGCAGCTCGCTTCGGCTGCGTGGAGGTCATTAAGTGGCTGCTTTCTGTCGGAGGAGTGGCCAGTGTGGAGACAAGCTGTGGAGCTGTACCTGCTCACTACGCTGCAGCCAACGGAGACCTCACCTCCTTAAAACTACTCATTCAGCAGGCACCTGGGTGAGTTCACAGTCCCCGTTTCACTGGTGCCATTCCCATACATTTCAGTCTTGCTACATTGGCGCCGTGGCTCAGACTGAAACCTTTCAGTCAGTAGGTCCACCACTTTGGTTCAGACTCAGAGATATTTCAGCAACTCAAAAATAGATTGCAATGACATTTAGATACATATATGCATGATTCCTCTACAATAAATCCTTTCAAGCGCCACCATTTGTTGGTCACAGCAAAACATCTTTACAACTAACAGATGAGTTGTCTTAAAATGTATAAGAAATATTTCCCAAGAGAATCATTTCCAACCCCTGT
This sequence comes from Dascyllus trimaculatus, assembly GCA_024666655.1. NCBI lineage: Eukaryota > Metazoa > Chordata > Actinopteri > Pomacentridae > Dascyllus > Dascyllus trimaculatus. Next base: position 20,114,080 of record CM045446.1, read on the forward strand.
TGTGAACTTTTGTGATCCTCTGACCTTTCTTCTAGCACCATCATCTGGTCAAATTTTTGTTTTGTTCAGTTCTTTGGTGTTTGACCAAGTTCACAACATTCCTTTCAGCCACAGTTGCGGTACAGACTCTCAGGCTCTTTCTTTGACATACAGTTGAGGTCATTTGTTTAGTTTTTTTTTTTTTTAATTTTTTGGATGTCATGGAAGTTCTGTTATTATGTTGAAATTGAAAATTGTGTTTACACCTTAATGAAAGGGCACTACATTGTGTGTTACTGACTAGCCTGAAAGGGGATGTTGTCGAAGCAAATCTTTAGGCAGGATTCAGCTGGAAAATGATGGTGTGCACAAAAGTCCCTCTGTAGTCAATCATTACACTCCTAAAAACTGATCTCTGTGTGTCAGCATTGCATATTTAAAAGTTTTGTTCCATGAAAATAATCTCTTCCTGCCCTAAAATGTCCTAGATGTACCTCTACACCTCCACTCTGCTCAGTCACTGTAAAACTATTCTACATTACACAATGGCAAGTTATAATATTAGAGTAAATCAGACGTACATGTTCAAACTTGAAACCAGTTGAGAAGAAGAAGAATGATACAAAAAGAATATTTTTTACAGATATTTCAGCTTGACATCACATTTGCAGCTATGTTGAGATGAAGCATTATTCAACAAAACAGAAATCATGGCATTAGGTTACATTCAACCAAGGAAGACATAAACAACATGAAAAGTAACACCCCGTTGCCCCTCCACTCTCCCCAATGAATCCCATCTCCCTTCCATTTCCTAAACCTGAGACAGTGGCACTTACTGAGAAACAGATCAAGACATGTGGCTCTTCATGCTTCAACTCCTTGTTACTGGAGAGTATGACTGTAATTTGCATTGTGCATGGCAGCTTCAGACCTCACATGTAACCATCAGTAACCTGTGAATAATACATGCAGAGCTGCTGTCGATCACATATCAGCCCTGCGGCTGTTCAACTACAGTATGTACGTCAATGTAAATGTGACTCCAAGGATCCAAAAGGATTGTTGAACCCATGTCATCAACAGAAATAGAATATAAATATAGTATGAAATATCACCTGCAACTTTATTTGTTTGATGCAGGATGGATTTCAGCTCATCTGTCTCTTTAAATGTGAAGCTGGCTGATTTGTGGATCATTCCCGTAGACTGAGATCTACAGAGCTGTTCATGTCAGTGTGGTGTGTGTCTGTAGATGTGTTGTAGTCATTGTTGTTTCATTATTTTTTGGATTTATATTCAGAAAGATTTTTTTTTAAATTTTTGCTATATGCAACATGAAAAAAAGTATCATATCTGTCATCATTTATTTGATCATAGCATTTGTCTGTGATCACTGAAGGGCATCAACACAAAGTTCACCTCAAAGGGAGCCGCGCCACACTTACTGATTATTTTCTCAGTTTATAGTTGAATCAGTTTGCCTGTAAAATGTTTTTTTTTTTACCACAAATTGAGCTGACACCTTAAAAAGTGTTGTTTTGTACTATCATATATAACAGATGAGAACAACATTGGATCTTCATGTGTAAGTTGCTGTAACTGGAAAGTGGTTTGCATTTTTCCTTTAAAAATTACTGCAGTGGTTATTTAGCTATCAAACTACTTGCCCCTCAGATCGAGTCAATTCAAATCACGCTTATTTATATAGCATTTTTAAAAACAATGTCAGTTCACCAAATTGCTGTATATGTTAGAAAACAGTTAACAAAATAAATAGGTGCTAAAGAAAAACAACAATATATGCAAGAAATGTTTGACTAATTGATTATTGAAAGCGGTTGTAGCTCTAAATGACATATATCTTTTGTGTTTAACAAATGAATCATCTACATATCAAATATGTGCAAAGTATCAGGCAGAGTTTTGACATTATTATACTCTGACAGTATGTTTTTAAGCATTTTATTGGCTAATAATAGTAACAGAACCTTGTTGCTGCTGTGTGTTGGAGCACAGGTGTGTGAACCACCAGACAGGTATCGGTGCGACCCCGCTGTATCTGGCCTGCCAGGAAGGACACCTGTATATTGTTGAGTACCTTGTAAAAGACTGCGGAGCTGACGTCCACCTCAGGGCCCACGATGGCATGACGTGCCTGCATGCTGCTGCTCACATGGGCCACCAGGCCGTGGTGCTGTGGCTGGTCAGTAGAGAGGTTTCAGTGTCATTACTATCAAAGAGTTTCCTACATGTGTTGGTTTCCTTGATCTTTATTTCATGAACTCCAAACAGGTGACCTGCACTGATGTGAGCTTGTCCTGCCAGGACAGAGAGGGAGCGACTGCTCTGCACTTTGCTGCCAGCAGGGGGCACTATTGCATCTTGGAGAAGCTGCTTCACGTGGGTTCAAGGGTCATCAAGGATTACTGGGGAGGAACCCCACTTCATGATGCTGCAGAGAATGGAGAGCTGGAGGTAATTTTTCCTCTCTTTTGATTTCCTTGGAAGACGTTGTTATTGTTTATGTCTTATGTCTTGTCTAAATAAACTTAACTGCATTCATAAAAACTCAGTTTTACACATAATGTCGTTTGCTGGTCCACTTCACTTCAATCATCTTGTTTGATTCCTCAGTGCTGTAAAATCCTGTTGGCCAATCAAGCAAACCCTTCAGATCAAGACATTGATGGCTTCACAGCAGCAGATTTGGCAGAGTACAACGGACACTATGAATGTGCCAGATATCTTCGTGCCATGGAGAAAAACGTAAGCTCTCCTCCTCACCTCCACTGTCTCTTGTTTTGCACATTTTCCTGCTTTGCGTCCTCTTTTCGTGTCACTGCCCAGCTGTTTGCCTTGGCATGAGAATCAAAGCTCCAACGGGTGAGTACGGTCAAACATCTGGAAGATCTTGGAGCCTCGGTGAATCATTTTCTTAATTTGTTACATGTATTTCATTCAGGTCAAGCCTGTCATTCTCCTGAGCTCTGCTCCTCCACTCGGCATGATTGCTCTCAGTTTAAGAGGTCTAAGAGAGTGGAGGATGAGGGCTTTTGTGTTTAATAAGGCATTAACAGGCAATGATGGCGTGAGTGCTGGAAGAGATTGTTCTCAGTTTGCCACAAAGGACTCTCTGAGATTAGCTCTTTTGTTTTGTGTGGAAAGCGGCACTCCTTAATGTGACCGATAAATATTTTAGTGTTAACACCTTGTTTGTGCTGGTGTCAAATCAGGGGTCACTGAGGTTAAAATTGTTTAACTCAAATTTACAATGTCAGTTTTCATTGTGCAGTCTGCTGCTGTTTTACTTGTTTTCTTTCATAATAAGGTATAAAGGCTTACAGTTAATGCTATAGTGAAATTTGAGCTTTAGGGTTTATTTTAAATAGGAAACAGAGAATCGGGGTAATTGAAAGAGCCTATGGGGACCTCTCTGTCAGCAGACGTGTTAAACCTTAAAGCCTGTAGTTGTTTTCCCCCATCACACTTCACTATAGCGCAGCGTACACAGCAATGTACAGAGTAACCAAAGCTGTCGGCCAATAGAGGACATGAATAAGTCAGCAGAGGAGAGTAGCACTCATACATGAAGAGGACGATGATAGGGAAGCAGCGAGGCGTGGCTGCCGAGCTCCCCTTCAGAAATAATCCTGCCATCAACAATGGAGAGCTAATTAGCGCAGGGGCCGCTGCGGCGTCGGACGCAGCCGGAGCCGCCGCCAGCTAAGGGCCTATCAGTTACCCCTCTCCAGCGGCTCAGGTGGAGGGCCCAGGGCCTGAGCCCGTTATGGGATCCACAAGCTTAAGTTTCAGCGTTTTCACCATTCTGATGCCTGGAACCAGCAACTCTATCCCTCTATGGACCTGGAGAGCAGGATGTCATGGGCTTCAAACACACGTTTGATTGTGTGTCATGTTTTTTTTCCAGGGACTTGGAAGTGCTATGATTGTCACCTCTGCATGCTGTGTAAAGTTGGTAGCAGACAGAATGGTGTATCATGTTTCTTGGCAACGTATGAGTTGGATACACAAACTGAAGCTTGTTATGAACAGAGGTGATCAGATAGAAAGGCTGAACTAACAGTGAATTGATTCAAATCTTCGTAATATTTGGAGAACAGTCTATGTGATGCTTTAGAATGCAGTGGGTCAGAGATGAGCTGTACCAGTAGGTATGGCTTAATTACATTTCTGGTGGTGTTTCACGTTTGTAAAGTGCTGCGTAGATCACGGGTTTCATCAGTTCTAAAGTGTCAGTCGGATAATCTCATTTCCGAGGAGTGACCTGAATGGATTGGGACGTTGACCGGAGAGAGCCGTGTGTTTGGCCTCTCTGCATGTTTGGATCGCAACACAACGAGGTCAGACTCGTTCAGCGCTGTCAACCACTCTTCCCTCATCCTGCATCTCAGGAGCAGCTGCAATCAAATAAACAGTGTGTGGCGTGAGGTTTACTTCACACACGTTTCAAACACACTCAGCGATCAGGCCAGAGATACTGTTGTTTTTTGAAGTTCGGTATTTTTAGAATACTGGGACAGAGAAAACATGTTGTTGTTTCCCTTCATTGCTGTGTTTTTCAGGGAAAAAGTCTCAACATTCTGATAGTTTACGGCTATGAGAAACAAACTACATGCTATAATATGTTTTTAACTTTTCTCACTAAAGGGAATCTACTGAATTCATTGAGTTCTTAATGTTATGGTGATAATCTAAAGATACGATTCTTATTAAACTCTCCATCTTTTCTCAGATCAGGACTGTGGATCTGTATGATTTACAAAGTCTGGCTGCATTGCTGTTGCGTATTTATGACAGACTGGGAGATTTTTTACAGCACCATGAAATCTATATAATAGACTCATATACTGTGTGATATCCCTTACATGTTCAGCTGGAAAAGATGCCAAGGTTTTAAAATCTATTAATAGCTGCAGAGCTGCAATGATTGACCTGTTTTTAAGCTAAAATGCCAAAACTTAACTGGTTACAGCACCTCATATGTGAATATTTGCTGATACTTTTTAGGGTTTTTAATGACATAACGAGATATCTTTAGGATCTGGACTGCTGCAGAAAAGAATATGGCAGTTGGAGTGCTGGGAAACCGAATCCTTTTGCTGCGTTTTGCTTTTTATTTCCTTTTCAGAACAAATTTTTTACATTTCATGAGGAAACCAAAGACGGTAAAAAATACACAGCTAAATTTGTGACCATAAAATAATTAAATTTATCCACATTTAGATGTGATGGAAAACCCTCCTTATTTTCTGAGAAGTCACTATGTCTCCCATTTGCTAGGAAAAGCTTTCCCTTTTTTGGGAGTTGGCAGTTTGTTATTGCTAGATAAACTTACCTAGAACCAATAATACAACAGTCCTAAAACAAATGCTCCCCTCATGAAGATTGTAATGTTCAGCTTTTGTTGTAATAGATCCAAATCTATGGCCATTTTTCAGGATGTATGATGATATCAGCACGAGTATCAGCTGGCAAAGGCTTTAAAATAAAATACTGGCTTCTGCCCAATATGAACAGAGAGACAGATAACACCTATCAGGCTAAAAATTTACTGTCATTTCAAAAAATGTTAAATACAGATAAATACGGCACGTTTCCGCTGAAGTACTTTTCCTTTTATGCGCAGTTAACATGTACGTTGTATTTTGTATCCGCACCTGCCAGTGGACCATCACAACCTTAGTAAGTATAAGAGTATAATAAATCCACTACAGGAGACTTCATGCTCTCTGCAAGCAGGGGGCAAAATTATATGCATATATCAGTACCAGCAATTGGCCAAAATGTATTGGAAAATACTGGATATTGGCAAAAATCTCATATTCTGCATTTTGCAATTTTGGTTACTCTGTTGAAGTTAGCTGCATTCAAGAGAGAGGTGTCTGTCATTTAACCTCCAAGTAAAACAATACATGGAATGGACATAATAAAAGAAGCACCAGTCAGTATAAAGCAGCATGGCATCAAAAACTGCTGAACATTATAACCTGAGTGTAGGATCGGTTGCAGGACTGTTGCAGTCAGTTTCAGCAGCTCATCACTTTATTAAGTACGTCTGTGAAAGTAAATGAAATCCAACAGAACAGCTCTTCCCTTAATTTCAACTCTGTGAAGCATCTACATTTTCAGTTTTTGTCATCAAAAAGGTGATGACTGTTCTTTATGTTTATCATTGAACAAAAAGTACAACCTGCTGATGGTGCCGGTAGTGTACTGGACGGCGTTACATGTAAAAGAGCTTTTTTTTATTTTGCCTCATGTATATTAATAGCCTGGACAACATCAACAAAAACTGATAATGTAAAAGCTCTGTAAAAGTAAAATTTATGGCAGAGCTGTTCTATTTGACTACATTAAATGTCACAGGTGTACCTGATAAAGTGGCTGGTAAATGCAAAGTGTACACCATCTGTCTGTGTGTGCTTGTTTATCTGTTTTATGTTGTCATTTTTAAGCCAGCTTTTGTCAATGTTCAGTAGAATTTTACAGAGCTACAGATCGCTTCCTATCATTGTTACCTCTGATACAATATCTTCTCTTCATCAGAGAAAAGGGGTCAACAGATTAATCAGTAATGGTGATAACTAGTTTTAGCCTCTTTGATTAAGCAAATGTAATATTCATTAGGAAACTGGCCTGCTAGTTGGTGATTTTAATGGTAAATTCCTGGAAATTGTGGCCACAATTTGTCCCAGCTCTTGGTTTGTTGTTGTCAGCTTTTCCACATTAACAGTCAAAGCCGTGTGTTCAGCTTACGGTGTCACATTGTGTTTCCACTGTCACATTTTACGAACCGTATCAGGTACATGAGATGAAAATGCTCAATGAAAGAGCTCCTCCATTCAGTTGCCCCGAGTGGAAAAGAATCAGCTGCATGCGTATGGATAAAATGTCTGTTTTCCAGCTGCTTTGACAAGTCTTCCGCTGATACCTCCCTGCGTGCAACAACATGACCATTGGTTTGTCCATGCATTAGTGACATTACCAGCCATCCTATCCTTTCCCTTAATTATTAACAGCATTCCCCGATCAGAGTTTATTGTTTATTGCCTGGCGGCCCTTGGCCACAGGCAGAGATGCTGATGATGATGGTGTCAAACAAGTGGTGGGTGATCTTAAGATAGCGTCACATCCCCAGTAGGGAGCAGCCGCCCCGGATACCTGCCGGCACGAGTCGGTGCCTCCGGAGCGTCACAGTGCAGTGAAGTCGAGCGGCTGTGTGCTGGGAGAGCTGCTCAAGGTCAAGGGTGGTGAGTTTTAGCTGGTCTATTGATCACTCTCACTGCTATTATTAGTGCTTTTAATCTGCTTTTGATTGCTTTTACTCATTTTTGTGTGTTTTCCTTTGAGCTGTAGTATGTAACTGGACAGACTGAGTAATTATTTTTGTTAAATGAAAGGAAACTTTTGTGCGTTCTGTTCAAGAGGCCTTAGCTGGCAGATGTTTTGGCAGCATTTTACGTATTTTCTGATCAGCTATAGCCTCTTACGGTTAGGCATGACTAATGCTCCAGGCTCATGACCTTACTTTATTTTGTCATTGTCCATTTGCACAAATTAGACATGTTATTTTTCCTTTTTTTTAATCTTGCACTGCTTCTAAACACAGGTTTCGATCCAGTAGTTGATACAATGTTCCTTTGTGAAGTAGACAAATGCTTTCATTCATTTATTTTTAAAATTTTATTTAGCTGCAGCACATGCAGAAAAAATGCTGTAAATGTTAGAAACAACATTTTGTCTGTCAGTTATTAGCCTCACAAGCATTCACCTCCTTGGAGGAAACCTGAGAGTATATTACCATGTGAGTGGACATGTATTTACACTATAGTGTTCTGTGTATAATGTACACCCGCTGTATACATTCCACGTTGCAATTTATCACCATGAACGCGAATATTTCACATGGAAGCAGGTTGTTTTAATGATTGATTCCAGAGCGCAGCATTACAAGACATGTTTCTTAAATACACATGGTGTTCTGAAATACTTAAACTCTCTCGTGGCTCGACCCACAGGGACCACAGATTACTGGTGCTGCATGTCTGACAATGAGACAGCACTGAGTAGCTGTTTCTTAACTCTTGGCTCCTAATCTGTAGTGATCAGGGTCTTTGTGGTCTTCGACAGAGGGAGAGTGGATCCAGGCCAAAAACAGGGTTAGGCTATCTGTATCTGCGTGGCAATTGTGATGGGGGTGCTGATGAAAACCAAATGCTCTCTGGCCACTGTGTCTAATTAAACACACGCACACACACACACGCAAGGTTCATCGTAGCTTTTAGGACGTTGAACTGTTACGAGAAGGGTCACAAAGGAATCAGGCTCCCCCTTCCCCCTTTTCCCAGCCCCGTTGTTGTTTATCTATTTATGGATTGCACAACTTCTGGGAAGTTTATTCCTCCGCTTGAGCAGTGTCACAGCATATTTCGTGTTGCTCGACATCAAAGTGCCGTGTGAGAGGAAATGGCACGGACCACCTCATGGACATAAAGCACAACAGCATGCAGCAGCATATTAGGCCTGCCTTTGATGTTTTGGTTACTAATAATGTCCTTGGAGAGCTGAATTTGATATGCATTCTGCATGGAGTGCATTAGGACAATGCAGGTTCATTAAAGGGAACCTAAATGTTTCCATATATCCTACATCCTCCCTGGAGCAGTGTGAAATGCTGCCACTTATTCCAGCTTGCTTACTATCCCATGTGCTTGTTTTTGTTCTTTTGTCTTTCATCGTGCATGTCTTCAGGCTTTAAAATGTTTCATGTGTTAACTTCAGTCTAGACATTTTAACTGTTGTTAGTTTGCCTAAAGAATTAACACCAGAATGTTATTTATTTGACAGCCTACAAAACACCAAACCGACCTCCTCTCTCCATAATGTACTTGACTTTAAGACACTTATTTGCTGAGAAAATGCCTGTTCCCTGTGTGTCATAATTACCAGGGAAAAAACTAAACAAGTTTTACTCTAGTGTGATTGATTACACTGCTCAGTTCCACTGTTTAATTTCCTCAAAATGTGTTTCTGGAATCTTCTAAAATCTGCTATATTATGCAAAGAGCTGTTTGTCTCTACCTTTAAACAAAACTACATACTTACTTGCCTTTACATTCACCTCATATACTTGTGTTGAGTGTCTTTGAAAACAAATTAACAGGAAAATAAGGATTTTCAGGCCAGTTTTCCGTACAAACCCTTTAAAAAAGTCTGTTTTTGAAAGAAAATCTTAAAATGGTGTCATAAAATGTAAAACATGGGGTGCTGAGTGTGCTTAAAAAAAAGTAAAAAATTCTGTCCTCTGGTTGTTTTGATGTGCTTCTGCCAAAGACTACGAAGCAGACATAAAGAAATAGTCACATATTGTTACCTGGTCACACAACTATTGCATAAAAATAATCACAAGAACAAAAGAAAAAGGTTTTTTCATGATAATAACGAAGAGAAATTAGCTTTTATGGTGAAAACACATACATGTACAAAACATTTCCTCAATAATCAGCATGGAGTCACATGTAAAGAGACAAACCAGATTTGTCCCCTGATATGTGCTTAAAAAGTAATACAATGGGGACCTAAGGAAGAGACAACAGTTGTGCTGGAAAATGTGAATTTCCATCCTGCAGCAGTTCAGGAAAGGTGAAGTGCGAAGTGTCTGTAAGGAGATACAGTTACAGTAGGTGTGATGTGACAGGACGCATATGGAGCAGTAAACAGTTTTTAATAATTCAGCAACTCTTTGTTAGACATTAGTATGTCTGTCTATGTGCTTTATGAGCACAAGAGCTTTTGAAACATGGATTTGATGTTGATTTGATGAAGCCTTATTCATATTTGGCCTTGTGTTCAGGCTGCACAGTGTATTGTTTCAGCATCGACTACTTGAGTAGCAGTAAGTGCAGGGTGATGTGAAGTAAGACACAAAAAGAGAACTTGTGCAGTTGTCATTTTCTATGGCTGATCTACAAGAAACATTTGTCTGAGAGAACATCCGTTACTACAATTTATGGGTTTTTATGGCTATGAGTTTTCCTTTTAAACTTTATTTACAAGATACAGAGTTTGGCGACATGCAGGCTCCACATGTGCTCAGCAACATGAGCGAGAAACAGGAGGAAAACACTAAAAAACAAGTTTTGATTGTAAAAAAAAGACACACAAAAAGGAAAATAAAGGATTATGTTGACCAAAAACAGGTCAATCGCAAGACAAAGACATCGGGAATATCTTTGTCTTGCGATTAGACAGTACTAGACAGGACAACACAACAAATTGTTTGCTCATTGAAATCAACAAGGCCAGCTCTGAAGGTGCTATTAAAGCAAAAAGCTGTTTTGGATGATTTTGCCAGTGTTACACCATATGAGAGAAGTTCCAAAAAGCTTTTGCTGAAAATAATCTTTTATTTTCTCTACAGATGCACTTTCCTACAAAGTCACCTGAATGATATTTGAATGATTAATTTTTTCCAAATCGAGTCATTTGGTGGAAATTCCTGGATTTGTTTCTATCGCAGTATATATTGCTCAAAAACAAAATATTGCAATTACATTTTTGTATTTTTTTTTTTACAACATGGTGCTTCCCTACCTTGTGTAGCATTAAATGTGACTGTGTGATATTTGCAGACGTCCTGTGCAGATAAGTCCATCGAGGTAATCGCTCCAGTGGAGGAGGAGGTGAAGGTGAAGCCGGCTGTGGTGTTGCAGCACAGCAGGGAGGATTACTACGGCAGCCTGAGTGGCACATGCATGGACAGTCACAGCAGCAACACACACATGGATAGTTTAAAGGTAAGTTTAGGTTTTAAGATGTTTTCCATTCATTTCACTGTGTTGTTAAACTTAAAGCAACCTGGCTGTGTCTTCTTTGTGTCCTCTTTGTGTCCAAATTAGCAACCTGAAAGTGAAGAGTCCCCACAGGCCAGATACCCTCAGGCCCCTCCTGGACCTCCTTCGCCCTCTGCACAGCCTCAGAAGACTGCTGTCAACAGAATAGAGCAGGTTCAGATCGCAACATCTGGTGAGAGAATTTCTGTATGTAATTTAGCAAAGCACGGCAACAAATGGTTGCTTTGCTGAATGTTTACTGTAAGTCATTGCTCAAAATTTTTTGAAAAAAGTCTCCATTCATTAATCTGCATTATGATTTGTATCGTAGTTATTAAAGGTTTCAATCAACCCAAGGCCGATGGGAGTGAGAAAACTGTCTCTGCTGATAAGATAGTGTTGCCTGATGCAAACCTCCTGGCTGAAAGAAAACTTCTTGGCGACATGAAGTCCATTAAATCTTTGAAACAGTCTGGAATATCGGGAGTCTTCACTGGACAAGCAGTGAGTATACTTAGTTCAGTTATCTCATACATCCTGCCTTTGTAGGACCTTCCTTTCTTTAGATAAAATGCTGATAATACTACCATCCTGTGTTCTGTGTAGAGTAAGATGGTGGTCCTACCCACTGAGGAGGCCAACCTGTCAGACATCGACTATCTGGTGCCCACCCATGACGAGAGGGGCCGCCCCATAGCTGAGTGGAAGAGGCAGGTCATGGTGAGGCAGCTGCAGGCCAGACTGCTGGATGAGGAGGACCAGAGGAGGAAGGTAGTGTCTTTTTAAAGATTAAACAGGGCTGCATCAACAACGTACTGGCTTCTAGACATTCATCTAAATCTTACAAACATGTTCTGATGATGTGCAGCACAGGTTTGTGAATACAGGCGAAAACATTCAGTATGAATCTGTGCCATCCAAAAGGTACCGTGTATGCTGGAGTAAATAAAAGAATAATGGGGGGATTAGAGGCTGATGTGACTATTTATATGAATATTTATAGATAGGAAGGAAAGATTTAAAAGAAAACCTGCAGGCTTGCAAGTAGACATCAAAGAGTAATGTTTAATTTTGTGGGTTCTGTATTTTTTAGCTGAGGTCCTGGAATATTTCCCTATAATTTACAAAAATAGCTGGTTTTTAGGTGTAAATCACATAGATATTTACAAGAAACTTCTTTGCAATGAGATAAGCAGATGAAGTGATGCTACAGTTCTTGGGTGCCCACTTGTTATTTTTATTTTTTTTGACAGAGGTAAGTACAAAATAGTCAATGAACTGCTTGGTAATCATCAACGTTTATGCTGTATATTGATTGATTTATCTATAACCTTCAGCTGCATTGCAAATTCCTTAGTTTTGTGTTTCAAACTATAAGATGATCAACAAATTAAAGACATCCATTTAATTACACAGGCTCAGCAGATATACAATGGAGTCTTAAAGTCTGAGACCACATTAATAATTTTACTGCAAATCTAAAAATAATCAGAAAGTTTAGGGAAGAAACGTATTGAAGCACAAACCATTTTAACCATTTTAAGATTAAGAAATATTTTCAGTTATTTCTGTATTTTCTCTTTTGTACAAAATAACTGAATGCAAAGAATCACAAGTTCAGATGACACTCAGCTGGATTTCACTGAATTATTAAAGTCTTCTTCAACAAAATCAACCTTCAGCCAATGTTCACCTGTTAGAAATATGAATGTGTCGGAGGTGAACATTGCTTTCTAAGTAGCACTGTCATAATGACAGAACTACGTGTAAGTATCAGAAGTCAGATTGTTATTGACCGAAGGTTTTTTAGAAGGCAGTGCATGGAGCTCTTGTTGTATCCAAAAAAGTGTCCTGCAGATTGACTTCAGAGTCCTCACAGACACCACAAACTGAGCCAAAAGTGAGCAGACAATCAGAGGATCAATACATCAAACTTTGTTCACAGATAGAAAAGCAGCTTCATCACAGATAAAGAATTTAATTAATAAAGAACTAAATCCTTCAATCAGCAAAAGGCCTGAGAAAAGAAGGCTGTTTCGTGTCTCAGAGGACAAGGAGTGTCTCTAAACCACCACCACTCAGGAGGGGAAACAAGGACAAACATTTAGCTTGGGCTAAAACATAGTGTCAGTGTATATAAGGAAACCAACAGGAGGGAGAATGATACCACGGTGGATGAAACCCACAATGAAACATGCTGCTGGGAATATTCAAGTATGGGGAAGTTTGGCAGATCGCACCACCTTGACCAAAGAAAAGTAGCACCTGCATCTTTGTGGAAAGATTTGTCCTGCAGCAGGATAATGAGCCCAAACACACTGCAAAACTTTGACTTGAAGACCAAAGACTGATGACTGACTGTCATGGACGCTCCTCCACAGTCACCTGAACTCAACTCCACTGAACATTCATGGGACGATGGGTTTTCAGGATTTGCGAGCTACTGTCATTGAAGACATTGTGAAATTCATGTAAATTCAGCTTTTCACTCAGATTGTGTCACTAGTGGTCCCATGTTTGTGGACGTCACTGTACCTATCCATCAATTCCACTCATTTTCATTTCTTTCTTGTAAGCTCTGATGGATATTGATTAGGAACCATTTCCCTCTTACCTAATACAGACTTTCTTATTACTTGCAGGTACTTGTAGCAAGTGAGACTTATAACTAAACTGCATAGGCCCTTCCTATTTCTTGGAAATGTCATACTAATTTAAATACCAGCTAATTTATTTTGGAAATTGTCACTAAAGTTTCCAGGAAATTAGCAATAATATATGCAGCATGTGCAATTATGTAAAAGTGAATTTACGGAGAAATTAAACTATTTTGCAAACTGATGAATTGTTTTGTATAATCAATCAAAAATGTCAAACGTTTTCTGGTTCGTGAAACTAAATGACTTTGGATTTTGGGCTGTTGGTCAGGAAAAACAAGCAATCTAAAGATACAGAAGTATGGACTTTTGGCCTACTTTGGTCTGCCAAAATGTAAGAAGTGAAGTGCTTGATGCTCAAAATTTCCTAAGACAGGATCCCCAGTTTAATTTGCCCACCTCCTAATGTTCAAACACAATCTATACCCATGCTTTTGGCTGCTGGGAATTGTGAGAATTGAGGGTTTTTTGCTATTTTCTCATTTTATGCATGCAACATGTGATCGCTCAAGAAATACTTGCCACATTAATTGAGAAAGAAAATAATTGTCACACTAGTTCACCCTTAGAAAGTCAGTTACATGTTGTAAAGCCTACTTTAAATTAAAGCCACTCCTGAACAAATTGAGCTATTGAGTCTAACCAGGCCATAATGAGAAAAGCAAAAATTGTGGTGTGACTTTGTAATGCTTTTCTAAATCTGCATTACTCCAAATTTGAAAAACACTTGGAAACACAGTCACCGTTTACCTTTAATTGCTCATAACAAATCAGCAAGTCAAGTCATATTCCTGAGGTTTGGATGAGGTCTGTGTTGCAGTTATACTGTATCATAACTCTTTTTCTTGCACGCCAAACCCATTTTAAATGCTAAAATGGCTTTAAAATGACATGCTGTGTGTTTATCTGCCTGTGTTTGCCTCTTTTTTTTCACAGGAAAACGGGAACAGATATGCCAAAGTGAGCTGGAGGTACTCCCAAGCCCACAATGCCATCCTGGGGCCCTCTGGTGAGCTGCTGACTGAGGATGATCTCATCTATCTGGAGCAGCAGATTGCCAACGTCTCCATGCAGAGGAACTGTGAAGGCTACGAACTGGAGCTGGCTCGTCTGGCCGAGGAGCTCAGGCACATCCTGCCAGCCCCCATCGTCAACATCACCGTCAACACGCAGTTCAGAAACTTCACGAGTCAAGTTCCCCTACCTGTGTGGTGCGGCCGCATCTCAGGCATCGTAAAAAGCATGTCCCTGCTCATGACCAACCTGACGGACCAGCCCTACTGCAAGATGCCCAACACCGACCTGATCACCGTGTTTTCTCAGACGCCACACAGACAGAACTCCACCAGGGGACGCAGGGAGAGGATAGAGGATGAAATCCACCAGTTTGGAGTGTCTGTGAGGACTCTGAAGTCAACTTTCGAGACACAGAACTCATCTTTGCCAGATGAGCCGGTAGAGGACGTCCTGTTAAGTTCTTCCACACAGCTCGAGGCCCCAAAGTCAGACAGGCAGTCTAAAGTGTTGAATCCAACCCCAGAAACAGACCAGAACAGTGACTCCGGCATTGATTATGATGAAAATGTTGCAGATGTTCTGGAGACCACCAGCCTGAGAAAGGAGCGTATCGTCGTTCTGTTCTTAGGCCACTGGAAGAAATCTGCCTACACTGTAACATTAAAGAGCAAGGACGCGGCAGGGAGGAAGATGAGCGGTGGGAACTCGGAGATGGGCGACAAATCTGGTTCTGGTTGTGGCGGCAGCATGGAGAGCGCCCAGTCAAAGATGATGAACAGCTCCCTGGGACATTTCTTCAAGCAGAGGAGTGCTGTCAACAAAATGCTGGGAAACTGGAGAAGCATGATCTCCAGCGTTCCTTCCAGACAGATACGCAGGTAGGAATCTGTTCTTCGACTTCACCTGCAGTACTCAAGCTCGGCAAGCTTCACATGTCAAATTTTCACCATAAGTTGATCAGACATTTTGTCAAATCACCACGAGTTTGTTCAGGGACATAAATCTTAAGAAAAAGATTGACACACTCCACACTTTAAATAGTTCATATCAGAGCTCTGAATGTTGCAGTGGACATTTTTTGTGTGTGATGATGTTTACCTTGTGGTGCATAATGTTATTTATTAAACAGGTGTTGAATAGGTCTTTTTCACCCATTGTCGACTGCTTAACAAGATTTAATGAAAATGCATGGAGATAGCTTGTTTTAAAGGAACGTGATATGTACAAAGCGTTGTGCATCTTAAAAGACAGGCAACAAAAAAAATACTGAATGTTCAAAAAAGCAAGACAGGAAACATGGCAAACTTATACAATCACCTTGTTAAAAATAAATAAATAAATAAAATAATCCAAAAAAGAAAGCTAGGACAGGATAACAACTTGTAAGACCAGTTTCGGAAGCACATTAAGTGACTATGATATTGTAAATATAAACACAAACTTGTTAAGACTACTTAAATCACATTTTATATTAACAGTCAGTCAGTTTGCAATGTGTAATGTAAAAGGAGTCGCTCAAGAACACACAAAGCATTGACCCCAGCTTTGCGGTTGTCCGCTGCTACAGCATATGGAGCTCTAAGCTTCATATTAGCTTTTTTTTAACTTTACGTTCACACTTCTGTTCAGTCTTACAAATCTCAAGCCGTCTTAATTGACAGTTTGGTGACCAGAAACTTCAGAAACAGCTTCAAATTAATGCTACCAGTGCACAGCGGTGGTTGAATCTGTTAATTGGAAATTGTTTGCTAACCCGTTCAAACTACTAACTTTGAAAGCTAGTAAATCATATTTTCTATTTTATCTTTGCTGTGTCTCCCAGTGGAAAAGAAAGTAGATGCTTTGAAATAGGTTTTCCTGAGCTTTAGGAAGGATTATCTCACTTTAATTAAAATGAAAGATGCATTCCATGCTAGCCATGCTAGCAGTGCTGTAACAGTGACAACCAATGGTGAAGCTAAACAATGTCTGCAAATCACTGCAGGCCAAATAGTCATTTTTGTTCTTTGCTTACGAACGTATATAGTATAATGAGATTTTTTATGTAACTCTTAACTGATTAAACATCTGGAATTAATTCTTTTAAAAAGCTAAAGTTATGCTTTTTAAATTATTGGCGAAGCTCATAAGATAGCCTAATAGTAATTTAAACTGCTTAGGACATCAGACTCTGTACATTCAGCCCTTTGTTCCTTTCTTTTGGCTGCAGGTTCTGGGTCAGTCTTGCATTATTCAGCAGTTTGTACCACTTATTTTTAGAGTTCTTCAAAGAAGGTTCAGCAGGGTAGTTTGACTGAGAACGCCAAATATCTGATTTCTCTAATTTGATAATTTGCTGGTTTTTTTCTTTTATGTGATTGTAAATACGGAATCTTTGAGTTTTGAACTATTAGTCAGAAAAAATACAATTTGACAGGTTCATGGATAATAAAAATAGCTGTGTCTTGTATAACCTTGTGGTGTTGTCCACAGGCTCCACAAGCAGCAGGCTCTCTACTCTCCAGAGCAGTTCTTACCTCGGCTGGATGGCGTCCCCGTGGAGTACGACAACTTGACCCTGGATCTCTTCATGCTGGGCTACTTCCACATCCTGGAGCTGGAGTTGCCCGTTGACGAACGCAAAATGAGGCACCTGCTGTGTTTCGAGGTGTTCGACCACGTGGGGAGCTTCCCCTGGGAGATGGTCAGGGACTTCCACAAGGCAGTCATACAGGACATCGAGGCTGGAAACCGCGAGTGGAAAGACGGCTTCGAGGACATTAAAGTAAAGTTCTTTGGAAACACCGTGAGTCCGTCTGAAAGCACTGTGAATGTGGTCAAACACAGCCTCCCAGAGGTTAGACAGGTCCCGAAAGTCATTGTGCAGACACCTACGCCTGATGAGGGGATGCTCTACGGTGGAACTGACATTACCAGTTTCAGCAATGAGGAAATTTGCAAATACATTGACCGAAGTTTTGCTTTTTGGAAAGAGAAGGAGGCAGAGATTTTTGATTTTGAGTAGTGGCTTGCATCATTTTTTAAGATATTTTTGTATGCTTTATAGTTAGGTAACTGTAGAGCTGGGTATCAAACCTGAGAACTTGTCTGAATTGTGAAATGAACTGTCTGTAGCAACTGTGTACCAAACAAAAGTTGGCTTAGAAAGCTTAGCCAGATTCTTAGCCTTGTTTACTTATAATTTGATCTAATATTGCCTGATTTCACTTATAATTTTGTTAATTTTTTACTCTTTGCTTTTATTGTGTTTCATTAAACATCACTGAATTAGAGAAGTTTTGCCCTTTTTTGTAAAACCTTTAAAAAGTTGGTGTAGAAACACTTGTTTATTGTAATAGGATATGGGGATATTTTGGTGCTGGTGTTGAAACTCAGGTATCACAGTGGCGATGGCATCAGCAAACTTCAAACCATGCCCAGCCCTATTACAAAAGGGAGTGATTAAAGTGTGTTTTTCTGAGAGTTAACATCTCTGTCTTGATGTTAACGTATTTTTTCCCATTTTGTAAGAAAGGATTTTATGTTAAATATTTCTAACGCAGCCTGAGATCCTTTATCTGGCAGAAAGACAACCAGTTATTTCAAAATAAATGAATGTACAGATCTTGATTTTTCATCTTTAGCATATTCTAAAGAGTCGTTCCAGTGATATTACACCTTATTTAGTTTACTAGTTTTTAAAAAGAACTTTAAATCAAACTTTTCACACCTTAAACTCTATATAAACAATCAACAACTCATCATAGCAGCCTTATTTAATCAGCTGTCACATTCAGAATTACTGGTTCTACTTCGTTTATCTCCTTTGCAAGCTTCAAGGCGTGTTGAGAAAATCCTAAATATGTGCCTGTCACAGCAGCTGTGGGTCCCATACATGTTGTTTGGAATCTGCCTTCAGCACGGCGTCACTGTCAGACCTAAAAATAACCACGTGAACGACAGGCAGTCCACCCCAATGACTTGGCAGAAGCTTCTCACCATACTGCTCACTCCATGTTGATCTAAGCAGCCGCGACAATCAGCTTGTTTTACTGGAAGGATGAGCCGTTATTTCCACTCTGTGCCTCTGTGGTGAGTTTTTTTCTTGTTGATTCTTTGGTTAATTTAACGGTATTTGATGACAGGAAATGTAATTTATTGTTGGCTTGAGGAAACATTAGAATCATACCAGTGGAGAGCCAAAATGATTTGTGGTTCTTGTAACAACACAGTGATGCCACAATTAGAAAGATATGGCTTTTTTTTTTTTTAATAAGAGTCACCGGTCACTCTTAGTTCTTACCACTGCTCTCTAAGTAAACAACCTATTCACACAGATCAAGTTGTTCTGTATGTCTTTATCTGTAGGACACCCGACAAGTAACTTCCAAGTAAAATTTAGCGTCAAAGGTGCTAAATTTATATTTTTGGAACAGGAGTTTGGATTTAATGGTGAAATTATTGCAGATTTTTGTGGTTAGAGTTGGGAAAATATAGATTTTTCCAACAGATATTATGATTTGATCTGTGATACAGTGTTTTAAGGTCAAGGTTAAGTTCAGTGTTTACTGTGTAATGGGTTTAAAACATGTGGTGGAGCTTTGTTACATACCAAGAAAAGCATGACTGTCACACAAGGAGGGCCATTGACCAACAGATGGATACCATAAGTCATAAATTGCAGTCTGTGCAATTTGCTAACTACGTTGTTTCAAATAATGATTTAAATTTGAAATTGGTTAATTGCTCAGCTCCAGTTTACATGATATTAAGTTTAGTTCTTTGTATTTATATGTTTCTTTTGTGCTTTTAGGTAAGAGCTGAAGTTGTTGATCGTCCCTTCCTACAGTAGATTCAACCCTCATTTTTAACCGAACTTCATCATGGTGCGTAATGTGGATGACCTGGACTTCTGCCTGCCCTCCCATCCTCAGAGCATCCTGGAGGGCTTGCGTTCCCTCTGCTCTCACCCCAAACTCGTTGACGTAACGCTGAGCGCCGGGGGTCGGGATTTCCCCTGCCACCGCGGCGTGCTGGCCCTCTGCAGCATGTACTTCCGCTGCATGTTTTCGGGGGACTTTGTGGAGAGCATAGCAGCACGAGTGGAGCTTCACGACGTCGATCCCGATATCCTCAGCTGCTTGCTCGACTTCGCCTACACGGGCAAACTGACCATCAACCAGAGCAACGTGGAGGGGCTGATCTGCACCTCCAGCCAGCTGCAGTTCCAGACAGTGCGAACCGTGTGCAGCCGATACCTCCAGCACCAGATTGATGCCACCAACTGCCTGGGCATCCTGGAGTTTGGGGAGATCCATGGCTGTCCAGAGGTGGTGGCTAAAGCGTGGGCCTTCCTGCTGGAGAACTTTGAGGCTGTTCAACAAGGTGAGGAGTTTCTGTTTTCAGGGAAAGACAGACTGGTCGCCTGCCTGTCTGACGAAGGACTACAAATCCGGTCAGAGTGCACCCGTGTGGAGGCCATCCTGAAATGGGTTCGGCACCACAAAGAGTCTCGACTCTGCCACCTTCCTGAGCTCCTCACCTTGTCTCGTCTCTTTCTGCTCAGCCTGGACTACCTGGCTGACACTCTGCTAAAGGACAGTCTGGTTCAGGCCTCCCCCAGCTGCAGGGAGGCTGTGGAAAAAATTCACAAAGAGGTGAGGCAGTTCACATTTCTTTTGTGTTTTATCTTTGTTTGCTCAAATTGAGTAGTTTTCCAAAAACAATCCACTTCCCGCTTTTTTAGAAAATGGATTTGGCACCAGAATATTTGGACAGACTCAACTCTCAGAGCCCACAACCAAACCTGCAAGAAGTGCTCTTTGTAATGGGAGGTCGATCTCTGGATGACTCAGATGATGAAGATGATTCAGATGAAGACGAGGACCGAGACCCAAGACTGCAACGGCTGCTGTCCAGGAACTGTGCCTTCTACAACACAAAGACTAGTAAAAATATATTCTTTTCTATATCAAAAAATTCAAGTTCAGATTCCATTGTAATCTCCAAATTTGTTGGGAATGTCTGTGTGATTCCTCAAAACAGTTTGGCAGATGTTGCAGATCGTTAAATGCAGCGCTGACAGAAAAATGGCTCTGCAGAAATGTGGTCTGGATGTGACAAAATTGGATCATCATCTCAGTTCCTCAAATAAGCGTTTTATTGTGCAGGCTGGAGGAAGGCATCCATGTTATGTTTTTCACATGGGATGTTAAGGAAAAGATTGTTGCATCCCATTTTAAGATTTCTGGTTTTATGTGGAGGCACGACAGCTCTGGCCAGAAGTTGAAGATCTGCCAGACAAGTTATGTTTCAGGCCAGCGAGCAGTAACCGAACTTATTTACACTTAAATGGGCCTCGAGGATTTTTGCATCTTGATCCTGATTTTTCTCATACACATTTGTCATTAGCACTCTGTATTTATGATTTTCAGCATTAAATCCTCTTCGCTTTTCTCCACAGAACAGTGGCATGAGCTCCCCAATTTCCCAAACCCCAACAAGTGGGGTTACTCCATGGTCTCATTAAACAACGAAGTGTATGTCACAGGTGGGTCAAGTATATGTAACACTTTTCAACAGAAAAACTTTGAAGGCAAAAAACAAAGAAACAATTCTAAGTGGAGCTGCACAGTTTCTCTTTTGAGGAATGCAAAACAGTGTCAGACTTCTGACAAAGTGCTTTTGTCTTCCTGACAGGGGGCTCGCGAGGTTCGAATACCAACACCTGGTCGACCACAGAGACCTGGAAGTACATCACAAGAGAGGGGAGGTGGGTTACTGTGGCACCAATGCTCCGGCCTCGGACTAACCACACGTCAGCAACTCTGAACGGGGAGATTTACGTCATCGGAGGTAAGAAAATAAATATCGCTCTTGAATGTGGTGCCTTAGACATCGCAGTGTAGTGGGCCAACTCCAGGAGCTCAGCTGCTCCTCAGTTGCTCACCTTTGTTTCTCTGAGGTGATAGTTTTAAGGAAGATGCGTACATCTGATGCAAGCTGCTGCAACTCCCTGTGAATATGAGTGTTTGATGTTAATGATAACATGATCCAACCTCACTTTTCCCCTTTAGGAACAACGTTGGACCGAGTTGAGGTTGAACACTACGACCCTTACAACAACACCTGGGCCTTGACATGCCCAGCCTTAAAATATGTGACTAACTTCACTGCCACAGCTTGTCATGGGAAGCTCTATGTGGTTGGCTCATGTGCAGTGAAGTACAACGCATTGACAATGCAGTGCTACAACCCTGTCATAGGTAAGGACACTGCAGCACCAAATCACTGCTGTCATATAGAATCTCTCTAGTCTCAGCTCTTTTTTTAACTTAACTTTTTAATGGCAATAGATTTCCAACTGTTTAGGTTTTATCCTTCAATCTTGATAGGCTGTTTCTTGTGACCTGTAACTAGTCAGATTGTGCTGTGGGTGGCATGTTGCTCAACATCGCAGACTGGTGAGCCTGTGAATATTTGCAGTAATTTATCTTATCGGAAATTGGTCACAAAATAGCGATAAATGCTGGATATCGAATCTGATAATCAACCGCTATGCTCTATGTTTTATTTTTATGTTAATATATATTTTAACGCTCACTCTGCAGCATTTGTCCATTCTCCGTCTAACTTATCTGGCATCAGTGTAAAGAAACGAACAAGATTTTCCAGTAGAATTCACCTCATGTCTTGTGTGCACTGGCAGATGCATGTTTTACATTTTGCTGGTCACTTAGTGTGAAGCCTTTCCAATTTGTTATTTATAATATTTATGTATTAAACTGAACATGGATGTAGGTTTTTATTCGAGTATTAAAGGGGAAACATTGCATTCTGGTGAATTTTCATGTGCCAGCTTCTTCCTTTTCTGTTTTAATTTATGGAGAAAATTTCTTTATTTATGAGAAGGAAAACACAAAATTCGTGCACCGGGTTATAATTCAAAACATAACAAAGTATATATGGGTCTAATTGCGTTTTCCAGTATACATTCAGGGGTTGTATGAGCTCATAATTCATACTTTCGGGTGTGAAAAAGGACTGCGTGCTAAGGAAAACGACTCACCCCTGTTGGAAATATTACTGTCTGTTAGTAACATTAGAGAGTTTTTCAAAGTAAAAGTTGTCAGCTTTTTACATGTTGGGGTTAAAAAATGCATGTGGTTTCAGTATAGAGGGAGACATGTCCCCGTCATCCCCCCGAAATCTAGACCGATGTTATTGAGTATTTATCATTAGTGATGAACTTTTCAGACAAAGCAGGGTTTTTTGGTTCCACTTCATTAGGTTACACAGTTAAAGCATTTGATAGTGTTGTGTTGAATCATTATACAGTCGCTGATTTAAGTGCCATTCTAATTGTTTCTATCCTTTTTCAAAGAGCCACACCTTGATATATATTTCCGTATTGACGCTAATTGATGCCTTTGTTATCATTTTTTTATAGATAGCTGGATCAGCATATGTTCACCCTTCATTCCTAAGTATTTGTCCTCTCCACGTTCTGTCTGTGTGGACGGGACTATATATCTGGTTGCTGACAACACTAAGAAAGTCTACTCATATGATCCACAGGCAAACATGTGGCAGAAGGTGGGTTTAGAAATCACTGCAGACTGCAAGCAAATCATTACACTCATCTGTATCAGCTTTATGCACTCTAATTTGAACAAAACCAATACTTTCTCTCCCTCTTAGGTCCAGCTTCTTCACATGCTCCATGAGAATGGTGGCCTTGTCACCTTGGATGGAAAGTTGTTTGTCACTGGAGGCCATTGGAAAGGTATGGAGGGCGACTACGGAGTGGAGGTTGAGGTTTACAACCGAGTATCCAACACCTGGGAGGTGGAGTGCTTCCTTCCAAGACTTTGGTTCTACAGTGGAGTCTGCACCATCTTTCTTGATCCGTCCCAGTGGCCTGAGGTTTTTCACACAGATTCAACATAGAGGCTCCGTGTCCCCATAGGACTAAACTCAGCGTCAAAGAGTTCACAGAGACATGTATCTATGATACAATGCAAATGCAGTGTTTATCCAGGGATGTCATTGTGTCCTAGAATAGTGTGCTACATGATCCTCAGGTATTCTTGGATGTTTTTTTTAGGGCTGTGCTTGGCCGCTCAGCAGGTGCTTATTTATACTTTGTATCATGTGTTTGAGAACTGAATTCCTTTTATGCTATTGTATGGTGTTTGTGAATCATTAAATCTTTGCAGAAATAGTTTGTTTGAAGATTGTTATTAGTTGTTGTTGTTGTGTATTGAACAGAAATGCTTTAAATATGAGTTAAACAGTGAAATGATGTAAATCCTTCCTGAGACAACGCTGTTTAGTTTTATTGGATTGATCATTAACCCATAGGAATCCAGGCGCTTGGCTCGTGGCGTCTGCTCTGCCATGGCAACGTCCAAGCCAGCATTCTGTTTCCGTCACAACGGCCCGGAAGCGGGTTGTCACTATAGCAACGTCGACAGGAATCGTAGTACTGCTACATGGCCGCTGTCGCTCCTTAAGTTTCCTTACTTTAAACGTCTGTCAGTGATTTATTTTTCCTAACTTTTAAGCGTTTTTTGTGCCGGTACCAACCGAGTTCAATATACTTTAGTTTTTGTGTTTTAATTCAGTGTCGTTACAGGTTTTTGCTTTGTTTGACTCAACGTTTGACCGCTTTCTCTCGAAAAGTTTATTAGCATATAGCAAGCTAAACGATAGCTAAAGTTCAGCAGTGTTTCTGTCAGCCAGTAAAGGCTTGATATTACGACCAAACATTTTATTGTTAAAGCTGGGCCAGTTTTGCAATGACTTCTCAACGGGAAGAAGGTGTGGGCTCACCTCGACTGGAGGCTGTGATTCAGGTCGGTAACACAACGGTTTTATTAAGCAGGTGTCATATACTGTTGTAACACAGTACAGACAGCACAGGTGTAAATGAATAAAAATGGCCAAATTGAACTACTCATTTTTAAGATGTCTGCATGTTTCCCCCTGTAGAAATTCAAGTCAATTCACTCTTAATATACTATTGTATGTTATTGTATGCAGTATACAAAAAAGTGAATATAGGTCAAACATGCTGAATGATTCAACAACACTGTGACTGCATTACTTCTAAGTTGAACAATAGAGTATTTGTTCTTGTGCAAAATTAAAATCTAACAGTTTCTATCTTTTTTCTAAATATACACTAATATGTGCAAAATTTGTATTTCTTAGAGTCTGTGCAAAATCATTTTGTGTGATATCAGTGATTTCTTCCATAGAATAATCCTGTGCAATATCGTTCTTTCCACATTTAGTGGAATCTGTGCAATGACTAAACTCTGTATCAGAAAGAATATGTACTGTACAGTGATACTACACAGTCTTGAATGTGCTTTGTATATTTCTTGTTTGTTTGTTTTTTGACTGATGTTCCTACATTTTTGCACTACCCCCTTTGCTGCTTTAACACTGAATATTACTGAGATTGAAATCTCAGTAATGTTCCAACCAAAATGTTCTATTGGATTCAAGTCAGACAGCATACCAGGTCATTGGCCAGGCCATAGTTTCACTTTTTTCCTATTTAGAAACTCTGGTGTGATTTTGGCAGTGTGCTTTGGATTGTTGTCATGCAGGAATATTTCCCTTCTGACAAGCATCTGCAGACTGGGGGTCATTTTGTTAGCCAGTATTTTTGGTACTCCAACAGGCATTCATGATGCAGTCTATAAATGTCATCTACCCAACACCTTTTGCACTCATGCAGCCCTGTATAATGACAGTCCCACCTCCATGCTTCACTGTCAGAACTATGCATTCACTGTGGTTGTCCTGGTCAGGTTCGTGGCAAACATGCTGGACTACATCTAAATCAAACAAAGTTGTCTTGGCCTCAACTGATGACAGAATGTGCCCAATATAAATTAAGCTTCTTTTTGTGTATTTTAACAAGGTATCAACTTGTAGTTTTTTGCCAAAGTGCAACCATGATCATTTTTTTTTTGTAGGTGTCATTTCAGGTGGATAGCCACTCACCTCTTGAATACTGTTGTATATGTGTTTTAGTTGTTCACCAATCTTCCAGCATCTGTATTTCCATCTTTGTGAAGTCACACAATCAGATTTTTCCAATTTCTCTTGCAATTGTTTTCCATGTGGAGCCATGATGCAAACATGCAGATAGACACATCCCATAGGTACAAAACTGCCAAAGATCTTCTGTTAACAGGTCTGCTGCATGTTGAATGGTTTAAATCTGAGCCCTCAGCTCTACATGCTCAGTGGTCGTTTAAGATTTGAGTACTTCTTCTTCCACTGTAATCTAACCTCAATGAGTTGGGCCTTTTGTGCTCAGCTAAGTGACATATCTGGATGATTGATGTGATTGTAGAAGTTGGAGAAGTCTCTGCTTGACTCTGATGGCAGCTCAGGAGAGAGAGGTCTGACGCTTCAAGCTGATGGACAAGAATCCGGAGCCACACCTACGCCTGTCTCCACTCGCATCCGCCAGATTATCACCCGCAACCTGACTGAGCCTCCAGCTGGTAGGGAAGACTGCAACTGTAATGCCTATACAAAAGAGCTGAATCCAAATAACTCTGTCTTGCTACATGTCAGTTATTAATGATTATCCCATGTGGTAAGATTGACACTTCTGTATGCATGATCTGTTTCCTAATCTCAGGTGAGAGCTCAGAGGTTGCAGAGCTGGAGGAGAGCAGGGCCCTGAGGGAGCAGCTGTCTCCCAGCCAGATGGACCGTGACCGGCCGCTAGTCAAACAGACCAGCCTCACAGACAGGGTAGGAGTGACACAGGGCAGCAACACATTCTCAGGCCAAGGTCAACCTGTGGAACATTATTTACATTTTTAGCATTCATTGTACTCATGCTATTCTAGCTGAATGTTTGCTTTGCGACGGGAGGGGAAAAACTAAGATATCAGCAAAAGTTATATAATAGGCTAAATGGAATGCACAGGTGATTTCACCAAGGTAAGTACCGCTCACACATATCACCATCTGTACATTATTAATTATGTTATCGTCAATATGTGTTGCCGTTATGAATCATGCCTTATTAGTTAGCATTTCTAACTGCTTTTTTGTACAGAAATTGTTCACTGTTTCCCACACAAGCTGTGTGTCCTACCTGACATGTGGGATGTTAAGACAGATGTTAAGGCAACTTTGACAGGAGTTGGTAAATTTATGCAATTTTTGTCTGGAGATGAGATCAAGAGGGTCAGACACACTAGAGCATTGACTGCAGAAAAGCTACATGCATTTGAAATGGAATATGGTTACAGTAAACATCAGTGCAGCAACACTTTTTCCAGCAGGGAAAGCCTTTTGGGGCTGAACAAACAAACAGTGTAGCACGACTGAAACACCTTTGCATGTACTGCATTGAAAACTGCAGGGGGACCTGGGCTGAATATACAAACTCATGATTAGTTAAGGTACTTTTGCACATGCTCATATTTTATACATTTTTGTTTAATTACATATTAGAGTACTGCATAAGCATCCATTGTGCATGAATGTGTGTGCAGGGGTGCGTCTGGATGCATGTGTGTATGTGTTTGTAAGTGTAAATAAGAGAGGGGAGGGTGGTTCATGAAGGGTTTCCTTGTGGTCTGTTCAGGTAGACTCAGACCCCCTGTGCTCACGAGGACCGGCGTCTCCCTTCATTGCCCCCCATGGTTGCCCCTCCATGTAGTGACTACAGCTTTGGGGGAAAATTGTGAAGGTCACCGGCCTCCTCCCTCGAGACTGTCGAAGAAAAAGCTCATTTTTCACGTTGCACAAAGCAGCCATTTGTGATAACACTGCCCTCATTCTGCTGCTTAAATCTAATGAACACCCACCGCTTGCTTTGCTCTTGGAACTTATTTTAAAACTGTGGCTATAAATATAACTTAATTAGCCTGGCAGATATATATAGAATATTTATTTTGTTGATATTTTTAGATGTGTGAAAAGGCACTAAACAGAAAAGAACACAAGCAATGTTGCTGACTTTTGATGCTCAAACAACGGAGCGGTAATTTGAATCTGAATATTTTATGCAGTCTCTCAGAAGTCAGTAGGTTCATTACAAGACTCCTGTCATGGCTCGTCAGTTCTAATGAAAGCTCCTGTCTTCTCCTTACTATTTTCTCTGCGGGATGGTTTGGCAGCTTCGCTTTTATGTGATGTTAATGCAGCGTGCTAATCAGTGCCCAAGAGCCAAATATGCTGCCTTGACTATGGCAAATGGATGAAGCTAACGTTCAGGCCAGCAGTCTTAGATTTCTCCCTGAACATTTACTGCTGAAGGGATCATATCACCGATATAATATTACTGCATGATATTACTAAAGTAAGGTTTTGATGCCCATATCAGTATGTCTGGCTTGCTCTTGATGAACCACACGGTACATATTTACTATCAAATGTCAAAATAAGAGTTCATCAGTAATTCACTTTAATTACTGGCTTTTGATATCAGTGATATTTTCTGACCTTCAACTGTTTTCATCACTGTGTTTTTGCTATTTGAAACTTTAAAAACTATTTATTATCCATTTTCTTAAAACTTCAGCAGTTCCATGAAATCTGAGAAACCTTTTAAACTCAGCATTTGTCCTAGTTTCCCTGAGCTTAAACTTTCTTTGGGTAATTTACATGGGGTATTGAAATTTAACTTTGTGTCACTAATTTAGGTATTGTTCATAATCCTGTACTGCACAGCATGTTCTCCCAGTTGGAGTGTAGTCTCCTGGAGTTTAATTGACCCATCTGTACGCCAAGAAGCCACAACATTGAAAAGACTAACAAGTGTATAGCATTGAATGCCAGGACCCAAGGCAGAACCTCTGACAACCTTGCTCCCCAAGAGTAAGAGAAGAGCCCCAGAACCAGGTCTCTTAACTTCTCAGATCCCAGTCGAGCATCCACGGGATGTGCCGTAGCCAGCCCGATCTGTGTTGGCCCCACCCTGCAGCACATGGAACCAAAGAACAAGCTGCCAACATCCCAGTGCCAGACACCACAGGACACCTCCTGAAGTCCTGTGCACATGTGCTGATGGATAAGAGCTGTTTTGGCAGCATGAGGGGGAGCTACACAGTATTCATCAGGTGGTTTTAATGTTGTGGCTGATTTCTGTATACTTGTTGCTTAGTTATTTTCCAGCAGATTTAGTGACACTGAAGTTTTTACTGGTTGCCTGGTAAATTCGCAATGATGACAAGACTCCAGGAAGCCACGTCTTTCAGGGTTGTGCAAAATATTATGCAAACACATAAATGTATAATGGGATGATTATTGAGCATTAGGGAACTGAACTGGTAGTGGCAGGTATTTTTAAGTCTTTAAACAGAGCCAGGGTAGCTGTTTCCAGTCTTTGTCCTAAGCTTACCTAAGCTGAAAATGATTCTCTTGTTGCTTGTTGGCAGATGAATCAAATCAAGATTATCCTTTAATAATGTTTGCTGGTGATAACTTCATAATTAATGTGCACACATGAAGGTAGTATTGCATTTCCCATTAAGCTCTAAGTATATCCACATAATACCAAACTGTTCTCTAAAGTATTGTTTTTCAGTTTAAGAGAAGGTGTCCTTCTTGATACACCCCATGGCAACTAAATTCCTTTGGGTTTCTTTCTAAAAAATCCACCCAATGCTGATGTGTCATAATGTCAGCAGAAGTCAATCCACCACAACATGTGTGATGGTTTAGAAACATCCCAAATCCCCAGTTTTCTCCGGTTTTTCTTGACTCTCTTTGAGTTGACAGAAGACTATTAACGCAATACTGGTGAAGTCACACCTGGACTCTGAAAGCCTTCCTCTGTGTCCCTCTTAAGTCATTCGTCGTGATCTCTGCTGACCCCAGAAAATTGCACCTGAACCAGGATAAACCTTGACCCAGTTTGTGAGTTGCACGGCCTCAGGAGGACGGAGAACATGTTGGGGTGAATTCTGAACCCTCTGTGTTGCTTTTGGAGCCCTGCCAGTGTGCATTTTCTCATACGTAGACATCCATACCCTACTGCCTGAACACTTAGCGGCTGCCTGCACAATACTGCAGTGTGGCAGTCAGTTGGATAAAGATAACTCTTGCTGAATGATTTTTGACACCAACTGCCATTTTGCCAGTGCCCTCTGGAATCTTGAATCCCCCGGGTCTCTCCATAAGAACCCTGTCAAACATAGTTGGAGCAGATAAAGTCGGTTTTTAGGGATTGTGTTACTGTCTTCTTTAACCCCGCTACCCCCCTCTGTTTCCAGTTTGTTTTTCCTGCTGGCACAAACGCGTTCATTTAGGCTGCAGTTTGGATGGAACGCTGCCAAAAAGTCTGACTCTCTCAACTATCAATGAAAATTGTAAAAATTAATTGCCTTCCCCAGAGAAAATATGCTTAAAAGCCCCTCTGAATACTGAATTTGTGATGAAAGTATTCCATTAAACCTTTCAGCATTTGACATTAGGCCTCTCAAGTTACCTGACTTTAAAGTCAAACATTAAGCATACTTTTCAGTTCCTTTTCACATGTCAAAAATGTCTAATCAAATGTGAAGTCTTGAACCGATTGAGTGGATGTATGCATGTGTAGGTTTTGTACATTGTTGTCCTTGCCAGAGGGCATATGTGTTGAGTGCTGCAAGACTGGCCACGTGCTTGTGAGTACACAGAATGCATTATTAGTTTGCCATATTTACACAGATCACTTGTATTCCTTGTATGCCAACGCAGCAGCTGTCTCCGTGATCAGAGAATTCACTATATGGTAACGTGCTCACAGCAGTTCCTCCTCCTCCCTTTCACTCTCCCTGTTTGTTATCCCACATTGTGTAATTACCGTCAGTGATGATACATAAACAGCTTTCACAATCAGCTGGGGCTCTTTCACGGAGTCAGCACTCAGGGGGTAATGTGAGGGGAGGAGTGGGGGTGACGGGTATGTTGTTCAAGTAGGATAGTAAGTTTTTGGGCAGCTTGGGGGCGATGGACATCCGCTCCAGCTGTGTTTAGGAATCTGACAGATAGTGCACTCCATTAATTCCCTTTATTAAGCCTCTGGGCCCAGGCCAAGCCAGAGAAAACGATTGCAGCTGTAACCCTTCACATGCTGGCTGGACTGTGCACTCACGGCCAGATGTCGCTCTGGATGAGTCAAAGTTTGAAAGAAAAAGGACAGAGGCTGTGCATAAACTTCTGAAAGTGCCGAAAAATGTATATTTGAATAGAAAACAGGTATGGATGCTAGTGTTATATAATACAAGAGGAGAAAAACAACTTGTATTTGTTTTGAAAATGTGTTTCACAAGACCCATTTGATTGGTTAGATAAAGTGGTGAGTTATCAAGATCTCCAAATGTTGTAACATTAGGTCAGTAAGAGAATATTATAATCATAACTTGGTAACTGAATGGGTTGGATTTTGATCTACCACATGAGCAGGGGAGCAACTTTTGGCCCAAACACCAAAGCCTTCACAAGGGCCTTGAAAATGATTCTCTTGTTGCTTGTTGGCAGATGAATCAAAGTGAGATTATCCCTTGATGTTGTTTGAAATATTTATCAAAAGAGACAATGCAAGGAGTGGCACAAATCATAAATATCAAGAAATATAAAAAGCTAATTCAAAGCACATTTTAAGAGCCTGAAAAGTCTTACACTTTGGAACCATAAGCAGGGCTCAAGAAACAGATACTTGGGAATGAAAAAAGAAAAAGGGCCATAGCAACCATATGGAGGCATAAAACATACCATGACATAAAGGCTGTTTTTGTAGAAATTGCATTTTGAACATTATTGCAGAATGGTAGTAGATGACCTCAAAAACTTGGGCTATAGTAGAACTGGGCTCAGCTCACTTTAGGGAGCCGTGGAGACTGCTCAAGGATGATTGTGCTCAGAAGCAGATCATAAATAGCAAGCGTGTTCAGCAAGCACACTTCTGGGCCCCCAGTAAGCCCTATAAGCCCCAGAGTTAGGGCAGATAGAGGACTGGGATTACTTGCTTCTCTCTTTCCCCTTTTAACAGTCACCACTGTGTTGCGTGTGTTGTGAAGAACAACGAGTTCAAGCTCACTTGGAGATGTGGGTGATGAGATTTAATGATGCAAGCAGAGCAAGGGAGTAGATGGTGGTGTAGTGAAGGTGGGGGTCTCCACATCAGACTGTTATGGCGCCCTCTTGGGAGCTTCCTGCATGGAGCATGGCTAATCCAGAGCAGCCCCCGGCCTCCTGCTTTACAGCTGACTGGGGAGAAACCATAAAAAAGCGTCATCTCTGTAGTGAGTGGAGTAGGGGCGAGGTGCTGGCAAGAAGCCCACACACTGCAGCTATGTATGAAAAAGCGCAAACAACCCTCCACATCAGGGTAGGGCGGGGACCCTCAGGAGTTTGCCAGGGACACCTGGTCATTGAGTGCACAGCAAGGTAGGGAGAGTGCAGTGTGCAGCCATGGTCGTTGTTGATGGAAATGAACTGCACATTCTCTTTCTGTTAAAGACTGGTGACATTGTGTATCATAGTTTGGCCATATGGGGAAAAACTCTAGATTTATGTTGAGTAAAATTGAATAGTTGTAACAAGGTTTCCGTAGGTGAACCTGTGGAAGGATCTTTAACACTTTTGGCCTTCTGCCATCTTGCAGAGTGAGCAGCCATACAATTCAGAGAGTACAAAAAGACATGTTAAAAAAGTTATTGCTCTGTTCCATTTTAGAGTTTTTGATATAACATTGTATTTACTGACAGTTTGCAGTTTCCAGCTCTAAAAAGCCAAACTTTCATTCTGAATATGTGTTGTTGTAATATAAGTAGTGCAGATTTGGTGGGGGATATCCACTTTTAAAGGGGACATTTGGAGTTTTCTTGCAACCAAAGTTTATTTTACATTAAGTGTTACCAAAATGCATTGTTGGGGCGGCTGTATGCATCTCTACCATTCACTCATTATCTGCTGCAGAACCTTGTGAGCTGTTTCAGAGCAACTAAAACTTTGTGTTCTGACCGCAAGAACGACCCCTGTAGAACTTTTTTGAGGCAGTTTTCTGGGGTATAAAAGGACTTACCCCTGGGCAGATATTTCTTAGCAGCCCTGAAAAAACTGCTCTGTGGGCTAAGTGCTGATTGGTTTAACTCAAAGAAAACATTGTTTGTTACATCGTTGTCTAGTAGCAGTCTTCACCTCTCAAACTTCACCATCAACAATGTTAAATTCGGCATACAGACTAACATAACAAAGCTCCATTGTACTATTGCCTTCATGCTAAAAGAACTGAAGCTACATAGGTGTAACTACTGTTTGCAGTTGTGTCAGTGCACTTGGAGTTAAAGGTGTAGTTGAAGCTGTCAGATCCAACACTACAATTGAAACAGAAAGTCTGAAAGGGCCAATTAACATACAGTTTATGTAAAAATTTGTGCCTTCCCAAGCTCCTGTCATGGTTTACCGTCTAAGGATTGTATAGTAAGATGGACGAACCCTTCACGATTTCATCCAAAGGTTTTCTGCAGAGTACTTTTAAAGCTCAGTGTGATGGCTCCAGCCAACGCCATCTTGGAAGTACCTGAGTGCTCCTAACTCCCAGCTGATCCAATAATGAGTAAAGAGGTGGAATATGAATGGAGGTGGGCATGCAAACGTCTCTGGGCCATGGACTGTCCTGTTCCAGCACCCATCTGTCATTTAAAGCGGCTGTGCTCTTAATTATCCATAGCTTTTAATACTATTCAAATCAGTGTATTATATAAAAATTCACCCCCTGTACAGTTGTCATGAACACGGAAATTAGCTACAGAGTTAAAATCGAATCAGGCTGCAAATGTTTTTATTTCGGCACTTAAAGTATGTTGACATAGGGGCTGGTGGGAATTGAATAACTTTTGGAAGCAGCCTCAAGTGGCCATTTGAGAAACTGCAGTTTTTGGCATTGCAGGTTGCCGCTTGGTTTCTTCATGTTACCGCCAAGAACTCTAAACACCTGTCTGTCGACAACTCAACTCAAAAGCAAAGTCTTATCAGTGGCATTTATGTATAGATAATTGAGTCTTTTGTGCTTATGAGTGTCTTTTTATCAGGTTGAATATGATTTGGCTTCGATATGTCCACATGAGTTAGATCTCTTTACAACACTCCGGATGTAGATTGCGCTCATTTGTTATGGTAAACACCGTGTGCTATAGCTGTGTATTGAAGGTACATTCATAAAGCACATGCTTGTTAGTAAGTCAGTGTTATTGCTAAAGCTGTGCCAAAATACTTGAAAAGATGCATAATCACTAATGCTCCACACACAGCTGTTTCCAGGAGTCCCTTTAAACACAGCTGCTGCAATTCTGTGTGTTTCAAACACTCCGCCCATGTTGTTCCTCCCTTCTCAGTCCCTAAAGCTGTCACCTCAACAACGGGCAGTAAAAGAAGTTTTTGTGCTCTCCAGGTCCACAGAGAAAAACACCAAACGTACAAAGCCAAGCGCGTGATGGCCGTTGGTATAGTTTGTAGTATAAATTTCTGAAAAGGGCATTTGAAAATGTGTTAATAATGGTGGCAAAGTGGCTGGGTCCAGTGTTGAACAGTGAGACTATTGTCTTGGCTCTCTTGGAGCCTGCTGGAGAGATTAAGCACCCAGAGAAGAGATGAGGTACAGAAGAGAAGGAGGGAGGGAATGGGTCGCAGGGTTGATTTGAAGGGCTTGGATGGTGGTTTGGAGTGTGTTGCAGTGGAGGGGGCTCCCTCGCTCTCGCTCTCTTCCTTTCTTTTTAAATGAGAAGTCGGCAAGGGCAGCTGGAGGCATGCAGTGTGTTGTAGTACTCTGGGGCCATGTGGTTTGTATTAGTGAGGACAGGGTGTCTGGCACCAGCATAGAGAGTGGGTGGTGTAGAGGGAGTGTAGGTTGTATGAGGTTGAGAGGTTACAGGACATTTGGATTTCAGATATGGGAGAGAATGTGAGATTCCACAATAAGAAAGGCTAGGACATTTGTATCTCTGTTATTAAGTGCATTTGTCAGATACAAGCATAAATACCAATGTACAAACATACTGTATTTGGACATTCTATAACCTGATGTTGATATTATCACCCCATCTTTAAGTCAGGCCAGTGTTTGTTCAGTCCTCATGCTGTGACTGCTGCGCTCTTGATTTGTCTATGTTTACTATTATTGCTGTGGGAAACATACCATGTTAATATTTAATTTCATCAGCATTCATATCATTAAACCATGTGAGAAATAATCACACATGTTTATTGTAGAAGAATGTTCCTTTAAGCATGAAAAGGCTTTTGTAGAATACCTCAGACATACATTTAGCAAACAGTTAAAAAAAAATGTTAAGAGTTAACCTGAAATCAAACTTGTCCCTTTGCCCAAAACTTGCTATAAATTCCGTCTTTATAAATTGCAGAGTGGATTTGTAGTTTAAAGAGCCCCTCTGATTAAAATACTTTTTATTACCTTGTTAATGTATCAATATTGTGTTTTTTTCATGCTGGAAGACACATCATGTGTCAAATAAGCAGTCAGTGCCATGGCTGAGCATTTCCACTTTGAAATTGCAGCGTACCAGGGTCAGCCTCAAAATTCATACGTAACAAACCTAAGGAACCAGTCTTGTCAGCTTGAGGGCCAGAGCTTTCTGCATCATTATTCTTTCAGAGTCATGTTCCAGTTCTACGACTGAGTTAATCCAATGTTACAGTTTGGATTGCATTAGGCAATCTGCACCTAATAAATGTATAATTCATTGCAAAGTGCATGTATGCTGTGTATTGCAATGTGTTACATACTAAAGTTTATTTGTTGCCACTTTGTTAAGCTCGATCAGATGCTGATGTTGCACTCAGCAGTGGACTCAGACCAGGACAGTGTATCACCAGGATCCTTGCAACTACACAGCAAGGAGAGGGCCTACAGACAAAAGCTGCAGGTCTACCAGGAAGCCCAGCAGAAACAAGCACAGCTGGTTCAGAAGCTGCAGACCAAGGTGGCCAAAAAGGGATCTCACAATTGAGAAATCTTTACATATAAACATTAATTATGCACCTTCTCTTTGTTTCCTGCTAGGTTCTTCAGTACAAGAGGAGGTGTGGGGAACTAGAGGAGCAGTTGCTGGAGAAGACTTCAGAGTCTGAAAAGATGAGATTGTTGGTGCGTCGAGAGGGCAGCATCACCTTTAAGGATCAGTATTATATATAAATTCTCAAGATTTAAGTCTATTCTGTCATCTAGAAGCCTGCCTGCTCCTTACACCCAACCAGGCCGAAATGGTTTCATCCCTGCTAGCACACTAGCATGTTCTCTTATTAGGCTTTTTTTTTTTTTTTTTTTTTTTTTTTTTTTTTTTTTTTTTTTTTTTTTTTTTTTTTTTTTTGCATTTTTAGAGATTTAGGTTTTCCAAATCAGAATGTAGGTAAAATATTTCACCTGACAAAGAAAGTGATACCATACAGTGCTGGGTGATATGGATAAAATGAATCTTTAGCGCAGTGTTATCACAACATCATTATTTCTTGATTAATCAATAAGTTGACTGGTCTGAAATGGTGAAAAATGTCAACCACTGTTTTCCAAAACTCAAGATGACATTTTTAAATGTCTTTTTATATGCACAACCCAAAAATATTAAGTTTACTGCTATAGAGGAGTAAAGAAACCAGAAAATATTCAGATTTAAGAATAGTTGCAAATGAATTTAGTGGTTGACAACTAGTCAGCTTCTTATTGTAGCTCTTCCAACTAGTAAAATAATCTAACATTCCTGAAAATGCAACATGGGCTTTGTACTGTACTGTATCGAATCAACACTAAATTGTTCACTCATTACAGAGAGGTACGTGAGCAAAACTGAGATTTTGAACATTTATTAATCATCCTCATTTTATGTCATCTCTGACAGCTGTTGCATTACACAAAGATTATTTTTGCTAGCAGAAAGAACATGTCATAAAAACAACCATTTTGCCCCATTTTGGAATTTTTGAGTGCACTAAATAGTAAATAAACTTACACATTCAACATTCAACTACTCAAGTTATATGGCAGGCTGTAAATGCAGTGAGGTAAATAGTAAACAGGAATTTCAGACACGCAGGTGGAACATTTGCACTTTTATTTAAATGTACTTGATTCCTCCAAATAATATTCTTGGCTGCGTAGTCCCCATAGAGAGCTTGTATTGGTAGATTTACACTGAAATTATTTTGCCTCATAAATATCAGGCAGGCCTGCTGCTGCTTACTGAAGTGTTATCAGGATGCCAGTAGAGGTGGTGTGTGTGTGTGTGTGTTCAGCTGCAGGGCCACCTGGACTCAGCCGAGCGTCAGCAGCGAGCAGAACAGGAGCTCAACATGAGCATCCAGAATAAGTCTGCTCAGCTGGAGGAGGAGCAGAAGAGGTGAGTGATGGGCATTAAGCAGGGCAGGTAGCCAGGTTACTTAGCCAAGATGAAAACTTCTGTATTCATAAGTATTTCATATTAGGGGAAAAAATGTGAAAGGTTTAGTGTCCAAAAATCAGAAAACCTGTATCAGCAGGGAGTTGCTATTTGGATGTAGACTTAGAACAGTAAATTCATGGACAAGCCTGTTTGAAATTTGCTCCTGTTTTCTTTCTTTGTTACTTGTTCAAAAGCAGAAATCAAGTCGAAATATTTCTGAGAAATATGCGGACCAGAGATATTCCCAGCAGTTGCCTGATCTTTTCAGTTTTTCCCTGCCCCTGCTGCAGGGAGAAGGCAGAACCTGCCCTTGGCAGATAACCTCGGCATCCAATTTGTCAGAGAAAATTAGTGGGGCTATGTTGGCTCTGTTCTCAAAAGCATTTTAATAATGCTTCACATTAGGTGTGGGCCAACCTCTGGAGCTGAGGACAGATTTTAATGCCCTGTGATTTATACAATTATGAAGCTCTTTTTGAAATACCCATAGTAGAAACTTTGCCAGGAACTGGTCATTTCTACTGCCTGAAAATATCACTCATTGCAGAATTACCAAGTTCTACCCACTGAAGCACGTTTTAATGTAAATGTATTGTAAAGATGAGCCCACAAACATCACTTACATGCTGGCATTACTGATTCCCTCTTTCCCACATCTCAGTTCCCTTTAAACATGATCATCCTGTACATGCAAGCAAGGGTTTGGCCCTTTCTCAGACAGATAACCGAACATAACAATGTGGCGTGCCTTACTGTAACAGGGTGTGTGTTGAGTGTGAGGATGATGTAAACATTTTGTAAATGACTCTACAAGCAGATCTGGTGGAAATTAAATCTAAGTTGACACAGACATTATAAAACTGTCACACATGTTCACCCTGTAAGTGCGGTTGGTATGGGTGGATCTAAGGACTATAGATGTATGGGCGATAAGCTGGCTGTGTGAAGTTTGGGTGATGTGATAGGGTCTGTAGGATGATGCCAAAACAGTTGCCTGTCATTGTCTCATAACATTTGCAATTTCCAGGTGTGCCAGCCTCAGCCAAGTGAACTCTATGCTGCGGGAGCAACTGGACCAAGCAGGTGCTGTCAACAAGGAGCTGACAGAGAGTTTATGGAAGGCACGTGAAGACCTTGGGTTGTGCGATACCCGTCTACGCAGAGAGCAAGAGGTGAGAAAAACCACAAAAATGAAGTGCTCGAGTCAGAAAGGCAACAGGGAAAGCTCAAGTTCATCCCTTTCTGGACAAAGATTGTGCAATTAAACTCCTGTTGAGTTCACATGGGGTAGGAATTCCATTCATAGCCAGTTCCCTCAATTCATTCTCATTCCCTGTTCATTTCATTGCTATGATTTTTGAGTTGTTGTTTCCTGTGAAAACATTCCAACTGCTGAGGGGGAGGAAAATTTTGTGCAAACAATCTGGCGTTCGTGCTGTAAATGGGCTACATCTGTTGATTCAGGGAAATCCAATTATTTGTATGTGTGCCAGTGTGAGTCCAGAAGTTCCAGTATTGCATCTGTTTGGAATCACAATAAAATGAAAGGTTGCTGTAAGCAACCCTTACCACCTACCCGGCAGTCTCTAGTCGCCTCGTCTGCTTGTCTCTGCAGACTTGCGCCTCGCGGTTGAGTCGTGAACAGGCTCGTGTCAGAGCACTGTGGCGCCAGGCCGCCTCCCTGCGGAGCACTTTCACCCAGCTAAGGACTTTCACTGACAGGTGAGTGTGGCGCACTGCCAGAATCCCTCCGGCAATGCAGGATTCCACAAGAACCCCCACCTCTCCTGTGTCTCACACTCACGATTGTGACCACAATCCATCTTTCTCAGCCAAGGATCAAAGTGGAAAAGGTCAACAGGGTCACTGGTCCCCCTGCCTAGTGTTTCCTTACTGGGGGGACAGATGGCCTAAGGTGTCTGTGTTCATTGTTGAAATCATCCATCAGGACAAAACTTGAGCTCTTGGCTTGAGGAAGACATGGGTTCTGTAATGTTGATTCTCTTTGTTGAAGAGTAATTTACTCTAACAGTGATTGCTCAGCTCATAGACACCTTTGTCATGTCAGAGACTGTTCTGCAACTTACACTAAAAACACTTCAAAGCACTGATCTCAGAGCTTCAAATACAAATGGCTCATAATTGTATGAGTAAAATAAACCCTGTCAAACCTTTCATATGTATGACACATTCTCTAATCCTTTTTGCACATAACTTTTTTCAATAGAACTCTGTCTGATATGCGCAGCGAGTGTGTCGCTGCCAGCCGCCAGCTGCATGTTGCCTGTATGAACTTAGAGGCCAGAGTAACACAAGAGAGCACCTGTAGTGGTGTGGAGATGCCAGCTCTGGAGAGGCAGCTGAAGGACAAGCTGAAAGAGGCCATGCAGCTTCAGGGTCGCTGGGATGCAGAGAAAGTTGAACTTAACTCCAGGTAAAGTTATTTTCAAATATATATATCTATCTGCGACTGTCTATAATGAAGAGCTTCTTTCCTGTGTCGTGAAAAAAGTAGCCAAAGTGACATTGCTTAATGACCATTGTATGCTGTCTCATGGTTAATTCAGTAAAATAACTAACAGAGTCCACAACTTATCTCTCAATATTTCAATGTTTTTCCCCTGAACCCATCACTCATTTCTCTTAGAATCTGTGAGCCAGTCTGGCTAATGGAGAATGAAAGAAATTTAAATACACAAGCAGGTGACAAATTAAAGGAAAAACCTTCAAATATCTTATTTAGGTGTTGGGACACCACATGCCACCAGAACACCTTCAGTACAAGTCCTCCAAGTCCTTGGAACTCTGCTGCAGGAATGAAAACTACTCTTCGAATTGATACTCCATCATTTAGTATTTTGATGATGGTGGTGGAGAGTGCTGTCTAACACCTTAGTCCAAATCTCATGGAAGTGTTTAACTGGGTTTAGATGTGGAGTCTCTGAAGACTGTAGCATATGATTCATATTATTTTAATCCTCATCATAACATTCAGCAACTCCTTGTGCCCTGTGAATATGGGCATTGTCATCCTGGAAGTGACGATCAGGATAGAAATTCATCACAGAATGAAGGTGATCACCATGAACAACTCTGTATTGATTTAAAGTGACTCTTCCCTTCTAAAAGGACCTCAAATTAAACCCATACCATGCCAGGAAAATGCCCCCCACTGCATAACACAGCCACCAGATCCCCTCAGTGTAGGGGTCAGTGGTTTCAGGTTTTTTCTGTAATATGTCACCCGTCTGTACATCATAAACTGAAATATAATTTCTGGGCTTGAGGTCATGTATAGCAGGATCGTTTGATCATTTGCAAAATTCACATTCTTCATATGTCTCAAAGGAAAGCCCATCAAATCCCCTTGATGAAACCCCATAACTTTATGCTCTGTAGGCTTTTAAGCTACCTTCAGAAAACTTGTGCTCTTGCCCTGATATAGAAGATCAAGTCTTTTATGCCATCGTCTATGCACTTCGGTCAAAAGGCTGCAGGAATGTCAATGCTTTTGTGTTCTGGATCTAAGCTGCTTTTGATCTCATCACAAGTCATTGTTAATCCCATGATTCTATGTGCAGAATATGATAGTGTTGATGGTCTGTTAGGAGGAGTGCACGCCAGTCTCTGTCTCTTTTCAATGTCTCAGGGAACTCTGTGTGTGAGTGTGTGTTTGTTATTATGCTCTCTTTGTAATTTCCGTGCATGGTGGTCTATGTAGAATCCTGGAACTGACTGACACACTGAAGCACCTCTGGAGCCAGAGCAGTGAGAAGGATGCAAGCCTCAACACCATGCAGATCAGTCTGGACAGGATGGTAGGTCTTGGGAATCCAGTGTGAAGCAGTGGGAGGTGGCAGATAGACGGGTGGTTAGGAGGGCTAAATTAACTCTATTCTGGACCTTAGGCTTGATAAAGGCCACAGCTTCCTAGTCTAGAGGGCTGCAGTCTGGGGAATGTCAGACATGCTTCATGTATGCTTCTTATCTCACTGAAATGGTTTCCTGCTTAGGAGACGAGGAGAGCAGAGGATAAAGCAGAGATGGAAATACTCCACACAGAGATCCAATCCCTCCAACAGGCTTTATTTCATGTTCATCAGGTCCGAACAGAGCAAAGTTCTGAACTAAATTGTGAACTGTTTTGCAGATGGGGGCATTATTTATTTTCTTTTTCCATTCTAATTAATTTCCAGTTGGTTAGCAGTGAGAGTGAGAGCTATGCCTCTGAAAGTGTGTCATCTTCACCTCTCCATGGCCAATCTCCTCTAAAGAACACCACCCTGTTGGCTGTACAGAATGCTCTGTCCAAACACCAGAAACAAACGCAGGTACAACAACTGTACATATTTCAGAGAAGCAATGTTCTCACTGCAACTGTCAACCTACTTAATAATACACATATACAAACCACAGGACACGCGTGCACGTTTAGAAGCTGCTCTGGAGCAAGTAGATACACTGCGTGATCGCCTACAGGAGAAGGATGCTGAGAGGAGAAAGTTGGAGCAGAAGATCCAGGAAGTGAGGAGGGAAAGTCAAGAGGCTAAAAAAGCTCTGGAGGAAAGCCTGGGAGATAGCAACAGATATCGCTGCTCACTGGAGCTCATCTCCAGGTACTGTACACCCTGATCAGGCACCTTGTATCCTTTTTTCGTGTGGTTTCGACTTTGGTATTTGTAAAATTGCCTTTATGTGAGGAAGCATAAGCCATGTATTCATTAGCGACACCCACTTTATCCTGTTGAGGGTTGTGGGAGACTGGAGTCTATCCCAGCTGTCATTGGGTGAGAGGTGGAGAAACCCCTGAGCAGCTTGCTAGTCCATCACCAGGCTAACACAACAAAAATCAGACAACCCTGTGCACTCACTTACATCTACGGCTATTTTAGAATCACCATTTAACCAAACATGCCTGTCTTTAGACTATGGGAGGAAGCTGTAAAACAGTTCATGCAGGCTGACAGAGAACATGCAAACTCGACACATGTGCACATGTAAAGTAAGAAGATTAATCAAACTTTTCAATCAACTTTTTTGCAGCTTTATACTAAAAGAAAACTCACATAGTTCTTGTTTTTCTTGAATAATCTACACGGGAACTCTGTCAGATCGAACGGAGTTCTCTCCCATTCAAAAGTTCTTGAATATACTAAGTCTAAAAAAAAAGCTTTATTCACAAAACTCTGAGCTTGTTGACATGCAGACTCCACATGTGTACAGTAAAATAACCGAGGAATAGGTAATACTGAGAATGAAGATTTAAGCAAAAAGCACACAATGTCAGTTTTATCAAAATATTTTGGTTACATAAAGGATGATGTTGACCCTAATCAAATATTCTGTCTGCAGTCCCTTACAATTGTTGCCACCACATGAGGTAACATGACTAAGCTGACCATTTAAATCTGTACCACAAACATCTGTATGACTAGTGCAAACTAAGATCTGAAGGCTATTCAAAGCAAAAAGAAAGTGTTTCGGTTGCCTGTACCAGTGTTAATGCACATTAGAAAGGTTGTTTATGTGGGTTTCTTTTCACATGTTTTGTCTTTGATGCAGATGCACTTCACTACAAAATCACCTCAAACATTCAATAATAATTAGTTATTTCAAAATGTATTATTTATTCAGGTCATTTGCTGAAAAATTTTAATTTTATATATTTTTTAAATTGCAATGTATATTATATGTTGCAACAAAAATAGTATCACAATGTCCGTTTTTTCCAGTATTGTGCAGCTCTAGTTCAAACCCAGAGCGTTCTTGCTCTGAGGTGACAATGCTAACCGCTGTGTCCGTGCTGTAAATGTTGTTACATGTTTTGTGTGATGATCATTCTGACTGACTCCACATACCACCTCTTTGTTTTCCTCTGCTTGTCTTTCTCCATGTCACACAGTGAGAAAGGAAACCTGGAGAAGCTGCTGTCAGAGGTGCAGCAGGATGTGGACTCCCAGCGTTCCGAGCTGGAGGTACTGCGGAGCTCATCACTGGAGCTCCAGAGACAGCGGGACCTCTTGAGGCAGCAGAGGGAGGATCTGGAGATGCAGCTGGCACGCCATCGTACAGAGGCCCAAAGAGGGTACAGCATGAGCACAGAAAATGACCATTACACAACGCACATCCTGTCAAGCGTGATTGTTTTCAAGCTCTGTTTGTTTAGAGCTCAGATCAGTAACACATGTCATTCTCCGGACGGCAATACACCCAGATGACATTCGGATGAAAATGTAAATGATTTACATAGCATTACTGTGCTCATGCAAGAGAGATGCTTTTTTCTCTTTTTGAGGGTTTCTTTTGCAAAAAAATTTGATTAGCCAAGAATTGGGGCAGAACATGCGATCTAGCAAAAACAAAAAAAATTCCTCAGTGTTTTGGGCTTTGACGCCAACAATTCTCCATTTTTCGAAGAGAAGATGGATTACTGTTCAGAGATTGTGTGTGTGACAAAGTAGCAGTGTGCGAGAGTTATATATGTGATACATTTTGTATTTCAGTGAGAGGAGTCTACAGGAGCTTGAAGGGAAGCACTCAGATCTGCGTAGGGAACTTGTGACAGTGAAGGAGGCTCTGAGTCAAGTCACCCTGCAGAAGGAAGTGTTGGAGGATGACAAGGCCAGCCTCGCTCTGGCTCTTTCTAAGGTAAACTGCTGGGCTTGTGCACCAGCTTTCCTGATGTTAAAGGTGTCTGTCAGTGTCTTGACAGTAATGTAATAATAAAAATCTTTATTTATGGAGCATTTTTCAAAAATATGAGGCAGCAAAATAAAACAGACAAGTCATAAAATCATCACTGACTCTGCTGACCTGATTTCCGCGAGCACATTGTTCCAGAGCTTCAGGCGCTGACTGCAATTTCTCTGTCCCTTCTGATCGTTTTTATCCTTCTAACATGACTGATTCACTCCACAGATGGAGTCGCAGAGTGCTGCACAGGAGTTTGCCCTCACCAAACTGCAGAATCAGGAGGCTGCCCTTAAAGATTCTCTTGCCAAAATGGCTGCCCTTAGTGAAGGCTTAGCCAAAGACAAGGTGGAGCTCA
Source organism: Dascyllus trimaculatus (assembly GCA_024666655.1). Lineage (NCBI taxonomy): Eukaryota > Metazoa > Chordata > Actinopteri > Pomacentridae > Dascyllus > Dascyllus trimaculatus. Next base: position 20,158,040 of record CM045446.1, read on the forward strand.
ATCGTATCCTGCTGCAGGTCAGTAACCGTGTACTTGCTCTATCACACTGATTTAAACACTAAACAAAAAGGAAAAATTTGATTTGCCTTCCAGATAGAAGGGGAGAAGACGGAGCTTGGTGAACGTAGACGGGAAGCTGAAGCGGAGCGGGCAGCAGCAAGAGAGGAGGTAGCACGGGCACAAAAGGAGATGATGAACCTGCTTGCAGAGAAACAAGCCCTTGAGGGCTCATACAACCACTTACAGGATCTCTGCCAGAAGCTGGAAGCAGAGCTGAGCATCCTGCAGAAGGAAAAGGCTGAGATCCTGGAGAAGCACTCCCAGGTCAGGAATCCCTGGTCATTCACCCTCCCCCTGCTCCCACCACCTGTGAGGGACTATGATGTTCATAATAGCTTTCAGCAGGTTCACGGAGCTTGTTGTCACATTAAAATCTATAGGAGGTACAGGACACATCTGCCTTGTTTTTTTCTTTCAAATGGGATAGGGGAAGCAGTTTGAGCCCCTCTTTGTGTTTTATGAGTAACTTGGGACATAACAAGCAGGGGATCTTCATGAGCAAATGTGAACTGAAAAGATAAATAGATAGACATATAATATCCAATAGGGGTTTAGTGAAAGGGCCAATAAATTAACACCTAAAGTATTCCCATTCTTCCTCAGCAGATCCAGATCTCCCTGTTTTGTCCCCTAAAGAATGAAAAGAATCCTTTCCTGTTTTATTATCTGTCCTGAATGTGAGACTGGAATATCCGTGTTGATCTGAGCTAGAATATAACAAACCTAAACAATTTGACAAATTCCATCCAAACATTTTTAGATAGCTTATCTGTAAAAATAAATCAGCTGTGGATAAAACAAGCCCTGGAGTGGCCTCCATTGCACTAAGCTCAAGTTTCATCCCCTTATTGGGCACTACTCACACCCATAACATCAGTGTAATTCATCCACCTTAATATTTACCCAAGGAGAGGCAGAAAGACGTTGTGTGCTAATATTTAGTTAGTGTGAGTTCATTTTAGTGTGGTCCAAAATCAAATTACAGTGATTGTTATTTTTCAAACATTCTGTTGCAGTGAAATATTAGAAGTTGCGGGGGTCTGTTATGTATAATGTGATGGTGTGTTAGTAACTGGCACAATATACCAGGCCATTTTGAGATCTTATTGATTATACTAAGCACACCTTTAAACACAGGTTGGCAGCTGTGGTTCAAAATGCATTTCAACCACATTTGAATGCAGTTTGTATTGTACATTTCTAACTCAGTTTAGTGAATTTGTAGTGAGTGTGCTCCTCAGAACCTCCATGCATGTGTTTGGAGTCTAACAGATGCAACAAAATACAACTCAGCAAGTTACACATAAACATATTCCCAGTTCGTTATTTTTATTGCTAGATACAAGTTTTGTGGCGTGTCACAGTGATTTAAGTGGTAATTGGAAAAAAGTCCCACTAGTCATTTTTGTTTTGCCTCAGGCATTGCATTTGTTATGGCCCTGAAGTTCCTATGCGCTGACACAAACCACTTAAAGTTTGTTTAATTTATGCTTTGCATCGGCAAAAAGAAAAGTATGTAGAGTTTTATATTATTACAACAAATGTGGCTGCATAAAATGTAAATTAGATGATTCATGGGCTGCTCATGCTTCTTCTCATGAGAAATTAGTTTGTCATAGTGTGTATGCTACATTTTAATGCTTGTGATATACTGTGTTGTAGCAGTTTGAAATAAAAGTTTGCTTGTTAGATTTTTTTTTTTTTTTTTTTTTGTGTATGCTGGTCCTCAGGTCAAAAGGCAGATGCAGACTGTGACAGAGGAGCTGTGTGCGTGCAGGAAGGAGCTTGAGACTCAGACCGCAGCCATAAAGAGAGCTACCCATGACAGGGAGGAGCTGGCCAAGGACAAGGCAGCTCTGGATGTCAGGCTAAACTCTGCTGACCGAAAGGCCTGTGGTCTCACGCAGGAGCTGGTTGCAATGAGGTCTGAGTGTGGTTGTGTATGCCTGTGTGCATTTGTTTGTGTGGGCCGAACTCTGAAATGTTTTGGACCGATTTGATATTTAAAACCAATTTTCCCAGTCTCTTTTCAGCAGTTGCATTCAGGATAAATGGCAGTACAAGGTTAAAGTCAGGGTTGGAGTTAGACTTGTATCGAGCACAGGAATGAATGCAAGTCAGTTCAGTATCCTTCAAAGCATCATAAACGACCCAATGTGTGTGTTTGTGTGTGCTTGTTTAAGTAAAACCAACTTCCATTGTGTATTTTGAGTTTTTTAAGCAAATACTTTCTGAAGTGCAGTGAGTTTCATGTAACAAGAGTCTTTAAGTAACATGGTTTTATTTGGAAACTGTGCTCATGATGGATCATTGGATTTTATGACCTTCTACACCTAGAGGTTCAAAGGTCTTTTTTTCAGAGCTCAAACTGCTTTACCGCTGTGTTCCAGAGCAGAGAAGGAGTCCCTAGAGACGACTCTGTTTGAGAGCCAGGAGTTTGCCTCGTCTCTGGAGGCCGAGTGCATCAGGTTGGAGGGGGAGAGGCGAGGATTGCTCCAAGCTAACGAGGCCTTGACGCGTGAGTAGCTCCCTCCCTCAGAGACCCCACTGTTTTCTGTGCCAAGCCCCCTGGCCATGAAGCCTTTCCAGCAGCCCACTAGAGATCCATATTTCAGCTGTGAGCTCTGCAACAGCTGGACTGCGGCATCACTGGAGCTGCTTTCTCAGCTGACCAGAGTCTCACCACTGTGCACAAACACACATGGATCAGATAAGTAGTATTAAGCTAGCATGTTCCATGTAAAGATATGGATGAGAATAGACCATAAATAAAACTCCAAATAAAATCTGGACGATCATCTGTTTGTCGAGAGTGTCAAGTGCACATGTAATTTGCGACATGGGTGCATGCGCACATTTGTCTGTGCAGGTGATGCTGCTCAGATGCGTGTGGATACTGAGCGGCAGTTTGCACGAGCTGCACAAGAGCAGAATAAGTTGGAGCAGAAGCTGGCTCAGGTGGAGAGGAATGCCCTGTTGTCCCTGAACAACCAAGAGCAAATTAACAAAGAGCAACTCGAAGCTGCACGCCAGCAAAAGGTACAGTATGAGTTGGGTCATTTAACGGGCACTGATAATTTAAATTAGATGCTTTAGCTGTCTATTAACTAATAAGAGCTGAGCGTGTGTTTGTGTTTGCTGGGTTACAGGAGCATCAGTGTGCGGAGCTGAGGGTTCAGCGGGAGCAGGCTGAGGAGCAGCTGCGCAGACAGTGTGAGGAGCTGCGTGTGCAAAGCCAGAAGGAGCTGCAGCAGGTGCAGGAGGAACTGAGCAGGCTGCAGCAGGACTTCAGCCAAAGCCTCCTGCAGGCTGAGAGTGAAAAGCAGCAGGTGTGTCTAGTGATCTTTATAGATTTATTATGGGTTTTTAGATTGAACTTTAAAAGGTTGAAGTATTTTCCAATAAGGTAAGCCAAGGGTTAAAGAATTGCTTTATACCAACAACATCCCAAGTTTTCTCATCATATTTGTGAGTGTGTGTGTGTATCAAAAGTAACATGGCCTGTTAGTATCTTCAGTTTCACTTAAGCTGCTTTCACCCATGCACTCCTTTCCATCAATCTGACAGCTTCTGAACATGATGGCGTCATATCTGAATGAGTACCCTACTCAGTTTTCCATTAAGGTTGCTAAGGTTGCAATAGCAGTCTTACTAGGTCTGACCTGGTAACATTTACATATGCCTGCTGTAGCATTAACAGATAGGCATGTACAAGACAGGAACATACTTCAAGTTCTGTGAAGCAGTTTGAGAAAGACTTTTTCTACATTTCAGCACCAAACACAGACACAATTTGCTGCCAAAATCACCGAGACCCCTCCCACTGTCTTGACGCTGGTCTTAGCCTACCTGTGACTGAGTAGGAGGGACATGGGAGGCTCCTCAACTAAAGCATCTCACCTGGGGCTTCCAGGTTACAACAGTGTGCATGTGTTTACTCTGTTTCTCTCTTCCATCTACCTGGCATCAACACCTCGACACCTCCACATCACAATTCACACATCCATTTACTGCTCACATTGCAGATATTGCTGACTTCCAATTTTCATTCTCATCTTGAGTTTGTCTAGTTTTAATAAATTTAATCTTAAGTAAATCTCTTGCATCAGGACTGATCAGGATCTAACACAAAGTCACAATGTGTGCTTACTCAGAGTAAGTTTATAAGCTTCAGTTAAAACCATACCGCCTTGTAGATGCCCAATCTCGGAGGCTAAGCAAGGTTGGGCCTGGTCAGTACCTGGATGGGAGCCTGAGTGAATGCAGTGTGAGAGTTAGTGGTTGGTGGTGCAGACTGGCAGCCTCACCTCCGTCAGTCTACCCCAGGTCAGCTGTGGCTACATATGTAGCTTACCACCATCAAGTGTGGCATGAATGAATAATGCAATTGTAAGTCGTCTTTGATTGCCTAGAAAAATGCTATATAAAACCAATGTATTAAATCATTTTATACGTAGAAGATTTAACTTCAGTCATCTGTTTATGATTTTGTTAATATGCATTATACAATAAATAATGTACTGTCCAATGTTGCTTGTATGGAAAATGCTTTCTGTGTTCTGTTGCCCTCTTCATTGCTGTGGTGGGTATGTCTGAATGAAGCCCTGACAAACAATAATGTAAAAGTGATCTGTGCCTGAATGACAAAATGTCGTGACTTTAACGGATTAAGAAAGCAGCAATGTTTCTTATTCCCGAAAGGAGCTTTAGTGCATTTATTGTACCTCAGTGCAAAACATGAGAGCTCTTGCATGTCCGAGACCGTGTTGCCAAACCATTTTTTTTTTTGTGAGCTTTATATAAATGATTCTGACCACAAAGTTTGTCATACCCAGGCTTTATCTCAGAAGGAGGCAGAGAAGGTTGCCCTCACAGAGAAGCTAGCATCCCTGCGACAGGACCTGGCCACAGCAGACATGGAGATGGAATGCATGCAGAGAGAGGCACTTAGCAAACAGGAGCAGGACAAGGTAAAAGTACAACAAGGTCATATCTGCTTCTTCTCACTTGTCTTAACTCAGCCAGCTGATTTGGGTCTCTCTTTCTTCTAGAATGCAATGGCTGTCCTTCAGTCTGAGCTGCAGGATTTGCGGAGTCAGTTTGAAGAGTCTCTGACTTCCCATCAGAGTGCCAAAAACGGTCTAACTGAGCAGGTCAGAGAGTTGAACCAACAGAGAGAGCATGCTCAGCAGGAGGTGAGAGCATTCAAAATCTTCAACAGAAACATTGTGCTTATTGCTTCAGTGGGATTAGTATATAATAATATCTGTTGCAATGATTACTCAAATAGAATTATTCAACAAATCACATAATATGCAGGGTGGATGTCACTTGATAGATGGCAGAGGTTGTTTGTACTGTAGGATCACAGAAATGGATGGGAAATTGCAGGCTTGTTTGGCTTGGCGTCGGATGGGAGACCTCTGATCTGCTTCTGCTGTGAGGGAGAGTTTGCACCAATTAGTACCAGTGTGAGGGAGAGCCATTTACCAAAGGCCAGTGTTGACATTGGCCAGTGTCACAGAGCTTTACTAGCATCAGGGTGCCATCAGGTGCAGAGAGCTCACGGCCAAATCCTACACAGAGAGAAGGTGGTGTGGTGTCCCCTTCTAAGACTTAGCTCTCATTTTCTGTGTCCTTTTCCTGTCAAGTCCACTGGAGGAAAATTTAGTTCTGTTGACCTTAATATAAACATAAAAGTGCAATTAGAGGCTATAATTTTGGAGCAATGACATACCTCTCTCAGCCAAATGAGAGCCGTAAATCTCATCTCTTGGGGTTGCTTGAGGTCAGGATTCCAGGCACAGGGTCGCTGGGCGTTTTAGTGAAATAACAAGCTCACACTCACCTCATTAAGATGGAGCTGCAGAGTTGTAAGGGCCTCACCATGCCTTGATTTAAAAGGCTGGATTCCCTGGAAGAGGGGATTGTTTATCTGTGTGGGACTTTTTGGTTCCAATAAAAAAGCAAAAATTAGGGTCATCCTGTCTTCACGCTGTCTCCTTAGTCTTGTCAAACTGCAGTGAATGAGGATGTGTGGAGCCAGAGCAGCAGAGTTTTGGGGTTTGGTCAGCCCTCCCTGCCATATATCAAGTCAGACTACAGCAGCGCTGTCATATTTGGCTGCCACCCCTGCTCGTTTTCTTGTTTGATTATTTGCACTAATCCCATCTCAGGATTCTCATGTCAGATAGTTAGAAAGCAAGAGTGAGAATGTGTGACAAAGAACCAGACAGCATGAAAGAAGAAGAAGAAAGCAAGGAGAAAGAGGGAGAATGAGAGAAGGGAGGATACGGTCCCTGGTACCATAATATGAAATCAAAGTTTAAGTTAACCCCTTGTGTAAATAAGCCAGTGGGGGAGTGTTTATTTTCTCCCTTGCAGCAGCGAGAGTTTGGCTCCACTGGGACTCCAGGTCCCCCTCTCCCATCCGCAAAACACAACACTGCTGCCCTCATATTCTGTGCCCTTCTCCTCTGCTCCCCACACAAAAAATCAGATAAAATAAAGTATAATTGGCAAGATCAGCACTGGCTTGTTTTTTCTCACGTTAGAGTTTATGAGAAGGAACCATCTTGTGTGGCCTCTAAACATAACACTCTTCCTCCTCCTCGTCCAGCTCCTCATCCTCCCTCCTTCTCCCTCCTTCTCCCCCACCAAGTCACAGGGGGGCTGCTGTTTATCATGTTGCTCTCTGTGGATTCTTTACACTGCGAGCTGCAAAGAGGAGATGGGGAGAGACAGCACCTGGCTATGAGCCCAACTGGCTCGCATCCATGCCCAGATAAGCCCGGGCCTCCCTACTTCTCTCACTACACACAACATGTTGCCATAAAACAGAATATAGGTCATAGAGTATCTTGAGTTTGTGCACATAGCACTTAAAATAGGAGATGTTGAGGTTTAGCTTTCAAACAATGAGGCGCTAATGCACTATCTGATCTAAGAACAGTGTTACAGTGTGCTGAGGGATTTTTTTACTAAACAAATCAGGAACCCAGGAACAACAAGAAAAAAGTGTTTCCTCTTTTATCCATAATGCCTTCTAATTTACCTTCTTTGACATATAATGCCATTAATTCTCCATAATTTGGTTATGAAGTTGGAGGGCCTTCGTCAGCAGCTGCAGGAGGCAGAGGATAAACTCATTAAAGGGCAAAAAGACCTGATTGAGGCCCACAGAGAGCTCCAGGGCTGTGTGCAGGAGCAAGACCAGCTACGAAAAGAAGCACTGGACCTGAGGAGGCTCTTGGGTGACGAGACCAGAGAGAAGGAGGCCATCCAGGTCTCTAACCAGGAGCTCCGAGCTTTCATCAAGAGAGCAGAGAGTGAAAACAGCAGGTACAGCTCCCACACAGGGCTGCTCATTTCTTGTGACAATGGATATTTGTGATATCTTCTGTTGCGTAAACTTTAAATATATCTTGACTAGTTTAAGACGAGCTGTGGAGGAGAAGGAACAGAAAGTGTCCGTCTTAGAAGAATGTAAGAGCTCGATGCAACAAGAATCAACCTCTCTCCGAAGCAGTATGAGAGAGCTGGAGAAGTCTCGTCTGCAGGCACGCAGAGAGCTGCAGGAGCTGCGTAGACAGGTGAAAGATTATTGAGGCTGCTTGTTTTTCCATCTGATTTGTTTCAAATAAAGAATTACCTTCAAGTGCTTTATGGCATGTTAACACAAACAGGTAAAGGTCCTTGAAGGCGAGAACAGCCGACAGAAACAGGAACTTCAGGAGCTGCAGGCCCGAGTATGTCAGGAGGAGCAGAAGGAGGAGGAGGCACGTTGCGAGGCTTTCACTCTGAAGCAGAGAGTGTTGGAGTGTGAGGCTGGCAGGGAAGCGGCGCTAAATGAGGTAGAAGACCTCCGGGAATTAGTCTGTTAACAACATGCTAGAGCAAACGTTCCACCTTGGCATGCATACTTGAAGAATACTTGTCATACTCGTGCAGAGACAGAGAACATGAACACACTGGACATTCTACCTTAATAGGGATGGATTGTCTGTAAAATATTTATCGAATATAACTGAAAAACACTCAACTGTATGTAAAATAACCATAACTTGAAATATTAAAATGATAAATACTGTCGCAAAATATAAAAAAAAGGCTTTTTATCTTGGAAAACCTAGTTTTTAACCGCTTGTGTCCCATGACTTCTTTTTAAGGGTCTTCAAATTCTCATGACCCCAGCAATTAGAGAGTCCTTGGGTTGACAAGTGAATCTATGTCACACTTCTGTCTTGTGTATAGCATGGAGACAAATGTAAATGAATTACTCAGTATTGTGAAATATTAGGAGCCTGGCTTTTTTAAAACAGAATGCAACTATATTTATGCACCGGTCTATATAAATAAAATAAAGCATCTCAGCCCCTGGGGATGACAAAGTATGAAGAAACTAGGAGAGGTCGCAGTTCCACAGTATATTGTTTAACTGCTTGTGAAACAGTTTTAGAATTATTTGCTGAGATGTTATCAGTGAGGTCGACAAGCTTGTCATCTCAAAACACATTAACACTTTACAGAAACCAAGTACCGTTATTTACACAGTAAATGGAGGCCACTAGATAACGCTCAGTGCCTGCCTCTTAAGGAATTCAACTACAATGTTATTAATTACTGGTATTTAGTCCTGTAGTTAACAGTAGTTAAGGCTGTACATAGTTAAGCCTTTTCTGCACAGCTGTAAATACACTAAAAGGCAACTGTCCTAAAGATCCCCTCTGGTGAAAATCAAGTTTTCTTATCTTTTTTTTAACCTTGGTAACATGTCCATATGGTGTTTTTTTAATGTGTTAGAAGACATATTATGAGCAAAATAAACAGTGTGCTGATGACATTCTCAGAATTCACACAGATTCAAATTATGCAAATGCTCTGCAATGGCTTTGTGTGCCTATTTTGCTCATAACATGTCTTTCAGTAAAAATGTTAAAAAGCTAAAAGAAACACACATATTCAACGCACCACACATCTATGATCAGTAGAGTAATTAAGTTTGTGTTGTCTTGCTATTCTGTGTGTTTGCACAGGTTGCAGGTTTGCACTGTCGTGTGATGGAACTGGAGAAAGCGGAGCAGCAAAACCAGGAGCTGCTGAAATCAAAAGAAGCTTTTCTACACCAGAGTGACCAAAGGCTCAGAGAAACCACTGCCCAGCTGGAGGCAGCACTAGAGGATGCCAGGACTCAGGTCAAGGAACTCTCTGTGCAGGTTAGCATTGCTGAAAACAAGGCCCAGGACCTGGAAGAGCAGTTGGGCCTGAGCGATGCCAAATGCAAGGACGTGGAGCTCAAGCTGGCAGGAATGTATTCAGCTCTGCGCCGCACTGTTGGCATCAACCGTACAAGGCTTTCAGACAAACCTGGGTCACGAAGACGGTCTGCCTCACCCTGGAGAGGCCACTTGCATGTGAAAGGTATGGTTGAGCACTTTTCCTAAAAGGATATCATGTTGCCATGTTTCTCTGCTGTAAGTAGATAAATTAATGAGTGTGGTCTCTGGTTAGGGGGAGACAGTGTGACAGACGGATCTGTGTTGTTCATACCTCATGCTGAGGACAAAGAGCTGAACATGGAATCAGTGCACACAACTCTATGGGAATTCCAGCAGGAGCTCAGGGATGCACAAAGAGAAAGGGTATATATGAATGTCTTCAAACTCTGATTTGTGGGCATTTTTTGCACTTAACGTATTGTTTTGTTCCTTCAGGATGAAGCCAAGGCTCAGATAGACAGTCTAAATCAACATGTGACAGAACTCAAAGGCAGCCAGGATAAGTCAGCCACCCAACTGCTACAACTACAGAGATCCTTGACACAATCAGAGGAGGGTAAAAAAGCTGATGAATCCTATAAATGTACAATAATTATTAGTGGGTACTTGTATAGAGAAGCAACATATTTACATGTGTTACCTAATAACATGTTCTTTCAGGAAAGCGAGAGATGGCAGAACGATTGCATATGGCGCACACTTCCCTTTCCCTGCAGGAAGAAGTAGCACATCGTGCAGAGAGGGAGAAGAGAAGCCTTGAGGAGGACATAACTCAACTCAGGACTAGCCTTCAAGCTGCTCAGACAGAGTCTAGGGCACTGCAAGTATGTAAAAGGCAAATAATTACTGACAGAAATGCCATGCAGCATTTTGAGACTAAGAAAATCCTGTCTCAATTCCTGTGCAGGAAAAGTTGGAGATCTTGCAGGGCCTCGAGTCTTGTGCAAATGCAGAGCAGCGGAAGCTGAAAGAATCTCTGGAGGCAGCAGAAGGCAGGGTGAGCCGTCTGGAGCTTTCCCAGCGCACCCTTGAGGGTGAGCTACAGAGGGCCCAGCTGAGGGCCGCAGAGCTGGATGCAGAGGCAGGGGCATTGCAGGAGAGACTGACAGACCTGAGGAGGAAGCTGGGTGAGAGTGAAGACCGCTGTGCAGCACTGAGAGTCAGTGAGGAGAGGCTAAGCATGTCGCTGGCTCGAGCTGAACAGCATGAAAGCCAACTGAGAGAGCAAATTCACAAACTGTCAAACACCCTTAGTGACAACAGGACCAACAGTGGAGCTCTGCAGGAGCAGATAACACAGCTGCAGAGAGCTCTGACTGCCAGTGAGCAGGACCGAAGGCTGCTGCAGGTACAGTCTGTAATCTAGTTGTGCTCTCTGCTCTGCAGAGTAACAGTCTCACTGGAAGATACAGGGACAAACTTCAGCTAGAAATGTATTTACAATTATGTTTCTTAAAGAGTTCATATTATGCACGTTTACAGTTTTATATTTCATTTTTGGGGTCTACTAGAATATGTCTACCCCTGTTAATCTTGAAAAAAGACATTAATTTCCTCATACTGTGGATTGCTTCAGCACTTCTTCTCACACTCTGCCTGAAATACTTCATTCAGCTGGCCTGATGAAGTTGAGATAACATTTGGTTAACATTGGGGTTGTGGTACATAACCAGCATTACCTCGCTTTCATAGGCCAGCTAAACAATTAGTGCAGGCTGGGCTTTTCAGGAGGAGATCCTCTAGGAGCTCAAATGGAGCTTTTCAGACAGAGATTAAGGACAAATGCTGCAGCAATGTACAGTATGAGGAAAATGTGTTTTTGAACACATATTCTGGTAGAAAAAGTACAATTAATAACCATTAAATAACTTTAAAAATGGTGAAAAAGCAAAAACATGACATGCTTGGTATAAATGTCTTGGTTTGCTTAGTGATAGAAAAATTCCCACACTTGCTTGTAACTTCCAACAGTATATCAAGAGCTACAAAAGATACAGAATATAAGGGAATGTGAGAAACATAAGGTCAGCTTAAGTGCAAAATCCAACTGTGCTGATAAAACTGTGTGGCTTAATGTATAGTGTATTTCAACATATGTGCACCCACAGGATCGTTTGGATAAAACACGAGATGCCCTTTCTGAGAGTAAGAGGCTGAACCACAAACTCACAGAGAAAACCCAGAACCTGCAAAGAGCCCAGGAGGACTCAGAGCTAAAAATTTGTGAGCTAGAGAAACTTAACGGAACAGTGAAGGAGGTGAGTCACACTGGTAGAGTGTAAGTAAATAAAGGTGCAAAGGTTGAGGCTCCATTTTGATATATGGGTAATTGACTGTGTCCCAGAGCCTGAAGCAACAGCAGGAAGCTGAACTGCAAACCGCCCAGCAGCTGCAGAGAGAAAAGGAGGAACTCCAAGAAAAGGTCACCAATCTCCAGAGCTCTTTACAAAAGCTACGGAGTGAGAGAGCAGAGATGGAGAAGGTGCTGACACGCTTCAGTAAAGACAAGTCAGCACTTAGAAAGACACTGGAGAAGGTGAGCTGACTTATGTGCTGCACTATTCTTTCAAACAACAGTGGAAAAATACACTTATTAGCTTTATTTCCAAAAGTCCAAAGAGTGAAATGAGGTGATCTGCATGGCTGCCATGCCTGTAAATATAAAGGTGGCAGCAGCTGGTTAGCTTAGCACAAAGACTTTTAACATGGGGAATAACTAATGTATATCCCAAAAAGTCAGACTCCTTTATCCATACCCTCTCAGATTAATTGAAGAAGAGATACAAGGTAAAATTGTCTTTTTAAAGGAGATCATATATTTCTGACTCGTTTTTAAGTTTTTAAATATGTTGTGACACATTCTTAAGCACAGCTTTTGCCTCATCATACAAGGGGTAGAGCAGGAGAAAAGATAGAGGCGACTGAGCCTTCAAAGTTCTGCTTCTAATCTCTTGAACAGTTTAATTTTTATGTACTTTACATGTTAACTCGCACAGTGCTTCTGGTCATCTTTTGTTGTTTTCAAATATCCTTGATAAATAAATTTATCTGGAGAAATAATACCTTTAGATATTAGTTACACTGACTTCTAAAGAAAAACCTGGGAAGCAAGAGAATAAGCTTTATTATGTAGCACTCATCGAAAAAGCACTTGCAAAACCATATTGATCACTATAAAATAGTGTAGATAATTATTATATTATAATGTTCACTTACTGCAGAGGATTGCTGCGGTAGATTAAAATTTCTCCTGCATAAAGCTGGGGAACTTAAAAGACACAGATGAAAAAGAGTTGATGCAGTAGTTAGAAATCAACATAAAAATAAGAATTATCAGCTTTTGGAGTCAGTTTCTCTGATACTGCTGATGAGAAGCTGTTTCATAGCGGCCAAAAACTAAAATATAACAGTAAAGGCATCATCCACCCCCACTTTTTTGACCTGGACCCCAAAACATTAAAATCTTTGTGCTGAATATGAGGTAAAAGATCTGAAATATATGAGGGAGCCAAACCGCAGTTGGCTTTAAATATAATTAAAGCATCTTAAAGTCAATTCTACAACTGCTGGAAGCCTTTGTACAAAAGCAGCCAGGCCTGAAGTAATATGAGTTTAGTGCCGGTCAGAAGCCTCGCTGCCACATGCTGGACCAAGTGAAAGCATGCTGCTGCCGAAGCAATAAGACACATAAACGAGTCGTTGCATTAATCACTTCAGGGGAGAAGATTTTAATAATATGCTGTTTTATTATTTTGTAGTTTAGTAATATTATTTCTTTAGTTTTTGACATTGTACAAAGTGATCCTCACGTGATGGAAACATGTAGGTGGACTGTGAGAACCAAGAGGCTTTGAGCTCGGTCTCTGTTACAGACATTACAGGAAGGCACATGAGTACAGAGCGATCATGGTAAAGTCGTTCACATTATGTCACCCTCGTGCTGTTTGTCAGGTGGAGATGGAGAGGTTGAGAAAGGAGGAGGAGGGAGCATCTGTGGCCAGAGAGCGAGAGCAGTTGGAGCAGACAGTCGGCAGCCTGGAGCAGGAGTTGGCTGAAAAGCAGGACGTGGTGCAGGCGCTGCAGGTGAGAGGCTGCCAGACTAAAGCTGGGGATGGGTTCAGGCTGGCACTGGAGGGATGCATGAATGATATGAAATGGACCCTGACATATAAATTACACCAATCAGCCACAACATTAAAACCACCTGCCTAATATAGTGTGTGTCCCCCTTGTGCCGCCAGAACAACTTCTGGGAGTGTCTGGCAAAGGAAACGTTTGCAGCAGATCCTTTGAGTTCTGTAAGGATCAGGCTTTTTCCAACTTATCTGTGGATTCTTGATCAGATTGGGATCTGGGGTGTTAGGAGGCTGAATTAATGTTATGGGCTTTTTGTCATGTTTCTCAAGCTGCTTCTGAACAGTTTTTGCAGTGTGGCGCGGCACATTATCCTGCGGGGGGAGCCTGCTGCTGTCAGGAAGTGCTGTTTTAATGGGGAGATGTGCTTGGTGCTATGTGTCAAAGTAACCTGTCAGTGTACTGTATTACTTGACTTGTTTTTATTAGTAGTATACAGATTAAAGAACTGCTCTATAATCATTTGCAGCAAATGATGCAGACTGACAAATAACATTCACAAGCACTGAATGTAAACAGTTTCACTTCAGATATCGTAAAAGCATTTAACAGATTCAAATAGGAAAAATTATACTTACATCAGATGGCCAGTGACTGAAACATGATATCATTATATATTTGAAATCTCCACAGAGCAGTAAGTAGCAGTTACATGTATTTATATTAGTCTGACTCAGCGAATAAAGACTTTGGCTTTTTAGTGCTGACCCTGCACTGTGAAGGTAGGTCTGGCTAAGTGACACTAATTTATATTAACATTGCATCAGTTTTAGTTCCTGAAATGAATAAGCATAACTATGAAAATTTAAGTAAGCTGGACCTCCCTATGTCTTTGCTGATTATACTGTTAACTTCGTTGAGTACAATAAGTACACTTGTTTGATTGAATGGCCATTTTGGAGAACTTTTGTCAGGTTGTTTACACCAGGAACCTAAAGAAACCTGCCTTCCACTAGCTGTAATGGTTAAATACTGTACTTAACTCAAATGCAGAACATGGAGACAATGCACAGTTTAAGGAAGTTTATTATTAAACAGTCCAGAGTTGAGGTCCTGTGGCCGGTGCATGGCTGGCCTGGGAATCCTGTAGCACATGGCATCAGGCTTTTTCCAACGTATCTGTGGATTCTTGATCAGATTGGGATCTGGGGTGTTAGGAGGCTGAATTAAAGTTATGGGCTTTTTGTCATGTTTCTCAAGCTGCTTCTAAACAGTTTTTGCGGTGTGTCGCGGCACATTATCCTACGGGGGGAGCCTGCTGCTGTCAGGAAGTGCTGTTTTCATGGGGAGATGTGCTTGGTGCTATGTGTCAAAGTAACATCTGCATGTTACTTTGGTAACTGTAAGCATGGCATTTGGCTTGTTATGCGGCTGACTGACCATTTTTGGAGACAGGGGTGGTGGTTAGACATGGTGAATTGCAAACAAAGGTTTGGAGGAATAGGCTTCCAATAGGAGGAAGTTGGCGCTTGGACTAGAGGCACAAACAGTTGATAATTAGATGAGGAATAACATGAGAAAGCATACATTATTAAGAGAATCAACCAAGGATACCACCACAGGAGCAGGCAGAACAATCTGCAGAGGAGTGGGGTAACAAGGGGTTTAAGTATTGCAGCAGGTGATTTGTGGATGAGTCTCAGGTGAATCAGGAAGAGGACAAATGGATACAAACAAGAGACAAAAGGGAGAGGGAAGAAGGATACAGAAGAAACATAAGGAACTGGGAGCAAATTATTGGTGCAATGACAGTAACATATGCTTTATAGTTGGACTTTCCCAGGTTAAGAAACCCAGCAGTTATGTAAACTTATGTGAACCGTCTTCAGGCTCAGATCTCCCAGTTGGAGCACTCTCATGCACAGCGCCTCCTGGAGGTCACAGCCCGTCATCACGAGGAGTTGGATCTGGAAACAGTTCGTCTGAGAGACAGTCAGCTCCAAGCAGAGCAGGCTTTAGAAACCAGAGAAAAGGCTCATCGCCAGAGGGTCAGGTGTCTGGAGGAACAGGTATTCTAGCTGTGGATAATACGCTGGGAGAACTGTCTTGCACCTATTGTACTCTAGATTTATGTACGTTTTTGTGTTGACAATGAATCATTTTCTTGCTTCTTTGTTTTTCACACACATAGATGCTAACTCTCAAAGAACAGCTTGATCAGGAGACAAGGAGACGACAGGCTTATTTCAGTCAGATGCTACAACCTGGTGTGTAGGCAGAGACCCTGCTCTGAAGTATGTAGCACCTCTGCCTTCTTCATTCACTGTTCCTCTGGCAGCTTCCCAACAACATTTTGTTTTTGAGCCACATTCACATTTTGGACGTGCACAAAAACACTCCCAAGGCGTTTGCTCCCACCCTGCACACGTGCACACAGGATTACATTAATCTGCAGGAAAACTGAACAACAACAAACAATGAGTGTTTTGTTTATAAGTGAACTGGATGTGCCAAATTGTTTTAAGGATTTCCTCTGGCTTGCTGCAGTTGTCGTTTCTAAGACTGCTTATGCTGTCATTTTTTTAGGAAACAATGTGCTGAAAGATGCTTTTTTTTCTAGTCTTATAATTGTTTGTATACTTATAATGATCATGTACCAATTTTATGTCCTAATTATCATTTGTATATTCTAATGAGAATATAATTATAATTATGTATGTATATACATATATATGTGTGTGTGTGTGTATATGTGTGTGTGTGTATATATATATATATATATATATATATATATATATATATATACACAGATTTCAGTTGATTTTCCTGGTGCTGTGGGTGTATTATTGTTTAAGCCTCTCATAAACACTTTTATCATGAGTTATGTTTGACTCAATCAGTATTAGTGTGTGCAATAGCTGTGATTGTTTTCAATAAAACTGAGTGTGTCCAAGCAGAATTACACAGTTTTGTTTTGCTAAAGATTTTGAGATGTGATAATCAGTGAGGATCATTCTGCTGGCCACACAGCCTTGTTATGGAAAAAGTGTTTCTGTGAGCTTGGTGAAGGACAGCACTGCCCTTTCATGGCATGTGAGTTCTAACATTTGGTTTGCACCATTAAAAGCCTTTGTGGATTTAGTGTTGTGGGTGAGAGAATGACCTTCGCTCTCTGTTGCCAGTGCGGTCTTCAGTGTTTTCTCTCAAAGATAGTTGCAGACTCCAGGGTCTGCGGGGATCCTTATTCCTTTAAAGTTCTAAAATATTGGGATAATAAGTGATCTTCCCTTTACAGATTAGAAAGCACCACTGTGTTATCTTTGCTGGCTGTTTTCATTCACACTTGTATCTCCTGTGTAAGTATCTTAAAACCCATCAACTCCTTTGCATTCTTTCTTGTGTTTCAGTTCTTACAACCCTACTTTCAGCACAGTTTATTTTCACAACAGTGCACATGCATGTCCTCTCACCATGTAACACAGCATGCCTTGGTAACTGTACTTAGTGGGAGTTTCACTGAAAGGGGAAAATCTTGTCAGAGTTTCTTTAAAGCAGCCCTTTGATTATCATAGATCCGCCCAGTGGTTATCCAGTTACCGGCCTCTTTTTAGCTATTGGCTGGGAGCAGCTAATTATGCAAGGTAGTGAATCCCTGTGGGGGGAGGTGGGGCCAAAGCTGAAAGAACTCCTTTGGCAAGCAGAATAGAGCTTTTATTGAGGATATTTCTAAGCTGACCATCAGGGACCAAATCGCTGGATTGTTTTTAAAAAAAAACATCTCAGCTGAATCACGCTGCTCCCCCTCTTTCATTCCTTCCCTCGTTTCATTTCAGTGAGACGGAGTGTAGCTCATGCAGTGCCCAGCAGCAAGCAGAATGCAAGGAATCTACAGTATTCCCCTGTCTCACACAAGAAGCCCAGTTCACTGCTAAAGGACAAGTGAGGAGAGACAGAGGCAGAACCAGAGAGCAGTCGAGGGAGGATTCAGACTGCTGTGGTTGAGAGGAGGAACGTACGGTCTTGTCCTGTTCTGCTCTGCTCTTGTTGCCTCAGGTGTGTGTGCTCCTCCCTCCGCTCCGCAGTGCCTGCTGTCAGCTCCATCCCTGGGTGGCTGAGGCCATGGTGTTGGTGCTGCGAGCCCTGCTGCCCTGCTTCTGCACCCTGCTCTCCCTGAACCTGCTGCCCGGGGTGGAACCAGCTGTGCCACTGGAGGACTTCTACCCCTTTGGCCAGGACAAGGGGGACTCCCAGACCATCACACAGGACGACGGAGGCTCTGGTCTCCTGGAGATCTCTGTTGCTTTCCCCTTCTTTGGAGACAGGCACGCAGGACTCTATGTGAGTACAGAGCTGTGTGTTTTTACTGATGTGTGTTTGCGTCTTTATGTGTCACTGTGTATGTGTGTGCATGCACTTGGCAGTTGGCAATTGAAGCTGACATGGTGTGGATTGTATAAGAGCCTCAGGGAGGTGAGATTTGGCACACAGCCAAACACTACATTGCAGTCCCTTTTGAGAGTTTGTATATGTTCATGTGCTCCCACAAGCTCCGGTGTGTAACCTCATTTGTAGAATATCACATTTTCCCCTCATGGGTGAAATCATAATCCTTCGTGACTTTCTCTTAACTTTACATCTGCCCTTCCTGCACTCTGAAGGCTCTCAAGTGCACCGAGGGTGAGTGAGAGACAAACTATTAGCAGAACACTGGTAACCTCTGTTATAATAAATCTGCAAAGAGCTTTTAAAGGAAATGACAGTTTGTGTTCTTACTGTTGCCGCAGCATCTGTGAGCCGTTCTCTTTCAGAAGAAGTGAGAGTGGGGGGAAAATATGCACGCTGGAGCAAGAGAAACAGTGCTCATGGGAGGAAGCTGAATTTGACAAGGATTTTCGCGCACCACAGTGAAACTCCCTTTGATCTGCCTTTGTCATGTATTGGGTTCAGTTCCAGCGCATGGAAAGGCAGAACTCTCTTAAATCAACACCACCTGTTGTGGTTATGCATCCACGTTCGCTCTCCGAATCTCCCCTTCCTCGCCCAGAGCCCCGCCTGCCTCCTCCCTGCTCGAACCGTGGGGCAGGGGAGGCTGTGGAACCATGGCAACAATGGGCAAGGTCAAAGGTGGTCTTTCTAATCTGAGCATTTGTGCCGACAGGGTGAGGTCAGTCTCTTAATGAAGAAATTTGTGAAGCGCTTCTGCATCTACACTCAGTGTATAGACAGTGACACAATGTTTATAAGTGCAGTGTTGTTGCTGCTGCTGCTGGCACACTGTTTTTCCCTTGAAGTGTTGCATAAATTCCTGAACATCTCTTCTCCTATAATCACACTGATACACAATAGTGAAATTAGACAAGATAAGACAAGTTACTGGCTGCTCAGTTTGTTGATCTGCAACTGAATTATCATCTGAGATAAAAATCTGCACATTCTGAAATGTGTTAGCAGTGATGTGATATCCTGTAGCTCGCCCTGCATCTCATTGAGCTGTAATTCTTTTGTCACGGAAAGCATAACAGATTATGGCAGGCACTTGAAATTACAGTCACGCTCGTTTTAAATGCCCTACCTGAATCCATTAAACATCTGCTGTAATGCGTGCGGGCCACAGGGTGATATCTGCCGCCAGAGAGCTACTTTGAACAGGTAATATTTCAGTGAGTACTAAGGGGTAAATTTGTATGAATAATTTCTCCCAGGAGTTTGTTCCAAGCCCCTGGGCTACTGCCACATGGAAGCTGTAGAGCCAAACAGATTTGAGATGGTCTTTTGGGTGCTTTCTTACTTCATTATCATAACTGATTCTGTTTAACACAGCATATACCTCTGAGTGTTTCCTTAAAATCTCTCCAAGCAGATCCTGTTAAACCTTTTTGTCCCAGCCTGAAGCAAGACCTGATTTTTATTTAACAAATACAGCAGTAGATTTTAGAACGGTGATCTCTCATGTCACCTAAGAATCCCTTTGAATACATGTGTCTCTCCCTCTCCTGTCCCCTTTCTGCCTCATGGTAACCAGGCTGTCCCTCTGTTATGGTTTGTGTCTGGGAGTTTTCTTATGTTGCTGGGATCTCTTCCTCCTCCTCCTCCTCCTCCTCCTCTCCTCCTCCTTCTCCCCCTCCAGGTCCTCCCTCCCCTCCTCCCACGCCTCAGATAACATGGCAGGGGTCTTCCCCCTGGAACTGTCCAGCTGCTTTATCTGAGAAATGACCAATCACTTTAACAGAACACAGATGTATCTGCAAAGCATCTTAGGAGCTTCTAAACAATGCAGTTCACAGATTAACTACTCTTACGGATGGCCAGCGTAAAGAACATGAAGGAGGACATCCGAGGTCAGAGAGGAAAGAACACAAGTTTAAAAGCAGATGTGCAAATAGGTGGTTATGATCAAAGGCGCTTATTGTTGATGGACAAACTCTCATGGACAGTGGAAAAACACAAGGCTTCCTGGGGATTAAAATGTACAAGAAAATGACAGATGGTGGCATTTGTCTGTAACTGTAAATAAACTACGTGTAAACAAAATTCAGATACATTTTAAAAGTGTCCTGCCAAGAACACACTACAGTTTAACTGCACTTTTTACAGATTACACATCTGCTAGTGCTCATCTGGCCTTCTGAAGAGCGTCAGCACTTTGTGCAATTTCATTCACTCAGTTTCACTCACCACTGTGTATGGCCCAAAGATGTGTGCGTCAAGTTTTATTCTTTGTACTCTGCATGGGTGCTTTTTACATGCATGTGTTGGATGAGACATGTGACAGAGTGATGTTAGAAGCCGTTCATCCACCGTAGAGAACATATATCTGCACATGCTTTTAAAAAGTCTTAAAGTCTTCAAGTAAATGATGCACTTTAAAAGGACCATTTGACGTTTGGGAATATGCCTCTTTGCTTTCTTGCAAAAAAGTTTGATGAGTAGGTTGATGCCACTTTCATGTATGTCCATTAAATACAAAACTACAGTCAAGAGACGGTTAGCTTAGGGCTGTATAAATGCATGCAGCATTTTTGTAAAGTTTTTTTTTTTTTCCAGGGGTGGTTCTGTACCAGACTATTGCATGGATGGGCATAGCTTCTTCCTGCAGTCTGTTCTGGTTGCTTCTTTGCTCCAGATCCAGACTTCCAGTTTTTGATAAGTAACAAACCTAAAGAACCAATCCTGTCATCTTGCAGGGTGATGCGTTATCTGTCATTATTCCTTATAATCGTTTGTGGTTCAGATATGTACGGCTGAATTACTCCAATATTACAATTTGCCATTATGTAGCAAAGAGAAGTTTTACAGTGTTTGAGCAGAGTTTTACCTGAATTGGTGTGCTGAAGCTGCAGTGAATGGGGAGGGGTGGGTGGATAGAGGTGCACTAGACACAGAGTGATATCAGTCTACTTGTCTATCTCTTTGCAAAAGAATAAACAATAGAAATATTGCGTTCTGTATCTGTAAATGAGCCTAATGCGAGCTCTTTCATATCTTTACGTTTCTTGATAGAAGTATTTCTAAAGTTCTGTCTAATTCTAATCTAAATAACTTGCAAATTAAACATTAAGTTGAATACATTTCTTACAATATACAGTGCACCAACATCTTTTGGCCAATCCTTCCAGCTTACTTGTGCAATAGAAGTTGTATTTGAGTGCGCAGTTGCAGACAGGATTTATTGCCTCAATCTAAACTCTTTGTAGCTAAAGGTGAGCCAGGGCTAAGCAGTTACAGGCCAAGTGCACAGACTGCAGACTGTAGTCACTTCCTTCGCTCTCGTCAAATAATTGGGCAAGCTTGTAGCTGTGAAACCTCCATTTTTGACAAGGAAAACTAATGTTTTCCTGAGTTGATCCATGGGCACCTTTTTCATTTAGGGGTTTGCTTTGGCTTGACTTGAGCCAGATGAAAGTTTATTTTAGTCCATAAATTGCTTGGCTCTAAAGAAAACCACCCAAGCAAAATCCTGGATGTATCCGGCAAAGAATTCCCAAAAAATAACAGTGGTGTTGTAGAGTGAAGTGGCACCATTGAGAGTGAGAGAAAGAAATATGGGGAGAGAGATGCTTCTTACAAGGTTGACTGATCGCACCTCTCTCCCCTGTGATTCTGACCTTGGTCATGTTACAGCAAAACACAGGGCAGCTCTGAACCCATTCACTCTCCTCACATAAGTGTGATGCAGAACTACCCTTCACTGCACCAGTTTTAGCCTGCTTGGAATCCATGAGAAAACTAAAAGTATGTGATATGATGCAAAGAAAAAAGGTCCTAAGTTCAGTTTAAATTCGCCGAGGGTCATTTCCATGTCAAAGTAGCCTAAAAAAATCCTAACAAGAAAGAAATACACTTGTTTAAACTGTTCCAGATGCTACATGAGATTGGATTAGGTGATTAAATATATTCCAGTATTGAATATAAACTCTATTTAGTGTTCATGATTTCCTGCACTAATTCTGCTTTAAGATGGGTGAGTTCCAGACCACTGCTACCACAGCTCTCTCATTAGTGGGCATGTGGGTGTGGAAGGTTTGTAATTCATGTACATCCTTCCATTCATCCAGCCGCGTGCCCTCTCTCTTGTTTTTCTCCTAGTATCAGATAGCGCTCTGGCTGACCCTCGGGCCCTGCCCCTGCAGTCGGTCGTCTTTTTCCCCACATTGGCCACGTTCTCACCACACCACGCTGATGCAGAGGGGAAGGCTGTGGTCGGGCAATTAACTCAGCGCCCGTACTGTGCCAAACAAAACTTCCTCTGCTGTTTTTACAGCAAAGTCCTTCAAATTATGGTTTTCATACATGCGTGGAGCCGAGCTCAGCCATCTGACGTTGCTTTGTCACTGTCACAAGCCTCTCGGCCTAAATGTGAAGAGAGAGGCAAAGTTCACGCCAGAGTTTAGGGGAAGCGGGGTAGTTGTCATGACAGGAAGAATCTCCCCAGGCTGGTAATACCTTGAAATAATGCATGAATATAAGGATTGAACCATTCCTCTGGAGCTTTTGTCTCCACTCTGGTTTAGGAGCTTTTTTCTGAGGATGTCCAAAGTTCAGTGCAGTAACTTGTTGGACATCAGTGAAAGTTTGTAATGCAAGGAATATCCATAGTAGTTCTTTAGAATGTTTCATTGTATTCACCACTATTTTTTACCAGATTTCTGTTTTAGAATCTATCAAAAAAATGTTTTCTAGAAGCTTTTCGCTTATATTTCTACTGAACTTTCTCCCACAAGTAACCTTAATCACTCCCGAAACATCCCAGGTTACTGCCAGTGTCCTGATCTTTCTGATGTTAAGACCCCGTCCAGTAGAAGTTTTTTGCTTTGTTTGTATGTCCTTACTCTGGTTTTTTTCATATGCTATAAGACATGTCATGACTGCATTTTGAAAATTCAGTATACCAATGACACAGATTTCTGCTTCCAGGGTTTCGTATGTAAAAAATAACCTAGGGATCCAATCCTGTCAGCTTGCAGCGTGAGGCTTTCTGGATCATTATTTTTCTTTAGAATTGGTTTGCATTTCAAATATGTATGGCGGAATAACTACAATGTTACAAGTTGCTATCATGCACAGTAGTTTTACAGTGTTTGAGCAGAGTTGTAGATGAGCTGGTGTGCTTGAACTACAGCAAGTGGGGAGGACTGAGTGCAGAAAGAAGTAAGGTCCACGTAGATTTGCACATTCTAGAAGAATCAGTGGTATAGAGCTACATCTAAACCATGTAAAGGCAGGAAAGGATTCATTTCAGGGGAAAAACCAGAAAACAATCAAACACATCTCGTGTCTTGATTTTGTGGCTTTCAGCTTGGAGTTGCAGCACTTGTTGTTGTTCTATTGCAGTTTTACAGTCCATTTTTTTCAGTTTCCACAACCAGTACAAAATTAAGATGTTCGGATTGTTAATGATGTAAAAAAGAGGAAAAAATGTTTAAAAAAACACAGCAAATCAAGGCAATAGTTGGAGTTTTGGCTTGACAATTTTTAAAGTGACTGTCAACTGAGTAATTAATTCAGCAATACAACCATCTTTGACCTTTTAAAGTAGATTTTCAGGAAGCTGATATTCCATCACGCAGCAGAACATGACTGCATCTCTCACGGAGGAGATATGTAGACGGGGGAGGACGGGGTCATTTATTTGGTTACTTTACTGTTGGCAGTCATGTGTGGATTTAAAGACCGTGAACGTTCTTCCTGGTGTGATGACTTTGCAGGTGTGTGAGCAGCAGAAACCAGGTTTTCTCAGCTGCCGTCATTATACGGAATAAAGGTAGCGTCTGTTTGCTACATGGGAAGTGCAAATATCCGTTATGGGAGCTTTCGCTGCCCCATGCTGCTGTTTGCCCTGTGAGGTCAGAACTTGCGTCTCTTCCTCGGCACCTCCACTCTAACCACACCTAATCCCATAAACACATTACAGAGGTTTAATCTGACATGCTGAGGAAAATCTGACAGTGATGTATTGATGTTATTCCGATGCTCTAGCTCCAGCTGTGTCTCCTCCTCAGGTTAACAACAATGGCCTGGTGTCTTTCCTGAGGGAGGTGTCTCAGTTCACACCGGTAGCTTTTCCAATCGCTGGGGACCGACGGGTTGTGGCGCCGTTCTGGGCCGATGTAGACAACCGTCGAGCCGGGACAGTCTTCTACAGGGAGAGCCAGGATCCCTCCATCCTGAGGAAGGCCTCAGGTGATGTCCGGATGTACTTCTCAGAGTACCCAGACTTCAACGCCACATGGACCCTCATCTCAACATGGCACGGAGTTACTTTCTTTGGAGGCAACTCTCGTACACCGGTATAAACTCACGCTCAACTTTGTCCTGCTCCCATGTAATTACTGTTATAGGGTCTTGATCAATGCTACCCATCAAGGATATTTGTACCCCATCGCCTTCTGCAGTCACCTGGAGAAAAGCGGTAAGACTGTGAAGTAGCTCAACCAGACATCCAGACAGAACCCTCCAAACTAGTCTGTCACTAACTAGTAAGGTACCAGCAAAATAGGCTGACTGTACCATGCGTACATCCCACCAACCTGAGTCAGACATGTTGCCTTTAGGTGAGCATGAAAACTAGCCAGCAAGCTATTTGGCATGCCACCAGAGAAGATTAAATAGTTAGCTAAAAGTAGATTCAGGTTCTGCCACCCCAAGTGTTGACAACTGGAATGCAAGCTTGACAGGAGCAGCCTACACAGTCAACTGTATGAAAAATATATGATACTGTCATTATAAAATATCCTCCCTTTTCAACTTTTATAAAACATATTTACCTGACTTATTTAATATTGTGGTTGAGCGCCTACGATATTATTTATTTTGCAGATTTACTTTACTGAATTCAATATTAAGGTTAAGACCCTACAATATTATATTTCATAAAAATGAACAGGGGTAATTAAATATTAACAATAATAACCTACAATATTACATATAATACAAATTTTCCCCATTTAAATAATAAAGCTTCAAAACCTACAACACAAAAAAGATCATTTTTATTGATTATTACACAAAATTAAACATGGAAAACCCAACTAATCCAAGGATTCCTCATGAGAAAATGACTGTTAACCTTTTATACTTTAAAAAAATGTTTTTAATATGTGATGGAAAAAAATCAGTGATTGCTTGTAAATTTCTCCCTCATCTGCTGCAGCAACAACAAGCCCAGAACCTCTACTGTGTCTCATGCTGACTGAATTTGCACCATCAACATGAGGATTCTGTTAGATACATGTATCATTACAAAATTTCCTAGAAATCGGGAAATGGTTTAACTCAATCTTTTTCTCCTTTGTTCAGGTAAATACTTTCCAAGTGGTGCTCATTACAGATGGAGAGCTTTCCTTCACGATATTCCAGTACAATAACATCACTTGGACCACAGGCATGCACGCCAGCAGTGGAGGAAACCTGGCTGGGCTGGGAGGGATCGCAGCGCAGGTAAGATCACATGGAATGTCGAGTATGATCAGTTTTCCCGTTTCCATGTGTATAAATTGGAATTTAACGTTCCTTTGTCATATCTGTCTCTGCTGTGTTACTCTCTTCCCAGGCAGGTTTTAATGCCGGTGATGGAAAGCGCTATTTCAACATCCCTGGCTCTCGCACTGCTGATGTGGTGAATGTTGAGGGGACCACCAACGTGGGCTACCCTGGCAGATGGGTCTTCCGCATCGACAATGCACACGTGGAAGTGGGTGGCTGCAATAATTCTGGTGAGATTAGTTCATCTAATACTCCTTGATGCCTTAATATTGCTATTTCCAGGATTCTTGTTACACTGACCCCTTTCTGCAGCATCAGTATGCCCACACCTGCGCCCCTGCCTGAACGGAGGCCAGTGCATCGACGACTGTATCACAGGAAACCCCTCCTTTACCTGCTCCTGCTTGGCTGGATTCACCGGTCGCCGGTGCCAAATCGGTGAGTTATGGTTGACACCACTTCCTGCTCTGTTGCGCTTGACCCACACTATGAATGACTACCTGTCTACCTGAGTTCACACTGGAAAAATGCTTGTAAAGAAAACACTAGACTTGCCAAAGGAACACCTGGAGATTTCCATAATACCTGTATCAGCTTCTTCTCCTCGAACTTTACCTTTTCATCTGACCTTTGCAGGATGTTTCCTTCTAATTAAAAATATCATACTACCTCCTTTGTGTTTCTCTCTGTTTTTGCAGATGTTGATGAGTGTGCCTCCAGTCCTTGCCAGAACGGAGGGACTTGTGAAGACCAGATTAATAGGTTTATTTGTCAGTGTCCTCCTGGCTACACTGGGATTCTCTGTGAAACAGGTACAACCGGCACATTGCCTCAAGCTGTTGTAGTCATTTTTATGGTATTTATTGTAGTTGCTTGCTCCTAATAGATTCTCTTTCAACTTATGTGAAAAAAATGTGCAGCTAATTTCTTAAAAAGTGTAAACATGTACAAGAAAATGCATGTGTCCTGTACACATAGTGGTATGGAGGCACCAAATGGCTGAGTGGTTAGAACGCATACTACAGTGGTGCCAATGCCATCATTTTTACTGCATTCCTGCATTACTGATGTCTTCACCACACTGCTACGATAACAAAAAAGATGAAATGCTGAAAAGTTATCTTTAAAAAAACAGTATAAATAAGATTTTATGAACTATTGAAAACCCCTAATGATTGGTCTTTCTTGCTGCATTTCTTCTTGTATCCTTTGCATGAAGTAAATAGGCTGGAGACCAGGAAAAACTCAGATTAATACAAGTTTTATGTCTCATTACACACTTTTCACACGTTAGAAGTTTTTTAGAATGTTTGTGTCCAGCTTCTCTGGAGCTTCTTTATCTGTTCTCACTGTCTAGTCTGTGGAGATCTACTAAACCTCCTCAGATATCTCAATTACTGCTGCTTATAGAGACTCTTTTAATTTATTTGGTAAAAAAAATTTAAGTAATTTCTTGGAAAGTAAAGATATGTATAAGAAATACGCACTGAATATAATGACATAACTGAGAGGTTCGGGTGCATCTTCAGCAGTGATTCACTCTTTCAGTTCTTGGCTGTGCCTTTACCCCATGTCATTCCTAATCTGTCTTTCCCCACACTTTCAGTCTGTCTCTGTTTTATCTCAAAAAATAAATTTAAAAATATCTTTTTAAAAAATAGAGATGTAATGACCAGCTATTGAAAATGTTTTGTCCATTCTCTCCGTGTTCCTTATTGTATTCTCTGCAAAGTAAATAGGCTGAAGACCTGGAAGAACTTCAACCAATTAATGGATTTGTTTTGCCCCATTTAGCACTTTCCACACAAATCTGTTTTTAGACTATCTTGGTCCAGCCTCTCAGGAGCTTCTGTGCCTTTTCCCACAATCTGGCCTCTGGATGTGTATCAACCCAATAAACGAATGTTTAGGGCCAATACCACATGGTTGCCAATCCCATTACCATTTTGATTCCTTGCTGGCTGGACCTTTACGGCATGTCAATCTCCTTCTTTTTTCCCTTCTATCAAAAATTAAAGCCAAAGTGTTTTAAAAGAAAGATGTGATTTCTAGAGCCTGACTGATAATATTAGCTGATATTGTCCTGTTATTGATATGTCAGTATTAGCATATATGTTGTCCGATAAATGCATATGAACATTTTCTTTAGCAGAACACAATACAAACAAAGATGTTGGGGTAATTTAGAAACAGTCTCATCCCAAAGTTTGCCCAACAGAGCAGCTCTGACTCCATTGTTTATAGTACTCTCAGCACTGTCAGCAGCACATGTAGCAGAGTATGTATTAGGGCTCAGCAGGCAGTGGTGCGGAGTCAAGCTTGACTTCATGTTAGTTTGCTAACTAGTTTGTAAAGTACATTGCTGAGAAGATTATGACCCCATCATTTTCCCTTTTTAATATTATTCCAACATACTATATGAATATATATATATAAACAATATCGGACAAAACATCAAATGTATCACAATTTCTTATCAGCCCAAATATTCTACACTGGTCATGCTCTGACTCTTCTTTTTTTCTTTAATTTTTTTCTATCTAACTACTGAAAACCATAAACAGTTGATTAATTTTCTACACTGCTTATTATAAATTCCACATTTCTTCTCTCTTCATAAAATAAAAATGGTGAAGACAACAACAACATAATTTTTATATATATATATATATATATATATAATTTCTATGTCCGGCCTCTCTGGAGCCTCTGTGCCTATTCCCACAGTCCGGCCGGTGGAGATGTATCAAACCTCTTCTAATACCTTTCGCAGCCAGCAGCACATACTTGCAGAGTGAGGGGAGCAGTGTGGCGGATATATTAATCAGCTGAGTAAATATTCCATGAGCGTGTCTCTCTGCCTGTGTGTGTGTGTGTGTGTGTGTGTGTTTGTGTGCGTTGCAGACATTGACGAGTGCAAAGACAGGCCATGCTTCAACAACGCGTCATGTGTACAAGGTGCTGGCAGCTTCACCTGTGTGTGTGAGCCGGGCTACACTGGTGTGCTGTGTGAGACAGGTGAGCAGGGTTTTTCACAGGCCACAGGAAAGTAGGCATCTCTCTCCAGAGGAAATATTTTCTGCTGCTTTCTACATCAAACTCAGTCTTTTGGCAGATGTTTCTGTCCAAAGAGTTTCCCAGTCTACCTAGACAAATGGGTTACGGTTGAATAGATTTGCAAGCAGCTCTCTCTTTTTTTTCTTGGGTCATACACTGTAGCAATGAACCACAGTGAGAAAGTTCACTGAAGTCAAGTCGGTCTCCAAAAAAGTCATTTTCTAATCTCCCCTCTCTTGTGATTGATTGTTGATGAAACTTGAATCCAGTGGAGAATTAAATTATCAGGCCCTGCACAGTTCATGAGTCCTTGTTTCTACATGAGACCAGATTACTCTTAATACCAGACACCTGGTAAATGAAACTCTATGCTTTCACAAGGGAAGTGCACTTCTCCTAATCCAGCTTAGTGTCCAAGACAACAACAACCTCTTGCTCTTCCATGTGATGGCTGAAAAATCTTAATGTGAAACTGAATCAACAGCAGATAAACTTGTCGCCTCTGATTTACCTACTTTTGTGTATCCTCCAGATATAGATGAATGTGAGTCGCAGCCCTGTCTGAATGGAGGAGAGTGCATCGATCAGGTGAACAACTTCACCTGCACGTGTCCGGCAACCTTCACTGGAACGTTCTGCGAGACAGGTCACTGCTCAGAAAAGTAGTTCTTAACATCAAACCTTCACATTGCTCTTTGCTCTTTGGCTTCTTGCGATGTAGCTTTTCCCCACCTGGGACAAGCACAAAAAGGAAAAAGGAAACCAAGTTTTGTCTTTTAGAACAAAACAAATGTTCGTAGCTCAGATGGATGTTTGAGTGAGCTGTTTCTGTTGCTCTAGTGTTGTACCCATAGGAATTTCAGGAATATTGCCACCAGCCAGGGGTTCCATGTCTGAGGGACACTTCAGCACAAAATTTCAATATGCTTAAACTAGATAAAATGGAAATACAGCTTTAGTCTCATTGTTTAATAGCCTCGCTTCATACATCCTGTATTTCTGCCATTGCAGTTTCCTAATTGTATAGTCATGACAAATCTGCAAAGGTCTTGTTTTCAGGATTAATTCACTGAAAATACAAATTAAATATAATAACAATATAGGCATATGTTACTTGTTAATGTGGCTTCATTCTTACATTTACAGAACTACTTAACATAAGACCTGCCTTTTTGCTTTTTGAAGAAACTCCCCTAAATTTGGCCATTAAAGAATTTCTGAACAGTAAATGTCTTGTTTCTCCACAGCAGTTCATTGTTACATGTGCATTTTTTAGATTATTTTTAGGGTTCATCATAATTATAATCAGCAAAAAGACAGTAAATCAAACTTCTGACCCTTTTTGTTTTTCTAGAGTTCACTATTTCTCTTGCTGCTGCTCTCTGCTTTTTGTGAGGTAGTTAACATAGCTATGCAGGTCTCATACCTCTAAGAGTGGAAGCAGAGGGAAACAACCAGCCTCGTGGTTCGCTAGGCTACGATGTTACAGGCTCGGCTATGTGTTAGTGAGGTGTTACTAACATGTCTTCGAATTTTGGAGGGAGCCGGTGTTTATGCAAAGCTAATCTAATCGCCTGGTGGCCGTAGCGCCGTAATTACTATACAGAAAGTAGAGCAACATCAGTGTACTCATCTTTATGTTTGGCAGGAAAGCCTGAATTCAAAATTGGGAAACTTAGTAGTCAAATAAAAACATACGGGTCAACTATGTTGTTAATTGAGGAAATCAGCAAACCACAAAAATGTGTAATTTCAGACAGCACAGTAAAAATTCACTAGAACTTGATGGTATGATGGGACCTTTGTGAAAATCTGCTATGAGGTTATATTTTTATATCTCACTTTGTTACATCACATAAATATGACTAAATCTTAAAATAGAAAACGAATTCCTTTAAAGGCTAACCCGCTAAACAAGCTGGCATATCTTAGCAGGGTGACCACTGTAAGCAGTTTTCATGGGATTTCCTGTGTTTCATCTCATACATTACTCTGTTTAATTCAACCTGTGAGATGTGATCATGAATAGTAATCGGCCAGACTGATGTTATCACAAATTTTCCACATATTTTTCACATCCTGAACACATCTTTATCACGTTCCCAGTGTCAACAGTTTTCACAGGCACTTTTTCGACACTTTTTCTTGAAATACATAATATTTTACATGTAATTTTAGGCAGTAGCATACTATACAGGTATCTCCAGACCTGGACAAATAAATCTATGAACTCTTTTACCTCTGTGCATGCCAGATATAAGAGAGGAAATATGTGTTATTGGTATTTTGGATGAACAAACCCTTTAAAGCACGTTCTTGTCTTCCACATTTCAGAGCTGGTGGTGCTTCAGGCCAATTCAACTGAGGCAGAAAACCAAACAGGTAAAAGCAAGTACAGCTACAGCTAAAGCTTTGCCAAAAGTTTTTTTTGCATTCGCTTGGTTTTTACATCTCAGCCCGTCAACCTGTTTTCCGTCTCCAGCCTTGTGTGAAGACGAGGACTGCAAGAAGCACCAGATCTGTGAACACACCAGCTCGGGTATCTACAACTGTACA
Organism: Dascyllus trimaculatus; assembly: GCA_024666655.1. Taxonomy (NCBI): domain Eukaryota; kingdom Metazoa; phylum Chordata; class Actinopteri; family Pomacentridae; genus Dascyllus; species Dascyllus trimaculatus. The sequence goes on from CM045446.1 coordinate 20,189,047, forward strand.
TGTGCTCCAGGCTTCTATGGTGACAAGTGTGAAGGTATTGTACATTTGGCCAGACTGACGCTTACGGCAGGCAGCTGCGCAGGTAGAGAGCAGACTGGGGTATTTGAAGAGGAGCTGTGCTATCCCACAGGAATTTGGAACTCTGCCCTGGAAGAGGCTGCTGTGATGATGGATTATTGTAATTATCAAAACTGACACGGCCTCGCCCAGTTTACTACGGGAACCAGTCGCTTGATCTTGTGAATAATTGTTTTATAGCACATTTTATTAGTTTACCAACAAGAGGAAGTGCTTTGTCTAGACTTAAAAAGGCCTGTTTATGAGTCAAAGCTGGTCTTTGGTATTCAGGTCATTTCTTCAGACAGAGCTGTTGAAATATGCATGCTTCCACACCGCTACTTGCTTCTCTGGAAGTTGGCCAGTGCACCACACTAGTTTCAAACACAGCTGCTGCTTGCATAACCAATTCAAACACAAAATATCCTCACCTCAGGCGTCATACCTTCCTTTATGAATGCATATTAAGTCATTTTGCATTATATTTAATGTCTGTGTTTGTTTTTATTAGTGAAGCTAATTCAGGCTCCCATGAGAGGTTACTGTCATCCACTGATAGCAGTTGCTGCAAGGTTTTTTTTTTCCCTGACTAAAAGCACTTTAATAGTATTTGAGCTATTGCAAATGCATGCTACTTCTCACCCGTGAGCTGAAATAACTATCAGTGCTTATATAGGCTCTCTTAAATCTCCCAAATACTTTCCTGCCTGGCTCACTTGGAAGGCACAGCGGAAAAAGGAGCACGATCCTCCAAGGAAGAGAAAGTAGCGGGACTCAGAAGTGCCTAATCAGGCTCCCAGATCAAAGGGCCCGGGCCGCACAGGTGGCCAATGAAAGTGGCTCTTGCAAATTAACAATCCATTAATTGCCCTCGGGGCCATGCGTTTTGGCCACAAAATATGCTCCATATCATCAGAAAAATAATACCCTCCACCGAGCTCCCAGGACTTCAAAGCGGAGCCATTTAGCTGTGATACGGCCGTGTCCTTTGATCCACTGCTGCAATTAGGAAGCAGAGGAAAATAAAAACATTCTTACAATTTGTACAGAGCGGATGTTCGGCGTGCTGACTGGTAATCTTCTGGTCCTGTGAACTTTGTTGGAAAAGATTAGGAAAAGAGAAATGACAGCGAATCAATACAGAGTTTACAGTATTGCAGATGAAAGCAGCTCAGCATATGGTGCAGATGTTGACCGTTTATACCTTCTGTCTTTGTTTACACGTAGGCCAACGCTGAAAACTTTACCTAATTCAAGCACTCGCTTTCAAGTAGCTCGCAAACTTTCCAGTTGTATTCTCACACACGCTCTCTCTCACTGTGTCTGCAGAGGAATGTCTTTGCCAGAATGGGGGAGTCTGTGTGGACATCAATGGAACCTGTGAATGCCCTTCAGGCTACACAGGAATCTACTGTCAGTTTGGTGGGTATGATATGTTTGATCCTATCGGGTGTCTCATTAAAGCTTTGATCGCTGGGTCACTGTAAGATCACAGACGTCTCAGACCAGAGGACACTTTCCCAAAACTTGTGTACCTGTCCTTCACACTCAGAAGTAACTCAGACGCCATGCAGTCACAGCAGACCTTGTCCTGATGGAGGTCCTTGTTTGGAGTACGGAGGAACTTACCTTTGTACGTGTCAGACTGGAGCAGAGCTGGATCATAAGGACTTTTATCCCTATGGTAAGAGCCACGGACGTAGATTTTATTGTGGAGAGAAGGGTGTTTGAGTGTCAAACCCTTAATGTCTTGCATTGTGGTGAATATTTTTACACCAGTTTTTGCATTTTTTTGCATCAATTTATGGTAAAAAATATACTTTCATCTGAAGGAAAACAAAATTCAAACACCACATGAGAATGCAAATATATATTTTCCTGTAGATCAGATTTTCTCATTAAATATTCTCCCTGTTGAGTCAACACTCATACACTCATGATTTGCTCCTTTGTCCTCTTCTGCGTCTTTTGTTTTGGGGGAAATAACCTCTTTAAATCTACCTCTTCACATAATTTTCAACTGATTTGTAAACTTTCTTGAGATTTCTGCTAGTGTTCAAAACTCATCCATAATATATCACATATATTTGTGTTTGATACGCTAAATAAAAAAAAAGCATCCTTTCAGAGGCATTGTTGAATCTATGAGTAAAAATCATAGAGGTTTTTCAAAATAAAAGTCCATTGCTTCTTTATGTTTTTCCATTACTTTGTTGTTTTTATCTAAATACTGAGGGGGATGTACTCCTTCCATCCTTCCTGAAATCTACGCCTATGGTAAGAGCACCAGTCTAACAATAGGCCACTTTTTTGTGTCACTGAAAAAGCAGCTGGTTGCTCTATAGTATCAAGCACATTTCTAAACACAACAAGTGTCATTTTCTATTTAAGAACGAATGGTCACATTTGCAGTGTGGGTGGGAAAATTTCACAAACGACTGATGTTGTCAATAAAGGCATTTGGACATTTTGTAATTGATCCAATAACAAAATGCTAAATAATCTGTTTTGCCATTTCCCAGTGTAATGGAACACAGTCAAGTCTCGGTGTGTGTTTTTCAGTACAGCCCCGATCGGTCTGCGACTCCTCTCCCTGTCTGAATGGGGGCTACTGCTACGAGCGGGATGGAGGCTACACCTGCGAATGCAAATACGGATACTGGGGGAAGCACTGTGAAAAAGGTAGCATAATTGATAAAGCTACAGAGGAATGCCTGCATATGAATTCATGAAGCACCAGTATCAAAGCATCCTTCAGATTCATGCCTTATTACCCAGGCTCAAACCCAGCTCCAGCTTTAATGCACCAGGAAACATGCCATTACTCGTAATGCTGCTTGAAATATGGCATTGCTGAAAGGCTTAGGATAATTTTTACTTATGACTGATTTATGGGCTCTTTTCCTGAATTATGACTCGAGTTGCAATGTACCGGAACAGATTTATTTTGTGTGATTAAAAGCTTGAGTGCTCTCTGCCTCAAGGATTCCCTTTTCCCTGTCTCTTTCCAGTTAGACTCAATACCTGTGCTTCTGGTCCCTGCCGCAATGGAGGCTCCTGTAAGGAAGAAGCAGGGAGCTACAGATGTGTGTGTCCTTACAGATTCACTGGAAAACACTGTGAAGTGGGTGAGTGCCACCTTGATGAACATATTGTGTATGCAGTGCCTGAAGGTTTACTTGCAAATTTGCATTGAAGTATTAAAGTACGTGATAACAAATCTAATCACCAGATCACCTGAGTTAATCCCATAGATTAGTGTATAGAGGTGTGCCTTTTTGTACACTGTTGCACTCAGTTATATTTAACTTCATGGTATCCTGCTGTTCTGTTTTTTTTGGGGTTTTTTTGCAAAAAATCCAAAATATTTAAATTTGATGCACAGAGAAAGACTTTAATTAGTAACAATATCTTGTATTTAATAAACTGTTTTATGTATCGTATGTAAAGCTGAAATAACTAACTGTTAAATAAATGTATGGAATAAAAAGTACAATATTTCCCTCTGAAATGTAGTGGACTTGAAGTATAAACTAGCACAAACTGGATATACTCAAGTAAAGTACTTCAAAAATGTATTTAAGTGCGGTACTTAGGTTAAAGACAATTTTTAAATAATTTTACATAATTTTGTTCACTTAACAAAGCACCTTGAGCAACTGCCTTTGACCACCTTTAATGTATAGAATGTAGTCATCTCAAATAATTTCTAATATTTAAATTATTCAGGTAAATTTGCTACGTTGAACTGAATTCTCTATAGAAAGCACTTTTACATGTTTTGTTGTTTTAAGTTTGCTATTTAAATTACAGTGATCTGACTTGACTTAATTTTATGTTCCAACCAGAACCGTTACTCTTATATTGATTTTCCTCTTTTGAAAAGTAGCTTTAAGTTATTGTGACCCTGAACTGTAGAATACCCTCTCCTTGGATGTTGCACCAGCAGACTCTCTTGGTAGTTCAAAAAAACCTTCAAAACCTAACTATGATATTGCATATCAATATCTTAATGTTTTCTCCAGGGAAGCCCGACCCCTGCGCCTCCAGCCCCTGTCTGAATGGTGGGACATGTTTTCACTACATCGGAAAGTATAAATGCGAATGTACAGATGTGTTCAGCGGCAGGCACTGTGAAATAAGCAGGAGCTCAGTACATACCTCTGCAGGTAAGCAGACCGAGCATCACCACACAACAGCTTCTTAATCTCACTCTGACGTTGATGTTTGTACAATGATTGGCACAAGCAGGGGATATCCTGAGCTGCTGTGTGTCGATACTGACCCCCCATCTGAAGATAATCTTAGCAGTGTTGCTGCACTGGAGGCCCCTCATTTACAGATATAGAGCGGCTGCATAAGCTATATAAAGTAGTGCCTGATTGGACCTGATGATTCATGTCTCTACACTCTAATAGTGTGCTGGAGGTAACTTTAGGAGGACAGAAACAGACAGCCTGGATGGAAAACACCTCTGCTGGCATCAGTATGCTCTTTATGAGCTCCTTTAAGCCTCAGTGTATGTGAGCTTGTGTTTCTATGCAGCCATGCTGACATCAACTTGCTCCTATTCATTTCAGATCTGGGCTGTGGGCCGCCTCCACAAGTCAAGCATGCTGAGGTCCAGTTCTCCTCGACAACACCGGGCTCCATGGCTGTGTATATTTGCCACCCAGGCTTCACGTCGGTGCCCAGAGCCACCCAGAGCATCTGTGGTATTCAGGGAGACTGGAGCCAGCCACCAGTTTGTGAGGGTCTGTAACACACATCAACACATATAAAAAAAGAACCCAGTTACTACAGTGCGGAAAGTCGTGGAAAGTCTTTAGAAAAATCAAGGTCCAGAAGTCATGCTTGGTATTGAATAGTGCAAAAAACTTTGTCTTCAAAGTTTTGAGCCCCTTTTCAGCAAAGTTATAAAAGTCTCACATGTCCTCAGAATGCATCTTTCAAATATTCAGCTCAAAATACTGCAAATATGGTTCATTTTTACATGACTGTATGAATGTTGGTTTGACGTTTGTTCTAAAAAGTATTTGTACCTTTTAAATGCAGTAGAGCTGCTGCTGTCCACACAGAGTTCAGGAAGAAGACTCTCTGTGTCTGTGAAGCAAAACAATTGTTTGCAAAGGAACCAACATATTTGAATGACTGTGTGGGACCAGGGCTTCATGTTGCTTCTAACTTTCTCTCTGAGTTTTACATGAAATCACTTGGAAGTCAGTGTTTTCACATCACATCACTGCCTGATAGCATGTAGTCTTAATGGGCTGCGTTTTAGTATCTATTTTATATTTGTTTCATTGTCTGACAACAGAAGCAGAAAAATGTGTAAGCTGTATTGGGAATTCGGCTACATTAAAGTGCAGCATTAGTGAGCACAGAGAGCAGGAGGATGAGTTTAGGTTTCACTGAAGCACAACCTCATCATACGTCTGACAAAAAACAATCAGTTAGAGTACCTTGGTTTTTCCCCATGTTTACCATTCTGTACGCCTCGCGATTTCTGGGTGTTTTTTGTTCCTGTCACATTTTTATTCACTGTTGGCTTGTTTTTCACAAACATGTTGCTATATAAAGTCCTGCACCTCTATGGAAGAGAAGTATAACCATTACCAGAAGTAGAGGGAACTCGAAAATGTCTTCTGTTCACTGTGACACAATTACAATGCTATAAATCATAAAAAGGAGACAAAAAGTTTGGATTTTATTATTTTACACAAAAAATACATCGTATGTACATTTTCTAAGTGCCCACAGGTGTTACCAGTGCTGGACTAAAATGTGGCCTTCACATGCTATAGACACTTTACTGTTTACATTTTTTAGACCTCCACTAACTTGCCATTTTTCACACTACTCTGCCGATCAAGATATTTCACCATGCTAAATGTATCCTTCAGCAGCTTGCTAACAACTTTTGCTCCTCCATGCTGCATATATTTTATTAATCAAGTCTGTTTTATTTTCCTCTCAGAAATTTTTTGTATTTTACACCATCTGGTCCAAATGGTTTATTTTTGCAGCAACAGTTTCCAGCTCTGATAAATTGTGCAATCTTGGCCTTGAGATAGCAGCGCGTCCTTTTTCCTTTGTAAGCTAAAACCTTTTAGGTTGGTATTTATTTGTACTAATTTCTTAATTTCCCATTTTTACAGAGATCAATGAGTGTTTATCACAGCCCTGTTTTAATGGCGGTACATGTCGAAACAAGATCGGATCCTACCAGTGTGTGTGCAGTGAGGGTTTCAGTGGAAACCGCTGTCAGACAGGTAAGGCTTGATCAAACTGATATTAAATACAAAAATATAATTCGCCTGCGGACACATCAATACCAGCATATGTGTGTTTCATCCCATAAGACATAAACGAATGCCTGGCGGAGCCCTGCAAGAACAGGGGGACATGTGAGGACCAGCTGGGCTCCTACTTGTGTCACTGTCCTCCAGGCTTCAAAGGCCAGAATTGTGAAATAGGTACCGTGCTATTTCACCCTCTCTTATTACTAATTTTCCACATTCTAACATACAGATTATGCAGAACAACAAATTCTATTAAACTGTAATTATCTGTGTGCAGAGCAGGACGGCTGTGAGTCCAACCCCTGTCTTAACGGAGGTGTGTGTCGAGGTTACAGGAGGAATTATCTGTGTCTGTGTAAAGACGGTTTCTTTGGGGACCAGTGCCAGATGTGTAAGTGGCTTTGCACTGCTTCACAAGTTTGTTTAATTGAAGCTGATTCACACGTTTTTAATAAATCTCCTTACTGAATTTCTCCAAGTTTTATTTATTAGAGAACATATTATGCAGACTGGTGATACATTAAAAGGAAAACTTGAACCCTGGACTCCTACCATGAGCAGTTCCAGTGGCTCAGTTACGCTTTGGGGGGCATTTTGATGGCACGATTTGGCTCCATTCGTCCCCTTAGAGGGAAGGGTCACTGCAAATCAACACAATAACTTCTAAGTAGTCACCTTTATTCTATGATGAAACATTTCTACCCTAAGGAGAGTGGTACCTTCTAGGATGACAATGCTCCCATCTATAGGGCATTAGGGGCCACTGAATGCTTTGAAAATCAAAATTACATGAAACATATGCTGTGGCCTTCACGGACACCACATTTCAACCCAGTTAAACACCTTTTTGGACTGGCATGCAAGACAGTGTTCTCCACCACCATCACAAGAACACCAAATGAGGGAATAACGTCTGGAAGAACGGTGTTTATCCCTCCAGTAGAAATCCAGAGATTTGAGGCATCAATGCCAAGGAGCACTGAAGCTGTTCTGGCAGCACATAGTGGCCCAACACCTTACTGAGGCACTTTATTTTGGTTTTCCTTTAATTTGTCACCCGTCTTCATGAAATCCTAGCATTACTAGTCTAGGAGGAGATGTAAAAATGCCTTAAAGCATATGTTTTTTATAGAAACAGCATTTTTCATAAAAATACAAGAAACTTATTGAAACTTTGCACATATAGATATATGAACAGTGTATATAGCGTAGATGGTTGCTGAGTTACCAGTGAGCATAATAGGCACTAAAGAATAATATTGAGAGGTATGTAAGACATTTGTCACTCATTGATATAGGCAAAAAAAAACTTACCCACAAGCTCAACTCTCTTTTCCCAGCAGATTACAGCAATAAAACAAATGTGTAAAATAACCGAATACCCAAAATAAAAAAGAAATTGCATATGCATACACATAGATGCTATTTATCAGTACATTTTTAAACCCAAGTGACCACAGAGAAACACAATATAAATGTGCATACGTTTTCCCAATACCATCAGATTTTGCCCTTAAATATTTAAAATATTTGATTTCCTTTAGTTTTAAAACAAGTATTTTTTAATTTAAACAGCCTGTATTATGTTTTTTGGGTTTTTCCCCTTATTTTGGTATGTTGGTGTGAGCTTTTTTTGTTCATGTAAAAGCCCAAAGTCCACAGTAAAGGAAGGTATTCATCTCACAGAAAACACCACTCTTTACCTCTATAAAAACACCTTGTTTGAAGTACAGGCTTTTGTTCCGCTACTTATTTACATCACCATGTTACACATTTGCATAACGACTATCTAGCAGCTAGTTTGACACCTTAAAAAGGGGCCTTAAAAAGACAGGAGCTGAAACAGACAGAGGGTGGGAGGAGGTGCTGCAGCAATGCACAGTATGAGACAACATATAATAAGTACTTTTACATGACAGCATTTAAACATATTTTCGTCAACCCCAGAAATAGAATTCCAACGTGTACATGTGCTTGATATGGCCTCATTAATATGGACGTAGACTGAGAGTAAATTCCAAGTTTCTGTATTTAATCATAGAAATGTTTAAAAAGGATTGTTTTGAAGCCCACACAAATTGCTGACTGTGCTTTTATGAACCACACTGTAGCAGCTGTTTGTGTTTGTCACCCCAAAGTGGAAGACCCATGTGTACTGAAACCTTGTGGGAACCGAGGCCGCTGCTGGAGCGACAGGAGAGGAAACTACAACTGTGTCTGCAAAATAGGACTCACCGGCAAAGACTGTGAGAAAGGTCAGTTACCACCCACACCACGCTGCTCTCTACATGCTCACCCTGTGGATTGCAAAGGCAACCCTGTAACCGTTTAATGTATGGATCAGACATGTAAGGTTGCCACTGTTCCCAGACCTGCTGCCTCCGCCTGGCCTCCACGTGCTGCGTGTGGAAGAGAGCGAGGTGGAGCTTCGCTGGGACGAACCGGAGCCTTCACACAGCCTGATCAGCATGTTCGCCGTCACATACGCTCCCCTGGGCCATAGCAATCCCAAAACAGACTACCTGGACAGGCAGCAGTCCACCCACGTGATGCGAGGCCTGGTGCCCGGCCTGCTGTACAACATCTCCACCACGTCCATCAAACTCAAAACCAACAGCAACGACACAAGCCAGCCTGCCACTGCACTGATACGCACCAGTGAGCACACTCTTTAATGCAACACAGAATTAAACTAGGGCTACAACTAACCATTACTCACATTGTGTCTTAATCTGTTGATTGTTTTCTCAGATTTCCAGATTTTTATCAACTGAGGATGTATAAAAAAAGCTTACTATGCTATATATGAGGTCTCATGTACTTCTATATGGCAGTCTTGCCAACAAAAGCAAATAATAACAGTGAGTGACTAAAAATATGATTATTTGGCCTACAGTGATTTGCTAAAAAAAAAAATGACAAGAAATTGTTTAGCGAATGAGGGACTGTTCCTGTAAACATTCGCACCAAGTCAAGTTCCTGAAGGGAAGAGCTGCCTAATGCCTCTCTGGATGTAAATAAAGGTGGTCCGTTAAAGTAAATAGACTCTCTGGACAAAATCATTATATCTGACTGAGTTGTTTATTTACTTTATTCAGCAGCCTTTGATAAAACACGACAACGAGGGAATGATAACCTTCAGCGTGCAAACTCTTATTAATATATTTAGACTTTTCTACATACGATATTCCAGTGCTGAGGTTTCTAAGCTCTTAGACAGTTAATCAATTACTTGTTTGGCCTATAAAATGCAACATGTTGATCGATGCTTCCCAAAGCCCCAGATGACTTCCTCAAATGTCTTGTTTTGTCTGCAACCAAGATTGTCATAGAGAAGTAAAGAAGCCAGAAAATATTCTCATATAAGAAGCTGGATTCAGAGAAAGATTAGACTCCTGGAAAGTCTCTGTGTGTACTGACATGAGTTTGAATGCTTGCTTGAATTTCCATGAGTAAGTGTGTGTTTCCGTTCTAGGACCTCGGCGGGTGGAGCAGCTGCAGGTGGTGAACGTCTCCTCCTCTCAGGTTTGGCTGAGCTGGTTGGTTCAGGCTGCTCGTCACGCAGCGGTCAGCAGGGTTCACGTGTCTTTACTGCCTTCAGACGGCACCGAGGCTCAGACTGCTGTCCTCAACACGAGCACCACCGAGTACAGCTTCAGGTCAGAGTCTACGCTTTAACACCGATAACCCAGAATTTCCATTCACACCCCTGTTGCATCCTTTTTGTCCACTGAACGGCGCTGTTGTGTTTCAAATGGGTTTGGGTAATATATCTTTCAACCAGCAGAGGGCAGTATCTCATCACACTTGAGGTTTGGCTAAAATGCACTCTTTGTGTGCCTCCTTCTGTTTCCCAGTTCATTGCTGCCTGGTCAGATGTACACAGTGGATGTGTTGACTCAAAGTGGAATCAGAGCAGATGAGTTTCCTTCTACGAGCCACTCAGCTGGACCACTGCAGTTCTGGACAAGTAGGTTACATCAGTCAGCAGTCAGTGCAACCTAACGTACAACATACTAACACCAACTTTAAAGCAACACCAAGCAAACAACATATTATATGATATTAAGGACAGTAACCATCCTCAGGTTTGGAGAGTAAAATCAAGTATTTTCAAGTGAAATTTTGAGTTACTTTACTTGTGTATTTCCATTTTAACTACTTTATTCCCCCTTTTGAAATGTAGAAAAATGGAAGTATAGTCTACTGTATGCTCCACTATGTTTATCTGACAGCTTTAGTTACTTTTAGGATGAAGATTTTAATATAACGGTTTAAAATACAACATATTGTTAAAGACTAAACTGGTGATTTCCAACTCTATTGGCTTTGCAGTGTGTAGTCAGGCTCACATTCAGATGTCTATGAATTTTTAACAGCTCCACCAAATATAGATTTATCTCTCTGATCTTCTTGTGTGATTTAATTTTAATAAAATGATTCAATATCTCACCAAAAATCATGGATTAGAGGAAAAAGTACTTTGTTTTTTAGGGTTAACCCTTCTTTCCTCCTACATAAATCATGTGACGATCCCTCAGATTTATCTGCCGCACCTGTATATAAAACTGGATATGAATTAGTTTGTGCTGCTGGCGCACTGGTTCTTCGCTGTTACTAATCTAATGATTTCATATACAATAATAAATCAAAGGGGTCAAACCAGGACTTTTATTTTAATACTTTAACAACATTTTGGTGCTAATACTTACACTATGTAGTTTTGTTTAAGTAGGGTTTTTCATGGAGGACTTTCCCTTGTAATGATTTTTAAAGTACTGTATTGGTACTTTTCCTTTTAAAAAAGGATCTGAATATTTCCTCCACAACTGACAATCCTGAACAAAAACATACAGAAGACATAGTTTGTCCACAGTTACAACATAACAAACTGAACGCTTTCATTTGGTCTCAGCAGATGGGCAGGAAGTGTCAGCTGTGTGATCGGAGTAAAGTTAAAGTTTAAGTGTATTTTATTCAAGTTAAGCATTCCTTCCTTCCTGGACATCCTGACCTGTTTGACATGAGAGACGAATAAAAATTACTGTAACTGTTTAAAGAAATAATTGCTCGTTGATTTTAAGGCAACTAAACAAGGTAACATTTTTCTGACCATCTCCATGTGTTACCCTCAGGGCCTCTCCCCCCACAGAACCTCTCCCTGTCACATGTGACCCCGAACTCAGCACAGATCACCTGGACTCGCCACCCGAGAAACATTCCAGATGGCTTTGTGGTCAACGTGACCCGCGGGCTGAACACCAGGAGTCGCTTCCTGCCCAATGGGAAGTTAGGATCATACATGCTCCGTGAGCTGACGCCAGGACAGCACTACTATGTGGCTCTAACATCAGTCAGGAACACGGGGCAGGAACAGATCCACAGCATACCACAGCACCTAGCCTTCACTACCTGTGAGTGTCTGGGGGAGTTTTTTATATAAAAACATGCTATTACGTGGGATTTGTGCTCTTTAATAGTTCTCTGATAAGTTTCTTTCTAAGCATTCTTGTTTTGTGCTAATTTTCTCTGATGCAGTGCCGATGCAGGTAAGACCAGGGAGGAGAGAGAGGCCCACAGCGACAGGACAAGGAGGAGGACGTACACTAACTCCAGCTCAGCCTCAAGACCTGGGAGGAGCCACAGAAACAGAGAACTCAGAGGAACTGCCCAGGTACGACTTTCATGATTATTAAAACTGCTACAGCAAAATCAGTAATATGGTAATTCAGTTGAGCAGTCAGCATTTCTTTTATCTGTGTTGCAGGTACACAGAACTTGTCGACAGAAGGGGAAAGATAACAGCGAAGTTCGCTCACTTGCCTCGAAAAGCCATTCGACATCGTACTAGTAAGTAAAGCAAACATGTGATAAACATTTAGGAGAGTCAACATAGCAAAGTTTAACAAAAACTTACTGATACATTTAATTTATATGTAGGTGAAATGAATTCAGGAGGACACTGTTATATTTCTCTGACATCTATTTCACCAACAGGCCACATGACATTTTAAACTGCATGCATAAATAATAAAAGAAATAAAAAAATAATAAAAGAGTTATTGAGTTCTTGTGATGGTGCAGATGGAATAAATAGGAAGCTTTTTAAGCATCAGTTGATTAAAAATCTGGAATAATTGGTATAGTTATGCTTTTTTAGTTACTGATAAAGGTCATAAGACAATTATTGTTTGCATTATGTAAGATACAGTAAACGTAAGACTCTAAATGTCAAAACTGTCAATGTTGCACTGTTTAGCAGTTTGTTTCCAGAACTCTTCAAAGTAGGTTTCATCCCTTCAGTCTTTGATGGTCTGTACAAGATCTTCTGCAAAATCCACAGCTAAACCTAATTCACAGACACCTTAACTAATAAAAACATGCACCTTCATGTAAATGTACCTTCTTTATTTACATATAAAAAGCAGATGTACTTTTGTTTGTCTGTAAACTTTTAAAAGACAATAACACAAACTCTGTGAATTGCTACAAAATCTGTGTAAAAATTTTCTTATTGGTCAGAACTACTTGGCTGGGTGGATGCACTTTTAAAATGCATCTGTATGGGAACAACGACGTTAGAGAAATGGTTAATTCTGTAAGTACATGTGTAGCTTCCTAACACCTTTCACTATTGGTTGTGTGGCTCCGTCCCTGGCTGCCCAAAAACAAAACTTCTAACAGTGAAAAATCACCTGATATGTCATTATAGGACCATGGCTATGAAGTCTCATGTACTTCTATATGGCAATCTTGTCTACATAAGCAAATAATAACAGTGAGTGACTAAAAATGTGATTATTTGGCCTACAGCTGGGAAAAACTAATTACAAATCATTGTTTAGCCATTTAGGGGGCTGTTCCTGTAAACAGTAATGTCAAATCACGCTTTCTCCAAGTTCCTGCAGGGGAAAGCTCTCCTCTAAATAGACTCTTTTAACAAAATCATTTCATCTGACTAAGTTGTTTATTTACTTTATTTAGCAGATTTTGATAAAGCAAGACAACCAGAGAACAATTATTTTCAGCAAATAACTTGTATATGATATATTTAGACTTTTCTACTTACTATATTCCAGCACTGAGGCTTGCACTCTATGACCCAAACAGAAAAACTGTTCCACAGATGTTATCTTGTGCTCTTGAGGATACGTTTCTTCTCTAAGATTGTTCCGCCCCTTTTAATGATGATTAATGATGCTTGTTAAATAAGAGTTTCATTGTTTCAGACTGATGTACTGAACCTACAGAAAGCCTCAATGAATGCAGCATGTAAATTTAACCAGAGTTTGTCTTTTCACGCTGATTTATGACAGGAAATGCTTTGCCTTGCAGAACCCGACCCACCAATTAGATTAGAAAAGATGGAGGAAACAACAAACAAAATCAGCCTTGCACTGGAGATTCAAGAGGAAGGTTTAAAAACAAAGCCTGGTAGGTGTTCTGCTGTTCTCTTCCAAAAGATGGCACATCTGCCCAAGTAGCTGATCCCAGCTGATGTGCCACTTCCACTTACAAGAGATTCATGTTCTGTTGTTGGGGGTAGAGCCAAAGGCTATCAACACATGCTATCAGCTGTGGATTATGTGCGATAGTGAGCCTGAAACCTGAGAGCCAGACTCACTGTGAACCAAGGATGTTAATGGCAGCTGTTGTCTTTCAGAGCTGCCTCAGGACTGCCGCAGTCTTCCCTGCCAGAACGGAGGTACATGCGTGAACGGAGGCGACTCCTTCCTCTGCGACTGTGCAGCAGGTTTCAAGGGCAGGCAGTGTGAGCTGTGTAAGTTCATGTGCTCATTCTACACACACAGGTTGAGTTAAGTCAGAGTTGACTGCTTCATGCAAACGTACTGGAGAGTCGCTTCTGTCCTGTAGATGTTTTAGTACACTGGATAAGAACTCTAATTTCTTTAGGTAGACTGATTATTGTCTACAGTCTACTGATCAGTGAAGCCAGAACCATCCGTGTAAATTACATAGATGTTTTTTTCAACAATAAACCGTTGAATGTCTTACACCCATGCTATCAGCCCAAAATGGTTTCATTTAGCCACAGAAGTGATTTGAAGTAGGGCTGTGATGATATCAGATTCAAACTGCAAGATTATTGAGGCCAAAAGAACTAATGATAATGCTATTTTGCAATATCTGTAGAAATTTTTTTTTAAAAAACAACAAATATAGTTGAATTAATCATTAACTTTGTTTATTGTATGTTTTGTCTCTTTTTTGGCAAATAGATTAAACTGGGAATACAAGTGTAGGGAGGTAAAGAGAGCCTCTAACCATTGTGTTGTTCACATATTGGAGTGATCGTTACTTACACTGCATTATTTACAATATTATCCTACTACGTATTATTAACGTTATATCAATGTTTCATTTTTAAATGACTTTATGGTCTTAGTCAATTGTTTCGTCTCTCTTTAAATACAGCTTAATGTTCGTTTTGTAACTTAGAGTGACATTTAGGGTGAAACGAGTGATAAAGTGGAAAATTTATTAGGATCGGGGTGCCTTGTGACTAACAGATTACTCCTGCTATGTATAGTGTCCTTGACCTCTTAGTCAGATCCACTGCGAGCTTATTACATCTGGATTCAAACGGCCATGATGGTGACAGACAAATTCCAAACTCAAGGCTTCGGAAGAAATGTTAAAGGATCAGTACAGGATACATGTTCTGGGGACTAGATAGATAGATAGATAGATAGATAGATAGATAGATAGATAGATAGATAGATAGATAGATAGATAGATAGATAGATAGATAGATAGATAGACAGAGAGATAGATAGATAGATAGATAGATAGATAGATAGATAGATAGATAGATAGATAGATAGATAGATAGATAGATAGATAGATAGATAGATAAATGGATGGATGATGGATGGATGGATGGAGAGAGAGAGAGAGAGAGAGAGAGAGAGAATTTTATGGCATCAAGTGGCTGAAAAGATGCCAAAGTGGTTGTGCCAAAACAAAAACTAAAGTTCCTCAAATAACCACTGGATGTTGACTCCAAAAGCAAGTCATTCTCCACAGGCCTCAGTGTTAAAACGCCAAACTTTACAGCAGAAATATTCATGTTTACAGCCTGGTGCAAAAAACAGTTCTGGTCTCTATAGCTAATTTCCCTGTTCATAACAACTGAACAGGAGGTGAATTTTTATATTGCTTGTCTGGGTAAATTATATTAAGACTTAAATTATGTATAATTAAGGAGTTTGACCACTTTGAGTCACAGGTGGATGCTGTCAGTCCACAGTCAGAGACGTTTGCATGACCTGCCTCAGCTCCACTCATGCCCCATGTCTTTTTCAATCAGAGAAGATTCTAACTTCCTTATATACAGTCAGTGGTTGTGATGCATCCAAGAGATGTTTCATGATGATATTTGAGTGAATGTGTGAAAAAATTTAAACCTGCTGATGGAGAGGAAAACTCTGAGATTCATGAGGGTTCATCCCCTGGTGAACATGAATGAGCTTTTCCTCCCACTGCTCAAAGAAATACCAGAAAGCTGAAATGTAAACTTCATGTAAAAGCATACAGGGATATGTGTAAATCCTCCGTCACCCGGAGCAGGATAAATCCTCCAGAAGAACACATGGATTATTTAATTTAGTTTCAGCTGTCATGGGTGTCAGTGCAGAATTCATAGTGTGTATTTCTTCTTTCTGTCAGTTTAACTACAGGTGTGAACTTACAGTATTAGATATGTTTGCATGCCATCACGTTAACCGTCACAGTGAGAGGACCTCACTATGTATAGACTACTGAAGCAGGAAACACGCTCCACTGACAGTTGACCCTTCTGACATTTATGAATGTCTTGGTTAACTCAAGGGCTCAAGGGCATAATTGCACAACATGAATACGCTGTCACTGAGTTCACAAAGGACCGTATTATTTACGCTGCACCACTTTCCTCCCATATTTCTGCGAGTTAGTGTTACATTTATAACCCAGTGTTTCTTCAGAGTGTGCTGTGGGGAGGATTGTGTGTGAGACAGCAGTATATTATCCACACACAAGACGCTTCTTTGTTTTCATTTCTATCTTTCCAATGTCACATAGGAAACTTGTCAGCCCAGTTGTTGAAAGACTTGTTTAATTTTGGGTAGCATTAAGGTTTCCACTTAAAAACACAAAAAGGAGCAAAGTCAGATTTTGTGCCTAATAAAGTTCACAACCAATTTAAATATTTCTCATAAAAACAGTGTAATTCTGTTTGGAGAGAGAAATATTTTCTTAGCAACATCAAATACCTTAACAGTGCAAATTCCAAAATATGTGAATCACTGGTTGTTTAATTATTTATTTATATGACATTCTGTACCGTTGCAGCTCAGACCACCAGTTTGTAAGGGTATCCATGACAGGATGTAAGTGTGAGCGTGCCAGCTGCCTGGAGGAAAAGTCTCATGGCCATTAATACTGAATTAATGAGCCAGTAGGAATGTTTTACCTGCACTGTCCACAGCCTTATTGAAGTTAATGGACATGAAAACACATGGCTGTATATAAGATCCTATGCTATCTTACACAGCTGAACTTGTAATTTCAATTCAATTTAATAGAATTTTATTTATATAGCGCGTATTTACACCATAAGTCGTCACATAGCGCTAAACATTGTAAGAAAGAACAGGAAACAGAAAAACAGGAAACAGAAAACCCAACAGTCCAAAGTTGCTTTTGGATTCCCTATGAGCAAGCAGTCAGCGACGGTGGGAAGGAACCAAAAACACAAAAACCTCCGACAGAACCAGGCTCAGGGAGGGCGGCCATCTGCCTCGACTGGTTGGGTTGGGAGTGGGGAAGAGGAGGGAGGGAGGGATAGCAAAAAAAATAATTTCCTGCTATCCTCTTTAAAAAGCATTAAGCCTCTTGTGTGACTTTTTCTCAATTCAAAAGTCAACTAGGTATCCTGTAAACAAACAACCTGACCAACAGTTTTTAACATAAGTCTCACTGTAGACCTGGTAGTGATGTGTCTGTTGCAACAAGGCTTTTCATCCAGAAGGTGTCCAGATGTTTTAAAACACTAACAATGCAGTCATACGATGAAAAATAATAGGTCCAAAGAAAATAATCAGAGCGATCAGAGAAGCTGTACTGTGTGCTTTGAACCTGATTAGTTTTTGTGCATCATCATAATAAACTGACAGTTGATCGCTCTTTTTTGACATTGTACAGTGAGGCTGTGATCTAAGTAGGTGGAATTTCAGGGACTATATTGTTTTACAACTATGACTCTCAGTATAACAGTTACGAATAAGAGTCGTCACAACACCTGTCTGGAAAGAATTTAACAGAGACTGCTGACAAATTAGAGGTCTGGTGTCTCTGTTTTACTGTGGGAGTATTTTACTGTACTATTTGGTTCCACTTGTCCCTTTAAAAGAAAAGGTCACTACAAATCAATACAAAGTTGTTCTGAGCGATCACCTTAATGCTATAGAAAGACTTTCATCCTCATGGGATTGATCTCTTCCAAGATGACTGTGCTTCCATTGGGCACGATGGGTCCCTGAATAGTTTCATGAGTATGAAAATGATCTGAATCACATGTTATGGCCTTCACCATCACCAGATCGCAACCCAGTCTATTAGAGATTTGATGTTATACAATATTCTCTACCTCCATTATCAAAACACCAGCACAGTTCAGACACTTGAAAAATGAATGCCAATTATCAGTGAAGCTAATCTGGCACCTTAATGAGACACTTTATGTTGGTTTTCCTTTTAATTTGTATGAAATCTGGTCATTTAAAACTATAGAAAGAGATGTAAAAGTACCTTTAAAAAACATATCTTTTCAAAAACAGCTCCATAAAAATTTGATAATTTCAAAATTATTAATTTTTTTAATGAAATATGAGAAACTGCACAGGATTCTGCACATATCAATATTAACAGGATATATACCTTACATTGTTTTGGAGTTACCAATGAGAAAATAGGCACTGAAGAAGTGCATAAGACAACAAGTGTTGAGGTTTAAAAAAGTAATGTATTAGATATTACTCATTGCTTTTTTATATAAAATAATATATTTATATTATATTTATACTTATACTCCCTATAGAAAATAATTTGTTATGCTAATCATGACATTATTTTTATGTGACTCTACAGCATTGCCTGAGATGCATTGTCACACTGTTGCCAGGTAGCAGTACAACATTAAACCTAACATATGTTCACATATCAGCACAAATCCCTTCCTGAATAAGGAGGACATGCGCAAAAGCTTTCTTTTACACAATTTAATAAAGTTTTACCACAAAGACACCAGCAAAGTTGGTTTAAAAAAAAACAGCCCAAAGATCACTTTCCAGAAAAATAAATTGGCAAGAACAAGGCTTGGTTGCACATCTAATGGAATCAGGTTGACACTGGTAGTCGATTACCCTACCTTAAAAATAGATCTAGTAACCGTGACTGATTAGCAACGGTAGTGTTATTACTGAATGAAGGATCAGTAATGTGTTACCCCCAACACTGAAGGCAACACCGCTGCTGAACAGCAATCATTCAAAGTAGGAAAAACATTTTATTACATCCAGCCTGAAGTCAGGTTCCCTCTTCCAAACACAGAGTGGAAATATGAGTTTGCCTTCACCTTTAAGTGCATGTTGATGAAGCTGCGTATGCGGAGACACTCGACGTTCCCTCGCCCCTCTTGAATCTTGTTCTTCACCCAAACATCCAGCGTCAGATTGTTTAAACATTCCTTTCCTAAAACCATCCATCAGCCAGAGAGCAGGCCCCAGCTCCATCCCACATGACTCCTAAACCATCCAGCAGACTTTTCCTTACCAACAGTCCTTAAAACATTCATACCCCATGTTGCCTTTCTGCTGTTTGCAGTGTGCCAGCGAGTGCCGCACCCGTGCACCCGACTCTACTCTGAAACCAAGAGTGTGCCCGTCTGGGAGGGTGGAGTTTGCCACTACCTGTAAGTCAGGCTCACATCTGCAGCTCTGGCCTTGCATGCTTTTACTTATTACAATTAATGTGATATCTACGGTTCTGTGCTACCTCTTGGATCGTTTGAAATAGTGTGTTTTCTTCTTCGCAGGTACAAACGGACATATAAAGTACAGCAGGATGTGTGTTATCGAGAGATTTGTGAGCCGACGGTTTCCAAGAAAAATCAGAGTGAGTTCAACAATTTGTCTGCACAGTAATGATGTTATTTTCAGCAAATAAGCCAATTCAATTCTACTCTCACACTGGTGTCAACTCTCTTAACAGACAGAAGAACAAACAGACAGCAATAAAGGTTTGTCTTATTTAACAGAATTCAAGGTTATTACATTGTTGTGGTGAAATGTTTAATTTAACGCTACACAATTAAGCCCAAATTATTCACACCCACGCCAAAGTTTGATTTATAGTAAATTTCTATTTGGCCAGTAGGTCTCTTCTGGCTGGAAATGACACAAACAAGGGACAAAACACAATAAGACATTATGTTCGAGGTGTCAGTGACGAATTTGACCGATGTCTATGTTGTATTTTTTCAAATTTTTACTAAAAATGCCATGTCCAAGATTGTTCATGCCCTTTGAAACTGTAATCTTTATTTGAGAAAATGTAGTTTGTGTACCATTCTAAATGGTCCTGGTGATTTCTACAGTGTTGTAGAGCAGTGGTTCTCAACTGGTGGGTCGGGACCCAAAAGTGGGTCGCGAAGCCTTTTTTAGAGGGTCGCAGAAGCATGTCCGCCCACCAAAAAATAGTGGTATATAGTCTTTTTTATTTTAAAGTACGTGTTTCTTAGGACACAGTTTGCTTTCAGTAGCAGGATGTTTAGTGGTGGTGACACCAGTAGTTGCCCATGATTAACCTCTAGAGTTGGCTCTGCCATCTTATTGGAGAAAATTATGCTAAAACGTGCCAAAAATAAACCAAAATGTGCTCAGAATCTGTCAAAATGGGCCAAAATATGCCCAAAACTTGGCAAGTGTCCAGATATACCAAAATGAGCAAAAAAAAGCCAAAATTTTCCCAAGTTGCATCAAAATGTGTTGAGACTACATCCAAATAAACCTTAATTTGTTAACAGGAACAGCAAACTTCAAAAAGTTGGGTCATGACCATCATTAATAGAGACATAGCGGGTCCTGAGGCTGGACCAGTTGAGAACCACTGCTGTAGACTATTTTAATAAACTGTAAACGGATACAGTAGTTCTCTTGTAAGTTACTGGTCAATTGCAAGTGATGGCTAAAACCAAAGAGCTTAGTGAGCTTCTTATTGGGATCCATCATTGAGAGAGAGTTAGGTATCGTGGCGACTTCCAAGATGGTAGCAGAGATTATAAAGCCATTTCTAAAGCGTGATCAAGAAGTACATGGAGTTCCACACTGAAGAATCTCAAAGGGCGTGGTAGGAAGTCAAAAGTGACCCTAGCAATGGCAAGAATGGTAGAAGAAGAATCCAAGAATCATCACCAAGACAATCCGGGTGAATTTGAGCAGGTCAGACACCAACAGACACTGAACAAGGATGATTTCCATGGATGCTGACCACAAAATTCATCAAGACTTAGCAAAAGTTCACTTGGGCAAGAAGAAAAGCCATTGGTTATCAGTTCTGTAACCAGATAAGATAAAAGAGGTGACGTTTGGACACTGGAACGTGGCTGTGGTTGTCGAAACCTCAAGAACACCAACCCCACGGTCAAAGATGGTGGTAGGAATGTGGTGCTTTAGGTGTGTTTTCAGCTGGTGGGACAGCAACCTTTTCAAAGTAAACAGCATCATAAGAAAATAGGACAACAGTAAAACCTGGATGAGGATGTCAGCCAGTCTGTAGAAAAACTTGGCCTTGGACAGCATTGGACCTTCCAGCAAGACGGTGGTCAACCTCGAAGACCAGTAGATTGTCACAATAGAGGAGTGGTTCAACATCTCAGTCGAGACACGCTGCTGGTTAGAAATGATAAAAAGAGCAAAGACTGTAGCGCTGGTTACTGGAAAAAAGTATCCATAACTTTGGACATGGCATTTTTTGTAAAAAAGTTCTCATTACCATCCCAAATGCAGTGTCTTACTGTGCTTTGTCACTTCTTTGTGTCATTTCCAGCCAGAATAAAATCTATTCCTCAAATAGAAATTCAAAGAGTATGAATAATTTAGGCATTAACTGTATATGATCTGCAATATACGACGAAAATCTAGACCTTAACTCTCAAAACAAGCTGTTTCTTTTTCTTTCTTCTAGAGCACTTGGGTACAGAAGAAAGGACTGCCATCACTGTCATGTGAAAAACCTCCTAACTTCAATTTTGGTGTTTATAATCTACTTGAAGTAGCTGATTCTGGTCATTGTTTTGTGCCTGTCAGAACCCACTGTAACACTTCATCCATCTAAAAACGAAGCTGCATCCTGAGAACGTCGCAAAAGCACAATCGATCAGATGAAAAGTGGCCCAAAACGTTGTTTTTCATTTTTTAATATTTGCTTCCACACAAACACACCCAGTATGCAAATAAACAATAAGCAGTCGACTGCACTGCGTGACAGACCTTATATACCTCATGTCCACGTCCACGCTGACACGTCAGGAGAGGTCTGCATGTGTGATTCAGCTGCAGGTTTGTCCCTCAGGGAAATAACCGTAGAGTGTCCCGTTCTTTTCCAAACACCAGCCTCACGATCTCCTCACGAAGACGACGGGAAATGTACATTTTCACCACACACCCACAAATCGATCTGACACAGTGTCTTCTGTGTAAAATATCTTTTTCTCTGTGTCTTAGCAGGCGTCGCTGCTCGCTACTCTGTAAATAGTGTTTATAGGCCATTTTGTAGGTGAATATTTTAATAATAAAAATGTTAAAACGTAATGGTTTTCTGGCGTCGTTTCGTTCATGTAACACTTCCTGCTGTCATTTGTCACATTATAATGAATGTCATTCAGTTGTCAGTTGGTCGGAAGGTGGAAAAATCAGACGACTAAAGGTTTCTTAAGAGCATTTTAACAAGAGGTGGCAAGAAATACCTAATTTTCCAAACATATTATTTAGAAATGATCATCCTCCTTGCACGTGTGCTTACTTTACACCTGATTCTGAGGATCACAAAATGCATGCTGTTTGCAAAGAAATCATATTTCTACATTGGATCAAATATAATTTCTCTTAAATGTGTCATCAGACAGTTTGCAGGAACTAAGCTAAGAAGAGCCACCTACTAAAAAAGTATCATTACACCAATAAAACCTGTTAGCTATTTTACTTCTTCTCATAATATGTGAGTAATAAGTTAAAAAAAAAAAGAATACTTTTAAGTCAGTGAATAAGTAGGCCTATGTGGTGTTCATGGTCAAAATATGTGAAATGAAGCATAGTAGGAAACAAGACAAGGAATACAAAAGTATAATAAGGATAAAAATAAAGATATGATAAAGACTTTTTACTAATTAAGATAACACAACTTCTACATGCATAGATACAGCATGATGGATAATATACACAGCTGTTGGACACACACGCACTGTAAATTTATACTTAAATTTTTAAAGAGCATCAGTGCTACTACATTTCCGCTATTATGCTTCAAAAGTTATGTAGCGACAATACCAGCATTGCATTATATTATAGCGCCTAAAGATCGAGGACGCCACATCCACTGGATTTCATCTGAGCCTGGATCACCTTGACAATAAGAATCCAGTTGTACGGTGCCATTTGTTGGATTTAGTTCGGCGTTTGTCACTATAATCCCCCAGTATCTGGTTGACAAACTGGGTCCACTGGGCCTGAGTACTCTGCTGTGCAACTGGAAATTTGATGTCCTCACAGACAGGCCTCAGTTTTTACGAGTAGGAAGTAACACATGAACCACCATTTCACTGAACACTGGTTCTCCACAAGGATGCGTCCTGAGTCCCTTGTTATACACACTGATGACACACAACTGTAGTGCAAAGTTTAATACAAACTGCATCATAGTCTGCAGACGACACCACAGTGGTGGGTCTGTTAAGACGTATAGAGAGGAGGTGACACTTGTTCAGACTGGTGCAGTAATAAAAACCTGATCCTGAATGTTAAAAAAACCAAGGAATGGATGATTGACTTCAGGAGAGATCAGTCCATGCACATCCTGATCTGCATCAACTGCACTGTTGTGGAGATTGTTAACAAACTTCCCAGGGGTTTATGTAGCAGACAACCTAACCTGGTCCTCCTTTTCTCGCCTACATGTCTTGCAGCGGTTGAAGAGGGAACATTTCAGTACGTCAATCCTCACCACTTTTTATAGAGGCACTGTAGAAAGTGTTTTGACCAGCAGCGTCTCTGTCTGGTTTGAAAACTGTAACACCGTAGATAAAAGGCCCTGAGGAGGGAGGTGAGATCAGCCGAAGGGACTATTGCGGGCCACCCTGCCACCTTTGCGGGACCTGGTCGAAAACGTTGCCCAGCATCATCAGTGAATCCACTCACAACTGTCATCAACTGTTTTTCCTTCTGGCTTTTGGCAAGAGATATCACAAGCAGAACTGTCAGGGTCAGCAAGAGCTTCTGCCTGACTGCTAACTAAAACAATGCACCACCCCTGGTAATAGGTGACTCGTTGCCCCTACAGCCTCTGACATGAGCAACTCTATACTGTGCAATATTTATGGTATAAGTTATTTATTGCATTTTGTTCATTTTTACTCACATAATTCAGTATTTCTATTTGCTGACTTGCATTGTTTTTAATTGTGATTGAGATTATTTGAAATTTCATGCTGATTTGCATCTTTTAATGTACATTTGAATGTCAATAAAGAGGATCATGGCTCTTTACTTGACTTGTAAGAGAAACTGAATTTCTATTTTTTTTTGCTGCACTCAAAGAGTTATAAGAGAAAAACTGTGTCATATGATGTTATTGCACTTTAGAAGTTGTCCTGACAGCGTTACAATATGTAATTGCACAGGAATGGCAGTGTTATGTTTAGGGTTTGCCAGTAGCGTGTGTAAAAATGTCTTCTCAGGACGGTTGGAGTTTTAGTTGTGTTTGATTATTCCTTATTTTGTCTTCTATATATTATAGTAAGGGGATATTTTTATTTACCTGTATCAGTCATTTCAACAATCAAATACATGTATCAGTGTATCAATAACAACCCTGGATTACTTTTTAGAGTGTAGAGAAACACTATTTGTGTCTTGATTATAGCCTTCTTTACTCTGTGCCACCTTAACAGGGTTCTACAA
Organism: Dascyllus trimaculatus; assembly: GCA_024666655.1. Classification (NCBI taxonomy): domain Eukaryota; kingdom Metazoa; phylum Chordata; class Actinopteri; family Pomacentridae; genus Dascyllus; species Dascyllus trimaculatus. Next base: position 20,213,642 of record CM045446.1, read on the forward strand.
CTATGCTGCATTTTAAGGTGGACTTTTACATCCAGTTCAGCTACATTTATATCGCGCCAATTCACCGCATACGTCATCTGAACGCACCTCCGTTTGGGATCGTCCTGTTGTGCAGATATTTCCGACGGCACCTGAAGGCAGCACGTGCTCCCGGAGCGGAGCAGCGCGAGCCCCTCCGCCGCCCCCCTTCCTGCTCCGACTGAAAACCGAGAGAGTGAAGGAAAAAGAGTCGGGAGGACGGACCATGGAGGGAGAAAGCTGGATGTAGGAGCCAGTTTCGCTACTTTTGGGCGCTTTTAAAACTTGTTTAGTCTTCGCCCGAATAAATCGAAGTGACTCGACGTGAAGAAAACCGGCGGATATTTAACGCCGATGGAAACCGTCGTAAATGTGAACATTCAAACAGGCTGTGTGACCGCGGACGGTTAGCACAACCCGACCAAAGTTAGCCTGCTCCGGCTAACTTAGCTGCTTCTGCTAGCAAAGGAGGAAAACAACAAAAAACAACAGGCTAGTAGGGGGAGAAAAAAGGAGTTAAAAGTGACGCTGGAGTAACCAGTAATGTTTCCTCCAGGGATTAACCTGAGATACGGATGAGAAAGAATCTGGCGAGAACAACAGCGAGCCCGACGACCGCTGCTATGGTGGGGTTGATCCACGGCTCGGGCAGCCCGACTCAGTCCCGAGGCTGTTCCCACTCGGTGCTGTGGCGGCTCGGGGGCTTCTTCTTCCTGCTGCTGCTGGAAGGGGCCGGTTGCCTCGCAAACCCCAGCAGCCCTTCAGGCGTCAATAACAACAACAACAACAGCCCCAGTGTCAACATATACATGAGTGTGGAGGAGGTGAAGAAGCTTTTGGGTAAGGAGGCCTGCATGTAGAGACAGCTGTCCCAAAGTTTGTGATCAGTCTGTCTGTCTGTCTGTGTTGAGATGCAGTTCTTACTGTGCCCCCTTATGTCTTTGCTTTAACTCACAGCACTGCATTAAACTCTGGTTAATATTTCAGCTGTAGGTCATTATAACAACCTACTTTTATTGATGAGCCATAGTGCACCAACAGAGTGGATCAGTCATCATTCAGGTCTCCTGAATTCACAGAAGACTGTGGTCCAAAGAGTCCCAAGCTATCTATAAAGAATACAGAAATGCTGTATTGGTTATCTGACATCCAAATCCGATGGTGAGTCCACAGCACTGTGAATCTATTTGAAGTAGTAGTAGTAGTCCTGAGATTTAAAAAAGCCAGAATCATGCCTATGTATAGGTTGTAAGTTTCCAAGGCACTGTTTGATCTGATGAAAAGTCTTTCTCACTGTTAAAAGTTGTACATTTGTCTTGGACACTGTCTCTAAAGGTTTTAGAACAACAACAACAACAATACAAAATAACTGTAGATATTACTCTGGGTATGTGTACCAAGACAGAATCCTTGACAAATCTGTCCATATCATATTAGTTTTATGACTGCAAGTTTGAATATAGTTATACCATAAATACCAGTTCCAACAAAGTCTAATTAATTTGTTTTACCAAAGAACAGTGATTGGTTAATGTCAGTTTCCAAGCTTTTTCTTGCAATCCACAGTTATCAACAGCAGATGGTCACATTCAAAAATCTTTGAGAGTTAAATAAAACTCACTAAACTAAGTGACCATAGCGGCTCAAGCTATAAGATGTAGCTGAAAGCTCTGGATAAAGCTATTGTCTCTAAGCTTAAGTGTCAGTTTCATTTGAATTTTATGTTATTGAACTTAACAGTCATAAAAAAAAACATATATGAAGTCTTATTTAATGGTTATGCATTGCTTGTATATATTGTCACTATGACTTCAACTAATGGTTAACTGTCAGTGAGGATCTATAGATTAATTGTTCGTCTACAAAATTTCATAAAGTTGTGAAAAATGTCGATCAATGCTTCTCGTAGATGATAATGTTAAATGTCTTGTTGACAGTGGACTGTCATAGCGGAGTAAAGTAAATATTCATCAATCTAAGAAGCTTGAAATCACATGATTTAGACTTTTTTCTTTAAAAAATCAGTCAAACTAAGTAGATGATAATCAAGATAGTTTATTTAATTTGATTGTTGACAACTAATAGATTCATCTTTGCAGCTCTATTTCATTAAATGAATGGTTTGATCTAGAGAAAAGACATCCCCACCGTTGGATGTGGTACATTTGTGTAGGACACTGTCTCTAATTGTTGTAGAAGAAGCAATGATAATATAATAATGTAGAATAATAGCATAACAGTGGAAACACCTGTAGTTATTACCCTTGATTTGTGTATCAAGATGGAACACTTGAAAAAGAATTGTACATAAATGTGTATATGGCTGCAACGAACTAATTTGTCATTGATGTTTAATCTGTTGATGATTTTTTTTCGATTAATCTAATTGTTTTGTAGATGAAATGTCAGAAAATGGTGAAAAATGTGAATTAGTGTTTCCCAAAGCCCAAGACAACTTCCTCAGATGTCTGGATTTGTCCACAACCCGAAGATGTTCAATCTACTGTCACAGAGGAGGAAGGAAACCAGAAAGTGTTAAAAAGCTGGAAACAGAGAATTTAAACTGTATTGTTTTAGATTTTCAAATTAATCAATCAACATAGTTAGTAATTAATTAAATTTTGTGACAACTAATTGGTACATTTTTGTAGACCAAATTCTAAGATTTTGTTTGTCAATCATAAATTTAATTTTATGTTTACAGAGCTAAATGTAATTTGAAATATCTAATAATGTGAAATCTTAAAAGGGAGGACATCAGTGTTTCTGTTTGGGCCTGTTATATACTAGCTTATGTAATACTTATGTTTGTAATTCCTCAAACTGATTAACTGATTATCAAAATAGTTGATGATAAACATGACAGAAATTTGAGCCGTAGGTCAGATGGCTCCTCCATGTGCTGAAGTGCCCTTGGGCAAGACAGTGAACCTCAAGATCCTCCAGTGGCAGACAAACAGCTTGCGTGGTGTTAGTGTGTGAGTGTGTGTGTGAATGGGTGAATGGGAAACACATTGTAAAGTGCTCTGAAGAACCTAGCCAAGGTTTAAAAGCAATATATGAGTGTAAGCCATTTACTATTTAGCTCTAATGGCTGGTAATGCTCACTTTAAAGACCTCCTACATGAGGAACTATGTACTTGTCTGTGAAATCAGGAATATCTATTGCAGACAGACTGAAATCAATGCACCCTAAATATACCCTTTAAAGTAAATATTGTTTCACTATTAAACTATTTTTACTCATATAGAGTGAAGCAAGAAAAGTATTAACACACAATGTACAAACAAGTTTTCATTGTCTATTCATTTCAATTGTGGGTCAGAGGTTAGAACACCATTATTGTAGGACCTGTTCTTCACCACCTGGTTTAAAAATGAAAGCAAAATTAAGGTCTCCACATGACCAGTGAGATTCCCCTGCAGTCTCTCTGCAGTATGAGATTGATGCCAGTCTCTGCTCCCTCCAACATGTTTAATTCCTACGGTTGCCGCTGCATCATGGAAGTTTCTGTCCACACATACTTTTAGCTGCACACACGTAGTTGTCAAACATTAAGAGATTTCTCCATGCGACCAGATGAGGTTTCAGGCAGACCGCAAGAGAGGCCCTGGTCTGGCAACAGAAGATTAACTATAGCGTGATGGAGAACACGAGGAACCAAAATGGACAGAGTCAGCCTTCGGTCTAACACCAGTCAGATTATAGAGAGGAGAAGGAGGGCAGGAATGCTTTATAGACAGCACAACGAGTGATTCTATGGTGCTCTTGTCAAAATAAGTTTGCCTGTTTACACACTTTAAAGTATTCCACAACCCGCTGAAAGTATCTGATATTTTTAACCATGTATTTGCATAAATATGATCCTCGTAATTAAGTTTAACATCAAAGGGCCTTAACATAGTCAATAGTAAACCAGCATTTCTGTTAGTTGCCTGGCAGCACTGAATACCTCTGCATATGTATGGCATGAGGAAGTTAGCTAACACAGCTTCCTGTTGAAAACCTGCACCCAACTGGCAACAGAGACAAAATTATTCTGCTGACACCTCCTAAATCTCACCTGCTGCAAAAATGCTGATGGGACAGCAAGATGATGACATATTTATTTCAAGTTAATGTGCAAAGTTGCCACATGGGCTTCCTGCCTCCGCGAAGACATAAGACACTCACACTCCTACCCCTTCATTAGGCTGTGCAGTGGCACTTGCGTGGTAAATGACTGGTTTCAAAGTGCACCCTCAACACATCTTCAGTAAACCCCAAATTAACAACTTGGGGACCAATCCACAGCCTGCTTTAACCTTGGCACCAGGATGGAGGAAATATTTTTGAACATTAACAGCCAACGTAACAAGGACATGTAGACTAACAGCAGCTCAAATGTCAAGTGAAACAGCAAAATTTTGACTATTTTGCAAAACTGTCGTGTTTTTTTTGGTACGCAATGTGGTTAAAACACTTAATACAGTTCAAATCATGCATAAGACACAGCTTTATACATCTTCTGCTGCTGCGTTATCCAGCTGGACAACGGTATCATTCCACCGAACAAAACTTACCTCCCTGCAGCTCAATTTATAGACACTCAACCACAAGTATCTCTTTCTACTTGTGGTTTTAAGATGTATGGTTTAGTCACTTCCTTCTCTCCTCGATTCCTGGTGACACATCAGAGAAGTTTCTCTATGCAGTCCAAGGCTGAAAACCCTCATGGTTATTTTGTAATGTAAATGAATATTAAATAACATCTACTGTTGGGCGAGAAGCCACTAACAGTCGCACAGATTTAAGCAAAAGACACACGCTAGAACTGTAACTATATAGTGGAATAGTTAGATTCTAGCCTCTTAAATTATTTGTTTTTGTTTTTTTTCCTCCTCTGTGATAGTAAAGTATAGATATCTTAGGGTTGTGAACAACACTGATTGACATTTTCACAATTTTTTTGCCCTTTTATAGACTAAGCAGGTAATCAGTTTATCAAGAAAATATTTGACAAATTAATTGACATTGAATTTTTTTTTTTTTTTGCTGCCCTAATGTTATCTGTCCCACTTTCTAACTTGCTGATTACCAACATCCAGGCTTTCCGTCTTCCATGCAACACTTAACCTGCGTTGTATATTAACAAAATATTTGTAGTTAGTTTAAATGACTAGTATTTCCTGTGTCAGCTGGCGAGAGCAGCAGCATTTAAATGTTAAGTCGACTAATTGCACAAATCTGGAGTGTATATTGTCAGTGTAGCATATATATGCCATCTCCGTAGTCACACAACCATCTTAATGATGCGAATAAGCGACACCAATAGACATTTTCCTTGTAAGGCTTCATGACCTGTCACAGTAGGAAAAGCAGAGGTGTAAATAATAAAATGAATGATGGCTGATATCTGTTTAGCTTTCAAGGATCCTGGTGTTGTGCATGTTGGATCACTGTTATGGATCACTGGGACACTTGAAGAAATCAGAGCCATTGTTAATGTTATGAATAACATCTGTGCTTTTTTAGTTATGACAAATGTTTTACGTGGATAAGGAAAGCTTTTAGCAGGATCTCTAAACTGCCATGACAAAACAGTGGACTAGAGCTGTTGTTAATCCATGTTGGAATGAATGATTCAGTGAACTTACAGGACACAATTTTCACCTTTCATGAGCCACAGTTTTAACATGGCCATAGGACACATCATTGGCAGTGTGTTTAAAAGCTGTAAAAGGCATTTATTATCTGCTATTGTAACAGGAAAGTTTAGTCAGGTGTCTAAAAAGAGAGTGGAGACTTTTCTTCTTTTTAATGTTCAGAGACAAGCCCACAAACTGTGAGTCATAATCTCAATAGACAACATAGCTGATTTTCTCAAGTCACATGCAACCACTAACACTGAAACACATCATGTGATTGTTTGAAGCGCATCACCTTAAAAACTCTTATTTGCTGCTTGTGCAATTTGGTTTGTGAAACAGCTTGGTTGTTAAATAGCAAAACGAGCAGGTTGTCATTATTACCCTAAATAGACACTAGTGTATTTGTTGACAAAACCACATTTTAATGTTGTGATCCTGTCTTACAGTTGTTGAGTATTGTCAAGCATACCATTGAGGCATATCACACATTACTCAATAGAAAGGGTTTAACTGTTGTAGCACAATGCAGATCACAAATAGACCTGGGGTTTAACAGTTGGATTATAAAACTATTTAAATGGCAGCCGTTGTATTGGTCAGTAAAATTGCTGATATTTTCAGCCTCGTTTTTCAGTCCTGTGTACAGGTTTGTCAGGTTGCACAATAAATCAAATCTTAATCACTGTCTCCATTTTGGCTCACGATTGACAGACTCTGGTATCGACATTTAAAATGCTTTGCTCTTAGAAAACTCCACTCGTAAATTGCCCTTGTATATAAAGTCACTTGGTCTCATCTTGAGTAAATCATACTTTAGAAAATGTTATTTCACTCTTCTCAAGCTAATTTTTAGTCACACAACTGTGCTGCAATAACTGAGTGGAGATGAGAGACTTCTCTGTGCACAATTGTCTAGTTAGTTTCCACCATAGCCTACATGTGAAGCATTTATGGAACATTAGTAATTTGTAGTGTCTGTCAATAAGCAGATGTTTGCCCAGTGATGCATTTTGAGTATCATTTTATTCATATTTTGTCTGTAAGAGATGCACTGAATTCAGGTGCAAATTATTTTAAGGCTTTTTCTGATGCAAAGATTAGCAGGACTCTAGCAAAACATGGAGATAAAAAAGCAGTGCAACTCAAATGTGAAATTGTCATAAAGAGAATTTGTCCCTAAAATCAATAAACATTGAGATAAATATTCATGAATACCGTTTTGGCTGCAATCGTGCCGACCTAGAGCTTAGTGATGCCACAATAGATACGTTTATGTGCTTATACTAGTATTTTTTCTTGTCAATCAACACATTGGAAGGTGATCTTCTGGTAGATTTTATGGTGATAAAATTTTATTTTCCCATGAAGCTTTAAGATGTTGTGATAAGGAAAGGTAACTCCACCCTGGCAGTGTAGTCTTGCTGTGGTCTCTCTGCTTTTAAAGCAGATGGACTGTCAGTTGAGGACTATTTCATTTTGATAACTTTACCAAACCTCCTGACTCCTGAGGGGTTGGTAAGGAACAGGAAAACATCATGCATGAATTGAAACAGGCTTTTGCATACATAGTGTGTTAGTCTGTGGTTGGCAAGCGGATAAGCAGGCAGCATATGTGATTGTTTTTGCATATGAGTAATGAGTATTGAACCGTCCGTCTCAAGAAGCCACATGCATTCCTACCCAGATCAGTTCTGTCTCAAGACCTGCAGGTTGAATTGTGTTGCAGCTGTGCAGCTCAAATTCAATTACTAAAGCTGCACTCAAGACTAAGGATCCGTTCAAAATGCGTAAAAGTCACTGAAAGCCTTTCTTTTTTCAAATCATGCCAAGTTGTTGTGGTATGGAACGTAATGAGAGTCCACAAAAGTTAAAGCACGTAGCTGATAAATTATGTCTTTAACAAATTGCATTAACAGTAAGTAAGAAAAGGGTTAGGTCTGGTGAGGACACAGCAGAGAGAGGAAAGAGGGGAGGGTCAGCCATTTGAGTAATTGTATTGTCTTAAACACACTAAAAACTGTGTAACAGGCCCACACAGTTTTCTGAGATCAGAAGGTAATATCTCGAAATGCTTTGTTTTGTCTAAAACTATATTAAGTTTACAAGTGCACCATCCGGTTTTAAATGTCAGTGTTTACAGTGAAGGTCTGAAGTGTCTAACAGGTCTTCTATTTTAAAGGCTGTTCAGAAACATAGTGAAATCATTGTGACCGTTGTTGTTGGCTTGGTTGCAAGAGGGATGCTGCATCACTAAACATCAGAGAAAACCTCAGACTGCATTTATATGGGCCATGACCCAAGCTATGCAGTTGGTTGTACAGACGTCAATAGCTTTCTTTCTTTCTGTCTTTCTGTTTCCTGGCATTTTAACTATCCATGTGATCATTTAGAACATGGAGCATAAAGCAAAAATAAGTTTTCTGTGCATTCATTCGCTGTCTCTTATAATAACAACCTTTTTGAAGCTAGTTTTCCATGGTAGACCCACCAGTGTGCTCAATCCTTTACGCATTACTCTGAAGATTTTTTCTTGGTGGAAAGTAAAAGATTGTGTCTTCTAGTCCTTGCTTTCTGTGTCCGTGCTAGGATTTTCAAGGCCAAGCAAAACCATAGCTCCTCGGTTCCCAACCAACATTAGAATTGCGCAGACAAAATAAGCAGTTCACTATTTAAAATCAGATTCCAATCAGACAAACTCCACCTGGCATGGTACATCACCTTTTTCTATGTCTCATTTAAAAATTTGCCAACTGACAAACCATGTGCACAAGACTTGGTAAAAATCTGATAATGCTCTCTTTCTGAGCGCAAATGAGAAGCCTTGAGTGACTCAGCTGTGACTTTCAGTCATGTGACAAAAACTCAAAGAGATTTCATTTAAACTTCAGGCTGATTTTACACAGATCAGAGAGGAGACAAGTATGGAAAGAAATTAGAAAGGGAAAAGAAAACCTATTTGATCGATTAAATAAATGCAGCATGGCTCATAAATGGCATAGAGAGCAGCAGGTTGCTGGAAAAGACATTCAGCATGGTGAAATGTCTTTCTAGAGTTGATATATAAATTAGTGTGTTCACTCATGGTTGTGCTGTTTCCATAGCCAACGAGTAAGCAAGTTTATTTATATAGCACATTTCAACAACAAGGTGATTCAAAGTGCTTCACAAAAACATTAAAACAACATGATTAAAAAAAAATGTAAACACAACAGTCACAGTGCAGCTAAGAGAAAAGTTAGAGATACAGGACTTGTAATTGCAGTGAAAAATGAGCCCAATGTGACTTAAAGTGTGACTTAAAGTGTGACAGGAGCAAAAACACCCAAAATGTGATTACGATTCAGATGGTTAAAATCACTTTTCCAATGTGTTTTTCGCTTGTGGGAAGGGAAACGTGTTTAGTGCAGCCCCAGTGGTTGACAGATTCTAAACAGACAAAGTCCACTGGCTATTACATGTTAAAAAACACTGATACTTTGTTTATCAATGTGTTGTTACATCCAGTGGGGAATTCTAGCTTTATGGTCATTCTTTCCACTTGTACTATCAGGCAGGGAGGTCAGGTGGTCCTCCAGCCTGGCATGAAAAAACAAAAAATTACCAGATTTCATAAAAATGGTGAGCAAGTGAGTAGAACTATCCATGCAGTCTGAAGAGTCCAGCACATGTCGGCTAACCAACATCCCTCCCCTCCTCCAAAGAGCTGAAAGGCAAAGCCCGGGCTTTGAAAAAGAGCCCATCAACAGTGAGGAGTGATTGGCAGCAGTATTCATTTCCTTCATGCCACTTTCCAAGGATCCTGTGGCTGAATAGGGGAGCCCCTGCTTTCACATCTTTTGTCTAAGAACCGCTGCGCTCACAGGAGGTTCTGTAAAGCATCGACCCATTTTTCAGGTTGTTGCTCTTGTGTTAAAATTGGACTTGTACTGTCATGTTTTTTCAATTCTTGTATGTTCATTTGACATCAAATGTCATAAGATTTTAGGCGTTACCCTAATTCTGTTTGGACCACTGTCATGCTTGAGTTGCAGTGATTTAATTATGCTGTTGTGAAACCGTTGATGCTAAAATCAGACGTGTCGGAAGCCATCAAATTTCAGTAGCTTTTCTAAAGCAGGTGATATGTTGCGTCTGACTGAAAAAATACAAGCATATTTGACCTTGTGCACACAGCCAAGTCTTTCAAACTGCTCGTGGACCCACAAAGCTGCCCATGAAAAACAGCATCCGAAAATAGATGAGTAGGATGGTGTGTGAGAGACCTCCTAAATGACCCTTTAGTCGCCTCACGATGAAGTCATTCTGCTGCACACAGCTAATCATTTTTTCAGTAAACCATTTGATATTTGTTGAGTAAACGAAGGAGCCCCTTTGAGCAACAAATATGCATCAATGTGGTGCCTATAATGGGACAGCGGCAGACAGTCTTGCTCAGATTCCTTTTGCTGCCTTCATCCTTGTCTGCCCTTGGGGCACTTGAAGGAATAAAAGAGGAAAACTGATGTATGGTCTCTTTGAAGTGATTCAAAGAAAACCACAGAGATTGTGACTTAATGTGTTTTTTTCTGCTAGCTGCAAGATACTTTCAGATGTGACTATTTTCTGCATCTAGTGCTGCTGTTGCAGGCTATCTGTAAAAGCTTAGCTGTAGTCTTTAGTCCGGATGTTTGGCTGAGCATACGTCATGGTAACTTTAGTCTGCATCGTTATTGTGTTTTCCTTTTTACTTTACACTTTGATGCTAAAGCTCTGCTGTAGTTGCTGGAAATACCGAAACTTGTAAAAGTGGATTTCTGTCGGGACATTGAACAAAAGATTGCATGTGCCGAAACTTTCCTTTGGCACAAACGATGTGGCTGCCATTGAAAAAACCTCAGTAGTCAAATTTCAAACAAAATCCTCAAAGAAAATATGAACTGATGCCCCAAAGGAAAATGTAGCGCCAAAATGAAGAATTAAGAATAAAACAACAATTTTTTTTTTTTACCAGTTTTGTTAACCCAGTTTTGGGGTTTCATTGCTCAGTCATAATAGACATTAATTAAATGATTTGAACCTGTGGGAAAGTGAATAGATTTCTGTCAAATAAGGCAACACAGAGTCATTGCCTTCATAATTGTAAATTAATCATGCTTACTGTCATGTGTAGTTACCCCCATGACTCGTTCTGAACCAGGAAGAACAGTGATGATGGTAATTCTTTAGCTGGGTGTCACTGATCAGATCAGAAGATGAGATGAGGTTGTTCAAAAGCGCCAGTCAGAATGCAGCACGATGAGATGGAAATATGCCATTTATGATCTGATCTGATATGTTTTTTTAACTTTCAAAGAAGCCCTCAGCCAAGCATAAAAACTTTTTTGCAATATTGACATTTTATTTTATGAATTTCTAGTGTTTCCACTCATGTTTTTACATGCAAATTAAAAAAGCACATGAAAATGCATAGATGGAAAGCACTTATTGAATGCTTTATGTTCTTTAGAGTGTCACGTTTGCCACTATCTGGACTTAAGCTTGATTTACTTCTGTGTTGAATCTATGACGGTGGTACGGCATTGCAGAATACCTTGTGCTGTGTAACTACATGTCATACAACACACAGCACAAAAACTGTGGTTAATTTTCTTATTACTAATATTCCTTGTAAACATTGCATAAAGATTTGATCGAAGTTAATGCTAATGAATCAAAATGCAACATATGATAGTCTGAAATTGTATGTGCCTTGCTGATATTGTAGACACTATAGTCAGTATTATGGCAATGCAGCCTTTGTATTTTCTTATTTTCATACCTCTACTAATCCCTGTATAGACTCACTATGTTCCAGCATCTTTTTTCTTTTCTACATTTTCTACAATATTGGTAAAAGTAGCTGTTGTTGAACTTTTATCAGCTCCATCACTGATAGTTATTACACAATAAGACGGACTAACTGTGAGCTTGGTGGCACATCAGGTGATTTGCTGCTGAAATTGGTAACACACTGCATCATGTTAGTGCGGATGACTATTTAAGGATTCAAAGCCAAAATTAAATTCTCATGAACATCTTTCGTAACATCTAATATGATTTAATCTTTAAATATTTCTGAATGTTCCTGGTCTTATATTGTAGTGCATGTTAAACAGAAAACTAGTATCATCTAGAAGCTATTTAAGTTCTTATTTAATCCTATATCTAAACAGTAGCAGTATATAAATATATATAAGCGATATAAAAATGGTCTACAATACTGTATATTCTAGTTATAAGCAAGTTGAATTTTTAGTAACTCCTGTCACTGAAAGGTGAAAGCTGATACTGAAAGACAGAAATACAGCTGTCACCAATATTTGCCTTCATGATAGAAATATTATGTTGACAAACCCAAAAAAAACAAAACAGTTTCTGGGCATTTTTTCTCATGTCACATTTTTATTCAGTGAGGGCTCATTTTTCATTTAATTTGGCTCATTTGTTTGACAAAATTTGAAAAAAAAGTGGAATCAAAAATACATTTTGACTGACATTTTATACAACCTCTACAGACTAGGCATTTTCCCCACGACTCTGCACATCAATGCTAGAAAGATATTTCACCATGCTAAATGTATCCTCCAACAACTTGCAGATAGCTTGCTCCTCTGTATACTGTTTGTGAGCCACGCTTCATTTATTTTATTGATCGAGTAAATTTTATTTTTCTCTCGGTCTCTCTTGTCGTCTCCTCTGCTCTGTGTAAACACTGCTTGCAGTTCACCTGAGCAGGATTTCTGTCATATAAATGTTGATTGCAGCAGAGTTTGTCATGACTTCTTAGTTGTGCTGAGTGGCGCAGAATTGCTTGCTTGCTAATTACAGAATCTGGTGCAAGCAGTTTATTCTTGGTGGATATTTAAATGAGACCGAATAAAGTGATTTCAATTAAATATCACAGTTTTAAGCTTTGTCAAGTTGAACTATGATTTGAGATCACAGGAGCAGCCATTAACAAGGTCACTGGGGTGAAATAGGCGTAATGAGGGGGCCGAGTTTAATAGAGTCATATGGATTTGGCTTAAAAGGGGATCAAGAATAAGGGGTTCTGATTTGAGATGGTTAATATATAAAGTTGGTAGTTGACTCTAATCTAATCTGACTCTTGGTTATTTTTCCCTAAAGGTACTGTACCTCACACATGACACATTCATGGACCATCAGACAGTTGAAAATCTGACCATGTTTTTTGTTTTTATAGTTTTGGTCTCTGATTTTGTTTTTATTTTTTTAAGGTTATATGCCTGTCAAACCTACTATTGGGTTTTGGGGTTCAGAGGGTTAATAAAGGTATGATAACTTCATATCTTCTTATAACACTACTACAGTAGTGCTTTATCTCCATTATTTCCCTTCAGTATTTTCGGTTGATTAGAGCAGTTTGTTGAGATAATTTTAATTGTGTTGCTGATTGTTTGGACTGCAATGCAAGGATGCGATGAACCTTAATTACTGGACAAGTTCTACAAAGTGCATGATTTGTAATATGCTTTAGACAAATGTATTGCATGTTTTAAAATGTAGATTTGCCTCACATTTTGGTTGGCAGTACTCTGGCTGCCATGATTAATCTTACTTATTGATGATAGAAGCAGTGATCACTTCAATCCCCTTTGCTTCGTGTCTTCTCTTTACCTGCTCGCTGACTGCCTATACTTCTACTTACTCCACAAGTATTTTAACTTTCTCTACTTTTTGCAGTTTTTTTTCAGTCCTACTCCAAAATCAGGCCTCTTCATTGTATAGCTGTATCTCTGCTATCTTAGACCTGCGAACAGGACTCCTCCTGCTGCCTAATGTGCTTCTGGATTTGTTTAGAGTTTCCAGTTGATAGAGTTTCACGCGGGCCCTCATTTTCTCCTTCCTTGGTTATTATGGCCAGTATCTTCCTTGTGAGAGGCTGGAGGGAGTGTTTATCTCCTGAGCACTCAGGGATGGAGGCTTTGGGAGGTATAGTGTCGACTCTGCGCACAAGAGGGTCTTTGTTATATCTGTCCTGGACCTTGCCACCTGGCCACTACCACCTTTTGTTCTCCTCCTTCAAAGTCTGCAACGTGATCCACAGTTTGCAAGAGAACACAGAGTGTTGACTTAAAACTTTGCAGAGCCCTAGAAAGATAGATTCTTAGGCCTGGTCCGTTGCTGTTATTGATTGTTATGTATTGATATCTGTATATAAGTCCCATCTTATTTGTATAATTCTATATGTGATGCAGAAAGGTTCACAGCAGCAAAGTATCCATGTCAGCTTCAGTGTCTGAACCAGTGAGAAAAATGTGGGAGGAGGGAAGTGAGTGGGTGAGTAATCCCCTCTCCCCTCCCACAGTTGAAAGAAGTGTTGATGTGCCCTTAAGCAAGGTACTTAAATTCTACTCCAGTGAAGCTGCTCAGTGGCCAGCAGCAGAGCGCTGATTGTACTGGGCAGCTCAAAAGTATAATGTGTCGATACTTGAGGAATGTCAGCGGGGAGTTAAGTGGCAGAGAGCATGTGATTATTTTTCTGTGGAATCTCAGTAAGACCAGTGACATTGTGCATCTGGGATTCTTTCACTATTAGAGTTGATTCTGAGCGTTGGCATCATGTTCAGAAGGGCTGTGTCCACATGTAATAACAAAGTGCTGCTTGGTAGGGCTGAAGTAAACCCAAGAAAGGCTTGGTCGACTGAAATCGTGCTCACTCTTCAGTCGATGGTCACAGGGAAAAAATCTGCACTTTAGACTAACTAAATGGGCCACAGTGCACTAAATGCATTCAATGTCCTAGCCTAAATTAATTCTAAATCAACATAAAAGCTAGTGTTATGTAGTATGTAGCATATTAAATCATTTGAACGTGGTTACTTTTATACTAAAATGATAACAGCAGACTCGGAGCAGACCAGCATACACCTGCCTCATATTTCTATGATTTCTGAAAATAGAAATTTGTCAACTGGTGATCCCAGCACGACAATTATTGAGAAACATAACTCTGACAAGTTAGCTGTTGTTTTTAGATGATATTGCTTGTTGAGCTGTTATGCCCCATCTGCTGTTTCAGAGTTTACACTTGACTTTTTGGCCGTCCATCTGAACAACACGCACCCACATAGATGACTCCTTTGACATGGTGTGAGTTAGTTTGTAGTTGATTGCGAGTAAAAGTCCACTAAACATTAAACCTAGCATTCTCCATCAGGTTGGGCCTGTTAAAAATTGTGAAATCTCTGAGGTGTTAACAGGCAGTCTCTTCCTCCTGCCACCAGAAATAATGGCCTAAATTATAATCAGATATGATGCTCTTGTTATATTGCAATGTTTTGCAGTGAGACCTTGGTCCTGGCATCCATGTCAGTGTTACTTTGACACGTACCACCCACCTAAACACGGTCACAGACTAAGTTGGCTGGTTATCTCACAGTTTTTTGTGCACTCCTTTCACACCAGCCTGATAGTTTAATAATATCACTCATTGCTATCTTCAGTCTGGGTTTGGCCTTTCATATCTGAGCTTCCCACATGCCCCTGACAGGAGCTGAATTTTTTAATGATGAGGGCTGAAGTTTTTATGAGTTTTTTTTCTTTTTTTCACCTAAACAATAGAATCTGAAGCAATAAAAAGTTATATAAAAGTTCCTTCCTCCTCTTTGCACTTTCTCACTTAGGTATGCGCAGTACTCTCACTGTGGATGCCAAAAGGTGTATGTAAAGTCACAGGACTGTTTTAACCAGCTAGTTGTAGCTAGTCACAGAAGGTTTTGAGGTGTGGTTGTTGATTTTACAACATTAAGATCATTTCTTGAAGTCACCTTGTTGATATGTGATGATAAATGCCACGTTGTTTTCAGTAAACAACGTGGCATCATGTAATTGTTCATATACAGTATACTGTAGCTGTAATTCTGATTATTCCCATGGCTTTGTGTCACTGTGTGCACAACTGTTTTATCCAGAGTTGTACCTGTTAGTATGTTCTCAGTGATTTACTGTCTTAACCAACGTCCTATTTAGTCAAATTAATTCAAAATGGTTTTCAGAATAGATTGCCGCCGCATTATAAATAATGGTTGCACACAGAAATCATGTCCTTGCAAATGTCACATGACAGTTTATATTTTCAGGTTTATGTGACCAAAAGAATTTCTTCAATGCAGTATGAAAAATGGCTTTCAAAACGATAAAACACAAGAGCATTTACTGTAATTATGCCAAGTTCATTATGATTCTCTCCATCCTGGTTGTTTCATCAAGTGTGCTAGAGCTGAGTGTTTTCAGATCAGTGTGGGCGATACAGTGTGCTCTGCCCTTGCCATTGTTAATCACTTGACACCAACAGAGAGAAATGGAAATGTCCTGCAGGAAATAATCCCTCAAAACATGACATGCTGCCAAGTCATCACACTGGAACTCAAAATGATGGTATTTTCCTTTTATGAAGTCTGTTAGCATTAGAGATGCTTGCATCCATAGTGTCAAACACTGTAATGATGTTGTGAGGTTCTTTACATGTTGTGACCAAACACTAAAATAAACACAAGTCTTGTTTACAGACACACCTCCTAGTAATGCTGTTTTCCCATTTCAGAGAGCAGGGTGTGTGAGCCAGGGATTCAGTTCAACTTCCTTCACCTCAGGAACCACTTATTCCCTGTCCTTGGTCTGTGTACACTGACAGGCTCCTGTTACCGTTGCTCCTGATTCCTGTTTTGAAGTTCTTGCAGTTTGGGTGGATGGCAGAGGTGCTGTGAGAAACACAAACTTGTGCCACGCTGGTCCTCTTTAGGCCTTTTATGCCTGGCTGCATAGTTTAATTGGTATAAAAGCTGTGTGGCCACATGTTGAGACAAGGGAGGCACACAGAGTTGAGCACGAGAAAGGCAATTATTACTGTGTGGCTGTGTGCTCTAATCATCAGGGTTTTCAGATGCAGCAGGCAGTTGTTTACAGTGAAAAAACTCTAAAAATTGACTGTACCTACCAGCTCAGCTCCAGACAACAAGCAAATTTAGCAACAACTGGCTAGACACAACATCTGTGGGTGTAAATTTTGCTCGAATCCATACATCTTGTATTATGATGCTTATATTCAATGTTGTGCATTGTCCCTATTAAAGAAACAAAAATGTTTGTTAACACGTTGCCATATCAATTTGAAGTCACTGTTGTGTTTACACTTGTTGCAGTGCTCTTTCAGGTTCTCATAAGCAAGCAACAGTTGCACAGATTTAGGCTAAAGATACACAAGGAAAAAAAAGTCTAAATTCTCTGATTCCATCTTCTTAAATGTAAATATATTCTGGTTTCTGTCCTCCTCTGTAACAGTAAACTAAATATCCTTTGGGTTATGGACAAAACAAGACATTTTAGGAACATCATCTTGGGCTTCGAGAAACAAAGATCAACATCAATTTTCACCTGCATCCACTTTTTGACATTTTTAGACCAAACAGCTATTGTTCTTCTCATTAAGAAAATAATCGACAGATAAATATACAACAAAAGCAGCCCTAATGAAGATGGGTTTTTTGTCCTTCCAAAAATAGGTCTAGGTCAGCTTTTTTATTTTTCTTGCATCCCATGGTTATCTTCAGCTGATAATGATGTTCAGAGGTCATTGAGAGAAGTCAGTATTTCATACATATTCAGAAAGTTTTACCATGAAAATATTCCCTTCATACCTTAAAATGAGTATGATGCATCTCTACACTGTCAACTCCTCTTGAATGTGCAGATCTGTAAAGACCAACCCTCTCTCTCTCCATCCACTGGTTCTCAAGAAGAGCATTGACACAGAAAGCCCCACTCTGTAACTTGAGTAACCTTTATTTTGTGATGTACGAAACCCTGATTTAGGCTAAAGAACCAACAAACATATGAAACTCGGAAGCCTGAATCTGTGTTTCAGACTGTCATTAATACACTGCAGTTTCAAGGTTGAAGTCATGACACTGACTGCTTGTTTTGTTCATGATGTGTCTTCTAGCATATAAAAAAAATGCCATATGTACATAACATAAAAACTATATATTTAAAAAATGATTTTGCTTTCTTGCATGGAGCAGTCTTTAGAAGGAACTCTGCTGAGTCTCCATGACATCTGTGACTGAGAGATGTAGTTGAAAGCTCTGGAAAAAGCTGTCATTTCCAAGGTTAAGGGTCAATTTTCATGCTTCTACCTATGTTCTTTCACTAGCATTCATAAAGGTCTCTTAAAAAGTCAAAGTTAATAGTCAAAGATTTTCATATATTGTAAGAAGGCCTTCAATTAGCAGTTATTTTCATCGTTGGTTAATCTGTTGATTATTTTCTTGATAAAACAATTAGCTGTTTTGAGATGTGTAAGAGTTTTTGTTTGTCCCATTCTCATACAAAAGTGAAATGCAAAGTAAGTGGTCCACAGGGCTGTGTAATAAAAACAAGACATGATAAAAACATTCCCTAAAATGGAAGAAAAAAATTGTCATAAAAATAGAGTAGAGAATACGAATCAAATGAGCAGTGTGCAAAAGTTGCACAATGTTCTGTTGCTGTTAGAGATGAGTTGCTAAGGCTTTGTTTGGGTTATAAATTGTCAGAAAGTGGTGAAAAATGCTAATCAGTGTTTCCTGTAGCCCAAGATGGCATCCTCAAATGGCAAAGATATTCAATTTACTGTCATAGAGGAGCAAGCAAACCAGAATATATTTAAATTCAAGAAGCTGGAATCAGAGAATTTAGATTTTATTCCTCAATAATTACCCACATCGAGTACTTGAAGATCAAAATAGTTGAAGATTGTTTTATTGGCTGTCAACTATTTGATTAGTCGTTGC
The DNA here is from genome assembly GCA_024666655.1 of Dascyllus trimaculatus. NCBI lineage: Eukaryota > Metazoa > Chordata > Actinopteri > Pomacentridae > Dascyllus > Dascyllus trimaculatus. The sequence continues at coordinate 20,232,103 of CM045446.1, forward strand.
AGATCTAATTGTATGCCATTGGCAGCAGTTATACATTTATTATTACATCTATTGCGCTAAATTTAATTGGAACCATGTATTGTGAAAACGTATAAGGAGAGAAATCATGATTACCAGAAAGGGAAGGCAGCATTCTTTGTCTTTTGGCTTGTTAGATGCTAGTTTATGTAACACTTGTCTCCTCTCTGAGTTGGCAAACGCCTGAGAATGTTTTTATTTGAGCCGGGGTAAGAAAGGTCTATGAGCCGGGGCTCTGAGACAGCCTCGGGGTATTGCAGGAGCTTGGGCACATTCTTCCCCTCTCTTTAAACTAGATATTCGGAGACTGATAGACAGACCCCACTCTACCAGACAGACGCTTTCAAGGACTGATAGCATTGCCCCAGGCCAGGGTTGGGGATTTCACCAGCACACATTAGACTTTTTGATGCACCAAAAAAATAAAAACACTGGAAAAAACTTTTTTAAGCCTTGGCTTTGTTGCAACGAATGAGAAGGAAACACTGCATGCAGTACCAAGCTGTTTAGCTTTCTGATGTTCATGTGCTGTGGCATTTCCTTAGCTATGTGTTCACTGACGACTGAATGGTTGAACAGATCATGGATGCTAGTTTGCTTTTTTTAATCTGAGGCATTCTTCTCCCTTTCCTTAACCCTTCCCCTGCCTAATTTTGTTTCCTGGACAGAAAATTACAGTCATATTTTGGATGTTGTCTCACTTGAACGTTTTGAAGTTTTTCTGTTGGGCACTAAGAGTTCTCAAGTACTAACAGATGTGGTTAGTCCATCTCTTTTATTGAGGGGAAACCCCCCCTCCTCTCCACAATCCAAGCTGGCAGTTGAAGTGGATATTTTACCATTTTCCTCAGGCTTACTCTGAATGAGGAAATTTGTTGTAAACTGTCTTTTATGTCCAGTGATCCAACATTTTCTCATCAGCTCCAATTTTGTGTCGTCTGTCCTCACGCAGGCCTCGATGCAGAGCTCTACTATGTGCGAGACGACGTGGTGAATCACTATGCGTTCTCTTTCAACATGCCTGTGCCCACAGAGACCAACAGCCTTTACTTCACGTGGTATTCCAAGGCGAAGGTAAGCCTCAGTATCTTTTCAGTGCACACTTACCTGTTCACACGTACACAGAAAACATGAATGTTAACATTTCTTCCTCATTTAAAGGTTGACTACCGGCTTGCATTCTACGTGGAGAACCCTGTTGTCCTGAACCAACCACAGATCAACATCTCCAGTCAGGGGGAGGTGCCCCGTGCTCCCTCTGGTCTGTCAAATATTCACCTTTTTTTGTAGCATGCACTCCCTCATCCTACACGCCTCTAGTTTGTAGACTTTTAAAAGTGGTGTCAGTAAATCCACACTTTGTTTGTTTTGTGTCAACCAGATAAGATAAGAGAACTTAGGGGAAGAGGAAAAGTTACGGAGAAACTTTAGTCGGAGTTGTTGGAATAATATTCTTGCTTCTGGCTCCAAAAGGCAGAGTTTTGGCATTTTGGGAAACAGATTTATTCAGCCTCTGGCAAGTAGTTAGATGAGAAGATTAATACCACGCTCATGTCTGTCTGTAAAACGCAAGGCTGTGCCAAGCAGTTGGACTGTAGTCTCTATGTCACTTTTTTGAATGGTTGGTTGATATGTTCTTATCTGACCAAACTGTCATCAGTCAGACAGTCACCAGTTAGGATGATAAGGAGAAAAGTGCTGCATCAATCGCCGTGGTGGCGGGAGGATCAGAACACCTGTGAACACCCTCGCATTTTAAACATGTTAAACTCAGCCAAACTAATAGAGACTGCTTAGTTTAACTTGTTTAACATTTTACTGAACATTTCCTTGTAGTCGGCTTCAAACTAACTGACACCATGTCAAAGAAGTTGCTGGTGTGGCTGCATTTTGTGAAAACATTTGAGCGTAAACTTTGAAAACAGCAGACTGACTGTCACAGCTCAACAACCAGCACGACATATCATCTACAAACAGGAGGCTAACTTGCCTGTGTTATGTTCCTCGGTTATTCTTGTGCTGCCATAACCAGTTGATATAGTTCTATTTTCAGAAATCATTTAAGTATGGGCAGGTGCATGGTGGTCTGATCCTCATTTGTTGCTGTCCTTTCAGTATAAAATAACCAGGTTCAAATAATGTATTATGCTGCAAACCAGATTTTTGTGTTGATTGATAATTAATTTAGGCTAATAAAGTACTCAGGCAATCTGTGCACTGTGGCCCATTTAGTTCGCTTAACATGGAGATTTTTTTCCCCTGTGACCACTAGATGGTTGAATAGTAGGCACAACTTCAGATGACTAAGATTTTCTTTGGTTAAATACAGCCCAACCATGTAGCTAGTTAGCTTAGCTTAGCATAGGCACTAGGAACAGCATAAAGCTAAACTCTGTGTAGTGGTAACAGAATCTGACAACCTCATACATCTTGTTTGTGGAATCTTTATAAAAACTGTGTTTACAGCTACTCACAGCCACATATAATCGGGTACATAACCTCCCATACAGAAACAAAGTGTTGTTTTTAGCAGACTTTAGAGGTGCTCAGAGCCAGATTGAGTGACATTGGAACAAAATCTTTTTCTTTCCAGAAATGTTGAACTTTTCCTTCACACTTTTCCCTGAGGGACTGTTTAATTTACTTTAATTAATGTTATTTATTTGTAGTCACACTGGGGTGATATAGTTATACACAGCATTTTACAATATAACAGTTCTGGTAAACTTAAATATCTTTCACAACATAGTTCCATAAAGCCTGATATCATATGTTTTACCTCATTAATCATAGGTGTCCTGCATCTCTGACATGTCCATGTTTCTCCAAATAATTTATTTTGTGTGTGTTTGTTATGCAGTCTTTAGAGTGGACGTCTTCTGTTCAGGGAATGTAGACGAAGAGGCATTTTTAACAATGCAGCTCAACCTGACCATCCATGCTAACAACTACACAGTGCTCAACTTCAAGAGGAGGAAAATGTGCTACAAAAGTAAGACTCTCCATCATCACCTAACAATCTAAACAAATGTAGAAACCTTCCTGGGTGTTTGTTTTGTCATCAATATCATTACTTGTCTACTGGTAAATGTTTTTTTTCATTGCAGAGCAGGAAAAGCACACACAGGTGTAATCAGTAAAATTAATGATGGCTGTGCACTGGTTGGCTCTTTGCTGGTTTTCGTTCTTGTCTTATATCTCGAATATCTTGTTCTTATTCTCAGACAAAAAAAAAAAGATCAAGCTTTCTACATAGAATTTGGATTGTAGGGACTTTGAAGGATTTCCTTAATTATGGCAGCACTCTTTGTCAGTTACACTAAAGAGTTACAGTGGGAGATGGGCAGGTTTTTGTATTCTGTATTCGTTTCGGTGCTATTTTCAAACTGCCTGCAGATAATTACATGTGGCCAAGAGGCTCTTTGCCATATGCCCCGTGGAAACCAATTTATTCCCATCTTATTTTAAGCAGTAGTCAAATTAGCAGCATGAACAGATTCTTTGTATGCCTGAGTGGTGCTCAGAATGTAAGCTGGCCGATCATCCCTGTCAAGCCTTTCCTTGGATGGTCCCTGTAATGTCTCAGCAGAGGACAAAATAATGATGTTTGCCTCCAACTTACTGACTTATTGCCATTTTTAACTACTACAACTTTTAAAGGAACTCATAATACTTTTTGGGAGCTAAAAAAATCAGATTTTTTTCCTCTTGGTCTCAATCAACGTCCAGACTATAAGAGTGGAGAACACTGAATGTGGCTGTGTAGTAAACGATCCTCACTTTGGTTGTTGTCTTGCACACTTTTGCACACATCAATATTGTGACTAAGGACTATTTAGAGGAGGGCATTTGTTCTTTTTTATTGTCTCCCAAGATAGAAAGAATTTTTGTGCTTATTAAATTAGTTTTACATACTAAAGAATTTGAAAAAGTACTCATGACGACCTCATTACATAGCAGACAGGCTTTTTTTCTTTAAATTACACAGAACACATTTTGACTTACTCTCCAACCACATTTTCTGTGTTGCTGTCATGTTGTATGCAAAAATTACGTCTCACACAGGCTGTTCCTTTTCATTGTGGGCTCTGACTAAATTCCTTCATCCTCTGAGTTCATGAGATGTGGTGGAAACTCAAGGCTCTGTATTTACTGTGTCTATGTGGTAGTGAAAGACTGAAAGATAAACAGTGTTTAAACCTTAGTTTTGCTAAATACACAAGCCTTTATTTTTTAAGCATTACAGATTGTGCTGATTTTCGTAGCTGTGTGACTGAATGCTGCTGTTAAATTGACTAGACTTTGACCAGAGTTGATGTAATTCTCTTTCCTTCTTCCTCTGTGAACAGGAATCGATTCTGACCCAAAGATTCCAATTTCCCTCAACAATAACACTCTTCCAAGGCCTGACTGTAAGTATTTTTAACTCCACATTCCTCTGTACACTGTTTGTGATAGACAGAGATGAGCAGTGATGGAGGAAATACTCAAATCCTTTACTAAAGTATGAGTACTAATATTACATCGTACAAAACCTGTATTGAAATGATACTTAACCCTCTTAACCCCAAGCAGTTTAGGGGCGTTATTTGCTCCTCTCACATTCTTACTTATTGTGGACTCTTGTTTCACTGCTATATAAAGTCCTGCACCTCTATGGAAACAGCACAGCCATGGCTAGAAGTAGAGAAACCTCAAAAATGTCTTTTGTGTGGTATGACACAGTTACAGTGCCATGAATCAAAAAACAGAGTTGAACGCACATGTTGTACAAAAACTGATTTTTTTTCCCGAATAATATGTACAGATTTTTGTTTCCACTCTGTTACCAATACAGGAAATAGGTAGACATGTTACTACTAATATTTTTATTTGTTTCCATGCTTGTCTCCTGTCTGCTTTGTGTAAACACAGCCTGCAGTTCAGCCAAGAAGTCACTGACTTTTTGTCACATCACTCATGGCTTCTCGGTTCTGCAAAGGAACACAGTATTTTAAGTTGTTCACAAAATTTGGTGTAATAGGTTTAATTTTTTTATAGAATAAAGAGATTTAAATGAAATATCACAATTTTAATCATAGATTTAGTTCCAACGGAACGGAATGTCACAGATGAGTAGTTAAGGGACCATCAGAAAACTGAACATCTGACAGTCCTGTCTGTTTTTCAGTTTCCTTGATAAATGGTGTAAGTCTGGCATGTAGAAAAAAAAATGATAACATTCCTTCCAAACCTGCCAGCAGGTTTTGGGATATAACGGGCTGAAATATAAGCACATTAGTATGATCAGGAAAATGTGCTATGGTATTAAAAGTGAAAGTGAAATATCTCCTTTGACAGTTATACTTTAACATAGTATATTATATCATTAGAATAATATTACCATTGATGTAATAGTAGGATTTATTGTTGTAGAAACTTGAACTGCTGCTCCTCAAAGAATTGGAATGGAGAATTGTCAAGAACCAGAATCAATAAGCAGAATCAGAATCACTAAAAAACAAACAACACCCAACTGTGGCTCCGTGTATCGTGTATCCCAGGTGATACAACCGAGGCTGAGTTACTACTCAAAAGTCTGTCTGTATACGACACCATTATAGTCAGACTTTCCATAACCAAAGCAAAGTATTTCAAAGCCCACAGAGAAGGATTCATTGTAGTATTCAAGAGCTCTCTGCCAGCCCCCCACCCCTCAGAGTGGTTGTCCTCATCTAGTGGGATTTATTCAGACTCTTTGTGAGCCCACTGCCCCAGTAACAAAGTACCATTAGTGGGTTGTGTCCCTTCTGCTTGGGTAGGCCCGAGGAACCTGGGGCCCTCCGAGGCTTTTAGAGAGGTGATGAGAAAAGCTCTCAGACACTGGATCCTGGACACAGCCACTACTATTCCCAGCCTCCATTAACTCTGAGTGGAGCTCGAGGTGCACTTACAGCTCACCCCCCCACCTCTCAGTCTTGCCTTTGTCCTTACCTCATATTTCTGCTCTGCTTCTCACTTAATATCAAACACTGCTGAAGCTTTAGTAATGGTGATGGTATTTATTTCATGTGTTGTGATGTCTGATTGTCTGCACGTGTCTTGTTTTTATCAGTAGACGGTGTGACCACGCCCACCACCTCCACCCAGGTGTTCTATATAAGCGTCAGCGTCTGCTGCATTGTCATCTTTCTCGTGGCCATCATCCTGGCCATCCTGCACCTGCACAGCATGAAGAGAGTGGAGATGGAGGACAGGTTTGGTTCATTTACTTTGTCCCACTTGCAGAGAAAAACCACAGTCTTTGTTGTATATCAGCTTAGGAAAGTAAACCTGTTACACTGAAGCTGGTGATTTACAGTCCTGTATCTGTCACCTGTGAAGGCTAAGATAGTATTTCTGCTGAATGCTGCTGTTGAACAAAAACGGGTCATCTCCATAGAGAGGATTATATCAAGTTGAAACTTGCGCTTGAGCTTTCCTCCTGTTCCCTGTCTGTAATCTCTACTGTGGATCGATGCATGCAGCTACACAGGCTATCAGATGTCAGTGTGAAATTAGATCAGCACCTCCCTGCTTTGCTATAGATTTGGGGAGTTTAGTCATTGGAACAGTTACAAATTTGAATTACCCAAAGACTGTTTGCTGGTCATTTCATTCAGTTTCATGGGATATTTTCGCTAAATGTGTTGTTTCAATCAGGGCTGAACAATTCATCAAAATATTATCTGAAGTGCAGCATCCATATCACAGGAGCTGCAGTGTTTTTTGATATCGGTGAAATGTGTACAATTATAATTGAAACATTTTGGTATTAAAGAGATGCCCCGGCCTACAGGTCCTATTCTCCACACATAAGCGAACATGCTTGTTTGGGTACAGTCGTCTCAAAAATCGCATTGTCATTCTAATATATTTTTCTGTGACGAAGAAATTGAAGTTGTTGAAGGCAATATACTAAGGAGAAGCCATGACAGAGGATTGTAAAGGCCGGAAAACGCATTTGACCCACCTCAAAACAGCCTGGAAGTTCCTGCAATAGAGCAGGGCCTATATTTATCTGTATGCTTTATTATTTAAATATAAATAAGTCAGAAGTAAATTGTTAAATAATTATCAGCAACTTATTTACACACTATCGAGGTCCTTATTTATAATCACCAGAGACTAGATAGTAACTAAAACAACTCATACAACAATGATTGTATTAAACAGTTGGTGTAGCCTGATCTCTGTACCTTCAAATAGCTGCGTCATGTTGTTTCTCTCTGTGTGTTTCAGTGTGAGTGACAGTGGAAGTTCACAGGGTTTGTCTCAGCCGTCCACTCAGACCACGCAGTACTTGAGAGCCGACACTCCAAACAACGCAGCGCCGGTCACCAGTGAGACATTTTACTCCCTCTCTTCACCATAACACCAACCAAACACGCTCACTTCAAGTTTTGTTTTTGAAATATGCACGTAGCAGATCAGCGCGGCGATTCATTGTGCCATTTCTCTTTTCTCGCACTGGCATCTGCACATGTGCATGCTTTTCCAAATGCAATAATTGACTGTGAATGACCTAATTAGCTTAACTGGTATCATAAGATTGTAAACACAGCCTCTGCAGTGATGTTGTGTTTCTTTTTGTCGCTACTACCCTTGTGACCTATTAACTGTGTGGGCGATGTGTAAATGTCATCACCATGTGCTTTGCGTCAGGCAGCAGTTAGAGAGGTAAAAGTGGTCCATTATTGTGGAGCTGCGAGGGAGTGAACAACTCTAAATTGATGTAAATATAGAACATGGTGGGAAAAGGCCGACGTACTGTAACAAGATAAAGTGAGTGCTAAGCCTTAGACATTGTTTACCTTCGACCTGCAGTGGAGTATTACAACTTACTCACTTTTGCCATTTAGTCAGCAGTGTGTCACTTAATTAAACAGTGGGTGAATCTTAGCTGGAGCACTTTTCCTTCAGTAGAACTCTTTGTAAGTTGTTGTCATCAAGTAGGAGTGTTATTACTTACCCAGTCCTCAGTCTCTTCATTGGTACCAGTTGTAATTATGGGTAAGTCTGTCCTGTAATATTAGAGGAACTTCTTTTTATCACCTAGATTTATCCTTCTAGTCACAGCGACAGAGCAGTGGAGGGCCATCAGAAGAGATTAAGGATTGCCATTGTGAAAGAATCACCTCAACAGCCACCAGATTTCAGAAAATACAGTACATTTTTTGTACTGTTTTGTTTTGCTGCTCTTTTCTAATTCATACAACCTTTTTCTGTACTTGAACATAATACACCTTCTGTATTTCATATACTATAGTTGCTGCTAGAGACTATTTTTCTATTGATTAAGCTGTTGACTTGTTTACCCATTGGTTGATTAACAAACAGTTAATTTGAGTTTTGAACTTTATGAGTGAATTTAGCAACTACATGAACAAAAGTTGTTCAAAAGCTGCAAAAACAACAGTAACAGTGGTTTTGCCTTCCCTGGTGGTGCATCTTCCAGATTAGCTTCTCAGCGTTTTCTCTTCAGGTGCTTATGAACTGTGCTGTGCTGCTTTGGTCTGCACAGTGTACAAACCACCCATTTGTTTTGTGATAAGCTGATGTTCTTCTATACTTTGGAAGCGTCGGGTCTTTAGAAAACTTTTCCAGTGAACCGAGTTGGACTCTGCTGCAGTCGCCATTGCCTAAAACTGTGGCACTGACTGAAATTACACTGAAATGTAACTTTTTTAAAAACAAAACTTTAAACCTGAAGCACTTGGTGAAGATGCCAGTTTTTCATTTTACGTTTTGATGCCAGTTTCATCCTGCATCCCCACCAAGTAGTGCTGATTTAAATAACAGCAAGGTAGGAAAGAGAGTTGCCTGTAAAAACTCACAATCAAAATTCATTTAGTGTCCACCAATTTTTTAAAAAAGGACATGTTCTCGTCTGAAAATAATTCCTACTGTCAGATGAGGAAACGTTTTGCTCTGATGCTTTCAAATTTTTTAGATAAAATGATTTTAGATGTTACGGCTAATTTTCAAACTGATTTTTTTTTCGAGATGTTTGTGTCATAGCATTCAGTGCTAAGTTATCCACAGGCCACTTGGTGATTTGTCAGTGAGATTCCACATACAGTTTCATAGCTGCTGATGTTACAAGTGACTTAATCTTCTTTCAGATCAGATCTCTGTGTTGTCTAAAGAGCCACTGGAAAACCACAGCAGCTGCTTTTGTGTCTTATTGTCAGTGTATGATCCATTGTCGCCCTCTTGTGGATTAAACCCTCATCTCACCCTTTGTGCATTTTGTTTGACCCACTTGGCTTTTCCCGATATCTTATGCTCTGCTGAATGTTATTATTTGAACCACCATTCACCTTTTATTTACCCAACTTCTCATTGGCAAGTTTACTCAACTTGCAAGCATGCCTGGTTTGATGGATGTTTAGCGTATGGGCTGTAAAGTTACAGCCAGAGTTCTACACATCCATTCATCCATTCATGTTGTAATTTGTGTGAGCTATCCATTAAACCACTTCTTTCTCCCTTTCTCCCACCCTCCACTCCCCGTCCTTCTCCTCCTGCCATCAGACAATCACCCTGGTTCTGCACCCATTCTTCAGCTTGCTGCCTCCTCCTTCCAAAACCCCGGTGCTCCTCCCCATGAAACCAAAAGTAAGTTCCAGTGAAGCTCTGAGAGACAAGTTTAGTCTCAGTAATATTTTGTCACACTTTGACCACTTTAACCATATTTTGACCTCAGTTTTCTGAACTTTAGACTGCTTGGATGAGCACTGTCTGTGGTTGCAGCTATGTACCCTGATATGCTGCTTCTACTTAGGAAACCCTGTAGAAACTCAGTCACTTGAAGACTTCCCTTCCTCCTGGTGGCTGATTCAAGTCCCAAATCCTGGTCCACGCGTCTCATCTGCTTTGTACTAACATTCTCTGTGTCTTTTGTTTGGCAAGTTACACGTTTAGTCATTTGAAATTTAACTGAATTGTCGATGAAAGTACCCATTCACTTAAAATTATTATTCAATATTCAACAATTTTGACCAATGACTCATTTTAAGGGAAAATGCGGGACATTCTCTGGTACCATTTTCTGAGCTGTTTTTTTCTGTTTTAGAACTTTGTAAATTGAATGTACTTTGGGTTTGACACAGAACAAGCAGTTTAAAGATCACATTTTGGGCTCTAGAAACATATGGAATGGGCATATTTATCTTTTTCTGACATTATATAGACTAACAGATGAATTTTTGACTCATAAAAAAGTGAGAAATGATGTAAATGCTCATTATGGATTGAAGCCCTACTGTTAACAGTCTTAAAAGAAGATGAACTGTCCTTCAGATTTGTGTAATTTCAGATGTAAAATTATCTTTATTGATATGGTTTGATCACGTCCTTTGCTTCAAAAAATATTGATAATGATAACACCAAGTATTCTGTTAAAGACCTGCAAACACCTGCAGGATTATTTTGTCTTTTCTGACAACGGATAGATTGACATGATTACTCATACTGATTGACTAAATATTTAAAACACCAGAGACATGGTTAACTGAGAAGTAAAACATCTGTATTACCATTACCATTATTTATATAATACACTCTTAATGAGGTTTGAGTCTGTAAAATGTTGTTTAAATGACAAAATAAGGTCTATTTTAGTCAGTTCGCAAACAAAAATGGTACTTTTTTGGTGTATGCACAAAGAAAATGGAGGAGCTCCTCAAGGCTGGAGGAAAATGAAAATGAAAAAAGTCCTTTATTGGTAAATGGCACTCCAAAGTCATAATTCTGTGTAAACCTTTATGTCATTTCAGTATAGTATGGTGAGTATTTTGATTTCTTGTATACTATAGCACGAACGGCATACAGTTCCCATGTAGTATGGATTTGGGATACAGTACTAGTTATTTTTTGGTTCACTGTTTCTGACTGTTGTTATATTTACTTGTACAGGCTAAAAAACTTTTGCATGAGGAGCTTTTAATTCATATGTTCTAGTTGAAACAGGCTGTTAGTATGAAGAGACACAACAGAAAATAATCTGCTGTGTACATTTTTGCACTCTAGTTTTCTTCTGCATAGTTGCCTGGTCAAATTATTTGTTGTAGTGTTTTAATTGTTATTTTTTTTGTCCCTTGCTGCATCTCGAAGTTTATTATGGACTGAATTCTTTTTCTATGCCTTGTTGAAAATACATGATGCTTATAGTTTGACCTCCAGGGGGCAGCATTGGCACGCACTGAATTGCAGTTTTTACTACTACTCTGTTTTCATGCAGCAGCAGAGATTTAGACCTTTTATCAAAGTACGTAGTAACATGTCTTTAAATGTCTGCATCTTTTCACTTAGATTTAATCGTGTTTGTCTTTTAATGTGCTTTTAAGCATATTCTTGAGGTTAAAGCCTCAACTCGTCTAACTGACAACTCTCATTTTATGACAAAATAGCAGACTCAGCTCATAAGTGCAAAAAGAGACTGTTGTCTCCTAGAGGAAGACTGAGTGTCTTTGGGTGCAGCTTTATGTGGAGGTTGTTTGTCGGGAGTTTTTTGTTTCTGTCCACCATCTTGTTTATTCAGAGTTTGTCTAAGCAGCTGTGCACAGTTCAGCCTGACAGTTGTCCTCACTAGCAGTGAGCTGCAGATACAGGAGGTTTTAATGAGTTATCTCTCATCACTGACATGTTGTGTACACATGGAGTACGCTGATATAAAGAGGTTGTGTTTACAATGTTCATCTGTGTGCAGACACTGTGGGGAACTTTGTGTGTGTGTGTTTTTTGTACCCAGACTTGCTCCTGCTGCAGTAAGCCAGCAGCTAATGACAGTGTGTACGTTGGGAGGTTATGTAATAGAAGTTCTGTAATACAGGACTTTGCATGAAGTTGCTTTGATGCAACATGTTTAGGGTACTGTACATGTCTTGCTGACTCTGTTTCTTGTAATTTTCTGGATTCTTTGAATTTGAATGAAGATTTTACATTTTTCAGAGCAAACCTTTCTCTTGAATTTTAAAAATTACTCTGTCAAAAGTGATTCAAAGTAAAAGCCCCCAGGTAGTTTTCTAAAAAACTGTCAATCATTTTCAACAAATTTTGTTGATGTTCAGATCAGGTGGTCCTTTAATGTGAGTCTGCATCTTTCTGTCCTCACAGGCTACCCGTCTCTCCGCATAGAGAAGAATGACCTGAGGAGTGTTACTCTAATGGAGGCCAAAGCTAAAGTAAAAGACATTGCAATCTCAAGGGAGAGAGTCACACTCCGTGATGTCTTACATGAAGGTATTTGTCTCTCATGCTTCCAACTTACATTTGTATTCTTCAGAAGAATGTGATCACCAGTTTCAGTTTTACAGTTTCACCGAAAAGTGGAACAAATAATTCTGAGCAGCTTTTTCTAGGGCCACAGGTTGTGTCATGGTTTGGTGAACATTTCTTTCCTGTGCTTTGCGCAGGAGTCTTGTGTTGTTTTGTGAGATGTGATTTTGAAAGGTGGAAAGGTTTTTGGTTGCCGTTATTAACATCATATATCACTAAAAAAGTACACAGACATTATGTCGGTAAATTTGTATTGTGCCTTTTAACCTAGTATTTATCAAATTTCTGAGGATTACTATTTAAAGGTGATCCTAAAAACTTAGCAAATATTTCAACACGCTGAAAAACTGATTTTATGTCTATGCACTTATGCAAACGTAAAAACGGAGAAAAGAAAATCTGAACAATAAAATATGTAGCAACATGAGTCAGAAAGCCACAAGTTTGTACTGCAAATCTTCTCCAAACAGATCATTTAGCATCAAGAATGTAATACTCAAAAAGAGGGGATAAAGATGCGCTCACAGAATGACCACGGTAATACAGTCCAAAAGGATTTGACAGTAATCCTATAAAAACAGATTGAAAATTTAATGAGATTTTTTATTTAAAGGCGTTTCTGACAGGAGACAGAAGACAATCACATGAAAATGTTATGTTGCCATACATCTGTTAAGTATTAGTCACGTACTAAAAGTAAGTTACATTTCCAGAGCTGAGGTGCAGAAGCATCCTGACAGTCTGACAAAATTAGCAGTCATACCAGAATTTATTATACGCTGTCACAAACTAAGGAGGAGAAGACCTGCTGGAAGACCATAATTAGGCCTATATCTACAAAGTTGATAGCTTTGTTCATTCTTTTTTTGAATCCCTAATTTTTAAGAGATACTATTCCACAGAAGCCTAAGATTTTAGTACAAGTCTCTTTTCTGTGTGAGTCTATGAACATTTCTAGTTGTAATTATATGAAATCAATTCAGTTGAACAACCTCCAGCTGTGCTCAGCTTTGACTCCACAGTACAGCATCAGTTCTTCTCTGCTAAATAATTTAAATGGTGTTCAGAAATCTTTGTGAAGTTTATGAAGTTTGTGATGCATAATGCTTAAATCTGACATTGGTGATCACATGTTTTTATGTATGAGCGTAGTCTGTTAGGAGATGTTACAGATTGATAAACCAAAAGCAGCACTGTTGAAACAGTGGATCAGGTGCTGAGGAAACTTGCAAATCCCATTATGTGGAGTCAGTAGATTCAGGCCAAGCATGTGGAAGCCCAGGAAACTGCAGTTACTCTAATGGCCACTAGAGGTGGGCTGCAAAAGCAAGTATATCCCCATAGACCTCCATGTTAAAATGGTCAACTTTACAACAGAAATAAACATATTTCCAGCCTGGTACAAGTTTAACATTATGCGCAATTAAGGGCGTGACTACTTTGGGTGACCTCTTTACTCATTTTTGGATTACCAGACTGAACTAAAGGCTGAAGGCTGTGTGCTGTTGGTATAGCAAGATTCCTTGAGCAGTTGTTGCAGCTTGTAAGCTGTGGCTATTTCAGGGTGTGAAACTGCCGCAAGGAAAACTTCAAAATTGTTAAGACTTATATCTAATAAGGTAAACACTGCACAAAGCTGAGGTTCAGCAGTGAATGCATAAACAAATTTAAAAGACTATTTATTTTTCAGGGCTGCACGGTGGCTCGGTGGTTAGCAGCGTTGCCTCACAGCTAGGAGATCCCTGGTTCGCGCCCCGCTTAGGACGCCTGGGATCTTTCTGTGTGGAGTTTGCCCTGTGCATGCGTGGGTTTTCACCGGGTACTCCAGCTTCCTCCCACAGTCCAAAAACATGCTGAGGTTAATTGATTATTCTAAATTGTCCGTAGGTGTGAATGTGAGTGTGCTTGTTTGTCTCTATATGTAGCCCTGTGATAGGCTGGCGACCTGTCCAGGGTGTCCCCTGCCTTCGCCCTGAGTCGACTGGGATAGGCTCCAGTCACCCTGCGACCCTACAGAGGATTAAGCGGTGTATAGATAATGGATGGATGGATGGATTTATTTTTCATTTTTATATTTTTATCAGTAACAAGGAGACACAAAACTTTAGTTTATAAGTGTCAACATTATTCTTATTTATTGCATATTGTGCCTTTTAATTTAAAAAAGGTGACCCATGAATGCTGTTTACTTCCACACAAAGTACGAGCATGCCTCATCAGATCTATGTCAGCAAAAACTTACTAAAGAACCTAAAATAGCTCAAAATCATATATGTATATTACACACTGACAGAGAGAATTAGACGTTGGAAATTTCTCGATCTCCTTCTTTGGCTTTGTATCAAAGATATGCGCAATTGTTTGGGCTTCAGTTTGGCTTCATTAAGTGGAACCTGGCTGCTGCTGGAGATAATTCAGCATCGTCATGGAGTAATGGTACTGAACAAGACTGTACTTCACTTTCTGGAGATTTGCCCACACTGGGTTTTAGTGTGGCTGTATGTATGATGTAATAATTACCCAAGGGTAAATACAACACAATGGGGAAGAAAGTGTGGGTGTTCTGTTTTTACTGCCACTTAAGAGCTTTCAATGGTTTATTGCTTCTGTTTAAATGTAACACACGCAGTACTCTGTTTTCAAATAATCATTTTAACCTGCTTTAAAACAGGACTGTTTATAGAACAAAAGCTTCAACGAACCTCTCAGTCTGAAAGGAATATTTAAATATAGAGTCAATGAGTTGCTCCACAACTTTAGATCCAGACTTAAACATCTGTATCTGAGATGTGCAGACTTTCATGGTTCCCAAAATGTGAGTTTACCTTCAGGATATTTAAATGATCACTATGAGCATGGTAGCATTTACCTGAAGAAACTCTGTGTCTTGGTATAGTCTCAGAACTACCAGGGTGGACAGCCTCTGCACTTTAGTTAGTTGTCTACTCTACATGCTTGAAATAGCCAGTTGTTAAAACTTTGTAATGCCTGTTTCCCACTCTGAATTTGATTTTAGCTCTTTGATGTTAGCTCTCTGTGCAAATTTGAAATCGCAATTGCATATTTTGAAGACAGCAGAACAGGACTGCTAGAAAGCTTCCAAATGTAGCAGGAGCACTAGGAGCAGTGTATCGCTGCACAAGGGGACTTCTTTTAAGGGGATGGCATCCAAATTTAAATAAGTTAGGGTTTTTGCTTTTCATAGGCACAGTCTCAAAGCTTCTTGATCACACCTCATATGCTAGCTAAAGCAGCAAAGAATCTACAAGGTCCTTGGAAGTACTCACATAGAGCATCCTACTACAGGAACTCGGCAGTTGCAAAGTGACTCGAATGTTTACAGGAGTGGCTCCGTAATCCGCCTTTTCAGCTTTTCTGTTTCCACTGCACTGGCGAACCCAGCAGTTTCAACTGCAACATCAACTCCAAAGGCGCCAAAACAACAAAAAAAGTAGTAGTTGCTAGAAATAACTCCAGTTCTATTCATGTCAGACAGGTTTGTTATGATAGCTGATATGCTGAATTTTACATTGAAGATCTAGAGTACAAAAAACACAGCACTTGTTGTCTCCTTGAAGTTTAAGCAGTCAGCGTTGGGACCCACACAATAGTGTTTCAGGACTGTTCAGAATTGCCTAACCTGGGCTACATACTTTCTCCCCTGAAACTGTCTTGTGGTCAAATGTGTACAGAGGTTCAGGCTGCACTAAAATGGCCTCCAAGCCCCTGGAGTGGAAAATCTGCTTGTATTGCCAGTATGCTCAACAGCCATCTACAAGTAAACACAAACATGCAAATATCTGTACTTGTGTATCCATCTAACTTTTGCTTGCTAGTGTAGTCAGCTATCCACGTACATAATACTCTGCATACAACGTGACAGTAAATTTAATGTCAATATTTAAAATGCAAAAGAAGAAACAACAAATGGAAGACCTACAAGGCCACATCTCAGAGGGATGAACTCGGAGTTGAGTTCTGTTTTTTAGGAGTCAGCAGGTCCAGACAGGCTTGATGAAGAAAGCAGGGGAGGGAGAGAGACACTTCAACACTAACCCTGTTGTTATGCTTCGTCTCCTTTCCTGTTGAAACACAAGGCAAAGTCAGCCCTGGGGCTGAGATTTTTTAAAATTTATGTTGATGGTTTATGTTCTGAAATGGCATTTTACCTCAGAAAAGTCCTGGAGCTACGGAGTGACAGTTTAGACAAAGGAGATGAATAACGCACTCACTTGGCCTTTCCACATCGTATGTATTTCTGAATCATTCTAAGTGATGAAAGGTCCGCTGAGCTCCACTGAGCTGCTCTTGTTTTGGCTCTTGTCTGTGAAACAGCAGCCAGAACTGCCAAATCTCATTTAGAGACAAAGCATTGTAAGCAGGATCCTGTCCACCTCTGTCCACAGATCAGCCAGGCATGGCGGCCAGTGAGTGAGGTGACATTTCGGTCTTTGACGGAGATGCCTCTGGCTCTCTCACTCTTGCCCTTTTCTGCAGATAAAAACTGTGGTTTGTCTTTGACAGGCACATTTGGCCGCATCTTCCATGGTGTGCTGCTGGATGAAAAGGACCCCAGTAAGGAAAAGCAAGTCTTTGTGAAGACAGTGAAAGGTATGCTCTCTGTTCCAGCTGTAGTACACAGTTATATTTTGTAAAATAAATCAAAGTATCATCTAGTGTATTGCAGTTTTATCTCTCCTATCAATGCTAACTTATCCAGTGTGTTTACACTTGAGTCGAAAGGTTACTTGAACAAATCAGGTTATGCAAGTAACTGGGAAACATGCACTATAGTAACCTGGTAACTGCAAATATGCATATACATGCAGCAGACCAGAAACAAAGTGTATCTTATACCCCAACATACTTTGTAAACTTGGTTCAGTGATTTTAACCATATAGTTATAGATGCTGCTTCCTGACCCACACTGGATACATTTTTTTAGACTTCTATAAGCCACTTTGTATTACATTTCAGTTTTATTTGCACTGTGGGTGGACTTTTCTTCATCCAGCCAAACTGCGCACAAAACTCAGTGTTATTCAGGTGATTTTTTTTCTTGTGAAATCAGGTTTCTCTACCCCCTTAAGCAGGTTTCTCATATGTATATCAGTTAGGAAATACACTTACTGGAAAAAGCCGACTGTAACCTGGTTACTTTAAGTGCACATAAACACGGCCCATGCCAAAGACCTAAGTGGAATGATGAAGGACTGAGGCATAACAATTCACCTTACGGTCTGCGTTTCTTTTTAAATGAGAGAGCAGTAGTGGTGAGCAACGTAGATTGTTAACTAAACACTGTCAGTCCGAAATAGTAGATGCTTTTCTAATGTCTTGAGCAGATGGCCATAAATGGTTTCAAATCTGTAAACAAGTGCACAAATTTGTCGTTAAATTAATTGTAAGTCTTTCTCATGGAGCCCAGTTGCATGCCAACCGAGGGGCTCCCTGACGTAGGTCTGTCAGGTTCTTTGTTCACGGCATGTGTCAGCTTTCTCTGCCAGTTGCCTTCTGACCTCTCCATTCTCTCATGTTTACTCAGGGAGGGGTGGATACCAATCTGCGAACAATATCCTCATGCCAGTTTTGGCTTAGTTGAAGTATTTACTTCCTCCTCGTATGCCTTTTGGGAAGGGAACAATGCTTGCTTTCCATAAGTACCAGACGATGGCAAAGCTGCAATCACAGATTAAAAATTGGCACAAGTCAGTTTTCCTCTGAAGTTTCCCGCTACAAAAATGACTGTTTGCAGAGGAACTGTGCAGTGAAATAGATAAAAAATCACATGGGGTCAGAGAGTAAATGTGTCCTTACCTTTTCAACTGCCACTAGTCACTCTTGTGGTTTTTTAAAAATCCCATACTGTCTCTTCAGATCACGCCTCTGAGGTGCAGGTGACCATGATGTTGACTGAAAGTTGCAAACTTCGTGGGCTTCATCATCGGTAAGTGGAAGCACAAAGTTTAGCTTCAAGAAGGGAAAGTAGCACTATATATAGTATCTCTATGCTTTATTTTCTCTGTGTCAGCAATGCAAATGATGAGTCCAGATATGGACTATGATACCATTAAATGTCACCTTTTATTAGAGTCCCAAATTGTGTCACTCAAGACTGTTACTCTTGTTATCCTATTATACATGACCGTGGTTACCAAGGGTTCTTTGTAGTCTCCAAATGACTAAAACAGAATAATGGAGATAAGTCCTCAGGAGTTGGTCAAATTATAATCAGTCATTCATGTAAGCTTGTATCGTCCATGTTTCATGATGTCCAGAGTCTCTAGAAGCAGAAACAGCTCATGAGACATGGACGTTAAATGTTCGCTACAACAGAACTTAGGAAAAGGTTTTTTTTATTTTGCAATTTCCACTCGCTCTTTCAAATGTGGTACTTTAAAATGTGGATAAAAAATATGTGATGCAAACCTAGGAAATAATTGTTGCGGAAAAAACATGAGTGTCATGTTTCGAAAGACACCAAGATCATGCTTGTGCTCCAAATGATTCTAGAACAACTTTCAGGTTGCTTTGGGTATGTCTTGGATAAGCATTTTAGTATACGTTTACAGGAATGGTGAGGAGTTAATTCATTTAAATAATAATAATTAAAAAAAGAAAGACTGAAAAAAATTGATAATGATCTAACCTCAACATGGCTTGTATCTTATAGACTACCAGGCTACTGTCACATAACCAAATCACAGTGTTGACCTGTACCATGGTTATACACATATTATGAATTCTAAATAAACACAAAAACTAGTATTTGCTGCATATTAAATAATCTTAATCTGATTATTTTATACTGAAATGATAACAGACTCTGCATGTACCTGCCTGTATTTTTATGATTTCTGAAAATGAAACTGTCAAAAAATAATAAATGAATCCTGGGAGACTGTCGATGTAGCTCTTTTCGCTTTATGAAAATAACACCAGTAATTGAGTCACCACCAAAAGAGCAGATACTGTATCTATGTCGGAAACAAAACAAAAATTTGCTGACATCAATGTAACACTTGCACACTGTACTATGGAATTATTTCATAAAATTTTACCCCAAACGTACCACAACCTTGCCAATTCACTGTACTTTGCTCATGTGGAAAAGATTGTCGTCATGTTGGCTCATTCTTTCCTCTTTCCTCTTTCTGTAGTCAGCACAATGATTAGGTTTTCTGACACTTCCTCCTCTGTGGTTTGGATGACCCTTTTAACATGTACTGTTGACTTCCCAGAATCCTTTTGATGTGACTTCCACACATATGCATACGCGTAAGCTATGGTACTATGAACTATGACACACTATTCCTGTCTCTCTCCACTTTTAGAAATCTGTTGCCCATAAGCCATGTGTGCACAGAGGATGGAGAGAAGCCAATGGTGCTGTTGCCTTTCATGGCTTGGGGGAATCTCAAGCTGTTCCTGCGCCAGTGCAAGCTAGCCGAGGCTAACAACCCACAGGTGAGGCTTCAGCTCAGCATATATTTGCTTGTGAAGCTGTTAAGTGAAATGCCTCAGTAAACGCCATGTGTAGCATTTATGAAGCTGTTAAAATAAATCCCCTGAACTGGAAGAAAAGTCAGATTCCATTCTAGTGTCAAGCCTGAAAGAAGGTTTTGTGCGTTTGTGGAAATAAAATACAAGGTAACACTTTAAGTAACTACTGTTTACACCATGATTAGAAAGACTGTTGATATAGTCAAAAAGCCTGTGCTCAGGGCAGAGATTTTTATGTGTTATGTAAAGACAATCAGGCTTTTGTACAGGTTAACCTCGGGGAGTCTTTGATGCGCTTGGCAAAGCCACACCACAGATCCAACCAATCAATCAGCTCCAAAATACAGATGTAGCAAAACACTTTGCAGTCACAAGATGAAGCTTGCCAACCATTTGAATTTATCAAAACCTCTTTGTAAAGTCTCGGGTAACACATCAGCACCTTCCTTCTCCGCAATTTCTAACACTTTTGGCAGTTGTGGGAGACAAAGACATAGTCATTAAGTTGTGCTGCTGCAATAAACATCAAGCTATAAATCAGCCATATATGAGTACAGTTGAGACGAGGCTCTGGGAAAAGAACTGAGAGAGCACAACAGTGCGGCGTGGCATTCATTCTGAAAGCAAACATCTGGTTTGGAAGGTGCAACTATGAGGAGAAAAAAGAGTGGAGTGTTGACCTTTTCCACAGTTGTCAGTTTTTCATTGACAACTGACTGTTAGTGTGCATGTTGCTAGACTCTGGATCACACAACTCAGCTTGGCATGAGCAGTTGACCTAAAATGTTCTTATCTTTGTTCACTGGTTGCCTAAGATTTTGTTTTTCTGTGTTGTGGGGAGTAATTCATTTCTGTTGTATCGGTGTCCACTGGCAGATAAGATAAAACCCAAAGCATTTCCTCTCTGTGTATGTGAGCCAAGGATTGTGCTGACTGAAATATATCCAATACAAAGATATAATACAGACATTAATATATTGTGCAGTGACTTCAGGAGCCCTCAAATAAGTCACCGTTGTGTTTTCAGTTATACGGGATGTTTACATTATTAGAGCTGCCTCACTTTGTTAGCAGTCAGGGGTCTTTTCTGAGTGCACTGCTAAAGATTTTCTCTGACACACCTGCTGCCCAGCCATTGTCTGTAAGCCCTTCAGTAGCTCAGAGCACAAAGCAAACAACTTTCTTTCATGTCCGACTCGCTCAAACCTTCAAATAACAAACTTTTTGCATCCTGTCAGATTACTCCCTGGTCTTTCTGTTGCATACAAAGTTACTAAGCAATGTCAGTAATGTGATTTTACAATTTCTACTATACTATACACTGTAGTCGTCTTTCAAGCTACATGTTTACATCAGCATGTTAACACGCTTGCAGTAACTAAGCTAACTAGAGCTGGAAGAGTATATCTTTTACTTGTCATCGACTAAATTCATTGGCAACTATTTTTAAAATCAATTTTTCGGTTGGAGTATTTTTTTAAAAGAAAATATGTCAATTTTTTCTGCTTCCATCTTCCTAAATGTGAATATTTTCTGGTTCATTTACTCCTCTGACATTAAACTTACTATCTTGTTAGTGGATAAAGCGGGACATGTGAGGACATCATCCTGGGCTTTGGGAAACACTGATTGACTTTTTTTTTTTAACCATTTTCTGTCATTTTATGCCAAACAATGAATTCATTAATCGAGAAAATAATCAACAGATTAATTGGCAATGATAATAATAATCAGTTTAGGGTAACAAGCTGATGTTAAGCAGATGTTTACTAAGTTACTATCTTAGTTTTGCATGTTTCTGCAAAAAGCTTTTTCACTTAAGCAGAATGTACTAATGAGCTTAAATAAGTACCTGGAGGTGGTACAAGAGGAGAAGGTTAAGGGTCACCAACATTACTGCACTTTATCCCAAGGGGAACCTACACCAGTTAGCCATGGCATTAAAACCACTGAAAAGTGAAGCATAACATTGTTTATCTTGTTACAATGCAACATTCTGCTGGGAGATACTGGGTCCTGCATTCATGTGGATGTTTCTTTGACTTTTACCACCCACCTGAACAATGTTGCAGAACAAAAACACCCCCCACTCACCAGCAGCTGCCTCCCACAGAAGGGTAGTGCACCCTGCCACACTTCAGAAACTGCTCTGGAGCAACTTGGGGAATGTGACAAAGAGAGAGAGAGAACCAAAGGACTGTTAAACCAACACCAACCTTATTTTTTGCATTATTAGATTTTAATAAATATGTGACCAAGTGCTTTTTAAAAGTGTTTGATTCAGGGAAGCAGCATTGGTTTAAATATTTGGTCAGAGTTTTTCATGGCTCTGAATGGGTCTTCGGAAGGTGACTTCTGTTAACAGTAAGCAAGATATGTCCACGTAAAAAAAGACAAATGAGCAAAAATTGTCTGGTATGCTGGAGTGAATGACACCCCAACTGCTAAACATTTTCTTTTGGCGCTGGGTAAAACCTTTGGGGGGCCAAAATTCCTCTGTGTAGGAAAAACCCAGGCTATGTTTTTCAGCTGACTAACCTTACAGTCGAATTTATAGGTTTTGCGTAGGTAATTCCCATCTTTGATTCATAATTGACTGTGTAAAGTACCGTCAGCTTCTGTCCCCACTCCCTCCTCTCTTTTCTGGGTTTTTCCTGCTTCTGTCTCTCAACTTCTCATTGTCTCTGTTTCTACCTCGTTTCCTTTCAGGCCGTCTCTCAGCAAGACTTGGTGTATATGGCCATCCAGATTGCATGCGGAATGAGCTACCTGGCTCGCAGGGAGGTCATTCACAAAGACCTTGCCGCGAGGAACTGCGTGTAAGTGTCTCTGACCGGGCTCAGAGCTGTCGTCAGTCTGTCCTCAGCTCCTCCCTGCAGCTTTCAGGTGATTCACTTTGGGATTTAATTACCAAAAAAATAAAGACGCAAACTTTGCTCTCCTCTTTCCCCCTCCAACAGCATTGACGACAACATGCAAGTGAAGATTACAGACAATGCCCTCGCTCGAGATCTATTTCCTATGGATTACCACTGTCTGGGGGATAATGAGAACCGGCCTGTCCGCTGGATGGCTCTGGAAAGCTTGCTGAACAACGACTTTTCAAGTGCAAGTGACGTGGTAAGAAATAGAGTGACGGATATTAACTATACTTCCTACATTTGTGCTGCGTTGACATCAAAAAACTAAGAAATATAACCTTTTCTCTCTCTCAGGAGTGGTATCTATATTAATAGATACTACATTTGTAGGAAACATGATAGGCGATCCAGGAAATGGCACCAACTGTATTCAAGCCATTCTTAGGCCTTGTCCACACGTAGCCAGGTATCTCACAAAACGAAGATATTTTTCTACGATTTGGCCTGTCATCCACACGAAAACGCAGATTTACGGCATTAAAAACGATTCTTTTAAAAACCTCCGACCAAAGAGAAGATTTGCGAATTCTCCGTTTATGTGTCTGCATGTGGACATCAGTAACCGGAGTTTTGTGTTTCGAAACGTCACTGCCTGTGACAAAATATGTTCTTACGTTAAATATGTGACCTGTGTTTACATTCGGAAACAGTATGGATGCCCTCACAAGGTTTATGGCACTGTTTCTTGTACAGGCGCTTTTTTCTTGCTTGTTTTTACAAGCCCAGATGTTGCTTCACAATTAACGACACAGGCGAAGGGCGACGTTAAGGACGGTTATTTTCCATCACTTTGCCATTCCACGTCTGAGGAAGGTTCTCTGTTGAAGACACCGGAAGCTTACTCTGATTGGATAGGATTTGGCGAACTACTGTCACGTAAAAGTCTGGCATGCTTATGAATGTGCTTAAAAACGCAGGTGTGGATGAATTTTTTTCTAAAAACAAGGGGGTGTGTACATAAGTTTTTTTCTAAATGGAGGAGGCAGGATATTCGGTTTTACAAAAACCCACCTACGTGAGGACAAGGTCTCAGTCTTTTGGTCAAGGTGTCAAAGGGAAGGGTGGTGCACTGTTGAACACTGTGTGTGGCTCTTCCCTCTTTCCTGTCCTAGCAGAGCAGAGCAGGAACAGCAGAGATATTCGGGAAGCTTAACAGATCCTTAGAGACACCACTCAGACAACAGCCAGACATGCCCCCACCCCTCCACATTCCTCTTATGGTCGCGCTGCTTCATGGCAGTCATGGCACTTACAGTTAACAGAAGGCTGGCATTAACAGCCAGCTAACTAGGGGAAGTCCAGACAAGTACTTGGAGCTGTATAGCATCATCAGTGCATCACTGTTACGCACATAAATACTATATACACTTACATCAGTGGTTATACACATCAGATGCCACGCTAGACAGGATTGGAGAGATACTGCTGGCATGTTTAGGCTTTGTTGGGAATGTTGGTAGTGGTCTACGTGCAGATGTGGGTGGATTACTGTACAACACGTCTTCCTTTGATAAACCGGGCTGTCACCTTGGCCTCTGTTCTTAATCACTGCCTGCTCTTCCTTTAAGGTCCTCTGTCACCCCAGTGAACACTAACGCTGGGCTCAGACTGAAGGGGATGTGAATCAGGTTGCATCACTCGCATAAGGAGAAACCTTTTTAGATATTCTTGTCTCTAATCTCAGACATGCACACACGACAAGATTGGAAAATAATGACACACCACACACTAAAGATTCACTGGACTTAGGAACGTAACCAACCAATTTCTGAGCAGGTTTTGTTCCTGTCACATGTCTACTCACTATGGGCTTATTTTTCATTGCAATATAAAGTCCTGTGCTTCTATGGAAACGTCACAGTGTTGGCTAGAAGCAAAGAGAACTTAAAAATGTTTTCTATGCAGTATGACACAGTTATCATACTATTAAAAAAATAAAGTTGAATTTATTTGTTTAAAAAACTAAAAACATTTGAAATCAACATGTACACATATTTCTAAGTGCCCACAGATGTTACTGATACTGGAAATCTTGAATGTATCCTTCAAGAACTGACACCTTTCTCCTCTGTATGTGGTTTCTGAGCCACATTAAATGTTTTTCATTGATCAATTATGTTTTATTTTGCTCTCATTCTTTGTAATTTGTTTCCAAACTTGTCTGCAGCTGCACAGCCTGCAGCTCAGCCGAATAGTCTCAGAATTTTTTGTCACCTGACTGTTTATTGCAGCTCAGTCAATCATGGCTTCTTAGTTGTGCCAAGGAGTGCAGGATTTTCTGGGTTTGTTTGTTTTTAACAGGATCTGGTATAAACTATGCATTTTTGGTGAATTTTCAAAGGAGACATAAAGAATGGCCGCCAGGATAGCCCACAGAGTTAGGCCATGTTGGCGCAGGTCGCCAGCAACGGTTGTGAGTTCGAGTCCGGCTCATGACCCTTCACTGCATGTCTGTCTCCTCTCTCTGCCCCCCTTCACCCTGTCTCTCGCCTCTCATTAAAACATGGGAAACCCCCAGCCCCCAAAAAGGAGACATAAAGAATAAAATAATTTTGGTGAAATATCACAGTTTTAAACTTCTGTCAGAATCATGATGAGTCCAAGGACTTTTGGAAAGTTGAATATCAGACGATTCTCTCAATTTTTACAGTTTCTGGCTCTAAGAAAGAGTGTAGTTTTGGCATTTTCTCCTCAATAAATCAGGCCTTTCAAACCCGCCAGTGAATTTTGCGTTTTAAAGGGTTAAGACTGGATCTGTAAACCCCTCACACATTACTAAATAATCTGGGCAGAACATGGTTTCAGACCAAGGCTCCAGACCAGACTTCTGCTCCTGTTGGTAGGAAGACATAAGAAATAGGGGTAAATTGGGTCAAAGCTCCTGGGGTCTGTTCAGTAGTTATTATCAGATTATAACAGTTTTATTTTAGATAAGAACTGGCATCACTCCCAAATTCCCAGTAACAATTGCAGGGTCAACACCTATTGTAAGCTCTTTTATTTCTAAGCATGACCTTAGATTGGGGTTATCAGTGACAGCAACACTTGTTCACACCTATAGTGAAGTCCTTCTTTTCCTTGTTCTCTCCTCAGGGGTCAGAATGAACAAAAACACTTGCCAGCAGCTTGAACTCACAGTCTCCCTAAACAGAACGACCACCCTGCTGTTTCTACTTTCAGTCTCCCAACAGAAACTTGCAGCAATGATTTATGTCCCAAATACATTTTTTGACATAGTTTCCTCGCATTGTTCATGTGGGCACCACTGGTTTTCCGCAGTCTGGATAGAAACCTTGGTGCTGTTTATCCTGTTTAATATTAATATTGATGGCATTTTAGAAAATGTTTCAAATGAATGCTAAACAATGATGTTGGCGTTAATCTTGCGTTGCATGTTTACAGTGGGCCTTCGGAGTGACGCTGTGGGAACTGATGACTCTGGGTCAGACCCCCTATGTCGACATCGACCCTTTCGAGATGTCGGCTTACCTGAAGGATGGATATAGAATAGCACAACCTATCAACTGTCCAGATGAACTGTAAGTGGATTTTTAGATTATATATACACACATATACACAAATACTCATACTGCATTATTTTGTAAGAGCTTTGCAAAGGTCAGTATAATTAGTCTTCTTTCTAACAGCATCCAGTCTAATGACAGGTTCACACTACACAATATTTTTGTGTAATAAGGGGGTCACTGTGCCCCAATAGATGACTAAGGACTCTCAAATTCTTGCACGACTTGGCTGTAAAACATGAAAAACAACATATTGGCCCCTGGTCAATCATATTTTACTGTCTTTGATGACCTGCTTGATTTCACTGGGAAGGAAATCCATCCATCCATTATCTATACACCGTTTAATTCTCTGTAGAGTTGCGGGGGGCTGTAGGGGCTGGAGCCTATCCCAGGCACTCGGGTGAAGGCAGGGGGCATTCTGGACAGGTCGCCAGTCTATGACAGGGCTACACATAGAGACAGACAACCAAGCACACTCTCATTCACATCAATTAACCTCATTATGTTTTTGGACTGTGGGAGTGGGAAGGAAATGCAAGTGACTAATTTTGCTTCGCCATGTTGTAGAAGGAGGAGCGCTCTGTGCTGCTATTGGTTACGAGTGACCTCAGTGAACATTTTGTGTAGTGGAAGCACACAAGAATGCTCGTTAGGGGTGACGTCCAGTTTGTGCTCTACATCTTTCGAGTTCCACATCAACACATAAATCTAAGTTAGTAGTGTGTGTGTGTTTTGTGTGTGTTTTGTGTGTGTTTTGTGTGTGTTTTGTGTGTGTGTGTGTGTGTGTGTGTGTGTGTGTGTGTGTGTGTGTGTGTGTGTGTGTGTGTGTGTAGCATCAGCCAGGCTTGTTATTGCCAACTTTCAACAGAAGAAGTGTGCCGCTGGTGACACATTGTGTAATAAGAGAGTCAAATTGAAATGTTCGGCTGTTACCAGCGTCGGTTAATGTGAAGCTTATCAACATCCTGCAACTGTCAAGAAGAAGGAGCAGCCTCTGCAGCCATTTTCCCACCAGGGCCTTATTATTTACAGGCTATTTCCTCAATATTAAGCCGAGGCTGTCACCTTCTCACTGCTGGGCGATAACAGGGCTTTTCACGGCTCACAGCAGGCCTGCAGTGGTCGACCACCCAGGTGGATTAGTTTGTTCAGCATGACTGACTCAAATCAGTGAGAGTTCAAGCTTTGGGTCCTGGAGGCAAAATCCATTAAGGTGTTGTGTAGCAGCCTTATCATCAACAGCTTTGATTTTATCAAGAAAATCTCAACCGTTATTATTTAACTATAATTTTAATCATGTTTCCTGATGGATATAACATGAATTCATGGTTGAAAATAAAGTTCATTGTACAGTTCACGAAAATTAAGGACCTCCTTTGGTGAAAATCATTTTTTGCCCCACTGACATGTCCATGTGATGTTTTCTATGCGCTGGAAGATGCATCATGAGCAAAATAAGCAGTCAACACCATGGCTGAGCATTTCCACCTCGAAGCGTATCGATGACAATCCCAAAAACACGGATTCAAACTTGTAGGATTTCATTCATAACTAGCATAAGGAAGGAATCCTGTCAGTTTGGCAGAGAGGGACTTTTTGTAATATTGTTCTTCTTCAGAATCAGTTCATCATGGTTGAATTACTCCAGTACTACAGTCTTCCATTGTGTAGCGTAGCACAAAACTACATCTGATAAACTTCAAGGCATGGAGGGATTTTTTCGAAATGGGAAAAAAATGAATGATTTGTAGCTTTGATACACAGATGAGCTTTTAGGGACTGAAGGGTTACCAGAGTGAAACTTTAAAGTCAGTGTTTTAAAGTTTCTCTGCAACAATGTTTAGGTAGATGGTACATTTCAAAGTAGCATCCACATTAATGCCAGGACCAAAGGTTTGCTAGCATAATATTGAACTTTAACAAGATAATCAGTGTTATTCTCTTCCCTGTTCAGTGGTTTTAAAGTTGTGACTGATTGGTGTTTGTCTTACCCTGTCCACCCTCAGCGACTGACTGGATACCTGCTAACCTTCTCAATTAAATTTGAATTAAACAGAAGTTCTTATCATTCACCCTGATGATCTACATACACAATCACAGCTCTGTTCTTTACTTTTCCATCAACTCTAAGCCCTCATTTGATTCTAACATCAATCCTGAATTGTATATTTGCAAGGCTGTCCTATTATGTTTTTATTATGTCAGGCTTATTGCTAAAGATCTGTTTATTTCTGAGCTTCAGTGACACCAAATCTGCCATTTCTTCCTGATAAAATCGCATAGCAGGTATAAATCAGAAAAGGAAGAAATCTGTCTTTTCTGTTGCAGTTTGGTAGCAGTGTTGGATCGTCAGAGCTGAAAAATCTCTACATCCCACCCAGTAAAAAAAAAGAAACACTTGAAGAGTGTTAAAGGAAACCCAGGAGCTGATTACCTGACATCTGTTAAAAGACCAAACACAGTTTCCTTACAAGTACAATAGCTGTTGAGGGGATGGCTTCCTTTTCCAAAATGTTGGAGGTTGTAGAATTTAAGGGGAACTCTGATTAAGAAATGATTACATCTCGGTCATTTATATCAGCACTGCACAGGCAGCTCCTGTTTGAGTACAAAATGTAAAGGGTAAAGCAGGTGAATACAATGCCCTGAGTCTGAAGCCAGTTTCCGTCTCACACACAGAGAAAACATAATTGTGACATTTCTTATGGGCAGATGTTTGACTTGTGTCTTTTGTGTGTCTCTCTGTGTTGCAGGTTTGCAGTGATGGCTTGCTGCTGGGCTCTGGACCCAGAGGAGAGGCCCAAGTTTCAGCAGCTGGTTCAGTGTCTCACAGAGTTTCACGCAGCGTTGGGTGCTTACGTGTGAAAACAAGCTCTTTTTTTCTTTATTAAGCAGCGAGACTAAAGACCGGCGGACTCTGTTCATAAGGAATACATGTATGGAATTGTGCCTTATCAGATGCAAGAGCAGACCTGATGATTTTATTTTGTACAGTTCCCTTGGAATTTTTATATAGTTTAATTTACCTTTTTACAGCATAGCAAAGTAAAAGGATTCTCCGTTGAATTTTGTTCCGTTTGCTTAGAAAGCATCTACAAAGGGCGATGACAGTGCTCTTCCCTCGCTGAGGACCAGAACAATGGAAAGACGTCGGCATTTACGGACATTTATGTGCCATTGAACAATTTTTTTAAAAGAACAGTGTAAGCTTCTGAAAACGACAGTATTTTCTACAGTTTTGTAACATAGTGAAACCGTGTAGATTTGTTTTTGGATGAGAATAACTCTACGGCAGAATGATTTAGGTACCAGCATAGACTTAAGGGCTTCATTTGTACAGTTTATGTAACCACCTTCTCGCTCTGCTATGGTGAACTCCAGCTCGGTACGAGAGGCAGCTTGGAAACCACGTTTTGTATTTGTTAAGATGATTACTGCCACCTTTTTAAATGGTACACCGTTTGCTCTGGATGACGCTAACGCTGCCTTCAAATGGAACTCGCAAGCTCATGATTGTGACATGGGAAGCCGCCAAATGCTTGGTGTTCGAGTGATAACATTGGCCTTTAGTTGCGAGAGCAACACTGCAAGGCAAAAGCAACATGAAGCTGTTTTCCACTGCAGGAACTTGCAAGCCCTTTGAGGGCTCCCTGAACCTTTTTGCGTGTTCTGTCCTCAAAAAAAAGCTCATAAAAACCTCTTTTAGTGCAGTTTTTAGGGTAGAAAAAAAGCACCTAGTCCAGGGTAGATACATCTGAACAGCCCTGAAAAACTGCTGTGTGGAGCTCAATGCTAGTTGTTCAAAGGACAGTGTCTTCAATGTTCTTGTCAAGTAGCAATCTTTTCTCTTAGTCATGTAAATTCAACGTATAGGCTACATAGCAAACATACTTCCTACGTGCTCATAGAACTGGAGTTAAAATCAGTAACTATTTGTTCTGGAGCACTCTTAAAGCTGTCGGATCCTACACAGCAATAGAAACAGAAAGGTTGAAAGGGCTGATTCCAGGAAACATTTATGCAACCTCGTGCCTGCCCCAAGGTCTGCAGTGGAAAGCCACCTATGAATTTTACTTTCAGTATGTTCTAGCAAGCTAAGTAGAAGGAAAATATACTGAAAATATGAGACCACTGGAACTATCAACATTTCCCTCAGACATTATGAATTTACAGGGAAAAACTCAACCAATATTGCAGTATTACACACCATCCAGTGAAAAATAAACTTCATGGAGCTTATGAATGCCACAGGAGGACTCTTCTTATAAACACGACTCCATTTGAAGGCAGAACAATAATTGCTACAGACGAGTTTCCTTGCGAATGCTCAGCGGAGACGTCACAACTGGTTTAAAGTCTGCAGCGTGGATCAGACGAGTAGATGCCACGACTCAAGCAACACCAGCACTGCGAGGACTAAACCTGCATGAACCTGATATTTAAATGGCATCTGGTTTGAATTTTGGACACTACTTTTGTTAATCGAATGCCACCACCTTCTTCCTCTTTTGTACATTTTATTTTCCATTGTCACAGCCTCCCCCAACTTGTTTCTTTTTTTGAGCTCGATTGTTCTGCGTCTGTGACAAACGATTTTAACATTTAATAGCTTGACGTGGATGTGCTGCAGTTTACATTTACAGATATCTACAATACACCCGATTATGACTGGTTGTAATTACAGTTTCAAATATCTACAGTTTCATCCATCCATGTTCTACCGCTTATCCAGGGCCAAGGCAGCAGTCTAAGTAAAGAGGTCCAGACTTCCCTACAGTTTCATTCAGACTAATTATTAAATCTAGTTCAACATATTCCCCTCAATTCAAGATATCTGCATTGTTGTTTATAGATATCTTGAGTTAAGTTTGAACTGTGACATTATAGATAAAGATTCTAGCTGAAATAACGTTGTTGATATCTGTAGTTTTAATTCAAACTCAGCTATTAAATGCTATTAAACTCAGCTTGTCATATGTATCAGAACTCAGCCCTTCAGAAGAGTTTTTGTCTGATTTTTATTGTGAGGACACTTATAATCACTGTGAACACACACACACGCGACTGTCTACCAGCTAATCGTACTCTTACACCTTTGACATCTTTGTGATGCGTCTTTATGGTCACTGCATGTTGAAATAAGGTTGTAAACTGTTTCCCGAGTTCGTATCCTAAAATTAAATGGGATCTTTTAAATACACAATACCTGCTTCATTTATTGTTTTCTAATCGGGAGCATACGGTGCATCAGCGCTGCCCATTTTTATGTTTATCTTGCACCACAAAAGCCACATCACATGTTTTTTTTTTTTCTTTATAGCCTGCAGAGCTTCCGTGCTGCTCAACCATGGCACCATGCACAAACCCAGCGGGTGCAGGCATTTAGCTCCAATAAATAACGCTCAAGTGTTACCAAATATGCTTCGATGTGTTTGTAATACAAGAACACTGTTGTGAATTCTTGATGGTCTTTGTTTCCTTGTTTTATCCGAGTTGCTTTTGTTTCGCCTCTTCAGCTTTAGGCTAAAGTTGATGTCACATGAATGCCGCACATCTTCACCATGTCGTAATGGAAAGTTATGCAAAATCTAATTTGTCTGGAATTCTTCAATCTCCTGCTTCACGAGGCCTCATCCTTACATGCTATCGATTAGATTTGTGGCTGCAGCGGAGGAGGGGGTTCTCCTGGTAGTGAAGCCTTCTTAGTTCTTAGAATAAGCAGCTAAAGCGTCACTGATGTGATTCACTTTGGAATATTTCCACACAGCTTCAGCAGAGTTTGGACACTTTCAAAATATCAGTCGCTGGCGGGTTTTGCTTCGTCACAGTCAAAGGTGTCACAGTTTTTCTGCAGTTTCCACACAAGCAGCAGCAGCAGCAGTCAGTCAGTCAGTCAATCATAATAAACCTCAATTGCAACTCAGTGCAACCGCAGGACATGTTGAGAAAGTGGAAGCTCTCATTACCAGACTGTTGTGTCACAATGCTTTACAGAATTTCTGTTTTTTTAAAGTAAAACACAGAATATCTCCAGTTCTAGGGGGTTTCTGGGTTTCATTCAGCAGGTAGCTCTGTAAAACCCATTTCTAGGAAACGGCTCCTGTTTATAATTCATATGAGTCATATTTGGATCCATCTTTGTTATTGTAATGCAGTGTCCTCAAAGTTTGCAGTTTTTACCTGCTGTTTTTAGTTATTTTGTCTACTCGTGTCTTTTCACATTCTCTCACAAGAACATCTCTTCTCCTTACCTTTGAAATACAGGCATTAAAACACACCCTTAATCTAAATATTGTCCAACCAAAGTTCAGCTCTCTTATCTGTGTCGCTTGGCAACACATTTATTTAACCAGAGACCCACTTTTGTGCTTTAATGACAGGTTATTAATTCACGAGCAAAGGCTTTCTGTAAAATCAATATTAACACAGTGTTATAGATGCTTTCAGAGGCTGAGCTGTTGTAATCTTTTATAGTGTATTAAGGCGTCACATTACAACAGTCGAGGGCTTACAAGTGTGATTGTACAAAATTGGACAGATATCATTCAGTGTAATATTCAGACATACTGGAGGCCATCAGAGAGGAATGAGGGAGAATTTTAATTTAACAGGCCTGAATAAACATATTCTCACATTGTTCCATTTGTGGCGATGGAAGATAGAATAAGTATGACAGAGCTTCTGTTTCCTGCTTCACATCGGCCTCTCTGCTGCACTCGCATCAGCTTAACGGCATTTATTACGTCCTGATGAGTATATTTTGCGAGAATATTAAGATAAGAGAAACTGTATTGATCCCTCACCAGAAAATTCACACGTTGCTGCAGCTAGATGTAAATCAAGCATAGCAAACAAGACAAAAGCACAAAAGTAGAGTTAAAGGTAGGTTAAAAAAGAGGAAAATATTAGTCTGTGTTTACATTTCACATGTACAGATATGACATGATTGATGATGGTACCCAAACTGTAGGTCACAGTTGTACCTAAAAGTTAGAGATAAGAAAACTTGTTATTGCACTTGAAAGGTATAAACGGAAAATCTTCATCAATGCATTAAAATCAGTACATCCTGACATTACGTGAAGCAGACGATGAGCCGCAGAGACGTCTTATCTGCCACTGATGACAGAAAGTATCTTGATGTACATAAAAACATTTAAAGCTGCAAGACCTTTGTTTACATTGTGATTCTTGAGTTTTCGTGCTGTTCGTGCCAATTCCAGGCAATTTCATACCTGGAATTGGGGGTTATTTTGAGGTTGACATGTATTTGTACAATAGTTTTGTCAATCTGGGAATAATTTGCATTAATGGTGGGTATTTTATTGAGTGATTGCGGTCGTCTAAGACTCATAAATGGGATCATTTTTATATGGAAACAAACATTTGCCACATCTAATGATTAACCTTCAAATTACTACGAGTAGTAATAAATAGCCACACAACATAATGAAAAGCCCGCTATCAAAAAACGATTTAATAAAATGTAATAATCGAGGGACTCAGACGCCAAACTAAATAAATAACAAATGATTCACTAGTATTTAGACTTTTATTTTGGCAGCTAAAATTGTATCTATTAAAAATCAGTTTAAAAAAAACAAAAAATTGTAATAACTCTTTAAAAAACTGTACTAAGTGGGCTACCTGAACGATCCTTGGGACTCCATCTTCCTAAATTAAAACTGTCTGTGGTAGCTTCAGGGGGAGCAGTTAAAAATCCTTTTCATCATTAAGAGGACCTGATCCTTCTCCATTCATGTGGTTGGAAGAGTCTTCTGGGATTCTGGAGACCGTTTCAGAGCAACAGTAAGTGGTTTTGAGTCACCTTGTGGCTTCTTCAAACATCTCTGGGTAATTATCTTTTTGAAAAACGAGTGGTTAGCAGACTGTTTGACCCAAATATATGCCAATACCATTTCACGAGAATCATTAAGAAACAATGGGCCTCTGGGCACAGAGGGATGAGAGGACAGACCTGGTTTGGGGTTGTTTGTGTGTTGCAGATGTTTTGCATCGTTTCATGTCTCTTTGTGGTCATTTGTTGCTTCATTTGGATCACTTTGTTGTCTTTTGGCATCTCTTTGCTGCCACTCTTTATCTCTTTGAGGTCATTTTGTGTATCATGTTGGTTGTTTTCCATCTCTTCTTGTGTCACATTTGGAAGATTTTCTGTCACTTTGTGATTATTTTGCATCTTTATGGCTGTTTTAAGTCCCAGTTTTGCATATTATTTCCATTGTTTTGCATCTTTGTGGTTGTTCACGTTTCATTTTGGGCAATTTATATGTAATGTTGGCTATTTTGCCACTCGTTTGTTTCACACTTTGGATATTTTTGCGTCTCATTTTGCGCCTCTTTTTAGCCGTCCTGTCTCTTTGAAGTCATTTTACGGATGTTTTGCAACTTTTTGTAGAACTTCTGTGCCTCTTTAAGGTCATTTTGAGTCTCATTTTAATAGTTTTGCATCTGCTTGCTGGGATTCTGTGTTCCTGGGAGATCTCTTTGTGTCAGAATTGGGTTATTTTGTGTCTCATGTTGGTTGATTTCAGTCTCTTTTGTGTCACATTTGGGACATTTTCTTTTGTCTTTGAGGTCATGTTACATCATTACAGTTGTTTTGTGTCCCAGTTTGGTCATTTTGCATTTTATTTGGATTCTTTTGCATCTCTTTGTGGTTGTTTGCATTTAAGTCTGGTTAATTTGTGTCTAATTGTTTTTTTCCTCTTATTGAAGACATTTTGTGTCTCAAACTGGCACGTCTTTATAGCCGTCCTTTCTCTACATGTCATTTTGTACCTCTTTATGGTTGTTTTGTGTCTCATTTTGGCTGATTTGAATTTCTTTATGGTCAATTCTTTCTGTATTGTGGTCATGTTTTGTCTAATTTTTGATTTTTTGCATCTTTGAGGTTATTTCGCACGGCCGTGTAGTTAGTTATTGATCCATCCTTCTCCTTTTGTGTCTCGGTTTGTCTTGATTTGCATCTCTTTGTAGCTATTCTTTGTCTCTCTGAGGTCATTTTATGTCTCATTCTGTTTGTTTTGGGTCTCTAGCAGTCTTGCTTGTTTCAGCTTGACTGCATCACATAATGAATTTTTTAAAAAAACCAAAGAAACACACCTTTTATAAATTAACATATGGTTAAACGTGTTGTAGGGAAATATAGGTCTCCAATAGCTAAACAAGAGACGTTATGAGGGAGAGAGTCGCCCCTGAAAGAATCCTTAATAGAAATCAACGTGAGAAATCCCAAAGATGGCACTTGTATGACACATATCCTGCCAAAAAAGTCTGCTTCCACCCAATCGTGTTATTGCACTGAGGCAGACGCACTAGAAACATAAGCTGCAGGGGGAAAACATGCCTTTTAAACCTTATTCAGGTGCAAAGTCACGAAACTTTTCAATTGGTGTTTCATCAGATCTGACTGCTGAGTCTGTATATGCAGTTTTTATGTCCTGGTGACCACTGAATTCGCAGTTACTGCTTTCTCTCCATTCATTTAGATTACAGCCTGGGGCCTGTACTATGAAGCAAACTGAACATACCCAGGATATATTTGTGTTATCTGGCCTCACTGAACCCAAGCAGTCACACTGAGCAGTCACACAAAGCTGGTTATCAACTCATTCAGTCCATGCAGGATTTCTGAATCTATCTGTGAGTTCAGTCATATGAAAGGCACAGTGTTGGCAACAGATGACCGACTGCAAACATGGACATGTCTAGAGCTGCATATTTCTCACAAGAATAAAAAACTGTAATCTTAAACCAATATTAGGAATTTAAATATATAAGACAGGCTACAAGCAACACAGCTGCCCAGTAATGCTGCTGCAGACCAGGAAACCAGGAAGAAAAATGAGTTGATCAACTCCTCAGTATCACTGCCTGATATAAGGCACAGTCTGATGCTGTTTACAAAGCAGCAAATCATCTAAGGAATAAATAATCAAGTAGTAAAAACAAAACTATTTTAATGGTGGCATGGAGGATTAATTCACTAATTTCACATTG
The DNA here is from genome assembly GCA_024666655.1 of Dascyllus trimaculatus. Lineage (NCBI taxonomy): Eukaryota > Metazoa > Chordata > Actinopteri > Pomacentridae > Dascyllus > Dascyllus trimaculatus. The sequence continues at coordinate 20,268,393 of CM045446.1, forward strand.
ACTGTGATGCTCTTATAATGTGCCAAGTTATAGGCCCATTGTGTCATCTGCTTGGCGTTGTTAAACACTTCTGGGAGCAAGTAAAAACAAATATAAAAATATAATTGAAACCAACAAATAGCCTAACTGCAGATCTTATAAAGTCAAGAAGTACAAAGGCTTTAATGCTTTTCTCAGTCATTGTAGGATTATACTGACATACTAAGTCCAGGACCCTTATTTTTAATGACAACACCGCCTATTGAATTGGGTAATTGCTAAAGTGTACCAAAATTCAACCCAAATACTGTTTTTTTTTTGTCCAAGTATTTATAGTTTTTAAGGTTCATTCCATGCAAATAGTGCTTTCTAACTAAAAAGTTATAGTTTTACAGTTTTTTTTCCGCCCATATTGAGCAAGCTGTTTAGTTAGTATAATTGGATCATTATTAGGTAAAATGCAATCATGTGCTATGGCCTTTGTAGTCAGAAGAACTCAAACAGATGTTGAAGGTCGGAGAGAGGGCAAGACATGACCCCACTTTTCCATGCTATCAATAACTTTGCTGTCCAACTGGGAACATCACGGTAAACAAATAAAACTTGATGCACATCCAGTATTTGTGCTACATTTATCATCCATCTTAGCCAGAACTGCAGTCCATGCTCCAATAGGTTGCATGCTGCTCCCTTAGATATCCAGTTCAGTAGATGGTACTGTTATGAAAAAATAAGTCACAGACATAGTATACTGCAGACACACAATACTTATAAAACCTCTTAACGTCCTCAGAGACCCTCTAACAGGACTATTTCACTATGTTAAGTGCTATGACATGGCATGTTGTGAATTGTCACTATGTCAATAAAACTAAATTGTAACTGAATTATTTGCACAGCGAGCTCTGCGGGATCTTCTAGGAATGGTGATGCATTTTTCCAGAAGAACCAGTTGCTCCGTAGGTGGTGTTTGAACATGTGTCAAATCTGTTATCTTGCACATTATCTGTTCGGAGCAGATTATGTGGTTAGCATGAGGAAAAGCAAGAAAATGTATTTTTTTCCCCCCACAGATATACATTCTACACTATTAATTAAAATGACGTCCATTGTTGAACCTTATAAGTGTTATGGTAGGTGGTGGGGAGATCTGCTGGGACTGTATACATGTTCTCGATTTAGACAGAAAGTATGTAGCAGGTGTAAGAGTTTCCAATATATTAACTAATACCCCCTAACTAAAATAATTTCTCTATGTTTTACACTGGCGAGCTAAATTTGGCTTTATCTGAAGCTGTGAGTGGCACTTTATTTCGCAAAGTGGCCTGCTCTGCTAATGGTACAGCTATGATACGATTCTTTATTGTTATTCACAGCATGGGACATGAGTACCCACCGAACTACCTCAACATGAGGTAGTACAGTACTCAGGTCTCAGCCCTAATAAAAACAGTAACAATAATCAAATAAATAATAAGATAAATAGTAGCCTATTGACCTGAAAAAATATAAAAACTAATAAAAAATCTATGTAACAACGTTTAAACACATTTTACTTTTATTTTGATGGTTTAACGTTACTTCCAGGTCACCCTCTTATTTCATATGTGGTTTTTATTTTATGAGGTAAGATCAACAAATAGAAATTAGACTAAATTTTGCTCCACTTGATCTTCAATATTAATGGACAACGAAAAAATTAGAAATAAAAAGAGAATCTGTATTCTCGTTTTGGGTTCAAAACGAATAAAAGATTTGTTTTTAGTTTTTGGTTTAAGACAAAAAAAGAAAAAAGAAATAACGGCCTTATTATCGTTTTTACGTTTTTGGTAATATTTGGAAAAATAATTATACCTTAAGACCCAGACCCCTGAGTGCTGTTTAGTAGTACAAGTTAATAACTAGCCTTGTGCAACTGCTTTGCAAAGACTGCTGTTGTTAGGTTTATTGTAGCCAATAATGAAAACATATCCAAGATATATTTAACTTTGTTAGCAGTACAGGCTAACTGATGTGTTAGCTAACTGACAGGACGTTTCCAAGATGGCTGCCGAGCGGTGAGACTTGTCTATTATGACTTTGCTGATAATATTAGTAATAAAATCTATAAAATATAAGGAGTTTGGATGAATAGAACTCCTCCTATTTAAATAAACGGGTCATTCAGTATCTAGTTAAAAATAGCTTTGTGCAACCACTTGTTATACTTCGTGGAGCCAAATAAGGAAAAGATACCCAGGGAATATTTAACTTTGTTAGCAGTTCAGGCTAACTGACATAGCTACTTCACGGGAAGTTTCCAAGATGGCTGCCGAGTGGTGAGACTTGCCGACAGGGACTTTGCCATTACCTTAAATAAAAGTAGATTTCTGTAGTTTTGAGCATAGTTGGAAACATTTGGGCTAATGTCAGTACAAAAGTGTGTAAAATAAACAAGGAGTTTGGCTAAAGTGACCCTCTTTAAATAAACAGGCCATTCAGTATCCGTTTTGGTAATAGTTGGAAAAACGCATTATACTTTTTTACCCAGACCCTTATGTCCTGCTTAGTAGTACAAGTTATTAACTAGCTTTGTGCAGCCGCTTGTTAGACTTAGTGGAGCCAAGTTACGAAAATGTATTCAGGATATATTTAACTTTGTTAGCAGTGCAGGCTAACTGAGGTGTTAGCTACCTGACGTTTCCAAGATGGCTGCCTGAGCGGTGAGACTTGCCTACAGGGACTTTGCCGTTACCTTGAATAAAAGTAGATTTCTGTAGTTTTGAGAATAGTTGGAAACATTTGGGATAATGTAAGCACAAAAGTCTTTAAAATATAAGGAGTTTGGCTAAAGTGACCTTCTTTAAATAAACGGGTCACTCAGTAACTGTAGCCTCTGTTCTCATTAGCTTGAGGCGGAAAAAGCTGCAGCATTCCGCGGCTAATGAAGCGTTGATGTGTTGGAGAACAAAGCGGAGCTTCAGGCTCACATTAGAAGCTGTGTTTCGTGTTGTTTACAGCGTGTTCGTGTGTGTGTGTAAACATCCCGGTGAGTAACGGTGAGTAGTCGGTTTTTATGAACCTGCTCTCACAGGTGAACGTTGCGCAGCCTCGCCATCGCGCGTGAGTCATTCAGCCCGCGTGAGCGCGAGACTGTCTGTTCCCGATTCACAACTTTCAAAACATGTCCGCGTGCAGCTGTGGGCTGAGTCCAATTACATCACCGGCGGCCATAAAAACGGCGCTGCGGCTCACCGGGAGGAAGAACCGCACACAGCTGAAGCACGGAGCGGACGGTCGGTACACCTGGACACACCGGAGTTTCACGCATGGATCTACACTCCTCCAAGGACATGAAGAAGCCCAGGACACTGTGCTGCAGCATTAAGGTAGGAGTCAGTGCTGCTGCTACTGCACAGCTGCAGGGAAAACGTCTTGTTTTAACCTGCAGTGCTGTTTATGTAACTGCCTGAACTGGATTTATTTTTAGTTGATTGCATAAGTTTACACAGGTAAAGGTAAACTTGTACCAAACAGGCAAGTCACTTCACATTTTTCCTTCAGAGAACTTGAGAAAACTTGAGTGTTTTGTCCCCTGGCCAGAGAAAACAGCTTCACCTTAGATAAACAAGCTCTCAGTAATAATGTGGAGGAACTACTTTGAATCTCATTTAATTGCATTGTTACTCCTAACCTAAACTTCAGAGCAATATGTTTATAGTACTAATAAAAACCTTTATTTACATAACACTTTAAAAAACAAAGTTACAAGTACACTGCAATAACACTGGATAGTAAAGTAAGAACCAGAACTTTACATGTAACAAGACAAAACTGTTTCTAACAAATCTAACAATTATTACTAGTTAAGAAAAAGACAAAAAATAAAAATGAGTTTTAAATGTAAAAGTTGTTCCGTTTTCTTTAGTTATTTGATCACTCTATCATTAAAGGTGTTTTCATAGACTTTACATGTTATTATAGCAATATGTATGCTGTGTTTAATGTTTAAAAAACTTTAAAAAAAATAAGTTAATAAGTTCAATTACAGTCGTAATCCAATCTGCTAATTATTTTCTTTTTGAAATCTGTAATCAGAAAATTGCTCACAAATGTCCAATCAGTGATCAGGAGCAGCAGTTAAAATGATAAAAAAAATTAAAAGTCAATCAAGTTATTTTAATGTAAAATCAACAAACACTGCTAGTTATCACATCTAACAGCCGTGAGCCTGAGATATTTATCTTTATAACTTAAAAAAAAAACGTTGGTGATTAATTTTCTGTCATCAACTACTCCATAAATGGACTAGTCTGTGCAGCTTTACACATTTCGTTCTGTTTCAAATTAATGACTTTAGAGGAAAGTGTTGACAGCTTTGTTTTTTCCATCCTTGATGACTTCATTCAGTCAGTGTTTGCTAACTGCATCCACTTCCAGTTTTGTTATATTTGCTACACCTCTGGCTCCAATATTGAAAATCTGGTCCAGAGTTAGAAATATCGTCTCACTACGTGCCAGGAGGAGCTCTAGTACTTCACTGTAAGGCAATAATGGGGGAGAAACAGTTTGTTCCAGGGCTGTGAGTAATCATGAGGCAAAACTCCATGTTGCACTTCGGTGGCTGCTTTCAAAACTCAGCGAGAAATGACTTGTCTTCTGCATTGTGTGAATGAATCATGACTAATAGACTCTGTAAGCTCTGAGGTGACGCTGAAAGAAGCCTCTTGCAGAAGACAAAGGTTTATTTGAATTAGAAATCTTCCGAGTGTTTACCTTCACACCGCCTGCGGTTGGTCCAGCTACTGCAGATCTGCCCTTGTTTATCATTTTAAGTCTTCGCTTTAAAGCCCGAGTCTGTCGAAACCAAGATGTGCAAATATAGAGAGGCTGGAAGACAGTGAGGCTCAACCTGCAGATCATCATTCACTCTGAGAGTTCACTGTGAACTTTAGCCTACACAGTGAATGCACCTGTTCAAACTGTGTTATGATATATTTGGATAATGGGAGTAACTCAGTATAAGTCACTGGAAATTTGTTAGACAGATTTGTAAGTCATTCCTGCAGTGTCTTTTAAATTTAGTTGTGTCAACTGTAATGCCAGAACTCTTGATTACTGTTGGACGCCTGTTGAGCAAAAACAAATCCCTCTGCACTTAGGAGAACCAGCCAGTCAACAATGGTTTCAGTGGGAGCAGTTATATATCCATCCATCTTCTCTTTGACACTGGTACATGCTGTACAGCGCTTTACTCTCTATTTGCACAGTTTCACTAGGACATTCTGTTTGTTTTGTTTTATCTACAGCTACACCTCGTCTACACTCAGGTTGCACCATCAGATTCTCTTTACCGATATCTCTGTTAACATCAGTGCCAGGTTTTTGCTCAGGGCACATAATGTTTACATCCTGAACATGAAATGTTTGAAGGCGTCACACGTCGCTGCACGTTGGCACGTGGCTCATGTCGGTGACTCACATCTGATGCCAGTCGTTAGATGAGAAGATTGGCACAACTTTTATATCTTTCTAGTAAATATGAAGCTACAGTCAATTGTGAACAGCCATCCTAGCTCCGTTTGAAGTTTACAAAATTCTCCCAGCTCACCAATTAACCAGGTACTGTATATGTAATTTGTTTACTCTGCATAAATATAGTCAGTGGTGAAAAGTTCTCAGTTTATTTAAGTGCAATTAAGAGGTACTTGTACTTTACTTAATTATTACTATGTGACGCTAATTTATTCTACTTTCTACTCCACTACACTTCTCTGAACTTTTAGTTACCTTTAAGATGAAGATTTTACACAATTGATAATTTAACAAGATTTTAAAATGGAACAAATTGTTAAGGGTTTAACCAGTGGTTTCCAACCTTTTTGGCTTCTTACAATAGTCAGTGTACATATTTCAGATGTCCTGTGAGTGGTTAACAGCTCCATCAAATAGATGTGTTTCCCTCTAAACTTATTTCTTGGTTTCATTTCTCTTAGTCTAATATACCAGATGTAAAGTTTGGGTATAGGTCTGCTGTAACAACCTCCAAGCAGTAACCTACACACTGAAAACAGCAAGTTTTAATGATCTGGATTGTTCAGTAAAGCAGGCCTGGTTGGTTCTTCTAGTGAATTAGCCATTAAAATGATATTGCTTACCTCCTCACATTCAAATGCTTTGACAAAACAATTCCCCAGACACTATTTTGCAGCGGCATCTTTGCTGTATCAAAGAGATGGCTGTGATTGGTTTGAAGAAATACGAACAATCCAAGCTTCTCTTCCCCCTGTAGCAGATGATTAATGTTTGTTAGCCAGACCATTCACAGAGCTATAGATAAATCTGGATATGCATGACTAGACTTGAATAAATGTTCCAATGATACAATATCTCAGCAAAAATCAAAGATTAGAGAAAAGTCCAAAAACTGAAATCGTTATTCATGTGACAAGTCCTCAGATTTGTCTGCTGTCCCTGTATATAAAACTTAATATAAACCATATACACCTTCAGCAGCTACAACAATAATATGCTACTGACACACTGATGCTTCACCAGTAATAATCTAATGATTGCAGATATAACTAGAAAAGCACTCGGAGAGCGCAGACCTCCGCCAAGTAGCTCATTTCCAGAGTCCTTCAAAAAATTCCTGGATCCAGATGACAATCCAGAACATCACCAAAATTGAATCATCTGTTCCTTGTCCCATTATCAACATTTCCTGAAATTTGCATTAAAATCCATTCTTAACTTTTCAAGTTATGTGCTAACAGAAAAACAGACAAACTGACAGATAAACGCCAGCAAAAACATTACATCCTGCCTACTGTCGGAGGCAGAGGTAGTAAGATATCAGTCAGAGGGACCAAACCAATACTTTTACTTTAACTACGTTTTGCTTCTAACACCTCTATTCTGACATGGAGGGAGGGTTTTTCTTGCAGGACTTAAATATATATTGGATTTTTTTTACAATGCTGGATTCGTATTTGTACTGAAATAAGGGACCTTAATACTTCCTTACCACTTGGTTTATTGTATCAACAGGTCTTGGGTTTTATAGGCGTTGTATTTATTTGCCAGGAGCAGACACTTTGAAGGCTCAAATTGTATGTCATAGACTTTAGGATATCGCTTCTTTTTTATTGCAGTTCAAACTTCAGAGTATATGATACACCGCATTAAATATCAACCCTAGGAGGTGCTGTTAAAATGTGTTACTTCTGAACAAAACAAGACTCATTTGTCTTTATGCAAAGCTAAGTTAACCATCCCCTGGGTTTATATTTAACAGACAGAAATTCGTGATATCCGTCTTCTCATCAAACTCAATGCAAGAAAGGAAATTAGTGCAAGTTCCAGCAGTAAATCTGCGACAGCGACCCTTTGTTCACGATGCTATTGTGCAGCAAGCCTGTTTCATGTTTGTTTCACAATAAAGGGAGGTGATCTTGTGGTAACAGTTTCTTTCAAGTATCCTAGGAGACTTGATACATGCAACTTTTTCTTTCTTTCATTTTTTTAACAAAGTGGGTCAGGCATTTTTATAGAACACAATAAAAAAACCAAGAAAAAATAGATTTCTAGTGACATAGCCACAACACGTGTCCCTAAAATAAAAGAACTGGAAATTGAAGCGTGAACTTCCCTCAATTCTTCCCCTCTCAGCGGGACTGAAAGCTGGGACAATAAGCTCCAGACAGATGGAGCTGAGAGTGTTCAAAAAGGATAAATATGTACATAATGCACAGAGAATCCACCTCTGCACAACCAGATTTCTTGCTTGCAAACCTTACGTTCAGGATCAGCTTAAACCACTCGTATTATTGTGCATTAATAACATCCTTTTTAGTGTGATGCACTGCAACGTCTCCTTTCTACAGTTTGTATTGTAATACAGTATAGATATTCTAAAAGGGTTTCAACATAATGTAACAAAGGTTTATCAGGAGAGACCGACTTGCCTTATTTTGCAATAATATTGATTGACTGAATATTGATCAGGTGCAAGAAAACTCAGTTTTGCCATTTCCCAGACTCAAAGTGAACTTTTGTATTTTATTATGATTGTGTTTCCAGCCTTAATGCCAAACTGTCAGAGATCCAAAGAGTTGTCTCTGAAACATGATATTTTCAAAAATCCAAGTTCTTTAAAAGCTAAAGTGCATTTGAAGTTGATCTGAAACTTTTGATCTAAATTCCAAACAAAAGCAGTTCTTTGCCTGCCTGAGCAAATAGGTTCTGTTGAACCCTTTAGATAATTGAAGCCCGTGTGGTAGAAAATGAGGATGAAATATTAGTATCAGCGTAAAAGCATCTATTGTGTGTGCTAACAAACCAGAAAGCCAAGTTTTAATAGGAGCATTAACTGTTCTGAGGCTAATGCATAGTTTATTCTCCCTCGGCCGACCTGGCAGCTGGTAAACAGGCTGAAAGCCTAGACTTATCAGTGTTTTCACAGCAGATTCGCTCCTAATCTCAACATGTATCTTCAGCGTCATCGGGGCATTCTTGGCCCCCGGAGCGATTAAACCCTCGTACAGTGTTGGCGAAGGCCTCCTGACACACAAACAAGCGAATGGCTCCTCTTCCAGATCACTGGGAGTCCATCCAGTGGGCGACTTTGATCTCTGCACAGCTCTGGGTGTGAAGAGAAAAGTCCAAGAGACAAATCATACAATGAAATGGAGAAACATGCTGTACAGTATCACTAGGAGCTTAGTGATTGGCTGAATGCTTTCAAAACATCATTACTGAATCTCATGTTTCATTTTTCTTTTGGAAACGAGATGTGTTGCTTGTAGGAACACCTGATAAATCATTGCTTTGCTGAGAAAACATTATTTCTCAAGTAGGACGTGGAAAGATTCCTACCTTAGAGCCTTGTATTTCAAAATTTATGCTACTTATTCTGACCTGCAACTCAGTTCATTTTGGTAGATGTGCTTTTTTGCAGATCGATACCACCATAATGTCCAAATAGGAAGCCACTGCCAAAAGATGATTATCATAGCTTAGCACAACAGCTGGAGGGGTGAAACAGCCTGTATGGCTCTGTCCAAAGATAACGACATCTGCACAATCGCAAAAGCACACAAATGAACATGTTATATCTAATTTTACTCCAATTAAAACTTGAACTTATAAACAAGTTCGCTTTAGAGGAGGTTCCATGCAAAGTATTTACTTGCTGGATGCAGTGATGTCCTGGTGAGCTTTAGAGGCCTTAAGTAGCCCTTATGTATTTCTATGTCCAAACCAGGCTGTGAACTACAGGAGAGAGACACGAGCTCCCCTGAAAACATAATTGCAATTTTTGGGGTCTCTAATATTCAGACTTGCCATGTGTTTCTATTTTTCTGTGTCTTCTTTAGAAAACATCGCATAAAATTAGACTGTTATCGATGCATATCACAGACTTCACTTCCTTTAAATCAAAGATCAGAAAAAATCAACTTTCTCATGACTGTAAAAACAGCACAAACCTATTCCTCCTTGGGGCTAGAAGCTTGCAGCTGCCTTTCGTTTGTTTTCTTATCATTAATATTCACATTCTTACCAATAGGAATAATAAATGAAAGCTAAGTGATGTGCTTTTAATTTTGTTTCTGTAATTTCTGACCATGAAAGTTTAGGATTCTGACTTGAGATTGAGTTCTGGATTAATTGCTTAGGCTTGAAACTCAACTTGTGGCCCAGTAATCTACATAATAGTAGGGGCCATTTTGCATAATGAGCATTTCTACATTTTGAAGGTAATACTTCTACACTTTCGGATCATGAAACTAATGTTTTTCCTTTGTGCTTTTGCTTTTTTTCAAAAGTATTCGAAAACCTCTTCTTCATTTTGTCTGTGGGACGCTGATGGAAAAATGTCAAAGCATAATGAAATTATCAGGTTGTTGAGTCGAGGATGTTTTTGATGGGCCACCAGGCTTCTTCAGTGACTGTTAGGAGGTCCTACTTCTTTACAACATTAGGATCTGAGTCTGATTCATCAAGGAGCAAATCAAAGGGAAATCACATAGTCAGGATAACTGTGTGTGCGATGACTGTAATAGTCTAGCTGCTGTTCAGAAGGGAAGACGCTTTTCCTGAAACAGCGGACACATATGGGCCGGCAGTGCGATTCCCCTGAATTGCCGTCTGTTCCTAGAAACGATTTAAATGTCTCAAGAGAAATATTTTTTGAGATTTTGTGTCTGTTTTGCCTTTTTGTGTGGGCGGTCAAATGTCTCCTGCTGCTGAAAATGCCACAAAGGACACTTGACATTCATGACTTCAAGCTATTTTAGCTCTGAGTCCATCACCATTACAGATTTCTCTCCTGTCTACCTGCAGCTTTTCACAAGTTTCTGAGCATCATTTAGAGACTAATCCTTTCAACTCTTTTCTAGCTGTTCGTCTTGTGCCACGGCCTCCTGCAGTTCTCTCAGCTCCTGTACAGCGCCTACTTCAAGAGCACCATCACCACAATCGAGAGACGCTATGGCCTCAGCAGCTACTCTTCGGGAACCATTTCCTCTCTCAATGAGGTGGGAGCCAACAACAACATGCCCTCACATCGAGATCATGAGCTTTATTTCAAGGATACAAATGACAAAGGAGGAACTAGAGTATAAGCAACATATCAGAATCACACTTCCTGACATTTCAAGTGGGACCCAAGCATTTGGAACTGTTTTATTACAGACACAGGGGTCAAGGATGATGAAAGAATGTTCTGTACGTGCTGCCGTGGAGGACGGAGCATTTTTTCATACTTAAGTGGGTTTTAGAGGCATCACACATACACATTTTTCATTTTGTCAAACATGCATGACAACAGGTCTATTACTAATAACATCACCATGCTGACATTTGCAATATTTTAGCTTTTGACAGTATTTCTTGAAAACACAGAAGATCTGAATTAAAAGGTCTTGTTTGATCTGTGTTAATTTTGAGTTGAAGTTCTGCAATTTCAGCTTCTTATTTAGTTATTTTTTACTCCTATATGAAGGTAAACGTAATATTTTTGGGTTGTGGACAAGACACTTGAAGACATCTTCCTGAGCTCAGTGGAAAACAGCATTTAATGTCACGGCCGCGTGAGCGTTTGTGGCAGCAAGTAACGTGTTCAGGTGGAGCAGATTGTAATCAGCAGAGGAGACGCACCTGTGAGTGAGCTGGCAAGTGAAGTCACTCTGGCAGCCCCATCTGGATCTCTGGAATCTTCCACTGCCAGTCAGCTTAAACCAAAACCGGACCACTTCTCCAGAACATCTCCATCTGCCATCCCCTGCCACGTCCGCTTGTCGGCTAGCCTGTCCACCGTCGTCGCAAATGCTCCGCCTGCCCAACCCCTGCCTAATTCCCCCTCACCGCTGGTGCCCACATAAGTCTTGTAAATAGTTTAGTTGGTTTGTAAAATTGTTTGTTAGTTTGTTGATTTGTAACCAGTCAGTCTGTGAGTTCTGAATTGATTACATGTAGTCGTGTCTGAACTCTGCTGTTCTGTCAGTCAGTCAGCACGTTTGCCATTTGATAATAGTTTAGTTGTTAGTATCTCTAGAAACCGGTTCAGTTAGTCCAGTTTCAGTTTGTGATTTATTGACTCTCCTAGCTCGGTTATACCTGGTGTGGGTTAGTGTTTGAGTTTGTGTAGATACCCCTTGTTGTATTAAAAATCCTTTAATTCAGCCTCGCTGTTGTATCTTATTGCCTTGCACCTGAGTGTCTGCGCACCGTCTGCAACATTTGATCAGCAATTTTTACCATTTCCTGAAATGTTATCGACCAAACAACTACTCAATCAATTGAGAAAATAACCGACATATTATTCAACAGTGAAAATCTTTAGTTGCAGCCCTACTCCACACTGTACAAAGTTAGCGAGAAAGACAAAGGAGATGGTGAGGAAAAGCATAGCAGAAAGAGGATTTAACATTTAACTTAAATTCATCAGGTGTCCAGAAACGTCACTCTGAATACATGCTATGCTGCTAGTAACCCACCGTTTGCTTTGCTGGCCATACCAACTGAAAAGGTGCTTATATATCAGTGTTTACATCTTGTCTCTACTGTCCCCAAGTGTTAAAAGATCATATTATGCCCTACATTTTCATACATTTCTTAAACATTAGTTCTAAATTGTGTCTAAGTTTGTCTGAGTGCAACCTCGGCCACGTCTATGTTGGCCAGAGTTTTCTGGCAGCGTTGGAAAAATGTGCAACTCAATGCATTAAGTGTGAAATGGCTCATTTAAAAAGTATAACTGTCCTACAGATATGCTTGAGGCTGTTTCTTATCATGAGCTATAAATATTTAAAATTATGTCTGTGAATTTTTTGATTGCTCTCTGAGATAACATTTTAAGAAAATTGCCCGTCAACCCACTTTCAGCTCATTTTTTTTCGCAATTTGAAATTTGAGGCTATGTTTGAACAACAATATCTCCGGAACTATGAAAGATAAATTTCTGAAATGTTCACTGTTATTTCTCCTCATGCCATTGATTCAGAATCTGCAATAGTGTACAAGTAGATCAAATAGTCTCTGATTATGGGCAGGGATCTCTGGAAGTTTTTAAATTTCAAGCCAAAATTTCACAAATATCTTTAATGCTCTCTCTGGAGTCTCACTGAAACATGTCTTTTCTCTCAGATCAGTAACAGCCTGCTGATCGTGTTCGTGAGCTACTTTGGGAATCGGGTTCATCGTCCTCGCATCATTGGGATCGGTGGACTGCTGATGGCCATCAGTGCCATGATCCTGACCTTACCTCACTTCCTGTTTCAGCCCTACAAATATGACTCTGTGTTACACAGTAAGAAAAGCCATAAATACTGCATTTCTTCTCTTGTCTCCACTGGCATCACTGTGATGGCTAATGTGAGTCACTCCAGAGTAGGTGAAATTGTGAAATGTACAGATATGCATGTATATGTATCAGTTTATGATGCTTTCAGATGAAGCATCTTCTAAGCAGACTCAGTAGCACTCAGCAGGAGTAAAACAACTGTTTTTCGGCTCACTGTGTTCTTGCTGGTGCTCTCCGCTTGAACCTTTTCATAAATCAAAAGGAAATTCATAATCTCTGTGCACTCACTGAAAGCTAAGAAGATTAGAATAACCTCCAGGCGTTTAATTTGCAATAACAATCTCCCTCTTCCTCCTTGCATTCTACCCCCAGACAGAGTATCTTGGCTTTATACAGAGTGTCAGTGGAGGGTCAGAGAAGCTCCAGGAAATTAAACAAGTGGGACATCTACATCCACTGACCTGTCATTAACTATCACTCTGTTTTTTCCCTCTTATCTCTGTTTGTGTGCAAACACCTGCTGCGAACCAGATCGCCACGACATTTGCACCCTGCAGGGCAACTCAAGCGACACAGAGTCTTGCGGTCACGATGAAAGCAGGCGTCTGAAAGACACCAACAACCTGTGGCTGCTCATGGCCAGCGCTCAGCTTCTCTTCGGTGTCGGCTCGGTGCCCATCCAGCCTTTTGGGATTTCATACATAGATGATTTTGCTGGACCTGGAAACTCCCCTCTTTACATAGGTGACTGACCTGGAGTTTAGTACCAGACTGATTAGTTTACATAAGAGAAGCACAGTTTAGGAGTTGGTGAGAGTGCAAAGATTTTTAACATTAGTGTTTTGCGACCTTGAAATTATTCTGTGTGCATTCTGGTTGTTTTTTAGACACCCAGATAGCAGAACTATCTGCTAAAGAACTGATAACTTTCGGGTTGTGTGTATTTGTCAGAATAATCTAAATATTTTTTGAAAGCATCCTGTTGAGTAACATATTTAAAATGATGAAGATTAGAAAGCAGTTGATTTGTTGAAAAAAGTAGGCAGTTTAGTTTTACCTTGTTTAATAACACAGTATCAATTCATTAACTACTGATGGGAGTTATAAAATACGACAATATGGAAGCCTACTTTGGATGTATGCACAAAAATCTTTGGTGACATCCAAGTATTACATGACATTTTATTAAGTTTCTATTAAAACTGAAACAGAAAAGATGTAAAACACAAATGTTTGCAGTTGTCCATGTCTCTCTGCTGTTCTTTTGCCAAATTTACAATTGCCTCTTTGTCTAAAGAGTTCAGATCAGTTTGTCTGCTGCAGTCAACAAGTTATGAACACGCCCTAACCATGTTATTGATAGAATCTAAGGTGTTCATCCAGCAGCACCTCGAAACCTGATTTCATCTTAGATTCCTACTTCTTAAAAGGCGGTCCCTCACTGCCATTATCTTTGAAGTCATCAGAGTAACTTCACTTGGATTACTCGATACTTATATCTGTGTTTTTGATAAAGTAATACATTTTTAGATGCTAAAACTTAAAAAGCAACTTTTCGTGTTTTTTTTTTCAGCTGATCTTTTGCTGATTGGTTAGAGATTGATTTTGGAGTGAGAAACTTGTGGGTTCTGGACTAAATTAACCTGATTTAAACTAAATTAACCAACAGAAAATGTTAATAACTTGTCTTTTCACAAAGGTAAATCTGATATAACATAATTTTGAGGCTGCAGTTTAGTAGGAAAATTACCAAACAGCTCAACAGTACATTGTAAACTCTGGCTCACAGCTGCTCTTATCATTCACAGCCATCCTGTTTGCAGTCTCTGTATTCGGGCCAGCTATCGGCTACCTGCTGGGCTCCGTCATGCTGCGGATCTACGTGGACGTGGACAGAACTGGTTTGGGTAATGATGCAATCTTTAAAAGCATCACAAAATTAATTTATCAACGGGTTAATCATGCTTCACGGTTGTGTCCGGTGATTCAGTGTTTGCTGCTGTTTCCTGCAGGAGCCGAACTGGAGCTGAGACAAGGTGACCCCCGCTGGGTCGGTGCCTGGTGGATGGGCCTCCTCATCACCACCGGCTGCCTGGTTCTCACCTCCATCCCCTACTTCTTCTTCCCTCGCAGAATGCCATCAGAGGACAATGTAAGTCTCAGTCTCAGAGGTGTTTGTGCATACAGCCATGTTTATGAGTCACTGAGTGCATGTTGTGGGTTATATACGGATATTTTATAGTTTATGTTTCTAGAAAAGTGTTATTGTGAGATTCCAACGTGATGAGACTCTTAAACTACAGTGTTTGTCTCAGGTTTTACTGACACCTACTGGTTTTATGTCAACATTGCAAGTTCAGAGTTTCTCAAACATGGTATTCAAATCAGCATTGTAACAACATCATGTCACTGAACACATTTCAACTACAGTGATCCAATTTGTGAATTCTTCTGCAGAATATGTGAGTCACAGATAAGATAAAGCCAATTACTCTAAAGGGATTACACCTCCCTTGTCGCTGTGAAACCACATTTTAAGTCTCCCAGCTTTGACTTGGACTTGACCTTGTAAAAATATGTAACTGATAAGGATCCAAAAGCCTCAGTTCTAGACCACATTGATACAAAACTCAGGCCTTTTCAAAATAACACCTCAATGTCCCTGTTATTTGTTCTTCCTCTCAGTTATTGGAAAATTATACTCCCCGGGAGGAAAAGAATCTGTTAGTCTGAGAAGAAACAAAAGTGTTGGTTCAAGTAATCCTTAAAATATGAGCACTTTTAAAGCAGAATAACATAAAACACCCAGTTGCTTACTGCACTTTTAAAATAAACTGTACTGGCAGAAAACTCCATGTAATATAAGGTAAATAGTGTTTAATGAACTTGTATCAGTACAATGTGTTTATTTTAGTGCATTGTGACCGCTAATATACATCAGCAAACTATAAGAGCAGATATTTCGGTATAAAGAGCTACAAAAGAATTCTTCTGGGAGACAGAAAGTCTACAGAAATCTTCGATTATGGCGTTTGACATCTTTGGGGGATTTTGAATGCATGAACACTGTGTAGCCATGGCACAGAGTTGTCAGCTCACTCTAATGTTCCCACATCACTGAATGCAGCATGCAGAGACAGGGGCTTGTTGTAAGACAATGTAGCATGGAGGGACAAAGAAACTTTGAAGTGTTCCTTGAAAGAAGTGTGAAAAATTGGGCTGAAGTGAATCCTCCAGATCCCCACACACTGTCCTGTGTTGTTTGAATTTGTAGAACTGTGTCACAGTTTTTTCTGTATTAATTGCACACTGAATTGAGGTAAATGAAAGCTGGAATAAAGCCTCCACACATTGCTCCTTATAACAGCTGGTCCATTTTATTTTACAGGTGATTGGAAGTGAGACTGACTCGAGTGATGACTTTAAGAAGCCAGATGTCTCCTTAGTGGACTTCCTGAAAAGTGAATATTTTACACTTAGACTACAAAGAGCTTTTAGATTCATAGTTTTAGGTTGTTCTGTAACAGATTATAAAATGAGAGTGTGTTTCCAGTGTACTAATCAGTGTGTCTGTGTCTGATCAGTGTTTCCCAGGATGTTTGTCCACCTCCTGCTGAGCCCTCTCTTCCTGATGCTGGTCCTGGCCCAGTGCTGCTTCTCCTCAGTGGTTGCAGGTCTAACTACATTCCTTAACAAGTTTCTGGAGCAACAGTACAGCGCCTCGCCCGCCTACAGCAGCCTGTTAGTAGGTAGGTATTGTAGGAGAATGAATGTAAACATTGGTCACTGTTGCTCTTTCAGCAAAATCCTCATGGTTAGTGTCACGGGGCTCCTACGCAATATGGACAAGTATGGAATTTGATTTTAGTAATATCCAGGTGTGGATAAGTATGGAGAAAATATTTCACTTTGCAGGCTTATGCTGCTATTCTGTGTTCTACAATATGAAATTCAGTGTCTTTAATGGCATTTGGAGCAGACAGCCAGTGCAGCCAAAATGTTGACCACTGTGTGAGAGTGTGCAAGCCAGAGCAAGCATAATGTTGTTGAAGGCATAACAAGAAATGTGGTGTGTTACTGAACGCTCATTTATATGCAGAGCTGCCTCTATAGCCTGCACGGACACAGATACTTTCAACACAAACAACAATTTTCTCTCCTTCATTCCCCCCAAAAATATCTTGTCTCCATGAAAGCACAAGAGCACAAATGAGGAGCCAAACCACAGGCGGCGATATAACCGTAAAGCCATGTTGCAGCCTAAAAAATAAGTTACAGAGTTGGTTACAAACAAAATTGCATTGAAGAAGGGGGGATCACATGTCTGGACTGATTCTGACACCTCTGTTCCTGGTTATAGCAAAGGATTAACTGTACATTTATACATAAACAGGTAAACAGTCCTGTTAGTGAGGTTAGCACCAGCACTATAATAATAATAATAATAATAATAATAATAATAATAATACATTTTATTTGAAAGCGCCTTTCATGAAACTCAAGGACACTTAACAAGGAAATAAAAATCACAATGATTAATAACTATACAATAAAAACAACAATATCAAGAATAAAACAAGGAACAACAAATATGTGCAAAGGAGTGAAATTAGGATGGGAGGGAGTCAGAATCACTTCATTAAAAAAGAGGAGATAATGGCCCACTCTGACATCAGAGAGAAAAATTCTTCTTTTCCACTGTCTACACATCTACACTGCAAACACAGTTTTTGAAGAACATGTCATAAAGGTCGGTTTTCAGAGATCTATAATTGCATTTGCATGTGGACTAAAGACCAAAGACACAGAAAAGGTTACATTTTATATGAATACCAAGCATCTTAAAACTGCATCACATCTGTACATTGCAGCAATATCTTTTAAGTGTATGTTTGTGCAGCATCACAAATAAACAAATATTAAGCTTGTTTGAGCATTTGAGTTATGCAGGGCAGTAGTTGCTAGAAAAATAATCTTTTTGTGTCAGGAAATGATAACTTTATGGCTGCGTTCATCGTCGTATCCATGAACACAGTGATTAAACATGACTGTATAGATGTTGGATGAATAATTTAACTTATTTTAAACCCATTTCTTATTTCTAAAGAAACTAAAAAATATGTCAGAACAGTAATATTATATATTCACTATAGTAAAAGGAAATAACACAAGTATATATAGCACTGGTCATCTCTGGGCAGACATGTGTGCATTGAACTCGTCTAGGTTTGGTTTATTGATTTGTTTAAGATATGATACCGAGAGCTACAATCTTCTGGAAGGTATTTGGCAGCATCATAACAGACATACTCAGAATGTAACGACTGTGGCTGTTTGCACCTGAATGTCAAATATGTTGTGAAAAATCTAAGGAGAAGTCTGGAAAAGTGTGGAATTTTGTATGGACAATGTGTAGGAGCCCAGCTGTTAAATAATTCAAGTCCTAATGTACCATATGGTGTGTATCAAGCCATTTTATGAACTCCACAGGTGAAATGAAACAGTGTGTTAAAATCTGTTAATGGATGCTCTGGAGTGTGTCGGTCCACTTCCATTATGGCTACTTTCCAAAGTGTGAACTCCGATTCGAGCTGCTGACTTTCCCGAGATGAAAACATCATGTGGGGTTGTCCTTGTTATTTCAATCAAACAGGCCCCTTTTGCTCAGTCAACACAGACACACTCATGCTAATCTAGAGATACTAAAAACACATATGCATAATTAGTCAAATCTTACTCAATGGTTATTCAAATTTAACATTTATAGTTATCATTAAATGCGATCTTTCAGGAGATAACTCAACTGTTTGTGGTTGCCAGGTGCTGTGACCCTGCCAGCAGTGGCAGTGGGGATGCTGGTCGGTGGTGTCATCATGAAGAAGGCGGCTCCGTCTCTGAAGGTCATCCCTCGTTTCTCGGTGGTCATGCTGACCATCTCCACCCTCCTCTGCATCCCTCTCTTCTTCATGGGCTGTCCAACGCGGAATGTCTCGGAGGTCAATCATGTCCAGACCGAACGTTATGGGTGAGTGAAGAGAGTGGAATTTACATAGCAGTTTCTTTTGATTATGTTTGAATGAACATGCGGAAGTTTGGTTTGGTGTTTATGTCTTGTTCCAGCACAGCCCAGCCTATTTCATGTGAAATACTTTGTGTTCAAATACAATGAAATCAGGAGCTTCCAGTCTCAAAAACACCTCAAAGGCCAAAATTTCCTCACAGCTCACTCATGCTTTAAAAGTCAATTGGTGTGCCTTTGTTATATTTTGGACCAATTCCTACAAACTCAGTCAAATTATAACAGCTATGACAGTAAATTTAAACTTCTGTCTCTCTAATAATATATTATGTTCTGTGTATGTTATGCTCTGACTTCAAGAACATGCAAATAATGGGTTAGATGTGTATAAGTGTTGGGCTACAGTAGGCAAAGCTCACCTTTCAACATTACTTCAAACTGTATGCAAATCTGCATGCTTCCTCTGGGTTGTGGTGAGTCACTCCCTCAAGCGAAAGAGTTTTAGTAACTCAGTATCTGCCTGAGCTCAACCTCAGAGATATGGTGAAGAGCTGAGACACCCAGAGGGAGCTCGGAGTAAAATCGCTGCTTCTTCGTGTGAAGAAGTGGTCTGAGCAGCTGATTAGATACCACCTGGGCATCTTTGCGGGCACGTCCAACTGGGGGGCGACCCCAGTGTAGACCCAGACCTCACTGCAGGGGCTACATAGCTCACCTGGCCTGAGATTATCTTAGGATCCCTGAGGAGTAAGAAGAAAATGTTGCTGGGTGAAGGGACATCTGGAGTGCCTGCTTAGCCTGCTGCCATGGTGACTGTAGTCTGGATAAGTGGAAGAAAACAGCCAGATTGATGCAAAAACCATGATAAATCATCCATACTTGTGCTGGATAGAAATGTCCTCAATTAAAAAAATGCAGCACAACTTGAAAGTCTCACTGAGCAGCTTCTACACTTAGTGACAGCCCTGTTAGATATTCTCTGATTCTAATGCTGCAGCTGTAACTGTGTAGTGTTTAACCCTCTGAGCCCCAAGCAGTTTCTGGGCCTGTCTTTGCTTCTGTCACATTTTTACTCACTGTGGCCTAATTTTTCACTGCAATATGAAGTCATTCACCTCTGTGGAAATGGCACAACCATGGCTATAAATAAAAAGAACTCAAATAGTACAAACTTAAAATTCCACAAACATTCACAACATTTTTCAAGTGGTCGCAGGAGTTGCCAGTACTTGGGAAAAAAATGGTGACTCAGCATACTGTATTAGTATATTTTCTACTTCCGTTTTGAATTTGTTTCCATTCTTTTCTTCTGTCTACTCTGTCCAAAGACATCCTGCGGTTCAGCCCAGCTCAGCTAAATACACCCTGTATTTTTGTCACATGAATGTTGGTTACAGTCGAGTCGTGCAAAGCAGGATTTATTGCTTTTTACTGAATTTGGATAAAGCTAACGGAACAAGTCCACAGACTGTCAGAAAATCGACAATCTGATGATTCTTTCTGTTTTACCGTTTCTGCCACTAATTAATGATGTAATTTTAGCATTTTTTATTTTCTTTTGGTCTTTGAAGGGTTAATTTATCATAGTTTCCTAGCTACTTGTTTTTTGTGTAACTCAGTCACTCTCTGCCCTCCACAGGTCTCTACCCAAATGCTATTCAAATTGCTCCTGTCCTGCCAGTGCCTTTCACCCCGTGTGTGGCTCTGATAATATCGAGTACATTTCGCCCTGCCATGCAGGCTGCACCAACTTCACCAAAGACCCAAACAGCACCCACATTGTTCAGGTCAGTGCCTCCTCAAAGCATTTATACATGGTTTCTTAAATACCTGCAAGTTAGGCTGTTGTATGTGCTTGTGATGGGTGGCTGCATAAATATACCTGCTTTTTAGTGCAACACTTGAATAAGACCCTACAATAAAGTCATCTGCAGTAGTCAGTAAAAAAAACTGATGCAGAGTAATCATATAAGATGGGAATCAGTATAAAACGTTGAAAAACTTGAACATTTTTCTCCTATAATTTTCTCAATGTGGGATAAAAGAAGAAGCATTGGGTTTCCGTCCCAGCACAGGATCTGTAAATTATACTGTAAGAGTTTAATTAACCTTTACCAGTGTAGTGAAGAGCAGAGCGCTGCAGGGAATGCATCCTGCAAATGAAATGCCATCAAACATTCACTGACAGAAATCTGCTCTTCAGGGAGTCCTCTTTTCTCCTCATAGATACTTTGGATTCTTTATACATGAAACGGGAAGTGACTTTTGCCTTAGATGCCATTTTAGATATCTCAGTTTGATGCCCCAGTGTTTAGACTGTCTTACATATTTGCCACATGTTCTGTGAAATAATAACATTACATACAGGAGCACTGATACTTCTTATTTGCAAGTCCAGGACTGACATAATGTGTCTCACTGTCCAGCAGCTTTATGTCGAGGTGCAGTCAGAGAGGACTCAAACAGCACACAATCAATATCCAATCAATGCTTATTAGTCACAGAGAGTATTGGAGGTTTTTTTAAAAAGAGATGTCAGTGTTCAGACGTCACAGCTTGTGAATAATCTTCCTGTGGGTGGATTTTGTGACTCCTAATAGTGTATTAGTCAGTTTCACTCAGCATGTAAAGCCCACTGGGTAACACTGAAGCACAAACACAGACAGAACAGGCTACAGCAAGCTCACTGGATTAATACTCCGAAATCAGAAGATGATTATTTTCCTTTTCGTGTTGATTTAGATTTCCACAAGCTCGTTGTGTGTATTTTTAGTTTTTAGACTAGTAGAAATACTAGTATAGGTGTTACTATTGAAAGGAACAAAATAAACTCTCAACAAGAAAAAAAATAATGGAGTGTCAAAACATCTGCAAAGTTATACATTTCATTCAACCTTTTGTTAAATTTGCATTGAGCATTCAAAATTATTATGTCAGTTGTACCTCTTTACTAAAAATTAAGGTGCAATTTGTCTTTTTTTCCTGGAGTCTGGAAAATCTGTTGTCTGAATCCAAACGTGTTAGCATTAGGTTTTTAATCTATATGTGTACACCTATTTTACACCCGTTTCAAATCCTCTAAATGTTCCACTCATTAATAATATAAGTTTAAGATTAAGATTACTTACTGTTGTTTTTAATAGTTTGACATTTTGGGAACACAGTCATTCATGTTCTTGCTGAGAGTCTGATGGAACGATTGATGCCACTTTTATGTAAATGCGCTAAAAGTAAAGGTAGAGCAAATAGCATGCTAACAGTCTTTAAGCTAAGCTAACCGACTGCTAACTGTACCTTTAAACAGATATGAGAGAACTATCAGTGTCTTCATTTAAGCAAGAAAATAAAAAAAACTGTCAAAACTAATCCTTTCAGTATTTAAATAAAGTTTTTCTTTGCTTTCTTTCTGGATGCAGATGTTTACCAACTGCAAGTGTGTATCTGGGGGTCAGAGTCACGCCTACCCAACTCCATGTCCAAACAACTGCCCTCATTTTCTTCTCCCCGTCATACTCGTCATCTCTCTAGCAGCAACGATCGCCTGCCTCACTCACAACCCTATGTACATGATGGTGCTCAGGTAAGGATGGATGACAGTAGATTGGTGTATTCATTCATTTGTTGTACATTTAAAATTACAGATATAGACTGTATGATACAGGCTACTTGTTCTCCTCTGCAGCCTTTACTGCAGCTTGTAATCAACAGTCTCTGCTAGGCTCTTTTTTAAATCCACAAAAAGTCACAGCCAAAAGGAAATTATTCAATTCCATGCGATCTTTATCTAAGAGTGCTCATAATAAATAGAAATAATTAGAGTTTTATGAGGATTTAGTTTTACGAGAGTTTGATTCAATACATTATCAATAGAAAGTGCACATATTTCCCTTCTAATCTCTGTTTCTGTTCATTTCAGGTCTGTTCAGTCTGAAGAGAAGTCATTTGCTATAGGAATTCAGTTTTTACTCATGAGATTATTAGGTAAGTCGTGTGTGTTTGGAGTTATGTTGAAACAAAAACTAATTATTGTATTAATGATACGCTGGTTTATATTAACCTACTAGTGCTGACTACAAATCCCAAAATATCCCAAATATTTTTGAAACATAGCAAAGTTTATGCTTGTATGGAGGCCCAAAGTGTTGGTATTAAATACATTAAAAAGACTGTATGAATATAATCCTATAAACAAGCTGTGTGAAAATATATAAATGAAAAATAAACTGTGCACTACTGTTAAATATCAACTCATCATATGATATTTCATCATTCTTATTTTTTAAATGTTTATAATTTGTCCTTGTTTAAACTTTCACGTTATTTAAGGTTACATTGCGAAAGATAACAACCTGGTCAGTACTCCCACAGTGAATGCATAGTCCTGATAGTGAAGCACGAATGGATGGAGTGTGATCTTATGAATCATTTGACATTTTAGTGATGTTACACTGAAATTCACAATTTTCAGTTTAAGGTGTCCGTCTTAGTTTACTTCCACAAAATTCAGATGCACCCTGAGTCATACTGCTTGAGACTGTCTCCTATCTCAGGGACATGTGGTGCAACTTTTAAGTGCAACAACAAAACCAGGCAGTGTTTCTAAAAATACTGTTAATTTATATTAATACTTGCATTAATATTTGATATTCAGGTTTGTTCATACCTCTGCTTGTTTGTTTCTGTTAAGCAAATGCTGGACTTCTCTTTAGTGGTTCTGGCTAAACCATATATGATAAAAATAATGAGGCTGATCTGTACAAACATGATTTGTGTCTCCCTCTCAGCCTGGCTGCCTGCCCCCGCTCTCTTCGGGATGGCCATCGACACATCATGTATCTGGTGGAAACGTGTGTGTGGAAAGAAGTTTAGCTGTGGTTACTACGACAACAACTTATTGAGGAACCGGTCAGAACATTTATCACTCAGAATACACATCACACCGTATATCTACAGTACATCACGGTCTTTTGTTAATCATTTATGTGACCCCTGCAGGTACTTGGGCTTACAGGTGGGTTATAAGGTCATGGGCGTCGTCCTGCTGATGATGCTGGGCTGGAAAGTGCAGCGGACCCAAGAGTACAGTCTGGAGAAGAGGCCCGAAGGACTGCTGTGATTCTGCTGAGACTCCTCGGTGATCTGAGCCTCTCAGAGGTTTCAGATATTTTTAAAAATGAGCGTGCTGAGCAAAGCTGCGTCAGTGGGAGGAATCCTTTGTCAAGATGAGTCTACGCTGACCTCATTTTGTGCAGGTTCACTACTTCCCTACCTGGGACAGGGTAGAATTAGGATATCCATATTCCAAAATTATGTTTTTGATACATTAAGGCTCAAAATTGGAATAAGCCAGTATGGCGTTACAAGTTCAAACAGCGAGAACACCTCTAATGTGGTACCTCACAACATTTTAAATGCTTCCAAGACACTGATGAGACTCTGACTGATGCTCAAGTAGTTAAATACCTTTTGTAAATATTACGTGTTCCTAAAAACTAGGATTCTGTGGGAGTTCCTCTTTGCAATGGGAACATATTTTGTAACTAGTTAACTGTATAGCTTAATATTTAAGTTTATTTTTTATGGATGTTTGTCTCTTACACAGAGACATCTGTGATAACTGCAATACTCATTTCATATATGATCATATGTAACACTTTAATTGTAATGCTAATGAATTTCCAGATATCAAGCACATACACTGTTACTCATAAATGGAATGAAATAAATTAACATACATTATGCTATCAGCTGGTGTGGTTATTGAGTGGAGTGAAAGTGTAAGCCTCACTGGATAATGGAAAAAAATATAGAGTGCAGTTAATCAAGTCAGTGTGAAGTCTTTTATTCATTTGTCTTTATCTGTTTCTCCACGGCTGGATAACAAACACGGCAAAGTGAATGGAGACAAAACATACCGTGTTTACAGCAAGTTAGTTGGTTTTGGTATTTCAATTAACTTCCAGTTTGTAAGGACATTTTGGCCCCTGATAACGGCTAAGATTGGTCTTTTTAGATCATCTTGTAACCCTAGAACATAGTACTGTAGCATAGTGATGTATTTTGAAGTCTGTCCTGTACATTATGGCAACCTGGAGCTGGTACAGTCATTATGTCAGTACTCTACAGTCAGTACAGTAAAGTTATTGAATATTTGTGTGATGTCTGTCTTCGCTGTTGCAGCGAAACAAAAACAACTGAGTACTTTACCAGACTAAAGGTGCGCTACAGTCTTAACTCCAAACTCTGATGGTTATTGGCTTGATTACTGACTTTTTGTTTAATTTCAAAGGGGAGAAGACTTTGAATACGACTTTGAAGCTTCATTTCTCTCCTCTTCTGAAAAGACTTTTGTTCTTTCTGTCTGTATCTTCTGTTTTGCTGTAAGTAAACCAAACTTTAAGGTGGCCTTGTCTGATGAATCAAGTTTTATTTTACATCATGTGGATTTCCTCAGGTAAATGATGCACCTGAGGAAGAAAAGGCAGCAGGATGCACTATGGGAAGGCAAGTCAGTGACAGCAGTGTGGTGATCTGTGCAGTGCTCCAGTGGGAAACCTTAAGTCCTGCATTTATGTGGATGTTTGTACCTTTGACATTTGGCACTAAATGACTGCATTTTAATGCATAGTTCAACACTGATGTAAACCTATGTACATAAAAGCTGAGTCTGTGCACTCTGAGGTTGTGTCTGTCATTGTATTTTACGGTGAATATGGTGAAGCAAAGAGCCTAAAGAACTCTAAATTAGGAACTATTAATTTAGTTCATTGGATGTATTCAGTAGTTAAATGCATTGGTTTCTTTTTATATGTTGCTCATATTATATTTTTTTATGAACTTCTATTTTTGAAACGCATAATATGATGCCACCACTGTGGTGCTGATACCAACCAATTTATACAAACACATTAAAGGGTGATGTTGGATAATACCGACATCAATGCATTCGGTGCATCAGGGACTTGAGGACTTGAATGCTGAACATTTGTGGTCGGCTGGTGTCCTGTCTCTGGGCCCCTGTTGATGCTGGCTCTGTTGTGTCTTTGCTGGGGCAAATGTCCTCTGGAACTTAAATAGTTCACTGAACTTCTCTGGTGTTTGTTGTTAAAATTGCCCCTGTGGTTCCGCTGTAGTGTGAACCTTTGTCAGTAGTTGTAATAGTTGGCTCTGTGTAGTTGGCCTTTGCAGTGACAGCAGGGGTCATCACGGTGCCATCTCTGTGCAACGCCTGCACAAGAACTGTTTCTGTGTGAGGTTGCATATGAGGGCCTTTAATGATAGCCAGATTTGTACACTGGTCTGTTGTACCAAGGGGGCCTTGGGTTAGTGAAGAACCTTTGGCAGCTGGGATACTTCTGCAGAGCTCGTGCACAGAAGATGTCGTAATCTTGGATAGAACCCCGGTTTCTTTGACAACCGGCGATCCATTGCCTGTGGTTGGCCAGGGGTTCTCGCCTTGAAGTGCATACCACAGCTTCTCTTTGAGGCCCAAATCCTTGCTGGGCAGCAGGGCGATGCTGGCGATGTTGCCTGTCGATTCCATGTACATAGTAGGAGTATTCTCGTAAATCCTGCATTCTTTGATACTGGGCACGCTGTTCATGCCTGCGATGTGTCCTCATATCAGAGGAATTCCTGCTGGGCACCGAGGCAGAGTTTCTGTGATTGCAGATATGTAGCAGTTTCTCAATCAACATTCTTATCTTTAATGAAAGGGAGGTGCAGCGGTCCTGGTTTTTACTTTTACTTTTCCCATTGTCTGCTTTTGGCTTGGGATCAACCCTTTTCTGTTTCATTTGTCATTTCATCGTCTTCCATTGAATCAGAGGTTCTGCGGTACTTATGAAGCAGTTGATACCTCCAATGTTTACGCAGTGCCTTCAAGTCCATGGAAGCAATAGCTCTTCTTTTGGTTCCTCTCATCTCTAAGTCTCCAGAGGTTGCTGCTCTGAGATGTTCCAATGGTAGGTTTTGCCATGGAAACATCTTCTTCTTTATCCAATGAATCTGGGATTTTTCTGTAGTGGACAAGCAGTTCATACCTGCAATGTTAACGCAGCGCCCACAAATCCAAGGATGCAATAGCCCTCCTGTATGACCCAATTGTCTCAGCTGCTTCTGAGGTGCAGCTGTCTGGGTCTGTTGTAATGCTGGTCTGTGCTGCAGGTTTATCTTCCTCCTCATCATCCACTGACTCTGAGATTCTGCGGTAGTGGGCAAGCAGCTCGTACCTTTGCTGTTTGTCCAGGACCAACAGATCAGAGGAGATCCTCTTTCGCATGGAAACTGGACTACTGCATTGGTGGGCAGGGATGGTAGTACTGCCTGTTGTCGCTGGTGCCTCAGTTGTTGTGGTGCGTCTTTGTGCTGTGGGGATCTTTCGATATTGGGCTAGGACTTGGTACCAGTTTGCGTAGAACTCATAAACTAGAGATATCTCTTCTTGAAATCATTCTGTTGCTTTGTAATGCGAAGATGCGATGGTCTGCTGTTCTGTCTTTGGAAACGGCTTTGCTGATATGAGACCTATTTAGATGTTCTGCATTGTCATCAGCTTGATGTCAAAAAGAAATTCCATCCATCAAAGCCACCACGGCTTTGATGTATTTCAGCCGTGTCACCATGGCAACAAACTGTGAGCATTCTGCTGAGAAAGCTTTAGAGGCAGCCCTCTAGAACAGCAGATTTTTTTTCTTTTTCTTTTTACAATATTTGAACAACAATGCTTTGGAGATCTGTCAACTTTTAGACCCAGAAATTTGGGTTTGACCTTTTCACAAACCCATTTGCAGTTGATGTGCACAGTGCAGCAGAGCACTCACAGTTAGAACTGAAAGAATTACACTGCAATGGTGCACTGAAGGCCTACTTTGACTCTTTTGGGGCAGGCAAGTGTACACCATTTATCCCAAACACGATGCTCCAACTTCAGGCTGCCATGTCCTGAGCATGGACACAACTACTCATGTGAGCAAATGTTCTCTGTGATGAAGATCAACTTATCCTCTTGCAGGTTCTCTTCAGAGGCCAACATCTTTCATGCATTCTGAAAGTTGCTACAGCTCAGGATGTAAAAAAAAAGTCCAATGTATGTTAAGAAGCAAGCCAATACTGAGGTGACATATTTAGGTCTGTAAAACAGGCTACATGTGAGTTTGATTGACTGCAAAGTATATTTGTCATTTTTAGAGTTTTTGGTGCAGCTGATTGCAAGTCAGGAGGCTCGGCTGCATGGAACATGGAAATTACATGATGAATACACATGTCACATGTCCCAGCACAGGGTCAGCCTCGCTACAACATACCTGGAGCAGACAGCTTCAAGAGCCTTGGTCAAGGGCCCAACAGAGACAATTTGAAAGTTCGGATGCTTGAACTCCCGACCTGCTCATCAGGTTGGGAATTAAAGCATCCGAACGCCGGACCTAAAGCCTTAACGGCCTAGGTGGTAGCTATCTAAATTTGATCAAAAACAAAATTAAAGATCTATTATTTTGCCTTTACATCAGGACATGTTGTGTTTTCTTAAATTCCACACATACGTAGTTATATTCGGTTTTGTAGTGCAGGTTGTTGTCAGTTGACTGTGTATTTGCTTACTAAATGCTATAATGTCAAAACAGTATACAAGACAACAAAGACATTTTATTTCATTTTATTTATTCAATAAATGCATATCAGTAAATCAAATATGCCCTAAAAACTAAGTTGGACACTCCTGTTGGGGAGGATTGTGGAGGTTCTGGAGCCAGTGTGAAAGGACAAGTCATCATACCATCACCAGGCCAACACAGAGAGACAGACAACCATGTGGACGCTCATCTACGGCCAGTTTACAGTCACTTATCTGAAAGTTGGTACCTAGTTTTATTCTTGAGCTCAGCCCTGAGCAGAATTCTGGATGTCTTTGCCTCCTGTGTGTCATTCTTGCACATTCGTTTTCAAATAACTGCACTGTAGAAAGTAGATGTGTTTTTTAAAAGATCTTACCTGGGATCTTTCAACGGCTTTCTGTTGTTTCTGTTATTTCACAGATTTTCCCTGCTTTGTTTAATCACAGATAATACCGAGTGAATTCAAAGAAAAAAGGATTTATGTCTGCGTTATTTTTTTAAATTACAAATGACATGTTTTTCTTTTACAACAAAAAATAACTATGCACATTAAGGATAGAAAATTTGTATTTTTTAAACAGTTGATTTACAGATTTTTCCATTTAAAAAAGTACAGATAATGTGTAGTAAAGTCACAAAAAGATCTCTGTTAAATCTATATTTTTACAAATAGTAATTCATTCATTTACAATGTGTTGCCCTAAAATTACAGTTTACTGTAATTAAATAAAAAACATAAACATATTTCTATCGTGTATAGATATTTGCTGTTATTATCACCATCTGAATCGTTTTGTATTATTTCACCATTTTTGATGTCCTACTTTTTTCTGGCACCCTTATCGTCAGATTTTCACATTTTTTGTTTGTTTGTCTGTTTGCTTGTTTTACAGTGCATGGCCAGTTTAGAGGGAAATGTGTATTTTGGAGCTCAATCCTGACCAGAATTGACAATGTAGTTGCATCTTCTGCATCATTTAAGTTCATTTTTTGTCCTAAAAGTCTCCTTACTTTATTATGAAGTGTGCTAAATCTCTTGTGTACAGCGTAAAATGTTTTGCCAGACACCTGCATGTGTGCTAGTGTCTGCATAATCTGTGCAAAATTGAGAAAATGAGATAAAAGTGGCTCCATAGCAGCAGTTTAGACATGAACTGCCTCCCTGCACACTCCTCACATGACGTCATTTTATATCACGGCTGTCAGTCCGGCTCGGATCGGAGCGGCGCATGCGCAGAAGCCTCCAGCCGAAAGCGTCACGGCCCGGTGCAGCAGCAGCAGCAACGTCCCCGTCACGGAGAGGGAGAGAGAGAGAGAGAGAGAAGCAACACCGCCGCCTTTTCCATCCAGCATCTCCGCCGACCAACACCGAACTCGAGTGGGAGCTCACAACTACACCCAGACCGTCCTCCGGCGACAGTAGTCCCCCCACTTTTTCCTCAAAATGTCCGTTGGCAGCGACTTTGGGAACCCGTTAAGAAAATTCAAACTGGTCTTTCTCGGGGAGCAAAGCGGTAAGACGCGTTTCATTCCTACCGACAAGTTCGTTTTCGGTGACAAGTGAGGCACCTGCCGGTCGGGCGGCAAGTTCCTCTGGTTGGAGGCGGTTAGCTAGCCGGTCGTGACTTGTAGTGGTGTTTAAAACTGAAGAAGAAATGCGAAAAGTGAAAGCGTTGCTCGTTATTGTAATCAAAATACCAGCTTCACTCAACAGTCTCTAAGTTTAACAGGCTTTAATGTCCGCCTGGATGTTAGTTTGAAACAGCCCGGACTAGCTGCGAGGATTTACCCGGCGATAGTTGTAAATGTTCGGTAAATGAAATGTGTGCAGCTCTAGGTCTGATGCTGCTGTGGGGATGGTACAACTTGGTAAATATTCCTGTGTGTTGAGACACACCCAGGTTGTCAGTGGCGATGAGATAAGTTGTGTGGCTGCAGTCTCTGCCCTGGTATTGTTCCAGTCTGCCTGCTGAGTAAGGCTGCAACTATCCAATATCTTCAATCATCTTCATTTTATCGAATAACTGATCAGTTTATTGGTCTGTGGAATGCATGAAATAGTGAAAAATGTCGACCACTGTTTTCCAAAGCCCAAGATAACGTTCTCAGATATCCTCTTTTGTCCAAAAATATGCAATTTAATGTCTCAGAGCAGTAAAGAAACCTCACATTTCAGGAGGTGGAATCAGAATATTTTGACATTTTTTCCCTAAAAAATAACACCAACCGATTAACTGATTATGGACATAGTTGGGGATAAATTTAATAGTTGACAGCTAATTAATTACTCGATTAATCATTGCAGCTGTACTGCTCAGGCTGACCAAATCAGTGTTCTTGCACATGGATCTGCTCTATGAATTTTAATAGGGGATTGACTGTCATGTTCTTTTACAAGGCCAAAACTGATAACTAATCGATCAGTTGTTTGGTCTGTAAAATACCAAAAAAATAGTGAAAAAGTCAATCAGTGTTTCCAAAGCCCACGGTGATGTCCTCAAATGTCTTGTTTTGTCCACAACCCAAAAATGTTGAGTTCAGTGTCACAGAGGAGTAAAGAAACCTGACATTCAAGAAGCTGGAATCAGAGAATTTAGACTGTTATTTTCATAGGAAATTACGCTAACCGGTTAACTGATTATGGTCATACTGGGGATACATTTAATAGTTGGTAGCTAGTGAAATACTAAATAAATCATTGCAGCTGTACTGCTTAGGCTGACCAAATCAGTGTTTTTGCACACAGACCTGCTCTATGAATTTTAATAGGGGTTCTCTGTCTTGTTTATTTCAAGGCTAATAGTGATTTTTTGTGATAATGGTTCCAAGGCAGCAGCTAACGGTTATTTTCTTGATTAATTGGTCAGTTGTTTGGTCAGTAAATTGCCAGATAATAGTGAAAAAATCATTGTTTCCCAAAGCACAAGATGGCATCTTCAAATGTCTTGTTTTGTCCACAACCTAAAAATATGAGTTAAATGTCACAGAGGAGTAAAGAAACCTCACATTTCAGAAGCTGTAATCAGAGAATTTTGACTTTTTTTTCTCCTAAAAAAAATACTCAGAGCAATCGATTATTGAAATGGTTAGGGTATAATTTAATAGATGACAGCTAATCAATTAATTAATTAATTGTGGCAGCTCTTCTGACCAAATTTATGTTTTTGCATGCTTATCTGCTCTATTAATTTGAGTAAGGGTTTACATTTAAGAAGCTGGAATCAGAGGATTTAGACCATTTCTTTCTCAGAAAATTACTCAGCCCAATTAATTGATTATTGAAATAGTTGGGGATAAATGGTTGACAACTAATCCATTAATTGATTAATCAGTGCAGCTCTACTGCTTAGGCTGACCAAATCTGTGTTTCAGTCCTGATACTGATTATTTGTAATAAAGGAACCAAAGAAGCAACAATTATTTTCATCATTGGTTATTATCTCAATTCATCGATCAGTTATTTGGGCTATAAAATGGTGAGTCAGAGTTAAGAACCGAGAAGATATTCAGATTTCAGGCGGATGGATGGGTGATGTCACCTATTGCACTGTAGAGTCCTGTTTTAAAGCCTCAGGTTTCTTGTTTGGCTGTTTTGGCTGTTGCCATCTTGGTCTTATAACGAGCATCTGACTCTTTGTATGACTGGTAGCAACCTGTCAAACACAAGGTAGCCCCACCTGGAAACATGTCCTGGTTTATCATCTATTTTCCTCTAAATTGGGTTATAGTTTACAAAATGTACAGTACTGTGCTGAAGGAACCTTGAAACTAGCAGTTGTGACCATAATGTCGTTAGGATAATGCCCTAATAATGTTCTAATTTTATCAATGAAGTTAGAAGTAGGGTCATTTTCTCCATATACTTCTGTATCATTACTATTTTTTTTTTTACAACCAGAGCAGTCGTCTCCTGCTGGCAGTTAGAAGACATAGGTTTCACTTCGGCTTTAATTTAACTTTTCAAACCATCTATCTTATAGTCTATCTGATGATTAACTTCACAGTTGACATCAAATCGATTAATTGTTGTAGCTCTACTGCTGAGGCTGTGGAAGTCTGTGTTTTGAATCCTGACCTGCTCTTTGAGTCAGAGTATCCAAATCCTAGCATGACCCAAAATAAAACATTCATTCTCTGGGTTCTGTTCCTCCATCCCAAGCTTCACTTGCCCACACCCTTGGACTGTCAAAAGGTTCTCCTCTTCTGAGCCAACAAAATTGTTTTCCACAAGATTACACTGGGCTGGCTGAGACATGATTTGAATCTCTAGGTGTGTGGTTTTTTTCTTTTTGAACAGGCCAGGTCTGTTTTATGGTCCAATTCAGAGGTCTTCAGCAGCCAAATGAACCACATTAGTCACAGTTCTGTCCTCCAGTAGGTCCTATTGATCATCCAGTATAGTGGGGTCATGCATTAAATTGAATAATGGTTCATTTGCAGCAGTGGGGCAAACTTATTATCTAAATAATAGTAAATTTATGTTGTCTAATAGCGAACCAAATGAGGGACCATCACAGAACAGTAAAATACTGCAGCATGAACCATCTTGTTCATTCCCTGCTAGCTGGCTCTTCGTTTAAGGAGTGCTTGATTTGATATTCAGCTGAATCCGCTATGAGCAAAGCATGACTTTTAAACGTCAATATTGCAGTCGATCATGTTCCTTTAATTGCGGGAAGCCAGTGATCAAGATTAATATCGGACTAATTGTGTTGCCCTAGTTATTGGTGAAGAAAATGATTAGTTGTAACCTTTGTTAAGACAGATTTCAGTGCTTTGAGAGGTTTGTTTTCCATCAAAAGCTATTAAATGTGATGCTTCATACTGCTCTTTGTAAGCAATAAAACTACTAACATGTTCCCCCCTGTCTTTTCACAGTGCTTTCATCTCTAAATGAAAATAAATTAGGTGCAGTATATATAAAATAGACACACTTAATCCCTGTTAGTTGGCCTTTACTCTTGGGCAATTTTATGATCTTAAGCGCCAAGCAACAAGCCAAAGGGGATTTGACTGCACAAACATAATATCAGGGAGTGTACTGTATTCACCAGACCACAAAGCCAGCTGAATGTTTTGACATTATAAATTATGGTCAAGTTCGACAGGTAAAGAGACACCATTTCTCCTTTGTTAAAGTAGCAAACTGGATTTATGAGTCTTAAACTTGCGTCGAATGAATATAATATCCAGTATAGGAGCATAGGTTGATTTTAATGTCATTTTTCTTTTCGTGCACCACATAAAGGCTTTATAGTTCTTATACAACCACTGTTTTTTCTTTACAGTCATTTAGATTTAGAATAAGCAGTCATATGCTTTTGTGTTCAGTCTGTGGTCTTTAATTAATATCTGGAAAACGTTAAAAGTCTTATATGAAGATAAATTGGTTTTAACTTACAAAAGGCCTGAATTATTGATGAGGAGTATTTCTCATCAGTGAATCATTTCACATCATAAGCAATGCGAGCCACTTAGTAATTTAATTCCATAATGGTGAAACTTCTTTTTGTATTTGCTACAGGCTCACACTCACTGCTTATTAGCATCTGGTGTTAAAAGATGCCATTGCAGGGCGTGTTTACTCACTGGCAAACACATTTTGACAGGATGGCTTATATCTGTGTCTGTTTCTGTCTGCTCTGTTGCAATGAAACACATTTTATGCGACACATGCCATAGAATTGCAGTGTTTAATGCATTGCTCCCATGTTGCATAATAAAGGATTACAGACTCAGCATTTCTTTTAATTACTGCCAACATTACTGTCAGGTAATTAAGGCAACTGCTGTTTCATCAGTGAGATGAAGCCTTGGGTTATAATATTGTCTTGGAGTTTTGTCAGACTTTATGAAGTGAGATGCTGTGGTTTGTAGGCCTGCATGATATTGGGAAAAATGACTCTGCAATATTTTGTTTTTCTGTGATATTAAAAAACAGCTTAGTAAATACAGCATGGGTGAGAGGCAGTCTGTGGCCAAAGCTGTGCAGCCTGGTCATTGTATTTTGTTTTACAGACTTTAAATGTCTTATTGAGGTTCTGATGTATTTCTCATCTCTGCTGTCAGGTTCTCACTTGTATAATGATCAAGGAAAAATGCAGTTTGTAAATAACTGCTTTTCAGTTGGAAATCCTTGTTAATAAAGTTAACAGGAAGACTTACGTAGGACTCCATTCTCCAACAGGAATAGGGATGTTAATTTTCTTAACCCATAGTCGTTGTCAATAAACAATTGGTTAAGCAGTAACACAAACTGTGTACACTGCAGATCATTCCATAAGCTATTACAGGTATATTTGACAGCAGAAAAGTGACATTATTTGTAGAAGCGGCATTACTTGTAAAACTGGCAAATAGCTTGAATGAATTAGTCTGCAGCTTGTGATAAATACACCATTAAACACCACAGAAGTCTTTGTCATGGTGCCCGTTGTTACTTTAACCCCCACAATGGTCTGTCCATGGATTGATGGCCTACAGTGTTAAACGGTAAGAAGCTCCACTGGATGAAATGACCATATACTACAGCTAATCCGCAATACATCACCTTTTTCAGACTCTTTGGGAACTGTGTTAATTTGTATCATGTCTTTTGCAAGGTGTTAGGATAACACATCAGTGATTTCTCTCTGCTGCTTGGAGCCTCATATGGTCTAACACTGTCAAAGGCAGCCTAGATACTTTTTTGCTTTGGATACCATTCACATCTGGCTTTGTCCTCATCATGCAGAGCTTTTTAGTGCTAATTTAATGGGGAAGCAAATGAGTCATGTTGCCTCAACATGGCAACAATTGCACAACGCTGCCAACAGAGGACCTGTTAATGGTCAACATCGTCCTTTCTGTGGCCAAAATATTTCCATACAACTGACATTGCATTTGTTTTTGCAACCAAATCTTCCTTTTTAGTGTTGCTTGCCTGTTCCTTGCTTATTTTGCTGTGCAAATGTCAAGCCTGCATGTCAACAAACTGTGTCTTTTAAATAAAATAATAAAAAAAATCAGTGTATCCAAGAACTTTTCAATTGGAATAAATGGAGCTCTATCAGACTGACTTCTCTTGTAGATTAGTCATGAAAAATGGGAGGATTTTTTTCAGCATTGCGCATATTGTGATGTTGTGAAGAGCTATCTTAGAGGTTTGTTGGGCTTTAGAAGGTAAGATGCTCTGCTTAGCCTCATTTTGTCGTGTCTTTGGTAAATTGTTCTGGGTTGTTGAACTCTAAAGCCCCTGTAGACCCCGTAGGTCTGTGCTGAGGTGTCCGAGCCAGTTCTGAGGAGTCACGTCTGTGCCTGTTATCAGTGCGAGGGGACTTTATTTGTCAACCATCCAGACAGTGGCAGCGCCCTGCCGCCAGCCTCTTGTTTGATTGGGTCGTCTCCGGTGGAGCTGTGTCTGTCTGACATGTCTGCTATAATTGCAGCTGGTGCCCAGTCAGGCGTGAATCCCGTCAGCTCTGCCACTATCATTTATTAATGTACATGACTGGACTCAAGTATGTCAGGAACAGGGGCAACCGCAGCACTGAGCCTGCTGTGAAAAGACCACTTGTTCTTTCTGGGCTGAGAGTTTCTATGCACAGTTAAGTCCCATAATGGTGGAAGTGACGAAAAAATGTGTCTATAAAGGGAAAGATGGCATGATGTTCTGTTGTTCATAAAAGAATCAGCTAACGTCAGAGAGGTGGGGGCTCCAGATTAAGTGGGTGGAAGCAGGCAGAATGTTAAATGAGCTGTCAGGAAGTCTCTCCTCCTGCATACTTCTCTGGGTGTTTTCTACACTGCCTGTACAAAGAAGGTTGGCTAAAGATTTCTTTGACAAAGCTGAAGGCTTAAAGCGAGCCAATGAGCTGTTTCCAAGTCTGTGTGCCCACGCTCCTGGTGGAAGCAGCATTTTGCCAGCTCTAGCCTTAGAGCAGTCAACCAGGTCGCTGTTAGAACACGTTAGATTACTGATCTGCATTTATTGTATCATACATGTTTCGCCATAAGCAAGTTTCGAAAGGAGCAGTACACTGTGGTACTTTGTAAAAAGCCAATTGTTTGAAGGTAATCCCCTGCTGTATGCTTCATTTCACTTCAGACAAACAGATGGAAATACATTTGGTAGATGCGTCCACATGGATGCTGTGAGATTTTGCTCACTGAATCAAAATGCCATCTTCTATCTTTCACTGCACAGAGATTACCATCACACCAACTCGGGCTGGCTTCAAATTTCTGCTGAATCACTGGACCAATATGCTTCAGAATAGAGTTTAGTTGGTTGTCTAATGCATCAATCACTGTGTCTCCAGGAAACAGCTTTCTGAGCAAATGTAACTCTGGGTTTGGCTGGCCTGGGCAGCGAGCAGCCGACATAGTTCCTCACTGAGGCTTTGAAATGACAAATGCAGATATAGATACTACATATTTTCACATACATCAGTAACATGCAACTTTTCACACAGAAACTGCACAAGGATAAGCAGAGGTAAGTGCAAATATCCTGCAGTAACTGAAGCCAAGTCACACTACTGATACCTTTTTCTATAGTGTAGGTAGTGCAGTGGACTCATCTTTCAGTTCATGTTAGATATGATACATTTCTGTGTATTCAAATGAGAGGTTTTGGCCCATTTCAGGCAAGAACCTGTCAGGTTTGATTTGAAACTGATTTCTAAAAGCTGCCTCCAGGACTTGATGTGTGGATGTGCACCCATTTCTTCACAGTAGCAGACATACATTAGATGATGAAAAATTCTTGCTGTGTGAATCAGAGGTGGTTGTAGATGAAATGTGTTGAGAACACTGCTGGGATTTTCATGTGGGCTGGTTTGTTTGTTGTATTCCTTTCGTCACAAATGTTCCCGCTACTTCAAAGTTTATATAACATCTTTGGAAAGCCGCCTGCGTGTTATTTCTTTAGAACACTAGCGTTTAAATCATCCTCAATGTTTAGGTGGTTTTAA
Source organism: Dascyllus trimaculatus (assembly GCA_024666655.1). NCBI lineage: Eukaryota > Metazoa > Chordata > Actinopteri > Pomacentridae > Dascyllus > Dascyllus trimaculatus. The sequence goes on from CM045446.1 coordinate 20,305,743, forward strand.
TACTGAACTGCAAAGAGTACCTGCCAAGCTAATAGTAAAAATATTTCATCATCTGTTGAATTTTTGCTGGTAGGAGTGACATTGACACAGATGCTTTTGTAAAACACCTCCAGATGATTAAAAGCCATTTCACCATTCAGATATCTACAACTCCACTCTGTTTTCTTCACTACAGTGGAACTGCAGGTCGATCAAGGCAACAGTAATGCTAACAAGAACGTTCTTAAAGCTAAAAGTCAATTCTTTATCACATTGCATATCACAAAGGACCTTAAAATGACAAGCTCACCTAGTTTTTGCAGGCTGAATGAGTATATATACACACACACACTTGATATTTAACCAGATAGCACATTTAGATAGTTAACATGCCAGATTTCCACTATTGCTAAATAGTGTTGTGTGGATTGGCCTGAGCCACTTTGTTTCCCATTTACAGAGCCTGGGCTATATATGAACAGAATGGCAAGGTACTGGACCAAGGCGACACATTTGCTAATTTAGGTTTGAGGCGCAAACCGCCATCCTTGGCTGACATTAAGCTGGGAACATTCTTCATCACTCTCTTTCTTCTTTCTACCACACAATGACTTTTAAATGTAATATTTTTTCCCTCTGCTTTTGTCAAGTTTATCGTCTTAGCTTGACGAATCATAAAGACATAAAACAATATTGATGTGGCAGTTTCAAGAGTGAAGTGCATTCCTTAAATATGCAGCTGAGAACAGATACATGTTCTGCATGGTGCCATTAAACCATAGAGGTAACATTGGAAACTATGTTTAAACAGTTAAAGAAACATAACATTTATGCTGGCTTTGTCCAGCTGGTAAATAAAACAATGCAATTGTGAAAAATTATCACGGCCAGCTCAAATAATTGCAATCTGGCAATTATGGGATAATCGTGAGGAGATGTGGTAAATGAACTAGTTGTGTAACAGGATGTACTGCTAGACTGCATCAGATGTGTGAAGGATGGACCAGTTTAGTTTAAGTTGGCGGACTCTTCTAACAATTTCTAATTTGACTGAACCTGTTATTAAGTGAAAGGATGCTAAAGATAGCTACTGGTTTGAGTGTCCATCTGTCCCAACATCCTGACATTCCTCTGAAACTTAATCCTTCAGTGTGGTACAGCCAAGAACTGAGCAGTAGACGTTGTTAACAGACCTTCAGTTTAAAGAATTTTCCTTGAATGAGGGACTGAAGATGGTTGATATTGACTTGAAGACTGAGTCCAGACTTCATTCCCTCAGCAGCAGTTGTAACATCTGATAATCTACCTGCATCTGAAGATAACTGGTCATCTCTTTAATTTCACTTTTAATTGCATCTTCCCTGCAAGTGCTGTTCTTCTGTTATGGATTAAGGAAGCGGCTGTCTGACAGCTTTGATCTGTTATTGATCGACTCAGCTGCCCATTAATGGGGCTGCGCTGGGCCCTTTGTCTGTGGCTCAAGGTTAAAACAGATGTTTTCTCAACCAGGCACACATCTTTATATCAATCAATCAGTCATGTATGGGCTGATACACTTAACAATTAAGGAGAATACTTGGGACGAAACGTACAGTAAGAAAATAAAAGAATGAAAACTACGAAATAGTCACATGACATGCCAGCGCTGTGGTTCTGGAGATGTTAATGCTGGTCTGTAGGTCAGTTGGTGGCATCAGCACTTTGGTCCAGACTGAAATATCAACAACGACTAGGTACACTCAATTATATGTGCTTTAACATCACTATTCTAGCATTATCATGTGTACATGTGAACATGTTAGTGTAATCATTAGCATTGACCCCCAGGGAAACCAGCTAGCTGTAGACCCTTAGTGTCAGGTTGTGGTCTTTCGGAATCAAAAATCAAATGTGTTCAATACTCGACTCATTTGTCAGATCTGCACGGCTGGATGATTAGAGCATGAAGAGGGTGTGAATGTTGGATTGTTTTTTTTACGGAAGGTGACGGATAATAGGCAACACTGACAGCTGCTGTCCGACTTTGTGAAGGTGGGGGAGCAGGTGGCTTCCAAAAGTATCTAGCATGCACTTCTGACAGATGGTAGATCTCCTTTTAGTCTTCCTGTACTTAAAGGTGGAACACACAATTCAAATCCTGTACCTGTTTTGTCTAAATTAGCAAGTATCTCCTCAAAGTCTGCTAGCTGTTCTGTTACTGTGCTTTAAAGAAGTCTGGTGTTTGTATGCAGCCATGGCTCTATGAATGGGAAACTAGCAAAGTGGTTGGACCCATCTATACACCACTGTTCTAGTAAAATATCTGCATGTTCGTTTGAGCACAGGACAGGTTAAAAAGGAGGGAGAGAATAGAGAGAGGTGAGAGGGACGGTAAATCTGGCACATTATAACCTTCTAAATATGCTAACTAGCTAAATAGCAGTAATTGCTCTTCATAATTTCTCCACCTTTACCCTGCAATACATTTAACAGTGTATGTAAAAAACGGAAGTGCCTAAAATAGTATTGGTGACTGTAGGTTTGTGTTTTTTAAATATGAAATATTTCCTGACTTATTAAGAGGTGCTTTCAGTCCTGCAGCAGCTGGTTTGCAGCCAAGGAATACCAAGCAGAGAGACGGTAGCTCTATATACATATGCTGCACAGCTGAGTGGGCGTGTTCCCACAGGCCCATGGGAAAGCACAGCCTCACTTATACACTCTGCCCAGAATAAAACAAATCTGTCTGCTGCCCATGCAGTGATGTAGAGAAACTGTCTGATTCAGTTCCGCCCGCCTGTGTGCCAGTGAAAAGATTTTGGAAGCAGCATCTGACGACACACTTTCACAAAAAGTAGGAATAAAACGGCGAGGGTGGCTGCTGCTCTGTTATAAATGTAACTTCTTACCCTGCTGTTTTAAAGATCAATTTTAACAAGGATCCAGGAACTTTTAAAGTGCCTCACATTATTCAGCGGTTTGCAGACTATTCTCTCTGAATTGCGCGTCTCAGAAATGGATTGGCTTCTTGCTTAATGTGAGCTTTTTGGAAGGAGGAAGACAGAGAATCCTATTTAAACATAATCCCAGTTGCTCAAACAGAACAGCCCTGTGAATAAAATCCCCACTGTGGAGGAAGTTATTTACCCAGCATGGGACGTGACACTTGACTGAGTTCAGCAGGTCTCCATCAGTGCTTTCTCCAGCTCCCCAGATGAGCCCTCATCATGGGGCTGCTGTAGCCTGAGTGCAGCCTGCTGTAACCTTCACCTCACCTACTGGCAGCATTCAGTGTTTTGTTTTTTTTCGATTTAACTTATGAATTTTTAACTTTTTTTACACACAGTTTTGCCTCAAATTATTCATACTCATGCCACATTTTGATTTTGTAGAATTTTTATCTCACCAATAAGTTTCTTTTGGGTGAAATTACAAAAAGAAATGACAAAAGACAGAAATACATTGTGTTGGAGATCAAATCAGTCAATCAAACGTTTCGTTTTATTTCTAACAAACTTTTTACTTGTCTCCACTGGGATTTGTTCCGCTCCTCTTTTGTGAAGATCTGCATCACTCTGGTCATCGGTTCACGCCACAGATTCTTGATGGGATTCAGGTCTGATCTTGTTGTGGTGTTCCCAAATGTTGATATTGTTTTCTGTTAACCAGTTCTTGACCACTTTGGCAAAATGTTGAAGGTCACTGTCTTGTTTGATGATCCAGTGTTGTTCAAGGACAAATTCCTCTGCAGACTGATGTTTTCCAGTAGAATTTTAATGCAATCCCCTTTTCTCATGACACTGGTCTGGTCCATCAGCTGAAAAACAGCCCTAAATCATTGCGTTTCCACCTACATGTTTGACCATGGGACTGGTGTTTCTGAAGATATATAATTCTCCTTTCTTTACAAACCAAAGCCACGTTCCTGTGTTAAAACTTCTCAGTTTTTGTGTGATTGGACCACAAAACTGACGACCAACAGTTTTCTACTTTGTTCATGCTGATCTTCTGCAAAGACTAGGCAAGCTTTTTTGTACCTGTTTTGGAAAGGTGGAGTGACGTTTTTCATAGTGTGGAACTCCTTGTATTTTTCGATTATGATTTGCACTATGACCACCTACACTTAAAAACACTTGGATATGGTTTTATAGCTTTTCCTCATCTTGTGAGCAATCGTAATGGACTATTCTCTCTCAGTGATGAAACCTAACAGCTCACAAGGCTCTTTGGTTTTAGCCATGACTTGCATTTGACGAGTACCTGGCTAGAGAACAATTGTGTCAGCTGTTCTTAATTTATAGTGCAATAGCTCTACAACATTGTCGAAATTACAAGGATCAATTATAATGAAATGGAGGCTGCAATTTCACAAAAAATACAACAATTCCAATGGATATGAATAATTATGGCCATTTTAAGATAAAACATAAAAAATATAATCATTAAAATCCCTTATTAGGTCTCTAACATTATATCTTACTGTCTTTTGCCACAGTCTTTTGTAAGTTACTATTTTAAAATACTGTTTAATACAGTAGATGTCTGTAAGAGCATATTGTCTCATTCAGATGCGAGTGTAGCAGCATGCAGAAGGTCCTGCCAGGATTTATGGCGTGGAGGCACGCTGAACATTCATCACTCCAGTTTAACATAGTAGGGAGTGTTTTATCTAACTCAGTGAGCAAAGAAATGAATCACTACCAGGCAACGTGCAGAGAAACAGGTGGCAGAGATGCTGTGGGGCCGCAGCAATGCAGGGCCAGTCTGATGCCTCTAATGCTTACTCATGATGTTCAAATATTCAGCTATTCTTAGAGACATTACACTTTTCTTTTTAGTATTTCTGTCTTTCCACAGCCCTTTATAGAGCTCATCCTGTCTTTGCAGATAGATGGACAACAAGTTCTCTCCAGGCCTTGTTTTTCATCTTTTTGTTTATTTCCCTCCTGAATGATTCCTTACAAGCTCATGTACTCCGTTTTGTCCCACACATTCCTGTAGCTTTGGGAGGGTTTAGCCTTGGAGCAAAGGCAATCCTTGATCTCAAACACAATGGTTACAATGCTTGTTTTGTTTCTACTGTGCAACAAAGACCCACAGGTAAACAGACAAGAAATTCATAGTGTGAGATCAGCCTTGAGTCAGCATTTCTTTGTTGGGCCCAGTATCCAGGATCCAGTATGTTATAGACTGCTGGGTTCCTGCCAACACCCAAATGTGCAGCTTTTCTGCAGAACTAGATCAGGCTGCACTGTAGTCTTTCTGCCAGTCATTTTGACTGTATAAATTACAGGAATACTGTATTTGCATGAGTAACCTAGGAGTCTGACTTACCAAATGTGCATTTTGTGCATATCTCAGTTAGTCATAATAAAAAAACAGAGGCCTGTTGTACCTACATGTAACAAATCTTAAGAGGATTAGTAGGATTTATTTGTTGTCAGTATTTCTGGGTGCCAGTTCAAAAGGAACAGTAGCAGGTGCAGATCTGTAGTGTTGGGTGGAGCTGAAATATGTGTACATGTGCACTACAATAATATGTAGACGTTTCTGTAAGAGTGTTATACCAACCTCAAAAAACACAACTTGGTTGTAATGTCACAAAAGGTAAGGTCCAATTTAACTAAAGTTCAGACGGGACACTTCGTCACATTTAACCATTCATTTCAGACTGACACACATTTGTGTTTAATGGTGATTCTGCTCGAGTGATGCTCTGAAGCGACCTGCGCAAGCATGACACAGACAGTCACTGAGATCACAAAGCCTGATACTGACAATGTTTAAAAGAATGCAGAATGGAACAGTATGAATAGGGAACAAACCTATGCATGCACAGATCTTTCATATTACAAGGAGGAGGCTGGGGAGGAGGAGGTTGCTAATCGGTGAAGGCTGATGCTGCAGCGATATGGAAAGCACACAGCGGGCGAAATGAATGAGTGTTGCCTCAGTTATGAGGTGCGCTGATAGGAAGGAGTGGGCTGAATGCGAGCACCGTTGGACAGAATGAAACCATGTGACTGGCCTGACTCTGTGCCTGTCTGAACTTGCACCAAACTGCATAAATATGGATCCTAACAGTAGCTTCGACACTGAAGAGGTTCAAAATGTATATTCACATGCATACGATGGAACACAGCTTCATTATTATGAGCCTGCTGGATTTCACAGAGACCAGGAACAGACAAAGATCAGCAAGAAATGAATTTGTGATGAAGACAACCAGTGGAGAGCAGGGCAGGTGTCTTGGTGAGTGACATTTGATTACACAAGCTAACATTGTGCTATGTGACAGTGCTGTAAAGTAGTTTGCTCTCACATATCAGGGTCAACCCTGTCGCCACAAAATTACATTCCCATACAACTAAGCTGCATTCTTAAATATTATTTAAAGTTAACTTTTTTTGAAATACACAGAATTTTTAAGCTCTGATAAACTGTAGGAAAGGCAGCCAGTTTGAAACATTAACAAAAGCCAAGTTAGTAGGTAGGCGAGCTGCCTTATGGCATAAACCAGCAACTGGACTTTCACCCAGAAGACTAGAATTTCTGTCCCCTGATGGATGAGAGACCATCAATCACAGAATTTAGTTTCGTTTTCTGTTGTTTTCTACGTTCAGTTTTCACTTGCTTTCTGGTTAGATTTAGGCCCAAAGCTACGTGGTTAGGTTTAGGAAAATATCATGCTTTTTTATCCATATTAGAAGCGTGGTTAAGGTTAGACAGCAAAATTACTTTGAGTTAGAAAAACATGTCATGGTTGGGGTTAAAACTACGTGTTCCTCCATTTTCTGGCTTACTAATGTGACAAGTTCAGCCCCATTGGTTGGCTAGCTAAAAACTAACGACAGTAAAGCATTTAAATACTTGGCAAAGATACGTTGATTAGGAACACATTTGTGATACAAACAAACATAACCTGGCTGAAAATACAAATACAAGCTCTCTCCCACCTCTCTCATGTGCCACATGAGAGAAGTGGGAGAGAGCTTATTAATTTAGAAGTTTGCAAACATAAAAAAATACCTACAGTGCACTGTTTTAATTGAGCTGAATCTCTGACAGGTCTCTGAGCATTGCTGCTGCCAGAACCAGGAGCTGCTGCTGATGGTGGAGCTGAAGCTGCTGTTGAAACCAAACCAGCTAACAGTCTCACATGCCTCAACTTCAGCACTCAGTCTCAGTCTTCTCTCTTTGTAGAGCTAGGAACATAATTGTCTTGTCTAAAATCAGTACCGCATGCATTTTTTTGCATGACAGATGCAGCAGTGTGGTCTCATCACTTGCACAAAACTGACCCAGGCAAGAAAGCGGCTCCACTGTTAAGAGAAGTGGATTCGATGTCTTGACGAGCTGCACAGTACTCTTTTCCACCGTGATGAAAAATTGTGAAATACCAGGAAATTAATAAAAGACACTACCTTTCTAACCCACACCTGCTTAGACTCACTACTGCACAGTACTCTGAACACTGACGACTCCCTATTGTGATGTAGTATGACACATTCTGAAAAAGTAGTAGAGTAGAGTAAATATCAAGTATAACTTTACTGAAAAATTCAACCCACAAGTTGCTCTTTAATGTGGTGCCAAACTCATGATTTTTGCTTTTGGTAAAACCACATTCTGGATTTGAAGACGTGATTTTACTTTTACTAAAAGTAGATTCCTTTTTTTAAAAAAATTAGAATTTGCTGAAAGTGATTGTTCTTGCCTGTGTGGCAAACACAAGCCAAAAGCTGAGGCCGAGTCAGTCTGACCCACTGGTTTCTCAGTGCACTCATGAGCACTATTTATTGTCTCTGGCTGTTCGCCAGGGTCAAGGAGCTTGAAGACTCAAGTGGGATGCTCATGTTGCCCTGTTTCTTTAGCCTTGATAACTGATGGCTCTGTTGCTGAGTTTGTTTTGGAATGTTTCAGTGTCCAGTGTAAGAAAATGGCTCAGTACAATTTATGTAAGTCCGCATATTGATGAAATGCATTTATCTCTAAGATATATAGTATACTTGGTGTGACAGGTTGAGTTGGGTCAGGTGTGTTACTTAGCTTTCATGTTTAACTAAATGTCTCACAGTGCTGCATGTAGACTAATTTTAACCAATAACTGGTACATTCAGTACTGGTTTAACAAGCTTCGTTTACAAATCAATTTAACATAAATTACTTTAGCAAAAAATTGATGAGAAAGCTCAGAGGCTTAAAGTGGTATATTTACATCATCATCACACCCAATGATTAAACTGAACCTCATTGTTAGCACTGCTGCACATTGGTCAATATTCACCCAATATTTCCCTGTGTTGCCCTTGCTTTTCCAATAACTGAGTCTTTGAAGTGTTTTTCCTGTAACTTTTATAATGAGATGAGGGTTCAAGCAGTCATTTCCCTCTCATATTTACTGGAAACTACACTAACTGCACAGATTTATCATTCAGCTTTCAGTCTGTGAACTGTTTGTTGTGGCTCCCAGTCTTAGCTAACGGGCGATTTTTAGAGCTATAACTGAAAATTAAATGAATTTGTAACTATAATCGGTTAACTGGGAAGACATACAGAGTCGTGGTAGGAAGTATGATGTCTGGTCCATACTGAAGAATTCTACAAGCTTTCATCAAGATCAATGAAGGTGATGTAGGTGAGGTTCGTGCTCAGTGATGAAGTAGATAATTCAGACTGAAACTGAAAACCATAATAAGTGTGTATCTGTGCAATTTAAGCTGTCCCTCCAGACTGGAATAGGGTATGTCTGAGGATTTGTAGATGTTTTTTAATCTTCCTAAGTTTTTAGATGGCATGACCCCAATTTTATTGTAACACATAAGAGGTAATATGATGCTTTAAGTGTTAAGGATCATTTTGCTGGCATTTAGTGTGAGACTTGTTAAATCCTGCAGTGGTTGCACAGCTTTATTGGAAATTGGTAGTGAAGATGGTAAGCAACCCAGAAGCTGATCAGTTCCATCTTGTGATAAGTTTTATTAGTAGATGGTAGCCTAAACAATAACTACCCTGACTATATTTTTAACTATACTTATGTATATATTTTCACGAGAAACGATGAGTGATTGGTGCAACATATTCCACAGTATGTTTTTGAGTAATGACATTCGTTCCTAGGCTCTGTATATTTCCAGTAAGCTTCATAAATGTCCTTTGTCAACCCTACAACTTCTAATTTGAGCTGAGTGTATAATGTAATTAGGATTTTTTTTATCTGCTGTACTCAACACTGAGAACACGAGTGAATCTGATAATAGCAGCTAGAAGTAATACAGCATGTGTCTGGAAGACTGGAAATGAAAGCAGCAGCCTGTTTGGATGCCGTTTTCATTTCTCCAGCCTCCAGCTGCCTTCTGCCTTGTGAGAATGAAATCTAATTTAAACATTAAAATGTCATGTTGGTCTCTCTGAAGCCCTCTGGCCTCAAACAGCAGACATATGACTTCTGTCTGCTCTCCCAAGGCAGTCACAAACACCAACAGTCATATATTTCCAAGCTGGTGTCACACCTTCGTGGATATGTCGTTGTGCTCTTGCTGTGTTGTGTTGTTGCTCTTAGTAAAGTCAAATGCCTCATTAGGCTGCATAAGAGCTGAAATGGCTTTCTGAGTGCTTTATGTGTGCACGGGAGACTCAGCCTTTGTTGAGTTTGAAAGCATGTTCATCCATTATTCAGAGGTATTGGTAAATGGATGTGTCCTGTTCGGAGTTCATACTGCAGTTTTTCTAGGTGCAGTCCATGTGACACACATTATAAAAACAATCAATACTGCACAGATTCTTGATACCAATAGTCTCTGCAAATCTCATCTTATGGCCTTTATTTGTTGCTGTCTGACTCTGATTGGTGTACATGAGTAAGTGTAGCATCATGTAGCTAGAGGGGAGAGAAGGATGCTGAAATGTCAGCAAAAATGTAATAGATACCAAATCAAAAAGATGAATTCCAGCATTCCTTTAAAACCCATAACTATCTCCGTTCAGACATTGGGTTTCAGTTATTTACCAAGGCAGAGTCTAAGCAGTGGCTCTTGAAGCTAAGTGCTGATGTTTGCATGCTGTTTAAAAATACAATGCTAACAATGCAACACGTGTTAATTAGCAATCAACACACAGTACAGCTAAGGCTAATAAGTATCTCATTAGTCAGACATTAGCAGGTGTTTGGCCAAAGTACAACCACAGTATTCGGCAATTGAGAATGCTGACCTTATGATGGCAAGGAAAAGTCAAGCAATTAGCAAAGTTAATACAGTTTATCCTGTGGTGATTCATCTGATCAGTGTACAAAAACAAAGATTGAATTTGAGTCATGGTTTTAGTGGGAATTGCCATTTTTGCTTTTCTTTGCCCATTAAACAAATGAAACAGTTATGTGAGTTATGCGTTTCTGTAGTCTGTACTAAACAAGCATTCCTTTACACCTGGAAAATATGATTTATAAGTAGAGACATCTCTGTAGTACCACAATACTTCTTTTATAATGGTATGTTGCGACACATTTTAGCTTTATAGAAAAACTGCAGCTCCTACAATTTGGATTTTGCAATTGACCATCAGTTAATTGCTAAGCCCTATGTGCAATGATGAATGTACGCCATATTTCATAGCAATCCATCCAGAAGTTCTTGAGAAAAGTTATTAAGCACCCCAGGCTCAGCAAAAACAATGTGACAGCTACATTGGTCCACAGTGCAAAATGTAATTTCCACAGAAAAAAAGGCAGGAACCTTGTAAGAAGCTTATGATTTTTAGTTTAATCAGCATCCTAGCATTGTAGAAAACAACTGGAGCTGTGAGTTTGCACAAGTGTATTTTAATTCAAACCTTGGTCTTTTCTAACATCTAAGTCGTCGTAGTGCCCAAACTTTACCAAATATTTCCTCAGTCCAAACAAATTAAAACAGTGACTCAAAATGGAGATAATCATTAAGTGAAAATGCCACAAATAATGGCACCACACAGGACTCAACCCCCAGCCTCGGTCTCTATGATACTACATTAATACTAAGTCAATCAGCAGTCATTAACAAGCTGTTGCACTGCAGACAGTCACTTTTACAGCCTCTACTTTGCAGCTGTGCTGTGTGACTTTATTGACAAAGGTTAATGCTCTCCATCCATCCTGAGGTGATCCGATCCAGATTGTCTGTCGGTGAGCTCCTGTAATGACAATGTGACAGAATGTAAATGCAGATGATGGCACAATCCTACACCCAAATCATTAAGATTCATCACCAACAGACAGACCTACATTTCCATCCCTGGAGTTATGTGGGTTAAAGTTGCAGCTCTGGTCACCTGTTGAAGTTTGTTACAAATATAATTGGATGACTTGGGACTTCTCTCTGTTCTAGTGTATACCTAATGTGTCATGCTTTCAGTCACCATTGTCAGTTTCACTAGAATTAAACAGAGTAATGCTAGTGGGACAGTAACCAGGTTTAAGCACCAGTTTATTTGATGCTTCCCTTTTGTAACCAACTGCTGTCCTTGACTGCTTTCTTTATTTAGAATTCAAGTGGACTCTTCAGTTCCTGACGTGGCCGAGGTCAACCTCATTACATTCACATAAGAAGTCAGTAGTAATACCAGACAGAGAAAGTAAAAGAACAAGCTACAACAGTTGCTTTTACCAAGCATATGGTGTAGCCAGTAAAGTGAAGAGTAGAGTAAATTTGATTCTGTCCTGTTTAACATTTAAGCTGACTTACAAAAATACCTGGTACACTTAAACAAGTGTTTTTATTCCTGGTTCATTCGACATTAACAAAAGCTGAGTTTGGGTGGAGCTCTGCTGGTGGAGTAATAGAGGTATAGGTTGTCCTGGTCTAACAGGCACAGGAAGATGTCAATCTGTAAACGCCCACACAGTCCTGAGGAGAGATTTCATCAGGCAAATGAAAACACCCCTGTGAGTAGACCAGGGCTTTAATATTTACATGAGCTATAGTAATTTTTATTAAACTTGACACATGCTGGAAGAAAATATCCTGAAAGGCCTTTTAAACAGCGGCTATATGTGTGCCAATGTAGCCACAGATTTTTAACTGCATCCTGGTTTTCACAGTAATCTACACATCACCTATTCAGTGTTCATTAACAACATAGAAGTCAGTAGAGAAGTGTTACTGTATCAACAGTACACGTCAATCACCTGCATACCTGTATGCAATGCAGTGACTATTTCAGCTGTCTACTGTTTCAGTTGTTTATACAAGAAATCAACATATATTTACACTAACAAGAAAATAATAGGTATGCATCAAATGTCAGTTAAACAGAAGGTTTTGAATGGTACCGCCAGTTAAACCTCACAAAGTGAAACGTTTGTCTAAAGATTTCATTTTTTGTTGTTGGTGCTGTCTCACTGCCATTGTTAATTTATGAGTTGCTCCTCCATTTCCTTTGTGCATTGCATTTGGAGACAGCAACGTGCATCATACTGACTCATATTTTTGTCATGTTAGCATAGTGAATAGCAGAGATGCTACTTTATACCCAGGCAAAGCTGCATAGTTTACAGACTTCATAGACTGAGGCTGTGTTCACACTACAAGTCTGCAAATTCTCAATTCAGATTTATTACGCTGACTTGATCTGATTTTTTGGATATAAATGTTACTGAAAGCAAGTAACACAGGCTGATGTTTATGTTTTCTTCTGGAATAGGGTAATGTGGCAGGACATGACGATTCAGTCATGGGACATGGCACAGGTAGTGTCATTTTCTGCCTGTTGAAGCTGAACACAGTCCTGTAATTTTTAAACTAAAACACAGTTAGTAGCACTTCCAGAATCCAGAAAATAAAACATTAGGTGTTACTGAAGCAAGCATTATGAGTTTTTAAATGATAACCTACTAGTGTGGATTCTGCCTTATCCTGACCAGATGTGTGTTTGCTTTTGTGCATAATTCCAGGTGTGTGATGATGAAGCAGGGTCGCACAGTTTGCCTGGGGCACCTTCACTTCTAATGGCTTGAATCCAGACTCAGCATGGCTTGGTCTTGGGATTTGCCAGTATGAAAAATGCATGATGTTGACTTTTACTCTGATTGAAGGTTCATGCTGGGACACAGCAATTTTAAAGGGCTCAGGTGAAGTGAAACTATGAAGTGATGCTCATGAGAAAGACATGTGACTCTCATCTTTGTTTTAACCAGAATATTTTTTGGAACGTAGATATTTGTTCAATGGTTTAGCTCAGATGCAGCTAGTTGAGGCTTACACAACATCAATGCACTATATCTGAATACGCTATATTACATTTAAAGTGGTACTGGAAATGTAAAGTTTTGTTGCAGAAACATTTTTTGAGCTCAAATGGTGGCAGTTTCCTCTGATTTGTTAATATGTGTGTAATTCGTTATCTTCGACTGAAGGAAATTCATTTGGAGGCCATCTGCTCTTTGGCATTCTCCTGTTGCGTTCTGTGTGTCAGCTGCTGAGACTCTACATAAACAAGTACAGTCAATATCTCTCCTACTGGTCTGTATCTCCTCCAGGTCTCCATGCTCTCCTCCTTAAGCAAGGACAATCATAAATAACCACTTATTTCTTTCTGTTCCTTCATTCATTGATAAATATTAGATATCTGTCTCTCTTCAGCGCACCAAGCTTTCATCCTGGTGTCGTGCGAAGAATGGCATGCACTGTTTTATTTTTATCCATCTCCTTGTGAGTGGGAGCTGGGCCTATGCAGAAAGCACTGCCAGGCTCTGACTGGCTGCCAAGCCCTCAAGGGTATTCCATGATGGCCGCCGCCAAGTGATCAGCAGTGGTTTTACCTGGTTACTTGGCGCACAGCTTCAGGGCTGAATGGACAACTTACTGTGTTATTCAGCTTCACAGAGCTCAGCAAGAAGTGGGAGCTGAAAGTTTATTAATAGTGTGTTTTTTGTGTCTGTACATTGTCTGGTCCATAAATCAACAGTAACTTGTGAATTTACAGAATCAGCCACATAAACTTTAAACCCTCTGAGCCCCACTGGTGGTTTAAAAAAATGCCAAAATTATACCAATTATCAGAGCTTGACACTGTAAAAACAGAAAGATTTGACAGATTTTACCTTTATGACTGTTTTTAAATTAATTGTGCATCAAAAATAGACCAAATCTATGTTTAAAGTTGTGATATTTCATCAAAATCACTTTATTCTACGTGTTCCTTTAAAAAAAATCTACAAAGAAATCAATTGCACTAAACAGATCCAGTATAAAAGAGAGAATTCTGCACTCTTTGGCGCAACCAAGAAGCCACCAAGGACTAACATGGTGGGGTAACCATGTGGGGTTCAGAGGGTTAAACACTGCAAGGATTCGCAGAAGAATTTTATAATTGGAAAGAAATGCCCCCTTTACAAACTTCTCTTGGAAAAAGTTGTTTATTTTAGTCTCTGCTGTTGACAACACATTTGCACACATACACAATATACATGTTCTGGTGACAAGCAAGACTTCTTTTTTCATTTAAAGTGTACAAGTTTCTCTATCTGAATTTCAGTCACATCCATTTAATACAATTATCCACAGTTTTATGATCTTACAGGGGTTTATTGATTTCATTCTAGCGTATTTGTTACACGTTTAGTTTTTTCATCACTGACTTTGTAGGTGTAGAGATTACAGAGTCCCTAACTAACTCATTTTATGGCTGCATAGTTAACAAATGGCTGGAGGAGGCAGAACCTAATGTGAGTCCAACTGTGCAGAGCCTTTAACGTGCCGTAAAATTGCGTTTTGGGCTCTTAAGAGAGGCCTTGATGAGGTGTTTGCTGACTGTGCTCAGCGGAGTCCTGGTGGTGAAAGTGCAGGTTGTGCCTCAGCAGGTGCCCAGTTCTCTCAGTTAATTGGCCCTCATGTTGCTAACTCATTCTGCAAAGTCTTTGAAGCAGCACACCAAGCAGAGACTTCATTAAAACCAAGGCAGTAATTGGAAACCCACTACTAAGGAATTCCCTATCTGTGTTACTATTTATTAATTGTCCATAATGTGGCTGCATAATTGTTAGCTTCCTCTGTATGGTTGTATATCATCAGCATGGTGATTGGTTGTCACATGTTGCATTCTGCACTGTTTTAAAACATGCATCACGATCTTAGTTGTATGAACTGCTTACTAGTTTAGGAACATTACAAAGAAAGTTAGTAGACTTTATGAACGTAATAACCTGCAGTGTATTTAAAGGAGGACTCCACAGGTTTTAATGTATGTTCCTAGCGACTAATTTCAATGTCGATTAAACTAATATCTAAGTTTCAACTAGAGAACTTGTCTAAAAGTTAGGAAATATTGGCACTGTATATTCAGGCTCAATATATTCACTGACTTTTTGAAACCTTTATCTCCAGCAGAGTTGATTAGAAGCATATCTTAATCAGTCATGGCTGTGATGAGCTTTGTTATCTTTTAAGGCTGAGCAGGATCCCAGTGGCTGCAAGTAAACAATGTCATATTGGTTTGCCATAAAGGTCTGTTTACCCTGATTTCAATCCTGATGATGCCACTAAGGCAGGTTCGAGTTTCGCAGCACTACAAAGCTCTAGACTAACTTGTCCACTTTTAGCATCGCTCCTATGAACTTACCGAGTTGGTCATTGCACTAGCATGATTGGTTGCACCCCCACTCCACCATATTGTAATTATCAACCTTGTATGCTCAATAATAGTTGTCGTAGCATGCCGTACTTTATCATTATAAACCTTGTCAGTGAATCTAGACTTGATGTTTGCATTTTTAATCTGAAAATAGATTAATTTTGTCATCAGTTTTTTTTCCTGGCGTTGTCTGGTATCACTGCTGCTAACTCGATGCATGCTGAAAACCTGCTTATCAATAGACACTACAATTTACAGATGTTCCCTAAATGCCGCACATGCAAGGTTGGCTAGTCAGCTTCCATGTCCCTTTAGTCTCCATTCAGTTACTGCAGTGCACAAACTCAGACGTGTGCTACTAAAAATAACTGTAAAAAGCTTTTCTATTAGCTGAATTTCTATGAGCGGAACACGTTAAATCTCAATATTGCCGTATTTAATGTTCATTTAATTATGAAAAGCCAAAATTGTGATTGTGATTAAGAATTGTCTTAGATTGCAGCTCTAGTATTGCATATGTGCATATGCAGCTGTTTTGATTGAAGTCTGGAGCCTTGTGCTGCTTTGTGTTACTCCTTGTGAACCTTTACAGTGGAAATGGAGAGTGCAAAGTTAACAAAATGGCCACAATAAAGAGAAATGCTCAAGGTTTAAATAAACTGGAAATACCTTCAAAAGATTTGGACATTTAACAGGCAGAGATGGTCTAATAAAAGGGAATTAGGTTCCTGAATTTCTAGAGCCATACATGGACACATACAAGAGATTAATGATCTCTGCTGCACCAGTTTTTATCCTTTCTTTAAAAAATGTCTTTTAAGTTGAAAAACATTATGGGAGCACATCATGAAATTACCCTTTAAACATGTTGAAGATGTCAACACAAACATTACCACATTTCCACTGCAGCAAACAGAACAGGTCCTACAAGTCTTGAACAGATGTCTGCTCACATTATTAGACAGTCACCTCAGATGGTTCTGTTTCCATGCCAGCATGTGGACTTCATCTCGCTGCAGGTTTAAATAGAAGATGGTGTCGTCAAGTTCACATACGATACTGCACAACGATGTTAAAGATTTAAATGCCTTATGCAACCTCATAAATTTGTCCTCTCTAACCCCGCTGCAGCTATGTAACAGGAGGATAACTCCTCTAAAATTACCACAGGCATACGAGTGAAGCTGTATGTGACCACAAACAACTGAAAATCCTGTTTGTTCCAAAACAAAAATGTAAAATTATAAACCTATCCTGTCATTAGAGACAATGGCGTTAATCTGGGCATTATCAGGAAGTCACGACAAACAATGAAGCATCCTGTCCCTCCACAGTCCAGACAGGCACTAATTAAGGTAACACAAGAGGAAGACATTTGCATACTGACTTTGAGGTCTCTGTTTGAGTCCAATAGCAGATCAGGACTTGAATGAGCTTTTCTTAAAACAAGCCCACTGGGTCTTTATTAACAGGCACAGGGTGACTGGTGAGAGCCACACGGAGGCGGTTTGGGTGAATTAGGCTTCTGTTGTGAATGATGGACAGTTTTCTCCTATTATTAAGGTGGCCATTTGCAAAAGAGGAACTTGTACATTTTATCCACTCCAATTAGAGTGTGACAGTAATCAATAGGTGCCAGACACAGAAGAAAAAGCTGCTCTGAATAGCCTAAATGTCGAGATGAGACATTTGCACAGACGGCCAGAAGTCTGTGGGAGAATTCATTAAAGAAACAAAGTGGGTGCTGAAAATAAATGTTGCCTTATTGCTTTCACACAGAGATATTATCCTTAATGTTATGTAGCATTAATATGGCACATGGGATGCAGATTTTAGGCAATTTCCTTAACCGGGATTCAGATGCATTATAAGCAATTAATTATGAAATGACTGAAATAAAATTGACATTTTTCCCTCAGCTGATAAAAACTGATCACTGTAAAATCATGTCAGGTAGATTATAGAGCAAGTAAACACCAGCTTACTGAATTTTATATGAATTGGCAAAAAAGAATGACTTAATTTAAAATTGCTATTTAATAATTAGCCTAACAAAATCCAAAATGCAGTCTTTCACAGTTAATAACCTTTACAGTTATGAATCTCTTCACATCAGTTTGATATAAAAATAATCCTCATACTTGATCTACATCATGGACTAACTTATTCACCATAGTTAGCTGTAGTGTAGCTGCTAGAAAGAGCTGCTCAGTTGAAACACATGTCTACAGATACTGTCCCAGTAGCTTTATTATTCCAGGAAATTTGTTATAGTATTTACTTTCACCTCTGAAATGTATTTATACTCAGAGCAGGGCGTCGCCAATACACTTCATCGCTTTACTTTGAATGTTGTTGGAAGCATGTAATCAGAGTCCTGTTGGTGTTTGAAAATCCTAGTTTAGTGTTAGCATGAACCTTAGATTAGCTAGCTAAAGTGGACATGTGCTGGACACCTTTTTACAACTTGATGCAACGGAGTTCATCAACACGACTGCCACAGTTAGCAGTTAGACAGCCAGGAGGTGCGCTCAATTTATGAACCCTTATTGGCGGTGAGCGAACACACCTGTAACTCCATCTCATTAAACAGTAAGAGGCTCACACTAGTGGTGCAAACAGGTACTACAGCATGTTTGTAATATATCTTCTGACGTGCATGCCCCTTATTTTCTTACTGGTTAACATATTTTCAATTAATTGATTTCTTAATAGCACCTAATTGATTAACAATTCATCAATAACATCCCTGATACTGACTGCACCTCCTGCATGTGTAGGATTTTTTCATATCTAGGATGTATCCATAGAATATCATTAAAAAAGAAGGTATTCGTGAGTTTTACCACTTGCTTCTCAGTACATGATTAGTTCTGCTTCAGGTTTGTCATTGGCTTGTGTCCAGACAGTTTAAATTATAGCTGAACTTCTTGTAGTACCATGTTGTCCTTTTGAAATTTAATAAGCCGCAGTTTTTTTTCTGCCCCATGAGAACACACCTCTATTACGACCTGAAAGAAAAGAGGCTATTGCTGTGTTATCTCTGCCGTTGCTTTGGATTTTACTTTTATGTCTTGACTAAAGCTACTAATCATTTGAATCCCATCATAATCTCTAAAATAGTGTTCAGTGTTAATAGCAAAGCGGATGAAAAGCTTATGAGGAGGAAATACTCAGAAATGCAGAGCTAATTCTGAAATGTAATCAAAAATCTGCCTTGTTAATCAGTTCTTTTTAGCCTAACAGAAAATTCACTAAATTATTGCAGCCATTAGCGTAACGAAGCTTCCTGCTTCCACCCTTGTAATTAAATTCACACAAACAGACCTGAAGTTACATCTGAAGATATTGACAAAAATTAAATAACACTCAGTACAGCCTTTTAATAATAGGAGACTGCTGCAGGTTGGATTGGGATATGTTTTGTTTTCCTGTAGTGCTTTGGAGTGACATCTCGGTTATGTAATTCAGTGTCCATCATTATGCTGTTTTATATACCTCCAAGACAAATCAAAGGATGCTGCAGTAAATCTCCCCCGCGATGGGGAATGAATTTTTGTGTCTCTTCAGATTTTGTGCACGATGCATTCTCCCAGATACTACTTGATTCAGAGGGAGAAATAAGGACATGCTGTCTCCCTCTCTTGAAGGCAGTGACTGAGAGGCACAGAGAGTGCAGTCTCATGTTGTTTAGTGGCCGTGGAGGATGAGTCAGCAGAGAGGATGCTGGATCAAACTCTGTGTCCTAATGTTCTGCTCTCTCATCCCAACTGATGTGAAGGCATGCTGTGCGTAACAAATATGCAGGGTGAAAAACAGTAGGTGAACCACTTTAAACCACTGTAAAGTCGATATCTGAAGTGTCAGAATGTAGTGAAAATGTCCATTACAGTTTATTTACACTGCTCAATAATGGAGTCTTTAAAATGCTTGTTTTTTTCTGGCTAGAAGTCCAGATGTCAAAAGATATTCAATTTACACTTGTATAAAAAAGAGAACAGCAGCCAGTCTTCAGTTTTCAGAAGCGAAGGAATGTTTGGGGTCTTTGTTTGATAAATGGCTTATAAGAGGAACGTGTTATCACAGTCTACTTTTTTGCCAAGTTCCGCTGCACATTAAGGAATTTTAATAAAAAGTTTTTTTCATTTCAAGTATTATATCAAGACATTTAAATTTTATAATTTAGAGACTTCTGTGGGTGTGCAGCCACATTAGTGTTTAAGTCTAAATGTAGGGCTGACACTCTGAGAAAAATATGTGCTTAGAGATTTTTACTTTCTGAACAGAACTTTTCCAAAACAGCCTCCGGAGTATGTAAGGCCTTCATTAAAGTCCCCTGCAGATGTGCTCACGGACAGATGCAGACACTACAGTTGCATAGTTGCTGTAACTATATACATATTATGGTCACTTCAAAGGTGGTGAATACTGGTACCATCACTTAATTTACAGTTTTGAATTTTTATCAATGGACATTACTTTGTGGAAACCTGTTTTTACTTTGACAAAGAGTCTTTCTTTGCAAATTCTTTAAAAAAAAAAGCCAGATTAAACTTACCATGATTCAGTGTAGAAAAGCAATAAAAGCGGAGTACTTTTTATGGGAACTGTATGTTGTGGTCCCTTCAGGAGTCCATTCTGTAGATATTTAGTAGGTCAACATCTACATATTACACAGCTGCACACTACTGCCTTTGTAGCCTAGTAGCCGTACAAACGTGTAAAAATAGTCAAGATGAAAAACTGTGTTATTTGTGGCTTCACACGAGATTTGAAGTCCTCCGTCAAACCCTTGCACTTGGACTTTGTTGTTATTTATGCTGTCTCACCTGATGTGGATGAAATGGCCCGTGACTGGCATAAATCCTTGCATCACTCGATTTTCTGAAGATTTTTCAAAGTCCAGTTTCGTCCCAGAACACTTGAATTACATTAGACTGAAAGGTTATAATTTAATTTTGTACCTATTGATGCCAAAAAATACTGCGTATCTCATCTTTACAGTGAATTAATGTTGATTTCGTCAGATGATATCAGAATGATAAAATAATGACACATAGCTGACATAGGATTTCCCATGGGGAGCCTGCTTTAGGCCACATGTTACTGGATGTGGAGAAATATTGTTATTCAGCCAGTTAGCATATTTACAGAGTTAGCATGTGCCAGATCCCTCTCCCCTTTTCCTTTTCCCTCTTGTGTGCACGAGAACAAACAAATAATGCTGTATGGATCAGGCCGGGCCACCTTGTTTGCTTCCCATTGAGAGAGCCAGGCCTGTGTATGAACACTGGATTTATTTTCAGTGCACACACACAGAATGGACAGCTGGCAGACTCTGAGCAGATATTTACTCAGTGTGATAACAATTGCGTTGGATTAGAATCGCATATTCCACCTTTACATTAGCTGCTATCTACCTAAAATAGGACAGCTCTGGAGCGAAGTAAGTTGGATGAAGTATTGATGAATTAGCATGAGATCATTAGCATAATCAGTAGCAGCACATCAGATCCTGCCTCGCAGATATGGAAACCAAGTGAGGGCACAGACACATGTAATTAGTCTGCCTGATTAAAACTCTGTCTGTAAACAATTGCAACTGGCTGCCCATTTGATGAACTGTGAATAGAAGACAGATTATGTTTACTGGGTGAGCCTGTGCCTGCAAATTAAGGGTATTCAGTTACAGTACATTTATTTCACATGAATAATGAATTAGAATATCACAAATATTTAAAAACAACAAATCTGGAATGGCGGCTGCATGAAACCTTGTTGCATGTTTCACTGGGGGTATATGTAGATGAGTACATTTGGGTCTATTAGACAAAAGTCAATAAAGTGAAATGTAGTAGTCAGCATCGTACCGAGTCAGACGAGTGGCTGTTTGAACTTAACAGTAGCACTTTGGATCAGGTCCACTCTTAGAGGGATATAAGATAGCGGCTCTCAGCCAAACGTCTGCACTGCTGCTAAATGGATATAAGAGGAGGGTGTGATTGATTCCTGCTGGCTTCCGCATTTGCTTTGCTCCAGTCCCCCTCATTAATACAAACACGGAGGGAAAAAAAGTTGAGAACCATATATGCCATCTATCAATAAGTCAATCATGTCTGACCTGCCTTCATTTCTTTACGTGATTAATTCTGGCACGACATGCCTCATGCTCCCGAAATGATGAATTAATTATTAAATTCATTTAAAATTAGGTGGCTGTTTTCCAGTCATTTATCAGCCACTTGGCACTCTGGTGAAATATTGTTTTTCTGCAGACCAAAGCATCATATCGAACAGTTCGATATCTGGCAATGCTCGGGTCGCAGATGCGGTTCAACAGTATTGTAAGTTTGCAAATACTTGTGTGGTGGAGATTGTGCTCTTGCGAAAAACCCTCACTATATTGGCTACAGAGAAAGGATCCCATCATCACTGGAAAGATGTGAAATGACTGAAAAACAGGGCATTCAAAAGCAACCAAATGTGATTTTGTTCCACCTAATTAATCAGTGTTTTGGTTTAATGTCTGGTTTCATTTCAGTGCAGATGACAGACATCTATGAAAGCATCAGATAATGGTGCCTCTACTGAGAAGGTGGTTGACATTTCCCCTGGGTTTCTTTCACTCTGCAACCATTACTTTCTCAGCTTTGTATTTTCCCAATTTTGTATATTATATGGAAAATTTAAGGATCACATGAATGCTGGTAGAGATAGCAGCACTGTAATTACATGTGGACCTGCTGCCACTGCTGACCTCCTGGTCACCCCAAACACTCTAATGAGCTCCCTGGGCAGCAGTGACAGCCACGGCAGAAACCATAACCACCAGTCCTGCTGTTAGATTCATCGAGTGTCTGAATGCAGGAAGATGGAGCCTCTTGTCTAATGCTGTCTGTCTTTTTCTTGTCTTGCAGTTGGAAAGACGTCTTTGATCACACGATTCATGTATGACAGCTTTGACAACACATATCAGGTAGGTGCTACTGCAGGCACAGAAAGTGAATATTCTGTCTCCACTGATCAGTCACACTCGGCTGTGGGCCTTTTCTTTGATGGTGAAGCGCTGGGCTGTACCTAAATCGGTAAATCAAAGACATAACTTTACTAAGATGCAACGAGGTGCAAGTGAAATTAGTTACAAGAAATGAATTCTCCAACAAATAGCAATTTCTGTCTGTGTGTAAGTTATAGTCAACATGGATGTTAACACCTTTGAACTGAACAGCATCTTGAGCACTGTGGGCCCCCAGGCGATCAGTATTTTTAACCCTGTTCTCCAAAGCAGCCTAATCTCAACCGCCTTCCTAAAAACAGAATATTGCTTATGCAGCTACAGCACTTCCAGAGGTCTGTGCAAGCATTTGCAGACACGCAAAGGACCTTTAAATAAAACCTGCAGCTTTATTGCTTTATAAGCAAAAAGTGTCTACTTACATAGTAATAAAAAAGGAATTAAAAATAAATCTCACAAAGCTATTCTGCCGCCCTCTCATATAGTGTAGAGTGTGTGTCTTCTAGCTCACTCAGACTCTTTATTGTGGGAGTGTACCACATTATGAGCCTGTGTAATATGTGAAAAACATAAGGAGATTAGTTTAAGAAAGACGGAAATGCATCAGAATATGAGAACACTGAAAGTGAAGAAAACTTGAGGGGTAACTTTTGTTTGGGTAAACTTGAAGCAAGAAGTGTAACTTGATTTATGTCTTAATCTCATTCATCATGCACTGATGATATTACCAGTCTCTAATATTTGTTGATGGGTGTCTCTGGATGTTTAGGGATACGTCTCATCACCTCACAATAGAGAGCATTTCCAAAGCACAGCCCAGTGTGGTGCATTTAAAATCCTTGTACAGGAAATTCAGAGATTTGCTTCTAAGCACATTATACGTGTCAGTAGTGTCCTTGATCCACCGCATGTAATTTTTCCCTTTATAAGTACATATTTTGGGAGCATCAGAAAATTATTTTAATTAAAGATCTGAGAGACAATATTATAAGGAAGATAACGTTGTTAACCCTCTGAACCCCAAAACCCACTAATTCAGAGCAGAATCATGAGATTCAGCACAGATTTAATCAAATCTAAGCTCAAAATCATGATATTTAATCAAAATCACTGTGTACTGTGTCTTGTTTTAAAATTTGCTCTAACCACATCCTGTTAAAAACTAAAGATTGTACTCCTTCGTGACTCCGCTGTGACCAACTGTCAAGTCATAAAAATTCTGGGGTTTTCGGCTGAACTGCAGACTGTGTTTGCTCAGAGCAGAGAGGCGACATTTATTGTACGTAGAGCAACCTTTTTTTTATCATTGGTAACACCTGTGGGCACTTCCAGGGTTATTCCAGATTTTATTAAATTTTGTAAAATCGATAATGATTTCTTTAAATATATGTCAATATAATTTTGTTACACTGCTTGAAAGACATTTTGAGTTCTGTCTGCTTCTAGCCATGGCTGTGCTGTTTTCATAGAGGTGCAGGACTTTATATTGCTGTGAAACATGAACATACAGTGAGTAAAAATGTTGACAAGAGCAAAAAAACTACCATAAACTGCTTGGGAATGACCACCGCCAAATGGAGCACAACAGCCACAAACTAGAGAGATTACTCATACAGTGCATGCCAACCAATAACTTGCCTTATGCATTTATTCCACTACCACAAAGTGACAAAGATATCCCACATCCTGACTGTGCGTTTATGGTTTCACATCTAACCTGTTTGGTTCAGGTAAAACAAACTCAGACCTGTTTGCGTGGTTAGTACAGTTAATTTGGGCGTGTGTGAAAGCTATCATGCCCCCAGCATTTCAGAACAGAGAGTACCACTTCCTTTTCAAAACTTTGAGACCTCATTTCATATACTTGGCATTTTTTAATCATTCAGATTTGACTGGGTGGTTATTAACACAGACACACACACACATTTTTTTACTGCTTTACACGTACTTTAGTTTGAGCTCCGGTTCATTTTATTACACAAAACCATTTCCATCAGGTATAAAATTGGCCAGCGGGCACTCCAGCAGAGTTAATAATGTTCTACCTCTTGATCCTAAAACTGGAGACCTGCATTTTTGTTCCCAAAAGCCCAAGTGTTAATCTGGCCCTGTCTTTAAATCATCTACAGCGGTCTCTGAAGAACGCCTCAGTTCTCCATCTCAGCTGTGCCTCCTTTTTCTTCTATGCTTCCATCTGACTTGACTTTCTTGTCCTCTACACTGCAATCATTTAGAATTAAAACAGGCTCTCTATCAGCAGGAATGGAAGTGTTTTGAAGGAATAGTTTGACATTTTGGGGGGGAAAAACTCTCCTTGACTTTAATAGAAAGATTAATAGCACTCTCTCATACTCGTCCATGCAGTGTAAGCTACTGCAGGTTGCCACATTATATGCATTTGGGAAATCCTTACATAAACAAAGGACTAGGGTTTATCTAGAGGGTTATCTGTTGAACTCTTACTTCCTTCTACGACCTTTTCACTGGTTTCCAACTGAAAGTCCAGTTGGAACTTCAATTGGACTTTGAAGTTCCATAACCCGCCATGCTGTTTTTACACCTTGGTTTTTAAATAAACAAAAAAATAACATGCTATGTACGCCTTATGCTTTTTAACATCTCTGTTAAAAAGCATATTTTAAAGTGCACATTTACAGGATTTGTAGTCTGAATTAATTCCTAGCTGTTAAGTCACTTAACCTCAAAACCTATTTGATACGAGTACATTTATATTTTTCTTTCTTTCTTTCTTTTTTCATATGGCTCTCCAGCTTTGTCGCTTAGTGTTGTGTAACCTCTATGCTATTTTTAGTCGTTTTAATCATTGTGTGTCTACCATTTTTATTTTTGTCTTGTAAAGCAAGAAAAAATTATAATATGAATATCAGATAAATTTAAATATAATTTTTGATATTATTAGTCTTGTAATTACTTAGTTTATTTTATGTTATCAGTGTTGGCACAAAGAAATATGTTCCTCAACCTCACTGCATCCTGCCCCCCCCCCCCAGAAGAGAAAGAAGACACTTCTCTATACTTCAGTGTTCGCACAAGTACGGTGCCGTAATGAGATTTGGATGGCTCATTGAGTGTGGATTAAATTGTCTGTGTTAGCTCTGTGATGCTGCGCTTTCACAGCTGCCTCTGTATCTTCTTACATTTCCACATTCATAAGTCATGAAAGACTCCAGAGACAGACATTTCACATTGACAGTCAGATCTCAAGTCTTTTTTGTTGTTAAGATAGTCAGTCTCTGTGTGTTGCATTTAAGTTTCTTTAAAGTCTTTTTCCCAAATTTCGATGAAAGTGGTTTGTATTTGGGCAAAGTTGGCTGTGGACTAAACGTCTGGGAAGCAGGTTTATTATGACAGCTGTGTACACAACTTATCAGTATGTCAGCAGTAGGAAAAAGAAATTCATCAGGTTATTGGTTCGTGTTTAAGGTGTGGAGTTTCTGCTGGGTGATCACAGTTTTTTCATATCTATCAAGGGTTCTCAAAGGTCTGCATTTGGTGTTTATTTCAACAACTGGCAAACACAAACAAAAACACATTTATGCAGCGCACATATAATTATTGAGCAGCAATTATTGAGCAAGTTCATGACAGGCAAGATATTTAAAGGTCCCATTTGGTAAAAATTCATGTTTGTGTTATTGTTGTGAAATTGGAGGTGTTAAATATAAGCTGGTAAGATATAAAGATATCTATATCTGTCATTCCACCCAACAACCAGTTAGCCTCCGAGCTGTACAGGCCAGGAAGAATTAGACCCAGATAGTCGTCCAACTCAAACAGACTTCTGAATGGAGGCAGCTCATTGGTTTTCGGAACAAAACAGCCCTTTTAGAAGAACTCTAAAACCAGGGGTTATACAGTCATGGTGAAATAAACCCATCATTGCAGCTGAAAAGCTAAGACTCTGAGGACACGTGAGACTTGGATTAATTTGCTGAAGTAAAATATGGGACCTTTAAAATACGTTCCAGTCTAGTGGTTGAAATGGCTGTTTGCCTGCAGTCAGATACATCAGTTGTACCAATAAAAATAATTTCTGACTCTGACATATTGTTAATATTTGCATTTGTTGGAGAAATTGTGTGCTGGAGAACACAAGGCACATTTTGTTTTTGCAATTTAGAAGCTAACAGCGAATTCTCTGGTGTAACAATGCGTCAGCTACCAACAACATGCATCGCCGCAGCATATTTAACATCATTACTTATTCATCGGTAGAAACATAACTTACAAATACATAGTGTGGGGTGTCAGTTTTGTATGATAAGGGACCCGCAGTGTCAATCTCTGAAAACCTTTTCCCTATTTCAGTCCAGCATGGCTGTGAGCAGTATGTTCCGGACTGTTGTGAGACTAGAATCTGTATAAATGAAGCCTCTAATGCAGGGATACTAAATGTGACACGATCCTTTCCTGCATCATTTTCAGCGAGTTGCACACTCTTAAGTAGTACCATTACCCAGAGTGAATGCGGGCATCTGTTGTTGCCTGCAGTCTGTCTCGCTTCAAGGCCAGTGCTGTAACTCCTTACCTGAATGCAGCTCGATAAATTACGGCTTTGAAATCCAGCCGCCGTCAAAGTGTAGTCATTCTGAGGAGCGTGGGGAAACGCACTTTTCTAGGCAAATGGCCGTGTGCACAGGCCCAAAGAGACGGAGAGCTCTCCTCAGCCTCACTTTTTTAGCCAAACCTGCCATTTTAAGGGGACACACAGAAGCTAGACAGATAGCATCTGTTTATTTAATAAAGTCCCCATCTGCTGTTTAATGTCAGCCTCTGTCTCCCACGGCTGTAATGACAGCAGCCAGGGAGGAATATGGAAATCAGATGCTTATTTCATTTGTGTGTGAAATAAAGCCGTCTGAATCCGTCACTTAACCCGGCATCCAAAAAACAGGCTTCTCATTCCCTTCTTACACACACCTCCTGGATTCTTTTTTTCAGCTAGTGAAGTAATGATTTTGTTATGGGTGCCATAGCCTCTGCTTCGTAGCCACAGATCAGAACTGAAGCTCAGTTTCTCTTTAATAGGTGTGTTTCCTTTCCTGTGTGTGCCCTCTTCTGCCCTCTGTCTTAATGCCACTTCTTTTCCTCCCTGGCTCAGTGTTTTCTAGCTTAACTCCTGAGACCTTTGAGTATTAATTAAAATGCAGCATGCATTAGATCAGTGTGAGTGTTTATGCCGCTGCTCAGCAGGGAGGCTCGATTTGCCCAGTGAGGGTGGAAAAATGATATGAATGCAGCCTGCAGGAGACATCTGTCCTGATGAGAAGATTTATGAAGCCGCGGTTTCCAGGCTTACACACAGTATCGCCACTTGTTTTTGTTTTCATGTGCATCACGCTTGCAGATTTGAGCAGATCCAGTTCAGTCCTTTGAAGGAGGAGCAGCAGTATATTTAGGGACCGAGGGCCATCAGAAAGATGAAACCGAGCGTGGCAGTTGCTTTAGTCAGCAGGAGGATGTGAGCGAGGTGAGCCACATTTGCTGCCTCTAAAGCAGCAGTCTCCCATCAAGCAGCCATCCAGCCGAGAGAGACAGAGGCAGGCGTCCTCGCTGCCTGGCAGCACATGCTAAAGGGCTCAGAGGCCTCTGGAGGCAGAACGCTTTTGTCAGCTGTGGTGGAGCTGTCAGTCAGGCCTGGCCACCAGGCTGTGATTGCATCTGTCTGCTCTGCCCAAATATTCTGCTGCTTAGTGTAGCAAGTGGTGACTCTGATTTGTTGGGCAATTCATTTAAAATGTCACAAGGGATAAGACTACAAATGTGCAAAATGTGACTTAATGCCATTGTGGCCCTCTTTCTGCATTTCAGCTGACTTTTTCATGACGACTTGAAAATAGTTCAGTTTGCAAACAGTGTTGTGCACAATATGTATCATCCTATAAATGGTAAATGGTCTGTATTTATATAGCGCTTTTCTCTACCTTAGTGGTATCCAAAGCGCTTTACAACATGTTTCACATTCACCTATTCACACACACATTCACACACCAATGGCGACAGAGCGGCCATGCAAGGCGCTAATCTACTGTTGGGAGCAACTTGGGATTCAGTGTCTTGCCCAAGGACACTTTGGCATGCAGAGGGGCCGGGGATCGAACCGCCAACCTTGCGAACAGCATAGACTCTTTATTTTTGAAAATTAACAAGAAGTTGATTATATTATTTTCTCTAGGAAAAGAAGCTGAAACCAGCTAACCAAATTTTCCTTGGTTCTAGCCTCCCAAGTATTTTGTGAAAAAGAAAATGAAACTATTCACATATAAGAGTGGAATCAGAGAATTTTTTACCTCTTTTTTTCTTTAAAAAATTACTCAAGCAGTTAATCACTTAAAATGGTTGGCCATTAATTTAACATTTGAAAACTAATGGATTGACAAATAGTTGCTGTGTAATGGATTTAAAACATGTAATGGAGCATTGCTGCATGAGACACCATCAAAGAGTGTCTGTTACAGAAGAAGGACGGCAGGAACTTGTAAAACCACTGGAAAGACGGTTTACCCTCGGGTCAGACGTACTGCGAAATGTACGAGGTTTGGCTGTTAAATAATGAGACTGAATTTGTGTCAGTGCAACCACAGCATACACGATGAACCGTATAGCATACGTTCATCAGTGTGCAACATAAAGAAGCCCTGAAAGATCCAGTCTGCACAAATTAAGTAAAATTGAATTACAGCTTTGGTTTCATAGTCACACCTCGTGCATCCGAAATTGCAGCCTTTGTGATTTGCTGATTGTTTTAATATCAGTTTGAAATCATTAATTGTTCAGCCCTAGAGGCAGATGGCTAATATATAATGCTGATATCATGTTGTTGTTGGGTTACAGCAAAGTAATAATAATAACAAATTAGACACAGAATTGCTGAACCTAAATGAGCATCCATTTAACACAGTTATCTGCATTGCTCTTGTCTGTTAGATTAGCAGTTAGCAATGACTCCTATTTTTCCCTCAGCTTCTCCTTCTCTCTCCTGCTCACTGAGCCACATATTTTTTTTCCTTCTCAGGCAATAATTATATCTGTAATAAATGCAGTTTGTTGGCAGCATTGGAGGCAAAGCTTTCTGAATTGGAAGTGTGGCTCCACATCATGGAAATTAGCTGCACCAGCTTGTCAGGCCTAGAAGCTGCAATAATTAGTCAATTATTTAATTAGTTGTTAACCATTACATTAACTATTTTGATGATTTATTTATTTAATTTAGAAAATTTTCAGAAAGAAAGGAGCAATTCTCTGACGCCAGCACCTTAAATTAGGATATTTTATGTTTTTTTTCCTCCTGTTTGACAGTAAACTGAATATCTTTGGGTTGTGGACAAAACAAAACATTTGATGATGTCACCTTGGGCTTTGAGAACCATTAATTGACATTTTTCACCATTTTCTGACATGTCAGAGAATATTCAAGTAATTGATTAATTGAGAAAATAGTCAATAGGTTAACTGACAACGAAAATAATCAATAGTCACAGCCCTGTTAACCAACGGATGCTGACTGTCTCAAAATGTCATTTAATAAGCCTGATTAATCAGCTGACCAATTAGGCAGCCTCTACCCAGCATTTTTCTTACAATAAATAAATCAAACAGGTTATTAGTTGATTAAGAAGAGAATCATTTATAATGAAAATGACCCTCAAAATGTAGATTTGTCAACAGATAAAGTTGGTTCAATTTTAGAGACAAAGACAATAAAGTTATTTATTCTGAAGAACTGAAACAATTAGTTGCAAGCAGTTTTTTTTAATGATTATTCTTATGAGTAAAAGCTTTATATTTCAGCAGCTGGATTGTTTACACCCTAACTTATTGGTCTCGGTTCTTTGTTTTCTGATGTCTTAAGACTAAACGGTGTATTTTTAAAATAATTGATAAGTAACCAGCCAGAACAACACTTCATTCTCTGTCCTGCTGCAGTGGCTAAGTCTTCTGTCAGGGTTGGACACTGTTTAAATGTTAAATTAGTGTTGTAGTGGGGTAGAAATATATCCATAATGCTTTGCAACATGACTAATGTAAGTTAAATAGAACAATTATGAATCTGCACTGGCACCTCTAATTAGTATAGTTTAAAAATCAGCATGCCGTAATTGTTGTGTTCCACGTGTATTAAAACACAGCCGGCTGTCTGAGGACGGAGAGTCTATCATACAGAGATTCAGTCCCCCTCTTTGTGCTTGCAGCTGACTTGAAATTAATCAGATTTTGTGTGTTCAGAAACTGCTGTCAAATACAGAGCCGTGAGCAAATGCCAGCATTCTTACTGCGACTCAAGGTCTGTTGGTTTAACAGCGTCCCTGCCAGATACTGGACCTTGAAAGTCCTGGTGGGAGCCACAGTGGTGGAGGGATTATTCAGATCTTCTACTTTCATAAAAGCAGCAATAGCACAATGGGAAAAAATAATCCAATAATAGCACAGGATAAAGTCTTTGTGTTTGTTTGATAAGTTACATGCAGACAAATGTGGCGTTTCTGTCTTTTTTTTTCTAAATGAATCTAAATCTATATTACATGATTCTTTTTTTTTAAAAATAGATTTGCCTGAGAAGCACTTTGAATAACCTCTGTGTATAATGAGGTGATATATAAATAATCTTGCTTGCTTGGCCACAAATTCAGTTTAATGCTTAAGGCCATTATTGTGCTTCAAGACCGACTCACAGGTGACTTGTGGTGAACTCTAAGGCCTCTGTTCATTATACGGAGAAGCACCGGTTGTCATGACTATAGTGTTATTTTTCTGATTATTTTAACTCGTGCTGCATCTAACAACTCTGTTCAGTATTAAATATCCAAAAATAGTGAAAGATAAATGTTATGTTTTGCCATAGCTCACGGTGACATTTTTCAGATGTCTTGTTTTTATTTCACAGTTACATAAGACTATGAAAAGCATTTGATTAAAAAGCTGGTATCACCGAATGTCTGCTAGTTTTGCTTGAAAATTGACTGAAATGAAATAGTTTCAGATGAATGTTCTGGTTATCAATTAGATTTTTTTTATATGTATATGAAAAGAAAGTAATGAATATTAAAATATGATATAGCAGCCGAGATTATTGTAAACAATGTAGTGAGAGCCGACGTGCAGGACCAACTATGTGATGACACCATTTGTAAATCACAGGTTTGCATATCAATGAGATGCCCATAAATCGATAATATCTGCTGATTGATTTGCTGGTCATTCTCTGATGTGAATACTTTACCAATATTGTGATGTTTTGTCTTTGGCCACAGTTTTAAATTCATTATGACAACTAGTATATGTCTCCTAATGGCTTCTCAAATGAAAGTAAAAATCAGCTTATTTAATGATATTTTCACTTAATATTCAATTTAAATGTCAAAGATATATTAAAGATATAATGTCCCTGAACCCGCTCAGATCTGTTAAAAGCATTTCTAGTCCTACTTACCAGCAGAATGGGTCTGTCTCCTAACGATGTGTGCTCGTAAAAAATTTAAAGAGGATATTAATAATTTCTCGTGATCTAATCTGTTCGTGTATAGTTGTCTGTGTGGGATTCTATATTTAAAACTAGGTTCAGGATGAACCTACCCCACCTCTGCCATTCCCTAAGAAAAACATCTTTATGCTTTTAGCTTCATTCAAACCTCAATCATTGTATATATTTTAGATTTAAAACAAATTTTTGTTTTTGTATTTGGTAGTTCAGCAAAATTATTACTACTTTCAACCTCGAACATACAACAGTTAACTCAGGAAGACATACTTTCAAAGCATACTCTGCCAGAATTAATAGGGAATTGATTTTGGAGCTTTGTGTAATCCATCTGTTTGTTTTAGGGCTGCTGCAGCCAAAAGATGTATTTTTATTTCACTCATTATCATTTTGTATCAAGTACTTTATAATTTGGATTCTTTGAGGCTGTTTAGTTTTATCCTAGCAGTGCTTGATCTCACCAAGTCTAAAGGAGGAGTGTAAATGACGTCCTGTCTTCGTGCCAGACTCTCTGAGTTAGTCCACTGTGGTAGCTGGCATCGCCAAGGAAACGAGTGCGTGATCAAGCTGCTGATGCCCAGTTCTGTCAAAGTGGGCAGTGGGCACCCTGCTGGACCGCCTAACACACCACACAGTGCACATCCACCTGCTTCATCACAGATGGATAAAAAGTATCACTGTATATTTTGGTACAAATAACAGTAGAAGATAACTGCATCCTCTGCAGACAGGTTTCCAGGATTACTCAGTCTGTCAGCCACACCTATCAGTCATCCTCGGTGCCGGCTCCAGCTGGCTGCTTCTGGAGTTTGCAGTTTGGGGTCACACAGGTCTTAAACATGCAGCTGGGGACTGCTGTGTAATCCTGGGGGAGTCCTGCAACAGCTACCAGTGAACCCTTTAAACCCTCATCCCCCCACATGTACAGCGAGATGGCAGACATCTGGATGCGCTGCATGAAAGGAACACAAACCACATCTGCTTTAACCAGCTGTCAGTTGACATCTCTCTTTGCAAACTCTTCAGTCTCCTACAGCACATTATTTGTTCTTAAAAATATTTACAGTGCATGCATGGTCTGGGCAATGAAACAATAGTGATAAGTATAGATGATATACACTTTAGTGATAGCAAATAGAAAAGAGTTTTAGAGAATGTTTAATAGTTTCATTTAAATGCATCTGATGCAATCTGCCGTGAAAGAACATGACGAAACACAAAGTTTGGTTGTATGAACAAACCCCAAGTTTGCTCCTCTCTGGATGATAGCAGTCTTGTTATTGGAGCCCCTTCACCCTCAGTCACTCTCCCCATGGCGTCCATGCAGCGTTCTTCAGGTGCACTAGTCTGTGGTAGCCTGGGCATCTAGTTGTTCTTGTCGTCCGCTGCAGACCTCCCCTGGTGGAGGCTGCAGTTGGGGGACACCCATGACCCTCTGCTCCGAGGGCTGACAGTCTTGATGTTGGGGTTCTCAGCCACTAAGAACCTTAACCTCAGTGAGGCGCAGCAGTTTCATCCTGGTTGCCTTCTGTGTGCCTCCAGATTTTACATGTTGTCTTAATTCATTAATTTAATGTCGAGATGAAATCATGTCTTTATCCTTATTTGTAATTATGTATCTGTGTAAATGTATTAAATTGTGTGTTTGTCCTTCATTGATGCCAAAACATTAAATGAAATACCCATGCACCTTGATAAATTAAAAACAATCAATATCAACTGAATTGAAACGTTTTCTCACCCACCATCGGTACATGCTGTCTAGTTGTACATCAGAAAGATTTCCAACAGAAAGTCCTGTGTGACTGCAAAACATGAATAGAATGATTACTACTATGACAACATGTCATTATAATGGCATACATATTTTTCATCTATTTTCTTATCTTTGTAATTGTGAGATGTTAAAGTTTATTTTCACGCTTCCAACACCATGCAGCTCTGGCATCAGAAATCCAGAACAACAAACAAACACAGATCTGCAGTTTAACATCGATTTCCTTGGTTTTGATTTGGCCGAGCCGCAGCACCTGATGATATCATGGCAGGCAGCAAAGCAGAAAGCCGTGGGCTTGGCTGTGCAAAGTAAACATCGCTTGAAGAGGGAACACAGTGCCATCTGCCTCGTGGCACAATAAGGGAATGATTAGACTGCTATTGCTGTGTAAATGGATGATAATGTGGATGATATGAAGCGTGATTATAAGCAGCCCATTTGAGGGTAAAAACCAACAAAATACTCAAACTACATGTTGAAATTATACAGTTGATCTGATCATTTAAGTGGAATATTTGCACAATAATGCTAACACAGTTTGACCTGTGTACCAGCTGTTTCTATTTAATCATCAGTCACAGTACAAAATGAAAAATGGAGCTAGACCTGAACATTAGGAGCTTCTCAAAGGTGTTATATTGTGTTGGATTGCATGGTATTATGCAGATATTGATTTCCCCCGTACATCTGTGTGATGTGATGTGATGTGATCATGACTGCAGTGAGCTCAGCATTTTATAGTGAGCTCAGCATTTTACAGTAATCTGTCCTCTTCTTCATTTGTTGCATTTTTGATGTGCAATAATCAGTTGTTGTTTACTTTGTACAGTATATAGAGTGATGTTGATCCGTGGATATCTTCTCTCCTTCTCTAAACCAGGCCACAATCGGGATTGACTTCCTGTCGAAAACCATGTACTTGGAAGACCGAACGGTGAGAACCTAAATTACATCTGCTTGATGTCATGACAGTGGTGCTAAATGTTTATGTGTCAGCAGTGCAACAATTCATTCTCTGAGAGAAACACGACTGTACTGTAATGGTGTTTGTCTCTGCTATAATGTATTGCATGCATTCAGACTATTCAGCAGTGCTGATGAACAGCGTGTCATCTTTGTAGCTTTCTGATGAATACAGTCAAACCTGTCTGCTGTTTATCTGTCTGTTTATCTCAGAGAATCTATCACACAGCAGTGCGACCTTGGAAATGAAGCGTCTGCCATATAAATGATGTCTGTTTGTACATCGTGTCCTGTGTGTGTGTCTGTGTGTGTGTTGTATAAGCCTGTGTGTGTCTGAAGGGAGCCGACTATTTCCAGGCTCTCTGACTATCTGAATAATCTCAGCCTCCTCAGCTTTCTCTCTCTGAACCCCAGGTGAGGTTGCAGCTCTGGGACACAGCAGGACAGGAACGCTTTAGGAGTCTCATCCCAAGTTATATCCGGGACTCCACTGTGGCCGTGGTGGTCTACGACATTACAAGTCAGTGCCCTTGGTGACACTTTTGTATTTCACACTAAGCTGCTTTTTCTGTTTGTTAATGCATCTGTAAACCAGTCCCTCCAGGAATTCGCGATGTTGCGATCGCAACAATTAACGCAAATTCAACCAATTTCCGCGAATTCTGCGCGACCTTGCAATTTTGTCCAATCACCGCGACTTTTCCGCAATTTTGGACAGCCTCCCGTGAGTTTCACCAATCATAGCCAGGTACCCCTGACTCTAGCGTGCAGTTCGGGGCGGGAGCTCAACGTTGCTCAAAGTCGTCATGCTATTGGCTGAATCCAACAGTTCGGGGCGGGAGCTCAACGCTCAACGTCAGCATGCTATTGGCTGAATCTAACATGTGACTCCGCCTGGGACAGTAAAAACAAGCCCCGTCTTACGCTGCTAGCATAGTCATAAACCTGTATTTGGTTCCACTCTGAATTGCATTAGATACGCACGCAGGGTGAGGGTTAGTCAGATTGTCACCAAACTGTTGCAAAATGAAGTAAAGTTGAACGCTGAGCTCCCGCCCCGAACTGCACACTGCAGTCAGAGGCTTCTCATCATAGCAGTCCCCAGCGCAAACGTAAAGCACGTACGTCACCGAATTCACTTCCTTGTATATAGTTTGAAGATGCAGACATGTGCGACAGTATTGTCTCTCACTCACCAACAAAAAACACTGGTAAAGACCAAAAACAATTCCCTGATGTTCTTCACCAAAGCAGAAGTAAACTGTTTTGCACCCCGTGGAATATTGAGGTGGAACACAAACAAAAACCATCCACTGACAAACACTTTTCTACCGTAAACATATCGGGAGAATGGGTGAAACAAGCGGACCACAGATCAGACAAATCACCGTGATGAAGCCGTTGCACCAGATCTGTCACCAGCACTGAAAGAATGAAGGTCAGTTAGATTAATTAACTGACGTGACAAGCTGTGAGCGTGTGTGAACACGTGTGCCAGGATGTGAAATTAACTTTTTAAACTTTTAACATTTTTAATGAATTATACAAAACAAAGAAAAAATGCAACTTTTTAGCATTTTTTTACTGTCTCCCGCAGTTTTATCGACACAAATGCGCTTAAAACATCGCAACTTTCATCGCAACTTTTTAGAAAAGCTGCCACGAATTCAGGCATTTTAGGCCGCAACAATCTTGAAAAACGCCCGCGAAATCCTGGAGGGACTGGTAAACACATTCAAACTTGCTTTTTTTTACTATTTTGCTTTCAAAATACATACCCTGAAATCATCCCTCTCTCGCTCTTAAACTTTGGCTCTGTAAAACATGTATGCAGACCATTCGTGGAGCAAGTGTGCCACAAAATTTTCTTTTTAATGGTTACACCTACAGTACATGCACAGCGTTTTGTTGTGTGAGTCACAAGTAAACCAGACAGTGAGCTTTCATTTAGCGTTTTTAGTTTCTGGCCGCAACACAGCGCTACAGAACTTCATGTTTTCACTGAGGTTGTGTAATATGGGTAAGTTGGCATCTACAGACTACAACCTATTAGGCATAAGGATACTGAACAACCAGTTGTTTGCAAAATAAATGTTGAGGGTGATCAAGATCCCAAAGTGGAAGCCCTGTTTAGTATGTAGTTGTCTATCTGCATACCTGATTCAATTAACAGCTGATATTTCTGTGTAAAAATGTTGCACGCACCTCATGTAAAAAATAGAAATAAAGACTCAATTTATGCCTTTACTGAGCAAATCTTTGTTTTGCATAGACTCTACTTATGCACTGCTCTTTCACCTGGTTTAGCTAGTAGCTAGCTAGTCCACATACGTTACACTACATGTTGAGTGTAGCCACAGCGTGAAAGGTCCAGTGTGT
The DNA here is from genome assembly GCA_024666655.1 of Dascyllus trimaculatus. Classification (NCBI taxonomy): domain Eukaryota; kingdom Metazoa; phylum Chordata; class Actinopteri; family Pomacentridae; genus Dascyllus; species Dascyllus trimaculatus. Next base: position 20,342,937 of record CM045446.1, read on the forward strand.
AGGATTTAGGGGGATCTAATGGTAGAAATGGAATATAATATTAATAGTTATGTTTTCATTAGTGTATCACCTGAAATTAAGAATTGTTGTGTTTTTGTTACCTTAGAATGAACTCTTAGTGTCAGAGGGAACAGGCCCTCCTCCACAGAGTCTGCCATGTGTCTAAAGTAGGCCAGAATAAATGAAGCAAACACTGAGAGGACCTTTCACCGCAAGATGCCACAGAATCCCGCACACCGGTCCTCTAAATGTCACTGTTAGTGCAACTGTGTGACAGATTTCACAGAGCAGAAAGATCCAAGATCAGGTTCTACAAATATCAAATGTCTTCTTGATCTTTCCCAAAAGCAAATTGGATCCACCCAACAAAGTGAAAAGACTTATCACAAAAATCTCCAGCGTTCTCAAATTCTCTCTAAGTAACCATGACTGCAACTAATATAGATACTGTATCTGCATTTTATCACTTAGATCTTATGTGAGATTGTTGGTGGAGCTCCAGGCTCTTTAATTGAGGCTCAGTTCACATTAATTTAGAACAGCAAACACCTGAGTTATAGATGTCCAGTTGAGCTGTTGGGTTCTCTTAAGTTAGTCCATGTCTTTCAGCCAATCAGAATCCAGAATTTTAAGTTGCCATGGTATCATTTGCTTCCCAGTAGCAGAATAGTGAAACAGCAACACTCAGCCATAGAAATAAAAATCTGAAAAACTACATGAATATTTTCCAGTTGGTTTTGTGAGGAATATTAATCTTTTTCCATGACAGAAAGCATCATTTTCCTCTCTCAGATCTGCCAGTGGCTTCTGTTTGACAGCTGAAAAAAGAAAAGACACTCAACATGACTCGCCCCATGGAAATGAATTTTTATTCCTAATTTTATGGTAAAACATGGGGTTGCCCTCCCACCCCCACAAACCACGTTCTCTTTTCACCTTGAAAATGACATGGAGTCTTGTCTCATCAAATTCCCAGTCTACGAATGCGATACGACCCTTACTCTGCATGCCAGCGAGCCTGCATACTCAATGAACGAAGCAAGGTCAAAGGGATTTATTAAGACCTTTAACATGCTACAGAGCCGGGAACGTGCACGGCTGTACATTGATTTATTGTGTAATTCCAGTTCCTTGTACATCATATAGTATCGTCTATCTGTTAGCTATAACTTTAAGATTAGAATTATGTATACAGAGTGAAATGATGTGTAGATTTCAGAGGGGACACGAAGGGAAACTTCCCCTTTAATATTTAGAACATGTGCATTTGTCCCCTTCAATGAAAACATGAAGGATGCTGAAGATTTTTGTTTTGGAAAACCGGTTTAATGTTGCTATTAGACACCACTACGCCTCAGACGGGGGCATTTTTTTATTTGTTGTTCCTCACCTGATCTGTTATACTGAAAAAGAAATTGACAAATATTATGAGCTCACACAACAGCTGAATCCATATATACTCCATGATGGGTTGAATATTTTCTGTTACATGGTGTCTGAATCTAGTTTTTTCCTTTGCATGAACTGAGCCAGTGTAGGTCACCTGGGCCTTCCAGGTTTTAAAAGCTGGCATGTGTGTTCACTTTGTCTCTTTCTTCCATTCAACTGGCATCAGCTGTCTTTTGTGTTTGCGCCTTCAACACCTCTGCAGCACACAGGACACACATCCATACACTGATGATGCTGACTTCCACGCTGCTTCATGTTTAAGTTTTAAGAATTTTCAATAGATTTAAGGTAGTCTGTTGTGTGTAATTCCTATTAATTGCTTTCTTTGAGTCAGTTGATGAAACCAAGCACGCCACTGTATAAAAAGGTCAGATTTAATGTAATTTATGTTTTATTTAGAGCAGGGACAGTTGTTAACATACCATATGTCACTTCAGCTGTACAAACATGACTTTTATTTAATTCTGCTTTGTTTCTTCTCTTTCTCAACAGACGTCAACTCATTCCAGCAGACGTCAAAATGGATCGATGACGTGAGAACAGAGAGAGGAAGTGATGTCATCATTATGCTCGTCGGCAACAAAACAGACTTGGCAGACAAGAGGTATGAACTTACAAATGCGCCTGCCTTGTATCACAGTTTGTCTTCTAGTCAGCATCTCTTTTTATGTCCTGACACCATGGCAACCGTGATGTGCAAAGTGTCGGTCTGTCTGTTGAACACAATATCTCGAGAACAACACACATAGCAACAACATCAGACTGACTCCATAGGCTGCCCCTGCAGAGCAGACGACTTGATTAGATGTTGGAGCGTTTTGCTGTATAAATCTGTATATTAATGAGGTGGAAGTGATTATGTGGAGACCAGTATGACTCCATATAAAATTTAATATTAATATCACTTCAGTGTTATAGGAAGGCAGGTATGAGAAATTGATGCTTGCTACATAATATATCAAATATTGTAATGAATAGAGCCATTAGCATAACTGGTTATGTTTACTGTTATTGTAGTAATTATGGTGGGACATTAGTCAACTCAGCCGCCTCATATTGAAGCTCTTCTTGTCAAACCACTTGCTTTGAAATGAGTAAATTATTGCTTGCTTGAGGAAATCATTCAGTAATTTAGTCTCCGGTGACACTTCATGTGCTGTGTGCACAAGGGAATTCTTTTTTTATGCATGCATACTGCATAAGTAGGTATATAACCTGAAATTGAGAAAATGCTGATGAGACAGGATGTTTAATAGAGCTGTGAGATGGAAAAAATTGATTTGAAAAAAGAATGTTTAGAGAAACAGGGTAAAAATGAAACTATGTGAAGCAGAACTGGAAGAACAGGAGAATATATAAATCGAGAACTGAACCATAAAATTACTTGTGTCCTGGTGCCAAAGTGTATTAATGGTGCACGCGTACACAATGCAGGTGGAGATAAATCTCAGATGCGAAGTAATCAGTAAAATGTGAAAAACACCCTACTAATCTTTTCTAAGTTGCCTTCCTTTGAAATGTAGTTATCCTTTAGAAGATAAAGCTAATCCACTACAAGTGTTTATTTTACTCCCAACATATTTAGATATATAGAGTTTCAGAGGTCTTATGTATGTATTTGTCTTTTATTTTATGTTACGTTTATTTATTTAAAAAGTCTCTCGAGATATAATTACTGCAGTTTAAAGTCCTGCACCTTTATGGGAAAAGAACAACCATGGTTATAAGTAGAGAGAACTCTGCTAAGACAGTTATGATGTCATTACTCTTAAAAGACAACATAAAATGTACATTTCTTCGATTATTAATATTGGAAAACTGAAAAAACATAGAAACAACATCTACAAAGGTGTATCAATACTGGAAATAATGGGGACTGTACATAATATAGAGAATTTGCTCCTAAGATTTTTAATGTGCTTTGAGACTTATTTTCTGGAGGTACAGTTAAATCCCTGATTTAGCGTCATGTATCTGTTGTCCACAGCTGAGTCGCTAAAGGCTTCACGGTTGCATGATGAGAGCAAAAATTTAGTTTTTTTACAGAATCTGGTCATAGCAAATAGTTTATTTTCTGGAGGACTTTTAAATGAGACATTAGAATGATGTGATTTTGATAAAATTTTACAATTTCAGGCTTTAATTTGGTTAAGTTTGCCAACTGAACACCGTCACAGATGAGTAGTTTAAGTTCGAAATGGTTCTCCGTGTCTCTACAGATTGTGGTTCTGATAAATGGTGTAATTATGGCAATTTTTAAAAAGAAAATATGCCTTTCATCGTTAGCAGGTTCTGGTGTTGAGAGCGTTAAGAGGTAAATTATTCCAGTTTGTCCTGGTTCTGTAAATGACAGCTTTTTTTTTTTAGCAAGTTTAAACTCGGGCAATGTACCACAATATGACCATCACCGGCAAGTCTGGTTTTGTAGTTCGGTGTACTATTGCAGTAAACTTTTGAGTCAAATAGAAACATTGGCATCTTTGAATTAATGTTCATTTTAGCATTTAGTTTCAAGTAAAGTACAGTCTCAGAGGGTCGCCAGCATTACTGTAGGCATCATTTTTTTTCTTGCAAAACACATATTTATTGCTTTTTTTTAAAGAATAAACTTACCCACAGTTGTCAGACTTACAGCTGTAATATCATAAATTACTAATTTATAGATGCAGAGGTTTTCTTGTCACAACATTTACCATGTGTGGAAGCCTTAGTTCTACTTATATCTATCAAATTAACTCTATGTTGACTCTTAAGTGGTATACAGTAATCCCTCGTCTATCTCGGGGGTTAGGTTCCAGAACTCCCCCACGATAGACGAAATCCGCGAAGTAGCGACCATATATTTATTTTATTATTTATATACATTTTAAGGCTTTATAAACCCTTCCCACACTGTTACTAACCTTTCCCACATTCTCATAAACACTGGCTTCGATCACCGCCAATCAATCAGCGACGACTAGCTCAAGCGGAAGCGGCCGTAGCTGCGTTTTTCATACCTGTGTCCACTCATCTGCTGTACGCGACATATTTTATATACAATTTAAAAATCCACAATACAGTGAGACCGTGAAAAGTGAACCGCGATATGGCAAGGGATTATTGTATTTCTGGAATGAAGGAGGCTGAAAATATTTCCATTATTACATCTTTCTTATGCATTATTGCTTGTCTGCTGTGTTAAGTAACAACAGTCATCGGGGACATACTTTCTTTTAGTTTGGACAGATAGTGTTTTAAGTTATGGTCTGCCTCTTTGCTTCAGAAACATTTCAAGTCATTGCTTTACTTGAGCAAATGAATATCATTTTCTAAGCATAGCTGACTGATCTTAATGTGATTTTCACACACGTCGACTTCCAGGTACCCTCCTCCTCTCTCCGCTTGTCAGATATGCAGCCACACTAAATGGTAGTTTTGACACAGTTAATGTATCCTCGTGTGGTGAGTAATTTAATTGTTATGGTCAGCACTATTTTCCCATGCAGTAACAATAACTTTTACAGCTGCACAGAGAAAATCCCATTGGCATATTTGTGTCTTAGCTCACAGCTCGTTTGTAAGTGAAGGGAAAGCAGGAAAAATGCTGCTGATGGCAGTTTCCAGGATGTATCTCACTGGATCTGTCAATAAAAGTTCATGACTGCCATAACAACAGGCAAAAAATAAGAGTTCTGGTTTCAGGCAACACGGAGATTGCGTAGGTACATTAAGATTGCATATATATGCATATACATAAATTATCCCACGCAATGTAAGAAAGATATTAGGATCTTTCCATATAACAGTGATCTGTTAATGGCCTGACTTTAAGGTTTTTTCTTATATATTTCACTAAGTGAGCTGTGCTATTAAACTATAAAATGGGGTGTTTTAAACATGTGGCCCTCCAGCAAGAGTGTCTAAATTTACTGAACCTTTTACATTAAATTTATGGGTAACTTGGCTTCACTGCAATATTTGTGTCTAAATGTGACCCTAAAGTAAAAGCCTGAGTAAATTTTCCATGGCAAAGGAGGAAAGGTGTTTACTGCATTTACATCACCTCTTCATACTCTCCTATCTTGCTTTTTCCTTAAGGTAAATCAGGCTTTTTGATGCACAGTGAGTCTGACGTTTTTGTCCTAAATCAGTGCAGAAAAATTAAAATAGCCTTTGGCCCTACCGGTTTTCAAGGCTCCGTCTTCAGTGTCAGTGTCAGTGTTAGTGTCATCTGAACCAAACATTTTGAACATAGTAATTGCAAAGGTAATTCATGTTAATTATAGTGACGTCCTCTATGCAAATGTGGTTAGACATGCCAGTGAATGTGTACAAGAGATAATCAATGTTATTATTATGGTATTGTGTTTGCTCAGAGGCTCCTGCTACATCAGCTGTGATTTCAGTAGCATCTCAGCTGATAATTATGATTTTATTTGGAAACGCGATGAGAAAAGGTTTATGAAAAGCATAAGTCAGTGGATGGATACAAGAAAAATTCCAAGTCACTGAATATCCCGTAGAGTATATTGAAATCCATCATTAAGGAATGGAATGTTGCACATGTGTAAATCTGCCCCGAGCAGGCTGTCCTCAAAGCTGAGTGAGTGTGCAAGAAAGAGACTCGTAAGAGAGCCCACCAAGACACCTAGGAGTTCTCTGAAGGAGTTCAAAGCTTCAGCAGCTAAGATGCGAAATACTGTACAAACGACAAATGTGTCCTGTTCTTTACCAGTCAAAGCTTTATGGGAGAGAGGTAAAGAAAAAGCCACTACTTAAAAAGCTCATATTAAGTCTCAGCTGAAGTTTCCAAGCAGCCATGTGAGAGACTCTGCAGTCAAGTAGAAACAGGTTTTTTGGTCATATTTGAGCTTTTTGGCCATCAGACTAGATGCTATATTTGGCAGACACCAAACACTGCACATCACCACACACACACAAACACACACACACCATCCCTACCATGAAGCATGGTGGGGGCATCATCATGATTTGAGGATGCTTCTCTGCAGTAGACCCTGGAGGGCTTTTAAAGGTAGAGGGTAAAATCAGTACAGCAAAGTACAGAAAAATCCTGGAGGGCAACCGAATGTGGTCTGCAAGAGAATTGTGATTTGGGAGAAGAATTGTTTTCAAGCAAAACAATGACCTTGAAGCAAACAGCTGAAGCTACACAGAAATGGTTTTAAGACGGCAAGAAGAATGTTCTGGAATGGCCAAGTCAAAACACAGACCGGAATACAATTGAAAACGTGTGCCTGGACTTGAAAAGGGCTGTTCACTCACGATCCATGCAATCTGACACAGCTTGAGCAGTTTTTCAAAGAAGAATAGAGAAAAATTGCAGTGTCCAGAGGTACAAGGCTGACTGAGACGTATCCACACAGGCTCAGTGCTGTAACCGAAGGTGCATCTAGTAAATGCTGGCTTGAAGGGGAACACTTATGCAATCACTTATTAACATTTCATATTATTGATTACTTGACTTTACTTCTACTTACATTTTTTACTACTCCCACTTTACATTACAGAAATCTGTTGTCTTTTTTAAATTCTTGTCTTAAAAGCCAAATTGAATTGACCGTGATTCATTGTTGAAAAGAAATTAAAGAGGAAAAATAGCTCTTCTCCTCACTCTCACTTTGGTCATTATTTGTTTATTACAGCGACACACACAGTGTAAACTACATGATATATATATATATATATATTTATCTTTAAAGGTTAGCTTACGCATATAATTTCAATCTAGGAAATGTTATTTACCTCAATTGCAGTCCCAGACCAATTTGGTTGAATAATTGCAGCTAAATGTTGACAACCTGAATCAGCTGTTTATTTGCTGACACACCCGATTCCTCTGTGACGAATGACGTCAATCACTCACTCAACCTGCAAGCTGCCTTCATATTGTTGTGAGCAGGCACATTTTTGAACGGACACTGCAAGAAGATGTTGTGAATGTGGCAAGGGTGCATCATGTGTCAGCATGTGAAGAAATGACTTGATTGGACATGTGGCGCATGACATCACTGTTAATGTTGTAGCTGACACTGAGAGATGAGTTGAAAGTCAGCAAAAACCTGAATATGAGAGAGCAGATTTTCTATATTTAGAGATTTTAATTTTACACAGTGTTAAAGTGGGTCTATGATACAGCCTGTTCCTGTATTAAGATCCTATATTAAACTTTAGTGTGTTTTATAGCTTTTTGTTCATGTTTACACCAAAGAGAGTTACACTGATCAGCCACAACATTCTGACCACTGACAGGTGATGTGAATAACATTGATCATATTGGTACTATGTGCTGTTCTGATGGAAAACCTTGGATTTTAACATCAGTGTTGATGAGACTTAGACACCCAAATAAACATTGTCCCACAACAAGCACACTCCCTCATGCAAATGGAAATCCCAAATGTCACTGGCCTACCCCTGCAGGAAAATGCACCCCACCACATGGAAAAAACATCAAACAATCAGAAACATGTTGAGGAACATGACAATGGCCAAACATGTTGATTTGACCTCCAAACTTCCTACACCCCATTCTGATCAAGCATCAACAGGATGCAGTGGAGCAAGTTTGATTGACAGAGGCCCCACTGGACAAGCCAGAGTACCCAAAGGATCCACTGCCAACATCCTGGTTCCAGACCTCAAAGGACACCCTGAGAGGTCCTCTTGTCCATGTCCAATGGTTCAGAGCATTTTTAAGCACATAAGGGGGACCAACACAATAATAGGCAGGTGGTCATGATGTTATACCTGATCGGTGTATTTTCTCCCACAAAAACACTGCTCCTTACCTGCCTGAAATACCTTATTTGAATTTCAGTTTTTTTTCAGTTATTTATTTACATCACCATGTAATGCATCTGCTAATGCCTGACTAGCAGCTAGTTTATCACTCAAACAGAGAATGAGCAGTTCCCTCACAGTCCACCACTTTTTCCCAATAGAGCTACTTCACCAGGGCTACATTTCCATCCTCAGAGATCTGGTTTTACAGTTCATAACCAGCGTTGCCTTGCTTTCACCACCCAGCTGACCACACATTATGGCAAAAATCATTATTTTTGAACATTAAAGCATATAAACATATTCTAGTAGACCCCAAGAATGAACCTATAACCCTTCATTCATTGTTTTAGTTTCTCAATTATCTTGAGCCTTCAGTCTGTCCTTTTTTTCAATTAGTGATGCAGGATGGATGGATTATTGTTCAAACTCATCTGTTCTCATCTGATTGACATATCTGCTGTTTTCGATTACGCTGATAATGGCTTAGTGCTGAAATCATTTATTTGTTTAGTTTTATTTGTCCCATAGTAAACAAAATGAATAATTTTCAGTGAGTGCCAGCATTCAGTCTGTTTTCCTTCTTGTAACACCTGTGCACCTGATACAGTGTCTACGATTTGCAGTGGAGCTTGCTGCCATTCTTTACTATATTCAGAGATAAAAATTTGGCAGAGATGCAGCGTGTTTTTCTTCTAGATCTCGGCGTATGTGTCTATGCGTTTTTCTGGACCTTTAAAAGCCATCTTGAAGTAAGCCAGTGATGCAGTTTTTAACATTACTTGAGAAGAAGCAGAGATTTCTGTGTGTTGCGTTACTGTGGTGTAGTGGAATGTAATTATCAAGTCCTTGGTTGGAGTGCATCTATGAGCTGGGCTCTTGCTGTGTTTGTTGGTTTGTTCATTCATGTGTGGTGGAGCTTTTCACAGTGCTCAGTGTTAAGGGAGTTAAAGTATGCAGAGTTTAGGTGCTGCACATCCCCTGGAGCTCTGCATGAGGAAAATCTAGTGAGCTTCGTACAGTAGGCAGCATCAGCCAAGCAGAGCCTGCGGAGCTGCACACTGACAGCAGGCTGCTCAGGGAGTTTTAAACTATTGAACACTGCTTAACTTAATACATTGCTACAACAAGACTTTGGTTTGAGATTTGCGTTAAAGTTAATTTAGTTTCACTTATTACATGAGCTTGAGGTCATTTATCCAACTGGAAAATGATTTCTTTTTTTAAACAGTAAGTCCTCAGCGTCTTCAAACATATATCTGTAATACTAAACACAGATTATTCTAGCAACAAAAAAAGAATGAAAAAAAATATATATATATATATATATGCACAGTACTTGTTTATCCACGTATATTGTAACTTTCATTACAGGACAAAGGACTTTCGTTATTTGCCCCTGTAGTGTTTATAGTTTCCTTGTCCCTTCTCACACCCTGACTGGCCCTGGAGTGAAATAAACCCCTAAAACTGTAAATATATTAAAAATAAACCTATAGCCACTCATATATACATTTTATAACAATGCCCCAGGAGAACAATATAGACCATATTTTGGTAAATTTCACCATGATTTCTATAATTCCAAAATGTATTATCATCTTTATGACACATAAAGTAGACAAACTAATGGTACAATTCTCTTGTAATAAATACTACTCTGTTAAGACGCATGTTAAACCTGCTCACATGAATTTTTTTTTCTGCTTGTAAAATTCAACAGGCTACACAACTCTAAGTATTACAACCTTATCAAGTTGTTAGAGCCAACAACAACTGCATATTTGCATGTTCTGCAGCTGTTGTTTGCATTCATTTGGAATTTGTCTCATTTCAAGCTCTGTTTTGGTCTGCTCATGAAGGAAATCTAGGCTTTCATAATCATAATAGTCTCTAGGGTTGAGTAGTACTCGATTACATGTAATTGGGGTTGCAGTGCAAAAAAGTATGTTCTACGCTCAGTTCTCATAACTTTAGTCTTAAGCTTTGGCTGCTCAAGGCTAACAGTCGGGTTGATTTGTAATGGGATCGAGCCGGGTTAGTTAAAACATTTTTTTAAACAGAAGGTAATAATAATAAAATCAGTCCTTTTGTAAAAATGTAATGCTACAGCCCCTTTATTTTTTTACTGTTATTGGACATGTTATGAATAACAACTGAAGCCACATATTCCTATTACATTATTATTAGTTTGCTAGCATGGATGAATGTTGCTAGGATGCCTCGTTTTCTTCTTCTCATGCAGTTTTCTTGCCAACCGCCTGTCTGATGATGAATAAGCCTCGGTGTTGAAGTTGGAGCTCAGACGCATGCATCCAGAAATAGTCACAGAGGCCCTGGTGCAACTCTGTCAGGTGGTGTTATTATGTAAATACATCTCCAGTGCAGTGTTTTCTGTTCTCGCTGCAGAAACTTCTTTTAATATCTCACGCAGGCCGAGTTTCTCTTTCTTCTGTGCTGTTATGAAAAGGAGGCGAATCGGTAAAAGATAATGGAGCTGTGTTTGAAGCTGGGCAGTAACTTGTCACTCTGAGTGTGTTTAGCCAGGTGTTACAACCTTTTAGGAGTGAAGTGAAAGTAAAGAAGTGGTGTTTTTGAGTGAGTAAATTCCTCAGAGGCCTCATGTGCAGAGAAGGATAAAGAGGATGGACTGGTTGTGTCATGGTTTGCCCAGAGGGCTGGTGGCAGGGTGATTTAAGCCGGTCATCTTAACGAACCTGCCGGCTGCAAGAGCTGTGGAGTCAGCACTGATCTTTATTGTGGTGTTACCAGACACCTGACACAATCTCACATCGCGAGCCAAGCAGTCGCTGCCAGATTCATTATAATGTAATGCAAATTGGCTGATATTAATTTCTCACAAGATGATGTAATTAATCATTCTCAGCCGATTACCCAATTAGGCCTTGCTAGCTTAAAAAAACAAGCTGCAAATAGTTGGCTTCAGTGTGAGCCTTTGTACGGCATCTGTTTGTCTTTAATGAATGTAAATATGAGAAAATTAGCCTCCATTTTGTCCAGTTTCTGTAAACAGTGTATTATCCCCTCCAGTGTATTAATCGGCAGTGTCTCAATGAAAATTGCCCTCTATTTTCAGACAAATCACAATCGAGGAGGGTGAACAGAGGGCTAAAGAGCTGAGTGTCATGTTCATTGAGACCAGCGCCAAGACGGGTTACAACGTCAAACAGGTGAGTGTGTTCAGAGTCTTGAAAACAAACAGGACATTCTTTCTAGGAGAAACAGAAGGAATATATCCACACATTATGTCTGACTTAGAGTTATTTTAGACAGTGTAAATCAACGTAGGGACCAGATCACCTATTTGCCTCCTTAGTATAACTGGTCATGTTCATTATGTTACAGTTATTAAGCCTGGAAAATGAGGCAGTTCAAATATACCCTGTGGAGTTCTGTGTTCACATCTAAATAAAACAAAACATTTTCGCAGCTGGTATTTTTAACTAACATGATCTGCATTTATTAATGGTTTCTACCTGGCTTTCTTCAAGTACGTTTGAATCAAAGTTCCTCCCAGATGTTTGAGTAGCACCTGAAACCAACTTCTGGTCACACTGGTGTGCCTAACGTTTACCTTTCAGTGCACCAGTTCATAATTTCGATGCACCCAGTTTTTTTTATAATGCCTTTTGGTGCTTAATAATACATTTTAAGCTTTTATGTTCGTTCTCTTGTACATTTCTCAACACGTTATATGAATGATTGTGGGAACAGAAATAATGATGCAGATAAATGTTTTCTTCTTTCACATGATGACAATCTGCTAATATAAGTTAGTCAAAGGTAGCTCTTCTTTAGCTGGGAAGTGTTTAGTTTTATTATCATTTATGACTCCTTGCTGGCTTAGCGCTTCCTGGCACTGAAGCACTGTAGCGTAGACAGCTGCTCTGTCGACCACTCACCTGTCACGGCACAGCATAAGCTTCTTGGACACAGTTCAGCTCAGAACATCAATGCTTCCACTGCAGCAACTCTGTTCTCTGACAAGCTCTGGCTGCATAATGTTGCTGTTTTATCAGATCTCAGCCTTTTGAACAGGTTACGAATTTAAGTGTGGTGTCAAAGAAGAGATTTGCACAGTTTAGAGTGGACACTGTAACCCTGGCTGTTTTCTGAAGCTACAATTTATGAAAGTTCCCTGAACGCTTCACATGTAGAATATCAGTAAATGCTCCAACTTACAGATTTTACTGAAAAGCATCACATGCATTGGTAGGCACTATAATTTGCCAGTGTGCTCTAAATGCATCACATGCAGACTGTCAGTGGATGATACAAAGCGCCACTGTTCCCTATATGCCTGACAGGCATCAGTAGATGCCACCAGGCAGTGAGCACAGAGGAGCTTCTAGTCTCCACTCAGTTACTGCAGGGCATCAGTTCAGAGAGATGTGTGACCAAAAATTTGTTTTGACAAGAGTGGACTAAAATGTTCTAATGTCAGATTTACTGAAGATGAAGCAGAGTGATCATGTCTACCTGTGTGGGTCGACTAGACACACAGACAGATTTACTAAATGTCAATCCCTCTGCTTTTATGTGCTCAGTATGTGTCTATACAGAACAGCAACAGTTTTGCATTCTGACAGCATGTGAAGGATGCAGCAGTTCTTCTTTTTAACAGAGTTTCGTGGTGCATTGCTCTGTTTTTGGTGAAGTACTGCAACTAACTGTGGAATTGTGTACTGCTCACTGATTTGTAAAGAGCTTGTGTGTGGTCGTAAGACACAAGCAAAACCAAATTCGTCATCATACAATTGCTTTATAACTACTAGTGGTCAAAACTCCACAGGGCCTCTTGGTAATGATACCAAAACCACTCAATACAGATGTCCATGCTGCCTCTATCAGCATCCCACCACAGCTGAGCTGCATTCAATCCCTAAACTGCATTTGCTTAGATAGGATTTGGAGGTTTCAGACACAAAGAGAAGCACATCCCGTTTCAACAAAGGTGATCTATGTCTAAAACAGACGTTTGTTGTTCAAAACAACGACTGTCTGTGAAGTTAATAAGCAGGGAGATGAAGGCCAGCTGTATTGTGTCTGTCAGTGAATGGTGTTGCTGGCAGGCGCCTCTCTCACCCCATAGCAGCACAGACAGAGGAGGCTATTCTTCACCTTACTCCAGGGCTGTGGACACTAATGGCAGAATGCCAGGGCTGCTGTGAAACCTGTAAAACAAAGGTCACAGCCCTGCCTCCAAAGGCTGCAGTGTCTCTATTGTTTGGCTGTGTCATCCTCACCCACACTGTGCCAGCAAAGTCAAGATTTTACCTGCCTTTTACCACCTTTTATTTTTTACTAAATTGAATCCAAAATGTCCACAACAAAGAGCAGAGCCAGGTGTTTGAATCACAGTGTGCATGTGCCAAGGAGATATGCCAAACCTACAAACATCCTGTTATTACAAATGATAAATGTGTTTGAATGGAACAGACATGGACCTAAGCTGAAGTCTGGAATGATATGTTCAGGAGCTGTGTAACTGGCTCTAGTACTGAGATATTTGTTTCTATGCTTTGAGTGTGGTTTCTGTTAGTAAAGCTGTCATGTCTTCACTTTTATACTTAATAACTTATAAACAACAATTAAAACAGTACATGGACTGCAAATTTCAATTGAAGCAGCAATTGATCGTGTGAGGTATCTATAATTTGACAGGTTTGTAAAAGTTTTTGTTAATTCCAAGTCATATGAAAATTAATGCCAGAGTATTGAAACTACAGTGTATCGACGACACTCTCAAAAATACAGACTCAGACATCCATAGTTTCATATTTCACAAACCTAAAGAAACAATCCTGTGCACAGGGTGGAGCTTTCTGTATCATTATTCTTCTCCAGAATCAGTTTCTGGCTAGTCTGTGTATGACTGAATCACTCCAGTATTACATCTTGCTATTGTGTAGCATTGAATAGTTTTATAGCGTTTGAGGAGAGTCTTAGGTCATAGGTGGTGTACTCGAGCTGCAGTGAGTGGTGGGGTTGGGTGGAGAGAGAGGTAAGGGATTCATAGATCTACATTTTCTAGATCAGTACTATTGAGTTACATCTAAGTCACTTTGAGGCAGGAAGGGATTATTTTCAAAATATGCAACTTTGATACCCAGAGATGACTGTTTAGGAGTTTAATCAACGGGGCAGAATTTTAAATCACTTAATATTATTTTCACCTCAGCTATGTTGATCAGCCTTGCATCAAGAGGTTAACAGTAACATTGACTGGACAGTCTAAACATTCATGTTGTGTTTCCCTCATGTAATAAGTGTCTTCCTTTGTTTCTGTTTTTCCAGCTGTTTCGGCGTGTTGCAGCTGCCCTTCCAGGGATGGAAAGTATGCAAGAAACAAGCAAAGAAGGGAGTATCCTTTGACTAACAGACGCATTATTGTTGCACGAAAATCCCCTTTTCAAATTATGAAAAACCCATTTTAATAATAATAATATGTGAGCAGACTGAGCTCAGAGGAAGCATTTTAATCCTGATAGCATCATTCACTGCTCACTTTTTAAATTAAAGGAGTTCAGGGATTGAACTCAGCGTTCTGGCATCTGTTTAACAAGGTGACAGCTACCTGTCTAATTAAATGTGTTTTCATTGCGACAGTCTTGCTAGATGATTTTCAGTGCTGGTGCCTGACGAGTGCAGTGAGGGGGCGGTCAGTCAGCAGACACTTGGTGCCTGCAGTTTTGTCTGCAGTGGGGAGGCAGGTTCGCTCATTTAGACCAGTGACAGGAGTCTCAGCCACCAGCCATCAGTCAGGCTCTCCTCACTGGCACTTCATATCTGCTGCTGCCAGCTGAGGTGACAGAGCTTCACCTGTGGAAGATTTGTCAGGGACTGCAACACAGCAAAACTTGACTCTAGCACCGAGTTCTTTTTGTTCGGGAATTAGAAGTAGTGTTAACACTGCAAAACAACTCATCACATAGGTGTTAACAGCATCACAGATAGTTTTCCACTCTCATAAACTGTAAGCTGACAAACACACAGTAGAATTTATTGGTTCTTGTTCATTTAAGGAGTGAATTTCTGCAGTATGCTGTCTGTATGGAATTCTTCACTACACATGTGTGTTTATCTGATTTTAAAGGAGACAAATTCAGCAGCTGAGACAGATTTGGCTGTAATTTTCATCAATAAGTGAAGAGAGCCCTCGGGCTGTCTGAGCTCCTCTGCTGCTCCTGCATTGATTTTTTACATCTGTTGTTATATCCGACTACGAAGAAGATTATTTTCACACTCAACAATGAGGAAGACCATTTCACACTTTTAGGCTTTAGATTTTTCTATTCAAGTAAAACCAGTACAACAAAACCAAAAGCAGATAAACCAGCTGAAGTAGGCTCATAAAATAAATTCAAAAAAATAAAGCAAAACACAGTGGACTCAGGAAGTATCCTCTGCTTGTGCTGGATTTATTTTGCTGTATATTTTATTTTGAATGGATAGATTTAGCATCACTCTACACCCAATAACATAATAGAAATTTTTGCAACGTATTTAGAATTTGAGCTATTCTCCAAAGTAATCAGAATAAACAGTGTCACAACACTGTGGAGTGTTGTGACACTCCACAGTGTCTTTAGTTGCATCCTTTTTGCTTTAACATGTGTAGAACCTCTTTGGAGTGATCCTGCTCTCCATGCTGCATGTCAGGACAAAAACAATGCTGCCTTCCATTAATATGTGTTTTATTTTCAGTTTCAGTACATACAAAGTACACACAGTTGCATGCAGTATGAATACCCGTCATAATTTTTCACCTCAAGCTCTGACCGTCTTGCTTATATATTTGTCGCTGTCTGCTGTGTAAAAAACTGTGCACCCTCTGTAGCTCAAGCTCATAACTCTCATGAGGCACCGTGACGTATGTAGAATATCTTCTGCTGAGGATTGTGGGTCAGAATGGCCACAAAGGCATGCTGGCTTGCAAACTGCGAAATGAGACCAGATGCAGTAGGACATCCTGGTACTTTGTTGCATACAGCATTTGATATCCTATGCACTGAGACATACTAAAACTTTCTCTGGCATACTATATAGTAAGTTAGGATGGATATTGGAAAGCACCCCAAATCATGAAGTCCAAGTACTCTCTGCAGACCTCTGCAATAAAACTGTGGTGGGGCAGAGATCAGGGCAAAGGTTCAGTAAAAGATCATTTCTAAAGCTCTGAGTGTTCCCAGGAGCACAGTGGCCTCAATAACTGTGAAATGGAAGAAGTCTGAAACCACCAGCAGTCTTCATAGATTCTGCTGTCCTGACAAATTGAGTAACTGAGCAAGAGGGCTGGTCAGGAAGTAACCCAGTAGTCACTGTAACAGCGATTCAGAAGTTCTCTGCAGTGGGAAAATATCTCAGTAGTACTTTAACATTCAGGCCGTAGAGCGACTAGACAGAAGCCACTTTTAACCAAACTGCATTCACAAGTAATAATTCTCTGGCCTAGTGAGATAAAAATTAAATATTTTGGGCAGAACTCCGGGCGTTATGTCTGACGAACACAAGGCACTGCTCATCACCTGCTAATACTATCCATGAGGCAACCTCTAGGGCTGGAAAATGAAGCCAACATGTAAATGGTGAAAATCACAGTTCCTTAAATGGCCACTTGAGGATGGCTCTGAAAGTGAGTTACATTCTTGGCAGTGCCTGACTCCTCATTACTCCAGACTCATATAAAAATTAAACAAAACAGGTAGAGCCATGGACTATCCTGTGCTCTTAATTATGAACAACTTCAAGCCTGTTCCAACATAGTATAGTTTATTGTACCAGGCTGTAAACATGTTTATATCTGCTGTACAGTTAGACATTTTAACACAGGGGTCTGTGGGGATTGACTCACTTTTAGAATCGGCCTCAAGTGGACATTCAAGGAACTGCAGTTTTTGGCACCTCCGCAATAGCTTCATTTTTCAGTTATGTATGTTGCTGACCATATTGACCACATTTGATATTTGATATGATTTGGTGACAAAAATTGTTGGAGCTCGTCTGTTAAATTTCTCCTAAGTCTTTACTAAATATATGAGGCCTAATAGATATACATGTAAAATACACGGTGACTTGTCAGTGCAGGCATATATCCACTGGGCAGTTGTTCTACTTCTGTATGTGAATCAACATCATTTAATTTTGTCATAGTTTCTCCCCTGAGAGCTTCAGTCCTTCATATCTTCCTCAACACACAAAGCATGGTGCCATCTCTATGGTAACTGTGGAGGAATTATAAAACAGCTTTTGGGTTTACCATATAGCACCATCACTATTCCTTCATTTTGAAACCGTCTTGCTGTGTGTCTTGCAGTATTTATCCACTGCAACTTCAACATACATCCGACGCTGACTCTGGTGTGAGTGACGGCAGGCCTGCATTTAGTCTTTCTGTGCATCTTGGATTGTCGCCCACTCGTCGTTTACTGGAAGTTGTTTAGCCTTATCAAACTGCAGTAACCCATCAGGACTCTCCATCAGCCGTATTTCCTGGTTATAACGCACATCTCACATTCTGCCGCTTGCCTTCATCTCTCGCTCTGTTTTTCATCTCTGTCTTAATGAGGTATAATGGATGTCGGAGCGGGCGATGTGAGGTGGAGGTGTGGTGATGGATGGCAGGTGATGTGCCCCTGCTGACACTGTCACTTAATGGAGCAGCTTCTCTGTTGTTATTGCATTGTGAATAGTATTGATCTCGCTGGGAGAAGGGCACAGATAGGCTCAGTCTAGGTTATGTTATATAGCCTGAAGGCTCCTGTATTACCACCTGCACCTTCTAAGCTCGGTGGTTTGGATTGTTTTCTTTTTGTACAGTAACAATTTAAGGACTCTGAAGCATTGTACACCAGAAAACCAACTAAAATATAACCATTACTGAACAGAGCTGGACTATGATTTGAGAACTTAGGCAGGTATTTAAGCAGCATTCACAGTATGTTCTTTGTTTCCTTTGATTGCTGGTTTTAAATTGGGGACGGACGGGTCACGCTGATTTATGGTCGATGTCGAGGCCTCTGGGGCGTCATCCTCTGCTCTCTTTCTCAGAACAATTTCCTACCTAATCATGGTGTGTCATTATCGCTGCAGGTCTGCAGACAGCCAGAGTGAAGAGGGTGCTTGACCCAGATCAAGTGCAGGGGTCATCCATGTTAATAAGAGAGTTAGAAAGCAAAATAAATCACAGCAGACTCAGGTTAGTTTGAAAAAAAGACAGCTTCAAAAAGTGCTGCTTCGTGATTGTGTTAATAATTTGTGTGGAAAACTTTTTAATTGTCACTGATGCTGTATTCTGGCAAAGCAGTTAAGATTTAACTTGACAAGTGAATATGCCATCCCTGTTTTAGCAGGGATCGGCTGATACTGTTTTTTAGGGTCGATACAGATGTAGATTATTGGACATCAAGAAAGATCAGTAGCTGATATTTTGAACTGATAAACATACATTAAATGTAATATTTTAACAGCATTTGATAGCAGAGAAACTGTCATTCATAACTAAGCCGTTAAGGAAACTCCTACCAATAGGATTGATGAGGTCGGAATATCACTGGATGCTGTGACATTCTCCTCTATTTACTGATCGAATGAGATTGATCGGCTTGTCTCCTGCAGTTCCGTCTGCTGTTCTTCTTAATCTTTCTCTGTTCAAGCATTATTAGTTATTGTTTTCCACACACTGTTCAGGATAATCTGTGGCCGCCTTCGAACTTACCCGCTGGCCATTAGCACAGCCTTGGCCGCTGTGAAAGGGGTAAATTTCCAGGTTCGTGGTGATGGCTGTGTTTCTTATTGAGTGAGTTGTGTCACTGCTAGAGAGACATTTCTGAGACCACAGAATGACAGCAGACAGAGAGAGGCAACTGCATCGGACCCAAAGTAGTGCATTTAGTTTAGCTTTAATCGGTTCATAGGAATAACAATACCAAAAATCCGAAAAATGTCAAATATTGGCCTCGATAATCAGCCAATAATAATCGATAATCGATCTGTCCAAAGTTTTCAGTGTAGATCACAAAAAGCAGTCACAGCAGAGATCAGCACTGCGTCGTTGTCTATGTGTTGTCTTCTCAACAGTAACAGTCTCCTGAGAGAAACCAGGACTAAGCTGTGTCACATCCAGGGCTGCTTCCTGAAGGTCGATGCCTTCAAGCATCAAAGTTTTCTCATTTGACTCAGATTTGAGTTGAGCATTCGCTTATGCACGCAACAACACGTGCTACGTTGGGGTGACTGATAAGAGAAGCTAAAACTTGAAGTACATTGATAGTTTTAAGGGTGCCTGCATAAATCCACCTCTCATCTCATTTCACCAACTGTACATCCTCAGTTCCTTCCCTCGACTTTGAACAGGTATTAAACAACATTAGTCATCCTCGTCTGTGGGCATTTTTTAAAGCGATGTCGGTTGAACACTGTGTGGCATCGTCATTTCATTGTTCTTTTATGAACAGCGAGGGAGTGGGAAGATTAATGACTTAGAGTAAAATTATTCGTTTCTTAGTTTATTAACACAGTAAGGACAACTCAAAAACAAATTAAATAAAAATTAAGAGTCAAGGCAGCGGCGGCTGGGTAGGGTGCACACGAGTATTCAGATCTTAAAACTATTATCTGGATGCCACCATCACAACGACCGAATATTCGGAAATTTGGATATTCGGGTCCAGCCTATAGCATTTAGGAAGTATATAAGAGTCATAGCACACAAAAGAACACTATATAAATAAAGAGAGTGACATATTATTTGGTAAATAAGGAATTTCCGCTTGGGATCAATAAAGTATTTCTGTTCTATTCTATATTATGATTGGATGATTTATATCGTATACACACATCTGTCAGTCCAACTCCTGGTACAGTTTGTGTATTACAGCTTTGTGTCAGGCCTCTTGTATGTCAGGGGTGCAGGAAAGACTTTATTAAAACACATCGAAGATGAAGCTGTGCATCCTCGATCGTAGCTCCTCGAGATGCATTTTAGGAGTTAAGACATCCTCTGTGATGATGCACTGAGATTTATTTCTGGGTCGTGGGGCAGGAGGACAGAGGAGATGGGGAGGCTGAACTTAGTGAGATGAGATGAGTCTACAGTGTTGGGACATGTGAGTGATTCTACTGTCTAAAAGCAGTGATGTTTGCAGCACGTAGCTGCAGTTACTGTGGTCATTTCAGGCTGATTAAATTACTATAGTGAGCCATAAAGTGTTGAGACTGGCCCGGATTTCAGTGAAACAGCGATTTAAATCCTATGTAACGTGTTCACTGCCCTTAGATGAAGGAAGGAAAGATCTAGTTCATGCGATGTTACTGCGGTGTCTATATTTGCCTCAATTGCACCACTGCAGAGTTTTTCTGGACAGTAAAAGTTGGCAGCTAATGAGCCTGGATAGACTAAACACAACTGGCCTAAAACTAAAGGTCTCCCTACTAAAAGAAAAACAGCCGAACCCAGTTTGACAGAGAAAATTCTGATTCCGTGCAGCTGTAGTTCCATTTATGATTAATGAAGCCACTCTAATCAGTATTAGTTGTATAAACAGTTGAACAAATGGCATTTGAACGTGTTTGCTTATGGGGATGAACCCAGAGATTATTTATTATCTCCTTATTCAGGAGTTGCCCTCAGCTCTGTGGACTGTTTCAGTGTTTTTCAGCTCTTTTTCAGTCTGTAGCCTTCTGTGTTCCTATCAGACAGATGTTTTCTGCTGTAAAGCTCAAATAAGCTTGCTGTAAATTTGTCACGTTAGCTGCAATGCTAATTACGCTCACAGGGCATCACTAGATGTCAGACTGGTTTTTTGGATTGAACCTTGTAGCTGCATCTGTTTGCTGATGTTTCACCACCCTAATATCTTTTCTGCTCTGGTTAACATCAGTTCAAGTGTTAAACCTGAAGTGTGGAACTTTTATCTCCCTCCTATGGCAGTGAGAGGTATTGCATGAACACTGGCGGTGCTTTTTAGGGTTTTTCTCTTTGTTGCCGATGTCTTTTAACGATATGCAGCCATAGTTGTAGCTTTGTCAGTATCAGCATTTGCTACCTTTTCCAGCTCTGGCATACAGATCATTGCTGGTTCACATAAAACACATCGACAGAGAGAATGTGGCCACAGAAACCAGATTTAACACTGTGATGTACCGTGAAACACAGAGATTTACCTGGCGCTGATGGCCTTAACCAGCCTTGTATGAAGCTGTTTTGTGAAGGTCTTGAATTCAACAGTTATTCATTTATGAAAAAAATGTTTTAAAATGGGTATTAAAGTTGAAAAGTCCGAAAAACAGACATTTGTAAAGGCAGCGTAAACCTCATAATAATGCTAACCACTGCATTAAAAGATAGTATTGCGCGACTACATGGCCGCCCAACTGGTCGTAGCCACAACACACACACTGATTTGACCGGCGAATTCTATCAAGAGAGCCAATTAGAAATACAACTCAAAATTTAAATGAATTCTCCCAAATAATAGTCATCCTTCCTGGCTCACTTTGTTTGACAACGACAAAAAGATGCAAAGCAGAAGAGTAAATTCTTATATTCTAGTTACATATCAGCTTCATGCCAAAAGTAATATACTTGGATGTAACCCCTTTCATAATTGTAATTTGACAGCATGTTTTTTCACAGAAACTGTAATTTTGTGATTCATTCATGCAGTGCTGTTACATGTTGCTAGTTATTCCCCACCACTGCTAAGGAAATACATTTTCAGTGCCTCTAAACCGTCCGTCCGTTGTTAAATAGTGAGCTCATGAACTAATTCGGCAAACCCATTCAAGATTTCAGAATATATTTACTGTGGAGAAGCTGCTGTAGACTAACAATAGAATACACACATACATACACACACACACACACACTTACCAGATGACTAAAATATTCAGGACTGACGAAGCTCATTTGGTTTGGTGATGTTGGCAGCTGAGATAAACCTTCAGATTCCAGATGGTAACCAACCCAAATGGGAACACTCGAGTCTTTCTTCTATTTAAACTCTGCCCTTAAAACGACATCGTGTCATGATGACATGCTACCATAAAGTAAGAAAAAACACACTCGAACTGCTGCCTGGAGCAGTTTGCAGCAGCCACGGAGCAAAGCCTCACTCTAAGGTGGGCATTTGAGA
This sequence comes from Dascyllus trimaculatus, assembly GCA_024666655.1. Classification (NCBI taxonomy): domain Eukaryota; kingdom Metazoa; phylum Chordata; class Actinopteri; family Pomacentridae; genus Dascyllus; species Dascyllus trimaculatus. The sequence continues at coordinate 20,365,328 of CM045446.1, forward strand.
GCCACAGTGGGACTGTTTCCCGTCTCACTTGCATACAATATGTAGGCCACAGTTATTGTAGGCCTCCTCCTTTTACATGCATAATGTTCCCCGGAAAAATGAATAATGAGTGAGAGGCTGCTGCTGCTGTGCCACCACATTTACCAGCAGGTAGTATATGGACGCAAGCACTCATTCATGATACACTTTCTGTCTCCTCAAGACTGAGGAGCTCGTTCTCACAGAGTAGAATATTTTTTTAAAAAAAGAAACGCCCTGGAGGATCTGCTGGGAATAACACCTTATCTGCATTGTGGAAAAAAAACTGCAAAATCATTCTGACTTACAGCAGCAGCTCATTAACACCCCATTGTGCACCAGCTTTAACTGCTGCACAGTGGTGCCAACGACTTAAGCTAACATCCAGTTTCAGTTTATTACCCCAATAACAATAGGGGAAAGGTTTCCTTGTTAAGCTGAATTACTTTCATACATTGTCAGAGGAGGATTTTTAGGATGTTTAGCAGCCAGTCCAAAAACTGATGTAAGAGAATAACTTTTAGATTAAAATTTAGTGAAGTTTCAAGCTGTATTTTAATGGTCAATTAAATAGTTTTTTTTTAAATTATTGTAATTATCACAGACTCATCAAAGTATTTATGAAGTCAGATTTACTTGAAAAATAAATGGAGTCATGGTAAACAGCATCACCTAGTGGTAACAAATTGGTACTACAGTCAATTAAAAATACAGTTAAGTCAAAAATTATTCATACTCGTGTCAAATTTTGATTTGTAGAGATTTTCTTTTTTTTCTTTAACCAGTGGGAATTTTTCTGGCTGCAAATGACATAAACAAAAAGTTACATTTTTACTAAAAATGCCATGTGGAAAGTTTTTCATACACCATTAAATTGTGAACATTTATTGAGAAAATGCAGCTTCTGTAGCGTTCCAAATGGTCCTGGTAATTTCTACCATAGAGCGTTCTAATGCACTATGATGCAGTATTTCTCTTGTTAGTTACTAGTCAATTTCAAGTCGTGGCTAAAACCAAAAAGTTTGTATTGATGCTATGAAGACACTTTTAAGTCAAAACTGATGCTTAGATCGTCAAGAATGGTGAAGGCCAAGTGGAATCCAAGGTTCCCCACCATGACCATCCTGATGAGTCTGAACCGTTCTGACATCAACATCTCAAGACGGCCAATCCAGCAGACACTGAACAAGGCTGGTTTCCATGGAGGAGGCTGACCAAGGAGGACTCCACTCCTCCAAGACAAGTGCATCACATTTCATCAAGCCTTTGCAAAAGCTCACCTGGGCAAAGTAGAAAGCTTTTGGTCATTGGTTCTGGGATTGAATGAAATGAAAATGGAGTCGTGTAGACACAGAGACATGGGTTTAGTTTGGTGAAAGAAAGGAGAGTCATAAAAGCCAGAGAGCGCCATCGTCACCGTCAAACATAGTGGGAATGTGATGCTTTAGTGGTCTTTTTCAGCTGATGGGCCAGACAACCATGTCAGCATAACTGACTTTTTTGAGAGAAGAGGACTGCATTAAGATTCTGGATGAAAACATCAGTCAGGCTGCAAAAAAACGTGGCGCAGCATTCAACCTTCCGAGAAGACAGTGATCCGAAAACATGTAATAAAAGTGGTCAAGAAATGGTTAATAGAAAACAACACCAACATTTTGGAGCGGACCAGACAGAGTCCAGTGAATTGAATTTGTGGAGGGAACTGAAGACCAGAGTGATAACAAGAACCTCAAAGACCTGCAGATCATCACAAAAGAGGTGTGGAACAAAATCCCAGTGGAGACGAGCAAGAACCGTGATTACAATAATAAGAAGTGTTATAGCAAATAAAGGCACCACTGATTACAAATGTTGGGCTTGGCCTTCTTTAGAAAAAATACAAAAGTACCCGACAACAAAGAAATCAAATAAAAGTTCAGTTCAAATTTATTGTTGAAGTCTTAAACACAACTTGCTGTCTTTTGTCATTTGTTTATGTAATTTCCAGCCAGAAGAAATCCATTGGATAAAAAAATAAACTCACTGTACATCAAAATTTGTCATAATTATGAATAAATTTGGGCTTAACTGTAGTTTTGGATCGTTCTAAGTATCTATATCAGCTTATCGATCTGCACAGTCTCGTCATCTCTTCATGTTTCTGAAGCTTCCTTAACGCTTTTCTCCAGTGATCGACATCAAGTTGGACAAACCGCAGGAGCCCCAGACTACCGAAGGGGGCTGCTCCTGTTAATACTCGGCATCCGTCCTGGAAAAACGACAACATCATTTACCCCACATGCTTGTTATGTTGCTTCCTATTGGTTAACCCGCAGTTGACTGTGCACGTTGAGAATCTGGCCTCCTCACCTGGTTGGAACTAGCAATATGGGAATTTGGTTGTAAAGTAGTGTAGCCTACTTTGTTAACAAAACTGCCAAAAAATAAATTCTACAACTTGCTAAAAAAAACAAACAAAAAAAAAACAACAACAAAGATGTGGAAAAAAGATCCCCAAGCTGCATATGTGTATACAATTTTTTTAAGTAGAAAAGAACGTTTCCCCAGTTTCTTTTTGTATTTTTGTATATTCAGGGAATTTTCTCTGGAAATGTTGTTTTATTTTTTTTGTTTTGTTTTTTGCAAAGCTCTGTATTCGGGAGCTTGAGAAGAAGAGGTGGTTTTAGACACATTCTTATGGATGCAGCTGCTGTTATGGGCAAAGATAGAAATCCAGACTTCATCCTGACCCAAACTTTAACCACAACAAGCTCTTATTAACCCCTAACATAGCTTTTTTTTGTAACCAGCAAATCACAGCCCATAACCCAGCTGGGATCCATAATTGTGCGCTGACAGACAAAGTGAACAGTAACATCTTGAGTATCTAATGCATGCCTAGTTTTTAAGCATAGGTACTGTCTACCCGTGTACACGAGTTTGAATATGTAAATGGTAACATTACACCAGTGACTTGATGCATTCTGATAAGTCTTTTTGTTTATGAACTGGATTTGTATACTTGACTTCAGAATATCTTTTTGTCGTGCGTGCGTGTAAATGTGTGCTTTCTGTATAGGCAACGTTAGAATGCAGTTCTATAGAGGGCCACTGCCAAGTCGTGTCATTCTCGCCACATTATGGCACCTTTTAAGTCACCGTTTGTTCGCAGTGTATCATAGACTCCCCCCCCCCCCACTCACCACTACATGACAGCTGCTGTTGCATTGTGTGATATCTTGTGATTATGATAGTCTGCACATACGGTGGACTGTAAGTGAAGAATCAAAGCCCTCGCCTTGTACGGCAAGACGTCTGAACGTTTAATAGTTTGACTTTCTGGAACTAAAATTGCAGATGTCAACAACGGCATTTTGTGTGGTTGTAATTAAAAGACAGTAATTCGGTTTTCACTCGTCAATATCATAGTTATCGGTGTCTCAAATGTCCCAGCAAAGCGTTTGAACAGTGTTAAAAGAAGTTATCGCGGCTTCCGTGGTGGATGAGATCAAGAAAATGAAATTTAAAGAGTTCATAAGTGAGGAGTTTGTGAAGAACAAAAGCTTCCTTCATTAGAGACTTGAGCTAGCAATTTAAAAAAAAAACTTCCACCTCAGGCTGCTCTGACATGGCGATAAAGTGGCTTGTCATGTGCAGTTATGGTTGCAAAACATGTTTGTGAGAGAGAGAGAGATCTACAACTTCATTTTGCTGAGTTAAAAGTAATTCAAGGTATCTGATTACATTCTGACAAGGCAGAATTCTAATTTTGATGTATGAAAAGGAAAATGTAGATATATTGAATTCAGACAACTTAAAGACAACTTGAACTAGCATCTCAAGAACAACATGGAGATGGGTGATGGATGGAAGGTTCAGCATCAGCAGTGTCGTGGGCGTCGCATCAAACCACTGTGTTGAAAAGGACGTCTAACTGGAAGGCAGAGCTCTCAGTTTACTAGCTGAGGGTTGGTCTTCATTCCAAACCCTCAGCTATCATCATGAGCTCTGGATAGAGATGGGCTGGGCTCAGGCTTAGCGGTAGGGTGAGGAGCTTGGACATTCAGAAGGAGCTCAGAGTCGAGTCACTTCTTCTTAGTGTCAAAATGATCCAGCTAATGTGGTTCAGATCTGATTAGATGCCTCCTGAGTGCCTTTCTTTAGAGGTTTTCTGGCCACATTCAACTGAGACGAGACCCAGAGGTAGACCCAGAACTTGGTGGAGGGATAACATATCTCATCTGGAGTGACCTGTTTATTCTGCTCCCACCTTAACCCAACCCTAGTTAGGCAATAGAAAATAAATGGGTCGATTAAACTAGATTTATGACTAATCGAACTTCAGCTGAAACTGGAATTACGACGAATCATAGTTCAGCTGCAGATGTCTGAAGTTCACGTTGTTGATATCTGCAGCTGAACTGTGGCTATCTGAAATGAGAAACCATGCTGTCTGTGCTGGAACAATGCTAATGTTGATGTCTCGTGTGCTGATTCTGACCAGAACAAATTGAATTATGGATGTCTGTACGAAACATCCAGTCCAGCTATTAAATGCTGGGCCGTCTTGCCCTGCGCCGTCAACTGTAACGTAGGTCCTGTGGTCAAACAGACCCTTAACATTGTAAATCAGCTTCATTCCTGACAAAAGACTAATTTGCACATGTAGACCTTTCAGGTTAATATGAAGTTCTGGAAAGCTTCATTGTAAATGTACAGTCACCTAATTCAAAGACATGTCTGATTGTCATAGATTGTCACATAACGTGTTCCCACTGACGTTTTCTTGCTGCTTGTGTTGAAACTGACTACTGGAATTATGCAATGTTGCAATGGTGTTTTGGATTTTTCTTTGTTTCTTTTGTATTTTTCTTTCAGAGCCAGGAATCATAACGTACTGGTGGTGAGGTCAGCCAGTGTTGAGAACACTACTTTGATTTGAAGTGAAATCTTTACTGCACTTTTTAAGAACATGTTTTAGAGTTAGAGTGACGATGTAAGTCTTAGAAACAAGGTGACAAAAAAAAACATTCGGAGTACTGTGTCTTAGAGTAGAAACGTTTATGAATTGTTCACACATGTCCAAAAAGGGGAGCACTCTTGTGAAAACTAGTGAACCTTTCTAACCCACATAATGAGCCAAATAATCATAATAATAGTAATAATAATGATAATAATATGAGACAGAGGTGGATCTATGGGAGACCTTGACTGAAACACACGCTTTTGTGGGTTTGAGGATGACAAAGACAAGCTGCATTTTAAGTTTTCCCCAAAATTTAAAAAATAAAGCCTTGTAATGTACGAGCCCTCGGTTCTGCTGCCTATTATCTGAAAACAGGAATGTTCTGCTCTCATTACTGAGCACACAGCCTTGTAAGAGGAGCACTTTCTAGAAATGACTCATGGGTGTTTATTTTTTAAACGAGGACAAAGTGATTGATTGGTAGCCATAGACACTCGTTTGTATTTGTTCCCCTTTAGATATGAAAGTAGAGTCCGGTTTGTTTCTTAAAGGCCCGTTTTAACATTCCCTGGAAATGGACCAAGTGATGCAACAAATGCCTGAGCGTGTTGGGGAAGGGGGTCTGCATTAGAGGAGGGGGAGGTGGTGGTTCCCTGAAGGTGTTTCTGTCGCAGCTCTGTGCAGCAGACCGATCAGACCAGAGCTGGCTCTCCATTCACACTGTACAGAGATCTAGCATGTCTCTCCAAATGATTAATAAAGATGTCTTATTACCAAACTCATGCGTGGTGCTGTTGTTTTTCTTTTTTACTTTTTCTGCACCATTTTCCCGACATAAAACTACACACTGTATCTATCATTCATATGGTTTCCTTTTGTTTATGTTGTGATTGATTTGTTTGAAACCCTGAAATAACAGCAGTGTCATGACTATTGGTGTAGGTTACCAATAATGGAGCAACAGTTGAGTCAGTTACTGAACAAGTTTTCATACATGTTAAGGCTTGAGTGGTTTCGGCTTTGACTCAACAGCAAACATTCCCAACAACAAACATTCCCAGTTTCTACTGACGTCTGGATGTAATTTAACCACATGTTCACCTTCTCCGTTGGCCAATCCTGGATTAACCCATAAAGGGGTCAAAACAGGCCGTTGGACTGATTTCAGACCCTCCCACCACCCCGTTAGAATGTTATTAAATGCAGTTTTATTAGAAAATTTATGATATGTAAGCACAATATCAAGTGAAATATCAAATTTTTACAATTTGATATCAAGTGTATTTGTACAGGTTCTTACAGCAAGTGCAGCTTAAGATGCTTTTCATCAAAGAGAGTAAAATAAAATTTTAAAAATGTGACAAAACATAGTCAAGGGCACAATTCAAGTAATAAATACCACTAAATTACATGAAACTACATAAACTCTAGTCTGAAATCAGATGCTACTGCAGTAGCTTTAGCAAAGGCTATCTTAGTAGCTAGCTTACTAACCATCTTGCAGTCACTGCTGCTTTTTTGCCCCCCAAAATGAGCGCTTTCTGTCGCTTTTTGGCTTTCATACAACAAATTCAAATACTAAGAAGCTGGAGGAGCAAATTTGTTTTTTCAAATATAACAAACAGGTGAAAATGGGTGAACTATGGTAGCTGTACAGGCTATCATAGTAGCTAGCTAGCTAGCTAACTAGCTTGCAGTTACTGTCACTTATCTTTGTTTTTCACAAAAATTACACTTTTTTATATCATAATGTTTATAAGAAAAGAAAAAATGTCTAAAGTTCAGATTTAAGTCTTCATTTTGACTAAAAATGTATGTTTGACTTTGTAATAATGGCATCCAGTACTTGTATTGAGTAATGTAGATATGCTGAGTCAGTTTGCTGACTTCATTATTATATCTGCTAAATATTTTAACATTTTTTCTATTATCCTGTAAAGTTACATGATGTCACTTATCAACTAATTGCACTACAAAACAAATTTACAAGTCATCAATTACTACAAAATAAAACTGCCACTAAGTAAAGCTGTCAGGCCCTGAATCTTCAGCTCTGTTCTGGTTTGTTTGTCCCAGATCTCCTGCACAGTACAAACACATACTGTACATACCGAGAGTATTTGAGTAGAATACACACACGCAGTCAGGAATGTACTATTGCTTTATATAATTAGCAGCACTGAGGAAACAGTCTTGCACCATGTTTTTGTTGCAAAGACTCTCCACAGGGATTTCTGACGTAATATCAAATAACCCAATAACTGCCTTATTAATCCGTCTGACCAAAACAACCTGCTGTTGTCAAGAACATTTACCAAAGTACAGCTTACAGGCAGGTGCACTTTGCTGTGTGTCTTATTGTACTTTTATTCCAACACATTTTGAAATATTGTATGTTTTGCTATCTGACAGCTTTAGTTACTTTGGAGGATAATATTTTAAATGCAAAATATGTGAGAGTCACCGGGACCAGACTTTTATTTTGAAAGTCTTATTTGTGATGCAATATTTAATGCTGTGGTTGTGGGTAAATGATGTACCTACTTCCTCCAGCACTGCCAGGGTGCACTGGGAGTTGTTTCCTGCTCTGTAATCCCAGTGATCAGCGCTGCCCGGCTGCAGTGGGAGCCTGTAAATACGTTGCGAAACTGAAACTGGTTCTTTGCCATTTTCACAGCCTTGTCTTTGTTTGTTTGTTCCTGATGTCGTCCAGTCCAGACTGCCAGCACTGCTGCTGCCAGTTCATTTAGAACTTGGATGCAGGCTCCATGGAGGAGATGATGTCAGTGACTATGATAACACTTTCCTGTTGGAAGCTGCTGCTTAAAGCCAAAGTAACACAGCGTCTATCAGAATATGACTAATTGTGTGTTTCCAGACTTACAGTTGTTGTTCACCAAACCAGCGCGACAACTAACGGACTTCTTGCACAAGGAACACTGACCTTAATATGACTGAGACGCCAAACACACTGCGTCAGATTGAATGTTTCCATCTCACAGTGGCTCATGCTGTATGTTTTTGAACTGCTACGTGCACAGAAGGTAACACAAACAGAACAAAAGCACATTTCCATGAAAGTGATGATCCAGTTTTCTGATATCTCCAGTGAATACTTGCCAGATGCTCCATGAATGGAGTTTATAATCCACTTTCGTGGTTCAGTGACTCTTTTGTGGCTGGTTTTTGTTGTGTATCATGCCCACAAAAGTAATATTCACATTCAGAAATCTCCAACTGGCTTTGCTTTTTTTGTTGTTAATACTTAATGTGTCATAAAAGATGTACACAGTAAAAAGTGTCTCATGATTCTTTCAGATGACAGACGTCTCCTGGAGCCACATCAACATTAATTAGTAAATAAAAAACACAGCAATGAGGAATCATTGCAAAAATAGTTTTATTAAATACTTTGTCAGCTAGCTATCATAAATAAAGAAGAGAATAAGTTATGATGTTTAGGGTTCAAACAGGAGGAGGCCATCTGTTGGGAGGGGGTCTCTGGGTGTCGGCTCCACTGGGACAGCTGAACTAAATCCCACAGCACCAGCTGGGAGAATTAAGCCCAGAATAAATAATGGGGAGACGGGGAACCTTTGGCTGAGGACAAAACAGCGTCTTGACAGGAGCACAAATGGATTCTCAGTCCTCAACTTTCATCCACCGACAGAGTTGAGTCTGGTCTTCTAGTCCGCTCATAAAATCCTGAGAACGTCTCTAGAACTCAGTTGAAAGTCTGCGCCAGGATTTCATTTCCCTTCAAAATAAAACAAACAGAAGAACATCAGCCCACTCTTTAATTACATAAACTCTTTCCTGTCATCACCACAGAGTCAGAACTTACACGTTTCCTCCGGGGACGATCCTCTCTTGGTGCTGCTTCGTCCAGCTGAACCTCCTGAAGAACGCCGGCAGTCTGATCTTCGTCCTGCTGGATCTCGAGGAAACGCTGAAAAAGTAAAAGTCCCAGCGTCAGACAGTGTTTCACTCCTGCAACAAAATGCTGCAGAGCCGAGGTGCTAATGAGAAGCTCTGTGGACTCACACGCTGCTTAGCACTGACGTGTAAAAGCCTCGGTATGGCTGGAATTTCTCATTTGTTCTGATTTTCTTCTGTTTTGACAATTGCAGCTGATTACTCTGCAGTGTTTTGGAAAAAGGAACCCTTATTTATGTTTGTTTGTGTCATGTGCTTGTTGTCTGAGTCATGGCACAACAGTGATAGCTGCTCAAAATGCCTGTAGACAGAAATAGAGCTAGTTTGTCCTCCTGCGACTCTCCACGTCTGTGTGTTTACTCTCATGAACCCACCATCCTGCCTGTGATGAGGGCTGCTGTTTAGCCTGCATCCTCTCCTCCTCTGATTTTCCCTTCAGTCCATCCCCCTCTTCCTCTTCTTCCTCCTCTTCCTCCTCCTCCTCCTCTGGTATCTGCTCCCACAGTTTGCTGTTGACCCACAGAGCTTCCTGCAGGCTGAGGCCTCGACCGATGCAGGTGACCCGGCGGCACAGAGGGCAGCCCACGGTGATCAGGCCGCTCCTGGCCTGGGACATGGTCTCCAGACACGGGTCGCAGAAGGTGTGTCGGCAGTGCAGCACCCGAGGGATCCGGTCCATCCTGGAGTAGGGCAGCAGGCAGACGCTGCACTCGCCGTCCTCGCAGAGAACCATGGTGGAGACGGACTGGTGGAAGGTTTCGCCAAGAAAATCTGATGTCCTCTGATGTGGAGTGAGAAGACAAAAACCTGTTGGAGCTGAGGGATGCTGCAGGTGCCAAGTTCCCAGGGTGTGTCCTCCTAATAAATCAAACAAGGACGTTTATCAAGCTGTAACAGATTTATTTAGATCAGACCTCCATTCCTATTAATATTCAGGTTTAACCAATAAATAAATAGAATATCTGTATTGTCACTGCAATTTGTGGCTTAACAATGACTTGTATTAATGACTACAACAAAGAATAGATTAATAACTATGAAAAAGATTAAATGGGCGTAGATTCCAGGGGATTTTAAGAGCATGTGCATCCGTCCCCCATATTTAAAACATGAAAGAAGCAAAACACTTCATACTTTTCTATAATATTTCCTCTTTTTGTGTCTTCCTTTTACATAAATACCAAATTGATGCAGAAAAAGCATATATTCATGTATTTAAAAATTGCCTAAAATTTCCTGGTGAAAACACCCAAACCCCTGGCTAATGCTTGCCCCGATTTTCAAATCTACACACATGAATAACATGGTGATGGTTTTATTGCAGATATTAACACCTAAATTGAGAAAATATCACACAAAACAGTATCATGTAATACCACAATCGGAAATACCTAATTGTTCCTTGAGCTGGATTTTATTTCCATTCAAAGTCTTATATTTTTTGTGCTACCTAAATGTATAAGTACAAAAATATGTCCTAAAAATATAAACATAAATAGGAAAGTATAAGCATAAAATATAAAATGTGCATTATTCTAAGAAAATAAGAATACAAGTATACAGTGTAATAAATAGTTATATTTGTGTTACTGCTCAGAGAAGTAGTCTTGCTCATCATTTTTAAAGAAAAATAGTTTTAAATGTTAAAAAGTGAACTTACAGCGTATCTTTGCAGGTAACCCGTTAATTATTGCTCCCTCAGATCTGTATCTTCTCTGTCTGAGCAGCTCAGTCTCTCTGCAGTGAATAGTGTCAGAGAACCGGCTCGTCTGCCGCCTGTTAGGAGTGTCCGTTGTGGGGGCGGAACATCTCCGTCTTTCTCACGGCCTGAACCCTCCCAGAGCAACAGCTGGGGAAGCAGAGCGGCCAGGACGCCCTTTGTTCAGGGTTTTGACGGAAGGCAGGTGGAGGGACGGGGGTGGGAGGTAGAAGAGGGGTTTAGGGAGAGATAGGTAAACATTAACCTGGATGGCTGCAGCTCAATTTAAAATAAGAAATGGATGAAATAGAATGATTAGGTAAATAAATAAGCAGGAAAACGGTGGGCTCGTCCGGGATTTGAACCCGGGACCTCTCGCACCCAAAGCGAGAATCATACCCCTAGACCAACGAGCCATATATATGAAGGAGGACGGTTGAGTTTTTATAGCCACACACGAGCTCCGTAACACTGACGGCGTTGTGGATGGTTAAGGATACATGGCTTCATGCTTTCTTTTTCCTGAGAGCCCATGAGACAGAAATGGCATATCTATAAGGAGCATAAACACAGTTGTATCTATATACAGTCGATGCTAAGTATACCCCATCCGTGCAAAGTCGCTACTCATTAGCATGCTAACGCTTACTAGGGGGTACAGCCCAGAACGCAGCTCATTTGCGCCTCAAAAAAACAAAAGGAATCGTCTGAATTTGGTCACACAGCGACACACAGTGAAATCGCCAGGCCATAAACTGAAATTGATCCTTTTACTGTGTAAATGGGACCAACCTGTAACGTAAATGCCGTTTATAGCAACAGCTAAAAGCTATTTCAGGTAGTCGCTGTTAACCCGTTAGCGAAATTCACTGCGGTTGGAAAAAGATGGGCTCGTCCGGGATTTGAACCCGGGACCTCTCGCACCCGAAGCGAGAATCATACCCCTAGACCAACGAGCCACGTGTTCAAGTGAGCTGATACAACAGGATTTAATCACTCAACTACTCTACTACTAGTCCACTCTTAGTCCCAGCTTGGACTGGTGTACTTAGATAAACATAAGCTTCATTATGATAAGCAACATGTGAAAAAGTGTGTATGTCACTATTGCAACATTTATTCCTAAACCTTGAGCGCTACACGCTAAACGTTGCTATTCTAATTAGCTTTATTAGCACAGCTGTACTTTACAAACATACTATACTGCATGCTGCGCCTCATATAGTAGTGACGTACAGCGTACTGAGGTCACAGATTGGGGCGGAGTTACCGCCTTACAACAGGAAATCCATTGTGGGGCAGTTTTAAGTTGAAAAGTGAGTTCAGGTAATGATGTAAACAAATGCAGTTGGACGCACTGAAACTTGCTAAGGTTAACTGATAATGTTTGCTACTGATGCTGGAAACTTTAACCATACTTTAGTTCTTGTAGCTGTTTATCTTAACTCAAGCAACTTGGTCGCTGTTGCTCAGTTAGGTTAGTAACGGTCATGCTGTTAGGATGCTAGTTTAGTTCGTTTAGCTTGGAGGGAAAGGTACACCTCCACAGAGCCGGACGTTATCAAGAAGACTTTGCTAACACCGACAGCATCCCTTTGAACCAGATGGAGGCTTCTTTGGGATCAGTGCAGAGTCCTGATCTAAGGTAAAGTCTAAAGCCTCTGAACTGCTAACTTGAGCTTAGTTTTTAACATCACTGTACGTAGGTTTTAGTAGAAATTTGGGGAGGTGTGGGGGGTCGTCCTGTTGTCAGTTTGTGTTGTCAAATTATTTCCTGTATTCTGCAGAATTTGTATCCACCAATTTGTGACCTTTATGCACAAATTTAAGGTGGAAATGTCTTTATTTATGTAAAAGTAAACACTGAGTTTAAGCACAAGCTGACAGTTAGATATAAGGGAACATGTACAATGCAGCAAAGACACGAATTAGTTCATAAAAATTTAACAAAGTGCTCTCAGGTTCCTGGTGAAACGCACCAAAACCTCTTTCTAATGCATCCCCCGTGTATTCATATGTACACCGATGGTTAACATTATGGTTGTTTTATTATGGATATTTCTAAATTCTAAATATAAGGGAACATATATAATAGATCCCATGTTATTTAAGCTCATGCTTCTTATTTATACCTTTGGGAGGAAAAGTATTGAGGGAGATGTATCCTCTGTGTCTCCCCAAAATCCACACCTGTGATCACTGACAACCAGCTCTTGCAGAGATGGTTAATGTTATTCTGGATTTTAACAGATATAGCAATTGTCACTATGTTTATTGTTTTTTATTTGTCTTCCAGCTCTGTCCTGTCGTCATGCGAGCCAGAGCTCCAGGAGCTGATGAGACAGATTGACATCATGATCAGTCATCAGAAGAAGGAGTGGGAGGCTGAGATCCGGACCTTGGAGCTCCGGCTGAAAAGTGGAGAAGAGGAACTTTTAACCTCAAGGAATATTGTTGAACGGAGGGACCTGGAGGTGAAGTAGAAAAACTAAAGTGACATCTTTTATCTTATTAATTTCCATTTTCTGCTGACAGGGATAACATTTTCTTTATTTAGTTCATGAGGAGTACAGGGCTTTATACTCATAGCTACAGTTTTGATATGATAATAATTTAGAAAAAAAAATCCATATGTATTTTAGCCAATTTTGTTAATTGGTGTGAAATAACAGGAAAATACTTTTACTGTATGTGGACTGATCACACTTATTGTCACATGCAATCACCCACCAAGGACCAATTCTGAACCAGGAAACAGCCTGGAATATAAACATTCACTCAACTGGATGTTACTATATGCTGATGTTAAACTCACATTTCAATACCATCAACATCATCACTGTTTTGTAGATCGAATTGCTCCGTAAGCAGCTAGAAGATGTCCAGACTGATCGACAAGAGATAGTTGCTAAATATGAGCAACAACTGCAGAAAGTCCGAGAAGAGGTGAGACAACTTGTCTGTTACAGTTAAACAGTCTGTCAGTTAATAGATCGGTAGATTGAGATAAGCATTTCACAGATTTTGTCAGTTCTGTTTCAGAATCAGAATCAGAATTAGAATCAGAATTCTTTTATTGTCATTGTCCCAACAGAAGAACAACGAAATTTAAACAGTAGCGGCTCTCGTACCAAGCAGTGCAAAAAGACATAAATATTAAAAATATTAAAAATATTATGGGACTGTACAGTATTAAAAGTATTTACAAGACAGAAAAAAGAAAAATTGAAAAAAAAATAGAAAATAGAACTCTGGATTGAAATAGGGATATTGCAATGACAATATTGCACTTGGAAATGTAGAAACAGATTTTTGTTATTGTAAAAGCTTTACAGAGTTGATTCAATGTGCGGCGTTCAGGGCAGCAACAGCTCTTGGGTAGAAGCTGTTTTTTAGTCTGTTGGTTTTTGACTTTATTGCCCTGAAACGTCTCGCTGAGGGTCGGAGTTCAAACATATCTGTTTGGGTATAATTGTAGTTTACACATTTACAGACTCGGTTTCTATGTTGTAAACTGTTACACTTGTGTGCATTTGACAGTAAAGTTTTGTCTGAATTGCCATACAATAATTTGAATAAAGCATGACAAGCATTTTTTCCTTGCAGCTGGATAAATTAAAGAGAAGTTACCACAAGCTTCAGCGCAAACAGCTCAAGGAGACCAGTGGAGGAGCAAAGGAGGCGGATGTTTCAAAGGTGTCCTATCAGATTTTTTACTAGCTTTACCACGGTCACATAGAAACTGGCCATTTCTACCATCTGCTGGTGATGTGGAATATATTCATCCTTATCCTGCAGGAATACCATCAGCGCTCTGCTGAATGGGAGCAGCAATGCTCCAAATACCAGAAACAGCTGACAGCACTGGAGGCCCAGAATAAAAGCCTGACTGATGAGCTCTCACACATGAAGGTAAAAGCAAATTTGTAACCTTTACGTATAATCACAAGTCAGAGATTAAAACTGAAGCAGGTCATTTTTTGACACGTGTTGTCCATCATTTGATTTCCAGTCCCAGTTGGCATCACGGCAAATGGAGAGGGAGCACAGACAGTGTTGTTTAGAGCTGCAGCATCTGCGAACTCAGCTGGAGAAGGCTCAGGGCAGCCTGCACTCACAGGAGCTCGAGCTTGAGCAACTCCGACCGCTGGAGGTGTGGCTGGGACAGTACCAGAGAGAGCAGCAGGTTAGCAGAACAGCAGGAACCTGTACGAGTAGTGGTCAATAACGGCAATCATGTTGGAGGCCTCAGCTACACTTATTTTACGCTCCTTTAACATTCTGTCTTACAAAAATGTGACAACAAACACCTGTAGCCGGGAACATAAACACAGCAATGGTTTTCTCGACACAGATTCACTGCCTATATAAAAATAATCCCCCCCAAAAAATCACATAATACATACTAATTTTATATTAAGAGGATATTTCGGTGTGAAAAATTAAGTGTTTTTTGAGACGTACTTTTCCACATGCTTTAGTGTCTCTTTGTCCAACACCCTGTCAGGATAATTTCATTTTGCAGAGTTTGTCAACAGACCCACAGCCTGATGTTTATGCACAATGACCACGATAAAAAGTAAATGCCAGACTGGTGCCCAAAGCAGCATGTTGTCTAAAAAAATTATGATGAAGCTTCCTAAAATACAGTTGATGTCAAACCCTCAGGCACAAGACTGAATTTCAGTGACTCATATAGATGACCAGGCTCTGGACTCAGCTAGCAATGTTCGATATGACGGCTTCAATAGCAACACATTTACAACGAAGACTTGGGTATCCTGACGCCTTGTAGATGCCAGTGATGAACATCCAACACATTCATAGAACTTTTGAGCTGGATGTTCAACATGAATCTGACATCTAGACAAATGTGAAACTATTTATACTGTTGTCCTTTATCAATTAGATTTCTACAGAGGTGACTCCATGACATTTATCTGGCAGGTACTTTTCAGATTAAGACTTGGCATATATTTGTCTGTCAATCCAAAGTAAAATAAGAGAGAATACTAATCTAGGAGAACTTTTTTTCAACCTTTATTATTAATTTTGCTCCTCCTTGGGTTTGTTTTGTGACTCTTGACCCCTGTGACTAAACTACCTACCAAACATAAAGTTGTTAAAACAACGACAGTAGAATGCTGCATGCTCAATTGATGCATTAGTATAGATAATCTTAGATGCTATAAAAAATATCACTGAGAGGTTCCACTTTTCTCCAGAATGAGAACTTTATATTTATTTTTGCTGATATTTTAGTACTTTTACTTAAGTAAAATGCAGGACATTTACTTACAATGGGCTTTTTTTGGAAGTCAGTGGGCCAGTAGTATTTAAGTGAAGGATCTGAGTACATCTTCCACCACTAAAGTCCTCTGAATTTTATTAATTTGAACAAAGTCATCAGCCTGTGTGTTAATCTGCATCAGTATAGACGCAAATACTCAACAACATCAAGGAGACAGTCTTATAGATTTGTGCTGCAGTCAAGCAGTTTAAAATGTTATTGAATCAGCTCAGCGTCCACTGTTCCACAGCTGTTCTCAGAGGAACGCGAGGAGCTTCACGCCACGCTGGACTGTCAGGACACATTTGTGCGGAGAACGAGTCTCGAGCAGCAACGACTGCGTAATGAAGCTGCCAGACTGAACCAAATGCTGCAAGCTAAAGATCAAGTCATTCGGTGAGTGGACTTGTGATGTTTTCAGCCTGTTATGATGCAGTACAGCAACTCATACACAAGGGGGCGTTCTCTACCAACACTGTGGGCAGGACAGACTGCGGTGTGGTTACAGTTGGATTTCAGTAGTCCAGCAGGAAGGTTGTAAACTCATGTGTTTATTGGATGATCTTGTGTGCAGCTCTCTGGAGGACTGTCTGGCAGCTCAAGGATCTGCCGGTGTGGAAACCCTTAGATCAGATCTGGAGAGGACAGCAGCCAGACTCCAGCGTGCACAAGCATGTGAGGTCCATCTCAAGGCTGAACTGGCTTGTCTCCGAGAAAGGTGAATGATGGCCTCTTTGTACAGACACTGTAAGACTGATATTGTGTGTGTTAGTATTCATTTTTGATCAAAACACAGAATTCAACAGGTAGAATCAGTAAAACGAGTTTTCTTGCATGCATTCTTACGCCCTTTTTCGTCACATTTTCTTTAGTTATACAAAATAAGTCGTTTGGTCATAAGATCCTGCACATTCTTTCTTTTTAAAGAAGATGTTGGCTGCAGTAATGTGCCTTTTATTGATAGTGACAGTGGAGAGAGACAGGAATGTGAGGAGACAGAGTAGAGGAATGATATGCAGCGAATAGTTTGGCCAACTGTGAATAAAACCAGGGGCCCACTGCTCAGAGCATTCTCACCTATGTGTCCTAATCAGTCTACTATCAGGTCGTATATTCTTTATCAGAGGTGGAAAGTCCCTACGTTTTTGTACTCATGGTACTCACTTAAGTACAAATATGATGTACTTGTACTTGTAGTTTAAAATGAAGATATTGTAGAATGTTAGTGGTAAATGATAGGATTGAGGTTTTCTTTATAGTTTGACATAATACTCCTACTTCTTAAGTTAAATAAACAATATAAAAAACTTTAGGATGAACTGGAAAATGTTTCTCTGAGGTCATTAAAAGCAGATTTTTTTTAGGCACACAAGGTTTTCACAGGAGAGTGATTGTACAAACATGAAAAGCCCAACAACAATAGTAGTTAAAGGAGCTCAGCCTTAAACAGTAAAATGCAACATGAACATCATTTCAGCAGGTATTAAAAACATCACATATATAGTCGTAAAACAGTGACAGGCGTTTTCAGCAGTGTACAATCTTACTTTTGTACTTTAAGTACACTTTGCTGATAACACTTGCACGTTCACATTTGCTTAAGTAAGTATTTGAATGTAAGACTTGTACTTTTAGTGGATTGTTATAATGGTGTGGTATTATAAGAATCTGATTTTATCTTCCTCCACTGATCGCATTTGAACGCACATGTGCTGTCCTCGGCTGAACGTGACCCATTCTTGGCAGCGCTCAAGCTGTTCCATCTGATTTTGTTTTGGTTTCCTGGAAAATGAAAGATGAGACTCATCATTCATCAGAAGGTGTAAATCTGCCTATTTTAGCTGGAATTTAATATAAGAGGATATTAATCACCTTTCATTCATACAATGTGGAACCAGGATGTTCGGATGGTCATCTGATGTGTCATTTTGAGAGTCCTGGGGTTGGAGTAGTTTATGGAATTTAAGCGGTGTATGAGCTAAAGTCACGGTTTTTGGGGGGGATTCTTAAAATAGGATTGTCCTTTAAGAGACAAGCTGATCTCACCAGGAAGAAGAGATCATTCTTATCTACACCACAGTGGCTGTTAAAGTCTTGAAAACTGAGAACTGAGTTGCTTCCATTCAAATCTTTATTCTGTGTTCTATATTTACTATATCATTGGTTTCCTTTGCTTGGGCTCAGACTGGAGAAGACGACCAGACAGAAAGGTGACCACTCAAAGGCAGAACAAGAACTGAGGAACCTCAAAGCAGAAAGTGACTCTGCTGTTGCTGAAAAGAAAAAGGTCAGAAAACTCCCCGACACTCTGGACGTTTCTTTGTGTTGGCCGATCACCCGGTTGACATTGTCACCACTGTCTCTCTGTCTGGATTTATTCTGCAGCTCAGAGAGGAGCTTCAAAGGGCCAAGCAGACTCACAGCGGTGAGGTTGAGGGGATGAGGAAGGAGGTGTCGAAGCTGACCGGAGAGCTGCACCAGCGTGACCTCACCATCGCCTCGCTGAGCAGCTCCTCGTCCAGCATCAAGCAGCAGCTTCGTGGCGAAACAGAGCGAGCAGAGCAAAAGGCAGCAGAGCTTAAAGTGAGTAGAGAGCATTCTGGATGTGAAATGGTGGAATTGAACCTAATGGAGAGTGTAAAGGTGAAGGAAACACCAATGTCAGATAAAAAGTAAAAGTGTGTGAATCTTTGCTGAGATTGTGGTTGTAAGACTGACAGAGCCCAACAAGCCCATTATCTGCTCAGGGGTTTAAGTTACATTTGTGTTATTCTTAGATGACTCAGATGCAGCTGGAGACTCTACAAAGTGAGAACCAGCATCTGAAAGGTCTTCTGCAGAGATTACCATCTCAGTCACCCAAGGTATGTGTGCTATAACATGTTTATATCGTCATCACACGGTTACACAGACAGCTGCAGCCTGGATTGTTTTCTTAATGTGGCTTCAGTGCTTGTTTCTACATCTGACTCATCTGTCCCTGAATCACTTCTTGTTTTGCCACAGAGGGGAGACTCCTCGCTTGCTTCACTGAGGGAGAGTTATGTCTCTTCTCTTAGCAACCTAGAACAAGAGAACCAACAGCTAAGGCAGGCGCTCGGTGAGATGAGGTCACAAGTTGAGGTCTCCAACCAAACCTGTCAAGATAAATATGAGCGAGCTGTTCTCAGCCACGCCATCACTGAACCACAGCCTGCTCAGGACAGGTACATAGTAAATCCACACATGCACTAAAGTTAAAGGCTCAATAATTATGTTAACAAGTCTTTGTCATTGCAGGTTGCAGGACGACCTACAGGCCTCCAAAGCTAAGCTGCAGGAGAGCAGCACTAGCTATGAAGGGAAGATCCAGCGGCTCTTTAAGGAGCTCCACACTTTGTCGCCATCCCCCACAGAGCAGCCATCCAGCCAGAACCAAGACTTCAGGCGTCATTCATCCTCATCATCTGGCAGCAGCAGCACCAGACTGTCCAGGAGAGACTCTGTCCCAGCAGTAAACGTCAGTGACTCTGCTGCTGAGGGACAAAGCTCGAGCTCTGAAGACTCTCTGACCTCGAGGTCCAGAGAAAAGCCCTCTTCTGTGGTGAGGCTCCTTGCAAATGATGACCTGTGGTGATATTCTGCTGCTTGTTTAGTGAAGATTCCAACAGTTGTGTGTTTTTCTTCCCTCCCAGGAGCTTTTGTCAGCATCACCTGCACAGGGCACGGTCACCCGTTTCCTGGAGGAGGAGGGTTTACGGACTGAGAAACTGCTGCAGAGACTGGACAGCCACATCCAGGGTATGAAGGAAAACACCATCAGGACGGTGAACAAGTACCTGTCAGGTGTTTCAGAGCCTGAACCTGCTCAGACGTCTGTGTAGTACGGTCAGTGATTGAGTCGCAGCAGTGAGAGTAATGACGAGCTTTATTGCATTTAAAAATGGCAGCAGATGGGAAGGTTTCCGCCTCACTTGATTGTACTTTAAAAACATCTGTTCCTATTCTTACATGTTTTGCACTTTTGAGATCATTATGGCAGCTTAGAGCTTTAAGTTCACCCAAGTGTTTTTTAAGAACTGTCAGCAGCAAAGGCCACATTTTATTACAAGCCGCCAAATATGTTACGGTCCCTAAATCTAACTGTGCCCCAAAGGAACGCAAGACATATGAGGTGCCACAAATCTGCTGCAGTCCAAAGCAAGTTTAATCGTACAGAAACAAGAAATACTTACAAAACACTGAGCTGAAGTAAGAGAGACGAGAGCTACGGCCAAATCAGGCGAAAGAGGGAGAAGGCCCTGAACATGCCATCCAGTGGGCCGTCAGAGTCAGACTTCTCCCTTCAACTAAAGCCAGCAAACTAAACTAATGAAACCAAAACCTAAAGCAGGACAGCCAGGGAGTTAGGCTGAACGATATGTCAAAATGGCATATGGCAATTATTTTAATGGATGATTTTAGTGGGAATGGTGATTTTTGCATTTCGTTTCCACTGAGAAAACCTAAAAATGATGATTCATTCAATCTCTACCAAACAAGCATGTTTCCTTAGAACATGCCGGGGCATCTCTGTAGTGCCATTTATACTGGTATGTTGTGACACATTTTTACCTTTTCCCAACAAATTGCAGCTCCTGCAGCTTGGATATTCCACTTGTCCATATTGCAAGTTTGATCATATTTCAGTTAATTGTTCAGCCGAACTGCAACACAATCAGGTCGGTTCTGGTTGAGGAGAGCGAGATGGTGGTCAGCTTGCCTGAGAGTGAGGTGTGTTTGCAGTAAGTAAACATAAAATTAAAAATAAAAGAAGCATGTAGTGGTGTGGAGGCATGCCTGTAATAGCAGTTACACTTGCAAAGCTCATTAGCTCCAATTGTTATCTATGAATTTTACTCTTTTAGATATTTTAAATTCATCCAAAGCTGAAATTAAGTGTTTCAGCTCTTGTGTGTTGGAAGTAGAGTTCACATCAAGCTAATCTTAAAGAGAAATCATTGACAATGGTCAGTTAATTATATGTTATGTGCCAACTCGCATGTTGTGTTCTAAGTTGCACCACAAAGACAAAAACAAGCTTTCTGTGCATGTTCAGATAACAAAGACTCACCACTATGAGTTTGTAATCCAGAACACACTGCAGAAAGACAAACTAACTGACCCACTGCTTCACACCACTACAAATCTGCATATAAAGTCTCATTATAGGTACTGACATAAAGCTACAGCTGTAAAATGTTGCTTTATATTGTGCTCTCTGTTTAACTTTTAGGCTGCAACTAATCAACATGTTCAGTTTTTATAAGCTTGAACCATCTAAGCTTTGTCACCTTTGCCGCTTATGATTAATACATTCGTCATTTATCAACTTTCTGCTGCTGTTCTTGTCAGTTCTCCAAATAACCAGCTCAAGTCAGTTTGCAGTCTTGTGGAGAGGGACTATAAATAACTGCACTAAATGTGTGAATTAAGGTGGATTCATGTTCTGTCTGAACTGCATGTGTAAACTTCCTCCTTCCTTTCCAACTCTGGATGTTGTGCCATCATGAGTGGCTTTCAAAACCATCAGTCCAACATTCACACCTTCTTCGTCCTGTGGACTTTGTTATTACACTCCTCCTCGGAACTCTTTTTCCATTTGTATAAACTATTTGTGGCACTCGTCATGTGAACAGCCCAGTGCAGCGCTGTCAGTGTCTCCCTGGAGGGACTGTCGGAAATTTTCTCCCTGTTTTTAAAGATATTGTGTTTCTCTGTGACGGGCGGCTTTTCACGCCTCCATCCAGTGTGGCCATTTGGAACGACTATAAGCACGTCTGATTTCCAACGTGGGTGGACAGCACGTCTTCAGAAGTGGTTCTGAGAGACCATAACCCAGCCTCCACGGACATTTCAACATTACACACATAACTCATGAACTCAGCAACAGCCCAGCTCAGGCTAACTGTTTGTGACGTGTGACACTTTATGTTCTGCTGCATTCCCTTCAGGCCTGGACGACCTCAGACTTTCACGTGTTTCAGCTGAGAAAAACACGGCAATGTGATTGTTTTTATGAAGCCAGCTTACTGTCTAAGACAGTGTCACCATTTTGTGAGTAAGGTTTGAAAGATCTAGTGCATCCTGACTGAATCAGCCAATCAGCTGGCTCGAGGTCCGTACAATATACATAGACTTCTGAGATTTGGGAGTGGGCTTTTGCAACCTATATTTACTGATAATACATTCTTTTAAAGGTTTCCGTGTACCTTTAGAGGAGTATAATTACAGTGTGTGAGGTGTGACTAAGACGCGAGACTGCACCTGTAAAAAGCACAAAGTGTACCTGATTTAACCCTCTGAACCCAAAATACCCGCCGGCAGTTTTAAACGACATATTGTTTGTAGGAAATCACCTAAATTACACTATTTATCAGAGAAAGAAGCCACAAAAACAGAACGAATCGTCAGATATTTAACTTTACAAGGATCACTGGACTAAAGGCATGCGATTGCGTATGGAAACTTTATTCTAAATGTCTTATTTATAAATCACAGAAAATTACTTTTTGCACCAAATGTTGTAGAAAAAAGGGGAAAATCTGGTTTCCTTGGTGCAACAGTGAAGCCAGTAGTGAGTCAGCTGAACTGCAGGCTGTGTATGCACAGGTCAAGTAGGGGACAAGGATAGAGACACATTTAAAATGTAAATGATCTTTTTTCCAGTATTTGTTACACACTCTTGGAAAAACATTATACATTTTGATTTTAAGTTTTTTTTTTTCAGTTTTTGTAAAATAAATATTTTAGAAATTTACTTTGCTTTGTTTTCTTTTTTCTAGCATTATAACTTTGTAATACTACACTAAAGACATTTCTGAGTTCTCTCTACTTCTAGTCATGGTTGTGCTGTTTTCATAGAGGGGCAGGACTTTATATTGCAGTGAACAATGAGCACATAGACACTTCTGGGTTTCAGAGTGTAGTGCATAGTGAGCGCTATCCCCTTCGAAGTGGCCTTCTTGTGCAGCCGTACACAGCTCCCAGTGCTCCTGCAATGTTTGGAACACTCCCTGTTATGTAAGCGAGTCAAGCTCCACCTGTGACGTGCTGTGGATCTCCTCCACTCTGTCAAAATGGTCACCATTCAACTTAAATTTAATGTTTGGGAAGACAAAGAAGGCACAGGAAGCTAAATCTAGTGAGTACTGCAGCAACAATTATGTCTGCATGACCCAAAAAATGTGTACACGATGGTACAGGTCGTTTGCATGTTCTCCCTCAGACACCTCAGGATGTTACAGCAGAATTCGGCATTGCCAGTCTCACCCTGGGAGACAAATTCACAGTGGGCAATCGTGAATGTCAAAGAAAACAACAAGCATGAATTTGGTCACACTGCTGACCTGGTGCATCTTCCTCAGTCTTTAAGACCTCTGTCTGGATCGGAGACGTGGACATCGTCATCAGTGATGATTCTTCAGGTAAAGGTTTGATTATTTTTACACAGAATTTGGTTTTTGCTTTCTGCGTAAGGTTGAAGTTCATGACGAAATTCCAAATGTGCAACTGCAAGTGGTCAGAGCTGGACGTCCAGACAACATTCTGAATGTGACAGGAGCGTTGGGAGTGGTGTATCTCTGCACAAAAGGCCAAATTTTGATCGGGTATGGTTTTTGCTTCTCATAGCCACAGTCTCTGACATTGTTAATCACACTCAGATGTTTAGTTTTCCTTGGAAGTGCAGTTTTCATTTTAAGATTAAAATTGGTCTCAGCTGTGCCGTTAATAGGCTGACATGGCCTAAAGAAGTTGTCAGCCATTCATAATGGTGTCTGCCAGACTGATGTGACCTCACATAACACGACATTTGGTTTCTGAATTCCACCAGAGCAACCTGTTGGACCTCTGACGTAAAAGGGCCATTTTTTCTTGGAAGAAGGCTGCATATTCCAATTTCTCAAGTTGTCTGGAACGTTAATACGAGCTTTGCATTTCCATCCAGAGTAAAGAATGTTGCTGTGAGCCAGAGGAGTGTGCATCCTCCCCGCATGTCTATCATAGCTGGGAGACGTATGTACCGTACATTGTGTCTTAAAGGGAGGGCGAGCTCGTCTTTCTGGAGTTTACTCGTCTCCAAAACACCACCACCATCGTCACCACCCACCCTGCAGAGGCCCTCCAGCTTGTCTAGTGCAGGAATGTGTGCACCATGCCAATGCTGTCATGAACCTTCCCCTGCGGCCTGCTTTGTCCTCATCATTAGAAAGCTGGTGGAATGTTAATATCAACCATGTGGAACGCTGAAAGGCCAGGGTGGGGGGTGCAGTTATGTTTTACTGCGTTCCTAATGAAGGACACACTGATAGAATGGAAATAAAGTGAAAAACAAATCTCAAGAAGTATGTGTTTTTCATTTGGGCTGTCATACTTTTACAATAACAAAGCATCAGTAATGTTCTGCTGCCTCGGGTCCTCTGACTTCTCGCTTCGGTATTTGGTAGCCTGTGTTACTAGCACTGTAAGCCCCAACAAACAGCGCTGAGGAATTTGGCAGGGCAGGCATTCCTCTGGCTCTCTCTGGAGGGAGGTGAAAAGGTTTTTATATGTGGAGATTCCTTGAAGGGGCCTAGTGAAAGGGAGGAGGAGTGAGGCCGATTCAAGTCCAGGGAGAGTTTGGACCGCTTTATTTACGTAACAATTATAAGGAAAAATGCTTTGGGCTATAAGATGATTAAGTGCTAAATTGATTAGTTTAACGAACTGAGGCCTTTCACCCCATCGTGATAAATGTTAGAAGTGCAATTAATGGTGCTATGCAATGAGAAATATGATTTTCAACAGGCCTATTAGGGTTTTCTTTGTCCTCCAGTGTGTTAAAGCTTTTGTTCTGTCTGTAGAAGGTCTGCAAACTTACAAAGCCCAAACAGAGTTGATTTCCTCCACAGAAAACACTGCTCCTTACTTGAAGTATTCTTCTTTTATCTGTCTACATTACCATTTATTTGCATAACACCTGCTGAGCAGCTAGTTTGGCTCTCAGACCATTGCTGTGTTCAGATTGTCCGCTCACTCAGCCACTATATCATGTTTGCTACATTGAAAACTCACTAGCAGATAAGGGCAGACAGCTGTTGATATGTTTTGGACTCTTTGTGGATGCTGCAACATAATTATGCAGCAGATATTTAATCAATTACTTATCTTTGTCTCATGGACAAATGCCAGAACATCTGCAACACATTTGAGGCTGTGGACACCAGAGCGTTTCTAATTTTTGATATGTACACTTTGTAACTGACATACCTCTCCATAACATTGTAGTAAAATGTCATAATAAAAATCTGTGCACAGCTTTATTATAAACATACTTTGGCTTCTCTATATTCACCTGCACATGTGTGATGGGAACTGAGCTGAGACAATGTTATTATTGATTCATCTTCAGTGTTTTGATTGTGAATTATTGCTACCCATGCAAGGCATTTGAAAAATAGCCAGGGCTTCTGATGGGGCGACATCTCTCTGCCTATACATAGAGATCTTAGGTTACAGGACATAACCAGCATTTCCTCACTTTTGCTGGCCAGCTGACCTTTGGACTCCTGCCCTAAATAGACGGGGGCCAAAATGGAGCATATACAATAATATAAGCATAAACATCTAAATGTGCAGAACATTGGCTATTGAAAAAGAAAAAAGAAGCAATACAGGCCAACATATAACGTGAGTGTATTTCAAGCCCCCAGAAATCTACATCCTACATTTCCCAAAAGATTTCCCTCCACAGAGTATAGGTTACTTATGGCCTTCCTTAATAGAAGGATTTTGACCAGTTAGTGCTAAATACCATTTTATGGCATATAAAATACTGCTTTGATTACTTTGGTCTGATGTGATTTTTATAACAAAAATTATCCAGTTGTCCTGTAAAAAAAAAAATTCAAAAACTTTTTTTTACCTCACTCAAAAATCCATGAAGATCGAGGTGAATATAAATATTTTCCCTTATAAAATAATAACAAATTTTATTTAATTCCGTTTTTCTTGACCCTCAAGGTCACCTTACTTGACATAATATCATTCTTTAGTTTTCAGTGATTAAATAATACCATCGTCTACTGACTAACTCAAGTTTGTCATTCAAACATAAACGGTGAAATACTGGTTAGAAATAATTGTCTCTGTCATTGCTATCCATGCTTTACCACCAACACACAGCAGAGGGAGCAATTAAATGCTCTGCTGTCACACCAAAATTAACTGGAATGAAGCCGCCAAGTCAGAAACTCTTCAGTTAGCCTGTAATATGCAGTAATTCACAGGCTTGTGTCTGGGTTTAAGGTCTGCTGCTGACATCAAACAGGAATACCTCGTCACAAACCAGACATCTTAGTGGAAATTAGGCTCTGACCTCAAATAAACAAACACACAAGTGAATTAGTGAACACTCAGTGGGGATATTGGTTCACATTATCAAGCCATCTTGATGGATTGAGGTATCTGAGGAATTTGTTAGAGGAATTTCCCTTATCTGTAGGATCATAACTTGTCATGGGAATAAAGAATGAGGTTAGATTGTTTGTGTAGAGGGCTGACTTATCTCTGCAGAAGGTTAAAGGCAGTGCATTTTGGCGGGGATTTCCTAAAGCAGAGAGAGTCGACTTGTCAAGAGATTCCCGAGCATGAGAAGAATATCTCTGATTCTGAGAGTTGTAACTGATTAAAAGCAGGAGCAGTCTTTTCACATTTTCCCACAGATTGTTTCAGTGTTAAAAAATGTTAAAACAGTGTGTGTAGTTTATTCAGTCTCATTCATCAGATTAACTACCCCTTTCACACGTTGTTGTACCCTCATGGACGTCACACATAACATGAATTTTTATGACTTGCTGTACTTCCCTCATAAGATAAGTGGACTTTTCCCAGAATTGTTGCAGCTTGCATGCACTGTTTGGTGCACATTCCACGGCAGAGTCTTAGAGAACATGCCTGTCGTGCCTCGCTTGTGTCCATGTCCCACTTCTGGCTCCACGTCCCCTTTAGACGCCGGGAACGTCTCATTGTTCTTGACTATGGAGGGTGGGGTCGGAGGGAGTGGGTGCAGGTTGCAGGCTGGACTCGTCTCGTGCGACGGGACTCGGGGACGCTCGCTGCTGGATGCTTGGAATGCTGCAGAGACAGAGGGGCGCGTTCTTATCGGCCCGTTGTGTGCCAAGGGAAGAGCGCCAGAGAGGCCGAGAGGAAAGCGCTCATTCCTCTAACACACAATGAGCGCGTCTACTTATGCACCAGTGTCCCAGTTACAGTACGTGTTTGTTTACTGCACATGTAAACAGTGGAGGAGGAGGCATAAAAGTAGAGCATCGCCACATAGAAATAGTCAAACACAAGCCTTGTTTACTTTGTGTTGTTTACTTTCAGTCACATGTCATGGCCTTTCTCAGTGGATGGCTTAGTTGTCATGATGGTGAAAAAGCTGTTATGGCATGAGCTAAACTTAAAGTATGGACTGCAGGAGAGGCTACTCCTAATAGGGAATGCCATTAAGTGCCAGTTTAAATGGGTGAAAATCATCAGAGGAGCATCCACATGAACATAGGACCCAAGGTTGCCCAAGAACGTTACGCAAAGCATCACACTTTCTCCACCTCCAGCCAGGGCGGTGGTGGTGCAGGTGGTAGAGCGGGTTGTCCACTGATCACAAGGTTGGCGGTTCGATCCCCAGCCCCTCCACATGCCGAAGCGTTCTTGGTAGATTAGCGCCTTGCATGGCAGCTCTGTCGCCAGTGGAGTGCGAATGGGTGAATGCGAAACACATTGTAAAACGCTTTGGATACCACTAAGGTAGAGAAAAGTGCTATATAGGTGCAGACCATTTGCCTTTTACCTTCTTGCCCTCTCCCCGTAATGCATCTTTTCCCTCAAAATATAAAATAAACCACGATTCATCAGACCAGGCCATCTTCTTCTATCGTGCAATTGCCCAGATCTGACACTCACATGTCCATTGTAGGTGCTTTCAGTGGTGGTCAGGGTTCGGCATGGACACTTTGACCAGTTTGCAGCTACACAGCTTCATATACAGCAAACTGTGATGCTCTGTATGTTCTGACACCTTTCTACCACAGCAGCATGAAGCTTTTCAGCAGTTTGTGCTACAGTACCTCTTCTTTAGGATCAAACCCATTGTAGTCACAACTGTCCAGGTTTACTCCCCACATTCACCAATGATCCTTTGGTGCACATCACCCTTTCTCTGGTTCTGGTCCTTCCTTAGTTCACTTTACGTAGGTGGTAACCACTGTATACCTGGAACACCCTTTTCTACACATGTCAGGCATCCACCTGGACAACATCCTAAAGCAGGGGTGTCCAATCCTGGTCCTCGAGGGCCACTATCCTGCATGTTTTAGATGTTTCCCTCTTCAGACACACCTGATTCAAATGATCAGGATCGTTATCAGGCTTCTGCAGAGCTTGATGATGAGCTGATCATTTGAATCAGGTGTGATGAAAGAGGGAAACATCTAAAACATGCAGGATAGTGGTCTTCGAGGACCAGGACTGGACACCAGTACTCTAAACTACACAAAGTACCCCAAATCATAATGTTGCCCTCAAGCTACACAAAACCATCACCACTAAGTTTAAATTCCTTCTACATGCTCCTGCAGCCCCAGAAGCCATAGAAATGTAAATTCTTGGATAATTTAGCACCTTTTTGTTGGTATTCTTCCCGTTCTGGAAAAGGAATTCTTTGAAGACATTTTTTTTGCTCGTACGCTTTGATGTTGGGTTGTCTTATGTAAAAACTATTTAGAACATTCCTTGTTCATTCACTGCTAATGAGGACATCCGTTTGGATCGTCTCGTGTAATTAGTTTGCAGATTTCCCCTCTGCAACCAACCACAAACATCCCAAGCTAGCCTCATTTCTCTCCATCTCTGTCTTATGCAATGACATGCACTGGTTTGACTGACTGTGACCTTTATGCAGGATTCTGTTCTTCAGGATTTATGGCACAGAAACATCTGTGACACTGTCATGATGAATCATTTCTAACGGTATTTCCCTTTATTTGCATAGTTTTGCAGCTGTAACTACATATTTCCATAAAACGGTTAAAAGAGACTTACCAGGTTTTCACACAACTGTCGGATCCCATATGACAAGATTGTTTGAGATTGGACTTCGGGTGCCAGTCAGTCTGAGATAGCCGCGATGTGCTTGATATGGCTGTGCCTGAAAAAGAAAGTACAGGGAAAAAGGAGGAGAAAAAACAATGTGGAGCAACTGATTATAATCTACACCCCACAAGCATCCTGGGATACACTGATGAATTGTCGAAAGGAAGAGTCAGTTTACATTCTTTCAGCCGTAGTGACATAAACAGCTGAACATGTTTTGATTTGTACGTCTTTTCAGGAGAAATTCCTGACAAAGTGACGCCCTTCATCAAATCTGGTTTAAAAGACTGTCTTTCCATGACACTGTGGAACCTAAATCTACCATCCTCAACCTGCTTTGAGTTAAACTTTTTTTTTGCTCTCATCTGTCTTTGAAACTTGGATTTTGCAGAGATTTGCAGCTAGTTTTTGAGCGATGCTTCCTGTCTTACTGTCAGATAAATGTAGAGATTGAGTCCCTTTGACAAGGTTGTGAGATAAATCTAAGGGTTTATAGGGTGAATGTCGAAATATGACAGAAATATGTTTCTTTTTTCAGACTTTACTGAAATGTTTGCTTATTATTAGCCAAGGTAGCTGTCCAATTTAGGCACAAGAATTTGCTTAACTGACAGAATGTTAGACAGACTGGAGTATCTTAGTGAATTGGGAATTAGATTTTGTACAGACATTCATGGTCCCCAGAGGATGAAGCCTATTGACTTTAGTGATTGGGCCTTTTCTTTAGTGCTGAATAGCAAATGTTATGCAAACTTGCTAAGCTAAAGAAACATTGCCAACTACATTTTAGCTTAGTTATTGTGAGCATGTTGGCATACTGACTTTAACATTTACCTTAAAGTATTGCTGTGCTGAGGTGACGTTTCACAGAGCCGCTACCATAGTCTTGCAACAGACCAACACCTCTGCTGTGGAGAGTGGTCATTATAAAGCTGCTGGAGGAGGGAAAAAAACTCTCTGGCTTGTTTGTATTTCTTTTAACCAATCACAGTCATCTTGGGTGTCACTGAGCTAAGGCTAAGGATGCAGCGACAGTGTCCCTGGAATGTAGTGTCAGGAGAGAGTTTTCGTGGAACGTGTTTGGAAAATGAAAGTTTGTCATGCATAAACGTCTCTGTTAGACAACAAACGTTATGAACATATTCTGAACAGAACATAGTAGAAGCTCCTTTTCGCACAAACATAATCCTTGTCAAAACTTGCTTTTCTGAGGGTGTAGCTCGCTGCTCAGAGGCTGTTGTTTGTTGGAAACAGTCACATGCAGATAGTGGAGGGGAAGGAGAATGCTGTGTGAAGCTTGAAATCCTGCGATAACTCTGAGCATGGCAACACGGTGGAAATGTGCATCTAATTTCCAGAAAATTGTCGAAAGGAAATGCAAATTAATGTGTCTCCAGTCAGGGTTATGAGATGGTTCATGAAGATTAACAGTTAGGGGACACAAGAAGGTGATGGAATTAATAGTGCCAGATTAACGGTGGAAAACCAAGTTGAGAATATGATGGCAGTTAGGGTTTATGTTACAATCTTCATAAATCTCATGCTTTCTACTCGGTTTTATTGGCCAGTAAGTTGCCAGCATTTAAAGGTAGAAGTGCAGCTTGTTTCACACCATTTAACTGCATCAACATTAACATCATATGCAACATATGACAAGGGAGAAGGCATCTTCACTGTAGGAACCAGTAGTGTAGACCAGAGTGTTTTTTCTCATGTTTCTTCAGACTGGGCCCTTAAATTTGTTAAAATGTTGAGATATTCTACTAAGAAAAATGTCCACATCTCTATGCTGTTTGCCTCATGTCCCATTCAGTCAGGTTGGGTGCCAAGAGCTGCAATTTTACTGCGATAAAACAACATATTTGATCATCGACTAAGAAAAGTGTGTAATCTCTGTGTGTTAGTCTTGCTAGTCTCGCATACCATCGAGGATATGTATGTTTTCATATTAACTAAACACACCGAGAGGAAAGCAGTGGACTGTGTAAGAATGTGTACACTCTTGGTTCTCAAGGGGGAAGACTTTCATGCTCCATTACTTTCAGGCAGCTGTTGTCACTTGACAGGGAGGTGGGGGTAAGATAACAACAGCGTTATCAAGATTATTCTCACTCAGAAATGGATCTCTTTATCTGTCCTTTCCAAGAACACCCACCTCCTCCCAGTTCTCCCCCTGAAGTATGCAGGAAGCAGGAATCACCACAGTACCCAAACCCACTGCAGTCCTCTTGTGTTGATGCCCCTAACTTCACCCTTCCTCATTTCAAGCTGCAGTTTTAATGGCATTTAACAAAAGACTCGTCCTGCATCACTGCGCAGAAGTTTGCATTTTTCTGCCTTATCTGGAGTCTTAAAAGCCCATTTAAATACCTTCTCAGTCTGGCTGAAAACACCATTGACCCTTCAGCAGCTTCCCTTCCTTTCATGCTTGAGTCAACTTTGGTGCTTACGTGTGTTTAAGTCTTTAATTACACAAGCCATAAAATTGTCACTGCTGTCGGAGATCACAGAGAAAATTGTCGTCACCTGTGGGGATCACTCTGTGGGGAGACTGCATCATAAATCAACAGGTTCTCACGGCTGCTGGCCCTGCGTTGATTCAGCAAACCTGAGCGGCGCTTTTAATCAGATAGAGTGGATTTTAAATGCGCAGTGTTACATAAACGGCGGAGTTTGTGTGACTTATTTAGGAGAAGTGAGAAAGCTTCAAAACGTGCAAGGAGAGGCCAAGAATGTGCGTCATCTGAGTCTTACATAAACATGATCTGAGTTAAGATGTGTGATTGTTGGACGTGTTTTAGGCCAATCGCTGTTTATTTATATGATTTATCTGATGGTGCTGTACAACATACTTAGGATAATATGCAGATGCTTTTGATAGACTGTTGATTTATTTGTGCACGTTTTTTTCAGGATGAAACTCAGAACTCTCCAGTTAAATTTAACAAAATGTTTTTGCTCCACTCACATTTTTACTTCCTTCCTTTTAATTGCAATATAAAGCCCTGCACCTCTATGAAAACAGCACAACCATGCAAGTGGAGATAACTCAAAAATGTTTTCTGCGCAGTATGACACAGCCATAAATAATTAACAAAAGAGAAAAAAAGAAGAAAGTTGGATGTCCACAGGTATTACAAATGTTTATAGATATGTTGCTGTTTACATTTTAATAAACTCTACAAACTAGGACTTTTTTTTATACTACTCTGCACATCAGTTCTATAAAGATATTTCACCATGCTGAATTTATCCTCCAACAGCTTCCTAGTACTGTTTGTAAGCTATGCTGCATTTATTTTATTACTCAAGCATGATTTATTTCTCTCTCAATCTCTCTAATTAGTTTCCATCCTTGTCTTCTGCCTGTTCAGTGTAAACACAGCCTGCAGTTCAGCCGAATATTTACTGAATTTTTGTCAGGTGAGTCTTGGTCGTACTTGAGTCACTCGTGGTTTCTCAGTCGTTCTAAGGACCTCAGAATTTTTGGGAGGTTTTTTGAAGCAAAAAATTCTAAATTACACAAATGGGATAATGTGGTTTTGATGAAATGTCACAATTCTAACCTCAGATCTCATTTTCTCAACAGAACTGCAATCATTGACAGTCGGAAATGTGGAAATCTGATAATGCTTTTGTTTTAAGTTTCTGGCTATGATAAATGATTCATTGTGGTATTTTGATAAAGATAACGTGTCTTTCAAACTTACCAGTGGGTTTTGACGGATTTTTCCCTCTCATGTGTGCTTACTTGACATAAGTCAGCTAAATATAATGTCATGATGAATGAGAGCCGTGGAATTAAAATGAATGGTTCCTCTTTGTCCCTCCTGTGGATGTCATTAGGCACGTAATAGCCACCTGACAATGCACTATCAGAGGTCTGCAGGTCTCCTTCCAAGCCTTTAACACGCTCACCCCGAGCTGCACATGTTGCTCCACCGAGGGTGAATTTGTATGCAAATGGCTCTGCTTCCTGTCCTCTATCTGCCGGGGCCAGGGTGGGATTTCCTCATTCCTGACGTCTGACCCCTCTACTCCTCTGACTCCCTTTTACCCTTTAACTCCAGTCTACCATCTGGAGATAGAGGTTATCACAGCAAGCCTGTGGCCTCTTCATGTTTGTTTAGTTAGACCTGTATTTACCAGAGCTTTCTGCTGATAGAGCGCTCTTTAAAAATATCAACATGTTCTTTTTTTATTCAGAAATACTGTTACTGAGACGAAGAGGGAATTCCACGATAAAATAGAAAAATTTCAATGAGAAGTAGAAACAGCATATATGATGGCAGGCCTGTGTTTTTACTAAATCCGTTAAGGCACTGATTTTTGGATTTTTTAATTTTCTGTAAAAGTCTAGCTGAGAGTTGTATTTTTTGTGACTGTGGATTTGCATTGTAGATGTTTCACTGTCGGACAGAAAGTGCTGAATTTTTTTAGATGCAGTGCAGTTGCATCCTACAGACGTTCCTATAGTGGTCATCTGGTAGAAAAAGTATTTATTAACTATTCCATGGGAACAGATAAATAAACTGTGTGTGTGGACTAATAAACTGTGCACACCGATTGATAAACTTTGACAACAGATAAATAAACTATGCGTGCAGATTGGCACACTGTGTCTGTGTGTGCAGGTTCATCTCACTGTGGCCTCACCAGATGCAAACTGTGCTAAATAAGAGGATGAGTAGGATGAGTTCTGGTATTTACATAGCATTTATCTATATTGTTGTGTACACCATAAATATTGTGAATGTGCTCGTGTTTCTCAACTGCCTCAATACACATTGCGACTTTAATGCAGGGTCTATAGGGTCTTGTTGTGGAGGACTTGTACTAAGGACTACAATTCTCTTGAAGCTTGATGCTCGACACAAATGTTGTGCATGAAGTCGAATCCAGTGGTGTTCTTTTAACTTTTTGCAGGTGGATGGATGGATGGATGGATGGATGGATGGATGGATGGATGGACTGAATGTAGTTACAGGTGTTAAAAAACAGGCATATTGTTTTTTAAATATTGTTGTAGTCAAACCAGTGATTGAGTAAAGTAGGAAGTAGTCATATAATCCTCGTAATCATTTAGTCCTCTTACTTGTTCTTTATTAATATTTTGATGGCAGATGGAATAGAATTAATTATTGGTTCAGTCTTCACTAAACTAAAATGCAATTAGATATTATCAACATCTTTAATTAATTATGCATTAATAATGCAGCACATGGCTGCTTGTATGTAAAAGGGGTCACTGGTGTTGATAAACTTGTAAGATTATCATCTGACTCTGTAGTTCCCTTCAAACACTCATTATCTGTCATTGCACACTAACATGTCAGTAATATTTCTAGTCTTATTTTCATTTCTTTATTTCTGCTACATGAGTTTGCCTCCCGGAAATGTAATGTTGTGAAACGTGCACAAAAGAACAATAACAACATGTACGGGTGTGTTACCACTGAACATAAATACTTTGCTGGCGTCCAGCAGTCTGTTGCAGTCAGTCGTGGATACAGTTTGGAATATACGCTCTTGTGTTCACTTGCGCGTCACTCCGGAAACACTTTCTCCAGACACCACCGGGAAAACGACAAAAATCGGCCCCAGAAATCCAAAGAAACATCCGTAATTTTAGAAAGGAATGTCACATTCCTTTGCAGTTGACTGAGCCCAGTCTTCCAGAGTGCCTCCTATCAGGAAGTGCTGCACAATGGGAGCAAATTGCCAGAAACACAAAGTCAGACATTTGGGACAGAGGTGGGGGCAGACAGAGGAAACTGTGTCAACTCTCATACAATAACCTTTGCTACCACACTAAGATTCAATAATAAATATATCCCATTATAACCCAAATCAAATACTCTTGGGGATAGAGTCTGCTTCAGAATAACCTCAGCAGCTTTACAGCGGAATATCTGTTGTTAAAAGTGTGATCCTAAAGTAAACAAAGAATTAAGGACTTCTATATAGGAAGTGAACCTTAAATATGAAGAATATTCACTCACATTTTGAGCATTAATAATTATCTGT
Organism: Dascyllus trimaculatus; assembly: GCA_024666655.1. Classification (NCBI taxonomy): domain Eukaryota; kingdom Metazoa; phylum Chordata; class Actinopteri; family Pomacentridae; genus Dascyllus; species Dascyllus trimaculatus. The sequence continues at coordinate 20,400,395 of CM045446.1, forward strand.
GTATTATAAATCAAATAATTCTCATAATGTAATTCTATCAGACAAAATGTGCTGAGATATAATGTAATCTATAAAATGTCGATCAGTGTTTCCCATAGCCCAAGACAGCATCCTCAAATGTCTTGTTTTATCCACAAATCCAAAGAGAGGATGAACGAAACCAGAAAATATTCACATTTTAGATGCTGGAGTTTGTTTGTTTGTTTGTTTCATTGAAACCGATTGATCAGAAAGAATGACTCGAACAAATAAATAATTGGCAATTAATTTGATAGTTGACAACTAATCAGTGAATTATTGCAGCTCTATAGTACACAGAGAAAACCTTATGTTATTAATACTTTCCCCAAATAAACGTTCATTCATTGCTTTTTTATATCTGCAATATGTATAAAAACAAGCTGATATTTCCAGTTATGATAAAATACAAAATGGCCTTGTTTGATTGTTTTCACCCTTAGCTTACATTGTAATTTACTAAGTGTTATTATTTGTATTTTGCATTAAGTTTTAACAGTTGCAACATAAACTTATTCTCTATTTAAATTGATTGAAAGCAGTTTTTCAGGCATTAAACTTTCCAAAAGCTAAATACAACATGGGTTTTGGAAAGGAAAAACTCAATCAGCATTTGTTTGTTTGTTTGTTTGTTTTGCCATAGCTGTGATCGTTCAGTCCTTGTTCTCTCCCAGCAGTAAAATGGAAATCCCAGTGTTTAACCCTTGCCTTCCTGTATCAGGACGTCACACGGCTCCACCACCTGCTCTCTGTATCTAACACAGGCCTGTTTCTAGGCTTCAAGCGCTGAGGCATCCATCTCTGCTCACTGGCAGACGGACAGATTGAGGGCTCTTCACTGAACGTGGCCCGAGGACATCTTTATCTGACCTGGAAGCCACAGCTTTAACAGCCATCTGCCTCCAAAGGGGGCTGCTCTGATGGGGAGGGGGCAGCGAGCTTATATACACGCATACAAGCAAGTGTGTAACATGAGATTCATTGTTCAGGCTTGTTGTGGCTGTCATTGTGGATACGTGGTGTGGATTAAAATTGCAAGGTTTTGAGATGGGCAGCAGCGGCTGGTCTGTAAAACAGTCAGCTGGACGTGAACTGCAGCTGAGTGACATTAAATGGTTCTTCCACCTGCTGCAGCATAATGGCTTGAAGAATGTGCAGCAGAGAAAGGGAAGATTACACTTGAATAGATCCTCTCTGTGAGGAAAACAGGTGGTTGAATTATTTTGTACAGAATGCTAACCACATATTTGACGTCTTTCTCTTTGTACGTCCGAGTTGTTGACTGTACGCTCAGTGTGCTTTCTGTTTTGTATACACTGCATTCTTGTTGCCGGAGTCCATATGGTGGGTGGCTGACAGGTGCATCTGCCACTGAGCTGGAGGGCAGGAGATGGTCTGAGCTGCGCTTTGTTTCCCCAAAACATCTGCTTCCTAGCCTGAAGCCCCGTGATTGCCCGCTAAAATCCACCCTTTGATTTCAAAAGTCAGTGCATCAATAAAATTCCCACAAAAACTCACTGCTTTTATTCTGAAGGAAGCACAGTAACACAAAATATAAAAGTCTGATAGAATTCTCCGTGTCCCAACTTGTTCGTGCCACTTTTGTTCCCTAAACCTCCTTTCAGATGTGTTATTTTTTCAGTAAACATTAGGCAGCATTCAGAAAGACAACTGAGGCATTCAGAAGAATGCTCATGTTGTCCGTTGACACAAGGTCTGTGTTGTGAGCCAAACACTCGCTGCTTGTTTCCCCGAATTGGCTAAATTGAGCTCAACATCCTCCAAAGGTTTCTGCAACAGTGACAACAGGGAATGTTTGGGCATCAGCTGTTGTGTGTATTTACACAGCTCAAATGTCCCATCGGTAGCTTTCGTTTCAATAAAACATCTCAATGTTGTTTATTATAAGGCTTATAACTCTTGTTTTGGTATTATTTATTGCATTTAGCTATATTATCCTTCATTAAAAGCTCTAAAAAAGTGGGAACGTATTTGATAACACTCCAAAAAATACAAGCAAAATACCACGATGACGAGAAGAGTCATTGATTTGGTTCACACCTTGTCCATTGTGTGGACGTGACGCAGCAGTCGACTTGAAAGCTTCTATTGTGTTGATGCAGCGGAGAAAGAGGCTGTCCTAACCTGCCTTTGAAGGTTCCTGTCGAGACACTTTGGCTTCAGTAGAAAATACAAAGAGCTTACAAGACGAGGAAGCATGAATGAAAACAGCTGCTGTTGTCTGCTTCTTTAATCACCTGGTCTCAGCAATTATCCAGACAAACTGATTTTTCATAAGAAATCTCTGATCAAGTAAAGTAAACTGGCTGTTACGCTGTTTGGATCTGGCATGCAGCTTCATGTATGTCAGTGTGGAACATCAGCAGAGCATCAATAATCAATACCGATTTGTTTAGGCAGATGAGGCAGCAGGATGTTGGTGTAGCTGCAGAGATGACTATCACCACAGCAGCTGCTCTCTGACCTCTGGTTGAAGCAGATGGTCTCTGATCATCACCCCACATGTCACACTGGACACATTCAACACACCGTTACCCTGCAATTCAATCCAAACTATTTATCTATAAACACCTTATAAATGGTTTATAACTTGGTATAATGTAGTTTCAAGCAAATATAAGGCAATTTTACAGTATAAATACACACATCCTTCAAGTGTTAAGAAGTGTTTTACTTTTTAGGCACCTGTTCAGATCTGCACCTGTGTTTTTCTTGCACATTGGAAGTTTTACCCGCCTGGCTGAGGTTGACGATGACGAAGTGCAGCGCAAACAGACTTTGAAAATGAATGATGACGTACATAAAACATGTGATTTCAATATGTGCTTCAAGCAGAGAGTCGCAGGTGACCTCAGGCCACTTTTAACCCGTTCCTGTTTATAACAGAAACGCCTTTGTTCACATGAAGGAACGGATTTTTACAGGAATGATTGAAAAAAAAACTTCAAAGTGAGCTGGTGTTGAGAAAGAAGAGTTTGTTTTGCCTGTTTTTTTTAAATACACCAATAAATCATTTGTTTTAGCTTTATTCCCCTGCATCAGTATATTTTTAAGACATGTCAGTGCAGCATTGTCAGTAGTCATGTTTCAAAATAATTGTCCAGTTATTTCAGTGTAGAGGAAATAAATTAGGTTGCTTAATGTCGTCAGGTGGTGCTGGTATAGCCAACATTACAAATGGCTGTAATAAACAGTGGAAGTGGAAGAAGACAGAAAATAAAAGTTGTTTGAAGAGGAAACAAACAAGACTTTATTCATCTGTCCTTAAAGTCAATTTGCTGTTTGTGGGTTACATTGTGGTTTACATACATTAAAAATTCACCAGAAATGTCTGAAACTCAACTTTACAGAAGTGAAAAAAAGTGAAAATGTAAAGCTCTAAAATAAATCTACTTTACTTATGCTTCGGCATCTCTGTTAAAATACTGACGTAGCAAAGTCGCATGGAAGTGGATGGGATCCTCTTTGTGTTTGCTGCAGGGTCTAAACCACTAAGTTAACACTATGTTGTTACGCTTTAAAAAGCAAGTTTACTCTCATAGCGTACTTCTGTTAAATGAGAAACAGGAATCTGAATTCAGTGAAAGCTGCTGCAGCCGAGAGTCCAGGGGGTAATCTTGAAAAAATGTGTCCTAGCCTTATCTGTAAACAGTATCACCCACAGGCGTAGTCCTGTTTAGAGTTCGCCACTGGTCCAGTGTCACTTGTTTACTTTTATGGTGGAGTGAGGAATTTCTTGTGTCACCAGGTGCGAGGGACCGTTTTTGCAAGACCTGCAACAAGTCAGACTTTTGTAAATGTTTTTCACCTCCAGTTGTTTCCCAGAGTCCAAATACGGCTGCTGGCATTTGTTAAACACTTGTCCACTTAAACCTGGAAATGATCTACTGCTTTTAGAAGTATTGTTACTTTAATGTGTTTGTTCAGTTTAATTAATCACATATGAGCACATATCAAGATCAAGTTGGCCTGCTTCTATATACTCAGCTCACTTTAGTTCCAAACCTATAAGTCATAGCTGCTGTCCATAAAGAAAAGGTTTGAGGTTATGCATTAGGACAGCCATGCAGCAGTGTCATTCACTGGAGAAACCCCCCATTAAAGAGAATGTCAGTGGCTGCTGGTTGCCCTCCTGTCGTCCCCAGTAAAACAGCAGACTGGAGGCTCAGTCAGACCCCATGCACATGGTAATGTGAGGAATGTGGCCATTTCCTCCTTTGCAGGAAAACAAAAGGAGCTGCTGAAGCGCCTGGCTTGTCCCACCTCACATAACAAGGCCGGCGTTCCCAGATCACAGTCTGCATTGTGTTAGTCCAGTCAGCCCAGGCCACGCCATTAACAGGTTCAAATGACTGATCTTAAATGTCACTGCTGATGGTGGATAGAGTTGAAATTCTTATAGCAGAAAATCCTACAGGAAGTATGATGAAGCTCAAAAGTGATGGTAAGATGACAAACATGGTGTAAAATGTGCTGTTTGATACCAGTGATCGTACCTGTCCCACCTGAGAGTTACAGCACCTGTGGGAAACAAATCCCAGCAGACAGGTGGCACAAGATGAAAGAATATATTGTTGACATTTGATATTCTGTATTGCCACACAACACAAAGGTACTGATGCAAACTAAACATTCTGTTTGTGAACTGATCTTAAAAACCAGGAGGTTCGTTTCTTTAATAGAAACCTGCTGTGGTTAAACGATCACTTTGGCAAATACACATGCTTGGTTAGAGTTGTATGAAAAGGTTGATCGTCATGTGCCAAGTATAGAGCTGCAGTCTGTATTTTAGCTTTAAAGAATGGAAGCAGAGAGAAACACCTTTTTACAAATACAATACACACATATATATATATAAACATGTACTTTTATATAGATGAAATATGAGATATAACATGTACATTGTTGATCTTTAAAGTTAGTAAAATGATAAATATGAAGCTACAGTTAGGAGCTGATTAGCTTAACTCATAGGTTTTGTTTAGCTAACATTTTAACCATATTTATTCAATAGTTTCTAATTGTTATATATTGAATACTGTTATCAGTGACAATAGGGGACTGGTGCTAAAAGTGATGTTGCCATTGTTTGATTGTTGTGGTGTTGCAGTTGTGGATGTAATATGGATGAGAGTTATTATGAGCATTTTTGGTTTGTCAATTCTGTGATAGCTATGCCTTTTTTATGCACTGCTTTGCAAATTATTTTTCCTACCAATATTATCTAATCAGACCTCATAATGATCCGAACAATACATTACCTCAAATTGCGTATGTTGGTTTGCTCATTTTAATCCTCATATCCTCACAACTTGTCAACACAAAGTGACGCCGTTAGCTTAGCTTAAAGTCTGAACAGAGAAACATCTAGTCTGTGTCTGAAATCACTCACTATACCCAATATAGTGCACTATATAGGGTGTTTGGCATTTTATAGTGCTGTCAAAATGTTAAATTACAACTGCTACACCCTATAGTACACTCAAAATATTAATGCACTGTGAAAAGTAGTGTACAGCAATGGTCACTACCAGCAATATGTACTATCATGTCTAGTTTCAGTATGTGAAATGTAAAGCAACAGCTAGCGACTGATCACCTTAACTTAAAGACTGGACACAGAGAAACAGAAAAAATACATAGAAAATACATAAACTAAAGTCCACTTAGCAACACTTACGAATGTTTTTGCACTTTAAAATTTTGCTTGGGTGAAATAATGACATACAATGAGATGTTGTTAATCTTCAAAGTTGATAAAATGACAAATATGAAGCTACCTCTAGCAGTTAATTAGCTTAGCTCAAAGTCTGAAATCAGCAAGATAGCTAGCCTGACTCTGTTCACGAACAAAATGAGTAAATTTACCTGAAACTGAGGAAAATAGCCTTATTTTTTCTTAGAGATCTAATGTTCTAACTCTTGACAACAAAACAAACCCTTTTTATCCCCCCAGATGTCAAACAGTTACTTTAGGAGAAGTTTTTTGTCTTTTGTTCATTTCAGTTTGCTTATTTTACTGTAGGCTATTAGCATCTGACTCATGTAATGTTGTCTGATGCTGTGGTCTGATTCACACTTTCCAAGTCTCGCTATACTGTTTGTAATTCACTTCTCACATGATGTGTTTTGACAGACCACCAGGAAATGATGTGGATTTGTGTGTGATACATTTAAATAATGAAATTTCCATGGAATAGAATAACACAGCCACTCATTCATGTGCTTAAACTCTAAACCTGGCGATGCTGACGTTGGTTGGATGATGACTTGTCCTAGCAGGTTTAGTACTGATTCACATAAGCTGTTTGTGCAAAGAGATGTATGTACTGATACAGAGTTTCAGAAACTCATTTTTCCTACTAACCAGGCCATATAATAATAAAAAAATGAAATATGTGCTATCTGTGTAGCTGCCCTGTTTGGCTGGAGATTAATTAGTCCCTGTGAAATGCTGCACACAGTTTATTAAACTTATTTAATGCTCGACCGATGTGTGATAAATACAGCCCACTTATCTTTATTTTATATTTTATTTTAGTTATTGTCATTATATCAAATCTCTAATGAAACATGTGGAAAATACTCTTATTTTCTTTTGTGCAGAGCATTAGATGAAAAGATTGATAGCTATGGTAAATACGAAGCTAGCCTAGAATTAGCTGAGCTTAGCATAAAGACTGAAAAACAGCCAACAGCTAGCCTAACTTGGCTCAAAGGATAAATTATTTGGCATGTTTTTATCTAGTTTACTTTGTAAAAAACAGTGACAACAGCAGTTTTAGAAGGGTGAAGTGCTGGACATAGACTGTATATAAAAGATAAACGGCCATTTGAAGCCATGAGTTTGGAATTTTACTGTCGACATCTTGGTTTGTTGTAACCAGACGTGACGAACAAAGGTTCAACCTGACTGAAATCTTGAGAACAGTATGCACATCAAACACAAGTAGCCCTGCATGAAAGTTTACCCTGCTTTATTGTGCATTTTCCTCTAAATGGGACCATAATTTTCGAAATTATTGCCATAAGAAAACTTTAAACTAAATGGTCTGCACTTATATAGCGCTTTTCTCTACCTTAGTGGTATCCAAAGCGCTTTACAATGTGTTTTTCATTCACCCATTCACACACCAGTGGCGACAGAGCTGCCATGCAAGGTGCTAATCTACCAATGGTAGCAACTTCGGGTTCAGTGTCTTGCCCAAGGACACTTCGGCATGTGGAGGGGCCGGGGATTGAATTACCAACCTTGCGATCAGTGGACAACCCGCTCTACCACCTGAGCCACAGCCGCCTCTAGAAACTAGGATCAACAGAGAAGTTGAGTAGCTCTTATAGACTTATTTTTGCAGCCAGAGGAGTCGCCCCCCCCTTGCCTGTGGGGTCCTTGGGCATTAACTTCACTTTGCAGACCAGGAGGCTACATCCATCTCTTTATATGCAGTATATAGTGCTAGATCATGTCTTTGCTGGGAGCAGTGGCTTTGACTGCTTTATGCCCTCATTATATTCCATTGTGAACAAGTATGCGAACACGTAGTTGTTGTAGGACTCTGTTCCATACATTCACATGAGGTCGTATCTATACTCTGCATATGATCGCTACTGCAGAGCATGCACACGGTTGGCCTTGTAGCATCGTCCATGTGGACACTAACTGGGCTTCACATGGACGTGTACGTAGAGGTCTTCTTGGACTTTCATGGATTTGGGAAGTAGATGAATTTTTTTACATCACTTGCGGACCCTTGAGGATGCTGACAGTATAATGTTCGCCTTACAGTGGCAACAACACTCCAGAAGGCGACTGCTCTCAGCTAATAAGTGCCATAACCCTCTGTATAATCATTTATTTTGCACAGATTAAACATGCAAGATACAATACAGTGTATAAGCAGAAGACATAAACTTTTAAATGGGAACACTGAACCTTTGTACAGAGCCAGGCTAGCATTTTCTCCCTGTTTCCAGTCTTTGTGCTAAGCTAGGCTAACCACGTCCTTCAGCTTGAGTGTACAGATATGAGACAATATGCATCTTCTGACTGCAGAACCCCATTATAGGGGAGAAAATAATACCTACACCAGGGTATTTCTCTTTTCATCAAGCCACGTTCTATCCTCTTGATGTCCTTGTTGGGTCTTCTCTCAAACATCGTCATGTTCAACGTAAAACCTGCCATACAGGCCAACATAACAGACCTCCACAGAACTGGAGTTACATCTAGGAGCGACTATGAGTTGTTGTTTTGGTGCACTTAAAGTTAATGCCAGTTTCAAGTCCATTCTTGTAAACATTCGCACCAATTCACACCTGTCCCAAATTCCTGAAGGGGAAACCCGCCTTATCCATCCAATAAAATATCAATTCTTCACAAAGCAGCTACACATTGTGAGGAATTATAAACCTGTGCTTATCTATATGACCCAGGTGAGTCATGAAACGGTAAAAGTCGTTGATGGTTATCCCTTGTTCTGCATTCTTTACCAACTGTTGGACTTCAACTGCCATGCAAATCAGCACATTTGCCTGTGAGCGTTTGAGATAAAGCAACCTGCAGACTTGTTTACCCCCCAAACCTCCACATTATGCTTTTCATGCAAAAGAAAAAAAAGAGGCTGCACTCAATACCACGACCACGGCCCAGCCCCCACCGCCAGCTGATCCAGGAGTCTCCATCCACATGCATGTGTGTGAATGAAGGTGATGCTAGTGGTGGAGGGGAGAACAGCAGATGGCAGGGCTGCCCCCGCCATGTCTGCTTTTTGGGGAGAACAATGCATCTCTCAGAGCTCTTATTAAAGGAGGGGAAGGGGATTTCAGCGCACGGACAGCTGGCAGGCAGCACGCCTCACACCCTCCTCCCTCCACGTCCACACACACAGACAGACACACACTCTGCAATTAACTGGCACGGGCCACGGCTTAAATATTTACCAGGCACATGCAAACAAAAGGTTGCTCAAGAAATAATGATTAATCCGTGTCTCTATTGTATGACAGCACTTTACACGAGGGTTTGGGTTGTTGTAGTGGGAGCAAGTTTATATCATAAAGTACAGTTCACCGTTAGCTAACACACACTACAATGAGATTTTACATTTACTACGGCGCTTTACTGATGCTTGTGAGATAATCACACATCAGTTAATCATTTAAGACTTTAATCAAGATAAAATAGCAGACATATTTTGTTTAAAGCTCTTTAGATGTGAAGATTTGCTGCTTTTTTTTGTTTTAGATCATATAGACTGCAGACTTTTGAGCTGTTTTGTTGGACAAAGAGTCTGAGTACATCACCAGGGAGACACTGATGCTCATTTTTCATGCTTTACACATATTTTTCATACAAAACAACTCAGCAATTAATACAAAGAAAACATTAAACATAAGGTATTTGCCACATTTTGTGAAGAAAAATAGTGAAATATCAGTATTTTTAATTTTTAAGAGATTCCCAGGCTAAATCTTGATTATATTAATTTCTGTATCACTTTCGGACATTTATTAAGCAAACATGTCAGTTGTATTTCTGTTTAAACTATGGTTCAGAGCTTTTTAAATGTGAAGATTTGCTGCTTCGCTCTGGTTTAAATCCTCATTTCAAACAGGAAGTTTTGGATTTTTAATCTGTAGGTTGGATGAAGTGTTTGAACACATTGCTTGAGAGACTGATGAGCGTTTTTCATGCTTTATTGACATATTTACCCTAAAGAACGAAGCATTTAATGTACAAAAGAAACAAACAGTTGCTCTTTACCACATTTTGTGATGACAAATTGAGACTTTCCTCATTTCTTTTTCGCAGTAAGACATTTATCAAGCACAAATGATATATTTCTGTTTAAAACCACTCAAGTGTGAAGATTTGCTCCTTTTCTCTGTTTGAAGTCATATAAAAGGAATATTTTAGAAAGTTGTGCTGTTGGTTGGACAAAGCAGTGTTTGAATACATCAGTTGTGAACTCTGATGAGCATTTTTAATGCTTTGCTGCTATTTCTAAGACTAAACAACACATGTAGTGATGAGAAATCATCAAATATCAAAACATTTGTTTTAGTTGTGGTACATTCCCAGCCGTAAATTTAGATTTTCTCATTTTTGTATTACTTTGCGACATTTGTCAAACAAAAAAGAAAAAGACATTTTTGCTCAAAGTTTCCCTGATGAAGGATAAGATTAACGTTTACTGCTTTTCACTGTTTTAATCATGGAATATTTTTGAGTAGTGGACTCTTGGTTGAACTGTCAGGAAACTTTAATGATCATTTTTCATGTGTCACCGAGATTTTTAGGCTAAACAACTAAACTATTAGAATGAAGATAATGAATTTAAACCACTTTCCACATTTTGTGATGAGAAATTGACATTGGGCATGTATTTTCTGTCAAATATCATTTTTTTTATTTAAACAAATGGCATAAATCTTGATTTTCCTCATTTCTGTTTTAGTTTCTTGTCTTTTCTTTAAACACAGACATCCTAAGGTGTCATATTTTTATAATATTACATTCCTAAGACTTTATGACAGCCAGTTTGTAATGTTTAACTGCGCTTTATGATCTTTTTTATGTCTCCTGCAGTCTCACAATAACATCCCTCTGTGCTGCCTCTGACATTAAACTGTAAGGACTTAAATCTTCTCCAACTGTAGGAGCTGCAGGGACTTAAAATTCCTAATACTGCACCACAACAAAAACAACAAGGAGCTCTTTTACATGACACAAGCGGCCAGCTGAGGTGCTGCTGCTGCTCTGAATCCAGTTTTTTTTTTTTCTAATTTTGCTCTCCCCGCCTCCCCCCGGCGCTCTCCCCCTGCTCCTCCCCCTCTCCTCCTCCCCTCTGCTCCGCTTTTGATCCCACAGGGACTCGGAGCTTTTACATTCCAGTCATTCCAGCCGCAGCGAACAATCGGCTCTCAGTTATTTATTAGTGCGCCTCGCAGCTCCGCTCGGCTCAGTCTGCTGCTGCCCGCCGGTGCGCAACACACATGGAGGAGAGGAGCTCTGGAAGCCTGCGGACGGATTTAAAATAGACTCCGAGTGTTAAACTGAGATACAACAACACTGTTCGCTGTGTGATGACACTATAATCTGGTGAGTTTTACATTTTATTACCGCTTTTGGCTGCTTTCTGTGCGTGCATGCCTGGTAACTACGAGTCCCACTGACTTTACGCATGGCGCAGTAGGAACTGTTGGATTGTGTGTATGTATTGTATTGTCTGTATGTATGTGATTTTTCTACTTTTATTTAACACAAACCTCTCCTAAATCACATTATTTAGTTTCCGTGAAAAAACATTGGCTTTACTTGATTTCCACAGATAAATTAATTAAAAACAAAGCGTGTTTTAGATTTTAAAGCATCAGTTGTATTTTCTTAGATTCGTTCATTTAAAAACCCTCAAAGAGCTTTAAGATGATGATTTTATTATATTTTCAGCATTTTCTGGATAATTAGCATTGTGATTCATGTCAGATTTGTGGAATGTGTGTTTGTTGTGCTGGAGTTGGTGCAACTTCTGAGTCTATTAATTGTTTAGTCAGCTACTAAACCCATCCCCAACTATCTTGATAATCAATTAATCACTTTGAGGATTTAATAAAAGAAAAAAGTCTGAAGTGTGAATACTTTCCTCCTGTATGACTGTAAACTGAATATCTGGGGGTTGTGGACAAAGCAGGACATCATTCTGGGCTTTGGGAAACATTATTCACCATTTTAATGGCATTTTTTAGACCAAACTACTACGTGGTTAAGCAAGAAAATAATCCACTGATTAATCAGCAGTGAGAATAATAGTTGGTTGTACACAACCCAAAGGGAGACTTAAATGAGTGATTTAATGAGTGAGGTAATGTGTCACTATGATTCATATGAGTGCAGATTTTGTGGAACATTAGTGGACTGGAGGTCGTCCTCAGGAACATTTTGAGCATTAAACACTTCATTCCTGCTGCTCTGGGGAACTGTATGCACTAATATGTGCCTTCTCTGCAGGTATCTGTGAATACTGTTATAGCTTTTTTTCAAAATAAAAGTTTTACATTGTCACTGGGCTGGACAAATACATGCTCTAAATATTGATGTGGACCTTTGCCAACACCCAAAATCTACACCTGTGATAATTCATGCTAAATTGTGGGAATAAGTCAGTCTGTTGCAGAGTGTGTGCACCTGTTAAGTGTTGGATTAATCATGAGATTACATATTGCATTGCAGCAATGATGAAAGGAAAAGATAAAGTCAACAATAATAGCTGGAGCTGTAGTGACATAACCTGTCAGGGGTTTTTTCCAGCATCAAGGCATAATGCAATAGAAGGTAGTAGAAGTACGAACAAAAAAATCTGTGTTGATCAGATAAAAAATGTGCCTATTCTAATCAAGATTTTTGTTTTCCCGCAGATCTATGATTTGTGAAGTGTCCACACCAACACATCGAGACTTGTTTGTTTTGTTTTTTAACTTATTTCTGGCTGAGTGAGATGAGAACCGCTGAGGACTCTTCTGGTACGGTCCTGCACCGTCTCATCCAAGAGCAGCTCCGCTACGGAAACCTGACAGACACTCGTACTCTCTTGGCAATCCAGCAGCAGGCCCTGCGTGGAGGCAGCGGCGGCGGCACCGGCAGCCCCCGTTCCTCTCTGGAGAGCCTGACTCAGGAGGAGACCCAGTACATTCAGATGTCAACACGACAGGAGCCCCAGGGCCAGGAGCACCAGGGGGACTGCCTGCACTCTGAGAGCCCCGTGTGCCACCTGTACCAGCTGCACGGGGAGGAGCTGCCCACCTATGAGGAGGCCAAAGCCCACCTGATCTCCCAGCAGGGGCAAGCGGAGCAGGACGGCCTCGGCATGGACATAATGGGAGGTCGAAGTGAGGGTCAGTGGGATCTGAAGAGGGAGCACGCTCGCTCTCTGAGTGAGAGGCTACTGCAGCTCTCTCTGGAGAGAAACGCATCCAGAGACAGTTTGGCTATGAGCTCTTCACACAGCTACCCACAGCTGTACAATAACAGTCATGTTACAAACGCTGTGACTCCGGACAGACAAGGAGCCCAACAGTGTGCAGACCAGCGTGGACCCCCTCCAGACTATCCTCTCTTTGCCAGGATTCCTGGATACATGCTGAGCCACTCACAGGAGCACGTTCAGTACCACCGAGACCCTCCTCCTCCCTTCTACTCCCAGCATCACAGGTAATTATCAAGTTAGTTATTTACTTTGAATGTCAAATTATAAAATGTGACCAAGCGAGCAGCTCCAGACAAGACTTTCTTTAAGTGTTTCCTGTGGTTTCAGCTAGGGTTGTAATGAATCACTCATGTCTCCCCTCAGTAGGTATGTGTCGGCTCAGACCCAGGTGGCTCACAGCAGCATCATCACAGCCTCCAGCAACAACTCGGCTAACAGCGTGTTGATGCGGGAGAACGAGCGGCTCAGGAGGGAGCTGGAGGTTTACACTGAGAAGGCTGCCAGGCTGCAGAAGGTGAGAAGAGGGAGGTGGATGCAATGAATGGAGTTGTTGGCTCATAGAGGGTGTGGAAAACAGGAGTTTCCTGCCGGAACATGTTGGGGTGATAATCTGTCTGGCAATTAATTTGTCAAGTGCACTGTGGCGAGATCACTGTGAACTGATTCACTTCACATAGGACGAGTTTTCTCACTATTTCCCATCCCCCTTTGTCTTCCAAAACATGCTGGCTTGTTGCCGTGTGAGGAGATGAATGCTTTGACACCTGGGACCCACAAATGTTTGCTCAGGAATGTCGATTCACTCATTTAGTTGCGCATAGTGTTCAAAAGTTATTTGCCTCTAGGTGGTATTTGTAGAAGTGACTAATTAGCCTCACTGATATTAACATAAGCCACAGACCAGACAATGAACAGAGAAGCTTCTGCCAGAGACTGATCTTCTTCTCATGGTTTCTTCACAGCTGGAGTTGGAGATTCAGAGGATATCTGAGGCTTATGAGACCCTCATGAAAGGCTCTGCCAAGCGGGAAACTCTGGAGAAAACAATGAGGAATAAGCTGGAGGCTGAGATTAAGAGGATGCACGACTTCAACAGAGACCTGAGAGGTATGTGTCGGTTTATCTGTTGAAGCAAAACTGTCTGCTTTTAAATGTAATGCTGGAAGTGTGTGCATAGCTGAAGATTACAGGGATGTGCAGTGGAGATGCTCCTTTACCATTTAGAGAAGGTGCGTTTGTCCTCCCCAATAAAAACATGACAGAAGCAGACTTTTACTGAGAAAAACAAATATAACATTACTCAAAGACCCAACACTGCCTCTGACGCCTTTTTTCTTAAATGCTGGGGTCTTTATTTACTCTAAAAATATTAATTTTGAGGTCATATAGCCATTGAGTCAATAGTAGAAAACATAAGTAGATCAATATATGTTCCATTATATTTTGAGCTGTTGTGTGGAGCCTCATTTTGGTGTTTTTAATTACATAAGTAAAGACATTTCCAAAGTAATTTGGTGCAAAAAATGACCAAAAGTCCACCAGAATGTAAGAAATTAAGTGTTTGATGCTCAATTTGATGCTTAATATGTCCCCTTCAACGTTCAAATGAAACCTGAAATGAGTGTGTGTAACTGTTCTTGTCCTTTGTGCAGATCAACTTGACACAGCTACCAAACACAGAGCAGCCAAGGAGGCCGAGTGTACAAACCAGAAGGAGCACGTCTTTGCGAAACTCCTTGAACAAAGTAAGTATCTGCATCAGTTCCAGAAACTCCTCTTGGTTTGCGGTCCATGACAGCAGAAAGCTGATCTGATTCGTCAAATCACACTTCCCCGTGTTAACAATAGCAGGAACATAGCTGAGCAGGGATTGGTTTCCTCCTTCAGAGATGTGGTGCGTTCCACAAGCTGCATGTCGGGACACAAGTGGCTCGATCTCTAATGTTAAGAGTCACTCTCGGCACCTCGACGCCAGCCATATTTCATAGCTGCAGTAAATATGGCCTGGATTCCAGGAATTTTTTTAGGTATTTCAGGCTGTTCCACCATTAGGAATGCTCCCCCCTGCTCCACCCCCTCATCCTCCGCTCAGTTTTGCATCACTGCTGACTTCCCTTCTCGAGGGGAACTAATAAGTCTGGGACTCCAGGGCGTCCCGGCCTAACTCAGCATGACCCCTGGCGAGCTCCCTCTCCTTGTTTGGGCATTTCTTTACCCCATTGGCTTCACGGTGATCGGCCAGTTGAGAATATTTCTTTCCTCCTTTGCAGTCCTGTGCAGGGATGAGCTGCAGAGAAAATTGATTTTCATGTCATCTGACAGTCAGGATCAACTGGAATGACAGTTGCAGTATTTGAGTAGCAGGCATGTGATTGTCTTGAGCCTTCAGATTTGACATACTGTCTTTCCTAAACCGCTATCTTGGCAACGCCACAAGTGAAAATACAATAGCGGGATGTAGCTTATATGTTTTTTCTTGCAAGAACCACTTGAAATATATTTTGAGCTACTTGTTTACTTCACGTCCTTAGAAGCATTCCAGAGCTTTTGCCAGTACAAAGCTATGCTTGTGTGCGTAAGTGGATAAGAGGAAGTCTGCATTCCCTCAGCAGGCATGCACTCGTGTTGTGTAATCAGCCCCCTTTCTGAAGTGGCACACCAGCCTCCCTAAAAGTGCTCATTAAAACATGGACCAGCCATTATTGGGTAAATGAGGAATGTTTGATTTTCATACTGATTGTGAGTTTACAGATAAATCAAAGTGGTTGTGGCTCAGATTTATTTTCAGTGTAGAAGACAAGGTGTCAGATGGTCTGTTGTTGAAGCACATGCCTTGATAGCTGCGTGTATAAATGTCTCTTGTTGGGTCACATTCCATTCAAAGTGCAGCTCCATGAGTGATTGCTTGTGTAGTCAGTTGACTGACCCTAGCAGTGGCCACTGTTTAACATTTCTTTGACCTCTGCAAGAAGGCTGTTATTCTGAAAAGAAAATAATAACCTTTCAGCCTCGTATGTCTCTCTAACCAAGTTTCTTTTTCCCTTTCTGTGTCTCAGATGAAGAGCAGCAGCGGGAACGAGAACGTCTGGAGAGGCAGATTCAACATCTGCGAGTGTCCGGCGAGGAGAGCCAGCGGAGACGCGAGCTGCTGGAACAGGCTCTGGCCTCAGCTCAAACCCGCAACCGGCAGCTGGAGGAAGAGCTGCAGAGGAAGAGGGCCTACGTGAAGAAGGTGGAGCGGCTGCAGAGCTCGCTGGCTCAGCTGCAGGCGGCCTGCGAGAAGAGGGAAGCGCTGGAGCTGCGACTGCGCACTCGGCTGGAGCAGGAACTGAAGAGCCTCAGAGCACAACAGGTGAGGAGAGGAAGCCATTCAGTTTTTCTTTTTATGGCTGCACCTTAAAGGAGTAGTTTGGGGAATGTGCATGTTAGTGTTAAATGAGATATATGACACATGAATTTACAGCTATGAGATGTTAGCATAGTTTAGCATAAAGATTTTGAACAGAGGGAAAGAGCTAGCCTGGTTCAGTCTTAATGTGAAAGTCTTTATGCTAAACTAGTTGGCTGCTGGCTGTAGCTTCATATTCAGCTTACAGATAGGAGAGTGGTATCAGTCTTTTTATCTGAGTTTTTAAAGGAGAGACAGTGAAATGTATTAAACCAATGGACCCAATCATATGGCACTGCTGGAAGTTGCAAGCTGACAACAATAAGAGATGATGTTGAGGAATGAACACAGCCGGTGTAGGTACCAGATCTGCTCAGGACCCTGCAGTTACACATGACATAAATGCATGACAAACATTGTGAGTGCAATGTGACTAATGCTTCAAAACTACTGTGACTTCATCAGATTCAAACTCGACAAAAACACGAGGCCAACATGTTTTTAAACTAAACCAGGTGTAAAATTGACATCTGAATGATGAATAATGGGTGAAACAGCGCTGTCTTGGTTCCACACCTACATCGCCATGTCAGAAATACAGAAACATAAAGATAGAAACACAGAAAGTATCAGACAAACTTCGGTCAAAGGAGACAACCCAGAGGAAGCCTGAGAAATCAAGCAAGGCATGTAATATGTAGCTTATATGGATAAATTGTGAACTTACACTTTGCAAGAACAGGTATGAAATAACATGCAAAGTTACATGTCAAGTTACGTATTTACATTTGATTAGATTTAGATCTCTGCACTGTTGCGTAATGAAAATTTGCTTATTTAAATGGTAGTCTGCAGCGGGAACACATGGCATCCAACAGCCAATCATAATGTGTGAAGTCATCTGTAAATGCAGAACCCCAAGCAGATCTGGTACCTGCACCAGCACAGTCCACAAACCTGAATGTCAATTCTTGTGAAAATCAACCTCCGTCAGTCCAATTCTAGTCAAGAAGATGGCTACAAATACAGGTTGATCCATACAGTACGGCCCTGGCACAGGCTTAACCCACATTACTGAGTCTGTCTGAATGAGATATAATCATTTGTTTGTTTCCTTAGTACTTAATCACTCTGTTGTGTCTCTTATCTTAGTCCCAGAACCTGACATCTGACAGCACAGCTTCAGAACTGAGCTCGTCCACACAGCAGCAGCAGCTGAGGGAGAAGGAGGAACGTATTCTGGCCCTGGAGGCTGACATCACCAGGTGGGAGCAGAAGTACTTGGAGGAAAGCACCATGAGGCAGTTTGCAATGGATGCAGCTGCCACTGCGGCAGCACAGAGGTACAATGGAACCCCTGTAGCAAAGATTAAACATCATATGGTGGATATGAATGTAGTGAAGTTCAGGGATTTTAACAGGCTCCTGTTTTACTTCCAGGGATACAACCATCATCAATCATTCACCCCGACATTCACCCAACAACAGTTTCAATGAAGATCTGCCTTTGTCCAATCACAGACACCAGGAGATGGAGAACAGGTACTTGTCTTTCTGCGTCCTTGTTACTCGGTAGATGTTTGCTGTTTGGAGGTTTGTGAATTCATCATGTGCCGTGTGTTTCTTTAGGATCCGAGCACTTCACGCTCAGCTCCTGGAGAAGGATGCTGTGATCAAAGTCCTCCAGCAGCGCTCCAGATGGGAGCAGGGCAAGCTGGAGAAACAGAGCCTTCGTCCGGCCCGATCCGTCCCCTCCATCAACACTGTGACCAGCGGCGGCGAAAGTAAAGGTGAGTTTTTTCCCTCATGCCACGCTGAGGAATCTTGAATCACATGTTATAAAGCGACAACTGGCAGACTGACTAGCGTCGCCAGACAGAATGTATGCATCCTAAAAAAAAAGTAGGGAGTAGGAGACGACCTCACTCAAATAGACAACATGTTTTTAAACTGGAATGCATATCATCTCTCACTCCAGAATAGCCTGATCCAGAATAGTCATGGGAACAACTCGGCAGGGCAGATGTTCAGCAGCGTGTAAATGTCGATGTAAGCGGGTAATTAAGCAGCCTCTTTCTTTGTCTGCGCCTGTAGCAAAGAGCCTCTCAGATGACCAGACAGGTGGTTCAGTGCTGCAGCCGCAAGCCTTCGTCACAGCCAAGAACTCGAGCAGAGACTCCAGCACTCAGAGCGACGAGGCCCCGCAGGAGGCTGAAGCAGAGTCTGACAAAGGAAAGACGTCTGAGGAGACTTCAGCAGCTTCCACTGGTGGGTTTATTGTTTGTGAAGCATTTGACACTCAATCATCACAACGCAACCAACTGCTGCTTATGTTAAGACTCTGTTTAACCCTCTGACCCCCGGGCAATTCCTGGTCGACATTTTTACTCACTGTGGGTTAATTTTTCCCTTCAATATAAAGTCCCAGTATAAAATGCCCACAGATGTTACTACTACTGGAAGAAATGTTTTACTATTTGCATTTTTACGACCACATCAACTCTAAAAAGATATTTCACCATGTATCCTCCAACAACCTGCTGACAACTTGCTCCTGTAGATCATTTTTGAACCGTGCCGCTTTTATTTAATTGATAAAGTATGCTTTATTGTCCTCTCAGTCTTTCTTGACATCTCCTCTCTGCTCTGTTTGAACACATCCTGCAGTTCAGCCAAAAAGTCAGAGAATTTTAGTCACATGACTGTTGAGCGCAGCTGAGTCACAGATGGCTTCATGGTTGTGCCAAGAAGCACAGATTTTTCTCTTTTTTTGAGAATCTGGTGCATTTGGTTTATATCAAGCAAATCTTTGAATGAGACAAGTAGAATGAAGCTATTTTGATGAAATATCACAAGTTTGAGCTTAGATTTGGTTATTATCCCAACTAAACATCACACAGAGTTAGAAGTCTGAAGATTTTTTCTGTTCTCCTGATTTTTGACTCTAAATTGCGTAATTTTCAATTTTTTTTAAGATAACGTGCCTTTCCATACTCGTTGGTGGATTTTGGGGTTCAGAGGGTTGAAGTCTAAACAGAACCAGGACAGACCATGGATGTGCTGTTGATACTAATACGTGAAAAAGTTTAAACAGTAATGGTTTTATTTGTTTCAGCATACCAACCTCTCTCATTTTATCTTGACTGTAGACACCTCAGAGGAGCCAAAGGCACAACTCAAGACGCTCAAGAGCATCAACAGCTCGGACGCAGAGATGGTCGAAATCCTCATTTGAATGCAGCTCATAAACTGACAGATGACAGAAGCTGTTGGCCAAGGTGTTAAAGGCCTCCAAGTCTGAGTCCAGAGTGTGGCACAGTTTGTTAAGGAGAGCTGAGCTTTCCTTCGACTGCCTCTGCACAAACAGACAGTGGGAATTCTCCAAGGTACCTGGACAGTATTCTGCATCATGATAGGAACTGGGCTGCTGATTGTGCATACGTTGTGCATGTTATTTTTGTAGTTATGTATTGTATTTATATTTGTAAATGCTGCTCATATTGTAATGTCTGTTTGAGAGGTGAGGATCACTCATCTTGGTGTGCTCTACTTTTTAAATTATATACAAGTGACTCACTTCTCTGGATTAAGTGACTGTGTTTGTTTGGACTATCCTGAATTTCCAGTAGCATCCCTATGACCATGCCCTCTTAAAGTATTTATAAAATGATTCAAAATAAGCATCCCCTATGTTTTCATACCATGTTTGGGGATTATTCTGTTTAACAGGACGCCTCGAACCTAAATTAACAGTTGCCCCTCACTTTAAAATACATTCGGGGGCCCTGCTCACAGCTCAGCAAGGATTTGGAAACTTCCTTTGAATGTGGAGCCTGCAGAACGCCTCTTAAAAAAGCCTACGAGGATTGACAGCGTTTCACTGGGGTCTAATTTTCCAGATCCCGGGTTAATGTTCGGGGCCTCACATGGCGACTGCGTAGCATTTCGCTCCCCTCCGATGACACACCAGAGCTAATCTTCTCACATTCCTTGCTGAGGGAATGCTCCTGTTAAAGAAAAAGGCTATCTAAAGTCTGACCCCTCGCCCTTGTTAAAATGGCAGGCATTCTCCACATGATTCCTTTTCTGGGGCTGGTTATTTCTTCTGAGCCGTGGTAGCTGGTTCTACCATGAGCGCAGAAATGGTCAACTATAATTGGCCCGCATTTGCTACTTGTTGTCCTCATCACTGTGTTATATTCAGCTGTGTTTTCTCCATCGCTCAAGTATCTCACATTTCCGAGCAGGCTATAGGCTTCACATGGAATCTTCTATTTATTTCTCCCTGCATAATGTAGGATCACTGAACACTGCTGAATGTAGACTCCTGTTTTCAAGGAATGTGCTTTGTATTTAACTGGAATGTGCCACAATTCAGATTCGTTCTGCTCTTTAGAGGGAAAGGCCGCAAAAATTCACCATGAGGGGATTCCTGAAGACGCTATCATTCAGTTCTCAAATGTTGGCTTGACTGGTTTTCCATGTTGACAACATTATGAACAGGATAATTGTCTGAAGTGTACAAATAATGTGTGAAACCACATTTTACTGGTATTCCCCCTCAGGCTTGTTCATCATATTCCCCCGTCACAGTGCATTTGCTGGTGAATGCAGTGTGTTCATTTGAGTTACTGCCCTTCACTTATTTTGGAATGTGTTTACAAGAATGGCTATTTGAAGTGAGAGAAGTTAATATATTTTGTATTTTTTCATTTATATATGTGTAATTGTTTTGTTTTCTTGGTGCCAAAGATGTACTCTACTTTTAAGTTATAACTGATGACAAATACAAAAGGTCCTGTTAAGGTGCCTTGCTTCAGCTGGTTGACCCAATTTGATGTTGCTGTGAACTTTTGTAAAGGAAACATTTGTATGTATGCCTTAACATTTCACAATAATAGAATAAATTCTTAATATATGTCTGATGAAAGGCTTTCTGTTTTGATTTGCTGAACTCTTTTATTGAAGTAAAACTGCATAGCTATTCATCTGAATGAAAAAATCAGCATCCTTAGACCTCTCATTGACACAGGTGTCAGTAAAGCGTGTCCTTGGCTATTCATTCATTTAATACTCATTGAGAGATTACTGAATGGAACTACCAGACAGAGGCCCCAATATATACAGCAAAAAGAGACACAAAATCCAAATGGGTGCAAAAATGCAGATGTGTAAAACGTCTACAAATAGACAAACCGACCAAAATGACACGTAACATAACTATGACAAAAAATGATCTCAAGGCAGACAGAATGACTGCAAAGACAAGCAAAATGACCATGATATGAAACAAAACAATCAAAATTCAATACAAGTAAACACAAGATGCAAATCTATCAAACTGAAAATCACCAAAATGAAACCAAAAAACAACCATAAAGATGGAAAATGACAATAAAAAGACATAGAATGAGAGCAAAATTACCATAAATCACCAGAATTAAAGGCAAACTACCATATAGAGATGTAAAATCAACAATATGAGATTAAAAATGACAAAAATACCCATAAAGACATGCAAATTGATGCAAAACATCTGCGAGATTTACAGAGAGAACCACAAATGAAGTCTGCATGACTTTCAGTTGAGTGTTTTTCTCCTCTGTGGAACCTTTAAGATATCTGTTCCCATTGTTTTGAAGTTCATAGTTCATGTCATTGATTGTTAGTTGTTCAGACACAATAATTGCGGTTGACATTCATGTTAATGTCAGCTTGTAACGTATTTTGTTTAAGGTAAGCTTGTGCAACTTTGGAATAAAATACAGGCTAAGCTAATACATAGTGTAGCAGCAGAAAAAGTAGAAAAGAGCCACAAAAGAAATGAGTTCACTGAGTAATGTTAGCTACCCTGCTGGTGAAAGTTTGCTAATGTTAGCTGCTACAAGCTACTTACTAAAGCAGTAGCAGTAGACCTTTAGTTAACATTTACATAAATGTGTTTTTTATTAATTTATTTTAAAATTCATAGATCATCCATGGTCTACCACTATCACTGCTGACATGAGAGGTTGTTCTAAAAATGTGTATTTCTGTCCTCCACTGAAGATGGAGGTTGTGGTCAGATTTCATTCATGGTGGATGTGATGAATTCTAATGGTGACCTCTTTTTATTTGGGGGAAAAATATGTCAACATTTCCACAGGAGCTCTACAAACCATTTCCAAAGTAAAACCCACTTCACTGGTTTATCTTATGACTGGTATCTTTCAAACTGTTGCTTCAGAGACGGTTTGTTTAGCAGTAGTTTAGCAAAGACATGACTGTTTGGATGATACTTAACACACAGCAGACCGTGTGCTCAGAATACTCAGCTTCTTATTTTGGTTTCACATTCTGTCTGGCAGCAACCACTTCTCTTATCAACCTCATTTCCAGCAGTAGAAAGTAAAAAGCAGCTGAGTGTACTGAAAAAAGCTCAAGTTGTGTTAGCTTTCTGGCACCAAATGTTAGCATTAGCTAGCAAACATAGGAGCTAGATAGACATTTTTCCCACAGGAGGTGGTTCAGGCTACACGTGATGCGGGATTCCCCACCAGTGGAATATTTCTGGTAAGATGTAACTGTAAAACTCTTCCAGCCCATAACCATTTGAATTATTCATGTACGCTAGGCATCTCAAAACACCCAAGTAATATCTTGTTAGCTGGTGTAACTGATGCTAAGAAGATGTTTTCCACTCATTGTAAGACCCTTTACTCTCACTATCAGGCACAGCAGTGGAAACAGTAAGATATGCATGATATCTATCCAAGAATCCATCCATCCTTCATGAAAATCACACCTTTGGATGTGTCCACTGCACGTGCGAATAATACTGATGAATCAATTTCTGGGATGCATCACTTTAAAAACCACTTTCCAGGTGTGGGCCCCACCTGGTACAGATTCTGTTCATCTTCACTGGGCCACTGTGTGTTTGGACAGCAGGTCAGATGTTCAGCTGTTCAGTTCCAGAAGCTATATTCAGTTCTGACTTGGCCTGATCTTTCTTTGCTGTGTTTGGTTTACAGCTGATGTATTTGTTCTATCTTTTGTAATATGTCTGTTATAGGAGATCCCATTAGTGGCAGTGGCCTTTGAATGTTATATATTTTAAAGTTACATGATGTTCAATAACCAGAGCTATGACTAAAGCAAATATCAGGCTTATATCCATCAGATGAACCGAAACATATATCTGAATAAATGATAATGCTGCTTTGTGTCTGTTGGAGGCATACAAAGGCAACATAGGCTCAAGAAGTGTTAAAGTGTAAATTGAAAATTTAATTGCAAAAGAAACTCTCAATCAGTATTTTCTGGATGATAACTAGAAGCAGTTAGATAGTTTGAAGCTTGAGTTTATGAGTAACCTGCTGTCTCATATTTGAAAGCTATTGCCAGTGGAGTTCATACAGTAGAAGTTTAGCACCATTCATGGCAACGCTTGAGGAAAAAGTAATAAATTCCAACTATAATTTTGCATCAGAGGGAGCTGAAGACCCTGAGTAAACTCTTGGTGTGTTTTCTCATGATCACAATGTCTTCATGACATTTGCCTTCAGCCCATAAGGACTCCACTGACACAGTATAGCCCCTTATAGTCTGTTTTCCATTAGTCTCTGAGAAAAAAAGTCTCTCATGATACAATCACACGATGCAAGCTGTACTCTGGGCTCTGTGCATCGAATCCTAAATGAAGACATTCTGGATAATTTTAGCTTGTTTTATAATCAACTGAGGATCTCGTCTCACATGATGTAAAATTTCAAACCAGCTCAGACTCATAACACAGAATGTTTTGGCTCACAGGCAAAGATTTCAGCAGATGTACTCAATATGTAAAACATATGCTTTTATCTAACCTTAACCGTTACTAATAGATGAAACAATGCTTTGACAAACGCTGGGTCTTTCTTTACCCCTAAAGTACAAAATATGAGCTCAGGCAAAGACTAAATGTACTGTAGATAATGTCATTTGATTCAAAGATTTATTCCATTATAATCTGAATTGTCATCCGAGGCCAAAATTTTGTGTTTTCCATTGCATTAATGAAAACATTTTCACCATAAATCGATGCATAAAAGGCACAAATTGATGCATAAGAAATCACCAGAATGCAGGAAATCTACATTTGTGGCTCAGGTGGTAGAGCGGGTTGTCCACTGATCGCAAGGTTGGTGGTTCAATCCCCAGCCCCTCCGCATGCCGAAGTGTCCTTCGGCAAGACACTGAACCCAAAGTTGCTCCCAATGGCAGGCTAGTGCCTTGCATGGCAGCTCTGTCGCCACTGGTGCATAAATGTGTGTATGTGAATGAGCAAATGCGAAACATATTGTAAAGCGCTTTGAGTACCACCAAGGTAGAAAAAGGTGCTATATAAGTGCAGACCATTCGCCATTTACCATATGACGCACTAGATATCCTGGTAAAGGACAGCCAGAAGTATAGTATAGTATAGTATAGTATTAGTATTAGTATAGTATAGTATAGTATAGTATTAGTATAGTATAGTATAGTATAATATAGAATAGTATAGTATAGTATAGTATAGTATAGTATAGTATAGTATAGTATTAGTATAGTATAGTATAGTATAGTATAGTATAATATAGTATAGTATAGTATAGTATAGTATAATATAGTATAGTATAGTATAGTATAGTATAGTATAATATAGTATAGTATATTATAGTATTAGTATTAGTATTAGTATAGTATAGTATAGTATAGTATAGTATAGTATAGTATTAGTATAGTATAGTATAGTATAATATAGAATAGTATAGTATAGTATAGTATAGTATTAGTATAGTATAGTATAGTATAGTATAGTATTAGTATAGTATAGTATAGTATAGTATAGTATAGTATAATATAGTATAGTATAGTATAGTATAGTATAGTATAGTATAATATAGTATAGTATAGTATAGTATAGTATAGTATAATATAGTATAGTATAGTATAGTATAATATAGTATAGTATAGTATAGTATTAGTATTAGTATAGTATAGTATAGTATAGTATAGTATTAGTATAGTATAGTATAGTATAATATAGAATAGTATAGTATAGTATAGTATAGTATAGTATTAGTATAGTATAGTATAGTATAATATAGTATAGTATAGTACAGTATAATATAGTATAGTATAGTATAGTATAGTATAGTATAGTATAGTATAATATAGTATAGTATAGTATAGTATAGTATAGTATAATATAGTATAGTATAGTATAGTATAATATAGTATAGTATAGTATAGTATAGTATAATATAGTATAGTATAGTATAGTATAGTATAGTATAATATAGTATAGTATAGTATAGTATAGTATAGTATAGTATAATATAGTATAGTATAGTATAGTATAATATAGTATAGAATCTAGACTAGCCATGAGCTAAGGGTGCAAATACAAATGTAAACTCAGATAATGTTATGCGTGTCTGTAGCTGTATTTCCTTTAGGGTTCTTCATTTCTTTATGTGAACTGTTCTTTCCAGTACATTTCCAAGATGTCTTTATTTGCATAAATTCCTCTGTAAACTTTGACTTTTAATGTAAATATTTTTGCCTGCCTCGCTCCCCGCAGTCAGCTTGGAATGTCATTCCACAGATGCCGCACATTTTCCTCCCGCTGCCTTTACTTGTTGTAGCCCAGTGCCACTTTTCTCAGCTGAGAAAAGCTGCGATAATAAATCTCCATGTGTTGGAAGACCATTTTCAGCTGGAGACACATGCGGCACCACGGGGTCTGTGATTTCCCATTATTTTGGTCCTATGTGTGCTCACACAGATCACATTTCAGATACTTCATCCTGCCTCTTATGTCAGTGTTTAGGACACGAGCCCCCCGCCTGACTGTGAGTGATGTGAGGGGCTCTGCAGGGGGAAAGGTTAGGATGACTCCCGTTAGTGCCAAGTTTGAACAGAGTCATTCCTGGGAGACTCCTAAACTCACCGTCATCCAGGCAGGATGAAGAAAAATCCAGTGTACGTGTGTGAATTCCACACACATCTGGACTAGCGCATGAAATACTGCGAATGTTGTCGGGGCTGTTACATTTATCACCATGATTTCACCACTTTGACTCCCGGCAACTGTGAATGGTTCTCACTTGACCACAGCATCCGTCATCGTGGATCAAGAACAGATGTCAGTGAAGTTTGTTTTACATGCTCTGGAGTGGAATAATGTGCAATTTTTGTATTTTCTCCACATATTTCACGCTTTATCTGCAGTCTTAAAGGAAAGCATTGTTGAGATACAATCAATATGTCCTCCAGAGACAAAGGGGACATTTGATAACAAATCATGTGTCTCCTTTATGCAGCTCCTTAAGCACATTTTGTACTAAAAGCCTGTGTGAAATATTTGGAAAAATAACTGTGCCGCTCTGTGTTTTGCCTTAATTTCCATGGAGATTCCAAAACTTCCTGCCTACAGCAGTCGTGGAATGCGCCCCCGCCCCCTTAACTTTTCCACATAAATCAGGGCACCGTCTTCTAATTTTAGGGCTGTTACTGAGACCATGCAAATCTCTCATAAGGAGGCCGCTTGCAGCAGATTTTCAGGTCCGTGTCAATTGTGCGGCTGGAAGACCTAAAATAGGTGACTGCGGTCAAGAGGCAGCACCTGCTCTGCTCTCCTGCCACCTAACTACTATTTATCTCCCATCCATCCTACATTCTTTTAAGTCTTCTAGGATAATACAGTGTGAAGTAAATATCATTAGGTCATAATTGCGGCTGAAGTCTTTGTAATTCCAGGAGTAATTTAACATTTTGGAAAATATGCTCATTTGCTTCTAAAGGCCAATTCAGTCAAGTGATTTTCACATGACCAATAGCAGATAGCAGAGATTCTGTTCATACTTCAGCAGGTACGTGTCGATCTGGACACAGAAGATCGCATTGCCCCTTATGTCTAACACAGAAAAACACTCATGGCTCCTGTAAATGTGTCTGAAAGGCTGTGACTTTGCACTTTTTACAGGAAACCGCACACGTGTAACTGTTCCTGAGGTGTGTCGAGCACAGTGGGTCGATGTAGCACAGGATTTCTGGAGATTTTAGAACTTCCCACAAGCTACAGATCAAAGTACCTCTATTGTCCTGCAGCAACTACTTCAATTGCTAATCTTTTAAGGATGAATTATAAAAATGTGGATGATGGAGAATCTCCTCATACAGTCTCTGCTCATCCCAAGCATTTATTTTAAGCTCCACTTCTTTTCTTGGCCATGTGCATGTGATGCATTTGCAGTGTGGACAGTTCCATAGTCACAAATTTTGAGCTGTGCAGACATCCTTAGAGGAGTCTCTGTGGACCCACCACCATCTACCTGTGGACGTCTGCATGTGGCCTGAAATTTCATTGCGCATAGACCATCTGCAGAGCAAGCACCGATTACACATGTTGCGGAAAAGGAAACTCATTTTTTTGCACCATATGTTTGTTGTTATGGTCAGACTATTTTCCACGTTCTCTGCCCTATTTTATTTGAAGAAACTATACAGAAACTATAAACAGGCTTTTTATGAGGGATGCCAAAGTATGGGAGACTCTATGGGAAACTATGTCCTATAAGAACTGGGTCATGTGATCAACTGTAGAGACAGCCAGGTTAGCACTGGTGTTTATTCTTAGCTGCTTTTCATTAATCAAATGTCAACACAAAATTACATGTACAATTTGCCATTTTTATGATAACATATGATCAACAGGTAAATAAATACAGCTGAATGGCTGCTAAAAAATGATCAAATCAAATTTGGAGCTACCAACAACAGTCTGGTATTAACAGCATAGAATCTGAAATATGACCTCAAACAAAAGGTTAATAAATGTGTCAGTATGTAATGACAGTGACATTGATAATGAACAACACTTTACACATTTCACATGATCCTCTACATTCAGATCATAGCTGCCATAGAGTAGCTAGCTTAGCATAGCACAATGACTGAAAGATAGAGGAAACAGTTAGTCTCATTAGTGTTCAAAAATCCACTTATTGGTACCTCTACAGCAAAAACTAAACAAATTGAACTCTTAACTGTGCAAACCAAACTGCACTTTGATTTGCACGCTGAAATACATTTCAGTCTTTTGACCTTGAAATTTTTAATTATTGTGACTTTTGTCCCTTTTCAATAGGAAGTGGCATCATTCCACTGACACTAAAGTTTTTTACGTTTCATATATGAGTTTTACAGCTGCTGGTGGGTGGGTTGCCTTCTGCTTATGTTTAGTGATCCTTTCCTGGCTCTATAGTCGTATATTTGATCCAGTTTAAGTCTTGAGACGACTCTCTAAAGACTTGACATGAGCCCTAGAGGCAACAACAGTGTCTTGATGTGGTTTTGAGGGGTGGTTTGAAGGGGTTTTGTGGTCAGTGAGGCACAGAAAATAATAAATGATCCATTTCATAGCCTTCATTCTGAATATGAGTGTTTAAGTCCATAAAAACCAGTTCCATTAAGCTTTTAAATGGCAGGAGATAAATATACTCCATTTGCTGGTTTTAATGTTGAACATGTGAGGATGTGCAAGACATGGACATGCCTGGATACAGCCTGAAAATGTAATTAGTATTATTCATTGGCATCAGCTATATTCACACACCTGAAGGCTTCCATTTAGGATTTGTTACTGAAACTTTGACTTGGATGGCTTGAGTCTTGACATGAGTTTGCCCCTAAATGCCTACACCGATTGCTATGAGCTCATCATACATTTGAAGCACTTTTATTGCATTTGCTTTTATGCTTGTTCTTACACTGGCCCCTTTCTCAACCAACACTATGTTTAATACCAACCATTTCCTCAAAAACGCTAAGACCAAGGTTTGATTACAAACCAGACAGGGCAAGAATAGTTGTCTCAGATCTTTTAGGTGCCTCAAAGGTTACAGAGTTACTCTATATAATTAACATGACATATTTGAATAGCATTTTTTTTGCTTGTCCAACAGCCAAAAACCAAAAATGTTGATTTTACTGTCAGAGAACATTGAGAAACTTTGAAAATTTCCCCATGTGAAACAATGGTCCCAGACAATGCTTTTCACTTTCATCCAAATTGTTAATTATCTATCAGCTGTTAAATCTCTGCACTACTGCACTACTACTTTCTTGGGAGGTACTGAAACGTTCACAAATGGGAGGTAATTCAGGGCAGGACCTCACCGTGGCTGTTGGGCTGGTTCTAATGTAAGTCGGCAGTGGTTTCTAATGAATCAACTGCGCTGCACAGTCCAGAAAGACTGATTCACTGCAGGAGGGAAATTAGCAGATGAGTCAAAACGATCACTGTCTGAGACGTGCTGGGAACCACAATCCCCAGGCTTAATGAAGACAAAGACACCTGAGTCAGTGGCAAAAATCAGACACTGTTCAAGCAACTTAACTGTGAAATGTCAGTTATTTGAAGGCTGCGGTGGCTATGAGTAATTAACAGTGTAGACAAACGAGTAGGAGGCAAGAAAGTATGTGAAACTACAGAAATCATCAGGACTCAAGCTAAAGAATGCAGACGGAGATGACAAGTAAATGGATAGATAAATCAGCACAAGCAAAACTTCTTGTTAGCATTTCCCTTTATCTTTCCTTCCCAGTGAAAATAAATTCCTCAGAATCCTCATTTACCGACAACCCACATCCTTTTCTTTACTAGTCAGCAATAATATCCAAAGAATGCTTGTCATGAGGGTTTCACAAGTTCCCAGTTGAAGCGACATACCAACAGGTGTATGCGAGGGAGTGAGCACAGCTGGGGAATTTAGTGGGCATGCCTCAGCGCGCAGGAATGGTTTATATAAGCCTTTATGGCCCAGGTGTATGTCAGTGATGACGTCCTCAACTCATCCTGGAGGACTGGGCAGTGAACGGCGTGCTGACAGATGAGCGAAATTAAGATATTTGGGAGTTTTTATTGATATTTTCACAGGCCGAGCAGAATGTGACGGGTCTACTAATCTGCCACTGAAAATACACACAATAGCTACAAAATAAAAGACAATTTTGATCTCTTACTAGATCTAAAATAAGGGAGCGTGCATTGTGATGTTAATATATTACATATTAAAAACGAACTGTTTTAATATCTGTAGTTTAAAAAGAAGACTCACCGTCTGCAGCCAAGCTACAGTTTCTGTGAGGCTCTAACTAGCATGCTAACATGTAGATGTTTATCAGGTGTAACAATTACAATGTTAGCTTTACCAGCTTAGCATAGCATGTTAGCATAATAGCATTTACTTAGCACAAGAGGCTGATGAGAATGCAGTGGTAAAAGAAGAAGCATCAGATCCTTTACTTAAGCAAAAGCACGATTTAGCAAAGTAAAAACACCCCATACAAGTTAAGGTCCTGCATGAAAAATCCTACTTAGGTAAAAATAAAAAAATACCAGTGAAAATACACATAATAGCTACAAAATAAAGGAATATTTTGATTTTTTTCTAGTTCTAAAAAAAAGTATTTACTGTGACGTCATAACACAAAATTTAACTGTTTTAATATCTGCAGTTTAAAAACAAGACTCAGTGTCTGCAGCCAGGCTACAGGTTGTGAGGCTCTAATTAGAATGCAAACATGTTGATGTTTATCAGGTATATAGCTTTACCAGCTTATCTTAGCATGTTAGCATACTAACATTCACTTAGCTCTAAACACAAGGGCTTATGTTGTTGGAAGAAGCATTCAGTTCCTTAACTTAAGTAAAAGTACCAATACAGCAAAGTAAAAATACTCAAGTAAAGGTCCTGCATGAAAAAGCCTACTTAAGTAAAAATGCACAAGTAGAAGTCCTGTTTTGTTTATTAGAACACTGACTGAAATGAATGTGCATGAACAGGAGAAGTTTAGAGGAAAGACATTTCAAGTGAGAAACTTAGAATGTGTTTCGTTTATGAATTATGTGGTGACACCCAAAACCTTTGGACAAATACGTTTTTTGGCCTTATAGTGGTGCTAATTAAGGTCAGAGTATCACCAAAGTGCTCACAGTTCATCCTGAGGGATTTTATAGAGGAATTTCTCTCAAAACCACAAATATGAACCTCGTGGTGTGGCAAGACGGAGGATTCCTTTTCTGGGCAACATGGCAACATCAAGTGAGTAGTTGATGAGATATTTCAATATTTCAGAGTCAACTGAAGTGATGAACTAACAGTCAGACAGTCAAATAGACTGACTGCTAAGACTGCAACTAAAGGATGTTTTCACTGACAATTAACCTGTTGATTATTTTCTCGATTAATCAATTATTTGTTTGGTCTATAAAATGTCTAGAAAGGTGAAAAATGTCAATCAGTGTCTCCCAAATCCCAGGATAACATCCCCAAAGGTCTTGTTTTGTCTACAACCCAGTGATGCTCAGTTGGCTGTAATAGAAGAGAAAAGAAACCAGAAAATATTCAACTCTAAGAAGCTGGAATCAGAGGACATTTACTTTTTTTTATTTAAAAATACTCAAGCTGATTAATTAATGATCTAAATATTTGCTGAATAATTTAATAGCTGATCAGTTAATCAATACGATTAGTTGTTGCAGCTCTACAGGTGGCATTGAATCAACTACAGCCTACAAACATCAAAGGCAACATCTTCGAGGCATTGGCATAAATCATACCCCTTCCTGTATAGATCACTTGTTTTAAAAGCCGGAGGATATTTCTCATGACTGGCTTATTTGCTTTATTTTTTCCAGCATTTATGACAAGTTTCCCACAAGAAAAATGAGTTGAGCACAATGACACCTCTGAACAAAAAGCCTTTAGTTTACGATTCAGGACCTTATAAAAGAAAAAAAAGCCTCAGGGAGCGAACTTATTTTAAAATGCTCAGATGTCTTTGTGTAAAAGGAACTGATGGAATATTACAAAGCTGTGGCTTGAAGGAGCTGTCACACTGTATTTTTTTTAATAAATAGAATTTCTTCCACACATACTTAAATACATAGACATGTTTTATTTGACTTGAGGTCAAATAAAACATGCCTATGGTTGGCTGCTGCTCTCTAGTGTCTCAGTGAAGGTATTGCAGTAACATTAGCGAAGGAGGAACTCAGACTCGGGTTTCAGTTTGTAAGGCGGGAAACACTCAGACACCCAGTGATCACATGACCGACAGACATCCGAAAGCATCAGTGGACTATGTGGTTAGCAGTTTCTAAGATGATAAAAAAAACAGTTCAAATATTTCTTAAATCTTAAATAATATTGGAGGCTCTCTGGGCCTGTCTGACAGGACATTTGCAACACTAACAGAAAGTAATTTGATTTACAATATTAAACAATATTGTTTTAACTCACCTGCAGTGTACAGTGTTTTTCTGCCTGAATGATGCCACAACTGCCTGTTTACACTTAATTCAAAGCTGCCTTCTAGATTTCAGTTCAAGCTTAGGAGCTTCAGTAAAAAGCCACTGGACTTCTTTTTTACTATCTTGAGGACATTTCACCTCTTATTTGCCACAAAACTCTCAAACCAGAGAATCAAATGTTGTTTAAAATCAAAACAGTTCAGTCAGTGTTTCAAAAAGCTTTTAAAATCCCACTTGTACAGGCATTTGTATCGTATTTTATGTCTTGTGTAACACTTTAGGGTTTTCTTTTTTTTAATGTTTTGTAGTTGCCTTTTTTGTAAAACACCTTGCAACTTCAGAAATAGAAACACAAATAAATGTTATTGTTATTATTATTATTATTATTATTATTATTATTATTATTATTTATGTCTGTGTCTTTCAATTGTAATACATACCTTTAAAGATCGTTTTTTTTAGAAATGTGTTTATTTTTTCTCCTACTCTGAGTCAGAAATCTTCACTTCAGTAGACTTTCCTG
Source organism: Dascyllus trimaculatus (assembly GCA_024666655.1). Taxonomy (NCBI): domain Eukaryota; kingdom Metazoa; phylum Chordata; class Actinopteri; family Pomacentridae; genus Dascyllus; species Dascyllus trimaculatus. The sequence continues at coordinate 20,433,652 of CM045446.1, forward strand.
TATTCCTTGAAAAACATGGCTCTAATATGACAACACAATAAAACTAAAGTTGTAAAGCTGTGTGGTTTTCTGATTTCTATTCTGGAAGTTAATTCAAAATTGAGCATTTTAGAAATATAATTCATGTGTAGATTTCCAAACATAAAATATGAAAACTTTTTTTTAAATCAGTAATTAACTGGGCAAGTTTCATTGTGATAGCAATTAATTTACCTTATTAATCTGTAGTTCCCTTTAAGTAAATCTGAGTGATTAATTTACTACTAAGTAATAGTGATCAAGTCAAATATCTTTATGCTTGGCTTAAACTTCACATGCTTCCTGGTTAGCTCTAATGCTAACTCGGCTGTCTCCGTCGACCACGTGACCATGGTGTTGCGGGTCGTTCGGACCCCTCGGAGACTCGTCCCTCCCTGATGCAGCTTGAGGTTGGTCAAAACATTTCCCCAGTTCTGATTGGTCGACGATCTCGCAATCTCTCCTCTTATTGGTGAAACGAAGCGAGGAGGTCAGGTTCTTCCTGAGCTTTCTTCCGGCTTACATGTTGGAAAAAAAAGAAAAGACGAATGGAAAAAATCCACAAAACGACCGTTGCATAGTAACTCGGCGATAAGGTAACGTTTGCACACATACAGAACCGTGTTTATTTGCTGAGCTGCGCCAAGTTTGCGTCGTTGTGCGCTTTATAAAGTTGAGTGGTTGAAATGAAAAGCAGGCGGGATCAGGGTTAGCGAGTCAAATGTTAGCATGCTGCTAGCTTCGATAGCTGGCTAACAAGGTAGCCTCTCAGTTTTAAGGGTACCGAACGAAAACCAGTGGCAAAATTAAAAGTTATGTGACTGCACTGGCATCGCGTTTGGTATTTTTGATGGAATCTGTAAAAAAATATGTTTTCTGGACTTGCAGCTTCACTTGATATTCGGTAAGCTATGGTGCAGTTGTTGACGAGCAGTTTTGTCATATCATATTGAGCATATAGCTTCAAACAAAGGTCCATGAAAAATTCTCGCCTTGTTTTGCACTAAAATGTACTCGGTCATATGCGTTTTTATTAATAATCGGTTGTTTAACGTTACTGAGGTGCTCCCAGCTCCTCTTCTAACTGGTAACGGTCAAATCCCGCTGTTCTCCTTTAGCCTGATAAACAGAGCTGCAACTAACGAATATTTCCATTGTCGATTATTGTCTCCAGACAAAATGTCAGAAAATTGTGAAAGATGGCGATCAGTGTTTCCTGAAGGCCAATAGGTCGTTTTTAAACGTCTTCTTTTGTCCACAACTCAAAGAGGAGTCACAGAGGTGCAAAGAAAGCAGAAAATACTCACTTTTAAGAAGCTAGATTCGGAGAATTGGAGTTTAGTTTTTTCTTACTTAAATTACTCAGAGTGTTTAATCGGTTATGAAAATATTTGGCGATTAGTCGATTCAGTAAATACTGAAGTTCTACTGTTAATGTCCTTGTACTGTTACCCCTTGGTCTTTTATTGTTGTACATGATGAATTTGAAGATTACACTTATTATCTTACTTATAACCTGTGTGATATCCTTAGTATGTGGGAAATTAATATGCTATTTTCACACTGTTGTAGGTCATAAACGGATAAAATGAGCTCCCAGCAATTCCCCCGACATGGGTTGCCTGCTTCTAGCAGTGGAACACCTCAGATCCCTGCTGCTGGGAACCTGGTGCCTGTCAACCAGCCATCAAATGCTCCAGGTAACTGCTTTACTTGCAGGGAACATTATACATAATAGAAAAGACGCATGTAAGGAAATGATTAATCAAATTATTTTTCCTTAGTAGGTCCAGATGGGGACAGCAATCGTGACGCTGACCACGGTCAGCAGGATCATCCACCTGCTGGAGGTGGGGGCACGTTGGCATTCAGAGATGACAAGCAGGAGACCATGGTGGTCAGACCTTACCCACAAGTACAGACGCATGGCCAGCCACAAGCTGCTCCCCAAACAGTGCCCATCCAGCCTGGTACACCTGTGACTGTACCTACCCCCTCTGTCCACCTCCCACAGGGCCAGCCTGCAGTCCTCACTGAAGGACAGATGAAGGTGACAACTACATCCCTAACTATAAAAGCTTTGTATATATAATACAAGAAAGTGGAGTTTCTGTAATATCTCCAGAGTAAAGTAAACAAAATGAACTTATAGACAAGTTGGCAAACTGTAGAGCTTCATTCTGTTTATAGAACAACAACTGGTTCTCGACTAAGGTGGATTAATTGCACCAGGTGATGTTGAAATATGGATGGGACATGATGGGTTGTGTTTCTGATGTTGAACTCTCAGCTGAGCCTGTTGTGGAGAGGAGCTAGACCTACGTAAAGTCTGTGTTAAGTGATCCAACACTGAAATCTCTGAAAAAATTTGGTAGCAGCCAGGGACAGATTAGCTTGAGAAAGGTTAACAATGGACAGGAACATTTTTAATAGATAATTCCAGCTTTGTGTATTTCTATTTCTTTAATTTTATTTGCAAGGATAACCCTTAAAATTGAGAATCTGGCTTCACAAAGTACAGGGCTCCAGACTGCAACTAAAATAGTCACATATGCAACCATTTTTAGAGTTTGTGAATTAAAATTTCACGTGGCTGCATTTGTATGAGTGCATGACAATCATCAGCCTGTTTGATGTTCCTCAGGCTGTTATGGATAGCTGCTGCTGCTCTAGCTATTGTGGTTGAAAGTTGCACTTTTTCTTCCCTGGCTCAGCAAATATCTCTCTGCCTGAAAAGTGTAAAGCCATCAATTTAGCTGTTACTGTTCTCCAAAGATGAAGGGGCCTGTAACTGTTTTTTTTTTAACGAAAAAGGGAGAGAGGTCTCCAATTTTATTCATAGATAATCTGGAAGGATAGATTTTGTTCTTAAGGATGCACCCTCTTGTTTAATTCATTATGAATCCATAACAATATTATTCAGAGTTCTCCCTTGATGGACTTTGGCAGCTAATTACTTTGCTAAACTGCCATCTGACTAATGGAATGTGCTGTCGGATTAGAGTATCTGAAATTCCAACATGTTTCATATAGCACTTTGTTGGTTTGTATGTACTCTAAGTTTAGCATTATTTTAACACTCTCTGGGCTGAAAAACAGAAATGTGTTGTTGTTTTTTTCAGGCTGTGCTTAAGTCACCTATGCCAAGTCGTCTTATTGCTCCTGCACCAGCTTCCAACCAGGCTCATATTCCCATACCCCCCAAGGTGCCTAGTCACATTACTGTCACCATAGAGAGCAGTATTGCTACAACCCCATCTATCCCTGTGGCAACCATCAGTGGTCAGCAGGTGAGAGCACTGTACACTGGCTCTTAAGGTCAGTTCACGTCTTCCATGTCCATATATGCTGATGGATGCACACCTTAAAAGTAGACACGTACACAGTTTTGTTCGCAGTGCAATATAATGCAGTACAAGTCACATTGTCCCTCATGTCAAGCACAGAAAAAAAGACTCCAAGGACTCCAGTGGTTGTTTCTGAAAGGCTGTGACTTTGCACTTTTTCCAGGTTATAGTAGCTGGTTACAGATTGGGCTGTAGCAACATGTCAGTGTGATTATTCCTGAGGTGTGCTGAGCCCAGTGGATAAACATAGCCCAGGATTTCTAGATAGTTTAGAACTTCACACAGTGTTTGGGCTCAATTGATAGAAAGCATGTACAAATCAAAGCTACTCTAGAGTCCGGCACTGGCTACTTCAGTTAAGTATCTTTTAATAATGAAATATGAACCTGTGAATGTGTGAGAATCTCCTCACACAACCTCTTCTCATGACAAGTATTTGTCACAAATGACACATGCGCAGTTGACACGCTTGCAGAGCATATCTTTCACGTGATCACAAATTTATGGCTACAGATGGACGCCTGTCGAGGTACATGTGGACCCTTGAAAACTTGGGTAGACAATGAAATTTACACACACAAACACTTGTGGAGGCGGAAAGAATGATTCGCCTTAAGTGAATTTTGACTTGTGTGCTTTTCTTTTTTCTGCTGGTTTCTAAACATGCTGACTGCTTTTTGTGGTGTTTCAGGGTCACTCCAGCAACTTACATCACCTGATGCCAGCTAACATTCAGATCATTAGGGGCAGTGCCCCTGCACTGCAGATTGGGACGCCCGCAGTCCCTCCCCAGACCTTCACGTCCCATCTACCCCGAGGTATGCATGAAGTAATAAGAAGAGTATGCCAGACTTAGTGTTTGCTTTTCCTTGAAACAGCAGTCCATTTTCCACCCATTTGTTGGATCCCATGTTAATCAGTGTGTTCGTCTCCCTGTAGGTGCCGCTGCAGCAGCTGTTATGTCCAGCTCCAAAACCGTCTTGCGACCAGCCACTGGAGCAAGTGCAGGCCCCGGCCAGCCCACAGTACAGCACATCATCCACCAGACTATTCAGGTGCTCTGATGAACTTTAACATAAAGAGGTCTGAACACTGTGTTGGACATTTAGAGGCATTGTGTATAACAGTGTTGTGTTCTTCTGTCTGCAGTCCCGACCTGCTGTAACAACCTCTACAGCTGTGCTTCCAACTGTGGTGGCTCCTATCTCCGCAACTAGAACTCAGTCCCCAGTTATCAGTCCAACAGCCACACACTCTGCAGAGGTGACACATGGGTAAGTAACGATGTATAGAGTGGTATTGACTCATTGTTTCTTTTGATTGATTAGAAAGGCTTGAAAATCGTGTGTGTTGACCTGCATCAAATGTTTGATTTGCTGTCAACTATTAAATAAATCATTAACTATTCTTTAGGTTGGGGATAGAAGAAGACATTTTAGGATGGCATCTTGGGCTTTGACCAACATTAATTAATGTGTTTCTCCATTTTCTGACATGTCATAGACCAAACAACTAATCAATTAATCAAAAAAAAATCAACCGACATATATGTGACTTCCAGATAGGATGCACTCTGATCTGTTATCAAAGCTGTGCATGTTATCATGTATTATTTGGTTAGTAATTTGAATTTTTGAATGTTTCAGGCGTCCAGGGCTGACCATTCACCCCCCTCCAGCCACCGTTAGTATTCAGAGGCCTCAAACATCCCGTGATACCGCCACACGAATCACTCTGCCGTCACACCCTGCAATTGGAGCTCAAAAGCCTCAGCCTCCACACACGATGGCACAGGTTACTGCTACTAGATGATGTTCTGCAAAAATGCTGTACATTAGTTTTATGCAAGGATTAAACTATTTTTTGTTTTGTTTTTTGTGCACCTTACAGAAGCCCATCTTCAGTACTGTGACACCAGTAGCTGCTGCAACGGTGGCACCAATTGTTGCCACTAACACTGTGCCATCAACAACCACAATAGGTACGAATTATTGGAGTAATGTTATTTTATCAGCTTGTCACAAAGCTTTATAATCTTAGCAGCAAAGAAAAGGCAGTTTGGGCACACACATAATGCAAATTTTGTTTTATTCATGTCCAGGCACTGTGCCACATACCCAAATGACGAGTAGCGCTATTGTCACCATGGCGATGGCCTCACACTCCTCTCATGCTACAGCAGTGACCACCTCTGCCATCCCTGTTGGTGAGTTGGTAATTTTGTCATATTCATTTTAAAACTGGTGCTGCATGTGTTTTCTACACCGTGATCATTTTGTTCAGCGTCTAGTTGATCTTAACCGTCCCGTGGTATTGTTCACAGCTAAAGTGGTCCCTCAGCCCATCGCACACTCTTCATCCCGTGTGCAGCCTGACTACCCAGGAGAGCGAGCCAACCTCATCCCCATCCCAGGACACAGGTCGTCCCCTAACCCAGTCACCATGGAACCTAGAAGTGACAACAGGTGAGCACAGAGAGACAGTTAATTTATGTGAATCACTGGTACAGTTATACAGTTATATGCAAATGTTTGGGAAGGTTTCATATTTTTCAAATTTTTAAGATAAAAATAATTAAATGCAACCCCTGCAGCATTTTTTGAAATGCTAATTCACTTTAACTTTTTATTTCATGAACTTCTAAATATAAAAAATAAATCAAGCAGTAATTGTACTGAGTCAAGACAGGTGCACAGCTCTAAGTGCAGATGTGAATGCTTCCAGCACGCATTGAGATTTGATCATTCAGACCATATTCAGACGTCCAGGCTGAATCTTTCGCTAAAGGACCGACTGCTCAGGTCTGATTAGGTTTTTTTGTTTTTCGGGTTCAGTGTCCAGAAAGAATTTATTACCTGTGTTCCAGTGACAGGGGAAGCTGGCAAAGTTTGGGTTGATCATCAGTCTGTAATGAAAACTGCGGAGCTCAAAAGCCTCAGTTTGCGTGTCTTTTAGTCAGCAGAGCTGCATACACACTGAGCATCGTAACATCACAAATCAGTCATCTCATGTAAGCTGTTTTGCCTCTTTTGCTTTGCTCAGATATCACATCTGTTCTACTACATATTGAAATGTCTGTCAAAATACAGCTATTAATGTGACTGAAACGTGTTAGAATAGTGACCAAATCTCATAATAGTATTCTGGTCTCACTAAATGTTATTCAGGGTTTGCAAAAACATGAGTTGACTAACTGGTGTTCTGTTTGTCGCTTATAGCTGTCAGGTTCTTGTATGTGATGTACAGGTTTATTTGTATATAGAGCAGAGAAGTGAGATCTGATAACAAGCAGTTATTTGAGACACATGTGAGGACACATTCTAATGCCAGGTGGGAACTGACGTACTTGGAGGGCTGTACCTAGTGATCAGGTCACCCAGGACACACGCTATTGGGAGGTATGAACATGGTATGGCGTCTGTCAGCACTCCACATTTGGAAGATCCTGTAGCTTGCAAAGCAGTTTTTAATTCCAGCTATAAGTCAACTGACACTGGTCCCATGTCAGTTAAACCTCCCTACAGCTCTTTCACAGTTTTATGGTTGTTCACCATCTTCGTTTAGTGCTTAGAATAATGACCAGATGACGAAACTAGTTTAAAAGTCAGGAAGTCACCAGTTTATTACAACTCATCCTCCTCTTCATGGCAATCCCTCTAGTTGTAGACTGACCAACACTTGGACTGGCATTGACATCCCTCGTGTTATCCTGCTAGCGTGCCTTTAATAATAAATCAATTATAACTTATTTTATTTAGCAATATTGATTATGTTTTTGCATGTAGATTTCATTTGCTGCAGGGAAAAAATGCAGAATGTGATGCACAAATACAGTATGTGGATCTGCAGAATATTACAATTAACAATGATGATAATCCATATGTTGTGATTATAGGGAAATTATATAATTAAAACCTCCTTTGCGAAAGTTTTTCCAGCCTCAGTAGTACATATACTTTTTCAAATGGGAATTAATGTTGTTTACATCTTGTGTGTTTTCATTCTTAGGCCTTCTGTGCCAGTGCAGTTCCAGTATTTCCTGCCAGCCTACTCCTCATCATACCCTCTGACACACACCTACACCCCCATCAGCAGCTCTGTGTCCACCATCCGCCAGTATCCTGGTAAGCACTAATGTTTTTTGTTTTGCTGTCAGTCACTATTACAGTCAGTCCCTTCAGGATTTCACGGGCGTTTTTCAAAATTGTTGCGGCCTAAAATGTCTGAATTCACTGCAGCTTTTCTAAAAAAATTGCGATGTAAGTTGCGATGTTTTTAGCACATTTGTTGCGATGAAATTGCAAGAGACCCTAAAAATTGCTAAAAAGTTGCATTTTTTTCCCTTTGTTTTGTATAATTAATTAAAATTTTTAAAAGTTTAAAAAGTTAATTTCACATCCTGGCACACACGTATTCACACACACGCTCACAGCTTGTCACGTCAATTAATTCATTTAACTTGCCTTCAATTTTTCGGTTTTCGTGACAGATCTGGATGCAGCAGCTTCCGTCATAGTGATTTATCTGGTCTGTGGTCCGCTGGTTTCACCCCATTCTCCTCATATGTTTCGCGGTAGAAAAGTGTTTGTCAATCGATGATTTTCATTTGTGTTCCACCTCAATATTGCACGGGGTGCAAAACAGTTTACCTCCGCTCTCGTGAAGAACATCAGGGAATTGTTTTGCACGGTCTATAGCAGTAATTTTTGTTAAGTGAGAGACATTACTATTGCACACGTCTGCATCTTCAAACCATAAACAAGGAAGTGAATTCGGTGACGTGCATGCATTACGTTTGCGCTGGGGACTGCTTTGATTGGTGGAACTCACAGGAGGCTGGCCAAAATTTCAGAAAGAGAGATTTCGTTTGATTTGCGTTAATTGTTGCAGTCACAACATTTCGAATTCCTGGAGGGATTGTACAGTGTAATGTGGATTTGCCAAGCTTGGATTGTGACAAATCCACCTTTTATTTTGTCTCTAAGTTACTCCTCAAGCTCCGAGTTCAGCTCTGCCAACTCAGGCTGGCGTGGGCGTGGCTACTACTGTCCATCTAAACCACATGCAGCTGATGGCGGTGGATCGGATTGGTCTGCCCTCTGCTCAGATCAGCACCCAAGGGATCCAGCCGGCACCAATTGCTGCGCAGGGCATTCAGCCGGCACCGATAGGAGTTCAGGGCCTGCACACGTCTGCATCTATCACTACACAAGGGATACAGCAGGCATCGAATGTCACTCAGCAACAGCAGCAGCAACCACAGTCGGAAGCAAAACCTGGTAGTTACTGAACCTGTATATTCTCAGTAAAAAAAAATCATGGTGTTGATAAGAACTTCACTGAGACCTGGGCTGTTTGTAACACATGTTTTATTCAATGTAGGGGTTGTTTTGGCTGATGGCTTTGTAGCGAGCCCCATCAGCAGCACATTCAGCACAACCCAGCCAGTAGCCACCATGGTGCAGGCACATACCCAGGGAGGAGTCGGAGGAGCTCCCACACTGGTCTCCTCCCCAAGACCCAGCATCCTCCGCAAGAAGCCTGCTAATGAAGGGTGAGTGTAACACTGGCACATAAAACAGTGGACCTCATGTCAGAGTAGTTCCATATGCTTCTTGTAAGCCTCTCTTGCCTTTTTCAGTGAGAGATGCATTTAGATAACTTTCGTAACTGCACAAAAGTTACAACTTGATGAAGACCACCTGCTCATGAATAGGTGCTTGAACTGTGGTAATTTGCATAAACTGGATAAATTATAGTTTGCTGTAATGGTTTTGATCTGGTGAAATGTACTTGCATGCTGTGAGCAAACAGCAGGTGGAATCAGAAATAGAGCAGCTAGGGTTATCAACAAAGCTGTAAGAGCTAACATGCTATTAGCAATCTACGAATCTGTTAATTTTACAGCTTGCTATTAATCATTTTAATCTTTGTCACTGCTCTTGCATTTACTGTAACCAAACAGCACCCATCCTTCTCTGATGCTTGGAGTGTTTTTTTAAAAAAAAAAAAACAGTAACATAAACGGTATTTTCTTAATAACCGGTCAGCCCCACCACATCTCTTAAGGGGCTTGACACTTTAAATTTTGTGTGTTAAAGTTCAAAGTGAAAGTGAAGGAGGAGGGTCAGTCTGCAACTGGGAAAGTTCCCATTCCATTGAAAAAATTATTTTGTCTGAGTGTGCTATAACACCATCTGTTCAGCTCAGCTTGTTGGCAAGTTTTTCTTCACTAAAATTTCATCAAAGACTAAGAAGTTGATTTTCACGAAGACGTTAGCAAACAAAAACATAACAAATTGGTCATTTTAGCGGACTCGAAAGTTAGGAAATACCTGTGGCTGTAGTGAACTAAAGAAAATCTTGGGTGAATGAAATCCCACTGACTCTTTAATCTGTTGATTGATCGAAGGGATGTATGTTATCTCTAGATCACCTAAGCTGACCACAGTATACTGAGTTTACCCTAACCACTAGCCTTTTTATCCTAATTTAATCATAAATGAATGTTAAGAGCAAGTTTTTTCAGCATATTAATTCATTTTAGGCTGGTATTTTATACTGAAACAGTGACAATGATCAGTAGGACTTGCCTGACATGGAGATAAATAATTTAATATTATATAGCAGGGAGCTATTATGTTTTACTTTTAGGTGCCACCGTGCTGCAGCCTCACTTGATATGAACTGTCTTTTCATAGTGCTTAGTCAAATGAGCACTTCAACGTAAAAATGTGCCACAATTTCCCTGCCCACTTGCTGAATTGTTAGACTGTGGTAACTTTAACCATGACCTAATTTTCCGAACTAGACCCAGCCCTAAAATTAGATGTAAGGCTGCACCACAATGTATCGCTTACTGTCAAAACTAGGTTTTTCAGTGACACATGATCACTCTGTAGCAGCGGGATTATCTGCATTTGATCATCCAAATAAAGTCTGATCTAAAATTGTGGGAGTTCCTACAGGATGGTTAAATGTTTTCTTTTAATAAACATACTCTGCCTTCGGTTCCAGGTGTGTTCGTAAGAACCTGATTCCCGCTCAGCCCAGTGAACCCAGCAGTGGCAGAATTGAAAGTGGTGTGAGAGGAGCAGGATCTCCACGACCCGCAGGGTGAGTTTGTGTCACATCAGTCACATCCATGCTGACGACTTGTTTCAATACGAGTCTGTGAGCTGATCATTTATTTCTCTCTCAGTGTGAAGCCCAAAGCTGAGGTGCACATGGCAGTGGCCCCTCCTGTCATGGCAACAGTAGAAGCACTGCCTTCTCAGGGAGGAGAGCAGCAGGCCGTGTCCTCAAACACCCAGCACCTCGCCCAGGCCATCCCCACTATGCTCGCCACGCCGGGGCCGGTCCCTCCCTCCCAGCCCTCCACCGTTCTCTCATCCCTGCCTGCAGCCATGGCTGTGACTCCCCCTGTTCCTGCTTCGATGGCCAACACTGTGGCCTCCCCCACTCAGCCTGCAGCCAGCAGCACTGCAGCATGTGCTGCCAGCTCCACCTGCACAGATGTGAAAATCAAACAGGAAGTAGAGGCGATGGACACCTCCCAGCCAGGTGAGGAGCATGTTTGTCCTCTACATGTTGTCAGTGATCTGATAAATTGTTGAATGTATGGAAATACAAACATCTGCTTTGCATCCCCTCAGATCCCAGTGCAAACATGTCATCAGCACCTGCCCTCACCACCCAGGCCTCCTCCCTGAACACTCCTGCTACAGGAGATCTGATACCTGGGGCCTCACCAAGGAAGAAGCCCCGCAAGCAGCAGCATGTTATTTCTACTGAGGAGAGCGAGATGGTCGAGACAAACAGCACAGATGAAGAGAAAGCCCCAGGCAGGCCAATCACTGGCCGGGCCGAGAGGCGTGAATCTCCACCTAGAGAATATGTCGGTATGTAATGTCAACCACTGTGGCAATGGTGATAATGGCTGTGTTCCAATATCAGTACTGTCATACTACATAGTATGCAATAAAAAGATGTAGTATGTCCCAATACACAGTATCTCAAATGCAGTATGCCAAAAATATCAGGATGTCCTACTGCACCCTGTCAGATAGTGGTTTGCAAACCAGCATGCTTTTCTGGCCTTTCTAACCCACCATCATCTGTGCAGCCACGTCGCATCTGTCACACTGCTGCATGTGAGTGTAAACAAGTTCGAGCCACAGAGAGTGCACAGACAGATGACAGCTGATTTCACTACAGACTACGACGGTCAAAGTTTAAGTTGTGTTATTTTGACTAAACACTATGCCCTAATTGTACGCATACTGCCTAGGACAGTACGTACTTTATGAGGGCATCTGTAACATGTACTGAAAGTAAAGAGAAAAAGCCTGTGATTTGGAATACAGCCAATGTGTGTGAACAGCACTATCCCTTTTTTAATGCTTGTGTTTGTGTTGAAGATGAAGAAGGAGTACGTTATGTGCCAGTCCGGCCTCGGCCACCTGTTACCCTTTTGCGGCACTACCGTAACCCCTGGAAGGCTGCTTACCACCACTTCCAGAGGTACAGCGACATCCGGGTCAAAGGTGAGTATTGTTTTATTACACACAGATACATAGATTTTATAGAGCTTGTTGCTTTTTGTTTCTGACAACGGTTGTGCTTCTCTCTCAGAGGAGAAGAAGGGCACCTTACAGGATATGGCCAATCAGAGAGGAGTGGCATGCAGAGCACAAGGCTGGAAAATTCACCTGTGTGCTGCACAGCTCAGACAGTTGGTGAGTGATTAGCCCAGACCTGCACATAGATACAGCACTGTTTTTTCAGAGGTTCACTCTGAGTTTTTATTTATACTGGGCCAGTCAATTCTGTTTTTTATTTTTAAGTGGAGCAAAAGTTATGTTTAGCATCATGCTGCTATATCAGTATAATATAATCATTATATTAGCTTCCAGCTGAGAAGTGAGAAATATTTTTATTAAAATTTTATATATGTAGAGGACATAATGAGCTGCAGATATTTTTAAAAAACTGAAAAATGGAATTCATTCAAATGTGTTGAAACACTGCAATGTGACATTTGCCATGATAGTCCATCAACATTTATAATCATTAACTTAATTAGGCAAGAAAGCACCACTTAGTAATGTGGATTCAACAGCATACTCTTTTCATATTCAGTGTAGTCTCCCACTGATGTCCTGCTGAGATAAAATCATTCTTCTGCAATGTTTTTTGCTCTTTCACGTCTTGACGGATCTTTTGTAAACACATTTTTTATGTTCCTTGTTCTGCAGTCAAGTTTGGAGCATGATGTGTACAGCCGCCTCTCCACCCTCCAGGAGGGCCTGATCCCAAAGAAGAGGGCAGGCGCTGATGATGACCTTCACCGAATCAATGAGCTTATACAGGTGAGGCTGTTACTGCAGGCTGATACATGAGTACATAAATGTACCTGCTCAGACATGTGAAAATGAACTGTCAGATATCATCAGGACAAGTCCAGACATATGCCATGGAAACATACATTTACTGAACACATTACTTTTCAAAAGGAAAGAATCACAGGGTACTATGTTTATTTTACTGCAGGTTGCTGCTATTGATGGGCTGCCATCTAATGATATAATAGTTAAATGACTTTATAGAGTCTAAAGATTTAATATCAGAATGGTTAGTCGACTAACATGAGCCTTGTGTATTGGCTAAAACCAGCTAGTCCATCTTTAAAACTATTTTTTTATCAAATATAAATGACTCAAATAATTCAAGGTGCTCTAGATTCCAGTAAATTTAGCTCCTTTAGTTTTCCATGTGGTTCCTGAAGGTTACCATGGTTACTTGCAGACTTAAGTCAAGGCCACATTGACCATGTAACGTGTGTAGACAGTCCATAGAGCTGCAACACTGTGCTTCCACTATAGTCAATGACGCTAGCAGCAGCAGGGGGGGAGAGCAGAGAGTGAGTGGTGCTCACAAGCCACGGATATCCTCTCTGCAAACATAAAAATAGATCAGTCTTCTATCTGAATTTTTTACGCGAGGTCAGCACAACCCTTTTACACAGAACTGGGTCATTAAGGGTTTCATTTTTAAAAATAAACTACCAGTATACTGGAAATGACTGCTTTGTCAGCTTCTATTTTTGCCGGTGCCATCGAACAGGGCTGTAATCTGTAGATGTTAACTGACCCATATTAGTCAAACTTGGTTGGTGCAAAAACGGAAGACACAGCATGCAAACATGAAAAGCTCATTGTCGTGTTTTGCTTGTACAGTAGAGCCCTGTTATTATCATACCCTTCGTGCAAAGCAAAACTATGACTATATCCGGGCTATTCTAATATGCGGGCTTCAAAATGGTGGCGATATCAGAGCAATTATAGCATTTGTGTTGATCTATAGGCCTATGAGACTTGTTTCAGTCATCAATTCGTTAATTTGAATGGGCATAGAACTACATTAAAGTTGCTTGAAAAAAAGAAAACAAGTGTTTAATACTATATTAATTACAAAATAATGTGTGATAATTAATCGGTTGCTTGCTATACCGTGACTGGGTATGATATTATCTATTCCTGGGACCAAATTTTGTGCATTTGCCTATGACCATACCCGGGCTTATGACATTATCCTATGACTATAAACGGGCATATTTACTATAATTACATAAGAAATGGTTTTGGATTTCAAAATTCTATGACTATATGCGGGCTATTCCAATAAGCGGTATGATATTAAGTGGGCTCTACTGTACCTGCACTGCTGGTATAGCCAGTAAACATACATTCGATAACATATCCTCGGCCAATGAAAGTTGCACAGCTGTGTTTGTGCACAAGAGTGGCATTTATTTGATCTTATGTTACAGTTGCTGCCTTCCTTGTTATATTTGCAGTGAAAGCAATTGAGTAAGCAGTGATGAACAGTCACTGTATGAAAACACCTCCAGATTACTAAGGTGGATGTGAAATTGTGTCAGATGACCTTTCATTGTGGCTGCTGCTAGTGAAGGAGCAGTATCTAGGCTTTATTTACACACCAGTAGTTTTGCATGTTGAAACCAAATAACTACTGTCTGCTGATTTCAGTATGAAAATGTTCAGGTGATACTTCGACTAAAAAATCAAGGCCTCACCTGCCAAAAGACATATTTATAACCTATTGGGGTACTAATGTCACTTCTATGTAGGATGATAAATTGTTCTGACCCAAGTTTTACAGCCCTGGTTAGTCACTGATAGCACACATCTAAGTTCAACTCAGAGGAATTGTACACTTATGAGGAGCTCTCTTGTATTCTGAAGCTATCCCAGCTTTTTATTGGTCATTAAGCACAACAGTCCCTTCTAATAACTTGTTGCATTTCCTGTTGAGGTTCCAAATGTCATAGTTTATGATCAAATGACAACATCATAATGCAGCGTCATGGAATTGTTCAGACTGTTTCACGGTTCATACAAGACGTGTGCCTGATTTCACATAGTCAATTGTTATAACAGACTAAAAAAAAAAACATATAATCAAGTCGCGGTTTGTCAAGTAATACAAAACTTAAACTTTGAATTAACATATCTTTAGAAAAACCAGAAACAGTGCTGGGGCAGCCTTGTAGCTGAGTAATTTGGCTGCATAACGAATGTGCACAAACGCCTTCAGGCAGTAAGTCTCCGGTTCCATTCCCGGCCAGCCTGCATGTATTTCCTTCGCTGTGTTTCCTCACATTTCCCGTTTCTCTGCACTGTAACTATCAAAGAATTCACACTGGTTCCTCTTCTTTAGGGCATTTTTAAATTATATTAGCTTTGTTGAAGGAGTTTCTGCATGTTGGTTTTTGTACCATATTAAAATAAACTGACAGCAGTGGGCCTCTTGGTAGTAGGAAAACATTTAAAACTCGTACTGCTGCTTTAATGAAATGAGAGATTGTGAGTTGTAAGCACACATTTTTCAAGAGGGCACTGTAAAGGACCTCCGAGACAAATTTGCTAAGTTCTGGGGCAGTTTCTCCGCTGTAGGCTGTCAGTTCACTGTAATTTTGACCTTTTTGAACTGATTTTTCCAGCTTTAACGCTCAGCAGACTTGGTATATTGCAATGCTGATTACTGTTCCCACCTAAGTTAACTTTACCGATAAGCTTGCCTTCCACAGCTTTCATAACGTGTGCTTTTGTCCGCAGGGTAACATGCAGCGCTGTAAGCTGGTGATGGACCAGGTGACCGAGGCCAGAGACACCATGATGAAAGTGCTCGACCACAAGGAGAAAGTGCTGAAGCTGCTCAACAAGAACGGCGCCGTCAAGAAATCCTCCAAACTGAAGCGCAAAGAGCGGGCGTGAGCGCGACCTTCCCATCCGTCGACAACCACCACTGCCCCCCTGACTCTCTGAACGAGGGCTGAAGGAGCTGCTCGGATTTTTGGTGCTATGATTTGCTGCATACAATCGCACGCACCCTCCCTATCTGCCTGAGAGCGGACAGAGAGAAGCTACAGGAGGACTTCACGAAGCAGAAAAAAGCCCATCAGGAACAGGTTCTCATTCAAGACACAGCGCACATATTGAGCGTGGAGCATTGTAGGTTGCATTAGAGTGGCCGACTGGACGGCCGCTATTTCCCCCCCTTTTTTAAATATTTGAAAACCCCCTGAAACCATTTTTACTAACTTAGTTTCTGCCTTTTTGTTTAAGACATTTGGAAGCTGGCACATTGTGTATCTGTGATATTTGACACTAAATGCAGTGAATCCGACACCCAGCGTGTCCCGTAAGAGAAAAGAATTTCAGTTCAGGTGAAGAACCAGAGAGTAAATCAGACTTCTTTAGCGAACTGTGTGCATACAGACTAATCTCAGTCGTGCTCTTTTCATCAGTTTGTGCCTTCATTTTGTCAGTGTACATGAAACCGACAGGGACGAGCTGTTCCACATGCTGTTGACATACTTAGAAATATCACTCAAAGTCAAGTGTCAGGTCAGTTTAACTGCTTCCCCTTTTTTACATCCTGCACCTGCGTTTTTTGAGTTGATTTTTTTTCATCTGATATGGGTAAATGGTTACCTATTATGAGCCACAAGTTTAAAAGTCTAAATAGTAAAACACCTCTGTGGGTTAAAGTAAAGATGAGAGCCTAAATGTTTCAAAATATGTTGATTTAATATAGGAAAAAATGCTCTTAAAGGATGAACAGTTTCCTTCGATTTAAAAATGAGGACACCAAGTCAGCTTATTATTTACCACTGCCATCAGTTATCCACTTAGTAAATAAATGGGTGTCCTGACAGTGAGAATGCTTTGATTTGGCTGCAGCAGAAGGTACAGTGCTCGAAAGGAAGGCAGCAACTGTCCTCATTTGATCACAGTGGCGGATTGAATTCATGTAAATCACTGTAAATGTGCTTTTGGTTTTCCATTGACCTGGTTCTTTTCAAGTTTTGTACTCTATGAAACATGTTGTGCTGTGTGATGTGCCGCTTCACGCTGCAGAGTGTAACGATTACGATGAAGTGAGCCTGAAGCATCCAGCCATTGTACATTGTTTTTGTCTGTGTAATTATAGTAAAGATCCTTAAACAATATAAGGTGCACTGTGCACGCTCGCTTTTATTTTTCTTTCTGCTGATTGTCTTTTGTTTAATGCTTGTTTTGGGGGTATTTTGTGCCTTTATAGCAAGAGAGAAACAGGAAGTACATGCAGCAAACAGTCCAGCCGGCTGGGATTCAAACTGGAGACTGGCTGCTCAGATTTAGGGCTGCAAGTAACAGTTATTTCCACT
The DNA here is from genome assembly GCA_024666655.1 of Dascyllus trimaculatus. Lineage (NCBI taxonomy): Eukaryota > Metazoa > Chordata > Actinopteri > Pomacentridae > Dascyllus > Dascyllus trimaculatus. Next base: position 20,450,752 of record CM045446.1, read on the forward strand.
ATTTATTAATATGTTGTTCTTTCTCCTTATTAATTGATTAGTTGTTTGGTCTACCAAATGTCGGAAAATGGTGAAAAATGTAAATCAGTGTTTCCCAAAGCCCAATGTGTCGTCCTCAGATGTCTTGTTTTGTCCACAGCCATAAAATATTCAGTTTGCTGTCATAGAAGTGGAAAATAGAAGAAAATATTAAGGTTTCTCCCCTGGTAAAGATTTTACTTCTGGAGGTCGCTGTATTTATGTGGCTCAGTCTAATTTGGAGACATGGGCCGGGAAATGCATGCTGACTTGGACCACCGACTCATATTTCCACCTGAGATTGCAGGAACCGATCCACAACCAGATCTGGTCTTCTGGTCTAAGTCCCATCAGTGTGCTTTCCTCATAGAGCTGTCCCTTGGGAGGATGCCATGGGGGAGGCCTTTGAATGGAAAAAGCTTCGTTACACTGACTTGGTGGCTGAAGCTGCGCCCAGTAGAAGTTGGCTGCAGAGGTTTCATCGCCAGTTTCACCGCAAGGCTACTTAAGGACTTTGGGATCAGTGGGCAGGCCCAGAGAAAAGCCATCAAAGCTCTGACCGGTACGGCAGAAAGAGGCATTCACTGACTGGCTGTGGATGAAGAGGAAGGATCCTGTCTGGGCCCTTAGGTGACGGAAGGAGAAACTAACCTGTCGACATACACCCAGGTCTGATCAGCCTGCGGTGGGCCTGACTCAGCAGAGGGTGTATTGTGAAAAAGGTCCAAAACACCCAGTGAAGTTAAGGTACACAACTAAGGATGTGTCAAGGGTTGGCTTCGCTCTGTGATCACGGCCGAAATTCATTCACTGGCAAGAAGTGTGCTGAAATTTAAGGGAATGTGTGTAATGAGTCATTTATACGTGTTTTAATCCACATCTCCAGTGTGAGTTCAGTCGTTCCTCTTTACTATCTCCTTTTTACAACATAATTGCCTCCAAGTACATCATAACACGTTGGCAGTACTTGACCCATGACAGCTGTGTTAATGCATCAGGAAAAGCGAGTTACTGGTATTTAAGCAAGCGACTTCTACTTTTAGCACAGTTTCTAACACTGTCCTACTAAAGGGTTGTTTTGCCTACATTAAATCTTTTTTTTTCCAGTGTTCAGATTTATTCAGTATTTCTAAAAGAAAGACATTTATTTTTTTTAACCATTTGAATTGGAAAAGACCAAAAGATTAAATATGATTACTGAAAATTTAGCTGTTATAATTGTTTATCATACGGTTAACAGATGGAAATGTTGTGTTTGTAGAATTATTGTTTACAGTAAATGCTGTTGTGTTTTTATTGTAGCCCTGTTTTTATATGTCAACCACTGTAAAGCTTAATTTTTAGATATTTCTTTTAAGATTATCATATTCAGCAGCAAATATGCAGCAGTTATTGTGTTCAAAAACAACTGGAAGTGATGCACTGTGGTGTTATAAGTATGTTAATGGCTCAATTCTGGTGGTTAGTGACTGTGGGTGGCTCTACCTTTGCAGGAGCAAAGTCAAAGGGCCATAAAGTGAGTTATGCTGGGAAACCTTCCTGCTTCACAATCAGTCAAGGAAATGCTCCTTCAGCAGTAGCAGGAGCTTCCACCTCAGAAAAGGCTGTTCTCAGGTAAGAGCTGACGCAACACACACGAATCAGTCTTGAACGTGGCAATTGTATGAAAAAGAACACTTTTTTGGATGTTTTCGGTATTTTGTCGTAATCTCATGGTGACATTCTGTATAAGCTTATTAATGGTCGTGTCTTAAAAATGGACGTCATGCTTGTACGGTGAGATACGGGTTATTTCCTGGCTCAGACTGGGCCTTTGGGAGGTGTCTGCATTACAGTAAAGACACCGGCTCAGTGTTACTTTAACTGACAGATATGTATCCACTTTCCTGTGATTTCTGACCATTTTATGAACAAAAACGTCTGTTTTACTTGAGTAAACGAGCTGCAATTAACTAATCGGATCAAAAAATTGTCGTGCTGCTAATGTTCTCAGTTCTGATCATTTTGCCACTGGTGATTTGCTCTTGGTGCTGTCTAAAACTCCTTTGGGAGGTGCCAAACAATCTATGAATGTAGGAAAACTTTGAGATAATTAGTAAATACAGAGCTGTCGACATGAAGAATATGTATAATGTGGTGACTGAGTAAAATCTGCTTTGAAACATGTTTTCAGTTTAACTAACCTTTCAAGTTGCGTATATATGTATATACATGTAAAATACTGATTGTATACCTTTTTAACTTATCTGCACTATGTCACTATTATATAAATATCGTAGGGAAGCATAGTCCACACAAGTTAAAATTATGATGGAGGTTTTTGTCGAGTATAACTCTTTTCACTGCACTGAATATGAGTCAGAATAATCAGTTTGTCACTTTCTTTGCAGTCTGACAACACATTTCCGCAATGCTGCATTTGAGTAAGGTATGAAAGAGCATCTGAGTAATATTTACACACAATTTTAAGAGTCAGACTTGTGTTTTTACTTAAATTACAACTTCTGGTTTCCCCCATCAGGGGGATTTTGTATGGGTGGACTCTGGTGCCGGAGTCCCAATCGGGGCCGAGGTGAAAGTGACAGACACCGGGCAGCTTCGACTGATCGACGATGAAGGAAAGGTACCAAAGAGGACACTCACAACACTTCACCTCCATCAGATTCTGAAAAATCTGTGTCAGCTACAATTAAATATGAATTTAATTCTTAACAGGAGCACAAGATCAACAAGAAGAGCGAGGGCAGCATCCGGCCCATGCACCCCACCTCAGTGAAGGGTGTGGATGACATGATAAGACTCGGTGATCTGAACGAGGCCGGACTCCTCAGGAACCTCCTAGTGCGGCACAAAGAGGGCATCATCTATGTAGGTTTCTCTTTCCTGGACTCACTGCTGAACCGCCTAGTTTTATGATATCCATAACCTGCTGTGGAAATGCTTACTCCTCTTCTCCTGCCAGGAACAGCTCTGAGTCTCAGACTTTGCCCTGTAGTTTATCACAGTGCTGTTTGTCTCCATAGAGACGAATAAGCCTCTGTTGACAGAAAGTGTCCCGGTGTTTTTGCGTCACTGCATTAAAGCTCAACAGTGTGTGTTCAATTATGAATCAGGCCATTTTTGTTATATAAAAATACTACTGTTAAGTGCCGGGGGCAACATCTACACACTGATATTCTCTTGTCTTCCATTTGGCAATCATATTATCAGCGTGCGTATTTAGAACAGCTTTTCACAGCTAATCCGTTAAATGTTTAAATCCAGTGAATTATGCATCTCGTGTGCTGCTGCCTTCACTGAACATGGGGTCATTTGGGTCACTGGCTCGCTGCCGTGCTTCCGCCATAATAACCTGTTTATGCTCCTGCACACACACATGAAGTGAGCCACTGTGTGATGCTTAACGCCGCTCTCTCTTTTCAGACCTACACAGGCTCCATTCTGGTTGCTGTGAACCCTTACCAGCTGCTGCCCATCTACACCACCGACCATGTGCAAATGTACACAGACCGACGGCTGGGCGAGCTGCCACCGCACGTCTTTGCCATCGCAGACAGCTGCTTCTTCAACATGCGGCGCCACAAGAAGAACCAGTGCTGTGTCATCAGGTCTGCTTTAGAGGAATCACAGGAGACTGATTCCAGATCATTTAGATGACTTCTAAGCTTTTATTTAGACAAAGGAAAGAGCTAGCTCTCTTTTATAGGAGTGGAGAGCATTTTACAACTAACAAGTGTGACAAGTAATGTTATCATGACAAAAACACTGCTACCAAAAGTTAAAGGACACACATTACTTTGTTTTCTGTCGGGAAATTGGATGAGAAGGTTGCACTTTCGTCTGGACAGTAAATAAAAGGAACAACCAGCGACCAGTTCAGATATCGTAGCCCTGCCCAAACTTTATAGTTCAGCTCATGGTAATCTTAAGTGCTTTAGAAGAAGGCAACTGAATATATTTTTTGGTTCTTGAAGACATTTCAGCTCTCATCCAAGAAGTTTCTTCAGTTCTGACTGGTGGAAAGTGTCAGCTGTTTATTCTTAACCCCAAATCACAAGACTCACAACTCATTAATGACCCCAGACTCACAGGGCTGAAGGTGTGACTGTGAAATCTCAGGACTGTGTTATAAGTACCTGATAAATGGTGTTGAAGACACTGTCCTCTATTTAGAGATGACCGTTTAATGCAGATATCATGTCCACATTCTGGACAGAGAACACAGATGGTTTTAGAGGAGGTAAGGAAGCCATCTGTGATAAACTGGAAGAGGGAAGGGAGGTCTATGACACCATTTATCAGGTACTTAAAATGCAATCTTAAGAACTCTCCTCAGATAGTTTAACAACCATTCACACCTTGAAATATGCAAGGTTTTGGTTGATAATGGGCTGTAGACCGTGTGACATGGACTAAGAATAAATAAATGGCCTAATTGACCACCAGTCAGTTAGAACTGAGGAAATGTCTTGGATTAAAAGTGAACTGTCTTCAAGTAGTACAATTTCCTTCCTCTGAAACACTTAGAAACTGGCAATTATTAACCTTAATACCCGAGGATGTTCATATTGATTGTGAAGAGAACCAGACCTACCACTGATCCTCGTGGAAATCTTTTCTTAATAATGCAAGAGTTTAAATGAAGAACACAATAAAGGAATGTGTTTTTTCACGCAATACAAAGGACATTATTGAATACACCTCAGCCACACATGCTCATATCTCTGTTTTGTCCATCAGTGGTGAATCAGGAGCAGGAAAAACCGAGAGCACCAAGCTGATGCTGCAGTTCCTGGCTGCAGTGAGCGGTCAGCACTCCTGGATAGAGCAGCAGATTCTTGAAGCAAACCCAATCTTAGAAGGTAAACAACCAGATAAAGTTGTAAGGCAGTTTTAATGATTGAGTCTCTCCCCTCTTTTTCAACTGATCTGTTTTGATGAAAATCTCCTCTCAGCCTTTGGTAATGCCAAAACCATTCGCAATGACAACTCCAGTCGATTTGGGAAGTACATTGACGTCAACTTCACCAAAGGCGGGGCCATTGAAGGGGCCCGTGTGGAGCAGTACCTGCTGGAGAAGTCCAGAGTTTGCCGTCAGGTGAGGAAATCTGAATATTTCCAACTGTAGTAATGTGCTATGAGTCAAATTTCCCCGTGCTAAAGAACATGTGCTTTCATGTGCAGGCTCCTCAGGAGAGAAACTACCACATCTTTTACTACATGCTGATGGGGATGCCAGCAGAGCAGAAGAAGATTCTGTCCCTTGGCAGCGCTGCTGAGTACAAGTATCTGACCATGGTACTGTGAAATCTGAATAAAAACTGTCTTTACTGATGCATATAAACACATGAAGTGTGAATCACAGATGAAAGGACAAGGCTTCATACGCAGCTTTAAACCATGTAACCGTATCACCAGGGTAACTGCACCAGCTGTGAAGGGCGTGATGATGTGAAGGAGTTCGCTCACTTCCGATCAGCTATGAAGATCCTCATGTTCACGGAGAATGACTCCTGGGAAATCTGCAAACTGCTGGCTGCCATCCTTCATCTGGGCAATGTTGACTTTGAGGGTAAAGAGAAGTAATATAAAATATAAGATTTCAATGTAATGTATTCTAATATTGGTCTGCTTCTGAAGCACTGATCTTCATTTATTTGCATTTCAGGCACCATAGTAAACAACCTGGAGGGCTGTGAAATCCACAAATCATCCCATTTCGACATGGCTTGCCAGCTTTTGGAGGCACGTGTCGTTTCGGCTGTGCACGTTTGAACGGAGTGCTGAATGACCTTGTCTGACTGTCTTGTCTTGTTACTTCAGGTGGATCCCAAAGCGCTGGGCAAGAGTCTGACTCAGCGCTCCTTCATGACCGCCAGGGAGAGTGTGATCAAAGGACTGACCTCTGCTCAGGCTGTGGATGGCAGGGACGCGTTTGTCAAAGTAAAACAAGTCACACTTGGCAGGCAATTCTAACAAATAAAGTGACTGCAGCTCATATTAACAGATAATAAACACTGCAGCAAGATGTCCTGTGAGGCTGTAAAGCTTTTAACACAATAGGAAACCAATTTATTGGCATAAATTGGGAGAAAAGGCATTTTGACTTGACTTAAAAAACAGTTTAATTCCATATTGATGTTTTTGTTTTTGGGTCCTGGTGCTGTGTATTGCATTGCTGAAAAATCTGATCGTTTACTTAAGTAGAGAATGTTGCAGTGTATACCAGCAATGTAAAAATACTCCATTACTAGTAAAAGCCCTAAATGAAAGTAAAAATAAATAAGTATAAGCAGCAAAATGTAAAGTATTCAAGTAAAAGTCCTGGTTTGGTCTCTCTGACTGATATATTATCATATACGACATCATTAGATTATTAACAGTGAAGCATCAGCATGTCAGCAGCATGTAACTGATGTAGCTGCTACAAGTGAAGCTAGTTTGAATTACTTTATACGTAGGTTTAAGTACAAGGACAGCAGATAAATCACTTGATTAATGAGAGAGAAAAGAAGAAAAAGATGAAAAAATCCAATACATAAATCTGTCTTTACTTTTTCACTAATTTTCTATTGAATAATTGGAACATTTATTGCAATTGAACTGTAAAAAAGGCAAAAATCACTATTTGTTAGAGCTGTTATCAACTATAGACATTTTAAATGTGAGTCCAACTACACATTGCATTTTTATAAGAAGCCAAAAAGGTTAGAAGCGTCTGGTTTAGTCTTAACAGTGTCTTGTATTATAAAAACTTGTTATATTATCCGTTGTGTAAAAGCTTCATAAAGCTGTCAGATAAATATAGTGAACTAGGAAGTAGAGTATTTCCCTCTGATGTGTAACAAAAGGAAAAAGTAGCATAAAATGGAAATACTCGAGTAAAATACATCAGTAAAAGTGATGGGTTACTTTCCACCACTGTAATACTAACTCACTTGAATAGATCAGTGCTGTTTTTAATCTAACACCATTGCTTTTCCTGCTATGACACTTTGAAATTTCTTGAGCCTGGAGAGTAATCTTACAGCTGCTGGATCCAATGCCAGCATTAGATCGTTAGTACAGTAGCCTCCAGCTTGTTGTTGTGTTAAATACTAACACTTTTGCATGGCATGTGGCTATGCTCTGTTAGAAATGCTATTATTTGGGAAGTATGTTTCATTGAGAAGACTAAAAAATTTTAAAAATGATGACCAAGCTACATAGTACCTTTTGTTTTTTAGGTGCTTTCATTGCTGTTTTCTTTCCTGTGTTATTCTTCCAGGCGATATACGGACGACTTTTCATTTGGGTGGTGGACAAAATCAACGCTGCCATTTACAAGCCGCCTAAGGATGAGACAGACGTTCGACAGTCAATAGGCCTCCTCGACATCTTTGGCTTTGAGAACTTCGACAAAAACAGGTGGACGTTTTCAAAAGTTCTCGTAACGTTAGATCTTTGTTGCTGTTGTTTTATGCATCATCCATCCAACTTTCTTTCTCCTTTTACAGCTTTGAGCAGCTGTGCATCAACTATGCCAACGAGCAGCTGCAGCAGTTCTTCGTCAAGCACGTTTTCAAGCTTGAGCAGGAAGAGTACGCCCGCGAGAACATCGTCTGGAAGCACATCGACTACCAAGACAACCAGCGCACCCTGGACGTGTTGGCCATCAAACCTCTGAACATGCTGTCACTCATTGATGAGGAGAGCAGCTTCCCCAAGGTGTCTGTCCTCCTTGTACCTTGTAATTTTCTGCTGAAACAAAGCAAAGCAGGCAATTGTTATTGTAATTGTGGAATCTGACTAATTTTCAGGGCACAGATACCACCATGCTCCAAAAGATGAATCAGCTTCATGGGAAAGGGGACATCTACATTCCCCCGAAGAACAACTATGAGACACAGTTTGGAATCAAGCATTTTGCTGGTGTGGTCTACTATGACTCTCAAGGTACTGTTGAAGACTCCTTCCAGTGAAAATCAAGGTTTTCTTTACCTCGTTAGCATGCCTACATTATGTTTTTTACATGCTAGAATACACACGATCAACGAATTGGCTGAGTATTTCCATCTTGAAACTGCAGAGTACTGATGACAGTCTCAAAAACACAGATTCAGACTTCCTGAGTTTCAAATGTAACAAACCCAAAAAACCAAACCTGTCAGCTTGCATTCTTCTGAATCTGTTTCCAGTTGGAACATGTGTGGTTGAAGTACTCCAATATTGCCACTTGCCGTTATGTAGCGTAAAGGAAGTTTCACAGTGTTTGAGCACAGTTGAGGGTGAGCTGGTGTGCTCGAGAGAGTGGGTGGAGTGTAGGCGGGAATTTCATCAATCAATCAATCAATCAATCAATCAGACTTTATTGAAATCACACTTTTCTTACAAATACAATGCAACGAAAGTGCTTAACAGAAATAAAAATGCAATACAACAGGATAAATTACCCTCCACCTCCACCCCCAAAGTCATGTTAGACATAAAGGACTCTAAAACACTGGGATTGAGGAACTGAAAAAATGCTATTCTATTTAACACGTCCAATGAGGAAACATCAGATGAGATGGAATTAAATGAAATAAGATAGGTAAATAAATAAAATTTTAAAAAAAAATGGTATTAAAATGGAGATAGGTCAAGATACGAATAGAGGTCAAAGATCATAAAAACAGGATAGGAAGTAGTAAACTGTAAATAAAATAGACAAATATGTAAAAAGGTGAATAAATAGAGAAGTCAATAAATAAAAGTAGTTCTAAAAAGAGTAAAAAGTAAATAAAATCTATCACATCAATCAAAAGCTTGATTAAAATGGTAGGTTCAGAGATACAGAGATGTGAGCTGTGATGACTCATATTTTAGCCCTCATATACCCATGAAGATTTTTGTCTTTAAGGACTTCTGTTTAACTTTTCTGAATTCACGCCTAAGAGTTAATGTAAAAACAACCTTCTAAATCTGAGACTTTGATACACATGACTAGTTTTTAGGGGTTTAATCTTTGACTGTAGATGCATTTTAAACCTTTTACAACAACATGCCATTCTTTCGATAGTTTTATGTCGTGTTGTCATCGTTTTTATTTCTGTTTTAGGTTTCCTTGAGAAAAACCGCGACACCCTCAGCTTGGACCTGATCCAGCTGGTGGAGACCTCCAGCAACAAACTCTTCAAGCAGACGTTTCATAATGAGCTGTCCACCGGATCTGCTATCAAGAGCAGCGTTAACCCCAAGATGATCATAACCACCACTCCCAAGAACAGCCTCCGAGTAAGTACAGCTTCTCAACACCTGCAGCTTTAGCATGACATAACAACTACAGGGGAGCCAGAGTGACCATGGCTCCTCTCAATTAGATATGAGCTACCCCTGATTCTAAATTGTCCATAGGTGTGAATGTGAGTGTGTTTGGTTGTCTGTCTCTATGTGTAGCCATGTGATGGACTGGTTACTTGTCCAGCGTGAACCCTGCCTTCGCCTTGTGTCACCTGGGATAGACTCCAGCCCCTCTGTGACCCTACAGAGGATTAAGCAGTGTATAGATAATGGATGGATGGATTTTTCACTCCAGGAACTTGTGGGCAGTTTTAAGGTGGCCTGAACCATTGTGTGTGTTCTGACCACAAGAACTGCACCTACAGAACCTCTTGTTAGGACTGTTTTTAGGGGGAAAGGTACCTGCTCCAGGGCAGGTACTTCTGAGCAGCCGCTGTGCCGAGCTCAATGCCGATTGGTTGAACTCGGAGAGGATAACAAGCACCATTTATTTGCCCTTTGGTCCTCATTAAGTAGCAGTCTCTCTAACATCGCAATCAAAGCATAAAGTTACATACGCTAACAGAACAAACATGCAGATAGAACTGGATACTAGTCACTGGAGTTATATCCAGTAACTAAGGGGGCAGTGGTTCCGCAACAGGTTAACCCCCAGGCTGCTGATCTAAAGGTCAGAGGATCGTACCCCCACTGCGGCCACTGTTGGGCCCCTTAACCCCTGACTGCTCCCCGGGCGCCGCACTGTGGCAGCCCACTGCTCCAAGAAGAAGAAAAAAGTGAGCTCCCCCTGGTGTAGTTCAGTCTTTCGGCCAAAGTGAACACCATCATTGTACGTACTCACTTAGACTGTGTGACCTTTATTTTTGTCTGACAGCAAGCGTCTGATAACAAAAAGCGATCACCGACTCTGGTTGGTCAGTTCCGTCAGTCTCTGGATGCCCTGATGAAAGCATTGACTGCGTGTCAGCCTTATTTCATACGCTGCATTAAACCCAACGACTTCAAGAAGCCCATGGTGAGCACAGATACACAGTTCACTCAAGCTGAAAAAGGTATGTCTGTATCAAAACCATTTGTTCTAAGTAAACCACATTGGACATTGCTTTGTCTCAGCTGTTTGACAGAGAGCTGTGCTTGCGTCAGCTTCGTTACTCCGGTATGATGGAGACCATCCGGATCAGGAAAGCCGGGTATCCTGTTCGCTACACTTTCGATGAATTTCTAAGTCGCTACCGCGCCCTCCTGAAGAGTTCCATCTGTGATCCCAAAACTGTGAGTTATAAAATGACTATTTTCACCTTTTCTGAACTTCTCTTGCCTCGTTTATATGGTGATTATTTATTTCATCTCAACAGGAAAGCAAAGAGAAATGCTGTGAAAGCATTTGTGAGAGCCTGCTTGCTGGAGAAGGCGACTGGAAGACTGGCAAGACAAAGATATTCCTCAAGGTGCTGCATCACATTTGTATGTCTGTTGTTGGTGATGGACATGTGGAAGAATGAGATTGTCAAAATAATATGAATGACTATAAACGCACATATCTGAATGTGTTTGATTTGAAATGCTAATTAAAATACTGAACATACTGTAAAAGCTTGGATTTATTTTAGTCCGCCAGAATAATAAAATTCTAAATGCTGCTGTTTTCTCTCAGGACTTCCACGACACGATGCTCGAACTGGAGCGAGTGAAAGAGCTAAACCAGAAGGCACTTATGATCCAGAAAGTCATGAGAGGCTACAAATACAGGTGTGATTCTACACACTTCTCCAAAAGCAGCTTTTATTCCTTCATGTGAATTTCTTTTTAATGTCTGTGTGATGTATGCCCTCTGAAGGAGAGAATTCCTGAGGAAAAAGGCCGCCGCGGTCATGATTCAGAAATGCTGGAGAGGACACAAAGGCAGGAAGCTGTACAAAGTGGTGGGCTGCTTTTTTAATAAATTAGTATTTACTTAAGTTAGATTAAAGACCTGTCTGTCATTAAACCTTCCGTTGTGTTGTAATTAAAGGTGCAGCTGGGCTTCACAAGGCTGCAGGCACAAGTTCGCTCTCGTCAGCTCCACTTCCAGTACAAGAAGAAGAGGGAGGCAGCTCTGCTCCTGCAGACCCAAGTCAGAGGATACCTGGCCAGGAAGGACTGGAAGCGCAAGAGAGACGCCGTGATCCTGCTGCAGGCCCAAACCAGGGGGATGCTGGCAAGGAAGGCTCTCAAAAAGATGAAAAGAGATGTAAGTTCAGCTTGAAGAACAAGTTGTAAGGGAAAGGTAGTCTCTTTAGTGTGGCTCCCAATAAGGTTCCTGTACATTTAGTCATCGGCACAACCCACCAAGCTCCAAATGTCCACCTTTAGATATTTCAGCAGCTCATTGCTTTCTGCTGATTGTTTCAGCTGTTTATCAATTACTTTTAGCCTATCTAAACTCTTTATGGAAATATTTTTGGCTAAATATTTACACTATTTGCGTATTATTATTTCACATGTTTATTAATTAATCCATCTAATTACTTATACTGAACAGCTTACTTTTAACCATTTCAACCAGATACTTTTACCTTAATATATGAACTCTTTATCCATAACTATCTATATATTTATCTAATAACTATTTCATCTATTATTGCTAAATTTTAGCTTTTTTAAATGTTTGCTTTTACCTATTATATTTTGATTTAGCTAACTTTTCCAACTATTTATCTATTACTTTTAGCTTTCAGCTAACTACTATAACTAATTAGCTTTTTTAAGCTAAAAGCTGAACGTAATAGATAAATGTTTGACATTCATCTCTTACTTTTAGCTTGTAGCTAACTATTTCAGCTATCATTGCTAACTTTAAATTTTTTAAATCTAAACGCTCTCTCAAAAAGCTATCAGTTATTTTTTTCTTTTACTTACTTTTACTTTCCAGCCACCATTTATTACGTTTAGCTTTTAGCTAACTATATCAGCTATTTATTGTTTTACTGCTTTTTTTGGTAAAAGTATTAAATAAATGGTTGACTCTATATATTATTATTCCAGTCATTTATCCATTGCATTTAGCTTTTAGCTATTTAAGTTATTTATTGATTAAACTTAGTTTTTTTTAGCTAAAAGCAAAAAGCAGTAGATAAACACTTGACATTTATCTATTACTTTTAGCTAACTTTTCCAACCATGCTACTATATTTTTATCCTTTACTTTAAGCTTGCTGTTTCAACCATTAATCTTTTTATTTCAGTTGATTATCTTCCGCTTTTAGCCAGCTATTTTAATCAGTTGTTATTACATTTAATTAGCTGTTTGAGGTGTTTATCCCTTCATTTCAGGTCATTATTTTTGAGTTAGCCCATCTCTCTAAACTGACTATTTCAACGATTCATCCATTACTTTTAGGTTATTTTCTCATATGTTTATTTTTAATTTAGAACACTTTATTTAAAAAATACTTTTTGCCAGCTAGCTCAAATATTTATCATTTTAGCTCACTGTTTAAATAATTTATTCTTTCAGTTTACAGAGATGACTTTATGTAACCCCTGCCAGGACGTCTGTGAGCAAGACTCCCAAGAACATCTGTATTCAGCAGATTTTATATTTTGCCTGCCATCCCCCCACTAAAATGGGTTATTTTTGGGTTGTATGGTGATAAAGTATGAAAGGAGATTTTTAAGTTTCGTTCTCTGATTGTTGATCTTCCTTTGTGCTGTGTTCTTGCAGATGTACCTCTCTGCTAAAGAGAAGGAAGAAGAACGGCGACTCATTTTACAGAGACAGAAACACTTGGAGGAAGTGTTGAGGCAAAAGAGAGAAGAGGAAGCCAAAGCACAGTCCGAGTCCATCACAGCCGAGGAGTTGGTGGACGATATCTTTGGCTTCCTGCCCCCTATTGTTGGAGGCCAGGAGGGACAAGCACCTGTGGGATTTGAGGTTCAGGAACCAAACATTGTGCACATGTTGCAGGATTAACAGATATGAGGCGACTAGATAAATCACATCTGTATATGTTTCAGAATCTTGAGGGGAAAAAGAGAATTATTGAGGAGATAGACATCGATGACCTGCCCATTGAGGAAGATCTCAAAGAAGACGACGATGACCTGGATGAGTACTCCTTCTCCAAGTTTGCCTCCATGTACTTCCAGGGTGCAGCCAGCCCCACCCACATCCGTCAGAGACTTCTACAGCCGCTGCTCTACCACGAGGACGAGGGAGATGTTCTGGTGCTTCTCTTAGACCACCTCACTTCTTAATGTTAGTTGTTTTAGTTGTGTTTTTTTTAAATCCAACTATAATGTCATTTCTGTTGTGTTTTCGCCAGGCTTCTCTCACAGTGTGGTGGATCATCCTGAGGTTCATGGGAGATCTCCCTGAGCCAAAGAAACAGGTCAATGTTCAGGCAGCTTCCAGACAGGAACGATTTGTGCCGCAGGAACTGATCTCCAGAAAGGACAGGCGTTTCAGCAACATGGTGGGCCTGGATCAGGTAAATATCTCCACAGGAAGGTTTGAAATTATTCCTTCTTTTTGCACATTAATATGAACTCATCATATATTGTCAAATGTCTTCTTGGTTGTTTTAGAGGATGCTAAGAAGTAAAAAAGACAGGGCGCCTTCTCTAGTACCGGAGGAGCCAGCACAAAACCGAAAGACCTCCATTTTCACCGACATTCTGACAAGAAACAGGAAAGCTTCTGCCGTGCCCAGTGAAACAGCTCAGAACCCGAGAGCATACACTGTACCCGAAGAAACCCCTCGAGCAAGGAAGGGATCCACCTTCACCGACCTTCTGACCAGGAACAGAAAAACATCCTCTGTTCAAGAAAATGGAATCCAAAGATCCAATTTGAACCAGAGGAAGCCCTCGATCATCATGGAGGAAGTGAGGCTGAATCCTAAACAAGATGTCAGTGTTGTGTCTTGTGTTGCTGTCTTGTTTATAACACACTGACTGGAAAATTGTGTTGTTTTCTTACAGTCAGATGATCTAAGTGAAGTGTCCAAGCCTCCCACCCTGCAGACTGTGCAGGAGGATGTTCTGATCGGAGAAGGACCCACCCTGGACAGGCCCCTGACATCTCTGGAAAAACTCCACTATATCGTGGGATATGCTATTGTCAGACGTGACCTCAGGTAATGAAGTTTGATTTTCTAATCTCGTAGCTCTGATACACATATCTCTCTCTGAGCCTCCACTAATACAGTGTTGTCTATGCAGGGATGAGATTTACTGTCAAATCTGCAAACAGCTTCAGGATAATAGGAATCGTAACAGCTACTTCCGAGGCTGGATCTTGCTATCACTCTGTTTGGGTGTTTTTCCTCCAAGTGAGCGCTTTGAAAAGGTAAGCACATCAGCTGTATTGGCTTCATCTGTCTCATAAACATTATACTGCATGCTATGAGGCTCCACTCATCTCTTTTTATCGCTGGTCTTGACAGTACCTCCAAAGTTTCATCCGCTCTGCTCCGGGAGGCTATGCTTCCTACTGTGCTACCAGGCTACGGCGCACCGTGATGAACGGGATGCGAGGGGAACCTCCATCCTGGCTGGAGCTGCAGGTACTGAGATCGACACTGAGACTCTCTTATGAATGCACCAGATTCAGATTTCATTAGTCTAAACTCAACACCCCGTCATGACAAAGTAAAAGGAATCTTTGCTAATTTATTATAAGATTAAATACTGAAATGTCACATGTACATAAGTTGCACAAATGTTGTGAATGTTCACTCCAGGTTTTTGTAGGTTATATAAAATAAATAATCAATAATTTAAGTTTTGTTGTATCCGTTTTTATGATTAATGGCAATATAACAGTGTCATACTGCACCAAAGACATTTTTTGCATTCTGTTTACTTCTTGCCATGGCTGTGCTGTTTCCATAGAGGTGCAGAACTTTACATAGCTGTAAAAAATGAGCCTATAGTGACTAAAAAAAGTAACAGAAGCTAAAAAAAAAAAACATCCATAAACTGTTAAGGGTTTGGGAGGTTAAAAGTGAACCTTTTTATGTTTAACCCTTTTTTCTCCTGCTTCATTTGGATTTAAAAAATCTTGTCCTGTCAAGCATCTACATAAAAATGTAAAACCACAATGAGTCCGTTTTTGGTGACCTAAAACCCAGTTAACATGTTAACAAAAGGCCAAAATGCCTAGAAAAACAAAGTTTTACATAACAGACTTGTGTGTCTGCTCAGGGCCTAAAGCAAGTCTTTTTGAAGGGCCTCTCTGCATCTCATTTTTGTCCATTTGAATCAAGTCTATGACACAAGAAGTTGTGCAAAAAGTAAAAGGAGCTGGACTTTGCCCAAAGTCTCTTGTTATTTAGTTATTCAGAGTTTAATGCGTGACGGTTTGGGGGTTTCTGATGCCACACCTATATAATGAAGGTGAAAAAAAATCCTTTTATGTCCTCACAGCATTTAAAAATAACAATTAAAAAAGTGATGGCAGCAACATCTTTTTGAATAGCAATGTAAAAATAATCCACCAGGGTCACTGTCATCAGATTTCATGGCAGCTATTTCTTTAGTAAAACTTAAAGGTTGTGGATTATTTGGAGCACTACTGATAGAATAATAAATAGTTCCAGATTTCTTAAGTTTAATTTTACTATGCTGTAAGCACGGCAAACAAAATCCCTTCGCCAGCTGATATCTTACAGACATGCATCTCAAAATACGAACCTAAACTTGTCCAGATAGCTTTTGGAGTGAGAAAAGTTTGTTAATGATTTGAGAGGATTTTAAGAAACACGAATGTGCAGAATATGTAGTTTCTCACGTGTCAATAAATCATGGTTATTCCTCTGTACTGTGACAGGCAACCAAGACACTACAGCCCATGATTGTGACGGTGACGCTGTTGGATCGTCGCTCCGTTAACCTTCCTGTCGACTCAGCAACTACATCCAGAGAGATCTGCCAGCTGCTCGCCAACAAAGTCAAACTTACAGACACCTTCGGGTTCTCGCTCTATGTCGCCTTGTATGAAAAGGTACATCTGCAGCGTTTTTGTTTCTAGAATAAATGATGAGTATGACACTGATTCTATGTACATGAACAGGTAGATTCAAATTATTTTCTTCTGAAAGTGGAAAACTCGATCGGAAGACAATGGCGAAGTGCCTCATAAAATGATTAAAAACAACAAGAATAAAACATCTGTTAAACATCATTAAGGCAACAATAAATTGCAAATGAAAAATAAATGAAAGTCTTCTCAGATGCGAAGTCTTTTCTAAAATAGAGTGTTTTAAGAAGAGATTTAAAAACAGTAATTTAGCAAATCTAATTTAAGCAGGTAGCAGAGTTAAAGTGTCCAGACTGCAAAAGCATGATAGGTATTGGTTTTGATTATATGGCAGAGGAACTGTTCCACAGAACTGAAATGTGTTCATTGATTTATATCTAGAGTTTGCACAAGTTTACAGGGTCAGCACTCAGAACTCCATTAAATTAAGTAAGGCTGCACTGATTAATAGAAACTAACAGGTTCAGCTGTGGGTTTTTTCCTGAAGGTTTGGGCTCTGGGCAGCGGCCGGGAGCACGTGATGGACGCCATCTCCCAGTGTGAGCAGGAAGTGAAGAAGAGAGGTGGCCAGGAGCAGCATGCTCCCTGGCGTCTCCTTCTCCGTAAGGAGGTCTTCACCCCCTGGCACAACTGCAAAGAGGACAAGATCAGCACTGACCTCATCTACAGACAGATCATCCACGGCCTGAAATTTGGAGAGTACCAGCTGGAAAAGGTGGGTTCATGTTGGTTCCAAAAAGTTCCTGCTGTATACTTAGAAACACTGACAGCTGTTTTCACCATATTTCTCCTTTGACAGGAGGATGATTTGGTTGAACTCGCTGCAAAACATCTGTACGTCCAGCACGGCTCAGACAGCCGTCCAGAGAATGTGAGAGATGCTGTGCAGGACTGCATCAACAACCGTCTGCTGGAGGCCAAATCTGAGGCCAAGTGGATTCAAATGATCAGCACAGCTCATGCTCAGGTCAGTCCTGTGTCAGATGGTGCAGCATGGACTGGATAAAAAGAGCTTTGACGGGGTCTTGAGGAGGTTTAATGACTCTGTCTCTTTTTATAAACCATTCTAGGGTCTGTTTCTGAGTTCAGGACAAAAGGCAGGTTCAGTGAAGGCCGAGATGGTCGACTACGCTCGAGAGAAGTGGCCCATATTTTTCTCCAGGTTCTTTGAGGTCACTAAACTGTCAGGTAGGCATCTGGTCACTGACACCCATTGTGTTGTCCACAAACAATACTTACGGCTTAAAAAGATGAAATAATTTAAGAAAATGGGTTTTTATATTGAACTGTAACGTTATTAAACCTTGTAATGGACAGTCAGAAGCATTAACAGATTTATATCTACAGTATTGTCCAAAAGGCTGAGTCCACATTAAAAAAACTGTCATGTTTTCACGCAAAGCTGGAAATAATCTAATTATTAGGATTTAGAAGCATCAACCAAGATAACTGATTTGTACAAGGGTCAGATTTCTTGACTTTTGTTCTCATGAGAAGTTTGTTCAACTAAACCGACCTGCAGTTAGTGTTCATATGTTAGAAATATGGCTGTTCGTTAAGTTTCCAGCAGAACATTTCTCACTAAGAAGCATTGTGATAGTGGGAAGCACAGTATAAATATTAAATGAAACTGTCCGTAGTAAGATTGTTATTCTAAGCAAAGAGGGGCTTTCTCAACGTCATGTCATGGCTGGACCTGAGGCTTTTTAAGGAGGCAATGCAGGGAGCTATTTACTAAATAAAGGACGTAAGAATCAGCAGAAGTCCTGTCAAAAGAAGGCTGTCTAGTGTCTGAGAGGATTAAGAGAGTCTCTAAACAACAGGAGGGAAAATGAGGACAAATGCTTGGAGTGGGCTAAGACAGAACAGCATCTCACAGTGGATGATGGAAAGAAGTCCTGCTTAATGATTATTAGTGACAAGGATGTATAACAATAATAATAATAATAATAATAATAATAATCTACCCTTTATTGATCCCCTTGGGGAAATTCCTTCTCTGCGTTTGACCCATCCTATTCATAGTTAACCTTAACTATACATACTAGGAGCAGTGGGCTGCCGCAGTTCCCGGGGAGCAGTCAGAGATTAAGGGTCTTGCTCAAGGGCCCACAGTGGTGGGGACTAGGACAAGTGGTCGCTCTCATTTTCCCACCGCAACCTCTTGCCTGTCTGGGGACTCAAATCTGTGACCCTCCGGGTACAAGTGCGCTTCACAAACCACTAGGCCACCACTGCCCCTGATGTATTTATGCAAGGAGACCAACAGCAGAATATGGAACATGTATAACACTTACGCTTGTATGACTTTCTCAGGAATCCAGAAACAAACCAGTGCCCTCTGAGCATTTAAGGATATTTATAGACACACTGCACCGCTGGTGTTCAGACAAAAGCTAAGTAGGTGATTCGTTGAGAATATGTGGGCCAGGAACAACATTTCCTCAACAATATTACATGTCTAATTGACTTTCCCAGTCAACAGTTTAGGGCTGTTTATGCTTCATTTTAACTTAAACACACCGTGTGTACCCTGCATTGGTGACATGTTGCCTTTACTTCAGTAAAAGTAGAAATACTACGGTGTAAAAAAGCTCCTTTACAAGTAAAATTCCAAAACCCAAAATGCTACTGATAGTGTAAAAAGAACATGTTATGCAGAAACACTAATTTCAGATTATCAATTATTATTATTGTTAGTTAGTATTAATGTTATATTAGTTATTATTCCAAGATGGCACTGGTGAGGTTGGCTGCTGTCATACTTGCTCCAACCTTATCTTATCATTAATGGAATAAAAAGTGCAATCTGTCCACTTGAAATTTGGTGGTGTAGAAATGAAGATAGTCAATTACCAGCCGGTTATTTATTTCAGACTGCAGCTAACAATTTTGATGACTGATTTTTCCGCCAACTATTGTCTTGTTTTGTTTGACCAACAGTTCAAAGCCCCCAAAATATTAAATTTATGATAATGTACGACAAGAAAATTGAAATTCTCCCATTTGAGAACATGGAGCTGTCCAGTCTTTAGAGTTTTTGCTTGAAAAAAAGAAAAAATAATTAAATTTTTAACCACCAGACAAATTTATTGCTATATACTGCTTGGAAGGGATGACAAAAATGTGACACGAATCACAATAAACTCATTCAGCTGGGTTATAGTGTCAGGCCTTATCCTCTTCTGGTTTTCATTGCTATCTCTTATGCTTTTGCCATTATAAAACTGGTGTTAAATTCCATTCTATGTAGTCTTAAAAATGCTTTAAAAGGTCTGTAATTTAACTTGATGAACTATGCAGAAATCCTGAAAATGATGCACACAAGAAGTGCAATTAAGCCCTACAGCTCAACAGGAACATGTCTCATCATGCAGATTCAGATATTTCAGATTACGTCTGCCATGATTTGTTATACTTGTTTCTTCCATGCATATTTTTAGGTCCACTGCCAAAGAGTAAATTCATTGTGGCCATAAACTGGACCGGCATCACATTCCTGGATGAGAGAGAGAAGAGGCTGCTGGAACTCTCCTTCCCAGAAGTCACTGCAGTCAACACCATAAGGTAGAGGTGCTTCTTATCGGTCCAGCAGAACCAGAGAGAGAAGCAAGTTTATTAACTTAAAGTGCTTTAATTGACTTTGTTTTGCAACTCAGGGAGGGTAAATCATCTGACCAGACTGTGAGTCTGCTGACACTGAAAGGAGACTTCACCCTGACCGGATCCACAGTTGAGGACATGGCCGAGCTCATTACTATGTTCCTCAGTGGGCTGAGAGAGCGTTCCCAGTACGCCGTGGCCCTGAAGGACGTCGACAGGCAAGGTCAGAGCCCTGAATCCTCTTTCTCACATTGTCACGGCTGAATGATCCATGTTAGAGTCACTTCTGCTGATTTTTAATTAGCTGATTTCTGAACCATCTTCCACTCCTCTCCAGATGACCCCATGTTCCTCAGCTTCAAGAAAGGAGAGCTCATTATACTTGTCAAAGACGATGAGTTCTCTGAGCAGGGAGGCTGGGTAAAGGGCCAAAAGGAGAACTTGAAACACAGAGGAGCTGTCCCCATTGAGGCTATCTTAATCCTGCCAACGCTCAGTAAACCCTCCCATGAGGTCATGGTATGGAGTTTTCAATTACTTACCTTCCTCAGATGAGTTATTGAGCCCAGGTTCTATAAAGGATTAAATGCTGTGATTGCTTTCTTTATTTCAGAGCCTCCTCAACCTGTCTCCAAACCAGAGGAAGACAATCCTGGAAGCAACCCAGAAGGAAACAGGCACAGTGGAGAGAATGGCTCTATTCTCGCTCAAAGAATTCTCTCTCCAGTATTTCAGGTATCTGGAAATAATGTCCTACATTTTAAAGCCACCTACATGCTGTTTTCACACCCGCTGGTCAGTGGAACAGTTCTGATCCTGATTCCTTGATACTACAGGCAGCCCACTAAGGACGTGAACCGTCAGGTGATTTCTAGGAACGCTGCTCCAGAGAGGCTGTGGGTCAGCTCCAGAGAGCCAATCAGACAGCCGCTCCTCAAGAAGCTGGTGGGCCACTCAGAGTTCAGCCCCAAAGCCTGTCTGGCCTTCACTGATATCCTCTACACACCAGGACATAAACACTTATTACTGTGTTTTTAACCAGGACACTTGTGGGTCCCTACAGGCTGAAAGAAACATTTAATCATATACATAAAGAAATGTGTCAAAGGTTGCGTTGAAGCCTAGTAATAATGTTAAAGGATGTTTCTTCCTCTCATTAGACTCTGCAGTGGGTACCAGGCTGCCTCAGCATTGATTTTCTGAGCCATATAACGGACGATGCTTGCTCTAACCCAACTTTAAGCTGTCCTTTATTCCTTCTTTTGCCCAAACAAAGAACAGAGTCTGAGCTGCCTACAAATG
This sequence comes from Dascyllus trimaculatus, assembly GCA_024666655.1. Taxonomy (NCBI): domain Eukaryota; kingdom Metazoa; phylum Chordata; class Actinopteri; family Pomacentridae; genus Dascyllus; species Dascyllus trimaculatus. The sequence goes on from CM045446.1 coordinate 20,471,957, forward strand.
ATCTATGTTGTATCTGCTTAACCTAAACTTGAGATCCCACTGACCTGTGTGAAGTCTGTGGACTGCAGTCAGCCAATGAAGATGTTGGTCAGCTGAAATGGTAACTACTCTTCAGCCAATTAATTGGTCGCGGGAAAAAAAGATGAACTAAATAAGTCTCAGTGCACTGAGTGTACTCTGCCTGCTGGTTTTATCTGTCAAAAAGAACTACAACATAAGAAACTACTATTAGCAGCACATTCAATTGTTTAATCAGCTTATTTTACACTGAAATGGTAACAACTGACATAGAGCAGACCACCACCTGCCTGTATTTATAGGATTTCTGAAAATAGAAATAGATCAGCTGGTGATCCCAGCACAAGAACTACTGAGGAATATAACCTAGACAAGCTGTTTTTGGATGATATGTCAAGTTGGTTGTTGAGTTATTTCCAACCGTTTCCCCAAACTTGAGAAGCATATATTCACATGTCAGTACTCGCATATGGCTACAAACACGTCACAGATATAGCTTTGACTCATTTTTTAATTTGGCCCAGACAACAAGTTAAGTTTACAAGTGTGTTGCTATCAAACCATGAAATGAAGCAAGCAAACCTCCTCAGCTGACTTCACCCTGACCAGCATCAACAGTTCTGTTTTATCATCACCATCTAACACCAGGTCAGGCTTTTCTTTTTGGAATCAGGATACTTATTATCATTATTCTTCCTTGACCGTACGTACCCATCCTCAAGTATATGGGAGATTACCCCACCAAGCAGATGCAGAGTCCTCTCGAGCTCACCGACCAGATCTTCGGCCCCGCCACTCAACACGAGGCGCTCCGAGATGAGATCTATTGCCAGATCATGAAGCAGATGACCAGCAATAACAACCGGTACATATGTGTTATTTCTTCCTCTTACTGCCTCAGATTCTCTGATTTATCTTAGTACATGCAATCCAAAAATCTGTATTAACAATTTTTGATTAATGACTAAAATGTTACCAGTTCAGCCCTACCAATAAGAGGACTTTTCTATTTCTTGCCTCCAAACAGAACCAAAAAGGAGAACTGTTAATCTCTTATGTTTTAGTTTGCTATTGAAAAGGATACAAAAGACCATTCTAGTTACAACATATACGAGATCTTGGATATATTCTTTTCTTCTTTTGCCTTGTCCAGGTTCAGCATGGAGCAGGGCTGGCAGCTGCTGTGGCTCTGCTGTGGCCTGTTTCCTCCCAGCCAGCCTCTTCTGAAGCACACTCAGCGATTTCTGGAGTCGCGACGCAGAGCACCCTTCGCCTCCGACTGTCTGCAGCGGCTGCAGAGCTCTCTGAGGTTTGTTCGACATGCTATGCGTTGTTATACATCACCAATACGCACAAGAAGAGGGGCGTGTGACACGGGAGAGCGTGTGCATAGCAAGACAATTTATCAAGTCGAAAAGCACAAGGCAGTTGCATCACTCTTCCTCGGGTTAGCAGCCACCATGACACAACATGACACCATGACTGGTGTGGTGAGAAAAGGAAATGTCATTCTGTGATGTCTTGACTTTTAATTCACCCACTGAAAACTACACTGAGGTAAAAGCTTCTCATGCCTTTAGAGCAGGGGTGTCAAACTCAAATACACAGCGGGCCAAATCTGAAAACCTGGACAGAGTCGCGGGCCAACATTATATTATTATAATATAATATAATATGATATATATATATATATATGTATTACATTATATTATATTATATAATATATAACATTATATATATATATGTATATATATATATATATATATATATATATATATATATATATATATATATATATATATATATATATATATATATATATTATATTATATTATAATATATATTATAATATAATTATCAACATTATTATATTGATATATTGATATTATATATCAATAAAACTAGCCTTTACAGCAGCCTCACTTTGTGATATGGCTTTTTTGAACATAGTCTGTTGTGAAACCAAACTTCTTTTCATCTCCTCTACTTTCTGGCTCCTTTAACTCGTGTCCAGGTCCTTGTACTTGTCCTGGTGTTTCATAGTGTCGTCTAATGTTGTTCTCCGTGGTTATATCCACGTTGGCTCCACACTAGACGGGGTTGGTCTGAATAGCAATAGGTGAGCGCCGGATATTCTGGTCCAGTTACTGACAAATATCTGAATATTTGGGTCGTGCGGCCGCGGTGGCCCGGGGGCCGGGGAGGAGGCGAGGGCGAGGGGGAAGTGTGTTCGTCGGAATCCGACGGCATTAGCATGAATATCTTCTGCTGGCGGTGGCACAGTAGCAGTGTCCTGGCGTGCCACTGGTGCAGATGCTTAGTCAGGTGGCGGCGGAGGGGTGGAGGTAGTTGGGTCAGTAGTAGCGTGCGGTTGCTATGACTACTGTCAACAGAGGAGAGGGTGTTTATGGGTCCTGTCCTGATTGACGCGCCGATACAGAGCAGAGCATTCTGGGATTTGTAGTATTAGCGATACATGCGCTGTATAATACCGGCGGGCCAGCTTTAGTAGTCATCTGGTATTACCTCGCGGGCCAAATATAATTACACTGCGGGCCAAATTTGGCCCGCGGGCCAGAGTTTGACACCTATGCTTTAGAGCAAGTGGTGCAGTGTGAGGCAGAGCTAGCTTGCAGCTATGAGCTCTTTATACAAAAGTGTTGCATCACCTTTCCAGTCAGCTCAGCATTTGCAGGGTCTCCTCTCTGAGTACTCTCTAAGTGTTATTTACAAAATGACAGTAGTTTCTAGAGACATTTTTCAATCTATGTATTTTGATAATAAACAAAGATTACAACCAGCAAACAAACTAAAACTATATTCAAAATAATCCCTTAACACCTCAAACAAATAGCACATTCATAAATAAAACATAAAAACATTAAAAAAAAATTAGATTTTATCTTGAAGGGCAACCCCAAATGTCGCAATATGCAACAAGCAGCAACCTCCTGGTCTGAAAAATGAACCAAACAGAGAAGAGCCAAAAGCTGCAGTTCCTTCAATGACCACTTGAGGCTGGCTCCAAAAGTGGGTCAATCTCCATAAAACCCCAATTTAAAATGTCCAACTTTACAGCAGAAACAAACATGTTTATAGGCTGGTACAAAAACAGTGTGTTGTCTATAATTGATTTCTCCATTTATGACATCACTTATGGCAGGGGAGCTTCGATTGAACTCGCTGTTTAAATTGTATTAAAGCTTAAAATTTTGCATGTTTAAAGGTGCGGTCATTTTGAGTGACAGGTGGGTGCCGTCACAGGACACTTCATGGCCCAGAATCGTTGGCATTTCCTGCCCCAGCGTCACTTACATCTATAGGTTATATTAAAGAGGAACAAACAAGTATAAATACATTGCTTAGTGACCAATCAGTTCTTTCCATGGACCTCGGATGGTCTTAGGAAAGCGAGTATCTTTAGAGTCCGTCTAAACCAGGGGTGTCAAATCCTGGTCCTCGAGGGCCACTATCCTGCATGTTTTAGATGTTTCCCTCTTCCGACACACCTGGTTCAAATGATCAGGATCATTATCAGGCTTCTGCAGAGCTTGATGATGAGCTGATCATTTGAATCAGGTGTGCTGGAAGAAGGAAACATCTAAAACATGCAGAATAGCGGCCCTCGAGGACCAGGATTTGACATCCCTGGTCTAAACTCTTCTTTCCCTCACAGTCATAGATGTAAAAGATATTGTTATTGGAGGGAACTTCAGTCTTCCTTGATCTTGACTACAAGCAAATTTAATCTAGTACACTGTTCTAAAAGCCTTCCTATAGGCAACCCTAAAACAAACCTGGCCTTATAAGATTTGCAGCAAGCCTTTTTGTCATTTTTGAATCATGTTTTTTGTTCTTTAGTTGCTCCCAGTTCCACTTACACAGGGTTGCAGCTTTCAGACAGTCTGCATGCTTTGCCACCTTTCCTTTCTGACTTTAGCTGCAACAGCTGTGTTGCTTTTAGTCTGCATTATATTTTTAAATTGCTCATATTGGTTTAAGTTTGGAGATTGCTCTTCTTATGAGAAATATGCACCTCTAGATCTGTCAGTGCTTGTTATTGGTCATATGGTGCCAAATTTTATATGAACACGCTCATAGCTAGGTTCAGGAACCCTGGTTGGACATAATGAGTTCATATCTACCTTTGTGTGGCTGCTGCTTTTTGGATTAGTGAAGCCAGATAATGAAAAAAACATATCCTATACATGCTGAACTTGTAATGTAGTACAGGCCCCTGATCTCTGTTAAACATAGCCAGTTTTACGCTGGTGTTGTATATATATTGACTAACTTCTAAGTGAACAACCACAAGCTTAACACAGACCGATGAGATGTATTGTCCTTGAATTATTATCTGGTTTTCAAGGTGTCTAAGACTGCATAGTTATTTCCACAGTTATAGAAAAAAAAAATAAAAAATTATACATATATATATATATATGTGTGTGTGTGTGTGTGTGTGTGTATGTATATGTATATAGTTATAGCATATAGTTCATAAATGTTGCTTTTTGGACTAATTTAAATCTATTTTGTACTTAAGGTTTACTGTTGTTATTGCACAGACCACAAAGAAATGCTATTTGTACTAATTAGGAATATTGTTTGGAAGCTGAGTCACCAAAGGCACTACTGGGATTTGAACCCAGACAGGCGCTTTAACCAACTAAGCCAAAGCACCATGTGCAAGGCCAGAAGGGACTGGAAAGACCAGACTGGGAGGCAGTTAGAATGAAAGTCCTAATATCTAAGGAGTGTGTACTAGAAACACTGAACCATTTAAATGAGCTAAAATGTAAAGAAAACAAAAAAAAGCATGTGACTAAGCATTTGCTGTTCTGCTGCAGGATGGAGTCCAGGAAGTTCCCACCTCACCAGGTGGAGGTGGATGCCATCCAACAGAACAGCACCCAGATCTTCCACAAAATCCACTTCCCCAACGACACAGATGAGGTACCACTACAGATTTCTTGTATTCATAAAGTTACTGAGAAAAACTCAGTTCACAGGACCAACGGCAGACTGAAAGATGAATAGATTCTAGGAATACCAGTGATTCCTCTCATCCTCCTCCAGATATTTGAGGTGTCGACCGGCACCAGGATCAGAGATCTCATCCAGACCATTTCCAAGAAGCTCGGCTTGGCTTCAGCAGACGGCTTCAGCATTTTTGTCAAAACACATGACAAGGTCATTTGACATTTTACAACCCTCAACGTGATATTTTTATCTTGAATTTTACAAGGTTTGCTTTGTCATAAATTAACAACTCTGTTTGACGCCCGCAAACATAATCTGTAATTGTGTTTATTTAATTTTAGGCTCTCAGTTTGAATGACACAGACTACTTCTTTGATAGTCTGAGACAAATCACAGACTGGTCCAAGAGAGCCAAGAGGGCTAGAGATGGTAATAAAGCATCACAGGATTACAGTTACAGCAGGACTTCTGATGTTTATCTGTATTTACCTGTAAAAACCTCTTCTGTTTGTGTTTCCTGCAGGTGGGCCAGTGAACGTATCCTACCTTGTGTTCTTCATGAGGAAGTTGTGGTTCAATGTGAACCCCGGCAGAGACACAGAGGCTGATCTTATTTTCCATTTCCCTCAGGTACATTTGAATGACATCACATTTTCCAAGCCTATTAGGTTTCCCACCTGGCATTGAAGCCAAATATTTCCATGAACATAATCCTGCTTCACACATAAATGAGGTAGTATCACTGCTACAGATTAAAAAAAATAGGAGATGGAGATCTATAAACAGGCAGCTATTTATAACCTAATGAAATACTTGGTTCAAAGGCCCAGAACTGGTGAAAATTCCACAAATGACAGCCTCCATATTAATGTCTGTGTCTTCCAGGAGATGCCTAAGTACCTGAGAGGCTTTCATGCTTGCACCAAAGAGGATATGATCAACCTCGCAGGTCTTCTCTTCAGGGTGAAAGCTGGCAGTGACAAGACCCAGTTAGTCACGATTCCCAAGATGATCAAGGATCTGGTGCCTGTTGACCAGCTGAAGGCCATGTCTGAAAACGAGTGGAAGAAGGTATGAAGGCAAAAAGGACGAAGATGGACTTACTCTGTGTTGTTGTTGCTCTCAAAGAACAAGGCTAACAATAACAATCAATACTTTCCCAGCCTACTTCCTGAAGATGTTAATCTTTATCAGACATCTACACAGTCATGCTTGTGGCTCAGTGACGCTGAACTTAGACAGCACTTTGAAGGAAATGCAAATAGCAGCATTCAGAGAATTGCAGGGAGCGACAGACTGCTGGGTCACACGCGGAGGAGCGCCCCGTCCTACCAGACCAGACCAGATCACTTTCAGCCCCTCTAACACAATGACATCGGGTGCTTTTCATTATCCAAACTAATCCCTTCTTGCACCTTCGCTCTTCCCGTGACATAGAAATCATTCCCCCTCCATCATCACGGAGGATCTTCCAATTAATTAAGTGCACCTCGAGGAGATAAAGAGAAAAGAGTCTTCAGGAGGGGCTGAAAGTGAGGAAAGTCAAAGAGGAGCATTATTGAATTGATTTATTGAATAACCCTGCTGATAATCAGAAAAATACTGAATATCTGCTTCAGTAATAAGCCAGGCCAATAATCAGTCTTGTGAGTATTTAAAGCTGCAGAGCTGTTTATGTGGCACTGGCTCAAAATAAACTACAATGTGTGACTTAATGGTGATAAAAGATCATTTCACCCAGTACAGTGGTGATGCTGGAACACTGGAGCTCTGTGGCACAAAGGAACAAGATGTTTAAAGCTTCAGACTTTTTATGGGATTAATTTATGATGAAAAAAATACAGAATATCACGAGACATGTCCTATGAGGTCCCCATATGAACAATATCACCATTATCAGCTTCCTGTGATCTGTATCTCAGCTCACTGAGAATATACCCTGAAGGCTGTGGGGGTGTTAGAGAATCATTAACCCCATTAGATCTGATGCAAAGACTTTTTACAAAACAAGACTGTCATGTCAGACTCTGATTTATTTATATACATGTATTTTTTAATTTTCAGAGCATTACTGCCGTCTACAACAAACAAGCTGGTATGACTGCTGAAGAGGCAAAGATAGCATTTCTGAAGGTGGTTTGTCGCTGGCCGACGTTCGGCTGTGCTTTCTTTGATGTGAAGGTAAGAGCTGCATGAACGCACCGCAACGTGCCATCTGTGATCAGTTTGGTCGGGTGGGCAGCTTGTTTATCTGATGCTGCTGCTCTTTCTCAGTCCGTCGGTGCACAAGCTGAAAGCACAGAGTTTCCTAATTTGTCTTTCTAACTTTCTTCTCAGCAAACATCAGATCAAAATTTCCCGGATATTGTGCGAATAGCCATCAGCAAGCAAGGAGTCACAGTCATGAACCCCAAAACCAAGGTTTAAGAAAGATTTTTATCACTAATGCTAAATTCATCTACTTTCTAGTTTTTCTCTCACCTTTAACATTTTTTTTCTTGTTTGAAGGATATTTTGGCAACTCATCCATTCAACCGCATCGCTAACTGGTGCAGTGGAAGCACCTACTTTCACATGACTGTTGGCAATCTAGTGAAAGGAAACAAATTTCTGTGTGAAACTTCTCTGGTAAGACATGTAATGTGCTGAACTATGTGTCAGGTCGAAGTGTATTGTTTCCATTTCCTTTTCCTTACCTGTGTCTCTTCTTTTAAAAGGGTTACAAGATGGACGATCTTATGGCCTCCTATGTCAACATGTACAACAGAGAGAGGAGGGCCATGCAAACCAGGAACCAGCGCTTCGACATGTGAAGATTTAAAAATGTACTCACAAAGAGGCAGAGCAGGAGGAGTTCTCTGTTGAAAGAGTGATCAACTATATTTAATTCATTGCATAAAACTAAGTGGTTGCAGATTTCTCTCTTTATTTAAAGCTGTAATCCTTTGGCATGTATTCAAATAACATTATAATTGAAAGTACATTTACACATTTGCTCGAGCCCTTAGCCTTGGAGAGGAATTAGTCTCTTTGGTGCCTTTAATGATCCACAAATGATGTTCACAAATGCCTTTTTTTATCCAGAATCAGAACTCTCCTAAGTTGATTATATAAATGTGAGTATCCTATATTTAACTGAGAGATCATTATTCTAAAAGTATTTGTTTTTGAAATGCTGTCGGTTGCGTTACATATTTGATTTACTCTGATCCACAAATGTATGTTGCATTTGTGTGCATCTGGCTTTTCAGTGCATTTATATTGAATATTCAGCTGGGAAATTTTCCCAGGTTTCTCCCAAGCATGGGGTATTTAATCTGCATTCGGTCTGCAAAATTTCTCAAATTATTTCAGACATTTACATGCACAGGATTTATTCTTTTGGATATATATATATACATTCAGTTTTAGTGTTGGATAAAAAATCACTTGTGAAAAACATAATTCATTTACTAATTTGTCATATATATATTTGTAAATGTTCGTAATTTTACTTGTGGATCATGAAACACAAATATGTCACTACTTTTGAGATTAATACTTGGTCATATTAGTCTGCCTGACATGGAAACATTAAAGGTGCCTTGTGGAATTTTCTTTTTGTTTTACATTCAACTTTCATCTCTGAAAACTCAAAGTCTCACAAAAAGCACTTCATAGTGAATTTTCTTCCACATACATCAAATGAAAGAGAATTTTTTGAAAATTTCAAACTTCATCTATGTTTCCGTTTTCATCTTCATTGCCTTTTTTTAGGGCTTTTGCTGAGTTTCTCACCACCAACTCTCAGCAACTGAAACAACATGAAACCCTACTTCATGACCCCTCACGCTCCTGTATTGTACAAACAAATTGAGGGCCCACTCATCAAAACATTTTGCCGAATGGTAGCAGATTTCAAAACCGCCATGACGCATCTTCAACTGAGCCTACATTTAGTAAATACATCAAACTTAAGTGTTCTATATATTTACTCAAGTAATGTCCTTGAGTACAAATTTGAAGTATTTTATATGTACTTTATGAGTCTTTTCTTTTCCTGACATGTTCTGCTTTAACTCCACTGTAGCTCAGAGGGAAATATTATGCTTTTTGATTTACTATTTTAAGTTGACAGTTACTTTGAAAATTAAGATTTTTGCACAGAAAACATATGAATAATTTATTTAAAATGCAATGTGTTGTCATAAACTACCCAAAGTAGACCTTAAAAGATTATTAATCAATCCATTAGGCATTTGGCAAATTCTGAAATATGCTGACATTTGTTCAGAAAACCTTCCCACTATTTTAAGAATTTTTTACCAACCAATTAGTCAGTTCATTCAGAATTTAACCAGCAATTAAAATAATTATTGGTTGCAGTTGGATACAAAGTGGTTCAAAATTAGCTCTGCATCAGACAACTACAACAATGAATTTTATACTTTCCCACAAATGCCTGAGTACTAGTAATGTAATTATGTAATATTTATCAGTGTAACAGTCACTGGGGGATAATTTTCTGCATTGTCACACATGTTTAGGTAACAATATTAAAGAATATTAGCTTGCCATAGTAGTAGCTAGCTTAAATTCATAGCTAACACAATTAACTTGACGTACCATTACCTAGCTACCTAGCATGAATTCATAGACTTAGACATAAACTTGCTTTGTTGTCATTTAACAGACACACCGTCAGTGCACATATCAAACAAAATTTCGTTTCCTTGGCTCACATAGGAATGGACACATAAATTGTTCAGAATTCAATAGATAGCACTATCAGCTTGACGTACCACTACCTAGCTAGCTAGCTTAAATTCATAGCTAGCACTATTAGCTTGACGTACCCCCTAGCTAGCTAGCTTAAATTCATAGCTAGCACTATTAGCTTGATATGCCACTACCTAGCTAGCTAGCTAGCTTGAATTCTTAGCTAGTTTAGGTTAAGCATCCCTGGTGATGAGGTAATATTTTTATGTCCGTAATTAAATATCAGTGAGAATATTTATAATCCCTCCACATATAGTTCTGCAGCTATCAATTCACAAATAATAGCAAATAATAACATTTCCCCCCCATAAAACAGTCTTGATGTGTCATGTAACCATTAAAAAGAAGGTAATTTTATCAGTAGGTAACAAGATTGTGTGAATCAAGAACGCTTGTGAGTTAAGATTCTTCCTGGAGCTTCTTCTCACAGTATTTGATCTTCATGTATATTTTAAAGTAAACTACACACTTAACCCAATTCTACGCTAACGCAGTACTCTTACAGTAAGGTATTTGTACTTTGTGTGATTAGCTTCCTCTACCACTGCTAGCTGCTTGAAGGATGACTGATTTATTTAAACCTGACATCTTTTCCATTAATGTGTGCTAACTTTGGACAGAAGAGGCAATCATTTGTGCAACAACTGTGAGCAACCGTGCAGCTTATCAAAAAAGCTGTCTGACTTAAAATAAACACAGAAATTAGCCATAAAAAAACAGACATTTTGCTATTACTGCCTTGGTGATCTCAATCTGGGGATATTTGCATTCGTGTACGCTTGTTTGTTTACATTTCTGAGGCCGACTTTCTGCAAATTCAGCAGCTAAATAAAATGATGGGACTGTCTTTTAAAATAACAGCGTCTCTTTTTCTGTGGCTGCAGAAGCATTTTTTAGTTTGACAGAGCCCTCACAGCACTGAGAATAATGATATATTTACGATAGCAAGCACTTACACAAAGAAATGTTTTTGCTTCAGGGTTACAAGACGCACAACAGACACAGTGGAGAAGCCGAACAAAAGTGGGGGGCCGCTCCAATTAGTAGTTGGCAGTATATTAACGGGGTAGTGATGTCAAAGCTTCTCCACGGTGCTGCACAGATAGTGGCTTCATTCAAGTCTACAGAATACCATTTGCATATCGATGATACAGAGGAGAAAAAGGGCCGATGTGTCTGACACACAGCTGTGAACTACAGGGTATGAAAGAAATATTATCCCCCCTCAGCCAGTGGGTCTTCTCTCCACATCTGTCTGATGGCTATGTGACTGATTATTTTGGGCATTCCAATTCAAGATGCCCCCAGGAGGCAAGAGAGCAACAAGGGCCTCTGTTTCCTCCAAGCGTTCCCCTCCTCCCTGCCCTTGTTTTTTTCTTGCTCTCCTATAGGGCTTGGGGCCCTCTTTAGAACTTAACAGAGCATCGACAAAAGATCATCTCTGAGACTTCAGTCATAAACTTCTCAATTAACAACACAGTCCATCTTCTATCTATCAGTGGGGGGGTGGGAGTTCATGGTGAAGCCACTCGGTGCGCCGCTAGGCCTGGTTTCCATGGAGTCATACCCGGCGACTCACTGCGTCTGAGGCATGCCATTCTTCTTCCCGCTGCTAAAATGCGGCGCTTATTCTGACTCAGGCTATTGTGGAGCGCACAAGTGGCTCTCTGAGGAGAAGGGGATGGAGAGAGAAAGGGTGGGGTCAGGGTTCAAACGAAAGGCTCCCATCGGGACTCCCTTTCTGTTATCAAATTTGTTGAGACACAAAAAGAGCTACAGTCTCATTCCCAAGAACATCTTGAGGGAGAGAAAAGGGGGTTATAGGACGACGTTCTTTGTGTCAGAGCACCAGATCCTCCACAGAGCGGCGGACGAACTCCCCTGTCTTCACTTTGCTCCACATCCCTGATCCTGCACTGACTGCTGACCACTTTGCTTTCCAGCAGAAAAAACTTTTCTCCTCGGGAACTCTGGTAAGTCTTTGCATTGGGTTATTTAATTTATGGCAATTGAAAAGTCATGTATGCATGTGTAAAGTTGCACAAATCTGCCTTGTTAGTAGTTGTAGTTAGCATTTATCAAGTAAAAAATCTGGTTAAATGTGACTTTGTTTTTTAAGCATCTAAACAGTTTGGTATTTTGCAGATTTTTTTAGAAGTAATGAAATCTTTCAACAGCTTTTAAGGCTAAATGGTGCAAATTTCCAATTTACTTTATCCCAGATTGCAACAATTACAGCTGTCAGTGTTTAGCCACAGGATGCTCAGCCTCCTCTTCACGCTTCCACAGATCTGCTTAACCAGATCACTGTGATCAAGGCATATTTCAGGATTGTCTCTCTCCAGGATTATCCCTCGGAGATCTGTATTTATGGAGGCTTTTCCATTCAGCTGCTCCGCTCCCGGTTTGTTATCCCTGCTGGGTCTGCAACCCCTTTTTCTTCAGGACTCTTGAATGCTTTGAGTCTGAGCCCTGGCTGAGAAACACCCCACCATGTGGGTCCCACAACACTCAGTGAAAAGAGCCACGCTGCTCCATGTGGTTGGTTTCAAATGGGCCCAAAGTCTGGCTAGTGAGCTGGCGATGCAGACATTGAACCCAGTCAGACAAAAACAGACTTTGCTTTTTTTGTGCAGCATTATTTAATCACATTTCAGGGATTGGTGAGCTGTCTGCATGGTACATTTAGGATCCTCCACTCAGCTATAGAAACATCTGCTGGATGACAAGTTCATCCCTCGTACACATGTTATAATGTTGGTGTTGGATCCATCATGAAAGTTAAAACAAGCCTTGCCTTGGGTTAACTGATGTCAGGCCTTGCTGTTCACGCCCCGACTGATGCTTGTGTTTAGATATCAGGCTGGAGCAACAAAAAAGAACAGATAAATACAGAAGAAGAGGAGTGGACGGTTGGAGCTTGCCAGATTTGGACAGAAGAGTGGGTGGTCATCTTTAAGGTGTGTCTAAATAGCAGGAAAGAATGTGCAGTCCTTGGAGGATTGGAAGATATATTTGTTTCATCCCTGGGAAAGTGAGACAATCAGTAATTTGTGTTTAAAGTAGATCTTTTTAAAAGTCGAGGGCTGTTACCAGGCATGCAATTATTTATAGGGTTAGGGTTAGTGTAATAAATAATAATTTAAAAAATAGTGTAATAAAGTGTAATATTTACCATAATTGCGTGACCGTTTTAGCATGTCATAGGTATACCATTGAACTCATTTGAGTTGATATTGGTATATTGAAACTCTTTTCAAATTGGAACTAATTTAATGCTTATTTATATCAATGTTGATATTGTTAAAATATATTTTCATCCAATTGAACTGTCTGATTAGGTATGCTTGGGTCAGAGCTATTTATTGATTAGTCTAAGCTACACATTTTAACTTATCAGTTTCTTTTAGCTATCAGTTCAGCTGTTAGCTAACAATTCTATTCTATTCTATTCTATTCTATGCTATTTAATGTCAACTGTTTGTTCACACTTTTAACTAATAATATCTATTTGCTGATCCATGCATTTAGTTTCCAACAGTTTATGCACTTTTAGATACCAGTTTAATTAGTTTATCTACTGTTAGCTCCCAAATTCTACTGTTAGCCATACTTTTAGCTACTAACGCTAAAGCTCTTATTTTTAGCTAGCTGTTTTACTGTTTGTCCATTATATTTAGCTAACAGTTTTAACTGTTTAGTCACTGTTTTAGTTTAGTTTAGATTAGTTTAGTTTAGCTATCTGTTTGAGTTCTTAATTTACTTGGAACTTAACAGATACAGATGTAATTACATACAGTTCAAATGTCCTACCGACAATGCGGCCTTCACCCCATCCGACCTAATGAACAGGCACGGCCTGTTGTTGGGATTACCCCAAAAACGAAGAGTGCCCTCTGGTGGCTTTTTGAGTAAACCACATTTAATCGTCCACCCGGTTACACTTAGATTTAAAAAAATTCCTGGATCCTAACGGTGATCTGGAGCACTCCCAAAATTTCATCATTTCTTCTCTGTCCCATTTCAAACTTTTCTTAAAAATTTTATCCAAATCTGTCCTCAAATTTATTTTGAACACAAACAAACAAATTAACAAACAAACAAACCAACACCGGCCATCACATAACCTCCTTGGTGTAGGCAATAAGTGTATTTACTAAAATGTCAAATCCATTTCATTCAAGTGATAAAAATAACAGACACATTTTCAGTCTTGGTGCTCTGCTAGCATTAGTTTAAAATTCTCTGCAGGTACTCTGTGTGATTTTATTATTTATCATGCTGAGTTTTAAACTATACTATTAGTTATGCTGTGTAGTAACAACGTATTGTCTTGCACACACATGTTTACCTTTAACAGATAAAGCTGTCATAAATGCTCCTTAGAGTTTGTCATTGAGCCTAAAAGAAACAGTTGTTGCTGGTTAATCAGGCTGCAGGCCAGTTATTCTGCACAGAGACGATCTAATGACTTGGTCTGACTTCCTGGGCTTTGTCGAGGAAGTCTAATTAGTACTTGTAGTGGTCAGAATGCAGGATTTACATCCTCTGAGGGCATTCGCACTTTAACCAGGGACACTGACATCCATTGTTACCTTGTGAAACTGGCACTGTGACAGTCACTGCCTGTTGTCAGTGTTGTGTGTGGACAAGGTTGGGCTGTCATGGTTTCCTGTCCCTGCGGTAGTTTGCTGTCTGAATACTAACAATGAACTATGTTTTTTTCCTTCCTAAATTAAAAGTCGTTGACTTAAGGGCAGGTCAGAAATCAGACGTGATCTATACCCTGCAATGTAAAAGTCTGTCCTCTAACTTTATTAAAATTAAAAAAACATCTGTAGTTATGCCTCAGAATTGCTTTTAAGATAAATTGATATGTATTTTGTATCCTTAGCTACCAAAATGGAGTCAACCACAATGGAGCTGCAGTCCAACCAGACATCAGAGAGCTGTGCACCACTGGAGACGATGATTGAGAACCAGCTGTTTGGATGGTTCTACATCGTGGTGTTTGTCCTGGCTCTGAGCGGTAACAGCTTGGCTCTCTGGATCTTCTCTCAGCAGCGTGGGACGTCATCTCCAGCTAACGTCTTCTTGATTCATTTGGCTGTGGCCGACTTATCGTATGTGATCATCCTCCCACTTAGAGCCATCTACCACTTCACTGGAGGCCACTGGCCCTTAGGCGAGGTGCCCTGCAGAGTGGTGGGCTTCTTGTTCTATGTCAACATGTATGCCAGCCTCTACTTCCTTGCCTGCGTGGCAGGGGATCGCTACCTGGCTGTGGTTCATGCCGTGAGGTCACTGAAAGTCCGTCGTAGTCGCTATGCTCACATCATCAGCTTCTGTCTGTGGGTCCTGGTTACCATCTCCATGGCGCCGCTGCTCGTCACCCATCAGACTGCTGAGGTGGACAACATGACAGTGTGTAAGCAGCTGTATAGAGAGAAGGCCTCACGCAAGGCACTGATCTCATTGGCTGTGGCCTTCACACCACCTTTCCTTGCCACCCTGTCCTGTTACTTTCTCATCATCCACAGCCTGCATCGGGGCTCCAGGTTGGAACCGGCCCTGAAGCTGAGGGCCCTTCGCACCATCGGCCTGGTCATGCTCATCTACGTGATCTGTTTCCTGCCTTACCACATGAGCAGAGCCACCTTCATCCTGGGCTACAACCACCCTGACAACTCCTGCCAAACACGAAGAGGCCTGAGCCTGGCCAACCGCCTCACCTCGTCCCTCACCTGTCTGAACGGTGCCATGGACCCGCTGGTTTACCTGTTCGGGGCAGAGAAATTTCGAGGCACACTAAGGCAGCTGTTCTGTAAAGATAAGGGAGGAATGTCCGGAGCCACCAGTGGAGAGTTAAAGGGAACCCATGAGAGCTCTGTGAGCGCCAAGTCTGAGTTCTGAGGAAGAAGGATTTAAACTGAATCTACAACTCTGTGGTGACTCAATGATTTTCCAACACAACCAGCTTTGATCTGATTGTGCATTCACTGTTGCCTTTAACTGACTGAAGGCTCAATTTGAATTTAAGCCTCATTTCCAGCGTCCACCTTACACCCCATTCACTAAACCTTCACAGACTTACACTGACATCATTTGCGTGAGCAAAGGAACATGTTTAAACTCCGAACACCAAACTGTGCATATTTAATCAGTGGGAAAGAATGATGCTCTTGGTTTGACAGCAACATGGTACTTTTGGCCCAAATCAAAAATATTGATCAGCAACTGTGGTGCCATCATCAGACAAATACTAGAAGGTTCGAGGCTCGTCCAATGCTATGTCCATGCTTCTGAAATTCTACTGTCATCATCGTTAATTTTGCATACATTGTGGGTTCTTTCCATTTGAGGTCTTCATGGGTCCACTTGGTACCAAAGTCTACTAAATCTAATCGCTCTGGGTCTTAGGTCTGTATGTCCAACACCGGAGTGGGCCTGGTTTCATTTCAAACAGCTCATATCATTGATGTAGCAGGTGGAAAAAATCCTTTATGTTTACCCCTCAAACATAAAGAAATTATTTAAGTTTTTCTGACTTTTTACATTATTTCACATTATTCTTTTATATTGCTTCCTTTTTCCACTGCAGCTGCTTGTCAGTTGATCTGATTCATTGTTTTTGTTCATTGTCTGATAGAACCACTGTGGATCAACTGCATTTGGATTGGGTTTAATTATTAGAAGATTTGTCTGCCTCTCTGTGCTCCTAATAAATAAATGCATGTCAGGTTTGGGTAGGATTCCCACCCTTCAGGTCCAAAATAGTGGACTTAACTTACTCCCATGGACAAAGTCTGCAGATTTGCCAAATTACAAAAAGTTTGACTAATAAACTCTGATACTCAAATATAGTGCCCTCAAACCTGAGCAGATTGAAACATTGACCTAAAAAATAACAACTTTCTTTTTTCAAATATTATGAAGGAAGTTGCTCGTGCAACAGTCAAACTGTCTTTGCTGTTTGCTGGGGAAGTGTTGTCAAACACCAAAAGACTAAGCAAACATGTACATAGTCAACTTGTATTACATATTTTCTGTTGTTTTGTATTGAAGGCCAAATATGGTAAACTCTTATTAGTGATTATGAGTTTTATTGCTTTTTGTATTGCTTTTTTAAATCTAAGGTGCATTTACCTTTGCTAGCGCATGGCTTTGTCGTCCAATATAAAATATTTGCAATGAATATTGTAATGTATACCATATGCAATTCTTATAGAAGTTGTGTACCTTTGGTGCTTGCGAGTCAAAATTTGTGCTTTTGTTTGTGGCCAACTACTTGCAAAAAGTGTGTTTAGTGCTAATTAGCACATGTTAGCATGATAATAAGGCAAATTAAGTTTCTGAATATGTTAACATTTTACGTGCTAAACATCAGTGTGATAGCACTGTATGTTAGCATGCTGATGTTAGCATTTAGCTTGTGCCATGTGAAGCTGCTGGCAAGACTCTGGACTCCTGGGTTATATCTAAAATCACACCTATTTACTTTTTTATAGCATTTTACTGCATTTACTGCATTTTTACTCTGGTGTCTGAATTTTTGATTGTATAAATGATGCCCTCAGTTTTTCTGCACAGTTGTAGTGTTCATAGCATGTACACTACTTTTTGCTAAAAGTCCCACATTTTTGTGCACCACATTGGGTTTTTATAGATGCAAAAATTACCATTGTGTATTTCTACAGCTTATAGTGCTGAGACAAAATAATGTTGGCTAGTATGTGTCTGAAATGTCAGTTTACTGCGATTTCACATACTGATGAGCCACAACATTAAAACCGTGACGTGAATATCATTGATCATCTCATTATCAAGGCAGCTGTCAGTGGGCGGATATATGAGGCAGCAAGTGAAAAGTCAGTTCTTGAAGGTAATGGCGTGGGAGCCAGTAAAATGAGCACCATAAGGTGATCATTTTGAGGCGTAAGGGAGACCCACACAATATAAAGAGGTGCTTTTAATGTTGTGGCTAGTCAGTGTATACTGAGACTAATAAATAAGTGAAAAAAGACATAGCAATGACTTGTTAAAATTGCCCCAAGACACCAGTATGATGTTTACTTTGCCTGTGCTTGACAAATCCCCATTGTAAATACTGTATATTCTTAATTATCCTGCTCCTTGGCTCTTCTATGCATTTATATTGCACTATTGCATGACAAACTATTAACTATTCTATATTATTGGGAGTCAGTTTGACTAAATTGCAAAAAGCTTGTTCAAGTTCAACTTGTGAGTCCTCATTACATAATTCTCTGCAGAAGAAATGCTTCATCTGCTCATGAAAAATGTACAGACGCTCCACCAGTTGACTTGTATGACAACGGCCGACTCATATTTCGTTCCTTGTTTGCATCGATAACATCTGCTTGTCATTTCTGTTACATAAAAACAACATTAACTCAACATTTTAGTGCGCGAAAGCAAAAGTATGATTTCACATCCTCCATGTCTGAGGCTTTGACACGCCAGTCGTGAAAGTGGCAGAACTATTTCGAGCGCTGAGACAGAAACCTCCGAGGCTGCACTGACTTGTCACCGTGTAGTTCTCCTTTTGTATCATGTGACCATGTTGTGGTTTGTGAGCGGCTTATTTTCCTCTTATTTCTGCAAGACTTCCTGTCCACCACATGAACATGGCAAGCCATTCTAAAGTCGTGTTTCCTGAATGTATGCATTTCAGAAACCACCCAAACTCCCCTGATTCATATAAGATGAATAAAAGAGTAGCAGGTACACTCTTTCTGGCCAGGGGGTGAACATGAGCACTTGTTTTGTTGATTTGAGCATTAAAATTGATATGAAAACCAAATGAAGCCTCCTGTACTGTTCGTTTATCGGTCGACTCCTTCACTGTAACCAGTAACAATCATCATGTTACTTCCCCTTTTCACTTCTATCAGCTCAGTTTTTTTTACTTTCACGGTTGTCTGAACAGTTCACAAGCAAGTGAAACTAAAGAGCTCAATATGTTGGTTAATCTTTACAGTAGTGTGACAAAGATTAAAGTCTGCATTTCCATTTTTCAGCTGTGCGGATCCGTCACAGAGCAGTCAAGTGGAGGCCCTCCTCTCTGTCACTTCTCAAATGAGGAAGTTCAGAGACGAGCTAGTAGCAGCTTCCTTTTACAGCTTGTAGGGGCAGAGGATGAACAAGTGAAAGAAAGGACTTAAAAGTGCGCAGGGTGAGAAGATGAAAATAGCCAGAAAGAAAAACTGAGTCTACTGAAGTTTGCTGCCATTTTTATTTTCTCAAAAAGCAGATGCAAAACTCTTGAGCTCAGGCTCTTGGGTTAGAAACAGGATGCCAGGTTATCAACCTTGGTACCATGGCAATATAACTCGATCCAAAGCCGAGGATCTACTTTCCAAAGCAGCAAGAGATGGAAACTTCCTTATCCGGGACAGTGAGTCCATACAGGGAGCCTATGCCCTCTGTGTTTTGTAAGTTGCTTGTCTTTTACTATTGCAAACGTAGCTTGCAGGTGATTTTAATACGCTTTCACAAAGCTGATGATGATTCATGTTCTTTCATAATATGCAAAATAACCTGTCGACCTTGACTAGTGACACATCTGGCTGCTATGCTGTATGTTTTGGGTGTTTGGTGTGAGAAAATTTATTCTAAATATCATCATTTGTGCAAAAAGTGATTAAAAGCTCAAGTTCCCCCTGCTGTATTCCACTGTACCGTATCACATTTTTTGCACACTGCAACACAAGACTAGTTCCCCTTTATTTGCATACTGTGCAGCCTCAAAGCACCACCCTTTACCCTCTGCATGTCATTTTTCATTTAAAAGGCTGGCTAATATATTTATGTTATATCCTGCTGACAGACATTTGCATTTGGCTGTTTCGATTCCAGATTCCAGAACTGTGTGTACACGTACAGAATCCTGCCAAATGAGGACAAGAAGCTTTCTGTCCAGGTGGGTAGACAGTTTGACACGAGACACCATTGTTTTGGGTGTAAAATCACATGAGTTAACAATCATAGTAATTATTATAACTTTATTAATAGGGCACTTAGCAATGATTTACAAAGTGCATAGACAGACATTGCAAAAAGCAGGACACAGAGAAGTCAACTGAACAGCAATTAACATAAAGTTAAAACAAGACAACAACAGATGCAAAACCTCAGTATTTGTCAAGTCACCATTATTCATACAGCACAGACAAATAAGACTGATGAATTGATGAATTTGCTTTATAACTTCAAATAATAAGGCTAAGACCTTACAGTTTTGTTTATGGTGCAAATTTACGCAACTATTTGAAATATTAGGGTTATGACCCTATCATATTAATGTGAAGATAAAAGGATATTTTGCTTATAATGTCAAACATGAATGGTATTTTTAAGCTATTGTTAATGCAGCTGTGAATTTGTAAAAAAATATTTTAAGAAGTGGAGCATATTTATACTCGTAATAAACGTCCACCACTGACCTAGACTGAAGTACCTCAACAACTATAAGGGGGATTGCAGTGAACGTTTTTGCATATGTTTATGGTAACCTGAGGATTATACTTAAGTTTCTGTTTCGTTCATTTAGATAATTTCACACCATAAGTCAGTTTAGAGCACTTCACATAGTAAGGTGAATACCTTATAATGGTATAATGTAGAGAGAAACCCAGCAGATCAAAAAAAATCCCTCCGAGCAGCTCTTTAACAGCACTGAGAAGTAAAAAATATTCCATTTTGACAGAAAAAACACTTTGGCAGAACCAGGCTCAGGGTAGGCAGTCATCTGCCTCGACCAGAGGGTGTAAAGGCAAGATACAAAAGGGAAAGCAGAGAGAAGCAGACAAACAAGGAATGAAGTCTAATGAATTTAGTGATTCCCTGTTTCTATTTCCTAAGGGGGATATTTGTATCAACAATTTTCAAATGGATTGATGTAAAATTTGGTACACAAGTTCACGTACCCCCAGAATGCACCTGGGCAGCTGTGGCTCAGATGGTAGAGTGGGCTATCCACTGATTGTAAGGTTGGCATTTCGATCCCAGGCCCCTTTAGGCAAGACACTGAACCCGAAGTTGCTCCCAATGGCACCCTAGCACCTTGCACGGCAGCTCTGTTGCCATTGGTGTGTGAATGGGTGAATGGGAAACACATTGTGAAGTGCCTTGAGTACCACTAAGGTAGAAAAAGGCGCTATATAAGTGCAGACCATTTACCATTTACCATATACTGCAGTCTGATTTGTGATGAAATATCTGCAAAACTAACAGCATCCCCTGAACATTATCTGTATTTTTATGCATGAAATGGTGATGCTAGCGTGCCTGACTAAAATGGCCAACATTTCCTGTTAAACATCACCATGTTAGCATTTAGACACATTTAGCTCCAAGTGTTTGCTGCACCTTTGCAGAGTCTCACACTGCTGCTAACATGGCTGCAGACTCTGTTTCATTTCTTGAAACTCATTTTCATCAAAGCTAGGTTGAGATAACATGATTACATGGAGTATTCAGTAGATACCACCAATAAAACTACATCACATGAACCACAGATGGTCCAATTCTATGTGCTTTTAAGTCAGAATGTATTATTATAAAAATGATATTGCGATATTTTGTTTTTCTGCAATATTTACTGTGATATGAAAAAAGTAGAGGAATTTGTACCAGACGACCTGAATAGCTCTATTTATGGTGGCTTTTGTGGTGCTGCGAAAAAACTAGATGTGTGACCTTGTTGCTGATAGTTGCTGCTGCCAAAGTGAGTGTTCATTTCTGATGCTGAAATATTTGCATATAACTGATGTTGTGTGGAGCCTGCATGTCCACAAACTCTGTGTCTTGTGAATATGGTTAAAAAAATAAATAAATAAAAACTAAGCTAGTGAGTGAATTACGTGAATATGAAATATGACACCTTTGCTATTTAACTGAGTAAAAATAAGAAACATGCTGGACTGTCTTTTAGCAGGAAGATATAACTGAGTATCATCTGCACATTGTTCAAGTTGAAGAAGAAGAAAAAGAAATGATTTATGTTTGGTTGAACTCGACAAGCATGAAAAGGTTTTATATGCAAACCTGTGGCCTAAAGTGGAAACTTGCAGTAGTAAGAATGTGCTGATTACTGGAGCGTGAATGGTCCTTTGGTATGGAGTACTAGCATGTGAGATTTCTGTGATGCTACAGTAGTGTTTTTGTGCGGAAGAAGCAAACAATGTGCAAATGCATGAGGCACATCAGAAGGGTAGTTTAGTCTAGAAGGTAGTACATGCATGTTTGTGCATAATACTTGCTGCAATTAGGCAATTTAATACAATTTGTCCCGAATAATCTTATATTCTAGTACACATGCATCAGTTACTATGGTGGCTGCTGGTTTAGAGTACTTGCACCATTTCTTTCAAGTACAGTCGTAAGAACAGCTGTACTGGAGAGCTGAATCACTTCATTTGTAATGGCCCAATTGCTGTGACTTTTAAAGTGAAAGGTTATGTTTTTTTTAATTTAATAACCAGAGAAAGAACCTCTTAAAACAACACCAAAGAGCTGCTTTGATAGCTCAGCTGATGACATAAATGCAGCTGCAAAAAACCCACAGACGTATCTGACATCTGACATCATTATAGGAAGTAACCCTGAAAGGTTATGTCACCTGGTTCAGTCACAAAAGACCAAAAAAGCTCTGTCAGAACAATAGGAGCACACGACATTTCAGATCTCTTTTGTGCCTAAAGATATGTGAGAAGAGAAATTGATGTCTTTGGCTGTGATATGTTCTGCAGGCCTCTGAAGGAGTTCCCATTAGGTTCTTCACTATGCTGCCTGAGCTAGTGGAGGCGTATTACAGCCCCAACATGGGTCTGGTCACACATCTGCAGTACTCGGTCCAGAGGGAGGAGGATGTAGACGAGGAGCCAGGTCTGAAACCTTCACTTTATCTGCTCATGAGAAAACGCAATATGTTGCCTGTTTATGAAAAACCCTGAACAGTCGTTATGCGTTTGTGCTGCAGAAGGTCTTCCACCACAGCTTCCACCCAGACACTTCACAGCCGATGACTCCAAAGCTTCTGAGCAGCCGTGCAAATCCTTATCAGACACCTACCTGATGAAGCTGCAGCATATAGACCTGTCCACGTACGGTTTTAGCAGCTGAGCATTTTTTTTTGCATTTACTGTCCAAATTCCAAATGCACAACAAGTTGTAAGTTAAGATAGGATAAGATAAGATGAGATGAGATGATATAAGATAAGATAAGATAAGAACCAGACATTTGGTAGTAGTCCACACCACATGTTATGTTATTAATTTATTTTTTTATTACCAAAATTAGAGCATTTATCAATTAAAAAAAAAAGTAAAACAAGAAATAATCATTTGAATTTCATGTTTCTGACGGTCCATGAACGTATCATGTCTGACATGATGTCATCTCAGTAAAATCTAAGTTTAAAATCATAATAGTTAATCCACATCTCTTTAGTCCACATGTTTAATTCACATTTAAAAATTGTGCACTTCTAATCGCAACTGAGAATCCATGTTTGACTCAGCTGTGGCCATTACATTAGAAAAATTTAGTGACTTTTTGGGTGAACTGAGAATAGAGGAAACAAATTCCAGAGATTCATAGAAAAACAAAACATTTGGTCAATAAGGTGAATGTAGTGTGGCTCAAAAACAGTATACAGAGAAGCAAGTTGGCAGCAAGTTGTTGGAAGATACATTCAGCATGGTGACTCATCTAATGTGCAGAGTAGTGTGAAAACTCCCTTGTTTGTAGAGACAGTAAAATTATAAAAAGTAAACTATCGTGCAAAGAGCCACAATTTTTTTTGCCAGTATTGGTAATACCTATGTCCAGATTTTATTTTTTTAAAACAAAAAACCCCAAAGAAATCTAATTTTTTCTTCTTTTTTAACAGTTTGTGGTATTATAGCTTTGTTATGCTGCACAAAATACATTTTTGAGGTCTCTCTACTTCTAGCCATGGTTTTGCTGTTTCCATAAAGGTGCAGGACATTATATTAGAGTGAAAAATAAGCCCATATGTGACAGGAGTTAAAAACACCCAGAAACTGCTTGGGGTTCAGAGGGTTTAAATCCTCTTGTCTTCTATCTCCAGAATACCAGAGGACCATCAAGCAGCGATCCAGGAATACTTCACGTCTTTCATCTGCTTGGATGCTGAACAAGCACAGAATGGCAACCCGAACCTGCCCGGGCTCAGGAAGCTATTGATGGCGCTCTGCAAGAATCTAAACAGGTAGAGTTACCAGTTTACATCATATATATTAATTATGATGTCTGGAGTTGATTTAACCATACTCTGATTTTTGTTTGTATGGCAGTGAAATTTCCCACATCCTGCCGGCTCTGGAAGTCTTTCATCGAACGTTGGACCAGCAGCTCTCTCCGGGGATTGGACAGTTTCCGAGACAAGTTTGTGCCACCATTGATACTTTACAGCATTACCGGCACACATACAAAAGTCCCTTCTCATTGTGTATACTTCCTTTATTTTCAGATTTTTGTGGATTCAGGTCCATCTGTATCATACCGGCTTGAGCAACTAACAAAACTGCTCTACTCAATAGAAGATAAGGTAAACGACTGTCCTTGTTTCACTGGTTCTTGACATGCCAACAGATGACGTCAGATGACAAAGCACTTCTCTTTTTCTGTTTTCAGGCTAAAAGTTCTGTCTTTGAGTCCGTTGGGTATGAAGGGGGCCACAGGAAATCTCTCATACCACTTGTTACATTTGAGGTGCTTCTCTAAATTATTAACACTGCAGGGGAAAAAAGAAATGAGATCAAATGTCTGGAGGTTTGCGGTTTAGTTGATCAGTTTCCTCTTTTGCCGGCAGGTCAAGCAAGAATCTCTGGCCATTCCCACAAAGATGTTCCTCAAAGTGGATGTCGAAGGAGGGAAGCTCTACTTTAAGAAGTCTAAAGATGGGCCTGAAGAAAAATACTTTGTGCACAATAAAAGTAAGGTGTCTGAGGCCCTTTTCCTTTATTTTTTTATCCACATTAGTAATTAAATAGCAATAATTTATCAGTCAGTCTGTCCACTACTGGATCCCTCTAACTGTTGGATGGATTGCCATGATACTGATATTGATAATTCCAAAAAGATGAATCCTATTGACTTTGGTGATCACCTGGCTTTTCTATTTGTGCACCATTAGTTTGAGATTTTTGGCTTTTAATGAAATGTCCTAATGACTATTGGATGGATTGCAATGAAACTTAGGTTGCAACTTTGGTGTTTGTGGCCTTCATTAAAGCAGAACTATGAAGGTCTTGCATTTCAGGTTCTGTGCTTGTCAGCATGTTATCTTTGTGGTAATTTACAGTATCCACTCCAAAACTCATGGTGGCGCTGTACTGTGTCCGCTTAGCTGTAATGCTAATGGTGCTAGCTGTAGATTGCTACGTCTCTCACAGTGTTCTATAACTTCATCTGCACTCTTATTTTGAAAAGAGCAGCAAGTCTATTTAAAAAAAAATTGTGCTGGAGTTCGGTGTCCTGTCACTAAAAATATTTTACACCATTGCATTAGCTGTCATTTGTTACTTTACAGCTATGAAAATTTAAAAAACACAAATAGGCCAATTAGTTTTTTTTTGTTAAATTAGTGGTCACTAGTGATTGGCTTCACTTACAAAGGTTAGAACAGTGCGACTTGGAGAATGTTTATAAAATATAGATGTAGTTAAGATGATGTCACCCATTGGTTGTCGGCCTTATCTTTCATTTTCCTGTAAATAGGTCTTATTGTACTGAGGGAGACTTAATTAGAGCAGGACCTGCTGGACATTAGAAAGAAAGAATGCGGTTTGAAAGGACTCTCACATTCATCTGTGTTTTTTATACAGTCTCTGATTCCACTCAAACTTCAACAGACTTGATCTTTTCATTCAACAGACCACAATCATAGATGTGTTTAGGACAACTGGACACCAGATTACACAATAGCACCTTCATTCATTTGAATGGAAGCTGCTTAGCGGTGCATTCGGCAAACATCTTTTCTTAGCTTTGGCAATTAAATACCTGATGTTCTGCATGCTTTTGCAAATCTTAGTTGTCCGTTGAGTCCGTAGAGAGCATACACAAACAAGACTGTATTCACTGTTTTACAGTTGCTTCTTTTCCAATGATTGTCTGCAGAGAAAAAAGCCTTTGAAACCAGTGTGCATCATGTAACAAATGTGGAGGCTGTAGTAACAGGGTTTCACTGCTGTGCCTCAGTCGCTGCAAAGACTCAAAGCACTGCTGTACTTAATTGTCAGATGTAGCTGCTAACATGGCTGTAGACTCTTAGTCATGGTAATACTGTTAATACTGCGTTTATCCTTCAGTCTTGCAGTTGGTGAAATCCCAAAAGATGCATGCCAAACTTGTCATCGTGGTGGAAACAGAGAAAGAGAAGATTTTGCGAAAGGAGTTTGTGTTTGACGACACAAAGGTATTTATCCTCAACAGTCCAATGTCATTCTCCGACAGACATCCTCTTCCTCTGTCCTCAGCAATGTGCAGTTTATGAGATTTTTTCCTTTCACCCCAGAAAAGAGAAGGTTTCTGTCAGCTGCTTCAACAAATGAAGAACAAACACTCAGAAAAGCCTGAACCGGACATGATCACAGTGTTTGTTGGCACCTGGAACATGGGTAACATTCATGATAACACATTCAGTGCTTGGATGAATTTGGATTGATTGCTGAGGATATAAAAAACTGATCCACAAATCCCACAGGAAACGCCGGTCCTCCCCCCAACATCAACTCCTGGTTTCAGTGTAAAGGCCAAGGGAAGACACAAGATGACACAGCAGATCACATTCCACATGATTTCTACGTCATCGGGACTCAGGAGGATCCCCTGGGTGAGAGGGAGTGGGCCGACACGGTGAAAAGTGTCCTGAGGAACATAACAAACATTAGCTTTAAACAAGTGAGTGACTCTGACCGACAAACAAAGTTACAGCTGGATGCGGCTGCAGAACAGTAATGCATTGAATTCTAACCATCCAGGTGGCAATTAACACCCTGTGGAACATTCGGATCGTCGTTCTGGCCAAACCTGAGCATGAAAACAGGATCTCCCATGTTTTCTCAGACAGCGTGAAGACAGGGATCGCCAACACTTTGGGTGATAAGTTCTCCTCAAGGCCTTTAATGACCTGTAAGAAACTGACAAACACCAATCAGTACTCACTGTGATGTTTGATTCACAGGAAACAAGGGAGCTGTGGGCATCTCCTTCATGTTCAACGGTACGTCTTTTGGGTTCGTCAACAGTCACCTGACGTCTGGAAGTGAGAAGAAGCTCAGGTGAGCTGCAGGTTACACTTCGAATAACATCAGCTTTAAAATGAATGAGTAAACTTATTATTACGGATATAACCAAAACTGTGATTTCCACTATGAATGGAGGAGTGTATGTCCCACTCACTTATCAAAACCCCAATTTTTTCAACTCACACTTTCACTGTTTGATGACAGTAAGCTTTAAGAATAAGTGGGCCTTTTATCTGGACATTACTTCTCAGGCTACATGCAGGCTGCAACAGCTGTCCAAAATCACTTAACAGTGAGCAGTAAATTGAAATTTACTCACAAAGCATTATCATTTTGCTCCTGTTCAATGGATTGCATTACATACATGCACACTAAGCAGTCCACTGGGAAAATTTTGAGTGCACTATTCAAAACACCGACCTGATCAGCTAAAGTGGTGGACAGTAGATGCAGTGTGTGTTCGGGTTAGTAGATAGATAGATGCAGTGTGTAGCATACTATATAGTGGTTGCTCTGCAGACACTACCTATGTAATAAAACAGTGCCTCCTTGGAGCCCTTAAACTGATTAAATGTAGTCAGAAATATAGCTGAATACATCAACGGATAATATTCAAATGCCTTGTAAAGAGAAATATGCACTCATAGGCCACTTTATTAGGTACATCTGAAAGCTCTGTCATAATTTCTTTTCTTTTATGAGGCACCTAAATTTTTAGTTATTGTTGGTGTCGTCAAAAAGATCATGTTTGTACTTTATGTTTGTTGTTGTGGTAACAGTGGATGATGGTGTTGTACAGGACTGTGTTCTTAAGATTTTGGTCACACTCATGTATTTCAGTGGGGAGGACAATTATATCAGGAACACTTTTAATTGTATAACAGTCCTGTGCACCACCATCATCCACTATGACCTCAGTAAGAAACATAGAGTAGAATCATCACCTTTTATTTATTATTACTGATGTGGTGACCTATATTTTTCACTTTTCTGGTCATCTTTACTATTTTTCTTTGAATTTGTCATTTTTGTGAAACTATACACCGTTGCCTTCACTGCATGGATCTGGAGATCACCCAGTCTACAAAGATGACTATTCATATACAACATTATCTAAAATTAAATGTGACTTTTAGAAGGGTTAGTTGATTAATAATGCTGTTATTTTTTTGTGATTTACTGTTATTGTGGAAAACATGATTTTTTAATGATGTGTCATTTATTTTGTTTTTTTTTTCTTTTTGTTGACTCCACACTCGGGTGCTTTATAAGTCTATGTGTCCTTAACAATTACTTTTGATGTTTTTTGCAATAATTCTTCCTGTATTTACAGGCGAAATCAAAACTACACCAACATCCTGCGATTTCTGAATCTCGGAGATAAGAAGCTCAATCCGTTTGATATCACACATCAGTTCACGCACCTCTTCTGGCTTGGAGATCTGAACTACCGGGTTGAATTTCCTTCTACAGTGAGTTGTACATTTAGAAATATTCCATATAATGACACAACTATTTGAGCTATGTCTGTTCCTTATATATTATAAGTATTGTCTTATATTGACATTTACCTCAGAAATTAGAGATCCAGGAGTGCTGTATTTCAGTGAGTGGTAAATAAAGAGCGTGGTGGTTGGCAGGTGTCTGAACTCTTCAGCTGCCAGGAAAGTCACCTCTTTGCACTGTTTCCCTTCACAGGAAGCCGAGTACATTGTGACAAAGATCAAACAGCAGCAGTACCAGGAACTCCTCAGTAAAGACCAGCTCAGCATGGAGAGGAATGAGGAAAAGGTCTTCTTGCATTTTGGTGAGCTTTGCAGAATATTAATCATTACAGATACACAGCACCCGATGGTGTAACTTAACCCTCCAGTGTGTGATTTTTGAGATAAACTCTGCTCTGTTCATTAGCTAATGTACCTACTGATTGTTATCCCTCATCAACAATTTAAAAAAATATTTCACTTTGATTGTAGATGAAGAGGAAATCACCTTCGCACCCACTTATCGCTTTGAAAGAGACACGCGAGAGAAGTATGCCTACACAAAGGCCAAAGCCACGGGGGTAAGCTGGTGTTTAGTCAGATGTCTGATCCCTGTGTGGCTCCTGTTGAGCCTCATCATGTCGAAACTATGAAGGCGGCTACTCCAAAGAACACAAGCCTGCATTGATCTGCACAAGCAAGTTTGTATGCTGGTGTTTCTGCCAGAAGTTCATGACCCATACAACTTCTAACATTACTCACAAATCTAAAAAAAAAAAAAGAAATCATGGCTCAAGTCTGACTCTCAACATTTCAGTCATTTATTTAATCTTTAAATTGCTTTATAACTTTGACTACTAATACTTGTATGTTCATTATGAATTTATGTATGGTGAATTTAACTCTACAGACAAAATACAATTTGCCCTCATGGTGCGATCGCGTTCTACGGAAGTCGTATCCTCTGGTTCATGTTGTCTGCCAAGCATACGGTGAGTAATTCCCTGTTCACCTTTACTTTACAAGCCCAGAATTTTTCTGTCATTTTCTAAATAAATAAAGTTAATTATTCATCTTGATTGTTCCAGGTCACAATCTAATAGGCTGGTTATGATTTTGCCAATAGTGTGAAAACATTTCATCAAGGCAAATGGGACATTTTTTTAAAAATTGTTTCCTGTATGAAGTTCTATGTGATCATTCTTAGTTTTGATGTCTTCAGTTCTGCTCTTTTCTACGATGCTCTACATTGTAGAAAACAAAGAAAATTCCTTGAATGAGCGTTTGACCAAACTGTTTAACTTGCAGGTTGTACTAATGACATCATGACAAGTGACCACTCGCCAGTTTTTGCTTCGTTTGAAGTCGGCGTCGCCTCACAGTATGTCTCCAAACAAGGTATGATCACCACTCAGCCTCACTGCAGATGCCATCTACTCCAAAATTTGCAGTCTGATCTTTCTTTCTTTAACTTTTCAGACCCAGACAGCGCCCCTCAAGGTGGAATACAAATCATGAACTGTGTGGCCACCTTGTTGACAAAATCAAAGACCAAGTTCTTCATCGAATTTCATTCCAGCTGCTTGGAGAGTATGTTTTGTCTCTTATGAATGACCACATCTCATTGGATTTTCAATGAGATAATATTAATAAAACAAATATTTCCAACAGAGACGGTAAAGACCTCAGACGGAGAGAATGTAGAGCACCCTGCTGGCTCAATAAAAGTTCGGTTTGGCAACCAAGTTCAGGTAAATGAAGTTACAGATATCAGTGTAGAAAATGACTTTGTTGTAGCATCATTGATTATCATTCTTGGTTTGTCTTCTCAAGCTCACCCCCATCATCTCTGACCCCGAGTACCTGTTGGACCAGCACATCCTCATATGTGTGAAGTCGACAGACTGCGACGAGTCATATGGTAATGAGCTTTTTCATGCAGTTCATAATGTAGATTCCACTGAGCTGAGCGATGCTGACAGTCTGCTGGTGTTTGTTTCCAAAAGGAGAAGGGTGTGTGGCGTTACGAGCTGCCCAGTTCTGCTACACAGAGTTTCAGATCACACTGACGCACCACGGAGAGAAAACAGGCACTTTGACGGGTGGCATCCAGCTACACACCTCTGAGGGGAAACCAACTGAGAAGTTATATGGTGAGGATCAGCTAAGGACTGACTTACAGGACCCTGAAGCATCTGTTGTTATTGTCCTCCGTAGGAATCTTAATCTGCAATCACTGAAGAGCATCTAAGTTTCATCAGTCATATCAGAGCTGTAGATAAGTCATCATTCTGGCCCATTAAAAAACAGTTAAAATGAGAAACTTTACATCCAAGCAAGACTCAAACCTTGTTCACATGCAGAGCTGGAAACACCATGACAAGTAGTTGTTGTTATTTGCTACTTTTCTAGTCAGCTTGCAGGTTGTCGTTTCATTCATGTGCAGTAGGTCATATCTTCGTATTCCACACAGGTCACCACTGTCAAGCATGTGCATTATTGCCTTTGTAGCATAGTTGCAGCGAGAACACTCGTTTTTAACTGCATACACTAGTACACAGTGGGGTCAGTGTGGACTCTCATGGATTTGGGAAGATAGGTAAATTTACTCCTGCCCTTGCAACAAATTCACTACCCAGATTTTTGGACTGCACGTGGATGTCTGCAGAGGGGTCCACATGGACTCTAACGAACTCGGGGAGATGATGAAATTTAGAGGTCTTCTGGTACGTTAACTATGAGTGAGGAACTGGGAACTGGGTGTGTGTGGACTGTTTACCAAAATAGCATTCCCTGCTGTTTGCCTCTGTGGTGTTCCACTCACCACATGTGGCATATGTGGCATGTGGGGAGTAACTTTCACATTGGATGGCCCAAAGGTTTTGGGTAGGAGCTGTTTAGCCACAGGGGCGGCTGTGGGCTGGACAGTAACCAAGGATAAGACACCTTTGCTTGGGCTCAGATTCTGATCGATGAAAACTTCAGCTCTCCATTAGTTTCCACAGAAGTGTTTGTGAATATGAGGGGTTGCACCGCTCCCAAGCATTGGATGCTTGATGGACATGCGACTAGGCGGTGTCATGATAGATTTGTGTTTGATGAACGCCAACAGGAAACCAATACAGATTACACCCTCCTACGTCCATGCAAACACTGACTGCACATGATTGGATGAACGCTTCACTCTTGGATGTATTTCAGACTAGACCCCTGTGGTAGATCATTGGGAAACATTCGCTTATTCACAAAAATAGTTCACTGAAATGTGTTTATGAGAGGAGAAAAAGGCTGTGCAGTTGCTGAATCTGTCCTCATTTTAGATCAACTACAGTTAGGTTAAAAGGTTTTCAGGAGCTTCTAGATGCAGCAAGAGGCAGCTAGACATGCCTGATATCCATAAAGTTGCCTAGACCTCAACTTTATGTATATTAAAATCAGCCAATGTGGCACTCTGTTTCTCAAAATGCGTGCTTACACAGACAATAGACAGATGGTGTATGGATGACGGATCCTGTGGACATGTACTTCTGGAAAAGCTCATTCATGCTTTTATTCTTTGTAGGGTAGACTAATGCAACACACCCCATAATGGCCTCCAAGTAAAACCTTCAGACATTTACAGCTCATTCAAAATACTGCTGTTAGATCACTGTCAAACACCATGGAGGGAGAACACACAACTCCAATTCTTCAACTCAAGTTAATCATAGGATTGAATTTAAGGTCCAATTTATTCTCTGTAAGCTCCTCAGTAATTACAGATGTGTTGCTGATTGCCGAGTACAAATCTGCAGTGACTGGTCTGCCAGTGGTGCTCAGAGCTAAAACTTGACACGGTTAAAGTGCTTTTAGCCATTATGCTGCTTGACTTTGTTATGTGAAGTGGATTTACATTGTAAATTGGTGCTATAGGCTATACAGTAAATAATATTTAACTGAATTGCTGCCTACTGCTGGAATCAGCTCCACTTGGCACTTGGATACACCCACCTATAGCCGTTTTAAAACCAAGCTAAAGACTGATATTTTTTCCATTTTTTAAAATTAATATTCTACTTTAAATCTCTTTAATCTATAAATTCAAGTTTAATCTTGTCTGTACTTTTGCTAAATTTGTCTCTCGTTTTATTTATTGCATATTTTGTCCTTAAATCTATTCTTTTGTTATTCTTTAGTATTAATTTGAATGTTTTTATTCTGTTCTTTTTTTTTAAACCATATTAGCAGTAAACAGTCAACATTATGACTGAGCATTTCGACCTCGAAACAAATGAGTCTCAGAAACACGGATCCGAACTTCTGGGGTTTCATGAACCTAAGGACCCAGTCGTTAGACACAAAGACATGTTTTTTTCCAGTTAATCCAATGACCAGACAGGGACTCTGAACTGCTTCTTGTATTAAAGGCGCTTTAGAAATAAACTTGTCTTGTCCATTTTCAGATTTCATCAAAATCGAGAGGGACGACCCCGTCACCTCAAAAGGCAAAGGTGGAGACCTCAGCAGGTAAGACATTTTTCACCTGACATAAAATAACGATCAAACAAGACTGCAGGGTGTGATTTATTCATTTTTTCTCTGGTTGACAGGATGTCCGCCACCCAAGCTCATGACATTTCTAACCCCAGTTACATGGGAGTGTCATACAAAAGTGGGAATGTGACGGATAAAGGATGGAGTTACAGCATGCCTAAACGAAACCTCCCCAACCTTGGACCGGTGGGTAAAGAACCGAAGAAGGGTTATGATGTGAGCACACGCAGTCCAACAGGGAAAGGTTCCATGTAAGTGCCTGTTGCAAAGCGGCTTCAGTTTCATTTCAGTGTTCAGGAAAATACCTCTCTAAAAATATGGAAACACCTTTAGCTGACATGATCCAACTGAAATCTTTGTTAACTGACTGTTCGTAGAGGTGAGGATGAAAAGACGTCAGAGATGTTTGACAATCCGCTGTATGGCTCAATGGGAAAATCACACAGTCGATCCAAGGAGCAGGACCACCAGCAGAAGGAGCACCTCGCGCCCCCAGATGCGCTATTACCTATGTCCTCCAAAGCAGCAGATGTAGACCCCGATCGCCCCCCGGTGCCCACCCCACGCAACCGCTCCTTCACCTGCTCTGAGAACAAACCTCCGCCTCCAGCTCCCGTCAGCCAGCATCTGTCAGCAAACAAGAAACCGGTGGTGCCGTCTCGCTCGGAGGGCGGGATGGCACAGAACCGGCCTCCTTTGCCCACTAAGTCCCGGCTGGGCGTCCCAGAGCCCCAAACCCCCAAACCCAGAGACTACAGAGAAAGCTCCGAGCTGCCCAGCAAACACAGACCGCCGGCAAGACCTGGTCAGCCACACAAAGACCGTAAAGAGAAGTGTTAATCCAAGTATAATACATGTGATGATGCAAACTCTTTCTTTTCCTTTTGTGCATCCAGAAGTTCCCAAGATGGGCCGTCCTGTGAAGTGACATCAGGCTGCAGCGACGGTCAGCACTGACTATACAACTTCCTGCATTTCTGGAGACATAAGAGTTAGATGATGAAACTGATTTCAGCCAGCAGTCAGTTAGCTTAGCTTAGCATCTGTCCAGAGGTAACAACATCCAACCACACTGAGCTAAAGCTAACCAACCCTTTTCAGACATGCTGTGCTTTCCATTAATCTGATGGCATCTGAATGTGTCTTCTTTGTGTCTGAACAAGCACCCTGCTCACTTTTTCTGTAAAAGTTGTGTTGGGAATTTTGCTAGGTCAGATGTAGTAATATTTCTCTATCACTTTCAACATAACACAAGTCTGAACCGCATGCAATTGCATTATTAGACAGACACACTCACAAGCAACACACTTCTAGCTGTGTGAAATGATTTAAAGAAGACTTGCTAGCTGTAGAGGAAAACTGTTCGTCCAGGTAAGTCTAATGACATTAAATACATTAAATACAGGGCTTATTTAAGACATTTACGCCACACCAGTTTAGCAGTTTCCCTCTGTTTCTAGTCTTTATGCTAAGCTAAGCTAACTATGCTGGCTCTAGAGGAAAACTGCTAGACCTTC
Organism: Dascyllus trimaculatus; assembly: GCA_024666655.1. Classification (NCBI taxonomy): domain Eukaryota; kingdom Metazoa; phylum Chordata; class Actinopteri; family Pomacentridae; genus Dascyllus; species Dascyllus trimaculatus. The sequence continues at coordinate 20,506,551 of CM045446.1, forward strand.
TAAGTCTAATAACATTAAATATATAAAACATAGGACTATAAATACGTTTTTAACGCTCGACCAGTTTAGCAGTTTCCCTCTGTTACTTGTCTTTATGCTAAGCTAACCTAAGTATCTGCTGGCTGATAGCAGATAGTTAGCTTAGCTTACTATCTATCTGCTGGCTGTAGAGGAAAACTGCTTGTCCGGCTAAGTCTAGTAACATTAAATACAGTAAATATATTGCTTATTTAACACATTTAATGCCATGGGACATAGCAATGCTAGCAGTTTACCTCTATTTTCAGTCTTTATGCTATGCTAAGCTAGCTATCTGCTGGCTGCAGCTTCACATTCAATGGACAAGATCATCCTCTCATCTAAGTCTTAGCAAGATGTTGTTTGAGCCCACATCCCTAAGTGTTGAAATATTCCTTTAGCGTTGCAGAAACATTGGAGACACATTTTCAGGCTTCATTTGCGCTAAACTCACATTACAGCATCAGATTTTAAATTGAACTCTGCTTCTAAATAACTTAGATTTCATGTTAAGTTTACACTATACGGTCGCCAATGAATGTTTACCACACAGTATTATCTTGCACAGACATGTTTGCCTTTAAGATGTACAATAAATGCTGAAATAAAATAAATCAAATATTAATGCTTAATTAGTCTTTGTTCTGGTAGATTTTTTCACAACTTCATACCACTTGAAAAACTGAGATTAAATCTCATTTACAGCCTGCTGTTATGGCATAATCTAATAATGCAAGACTGCAGTCAGTTGCTTCCATCTGCTGCTGAACTAAAGAAATGCAGGCAGACTGAGCATCTCATGTCATCCAAGGATTGTACTGGAGATACATATAGATATTAATCAAAAGATTCTGTTCAATCACATGAGAATACAGCTGAGGTTGCATGCATGGTTGCTGATGTGTAGTGTCAACACACATGTGCTATTTCTTTAATTTGCTCATGTTATCCCTTAAAATGAGAGAAATAACAGTGACTTCCTTCACTAGTATTTCAAACAGTACATCTGTAAAGAACTGAGGAGACTATTCAGGCCACTTATTTTATTAATATTAGAACCCTGAGGGTGATAAGTCTGATCAGTCACAAGACAAAAGAGGACCTTTGTGACATGCTTTCTTCCTGTCTTGCAAATAAATGTTGAATTTTAAAATTAAAATTAATCAAGTTAAGGGCATTTAAAAACAGATTATAAGTAGAAAGCTTTATATTTAGTTTAACACCACATTTGATTTATTTAACTAATGTATTATGTAATATGTATTCAAATCTATTTTTAAAAAAATATAATCAGCAAATAAATCACGATTTCATATAATAGACTAACACAGTGCTTCATTGATTCCTGAAGGGGAATTCACAAGCAGATAAACTACAGTATTTTAAAGTGGTTAAGTTACTTTTACCAGCTTACTGACCCCCTCTGGTGAAAATAAAGTTGTTGTTTTGTTGTTGTTGTTGTTGTTTTTACCTTGTTAACATGACCAGATAGTATTTTTATACACTGGAGGACACGTTAAGTATATTTTGATGCAAATACTTACCTTTTTGTACAAATTTAAATGCATGACTTGTATAACAGAATATTTTTACTTTGTGGTATTGCTGTTTTTTACCTAAATACAACATTTCAGTACCTCTGTAGGCAGATATGTGTGCCATTTGAAACTGAATTTCAATCTCATAGATTATAGAGTTTAAGTAGAATAACTGCAATATTCATTTTAATTTAATGTGTGATATTTTATAATTGAATTCAATGGATCTGACCTGGAAATCATATTCTACTCCTTGCTAAGAAACCAGCTATTTAAATTGAGTTTTGGTTATTCAAATTTATCTTAGATATTGTACAGGATGCAGTCCACAGGCTTTGTTAAACACTATCTTACATATTTAATCTCATAATTATGGCGTAACACTTTATAGTGACACCACTCACTTGGTTATCTACGATAAACCCTGCTTTAAAAAAAGCACAGTTCACCTGTTTTCACACCTGGGGACATTGAAAGCAGCTCTGGCTCCTTCACGTGGCGCTACTTAGTAACTGCACGTCGCAGAAATATCACAAAACTGATACGTCATCAGGAGCAGACGCGGCACCACAAGAGAGCAACAGCAATAATGGTAAGAAGTAATTTTGAATGTATGAATTTGTTTTTCACTTTACATCAAATACCTGGAGATAAAGTGAGTCGTTAACTTACTCAGAGCTCCGTGTTTTCGGTTCAGTTTGCTCGCTGTGTGCAGGCTCGACGTTTAGCTCGCTGCTGGCTCTAACGTTAGCATGTCGTTGTGTTTTCCAGCTTTTCTACTCGTTTTTCAAATCTCTGGTGGGAAAGGACGTGGTGGTGGAGCTCAAAAACGACCTGAGGTGAGTTTTACTTTTAATTTAGCATCGTAACATGGTGGGAATAATCACTCTACTCTCCATTACTTCATTAGAAAACGGTGTTATCTGTTTTTAGCAGTGGAGGAGTGAATGGTGTTAGCTAGCGAGACTCAGAAACCTGAGCTTTGAAATAGCGTTACAAATTAACTGACGTTGAACGTACTACCTAATTAGAGGCGTGCTAGCCGTACAAAATAATAAAAACACGTTGCAGTCTAATACAGGCCCAGAAATGCAATGGATTTTAATGTAGTAGACGTCAGTATTATAATCAAACGTATAATTCATGTCAATTTGCATATGATACATTTGTCCACCCTCTGTATTTCCATGATTGTATTGAAGGGTAGGATGTCCATGATTGCCTGTAATACTTTTTATCCTCACGTCTCTCTTTTCAGCATCTGTGGGACACTTCATTCTGTTGACCAGGTGAGAAACATTGATCCCTATTTTGAAACAACACCATTCATATGCGGTATAATCTTAATTGCTGAAACTGTCGCTAACATTGCGTACTTACTGACATGTGGTGTAACTGTTTCTGTCATAGAGCTCTGTGTTCTGTCTTTTAGTTATTTCCGATGATCCACTTAGAAAAAGTCTTATGCTTTTAATTTGTTCTTGTTCAGTTTGCATGAACAACAAATTGTTTTGTTCTGTGTTCTTTTTGCTACTTGCTTCTTGTGCTATGGTTGGGGTCAGATTTTCGTTGTCGGTGGAAAAAGCAAAACACTTGTGCTCAGCATCTGTTGTTTTAATGTGCGATACAAATTATAGTGACGTGATGTGGCTTGACTTCCCAGCGTACGCCATACACTCTTTTTAATCACCGTCCTCTGCTTGTGTTTTTAGTACTTGAACATTAAGCTCACAGACATCAGTGTCACAGACCCAGAGAAATATCCACACATGGTGAGTTTTCTTGTCTGCACCTCTCATTCAGCATCTTATTGGCAGGTCTTTCTTAACTCCTATGTTGTTTTTGGGTGAAACTGGAAACCCTGGGCCATTTTTTCACCACTTGCATATTATGGTTTTAGACAAAAACCTGAAGAGACAGACTAATAAAAAATAGACAGAGATGTCACAGATGGGGATGCAAATTTTCAAGTTCCCTTAACCAAGAGTTGGCCATACTGACAATCAATAATCACTTTATTGTTGAGATGAATGAAATAAAGCATACATTGTTTTCATATGCTAAGAAAACTACTTTTAACCACAAATGCTTAATCTTCACTGCAGAATCAGTCCAGTTACATTATAAGTTTAAAGAATAGATAAAGTTCCTTGAATAATGACTTATTTAACTATTGGCTTGACAAAATCAAATGCATTAGTAACACAGCAAACCAGCTGCAGTCTTTCAGAGTAAATAACCTATAAAATATAAATCACTTCACAACAGTTTGATATAAAAGTAGTCCTGATACCTGATCTCTGTGATGTAGTGACTTGTTCGCAGCAGCTTTATCAGTTGAGGAAATCTGTCAGTATTTACTGCTACCGCTAAAATATATTTATACTCAAAGCAGAGTGTTGCCAATACACTTCATCTCTTTAGTTTGAATGATGTTGGAAGCCTGTAATCAGAGTCCTGCTGCTCTTGAATATTAGCAGCTACAGCTGCTCTCTGCTGAAGACACTCGGCTCCCTGCCTGTGTTGGTGGTGGAAACTGCTTGTTTAGTGTTAGCATGGAACAGCCGCCAGACATGTTGTACACAACTTGATGCTGCACAGTTCATCAACATGACTGCCACAGTTACCAGTTAGACAGCAGGGGGGTGCATTCTTTTATGATCAGCAGACACCTGTAACCCCTTGTCATTAAACGGTACGAAGCTCCACCTGGTGGAACAACAGGTACTACAGCAAATCTACTATACATTTTCTGACATGCATGTCCCTCGTCTTCTGCCTTATAGGTTTGTATATTTTTAGTCAAATAAAATAATAATGGAAAATAATTGATTAATAATAACATCCATAATGCCCTAGTAATGGGTAAAAAAATACTGCTTAACATCGTGTACAAGACAAAGATGAGCATGTCTTTTATGTCCATGATTAAGTTCTTTACCACAGAGGTCTGTATGAGCCACTTGTGAAGAAAGTCGGCTTTTCAAATAAATTCACCTTAAAGAAGTAATTTTGGTTTCAAAATTACATATGCACATTTCTAGTGTTTATCACTTTTCTAGTGGCATATCCCAGGAAGTCAGTTGTTCCACAACATGCTTTTCCCCAAGTGTTAATATCCTCTTAAGGATTGTTGGCCAGGCTTTTGTGAATCATTTCCTGGTTATGAGAGTCCTTTTAACAGCTCTAAAAGAATAGTGATATTTTAAATTGCCCTGAACACTTTTTAAAAATTTTATGGAAATTGCTTTCAGAAGTCTACTACTCAAAATTATACATCAGTGTGTGTACTTGTAGACACACATTTTCAAATGTGAGGGTCTATGGGAAACCTTTTTTATGCATTGCATATAGTAAAATATATAAAGCGTGACAATTTCCTTATTTCTTTTAATATCAAATTTGACGATCAGTTTGTTATCACTGAAAAACCTTTACACATTTTGAGTTTTAAAGAGGTCAAGTAAGGAAAAAAGAGAAAAACATGTCTGTTTGCAATTACTTCTAATACTGTTTATCAAACAATGACAACAAAGAGCTCGTGAAACCTCTCTTACCAATTTAAAGTCAACCAATGCTGGTCTGATGTATTCACTAGAAATACATCTTATTTCATGAAGCTGATTTGCATCTCCAACACACTGAATGATGATTGTCCTCAAACTCCACCATTGTTTTGTTTTAATTTGCTCCAGCTGTCTGTGAAAAACTGTTTCATCCGTGGATCGGTGGTCCGTTACGTTCAGCTACCTGCAGATGAAGTGGACACTCAGCTGCTGCAGGACGCAGCGCGAAAAGAAGCCATGCAGCAGAAGCAGTGATTCCGCTGCAGGACGGGTTCAGTCTGGGGAGGGGGGTTTGTAACGGTGGATAATGAGTAGCTTAAGTTTTTGGTTAAGTTCATTCAAAGATGACAAGTGTCATTCAGCAGTATTGGCCATTAGCTTCAACTTCATCAAAAAGAATTTAATTGCATTCCTGACATTAGTGATCGATATTTTGCAAATTGATGAATATTGAAAATCTTCTTTACCACACAGACCATGTAGGAGTTTTTAGTTGATCTTCTGTTTTGTTGAAAAGAGATAAAACTACATTTTGAGCCCAGAGAGGAGAGCTAAAGTCCAGCTGTGATGTTTATGTTGAATATTAACAGGCACTGTTTGCTTATCTCGCAAAAATGATGACTTTTGTTTTTTTTATGCCACTTGGAAATAAAAGTTATTTATATTTTGATCAAGTTTTTGTGATTTCTGAGGAGCTTTTCAGTTTTTCTGGTGATACGTTTCAAGGATTCAAATTTTGGCAAACTAAGCTTTGGCGTGAGTTGTGTGACAGAGGAAGACTTATTTTGTAAATCACTGCATGTATGGGAGATGAAGATTAACATCCTACATCCTCACTGTGATAGGCATCCAAATCAGAATGCTGAGATGACTTTTAAATTTGTCTTCTGAATGTAAAATATAAGATTTAATGATGCTTTTTGACATCATTTTTATCGTTGCTGGGAATGTGTTTTATAATTACAACTGTTGTGCTGAATCTTAACTTTCTCTTGTTTTCTACTGTGATCAGAAGTTTGATATAGAGTGTGACTTTGTCACTTGTGATTATAAAATAACAGATTTTTCCTCAATCACATGTAATATTGAATTCATAAGCTAAATCTTAATTGAATACATTGTGATCTTGAGCCTCAGCAGCTTTTCTCTCTGGTTAATCAGTGGCTAATGGGGGCTAATGTGTGCAGACTTTAAATAGTGACTGCTGTACATCTGCTGATGCTCCTGAATGAGTTCGCTGACTTTGTCTCTTCTGCATTTGTACTGCTGTTACAATACATTTTATATTTCCGATGATCCCGCAATCGTCACTCCTGTCTATCATTTTGTCATTGTCTCAGAAGGCTGCTTTAAGTTTTACATTTTGAAATAGCTGCTATTGTAGTGGATGATTTTTTTTAGTTTGCTGTTGCCTCTTTGTGGATTGTCAGTACAGCTGATTACAAGGATGAGCAGAGGCTGTAACAGGCCATCATTTCGGATGGTGTAGACCGTAAAGTTGAGAAGTTCCAGGGTAGTTTTTGCTGTTGTCGTTGAAGTTGCTCCACTTTCGGTCCTCGCTTTTTCAGAGTGAGGCGTGTTCAACAGATTTTGATTTTAAAAGGTGAAGCAATACTTTCCTGGCTGAGTGTTTGAAAAACTTTAAAAGCACCAGAACAAGACTGGAAGTTGGTTTTACAAAGTTTTTACATAGCAGTGACATTAGATCTTGGCAAAAACGGGCATTTTCTAGACATTTGACCGACCATTTATGTATATTTTAATTACATAATACATTGACTCGACAAGTTTAATCCATTTTCCTTCCTACGGTTCGTACCTTATTACTGTTATTATTGTTTACTCGTCATGGCACTGTCTTTGTTGTCTGTTGTTCTAAATGTGCTCTATATATAGATTTAATTTGATATATAATATTCGCATAAGTAGATTTTTTTTTATTGGCTAATTAATCCATTCACCGATTCATCCGTCCGTTTTCTGCAGCTTCTCCAGGTCATGTTTAAATAATAATTAAGTTATCCATCATTTCCATTCCTGATTAACCACTTGGGTTATGAAATGTCACAGAAGAATGAAAACATTCCAATCACATGATCCAACGTCTTGTTTTGCTCTTTTCATTATGTGTTATATTGTATTATACAACACTGGAAAACGGAACATGTAATAGAGCCAAAGCTGATATCATCAAATGTTTTCTATCTGACCAGCAGTCAAAACAATCCCTGAATACTCTATTTATAATAACGTGCAACAAGAACAAGCAACACCCGACATTTTAGAAGCGAGAACCATCAAATGTTTGAAAGATGCACATGAACAATAAATTTATATTTGAGTTAATATGGGATTAAATAACTCTTCTGGTGAGCTCAAATTGTCAAGTATTGGGGAATTAGTGACCTAAATATGAGTAAATTCACCTGCTACAAACATTATTGTCTCTGGTTTTCAATAATATCTTTTATACTAAGGTGTGATGTTAGTAAACTGGTATTAAACTGGATTCTGTTTGTTCTTTAAAAGTCTTAAAATTAACTTAAACACTGCAGAAATGCCGCCTGGGGCTCTGTTTTGTTCGACATCGAGGGAAATCAAGATATATAGGAGCTTCATTTAGCAGGACCTCTTTTTTCTTATTAAGCTACTATTTACAAAAACAATACACTTTAACTGCTTGGGTATTGGTTTGAACATTAAGCGAGAGGTCTGATGTCGTCCCCCAGGAAATTTTGTACGTCAAACACTTAAATTCCTGCATTCTGATGAATTTTTAGGCACTAATTTTTTGCCTTTTCTGCTTTAATTTATGTTGGAAATAGCTTGATGACAATTCAGAGTAATGTGTAATACAATGCAGTGAGACTCCAAGGCATTCTGTATTGTTTTCAAATAATTACTCATTTGTAGATCATCTTTTCACATTTAATATGATCCCTTCTGAGACAACACTCATACAGGCTGGATTTACTCTTGCATCTTTAAATATGGCTCCTTTTAGTGTTAATTTAGAAACCTCTGGACTTTTCACTGCTCAGGTGGGCTTTCTGCTCATAGTCAAAACTTTCAAACCACGTATGTTTGACATTCTGAAGGAGAAACGCCCGAACCTGTTGGAGGCATTGTTGCGTTTATGAGACGTATATCTTGCAGCCCCTTAAATACTGTTGTGTGCTGTATTTTGCTCATGATGTTAATCGTTTAATGTCTAAATTATGATCCTCTACCTGCAGCTCAAACTGCATTTATTACACAGCTGGATGCGCTATTTGATATTTTCTTGTAGCTGTATAGTGTGAGAATCCATTATATGCAAGACCAACTTCATTAAAAAACAAAAAGCGCTGACTCTGGTGTTAATACATAGAAATCCAATACCTTTATTTTACATTCATACATCTATAACGTTGTACAATAATTTTAATGCAGTTAAAAAAAGCCCAATCCAAAAACAAGTCCTGAAGATTTACATCAATGAATTTTGCATGTTCTAAGGTTGGTGACAAGCATTTAAAAATATATATACACACACTCACACACACACGCACACACACACACAGAGGGATCTAGGACAAGTGGTGTCCTTGAGTTGTACCTTAATAGAGCTGGGCTGAATGGAGAGGAATTCAGTCACCATAGAGAAAGGCACATTGAATACACAGTGTATCTACAAACAAAAAACCTTGACATTTACACAACTTTTACTGTAGGATCTAGAACAATGAGCAAAACTGTAAACCTTCACTTATGTAAAAACAAATTAACAAAAGTCACATCTATACAAATACATCTGAAGCCAAAATGTTTTCTTGGTCATTACAAAGCAGTACCTTGAAATGCAGTTCAACACTTGGATTGGCTCTGCCAGCAGAGAGCAATCCCACAGATATAATTACACAATATGTCACAATATTTATGCACTTGCCCACTTTGTATACGCTGACAACTGGTAAGAGAGTACCTCATGCATATCCTCATCAGACAGCAGCAGTCATCTGATATGTTTTCGGCTAAATCCAATTGTTACGTCATGTTTTTTTTTCCTTCCCTTTTTCGTGAATATGGCAACTTGACATGGTGCAACATGTACGTACATCTACATAAAAATGTATAGACAACTCTATACAGCCGCAAATCCTGTTATCTTAAAATATATGTACCACCCGTCAATCAAAATTTTCAATACTTTCAGAAAAGTAAGTTCTCTGATATAAAATACTGCATTTTCAAAAAACAGATTGTTTACATTCCATCCTTCTCAACAAAATAAAGCTTTATATACGTACCTTCAAAGCTTAAAAACACTCCCAACATACATATATATATATATATTTATTTATATCTATATAGAAACAATAAAGTGACTAAGATGCCATATGTGGCTCTACGTTCACATGTAGTGGAAACCCGTTTAGAATGGCATACACAGCCAATTTATTTGTCTAATGAACACAGTGTGGCACTACAATTTTGGATGATTGTACAAGTTGGGGTCTATAAATGCCAAGGTCAAGATTGCCTCCATTAAAAACTGTCTCCTTCATTTAGCTCAGCATGCCTTTGTCAAGTCAGTGGGCATGTCTGCCGTGGACATACGGTACTGGATCTTTGTGTTGGTGATGGCGCCGTGCTTCTGTCGCAGATGCAACCGGAGCTGGCTCTTGTGGCGGAAGTGCAAGTTGCATTTTTCACACTGAAAAGGAAGCGGAGCGGCGTTATTGTTTTATATGACCATTTTTACACTCTTGTTAAGATTCTTTTTGAACTTTTTAAGACATGTCAACATACATGGTAGGGCTTTTCTCCCGTGTGAATGCGCAGGTGACTCTTCAGCGTCTGCAGGTGACGGAAACGAGTCCCACAGATCTCACAGGGATACGGTTTCTCCCCAGTGTGAATTAACACGTGGGCACGAAGATGAGCAACCTGAACAAAAGACAAATAAAATCAATTGGAATCTTGAGCTGAAAAAAGTCATCACGATTATTTTAAAAGATGTCACATAATGAGCCGCAATTCTAGTGGGAAAAGCATGTCTTTTCCACTCTTAAAAAATATAAAAAGTAGATTTTTGCTGCATTTCCTATGAAAAAGCTTTTTCCCTTACATCTGGAGAATATTATTTGTATGCTGGAGCATCTCAACTGCTTCATCTAAAATGATATTTTGTCCCACATTTGACCTTTTATCATAAAAATTTCAGCTCCTGTGAGTTGGATGTAGCCCTCGACCATATTGTGATTTTAATAATATTTCGATTCCCTGTTCAGCCTCAGTGGAAGCAAACTTTCTAAAAGATGAAAACAGCATTCAAACGAACTAAAGTCAATCCTTTAGTAAATCCTTTTAAACGTACACACTTTGTTGAAACTTTTCAGTCAGTTTTCATTGTATAAACACACTTATAGATAATTCTTCCAACCTGAGAATGACTACAGTCGCCCATTATTAGTCCAGAATCGAGTGTTAGCGCTATTAGCCGACACATAATGGAGAGATAAAATGTTTTTAAGACCAGTTTGAGATTTTTTTTTATGTGAAGTTGTAATTACCTGTACAAAACGAGCTCCACACGTCTCACATTTGTATGGCTTCTCTCCTGAGTGGATGCGAGTGTGAGTCTTGAGGTTAGCTGGTCGGTTAAACTGAGCACCACAGATATTACAGCGATACGGTTTCTCCCCTGAAAGTAAGAAATCACTTTAGAACTCCGCAACAAAGAGGCACACACATTAAAAAAAAAGCCAATAAATGAGTCAGTTTCATTTATTCTATTTACCTGTGTGAACAGTCTTGTGGCTGGCGAGGTTGCCCTTGTAGCGGAAAGCAGCCTGACAGCGGTCACACTTGTATGGCTTGTCGCTGTGCACTTGAAGCATGTGTTGTTTCAGAGCTTCATCCTCGGCAAACTTGGAGTCACATTCGTTACAGAAGAACGTACCGTTTTCTGTGCAGGAGAAATTGAGCTAAAAGTTAACTTCTGGTCCTGAATCATGCAGAATGATTTTTTTTTTGACGTGAAAAGAAATCAAACTCACCACAACTGGAGTCTGAATATTCCGAATGAAATTCTGCCATCTCCTCTGAGAGACGGGACCTGGAGGTGTTGGGGCAAACCTCGGAGTGCTGGGGGGACTGAGAACCGCAGGACGAACAGTTGAGGCGGTTTAGGTAGTGTGGAGGATGGCCGTCGGTGCTCCTCAGTGACCCCTCAAGTGCACTGTGGGCACAAAATAAGACGTAAATCTAAAATTAACTTCCTAAAGTTGTCATTGTGGATGTCCAAAATTTAGAGGAGTACATTTTAATTTAATAAGTGCAATAATTTAAATTGATAAAGAACTTGTTCTCACCTGTTGATAATGTTGTTGAGACGACTAGTCTGGGGAACAGGAAGATCCTCGCTGTGTTCGCTGCTCTTGCTTGTGGTTTGTGGGTCGAGGTTCTCCGAGTCGCCAGGGTGGAGGTAGGGTTGCAGGCCAAGCCTCTGAGGTGAGCGTAGCCCAGGATCCCTCAGCGCCACCTCTTCCTCCTTCGCACTCTGATTCAGCACGATGAACTTGTACTTCTTCCAGTTGCGAGCTTTGGGGTCCTGCGTACCTTGCGGAACTTGCGCTCCGGCGGCTTGAGAGAGGCCGGCGTTCTTGCTGCTGCTGGACTCGGTCGGGGAGTTGGGTTGGCAGTCGGATTTCAGGGGGCTCTGCGGGCTGCTCATGAGGCTCTTGCGTCCGGTGGAGGAGATACCCAGGGGATAGTGCTGATGGATCAGGTCTTCCTCCGCCTGCGGAGCGTGCTCTTTGCCCAAATCCTTCTGGTGCTCGAGGGTCAACACGGGAAACGCTCGCTTCCTTGTGCTGAGACCGATGGACTGACCGACCCCCTCGTGGCTTTCCTTCCTCATCTCATCATCTCTGCCTACCTCCCTGGAAGCGTACGTGGTGGAGTGGATAATACTGGAGGAGCTTGTGCCAACTGCCCTAGTGTACTCTGCCCTGATGCTGCTGCTGCTGTCATGCGGAGAACAATGCTTGTGGTGGATACCACTCTTTGAGAGGTCAGCAAAAGCGTTTTTGGTATCAGTCAGCTTGCAGAGAGGGAAAGGGAATCCTGGCATGGGAAACTGCCCGTAGAGATGGTAGTTGCTGGGGGTGCTGACCCCACTGAACATGTTGGAGCCGTAGGGCCTCCCATCCCTGAACGGAGCCACGCGGCTGTGCAAACTGTCAACAACATCATGGGGCCGGTAAGCGTGGACATCCTGAGGTAAAACCAGGGGACTGACCAAAAACTCATCTCTGGGCAACTTGACAGACGGATCACTGTGAGGAGAATGAGAAGATTGTAAACACACAGACGCTGAGAATAACTGGCACTGAACGATGTGGGAAAAATATTGAATTTTCCAACAGAGATTGCAATCCGGCTTACAATTAAAATTTTTAAAGTCAGTTTGATATTAACTGCGTGATAGACTTAAACATGATGGAGCATTACCACATGAGATATCGTCAAAAGCGCAATTATCACATAAGGACAGCGGCATTGACACAACTCTTTAAACCCTGGTTTAAGTGTGCTGCGTAGCCTAAATTGCAGTCTTTTCGATTTTCTAATTGTATTGTTTCAAATTGCAACTGATCAATTTTTCAGCCTTAATAAGCTTGGATTTTTACTGATTTATAAAGGAACTGTTTTCCACCGACCTGGATTTGATGAATCTGTGGCAGGTGTCCACAACATGGTCCATCTGCAGGTAGATGGCTGTATTCATGATAGCCATGATCAGACTCTCCTTTAGTGTGAGACGGGAGGTGTACATGAACTCCAGCAGGATGGCGAAGCCCTCTGGGTCCACCTTTGGGTCCAGACTGATGGCATTAAGGTTGCACTTGTGGGAGTCAGTAAAGATAGTGTAAAACAGCCCACTGCAGCCAGGAGACAGAAAAAGGAGACACAAACATCAGATCAGTCACTGATTCTTCTAACAGCGGCAGGAAAAACTGACTTAGAACTTAAGCAACACAAACCTGCAAGCCATGAGAACGGTCTTATGTGCGCGAAACTGCTGCCTGTTGACCAGGATAGTGACATCTGTGAGGATGTCTCTGCTGCGCAGCCGATTCAGATTGAGGAGAACATCACTTGCATGGCGTGTGAACTGTATGCAGCTGTCTGCTGCGCAAGCCATTTTGTCAAGTTCTGCAAACAGAAGAGAAAACATAAAGATATAAAGATTATTTTATTAATAAAAAGAAAAAAAGAGAAGTGTCCTTGATGGGTTTATTTTCTTGTGATGCCACAAAGCTTCACTTCAGTTGGAACACACTGGAGCGGAGATAATCTTGAAGTAAATTAACTCAAGTTATTTATGATCCTCAAAAGGCAGCAGACTATGAAAACACAGGCTCAGATCACCAGAAGGCGGCGCCATTTATTAAGTAAACACTGTCTAGACATTTAAATTTGTACCTTTGGAATCATTTCTCTCCCCCTCACTTTCTCTCTCTGTCTGAACCACTGGTTGACAGCTTAATGCAACACACCAAGTTTGAATCAGATTATTTAGACAAATGAAAAACTGCAGCACTTCTAACAGACAACAATACCCATAATAGATTCCTGTAATAACCGCCTTTTTAATTTAAAGGTATGTGGCAGAAATATAAACCAAAACACTTGACTGAATCATTAAAACATTACATGCCTTATTTATTCAGTACATGAGAATAAACTGTTCGTTTCTCTGAGGAGAAAAGTTCAGTCTGCCTCCAGCTCGGCGGACTTTCAGCTCCGAACTGACACGCTGAGAAATAAAAAGGGAAACAGTTTTCGACATGCAGCTCACTTATTAATTAACTTCTTTCACGAATAACGTCCAGTTTTTAATTTCAACCGCAAGATGTCCTCCATAACACAATCCTCCACACAAGCCGGTGCAGCCCTGCGAGCTTACACAAGTAACAGTCCCCCCTGTTTGCTGTGTTGAAGCCGGTGACAGCGTGTTGTTGTGGAGCCCAGCAGCGCACAAAAAATAAATAAAGAAAAACGACAGAGCGCATTTCTGGGTCAATTACTTTATGAGAGCAAAAAACTAACATTGAATTAACTCACGGCAGATTTGGCTTCAATACGCGCGGGCGGCTTTTTGTTTTTTTTAAATGTCAGTATCTTTAAACTCAATGTCAAGACTTTTACGTGTGTAACTGGACACGTCCGAAAATAGAAGCAGGACAGAATGCACCTTAACCTGACTGATGGTAAATAAGGACCTGCTGCCGGTGACAACCAGCAGAATCATTTAAAGAACATCTATCAAGAGGACAACTACTAAAACACATTTTTAACCATCCACACATCACGCAGCTCAGCCTCTCTTTTCATTTTTATTTTCACTTCCCATGTGCTTCTTTACAATCCGAAGCAGCTCCAGTGCGTAAAACGGTGCCAAACTATGCGCGCATCTCGCTTCAACCTTTCAACTTAGTTTTTTTGCTCATCACGCAGCAGTCTGACAGTCACAGTGGAAACACAAGTTAGTGCGACGACGTGTCCTGTAGCTTCCACCGCGGAAAAACACAACACACACACTCACACACACCCATCAGCGCGAAGAAGATTTCCGCTACAATGTTACGGTAACAGGAGGGCTCGCTCGGCGCAGCCTTTTTTGCGCTCCATTAGAGCAAATTACCTTAAGAAAAAAAATTAAAACAGACACACACACGCAAGCACAGACAGACCGCCAGAACCTGCGGCTGCCATGCTGCCAGCAAAGTTGGTGTGACAGCCGACCGCTTCTTCAATGTGCCCCCGTGTGTTGACACTTCGGACGGACAAAGTGGCGTCAAATCAGAGCGCATCAACATCCAGCCGAGCAGCGCGCACCGAGACCCGGGCTCCGGACTGCGCGCAAAGCCCCCATTTTTATCTTCCCCCCACCCCAGATTTTTTTGTACTCGTTTTTAGAGCTTTCACTACACGAGTCTGTGTCGGAGCGCAGGGAAGCTGCTGCTCTCTCTCTCAGTCTGTTTGTCTGCCCCGCTGCCTCCAACCAGCGCAGCGCCGATCTGTCAGGAGCGGAGCGGCGCAGCGCAGCGCAGCGCTGGCTGTCACCGCAGCAGCCTCTCCAGAGTTTCACTGTTCACAGTCTCTCTCACACACACACGCAGAGAAAGCTCCGGCTCCACAACACACACGGCCAAGAGCAACAAAACGGACAAACAAGCTAAAAAACATCAGCAATACAGGAGCAGATAACAACTTCGCGCCAAATTAGAGCAAAAAGGAATTTAAAAAATCACCTGGTAGCGCTTTCCTAGAAACTTCTTGCATCACCACTTCTAAGAACCCCAGTTCTAAGAATCAGACGAGCACAATTCTCGGAATTTGAGCCCGAGACCGTACCACTTTCCCAGGGCAGGGGAGAGACAGCGTTTTCTACAGTGGCAACAACGAGCAGTTTGAAAAGCGCTTTTCCTGGCGTGCATTACGCACGGAGGATTTCACAGTAAAAACAGCGCGGATTTAATGTTTAAGCGCGCACAAAATTGAGTATAATTCAATAAAATCACACGTTGAATTGTTTCATGTGGCTCCAAATCCCCCCGCGTTTGGTTGAGTCCACAGTCACAGGACGTCGAGTCTGAGACGTCACCGGTGCCTTAAACCCAGCCCCCGAAATTCTCAGAACTAATTTATATTCCATGACTTGAGCAATGTATCGTTCCGTCGCATTTAACACACAGACCCTCCATGTACAGCACACAGAGCGACCTCTTAATTAGGCCCATGCGGACAGGTCGGTGTGACAGGCGTTTTCACTTCTTCTAGTCGCGTTTGTTAGAAAAAAAGCCACATTTTCCTGCAGGTACGCTGACTTCATAGACGGAGAATGCTGCGAATCACCATCGGGGGGTTCGTTTGCAACGAAAAAAAGCTTTTAATAGATTTATTATTCACTAGTGTGTAGGCTCGGTTGTGACTTTTCAGTTTAATCTCAGCGCTCGGTAGAATTGGTAGGTTCAGAGTTTCCTTGTTTTTCTTTCAGATGTACACATTTTGATCTGCGCGTAAAACGGTTCGTGCCATGACTTTTACGCTTTTGGCTTATTGTTGCTCGAACCCTAAAATTTCAGGGTTGCATCGATAGAAAACTTGTTGCATTAAAGCGAGCTGCATAGAAGTTATTGTGAGTACAATACAACTCCATTAATGTTTAACAGGCTGTTGTACACATTGTGAATTTTAGTGCCAAAGTCAGATCTGGGTGTTTTTGGTGCTGTAATATAATGTGTGTATATATGTGTTTATAATGTACATGTTAACATTTTGACTGCATTACTGATTAATTACCAAAATGGGAGGATGCCTGGCAAATGTCAGGTGATGAGCACACTTATAAATGCAAAGTGAAACATTCCTGGAAAATTAATTGAATGCATTGCTGTGATTTTTTCTTCTTCTCACTCCACCATTTAATTTAAGGCATGTGTACTCCCTGTTGCATCATTTCTCAGAGTTGGGCAAGAATAAACTAAGTCTTTATTTTTTTCCTTTACTCCTCAGCCTCTCAGTGTTGAGTTTTTTTGGTGCTTTTTCTTAGTCTGAAACCATCAGCAGCTGGGCTTCTGCGTGAAATGAAAGGGAAAGCTTGAACCGCGTAGATTTGTTTCATCCCTGTGCGGAGGGGAGAGCTGGTGTGAATTTTCTGCATTGTTTACCAGCTAATAGGTTGGCTTGTGATTCTCGGCTCGGGGATGCCGGTGACAGCGTCTGAAAAGTTGTGTTCATTTCAGGAGATGTGGGCACGCATTTACTGTCAGTGACTCACCTTGGAAACTTTGTTTGTGGTGATTCCAAACCATGGATTCCCCGTCTTTTCTCATCCCGTTCACTCCTTGGCACAGGAGGAGCATTTGCTGGGCTGGAGGATGGAGAAGAAAAATAGAATTAATAATAAGATATATAGGAGAACAGCGAAAGTGTCAGCTGCGTTACATGGTAAAACTCCCCCTGTGAAATACGTCCTTCATTTTAAGGAGTTTTAATATCAGAAACTCCCAAAATATGAAGCAGTTGGGGATTTTTATGTGGATTGTTGAGCAGTGGCACAGCATCAATTAAATATTTGAATAATGAAGCTGATATGCTGACAACTATAAAGATAAACTCCATTCTAATCAATGTTACTGCTGTTAACAGTCGACACCCCCCCTGTTGGAACATTTATCGCTGTTAGATGGATTCATATTGTATTTTTCTGCACCTATGGTTTAAATCTTTGTGGAATATCTTATACATTTCTTATGATTTAATACTTTTATGTAAATTTTTAGTGACATTTTTGAGAGAGAAATTCTGAGGTTTATTCTGAAACCTTTGTCATTACACACCAATGACTAATTGACATCAGGGGCGTTCGTGCAGCCTGTTACCTTTATCATTCAGCGAACAACAGTCTGCTTTTTCTTCTTTTCTTTTTTTTTTTAACCCTTTGTGCGGCGACACACTCCGCTGTAATGTAACCATCATCTCCCTGCGGATCGCCCAAGCATCCGCCCATCTGGATCCGGCATCCCACTAAAAACACTCCAGGTGTTCGTAAACCATTGGGGAGAAAAGAAAAAAAAAAGTCCCCAAAATAATTAAGATGCACGCTTTATATATATATAAAAAAAAAAAAACAGCAATCTCCGATTCAGCACTGCCAAATAAAGACTGTGTTGAGCTCCAAACAAAGAGCAGCGTCAACTTTATTTCAATCCACTTGGGGGATGTTTAAGGCGCTCCACCACAGTTATGCATAATGCACGGCCATAAACCATCCAGGAGTTCGGAGAGAGATGTGTAATTTACCGAGGCCCCATGCTGCGCCTGGCTATAGAAGGATGAGATAATTACTGCAAATCCTTGGCAAACTTTTACTCAACCAATTCCTAGCAAAAAATAAATGACCCACTTACAGAGGACAGGGAGAGAGAGTGCAGAGTGGCTGATCAATATGCCCCCGTCTGAACTGATAGGGGGTACATTATCACATTATCGGTTAATCTTTGATCTCCGTTCAGGCTGTATAATTAAACAAGCGGCCATGACGTTCGGGTCCTGGTCTCTTTGTCTGACGCTGTTTAGAAACAATCACAGCCCAAACAGGTTGTGACAGTGATTCAAGTCCGGCCGGGCAGTAACAGCTGCACATTTACACAAAAAAACCCCTCTTGTACACTTCTGACACAGTGTGAAACATCTCTAAGCCGTATCATTGCCTATACTTGGTGCATGATAGGTCATTGAATAGAAATGCCCACTGACAAAAGCCCGAGGCCCGGAGGTTGCCTCACTTTTTTTTTCATAAACTGCACACTTTTGTCTCGTTTCACAGCAAATTTCTGCCAACTTCAGTGTTCATTGTCAGCAAAGATGTGAGTGTGGAGTTTTGTTCTGAGAGGCATGATGCAACCACGCTGTAACACCAAACAGATAATGCTGTTAGCTACAGAAGTCTTTTTAGTTCCTTTCTTTAAAAGAATTTCTTTTTATATTGTTAAGTTTCACTTTTTTTTAACTCCATGCATCCCAGAAGCATTTTTTTAACTCCTGCATTTGTCCACAAGTAAGCTGCTCTTTGTCAAACACCGTCACCACTGTGGGTCTGAACTGTGTCTCGGCTGCAGCGTGTCAATTAAAAGATTTGTTCTCGGCGTCTCATTGTATGTATTTATACATCTTTCCTTGATCATCTGTTTGAACAGATCATTGAAAACATACAGTACGGCATGCATAATTTATATCGTCTGTTAAAGAACCTGAGGTGTGAAAAATACATGCAGGGAAAAATTCACTTCAAAAGATTCTCCGTGCAGGTAATGATGAGCGCGCTTTTCCTTGGAAGCTTTCCTCTTGCTTTTTTTAATTAACAGACAAACAGACAAGTCATATTCTGACATGAAATCGTGTGTGTTTGCAACAATACTGCCGTGTGTGTGCATGTGTCTGCACGCACACACACTGCGGGTTGAAAGTTGGCTTTCATCCCTCCTGACAAGGTTAAACACACACAGGAAGATTACCAGCAGCTCCGAATAATAGCGATAAGGAGCTCGCAGAGGTTCACACTTATCTAAAAGCAGTACCAAGACTATATGTTAACAAAAAAAGTGAATGTGATCATTTTGGAGCTGCAGTTTATTCAGACGGCTTCACGGCCTTTTCCTAAATACTCGTATTCAGGCGCTGCACGTGTATTTTACAGTGTTCGGCTCCGGTGGTCAGCTCTAAGGCTCTCTGGACGAGTAAAAGCTTTGTTAAAGATGTTTTTTTTAAATTCTGCTTTATCAGTTCTTTTAGAAAAACACTCAAAATAGAACTTTGGAGTAAGTTTCTCTTCTGGACCTGTGTGGATAACCTTGAGTTCACCGGTTTGCTTGTGCAAGCTACATGCTAAGGTTGTAGCAAGAGCCGAGGCATGTTCGTGGGCCAGAATTCCAATTTAGTCAAATCAAAGCATGTAGATTTAGGACTTTCTCGAGGACAGCTGAGAGGAGCCAGGAATGCAGCCTGCAGAGTTGAACTTGATGGAATTTTCCACACATACCACAAACAGTCCCTTGCCAGTGTGCCATCTGCTGGATGATGGGTCAGTTACTTCCACTAAACATGAGGATGTGCGGTGAAAGCGATCGCTACCATCCTCGCAAAATCCTAACACTCAAGTGTTTGCTCTGTCTTTCCTCTTTTGCTTTCACACGCCCAGGGCTGCAAAACGCAGGAGTTCCAAGTGCACATGAGGAGGAGCTGTTCAAATTTGGGACAACTTCTGCAGAGATTAGTTTCAAAGCCTTGTTATGCGTCTCCATGTGGATTCGGTTTGGTGTTTTAACAGAGGTACCGGCTCCCTGACAGCGAGCTTTAGCGCAGGGATTCGAATGGTAAACAAGTGGGTCTTATTTCTCTGCACCACCCTCAATAATGATCCAATAAGAATCGTGTCTGAATCAGCCCCTTTTTCTGCTCCACTGTCACAACACCTATTAGTTAGCATCAGGCTGTGGATCCCGATGTGCTGGAAATGTTGCTCAGGTTCTTCCTCATGTCACAACGTTTTGGGGTTTTTTTCTTTGACATTCGGCACATGAACACTCCTCATTACAAATGTACACATGCTGCACAGGAGAGATTCCTAAACAGATATTTGTACCTGCATGAGTGCACCTGGTTAACAAGCCAGCCGCTTTGTTAATCTGTTGGCGAGAAGCACTAGATCATCACTATGACAGCTGATGGGACAGAATAAACTGGGGTCGTTTGATTATTAGTAATCAGTGAAACCGATAACGAATATTTGAAAATTATACAGATTTGTAGTAAAAATTTAGATCTTTAAGTATATGAATGCAAAACTTTGTTTATTTATGTTTTAATATGTTAAACTGCAAGAGAAGTTTTCGACATTTATTCTTCAGTGCTGATTGGCTGTTACTCGTAACATTTAACCAATCAGGAAGAGGTGGTGACATCAGAGCCAAAGTAGCAAGTTTATTTATTTTTTCGGAAATCGGTCAAAAACAAAAAAACAATACAGAAAGTTGGAAAAAAATTCTGAATATTGAATCTGATAATCAACCAGACCAATAATCGGTTAAATAATAATAATATTAAGTAAATATTCAAAATAATTTGCCAAATTAATCAATAAACATTTGAAATATTTAGCTGAAAATCAGAACCGTTGATTGAAAGTACAAAATAAAAGTGTTAAAATAGCTAGCTGTGGTAATAGTAACAGTTGAAAAAGTTAGCTTAAAGTAGTAAATAAAGAATAGTTAAATGCAATGGATAGAAATGAAAATAGCTTGAAGTACTTTCTGAAGGTTTTCAGGTCGTTAGCTGAAAGTAATGAATAGAAAATTAAATTAATCAGTGAAAAGTAATGAATGTATTGTTAAAATAGCTAGTGATGGAGGAACAGATGAAATAGATCAAAGTAATAATGTTTGGTAAATGTAGTAGTAAATGCTTGATATAAGCTAATACGCTAAAGGTAATCGATGTGGTATTTAAATAGCTAAAAGTATTAGATAAACAGTAAAGCAGATAAAAGTAATGAGTTAAATGGTTGAAATAATTAGCTAAAGTAATGGATACACATTTTACACAAGTATGAAATAATTAAATGGCTGAAATACTTGGCTAAAAACATTGAATATATTATTGAAAAGTTTAACCTATTGGTTGAACAGTTTGCATCATGGATAAGGAGTAAATGGTTGAAATAGTTAGCTAAATGCAATTAATATTTTATTGAAATAGCTAAACATAGTGGAGGAACTGGTGATATGGTTAGCTGAAACTAATGTATAAACAGTTAACATAATTACAAGTAATGACTACATGTTTGAAATAAAGCAATAGATAAACAGATTGTCCAGTAGTATGCATGAACTGACCTAATATATATGAAATATATGACATTTAGCATAATGATATCCACCTTTTTTGGCCTTTACTCCACTTTTAAACCAACTGAAATGAACATGTTTGTAAATTTAGGGCCGATAAGGAAGTGCTTGAGGTTATCAGATGGGGATGTGATGTTGGGAGACATTACACATAAAAGGCTGCTGTACAGTAAAACACTTAGCTAGACATTTCACACAGTGACTGGACATAACTGAGTGTCCGGCACAGCAAGAAAACACAAACACTGTTTCAAAAAATGCAGTCCACCGACTTCAGTGTCTCGGATCAAAAAATAAACAGAGCTTTGTGCAAAAACCGAGCGCAGAGGTTGAGCGGAATTAATTTCAAGTTCACCATTCGCACTGTTTAGGCAATAGAGGTAGGATCTGGAGTGTATTTCCACTGAACCAGTGGAATCTTCCACCGTCAACAAGTTTGTGGAAATGTAAACGGTCAAGGCTCAATGTTGCTGAACCCGTTTGAATCCTTTGTTGTGTATGTGCCGAGTGCTCACTCCCACCGCCCGGCGAGTCCACACGGTTTGTCCAGTGGAAATAAAAACTGCCGCAAACATGTTCACAATATCAGAGTTTGTAGAAATGCTCTCCACACAGGTGCAGCGTTTTGGTACCGGAGACTGGTGTTATCCCTCCAGTCAACTGTTGCAGCTTCTTTCCTTGCTGGTTTTTTCTCTCTCTTGCCCCTGAACTCCATCATGCTGTGGCCCAATTTTGATTTCAACCATATCAAATTCTCCCATGTTACACTGCCTCCACTGCCAGGTCAAAGTGGCTGCCTGCATCTTATGCCAACTGCTGATACTGGTCTACAGGGCTGGTTAAACAGGAACTACACACACCCAGCTCCAGGCCACGGTTCAACAAGAGCCAAGCACAAAGCAGCAACAGAGCCCTTAACACTCCACCACTCCAGCTATCTGTCCATGGTGTTTATCTTTTAGAAAATCCAAAAATATAAGTGCAATCCTTGGTAAACATTTCTTAAAATTCTCATTAAGCACATATGCATATTTAATGACCTCACAACCAGATATTAGAGGTCAGATTTACTGCTTTCACAAATATAAAATGCTCAACAATAGGAGGCTCTAAATCATTTTTTTTAAAACGAGAGGAGTCAAGATTACATTTGCAACAAACATGCCCAGCCTCCATAGGTGTATTTTCATGTCAGGTTTATTTTTTATTTTTTTGTGGTTTCCTCCAGCCAAAGCAGTAAATGGATTTAAATCCAACATGGAAACATGGGATTGGAGAGGATGAAAGCAATCCCACCAAGCCCCAGAAAAACCCCTCAAACTCTGGGTGCTGACATGGATTCAAGAGGAGATAATTCCTGCGTTTTATTTGAATAAAATATCAAGGAACGTATATGCATAATGCATCTAATGCACATGTACGGCTGAATTATTAATTCGCAAACAAAGAAAATACCACGTCTTTTTCAGTTTCTTCTCTGGTGTCTGAATGATCTGTGTAAATTTGACTTAAAAACTCTTCTCTTTGATTTAATCTTCTCATGAAACCGACTATTTCTCATCAGCGCCTACACCCTTATTTCAGATCAAGTCAGGCAGCGCTTTCTTCTTCTAAACTCTGGAAAACCTCCCACGGTTTATATTTGCTAGAAACAAATCAACTCACATAACCATCAGGCCTCATTAACCTGAATTTGCGCAAGTTGTAAATGATGTCTTTTTTCTTTTGTGTTACTGCATCCCTCTGTGCGTTCATTAAAAGCAGCTCTACGACCCAGGAAACACCAGGTGGAAGTTCAGACTGCGTTTGACGCATTCACATCACTGTTATCTGCTCTACATCGCGCAGAAAAGCCACTCTTGATATCTGCTGCACTTTGAAAGATGTTGTGCTCTGCATGCACGGGACCACAAGTGACTCTTAGTGT
Organism: Dascyllus trimaculatus; assembly: GCA_024666655.1. Lineage (NCBI taxonomy): Eukaryota > Metazoa > Chordata > Actinopteri > Pomacentridae > Dascyllus > Dascyllus trimaculatus. Next base: position 20,530,060 of record CM045446.1, read on the forward strand.
GGTAGCACATGTGAACTCAACAGACAGTCACACTTTCTAGCCAAAACGTGGATCGCATTGTGTGTTTTAATGATCCGTTAACTGCGTTCAAACATTAGAAAACAAAGGCTGTGGATGTGAGAAGTCTTTTTTGGTTTACTGAAACCACTCGTCTTTGTCTTCAGTGCTCTTTGTGCAGACGGGGGGAGAATTCTTGAAGTGTACAGCTGGCAGCAAAATCAAAAGTGAATCAAAAAGCTCTTAAATTGCTCATATCGGATCTTGGCTCACAGTAAATGTCTATTTTACATGTTTTTACATACTGCAGATAAAACCTGTGAGGGTGTTATTTATTAGAGTCGGTACTCCCATTTGCTTATCAGATGTCAGTTGTTTTATCGCGACCCGACCCCGCTGTATGTCCTTTACTGTTACTTTGCATGCCTGTAATGTTGTGTTGCGACTATTGATTTGATCTCAGGGATTAGATGATCAACATGAAAGCTGTAGGGAAATATACAGATATATCAATGCAGGTGTGAGCGAGCCAGTGTCTGTGGCCTTTGTATGAAGTAATCTGACTGTCATCCATCTTGTCAAGGTGGGATGTTCCTACTATGACTAATGAATAAGTGTAATAAGGAGGAAATTGATTTATTTAGGTTTATTTGTCTTATTTCCGAAGCGAAACTACACACAGATGCATGTATGTAAGACAAATGAATTGCATTTGTAATGATAAAACTTAATACAGTGTTGGATAAACCTGAATTATACATAAAACCTAATATTAGTGCACGATTTTAATATATTCTTAAAGCATTTTGCTACTCAGGCAAGTCTTTTGGCAGACACTAGTAATACAGCATTTCATAGTCACATATCAAGTGTAAAAAATTTAAAGTCTGCTTCAGTTCAATAAATTTTTACGAAGACTTCATTTTCTTTTGTAACAAAATTACAATCCACATTCATTTATCCGACACCACCATTCCGATATTGTCGTTTTAACTGCTCTGATGCTCAGAAGAAAGAAGTCTCACCTTTTTTCTGCTGGAAGGAGTGAGGCATGATGGGATCTGTAGTGGAAGTCAAGTGGCGGCGGTGTTGGAGTCTTGAATCGAAAGCCCAGTTCAGGAAGTGAAGGGGCCTCTTCTGCAGCTCCAAAAAAGTGTTTTCACCAGAGTTTTGTTTGTCTGGCAAGTAGCTGGATGATCCGAGGTTGAGAAGCCGGCTGGTGCCCTGCCTGTCCTCTGAGTGGCACCTAAAGCTGGGAGGGATGAAGCTGTTCTTCAGTGCAAAAGGGCACCGTGTCCTGCGGTGGCGGAGCAGCTCTGGTGAAGCCTCGTGTCTGTCGTTGTCGAGCAGGATGGGAACGCTTCTGGAAAGGCGGGCACGGCAGCGGGGCTGAAGTGAGTCAAATCGACTGAGCACGCTTCACGTTAGTGAAACGGTCCACAGGGCATCTCTCTGGCTCTCTGAGCTGATAGGCCGCCTGCACTCTAGCGTTCATTGATTGTAGCACTCACAGTCGCTCCACTTTTCCACGAATGCTAAAACCGTGGGGCAGGCTCAGTTTTGGGAAAAAAAAGAGAGAGATTAAACAGCCTGTAAAATAATCCCAGTTTTTCTATATATAATTCATTTGAATGAAGAGTCTAAAATCCCATTAAGCCACAGGAACACAAACCGTAGACTGGCAGTGCCTTTAGCATGGAGGAACTCTTGGAGCTCAGGCCATCTGCCAGATCAGAGTTTTCATATACGGCAAAGACACATTGTTTTATAAACAGAGCTTTTATACAACAAACATTTCAGTGTCCCACAACATTAATCTACCTAAGCTTATCTCAATCCATGGAACTAGATATTGCTCTTTATAACTTGTCTAGTGGAGGGGGTGTTATTACATCACACCAGCTGTCACTTCAACATGGCACAGCCAATAGGAAGGTCAGTCCTGTTGCTGCTGGAGAGGAAATTAGGGAGGCAAATCCTGACAACAGAGAAGGAATACTTGGGGGAAAAAAGCTAATATCAGTGTGCAATAATTATTTTTCATCTTGTGGCCCGATTAACTAATTAATGTGTATTTACATGTCATCAGAATCTATTCATTTTCATCAAGCTGCAAAGGCAAAACACCACTAGTGTTTTATCATCAGTAATAAAGCACTTGTGAGCATCTGAATCCATAGTGTTAATGTAAAAGCATTTTGCCGAATGCATGTGCATCAGAGTGTAATCGTACTTGACACCTGATGTTGAACTCAGATTAAATGAATACACATGCTGTCTGTGCAGATAAGCTCACCTCACCGGGTAAGAACTCCCAAAGCTCTCACCATTACCAGCATTACATGCTGTGCAGCTTTACAGTGTCAGCACCAGGCGCCGTGTTGGATATAAATGCTGTCATCATCATGGAAAGTGATGAGATGAATGCAGCAGAATGAAGAAGAACTAAATATTAGAGGGAAATGAGATATATATGGGTGTTTGACAGATCTGTCCATGTACAGTATGTTCATCGCAGCCGTGGGATAATCCACTGGATGAGTGGACTAATATTCAGCCAATCCTGCTAAAGCCAAATTAGTCCAACACATTTCCATCATAGTTCAGAATAAAGCAGCCCTGAACAATCTGAGCTCTTGGGATACTGACAGCAAATGACCGGTGAGCCCCGCAGATCCCTGTGATCCAGGGATAAACTTCTCATGAAGAAGCTTAAACCTCTGAACTGACACACAAATGAAAGCCAACAACAGGTCACACTGCCTCGCTGGAGAACTTTGATTACTGTTTTGTAGTGTTACAGTTAATGGCAGCGAGGCAGAGAGAACCTGAGCAGCACTGAGGAGACAAAATGAAGACATCAAGACTGACTGGAGTCCAAGTGGTCATCACCCCTCCCTCCTTCCTGCTACTCTGTGAGGCTTATAAGAGGATAGCTTGTGTAGAGCAGTGTATGAGTGACCTTAATCATCAGAGGGATATTTGGGTTTTATTTGGCAGCGATGCGACGCATGCGGTCACCACTGTGTTCAACTGGCAGGCATAAAAAATGAGAGGGGGGCAAGGTCGGTTTGCAAAGTGTAATCCATATCATCCCGTTACAGAGGCTGCACTGCCGTCAGCCGCGGGCTAAACAGCATCAAACACATTTTGATGTTGATAATGATGTTGGATTATGCTGTCATCTGATGTAATTTCGGCCTGCATCAAATTAACAAAAGGGGGATCAACCAAATTCTTTAAAAGGGACGTTTTTTTTTATGTTGCAACCTTCTAGATGCAAACTTGATTTGATTTTATGAGATGTTTCTTTAACCATCTGAACCCCAAAAACCCTCCAGAGGCCTGAAAAGCATGTTATCTTCTTTTTTTTAAAAAAAAAAATCCCCACTATTACATCATTTATCAGACAGAAACAGTAAAAACAGAGAGAATCATCAGATTTTCAACTGTCCTTAAAAAATGAGTCAAATCTAGGATTAAAATCATGTTATTTCATCAAAATTTGGTGTTTTAAAAAAAATATGATTTGAATTCTGCACTCCTCAGCAAAACTAAGAAGCCATGAGTGCCTAAGCTGTCAGCCACATGACAATAATTGAGTAAATATTCAGCTGAACTACAGTTTATGTTTACTCAAAACAGAGAGGAGACCAGTATGGAAACAAATGAGAGAGACTGGGAGGAAAATTAAACATACTTTAGCAATTAAATAAATGCAGCATGGTCCAGAAATGACATACAGAGGAGCAAGGTGTCAGCAAATTGTTCTGAGATACATTCATGCAGAGCATTGGTAACAACTGAGGGCAACTCTGGTTTTTTAAAGTTGTGTAAAATAAATAATCAAAAAAATTCAACTTTTTTTTTCTTTTTAATGATTGGTGACATCACAGCTGCACAAAACACATTTTTTAAGTTCTCTGCACTTCTAGTCATGGTTGTGCTGTTTCCATAGAGGTGCTGGGCTTTATATTGCAGTGAAAAATGAGCCCACAGTGATTAAAAATGTGACGGGAACAAAAAAACCGAGCCTGTCCTTTCCCTTACAAACATGGCATCCACAGCATCCTCGCTCTCTGCAGCATGCCTTGCAGTAATTCTCATGAGCCAAGGAAAAAAGAGTTGAAAACAATGATTCCGTGCTGCCGGCAGATGAATTCCACTTTCTATTCCAAGAAAAACATTCAATTAAAAGGCGTCCCTCAGGGAATTTGTGGAACAATTGAAGCAGCTTGAAGTTATTCATCATTAATCAATCAATCTATCAAGTGTGTCACTGTCACATAAACAGTTTTCAACACTCCTGGATTTGAAACGACACACCTCTCATAAACAACCTGCTACGTTGCGTCGCTGCAGTTTCCTGGAGCGTTTCCAGGTTGTCTGTGTGCGAGATAACCTTTCTGAGGCAGTCGACTGCAGGTAATTATCACATCAGTAAAGGATAATACTTGCTTGTCATTTTACCTGCTATCACGCACATCTGTAATCTAGCTCCACTACAAGCCTTTGTTGTGCCAACATGGAGCTCCCCGGTATCCATGGCTGCCGCTATCAGCTCTAATAAAGGTCACCGGAGACAAATCTGGTGCTTTGCATTAGCTGGCATTTATAGAGTGAAGAGAAAGTATACTTTTGAGAGAGACTTCATGTAACAGATGATTCAAAGTGACAGCTTCGTCGTCAACATTCTGGGATTGTCTTTCTTCAGTGCAAACACACTTTAAAAACAGATGTGATCACAGTGTGATTTCAGTATCAGGAGTAAAATCTGTCCTGCAGCCATTCAGGTGCATTTTTTCATTGTGTCAATATTTTTAATACGCTGATGGTTTGTTCAAAGTTTATTTCTAGCAAAACATTCAAAGTTTAACCAGCCTCAACTCTTTATGTTTCTGGATGTTAAACAAATTATATATGAACAGGCGGTTAACACAATAGAGAATATCAATGCAGGCAGCTGTAAGGACAGGTCAGTGAGGCAAAGGGTTTGGTCATCCACAAAAATGGTTTACTCGAACTGGGTGTCTACACAAGAGACAGCAGCATGTAGGATAGAATCTTGCTGATATTTTATAGTCCCCCTCAGATCATTGATTAAACTCATCTCTGTGTATTGAAGGTCTATATTTTGACGTTTTTTTCCATTAAAATAATCCTTTTCTGCCTTAAAATGGTTTAAATATAAGTCTACACCATTGCTTCCTCTAGAATGTGGACAACTATGAATCCCCTGACTCTTTCTCCACCCATCCCTCTCCAATCACTGCAGCTCAAGCACACCAGCTCATCTAGAAGTCTGCTCAAACACTGAAAAACTAGGCCGCTGTATAGCTCGCTGAGTTAAGGCGCTGCCATGTGGGCGCAGGTTGCCAAGTTCAAGTCCAGCTCACGACCCTTTGCTGCATGTCTTTCTCTCTCCTCTGTACCCCTCTTCTCTCCCACCATCAATAAAATGGAAAAAACTCCCCAAAAAATATTTAAAAAAAAGCGCTGTAAAACTACTCTACTCTCCACACTGATAGGATGTAATATTTTAGTAATTCTGCCATAAGTGTTCAAACCAGAAACTGATTCTGATGAAGAAAAATGATTCAGAAGCCTCAGTTCTGCAAGTTGACAGGATTGGCTCTTTAGGCTTGTTACATGTGAAACCCTGAAAGTCTGAATCCATATTTTTCCGACTGTCATCAGCAGATTTTAAAGGTGGAAATGCTCGGCTATTGCATTGGCTGCTTATTTGGCTCATGATGTGTCTTCTAGCATCTGAAAAACACCATATGGACATGTTAACAAGGTAAAAAAAAAAAAAATTCACTGAAGAGAGTCCAACACACACCTTTTCCGCAGCTTGTATGTGTTAAAACAATAGACTGTGTATAAAAATGGGATGTGAGGCGAGTGATGTTGGTGGATTCTGATATGAGGCCTTGAGTTTGGGATTTTGGCCCTCGTGACCTTTTGAAGCTGGACGTGATGAGTGAGAGGTGAGTCTGACTGAGAACATGAGGACTCTCTGCACACCTATACAGTAACACAATCAAAGCTAAGAGACATGTCATTAACCAACACTGGCTTTTTACATCTCCTCTCTTGAACCTCTGTGGACTTGGTTCCTGCCAGAGGTGCAAACTGGTGAATCTCGAGGCCTCTTCTGGTGCCTTATTTGGCTGTTGTGGCCCATTTTAGGGCAACTTGTTTTCTGTGTTGGTTGTTTTTTTTTAACATTATCTTTGGCATTCTTGCCAAATTTGACAGACAGTTTGAGATAGAGACAGGAAGTGGGGAGCAAACAGACAAGGGGCATATCGCATGGGCCAGAATTGATTCAGGGTGAGTATATGGGACTAGAGCCTTATAGTCTCTGGAACTCCACTATAGTGAATATCATTTTTCCTCATATGGTGTTTTGATGATGGCACTGGAAAACACTGTCTTGTCCACATGTTGTCTGCTAAAGGTGGTCAACTGGGTTAAGATCTGATGACTATGAAGGTCTCATCAACCATTCAGTAACCCCTCATGCCCTATGGATGGAGGTATTGTCATCCTGGACCGGTCCCATCTGGATGAAATGAAAGGTGATCATTTAGAACACGTTTGTATTTTACCATCCCATCAAAATGCCCCCCACAGCATAACAGAACCACTGGATCCCCTCACTGTTGAGGTCAGTGTTTTCCTTTAATTTGTCCACATTTTTTTTACAAGCTGCTCTATCTGTCTTTTAATGAGAAATATCTTTCTTGTAATCAGAAAACTTACAACAAACTAGAGAGCTGTGCATTTTTATGGAAAATGTGATTTTTGTGGTCAGACGAATAAGTTATTTTTAGGTTTATTTGAAGTTAGTGTCCAGTGTAACGTTGTATTGGCTTATCCTGATGTAAAGCCTTTTAAACTGAACCTTGAAATAATTATTTAGGTACTAAACGTTACAGCGCTGCTTGTAAAAGCTCTTTAAATCTGTCTCTTTAGAATTACGTTGTGGATCCAAATTTTTTCTCTCACAAAATGATAATTTACACTAAAAGCCCTTTTCAAAAGCAGACTGTGATAATGATTTCGCGTCGTCTTAACTCTCAACTATTTGTAAATTACATGATTGTGTACTTTGAGCTTTGCTGTTCTTTTACTGTAGACAAACAGGGTCTGAATAATTAATGATGTTTGCTGCTTGGAGGAAAGTATCAACTTTTGCAGGCTTTCTAACCAAACAGGATGAACAAACTGCAGAGTTGTCTTAGAGTACTTGAGCAGCTGTGGCTCAGGTGGTAGAGCGGGTTGTCCACTGATCGCAAGGTTAGCGGTTCGATCCCCGGCCTCTCCGCATGCCGAAGTGTCCTTGGGCAAGACACTGAACCCCAAGTTGGAAGTGCTTTCTACTGTCGCCATTGGTGTGTGAATGGGTGAATTTGAAACACATTGTAAAGCACTTTGGATACCACTAAGGTAGCAAAGGCGCTATATAAGTGTAGACCATTTGCCATTTAAGTAAATTAACTTCAGCTTTGTCGTTCCTTTGACGGCAATCTTTTAGTGAGACTGAGCCTCTGCTTCACCTATTTCTTCATTCATGGTTACATGCAGTTCTTTCGTTTGTCTATTTTTGCAGTCTGAAGCATGTCCTCAGGTTTTAGGAATGCCTCCATTAAATTCCTCCATGTTTGGAGTTTCACAGCACAGGAATGTCAGCACGGTTTACAGGCCGAAGACGTCAGTTCGCTTGTCGGCGTTACATCTGAGGCATAAAGGATCTCTGCATCCTGAGCAACAAAAACAAACCTTCAGGAACCGAGGTACTAAATCCAAATCCTTAGTCAGAGCTGGAAGAGACGAATCTATCAGGAGTTGTTGCTTGGAACATATAGTTGTTTGACTCATCCAGTCTGTGCAACCGTCCCCTGTCTGTTTCTTACTTTCCTTCTGAATGTGTTTAAGTAGATGTGAGGGGTGGGCGATCTGGTCAAAGAGTATCTCTGTCAAGATCTACCATGTGAAACACAAACGTCCTCACAGATTTAGTTGAACTCATGTGATCACAGTTTTGCATATTACTGCCTGGAAACAAACTTGTAACTTGTATTTCATATAAATTGGTATAGTTTTAACTGTAATATTTAAATGAATTAGGTAAATTCACATAATAAATAATACCGTATGGTCTTAATTTTAACTCACTGTGCAGTGCTAACATATGTATCTGCTGAAAAGCACTTGGGCTCAACAGCTGTTATTTTAAATATGGTATATAAAATATCAGCATCCTGTTTGTGCTCTGATTTTATTCTGAAAGTTGTCACTGGAAGGAGATTTGCATCCCCACTGTTGTCATGTCTGCTTGTCGCTGTTCTTCATCTGCCTTACTGGTTTCTGTTTACAAATTAAGCTTCCAGTTTGCTGCTGTCGTGGTCCTCAAAGCCATTCAGCTGCCTCTCCAGTGAGTCTCTTGTCCGATGGATGCACTAAACCTCCACTCTGTTAAAAAGCAGCTGGAAAATTGAGTTATCTATCTGATCATGGGTGGACTTTAAGGCGTCCTTGTTCTGCTCTGTGAGGTTTATCTAGCTGCACATGAACCAGCTCTCCACCTGCTGCAGGTTCTGCTTCCAGTGGTCCTTCAAGTTGCTGCGAATCTCTCAAAGAGCAGAACAAGGACAACCGTCACCAGCTGTAGCCTGAAACAGTGGAGCTGAAGTCTGTCTGGGGATGAGAGACTCACTGAATGACATGGAGAATCATCACTAGCAGTCTCTGCAGGTCTGCAGAAACTAAACTAAACTAAAATACTTAGATATAGCAGCTTTAAAGCACGTTGTATGCCAAATTAAGGCCGTCCACCTCTGGTACATGTTATATCCACCTGGTGCATGACAAACACCACAAGGCTTTAAATTGAAATTGCTGCAATACTAATTGATCTTTATTTCAGCAAACACCCCTGACTACTCTCTAATTCCTACACTTTGACATACTGTTCCTGTTCAGTCTGCAGGCCTCCAACAGCAAATCCTTCTTGTCAACAGCAAAATGAAGCCCTTTAAATCATAGCCACTTCAGGCGTACGGTTCATTTAAGTGGCTTCGGTTCAAAACTGATTGAGTTTTATACGTGTTTTATATTGCCACTGACACCACACTCTATAAAATGATGGTTGCGTGTGTTGTCCAGGTTTTTAGTCGACAATATCAGCCAGACAAAGTATTTTCCTCAGAGGTAAGACGCACACTAATGTTTATTGGGGTGGAAAAGGAGCCATGCTAAATGGCAAATCCCCCAAAAAAGAACAGATTTCAGGATACGACGGCGAACTCCTGCTGCTTTAAAAATGCTTCAAAGGTGCAGCATGAAGCTCACAAGTATGGCTCATTTATGCTAAAACCTTTGCTGTAGGCAGGGATTGTTTCTGTCTACCATTTTAATACATATTTACATGCTAAAACATAAGAATTAGAATTCATTAGTGTAATCGGAGGTCTAGATCTAGATCAGGAGTTGTTTGATTAGTAGCTCTGGGACATTGTTTTTGTAGTGAGTCTGCCTGTCTCCTACTTTTGTTTTTCCTTATTTGGCATGACTCTCTGTAATATGGTTGTGCTTGAAGACTAATCTCTGCTATCTCAGCTCTAATTAACAGAGCATACATAGTTCCCAGACACATTTGTTGTTTTTTTTCTGCAGTGATCTTGGTGCTGTTTTTTTTTGCATAAAGCACCTGGACCTGGCTGCCTGCTGATTGTCAGAAACCTGGTGACATTGTCTGCAAACGAACAAAAAACATGTCAGGATGATCATAGTTCCTGAAAAATGGGTCTTTTCTGAAATCAAAAGAGCTGCATTTAGAAGACAGTCTTGTTTTCTTATTCAGCACGTAGGTGCAAAACAGATCCTGTCACTCACATTTTTATGAGGAAGTATCATCGACTGTGCAGCTGCTGCGTCCTGTATAATGTTTGAGGTTCACCTACTTCAGAGGAAGTGGTGTGGGGGAGAAGACGGCGTTACAACCAGCAAATAAAACAGGATATCCGATGCTGGAACAATTGAAACACTAAAATATGACGAACGAGGTTGTTTTCACTACCTATCATACATTTGCTGTCTGTAGTTAAGTTAGTTAAACATGACAAAGTTTGATCAGCAGTTGAACATATATCACATCCAGTGTGGATTATCTGTGGTGGACTGTGCCTGTGAGCATGTTTCTTTTCACGTGTCATGGATAAAACTGAAACTCATCATGTGAAAGACATGCGTAGCTCCGCTCCCAAACTGCCGAACTTCAAAGAGCCCTTGATTTCCCGAGCATGTTAATTGGTGCTTGATTGATAACTTGAGTTCACAGGCGATGGCAATGTGTCATCTAAACTGTTCCAGGGTGTCTTTGTGAAATCAGCTTTGAGAGTGGAAGAAGAATCACTGGCGGGCCCATTAAAAAATTGCCAGTGTACATACTTGCAAATAAGCTGTCACACATTACAAATGAGATTACCTTTTTCAGTTTGCCCTGGAACTTTGAGACGAGGGGATGCATGGCTGAGACACTAAAATAGCTCAAATCGCTTGGTTTTTATCAGCGTGCTCGATCTGCAAGTGCTGTTTATGCTTTCTTCATGCACCGAGAGAAAAAAAACAAACTGTATATTCACAGCTTGGAGCACAATGTAATCAGTTTGCAGTGAAGTAAGAATTATCGGTGAAAAGATAGGGCTCAGAGTGAATGACTCCATTTTACTTTTGGCCTCCAAAAAAGAATTTCTTTTAAATGTTTTCATTACACCACCTCGTAGAAATGAATTATTAATTATATCACTTACCCCATCACTTTTAGAAAGAGATAAGAGTGACTACATCTGGATGTATTGGCGAATACAAGAGACACAGTGTCAGTATTATGAGTCACAGCAGGGCGATCCAGCTACAGAATCAGAGGTGAAAAAAGCAGTTATTGTATTTGCATGCAATCACGAGCATGCAAACTAATTGTCTCGTTTGCATGGCAGAGATCACTGAGGTCAGGCCACATGAAGCGAGAGCTTTGTTGGACACCTCACAGCATCTCGCTCGTATCGCACATCAGAAGCGCTTGGAGCTTTGACAAACGAGGAGCGGCAGAACATCTCCAAATTCAGTGCGGCCAAGGATAACGAGTGGCCAGTCATTATAAACGAGAATATGTCGGAGTATTATTAAAATAAATGGATTGTCTCACCCCAAAAAAATGTGATTCGCCTTTAGTGACAAAATACTGATTGGAGGCATTTTTTTCACTGCTGGATTTTTTTTTTTTACACGTCATAGCAGGAAAAGCAGGTGCTAATTAAACAAAACAAGTTAGCTGCTTCTGGATTCATCACTCCATGCTAGTTCTTGTGGAAGTGTCAAAATTAAAGCGGGAGTGAAGAACCTCTACATATAAATGAACCTCTGTCACATTCAAGCCAAACAAGGTCACACAGTGCTGATCAGTACCAGGTAAATCTCTCTGTAGTTTGCAGTATATTGGAGTTTTAAATCTGGTGTATGTGGCGACATGTTGGCATCACCAGCATTGATTGGTTTACCAGAACTGAGGAGGGAAGCATCTGTAACATAGAGTAGACTGCAGCAGCTAGACGTATGTTGCAGCCCATGGAAAAGTCCAAGAAAAGTTTCTGATGCTCCAGATAAAAAAAAAAAGAAACTCAGCATTCAGATGGATTACAGTCTATAAAATAAAATGTTTGACGGTGAGGCGTACATCCCAAACACACGTCGACACTGTTGGTGTACTTATTCTGACTGCCAGAAGAGGAAGCACAATTTACAGGTTTACAAGCAGAGATTTTGAAGAATGAATAACAATAATAATAACAAATCAATGATAGATCCATAGTGACATCATCTATCAGTTTTGAAGTCTCCAGTTTGACATTTGCAGTCACCATGTTGGTCTTTTGAAACCAGACATAATGAGCGAGCGGCGACTCTGACGGCCCGAGGATACTGTGCATAGCGACCCAGTAGTGACCTGCCAATCACAAGGTAGCCATGCTTTATCATCTATTTTACTCTTAATGGGACATTCATTTACAAAATGAACATCAGTCTGCTTTGAAGAGACTTAAAACCGGCAGTTGAGACCATTAACTCATTAGGAAAATGAGTACTGATGTAACAAATAAAGAAGGAAATAGTTTTGTTTTCTCATAGGCTTTTATACCATCGAAGTTCTTTATTGCAACCAGAGGAGTCGCCCCATGCTGGTCATTAGAAAGATTGCAGGTTTAATGGTCGCCCTGATGAGCCCAGAAAGCAGACATTTCTATTGGGGATCAAGCTAATAAACAAATAAATTCCAACAGTAAATTTATTGTGGATAAAATTTTATAATCAGATCAAGATTTTTTCTGCATAGAGGAAGTTTTGAATCTTAGCCAGCACCAAAGGAGATTCACCAGTGCCAGAACGATAAGAATTTAGAATCAAATATATTTTAATCAATTTTCTTAATTGAAGTTTCATCTGCTCAAGCATAATAGACATTTTTGCTTGTCATATGTAGACTTCTGACAAATAAGGTAACACAGACTCATTGCCTTTACTCTTCTTGCACCAATCATGCTTACTGTTGTGTGCAGTCACTCAATGAGCCATTTCCAGTCAGGGAAAACCCTGTAGAAACTAAATTTATCAGTAAAATTGCCCTCAAAAATAAATAGGACCCCAAGCTTAACCCTGTGTTTGCATGTATCTTATTTTATTTCACAAAGTAAACACGCATATCATGTAGGGGATGAGTTATTGTGCTGTAGTGCTGCGTCTGTCCCTGCTGAAATATCAAACATAAATAAATGCAAGATAATATTTAATTATAATTTAGTAACATGTGTTAACAATAGCTAATAAATTCAGATTATAGTAGCAGTTAAGAGAAGAGCCACAGACCCTAATAAGCTCTCACTGGTTGTCACCACTGTTCCAGACGACAGACAGACCATGACAGGACATGCGAGAACTGCTGCATGGATAGAGTTTGAATTTGAATTAGTTCAGATTATAACATGTACCAATTCACACTTCAATGGATGAGTGCTCTGTGGTCTTACTGAAACACTCGCTGAGCTACTTCCTTTTTAGCCCCGCAGTTGCAAAGCCCTTCGTCCAATTACCTTCAGCAGGATACCTTAAAAATGCTCCTTCACACAAAACAGCCCTGTAATATAAAATTTACAACACATGTCTTGCAGCTCCAGCACTGACAAGCACCAAGCTGCTAACTGCAAGACTATTAAACCATAACTGGTGTTCACCCTCTGTGTGTAACTTTTGATAGGTAATGTTTTTAGTTCTCAGCATCTGTCTCCAGAGATGGGAGAAGTACTCAGAAATCATCTGCTACAAGTCAAATTCATGTATTTAAAGTACATGTACAAAAGCATGAGCATCAAAATATACTTTAAGTACAAAAAGTAAAAGTATTCATTGTGCAGAATGTGATTTTTCAGAACTGGATGATAATTACTGGTGCATTGAAGTGTTCATGATTTTAAGATTGCTGCTGGTAAACTTTGGTCATTGATTAAACCCATAAACACTTGTCTCTGTGTGTCAGACTGACATGTTTCTATCTTTTTTATACATGAAATGAATCCTCCCTGCCTTAAAATGGCTTTATGGTAACTCTGCATCATTGCTTCCTCCGGCATATGCAGGCCTTCCTCATTTTGCAGCTCTAGCACACCAGCTCATCTACAGCTTTGCTCAAACACTGTTAAACTGCTCTCTGCTACACAATGGCAACATACTACTGGAGTAATGCAGCTAGACATGGTCGAACTGGAAACCAAAGAATAACAATGGTACATCAAAGTCCACCCACCCTGCAAGTTTAAAGCATTGGTTCTTTCTGTTTGTTTCATATGAAATCCTAGAAGTCTGACTTTGTATTTTTTAGACTCGGCACACTACACTCAAAGTGGAAATGCTCAGCCATAGTACTGGCCACTGATGTGTCTTCTAGCACATCAAAAAACACCATATGGACAAAAAAACCTTCCTTTTCACCAGGGGAGGACTACAATTTGTTCTCTCCAATGTTCAAATTAAACCCATGCCCATGAAAATAACACCTAAATGTGTATTTTGGATGTTTTCCTTTCACTGTTCTAAAAATAAGCACATTATGGAAGCACTATTGTCCGAAAATTACTCAAAATTGCGCAGTAGTTTTTGCCTGTAGTATCTGCCCTGCAGTACTTGAGTATATGTACTTTTCACCACTGGCTGTCTCAGAATGGCTTGCGAAGAGAGAGTCGTGCATATGGGTGGATTTTCGATGAGATGCAGGTGACACATCACCCGCAGTATTTAAAACACGTGCATTTGTCCTCCTCCGTATTCGCAACAAAACCTCAGATTGGGTATTTCCTTTAGCAGGTGAGATATAGAAATGTGTAATACGCTCTGCATGTGCGGAAAGTTTGCAACATGAGCAGACATCTTGCTAACTAACGTACATCTGAACTATTAACTCCAGACTTATATAAATTAATTAAAAAATCCCCAAAAAGGTCCCCGAAGTGCATTTAAAGAGGTCACTTCCCCAAAGAAAAGACACCAAAGAGGACAGAAAACAAAACAAATTATCCATATGTATGTTGACTCAGCAGGGATGATATTAAATGAGAATAGTTGATCTACAGGAGAAAGAATATTTGAAAGCAACACAGAATGCCTGAGAGTGTTGATGCAATACATTCCATTATATTTTTACTTGTTATCTGAGGGATGTACTACAAAGTTTAACATAGCTTAGCCAAACCTTAAACCCCAGACAAACATGATAGGTATGGTGATGGTGGTTAGCTTTCTTTGTTAACCACGTTCTGGGTTTTGGATCATTATTCCACTGGAAAATAAATCTTCCTCCATATCACAGTTTGTTGCAGCCTCTAGGATTTCTCTGTACTTTGTTGCCTTCATTTTACCCTCTGCCTTTTAAAGCTCTCCAGGACTTGGGGAAGGAATGTCCCCAAGTCATGATGCTGCCACCACCATGCTTCACGATGGGGATGATGTGGTTGTGATGTGCAGTGTTTCGAGTTCACTAAACATAGCGTCTAGTCTGATGGTCAAAAAGCCAACATTTTAGTCCCATCTGACTAAAGAGCCACCTACCAGTTGACTTTAGGGCCTTCTGGCGAACTCTAGTCTACATTTAAATATGAGCATTTTTTCAGTATTGGCTTCTTCTTTACCACTCCTCCATAAATATTTTACTGGTGAAGAACAGGGAACAGTTGTATGCACGTCTCTTTCATCTTAGCCGCTGAAGCTTGTAACTCCTTCAGAGGAGTCAGAGGTGTCTTGGTGGCCTTGATCACTGGTCTCTTTCTTGTGTGGTCACTCAGTTTTTGAGGATGACTTGCTTCACGCAGATTTATGCATTTGCCATCTTCCTTCCATTTCTTAATAAATGAACTTAACTGTACTTCAGGGGATATTCAGTGACCTGGAAATTATGTTGTGTCCAACTCCGACCTATGCCTTTCAGTAATATTTTCATGGATTTGTTCGTAGTGTTCTTTTGTCTAAATGGCCTAGCTATACCCAAGAGTACTGATTCCCCAGTGACACGACCTTCCAGATACGCGTACCTTTAAACTATAGTCACTTGGAACACACTGACTGCACTCAGATGATCTCCTTTTCACTAACTGGGTGACTTCTGGCACCAATTGGCTGCATCTGTGCTGAATGAAGCAAGTAACTTTAAAGAGAGTGAAAACTTATCGACGTTACTTTGTAAAAATCTGCTTTCACTTTGACATGAAAGAGTCTTGACAAAAAGGCAACTGACTATGATTTTATATTGAAAAGCAATAAAACAGGTTGTGAATACATTTTATAGGCACCATATTTTAGGCATTAGACACAACAAACTAAGAATTTCATTACAACTGATAACTTGCTCATCGCTGCATATGACAATAAAGTGTGTGTGTCGTCATGGCTCATGAGGAGAGAGGTTTATGGGGTTTATGTTTTGCTGGCGTACAGCTTGCATTTCAACAATCTTTACTACGATTTGTTTGGTGTGGTCTTTTGTCTAAATGGTGTAGTTATAGCCAGGATTACTGATTTACCAGTGACTGGACCTTCCAGATACAGGTGCCTTATACTACAGTCACTTGGAACACATCTGAACACTTAGTGGCATTACTTTGTAAAAATCTGCTTTTACTTTGATGGGAAAATGTCTTGACAAAATGTCAAATTAAACTGACTATGATTTAATATTGAAAAGCAATAGAACGGGGGTAAATCAGTTTTATACCATATATAAAGCGCTGGACACCGATGTCTTTATACTACAAGTACTTGAGACACATGATTACAACTGTGGTCGTTTGTGTATACGGAGGCTGTAGTATGCCGCTGTGGTTCTAGTACACGGACCTGCCAACTCCAGTCTCAACCACCCCCTAAACAAGGTTTTTGTTACAAAAACATTACAAAAACCTTGTTTTAAGTTTTAAGTTAAGTTAGGGAAGTAAGACCCTGTTTTGTTTTCCCAAGTTTGTTTTGGTAGGTGAGTTTACTCTGAAGTATAGTGTGTTTTTTTTGTTTTGTTATTTTGACCCTGGGCTCACTGTGAAGTTATTCAACACATTACTACTAGCTGCTTTTAGCCACATCCTGTGTTTGTCACATGCACTTTATTGTAAATAAGTTAATAATTTTCATTCACTGCACTCAGATAATCTTTATTTCACTAACTGTGTGACTTCTAGCACCAGTTGGCATTACTTTGTAAAAATCTGCTTTCACTTTGACATGAAAGAGTCTTGACAAAAAGCTAAATTAAACTATGATTTAATGTTGATGTGATAGACCGGCTTGTGAATACTTCTTATAGGCACCGTATTCAAGGCAGTAGAGAGTGAACTGAGAATGTCACTGCACTGATAACTTGTTTCTTGCTGCCTATGACAGTAATCCTTTGAGTTAATGTACTTTTCAGCACTGTGTGTGTCTCATCGTGGCTCATGAGGAGGGAATCATGAGGTTTATGTCTTTTTTGAAAAAGGGAAGCTGGTGTTTAGCTTACATTTCTTCGGGCCAGTGTGTTCTCCTGCATACATGCAGTGTAAACACAGTGTTTTGGCCTGCTGCCTTACATGGTCAAACCTCTGAACTCACACACGGCTGGAATTTCAGCGGTGACGTCACTGCCTCCAACTCTCCCAGAATTAGGATCAACAAGTTTCACTTTTTTTCTGCCGGGATTTCAACCTCTGCTAGATTTCCTAGAAAGCGAAGGTAAGCGAAACTATCCCCGACTTCTCTCTGCCTTGTAACTCTTATAACCGTGCCCTCGTCTCTCGGGATGTGTTTGAACCGGAGTAGCTTTAGGTGGTGACCGGCGTCGGGGCGGCTCGGCTCCGGTTAGTTCGGCCTTGTTAGGCTCTAATGTGAGTTTTTACTGTAGCTCGGACGGAGTTCACAGCGAGGGCGTGGACTCGACACGACAGCCGTGGCCGGTAGGAATGTTACACGAGGATAACTTAACAAAAGCTAACTCGGAGCTGGGCGCAGTCATGCGTTGGAAATATCAAACAGTGTGAACAGACAGGCAGGTTTTGTGCTAACGGGACTCTCTGGGGGTTTCTGTTTTTAGCCCGGCGGTCTGCTGCTGAGCAATGCGGAAGACACACACACTGTCACCGGAGAAACACCACAGACTGCCCCCCGTCTGCACCGAAATATGTCCGAGTTTTACTTCGGAGTGTCCTCTTACAGGAGTCGGTGTTAGCTAGTTTTGGCGTCGACGTTGCCGTTAGTGGACGCTGCTCGTTAGCGACAGCACGGATTCGCCACGTTGGTTAAGAGGTGGTTAAATCACCGAGTGTGTCCTTAAGGCACAGAAAACTGCAGCTCATGGTCGGTTTAGTCACTTTTAAGTCCTCTAGACGTCATAATTCCAGTTAGAAAGCATCCACTGCACACTTATATGAACGGAAATAATGTAAAGTGTCAGTTAAATTAGGCCTGTATGTCCAGTGGACTGACATGACAGTGGAGGCCTGCTGTTCACTGTAAACCATCACCGCCTTGGTTTGTGACACACAGACACCTGACTCCACCCAGTTGTGCTCACATTAAAAGTCTCTAAAGGTGACTTTTTACAAATTAATCTAATTATTTAAGTCATTTCTATTTGGCCTGAACAATTAATCAGAATGTTATTGCATTAAGGAGCAGTGTAATGTCCAAATGTCAGGCGCTACAGGTTTTAGATAAAAGTAAAATGCACAACAACATGCTATTTTAAATTTCAGCTTAGAGTTACTTTTACTTAACTTGAGTATATCCATTTACTGGTACTTCTGCTCTACTACAATCAGAGACAATATACTAAGTAAAGGTACCAACACCATAATGTAGAAACACTGAACTTGTATAGTAAGCTGTAACTGAAGTTATTATACTGTCTACTCTGCTACGTCTACTTGATAACTTTAGTTACAGCCTACTATACAAGTTCTGAGTATTTCTACATTGTGGTATTAGTACCTTTACTGAAGTACAAGATCAGAGTACTTGCTCACCTTCTGAAGTTACACATGTCTAGCACATGGACAAGCAGAAAACTACATTCATGGTCAGTATAGTTGCTTTTAAGTCCTCTAGACGTCATAATTCCAGTTAAAAAGCATCCACTCCACATGTATATGAACAGAAATAATGTAAAGTGTCAGTTACATTAGGCCTGTATCTCCAGTGGACTGACATGACAGTGTAGGCCTGCTGTTCACTGTAAACCATCACCGCCTTGGTTTGCGACACACAGACACCTGACTGCACCCAGTTTGTGTTCACATTAAAAAACTTTAAAGGTGATTTTTTTTTTTTTTTTTTTTACAAATTATTCTAATTATTTAAGTTATTTCATCATAATATTATTGCACAAGTATGCACAAGTGCAATATCCAACTTGTGAGCACTGCCTTTTTGTTTATACAAAAGTAAAATGTGCCACAAAATACTATTTTAAGTTTGAGCTTTGAGTTACTTAACTTGAGTATATCTATTTTCTACTACTGATACTACTCTACTATAAGTCAGAGGCAAATTATAGTGGAGTAGTAAACTTTAGTGTACTCGATAACTAAAGTTATAACTAAAGTTATCAAGTAGACAGTATGAGTAGACAGTATAATAACTTTAGTTACAGCTTACTATACAAGTTCAGAGTGTTTCTACATCATGGTGTTGGTACCTTTACTTAGTATAAGGTCAGAGTACTTGTTCCACTTCTGATGGCATATAAACTTAAAAAAAAAACATGTCTCGCAGATAAAAATATAGAAAACTGCAGTTCATGGTCAGTGTATTTGCTTCTGTGTCCTTTAGACCTTGCAAATTCTTAAGAAAATCATTCACTGCACATATACGTTGGTGTAAACAGATATAATGTAAAGTGTAAGTAACATTAGGCCTTTTTCTTCCATAAAGCAGTGGACTAACATTACAGTTTAGGCCTGCAGTTCACTGAAAACCATCACTGCCTTGTGACACTCAGACAACCCAAACCTGACTCCACCCAGTTTGTGTCCCCATGAAAGTCTTTACATGTGACTTTTCACATATCAAAGTTATTATTTAAGTCATTTCTAGTAATAGAGAATTACTTACTTGATCCTTTGCAGGAAATTACTTTGTTACAGCAGCTACAGTCAAGAACCCACGTCTAACACTAATGGTACAGCATTTTCAGCACAAAATGATTTCAAAGAAGTACTAAAACATACTGAAGGCTTAAAGTGCGGCATTAAATATATTTTTAGTATCTACTGTGAATAATATATAGCAGTTGAAAATATAAAATAGAATCAACAAATATGTGATGATGTAATATCATAGATCAACATAAAACTTTATTGAGCCCTGAGGGGAAATTCACAAGCTGCCCAGCAAATGAACTATAGAAAGTAGTTCAATCATGTTTTCCAACTCCAATCTTGAAGTCAGGAACTCATTATTGCATTGATAATCATACGCAGTAATATGTGCTATTCTGAAATATGCGGTTCTGCATTAGTACTTTAGCTCATGGAACTTTAGATAGATATTGATGCTAATACTTTTGTACTTTTATTGCACTATACGTGCAAATGCATTGATTTCACTTCTGACAAAGAAATTTCTATGATGTAGTATAGGTATCTTTACTTAAGTATGAGGTCGGAGTACTTCTTCCACCTCTGGAGACATATTGACTGTCAAAAGTTACAAATTTCCAGTATATGGAAATGTGGAAAACTACAGTCTATGGTCCGTATTATCACCTCTGTATCCTTTAGGCCTCCAACACCTTTAACTTATTGCCACCACTGGCTTGATTTGTGACACACAGACAGGACCTGACACCAAGAAAGTGAAATGACATTGCATATATCTGTAGTTGTGTCCGAAGCTATGGCAAGTGGGAGATGAATGCGACTTGTTAAACGTACTATAGCAGTGCATCTGTGCTGAAAACCCTGTTTTTAGCTAACGTTTCTCCAGAATGTGACGTCAGTGTTCTGAGCCCATTGAGACTTCATCATAGGTCCATGTGTGTCTGCAGACAAAACATTTCCAATATGCTGCAAATTTTGATCACAGTTCTCTAATGAACAAAGCTCTTGCTCTCCATAAACTCCTTGCTGATGAGCTCTTCCTATTTCACATGATTTTCTAACACCCACAGCAACTAGCATTACTTCTGCACACACTGTTTAAATGCTTTGCTGGACCGTTTTCCAGTGGGAAGCTTCTCATGAGCTTCGTCATGCGCAACAATCTGGACCAGTCATAATGATGTTTGAGATACAACTATTCTGTCATTTTGACTGGTCAGAATGAGGATATAGACATCTTAAAAAACAAAGTCAGTCTAATCACAGTGTAATTACGACCAGCCGAAATGACGTTTTTCATTCTGGATCGTCAAACTCGGCTATTAAATGCCACATACTTGTTAGGTACAGATAGCAGCAAAACCCAATCTTTCTTATATCTATTTTTTGTTGTGTAAATGTTACCATCCTCACTAAAATCGTGACTCATATTGCTCTATCAGTCAAAGTAATTGTATTGTGATTTTTTTCCCATATCATGTAGCACTGGTTTAATAATTGAAGATTCAGACCGTGTACTGTATTTTGACCACTTACCATGAAACAACGAGTATGAAGTGGCCGTCTTCTTCCAGAAGATAAAAAAATATGAAGTTATCCATTTTGAACTTCTCAGAAAAATAAACTTTATGTCCAAGCCCTGCTGATCACTTCTCTCATTTAACCAATAATAAAACCATGACTAAAACTAAGCTTATTAGTATTGACTGTGGCGCCATGCTGCACATGGAAGTTTTTAGAGAGTAGTGCTTGTGCAAATAGTGGACAGGTGGACTTTTCCATTACAGAACATATAAAGCATGCAGGGTTTGATCTGTTTACATAGTGAGCATTGAAGACATGACACTACACTTTGCTCCAGGTTTTCCTCACACAGCAGGCTTTACTGAAAACAAGTGTAAAAACATTATCTCCCTCTTTGTGAGTGAAATGGGAATCTTGTTCCAGACTATATTGTTCTGCCATGAAATGAAAAATAAGTCTCACTTTCCTCTCTGAAAGACTGAATTCAAACTTTGACTCGGATGTGAATTTCAAATCAATAACACCAAGGTCCCGCGAGAGAGCTGTCATCAAACTGAATACATCTGCGTCGCTCCGACACATTTTCGACTCAGGCAACATTAAACGGAACTGTCTTTAAAATCTCTTGCTAAAAAGGACCCGTTTGACAGCGTTGATGATGTTAAAGTTAAAAGATGAGTGCCTCAGCTGCCTTTGAGCCGCGGCCCCCCTGGTAGGTTTAGTCAAGTTGTTCTACTGTTTGTGTTTCTTGGCATAATTTAATGAAGATGTCCTTTTTCTGGAAGGAACGGCAGCATTTTCAATTTTAAAAAGCACAGTTTCAGAGTAGATTGTGATATCAAGGCACTGGGCTTTTAGAAAACACCACCTGTATGTTTACTCGCCGGAATTATGGTGCATGTCATGTACATTTTGCTTTTCACGTATCATTATTACACTAGATTACAAAATAGAACAGAATAAAATAAAAAAGAATGCCATTTAACAACAATTACTACTGTGCTGCAGGTATTTTCAGAAGCTAGCTTCTAAGACTGCATTGATGGATTAGTTCCATTATCAGTTAATCTGACAATTTATTGATCAGTCAAATGATTTTTTCTGTAAGATGCCAAAAGAAAAAAACAGCAAGAAAATGTAAATTTGGCTTCTTCATATGTCATTTTTTTTATTCTGAACATCAGCTCAGAACCTCCAACTTTTCAGTTTACTATTGTATTTGAAAAACAGCAGCAAATCTACGCACATAAGAAGCTGAGATGATCAATTATTTAAATGTGTTTGCTTAAAAAGAGGTGCTGATTCATTTTTTCGTCGATTGACTGTTTAATTAAACATCACTGAATGAGAAAACACTTTCCCAGTTTGTTTTCTAAACAAAGATGGTATCTGCACGTGTCTGCTTGCTCGGTTTGTGTAACAGACAGAATATCTTTCATCTAAATGGCTAGAAGAGTCTTTGAGTATTCTGGAAAAACCTCCTCAGCATTCGTAAGTGTTGTTCAGTGGCCGACAAACGATAAGTGCGTCTTTACTCTTCAGAAAATCTCTTGCATTCGAGTAGTAATGCGCTCTTAAAAAACATACTATATTTATAATGTTGTACAGTTTTAAATACCATACTGTTGACAAACTATACAGGCACTCCAGAGAAAACATTCCTAATCGTGTTATAGGGACACCAAAACAAAGTAAATGCTCTTTTTAACTGATAATGGCACAACCAAGCGTCACCAGACTTGTGACGTAACATACAGAGCATAGCATGGACATGTCAGTGCCCGCTTCATATTTCTGCCGAGCTCTCAGGTTGGGGTGTGACTTGTGGCTGGTTGGTTTGCACAATAATGCTGCTGTCTTGCTTTTACTTAATTAAAAAGAAACCCCAAAAACATCCTGCAGGACAGTAAAGTGTCCTACACTGTACCTGCAGGAAACCTGTTCCCAAAGGACTTTTATTTTTGTAAGTACTTACAGTGTCAAAGATGTGTGTTTGGACATGTTTTACTGCAGCCTGCAACTGCATGTTGCTTTAAAAATGTGCAAATAAAAAGTAAAATAGTCTGATATAAGAGGAATCTGTTGGCAGTTTTCTTGAACTAGATGCATGCCGTGCGTATGTTTGAAAAGGCTTTGCTGGGAGATATCAGTAAAAGTGCGCTACATTTATATCCTGTGAAGATCTAAATCATCAGTTTGTTCTGAAGGCTAGGAACATCTTGAGCAATTGTGCAACATCAAGGTTAAATGGGGTTATACACAACCACATTTCAGAGTATTTTGATTTGCTGTAGGAGCGCCACACAGCGTTGCAGTTTTATAAATTATTGGGCAGTTCATTAAAGCAGTGAGCTATCTAATGTAAAGCTGTTACAGAGGCAGAAAAGAGAACAGCGGGGATGGTCGAATGTCTCGGATTATCTATGAAAATGTGAGCTTTCCTGCATCATATGTGAAGGCAATAGAGGGACTATTTCGATTCAGAGTTGTAGACCTTTTCTGGTTTGGTTCAGTGGTGACTTTGACCCCAGTTTTATGTTTATTAGGGGACAGATTTCGAAGGCCAAACATCAAAATGTGCTTTCAGGCAGTAGAAAACAGCTAAAGCTCCATATTTGGTTACATGTGATGGAGATTGCTGTCCTGTGTTTTTACCAGCCAAATAAAGCTCCGTCTCCTGTTGCTCATGCACTTAATATTTGCTGCCATGCAAAACCGATTTATCCATAATACCTTAATGAATGTGTAACCAGACAAAATAATTATGGAGCCAACAAGGCGACTTTATTGGTGAGAACAAATCTGTTAAAGTGCGTGAAAACCACTCTAATACTAAGACAATTAATCATGAAATGATTTTCAATCAACAGTTAATTATCAAAGTGACATATTAATTTAGAAGCATACTGCAGCTTCCCATGTAGTTTGCTGTTTAATATTTTTTTAATTGCTGGGAGACAAAATATGCAGTGACATATGTTGAACTCCTGGAACTTGTGATATCCTTAAAAAAAAAAAAATTATGTATGTTTAATTGTTCCACCTTATCAACCAATGCTGCATCTTGCATGTCAGGATTTACTTGACCTTTTCTTACTTTGGGATTAGCATCAGAGAGTGCTCTCAGTTCGTCCTGTGTCTTCTGGTGTGTTTTTATACCTCTGTGCCAGTAGCAGCTGAGGCTGGAGGCGTTATGTTTTGGTGGCTGTATGTCTGTACATTCGTCACGTTGTTGTGGAGGCGATATCTGTTTAACACCTGGAGGGATTTAGCACCAACATTCACATGAGCTCAATTATGAACTGAGTAGATGTTGATGGTTAAAGGTCAGTGTGACTTCAAAAAACACATTTGTTGCCATACCTTGAGAATACGTGTGCTAATTATGGTGAAAATTGTACCTAAATGTGTAATAGGTTAAAATGATGAAGTGATGCCATTTGCTACCCAAAAGGCCAAAGGTCTAATATGACACACACTCCTTTTCTACCAAGAAGAGCCTGGTGGTAGTTCAGTGCTTAGTTGGTTCAAATCTTGTTCCTCCTAAGAACCTTTTTGCTTTTCCATTGGCAAGGAGTCGAGTTGGAGCCACGCCGTTGCGTCACCGTAAAACGACAACGCTTGCACTGGTTGCATAGCAGTTAAACAAACACAATAAGTTGATGACTATATCTACGTTTATCTTTATAGATGGTCTTAAGGCTGTTTGCGAGGCGGAGGTCGCCTGTTGCCTGGACACACCCGTGATCGCGCTACTGGTGGGACACAATTGTACCGGATTTCAGTGTGCAACAGTTTGTGCAGAACTTCCGTGTGTCCCGGGAGTCATTCCAATACATCTGTGATCGAACCAGCGATGTCTTGACGAAAAAGGACGCAAATTACCGCTTGTGTGTCCCTTTCCAACTCAGGAAAGTGATCGTTGGTCATGATAACCTCGCCCCCAGCCCCTCACATACTCGATTCTTAGCTCAGGCCCACCATAGAGTTGGTGCTTGCTAAGCACCAGTTTTTAGCACCTGGAGCCGGTGCTTAGGTGGTGGAAACACAAAGACCCGGTGCTGAGTCAGGCACTGGCTCCGAACCAGCACTGGAACTAGCTTGATGGAAAAGGGGTAACAGTGACTATCAGCTTGATGTGCATCTCCATAGCTGCGTCTGTTTGGGTAGATTGACTTGTTTCTTTAACATTGTTATTGGAGTTTGGTGCCATCATGTAATTCCCACCCTTTGCTTAAGTCGAGGTCTAATCAAACAGGGTAACCGAACAGACCTGTGTGACCATGCATTGCCTCAAAGTGTACATTTAAGAACGACATTGCAATGAGACACTGTGACTTTATCATGCGACAGCCAGTGCAGAGTTGGTCCAGCTGGGCCTTTACCTGACAGGGACACATTCATTTTAAATTTGCTTTTAGTTTTTTTTAATTCTCTTCTCTAAATAATTGTTGCACTGCGGTGAAATATTTTCTGTGGTGTCACTTGTCAGCATTGTTTTCCCTGTTCTGTGTCTTTGCTGTGAAGTATTGCTCCCAGCAGTGTGACAGGTTTCTGACAGACTCAAATTTAAATGGACAACTTACACTCAGGTTCATTCAGGATTTATAGGAGCCTGCCCATGGTTCATCTTTTCTACTGATGAATGATACAGTCACAGGGAAAAAAAATATCTTAAGAGATGACAGGACCTACTTACCATCCTGCTGTGGTCCTGCACAGCACAATTATAGTTGTGTAATCCATTTGAGTAACACACAGTTGTCTTTATTTCTCAATGTCAACAGATTGCAGCATACGGTGAAGTGCTTCAACCTTGATCCAGAACTTCTAGAGATCCAAAGAGGAGAAAAGGTAGGAGAGATTTTGCTGCGCTTTGCTGTAGATTGCGTTTCATGCTTTGTGTTGGTCGTGTTGCATGTTTACTTACTATAAATGTGGCAGCTCAGGGCCAAGTCACCCTCCAGGTCTCTCGAAAATAAATTGAAATACTGTCTGCTCACAAGGACTTGCTCTGCCAGCAACTTAGTGGTACACACTGGACTGTAAGATGTGGTGGGTTAATCAGGGTGTTTCAGGGTGTCAACATTCAGTCAGGATTCCATTTAACATCTTATATCTCTTCTATCTTAGTGAGATTTTGCTCGCCAAGTGTCACCTTTTTATTGAACCATGTTCACATAGCAAGCCTTGAACGGGAAGTTGGGCATATGTGAAAAAAAAGTTGCCTGAGGATAGTAGCTCCAGGCTATAGTAGCAGCTATTAGTATAACACGCCCCAGTCTCCTGCTGAACTGTCGGCCCTTGAGTTGCTTTGTGGGTAATGTAGGCGGCAGGTTTCGAACCAGGAAAGAGGAATAAAGACGATGATATCTCCGGTTCTGCTGTGTCGATTTTAATGCTTTAAAAAAGTCTTGCAAAAGTGTTGACTTGTCAGTAAGATTTTTTCACTGTGCTTTGCAAAGCGACTGAAATTAAAAACCAATCTACAGAAGTTGCTCTGAACTGTGCACCTGATGCTCATCTGGAAATGTGCATGGAGTCCCATCATGTACTGTATCTCTGCTGACTTATAAGTGGCTGTATTGCATATTGAATATATTCGCGGCTCTCCCAAAGACTTCATTTCCATTTGTGGTGGTAACTCTTCAGGTGGCGTGCATGTCTGAGCAGGAGGATGTATAGCAATGCTTCCTTAAACAAATTAAGAAATGCATTAAATTATGTTTAAAATGGCAAGTGACTGCACTTACATAGTGCCTTCTAGCACTTAACAATGTATTTCTCATCGACATTGACACACCAGTCGTGGCAGGGCTGCCATGCAAGGTGCCCACCTGTCAACATGAGCAACGCTGGTTTTGATTTCTTCCCCTTTAGCACACATAGGGGCTTGGGATTGAATTTCAAACTTGAAATTAGTGGACAATTCATCTGAGCTATTATTAAGCAATGCTGTTTACAAGGCCTTCCACTACAAATATTTTAATTTTTTTTGTGTATTGTGTGAAAAAAAAAACAACTAAAAATCGAGGAGGCGTTTTTTTTAGGTAACCTGTATGTGATGGAGGTGCAATAGGCTCTTGTTGTAGGAAGTGAGTGAGTCTTAGTTGCGATTGTGTAACAGTAAAAGCACGTAGTTTCAGCCATTGTAAGATGCTTGCTGACAGAGGCAAATTAGTTACTGTAGTCAGCCATAAAATGTCTAAAGAGGCCTAAATTTCAGTATAAAAGTTATCTGAATGTTGTGTACAGTGCTTGCTGCGCCAGAAAAGGAAGCAAAGGCCTTTTCTAGCAGTGTTATGACCCTGAAGAGGTATTGTGTTTCTGGGTTTATCAGTGATTGTGAATTATCCAAAGTCTACAGTTTCTGAACGTATACACATATTTGACTGAGGAGCAGCATTCTCTCCATACTTTACTTGAAGATTTCTAAATTTCGGTTCATTATGAAACTGTGGTGAGCCAAATTAGACTTTGGCTGGCTGCCACAATTTCTGTAATTAATGGGAAAGGCTGCAGTCTGGTTTACTGCTGCTTTTCTTTGAGTCTTTAACGATATTTTTAAGGATCCCTTTTCCGTGTTGACATTTCAGCCACATTCTCATGTGGCCCTGTTTAGCAGTCTCTTATAATTTGCTTCCAAACATGCACTGTTTGCGTTTTTTGGAGTTCGGCTTTCCGTAAAACAACATTCCCAAAAAAATCATAGCACCTCATTGTTCTCCCTCAGATCGTCTATATCTCATCTGTCTTTTCTGGGGATGCACAATGATTTTGGACTTCGGCTCATAAAAGCTTTAAAATGAGATTTAGTTATTGGCCTAAAATGAACATTGACAGACAGATAACACCTGTTAGGCTAAAAGTTTACAGTTTTCTGCTTGAAAATGTTACGTAAAATTAAATCTGGTATGCTTTACATGCAATTTTCTTATTTTAAAGGTGTTTATCTAAAAGCATTATTTTCTATGTCTGCACCTGTCAGTGGAGCATTGTGATAAGAGAAGGTATAATCATGTCCTTATTCTACTACAGGAGAAAAAAATATGTGCATATGTCTGTATTTGTAATCAGTCAAGATGAGCTGAAAAATACCAGCATATCCATAGAAGTCCAATATCGTGCATCCCTAGTCTTTTCTCATCTTTTCTTAGGTGCTGGTGGAGAGTATTGATGAATGTTGCATGAGAGTGAGGTGAAAGTTACATGACTTGTGTTAGACTGAGTTGGCGTCACTACAAATCAGATTTGCATCAGAATTAGAGCTTGTTACTGAAAAGAAGTAGTGTGGGAAATTTATCAGAAAAAGCAGAGACTGAATTTTAAATTCCAATAAAACAACTATTATATTGAGAATGTCAGCGCATGTTTGAATATCCGTGAATGTGGCGGTCTGTTCCTGTGGGATTTGAGTGAAGTGTGCTGTTTCAGGAAATGAGGACTCTCAAGCCAAGTTGCTCCTCAATACAATTCCAGTCCAGGCAGGGCGGTGTAATGTTCTGTCTTAGCGGATGTTAAGCAGCTGACCTATGTCACTCATGGGAAGTAATCAGGTTTTAATTATGCCTTCTTAATCACTTGAAGACAATCTGTGCAACAAGACTTCTCACAGTAAATGGGCTCTCTTTACATGCTAATCTGGACCTGGCTGCCTGGTCAGGAAAAAAAATCTGTCAGTATCTCCCTGCATTTTTTTTTACAAATCATTGAGTTTCTCCTGTGCATTTTAAAGCAAACTTATCTTCTATTCTTTACATTTCTACCCTTTAAGAGTCAGAGCTGATAAGGCAGGCTCATAGTGTCACCCATCTTGGGTCTGACAGAACCCAAAACAATTGTGAAATGTTCCCTACAATCGTCATTATTATTCCTAGTGAAAGGTATGCACCACAGAACTGGCTCTGTGGAGTGACTCTGGCTCACAGAGTATGGCATTCCAAGCTAAAAGCAAACCAAACTGATATTGCCCTCAATACCGTCTTCATATTTTCTCCATATTTGGAAATGTTTACCTCCTCATGATGGTTGACAGAGGTTGGAAGAAGGGATGTGAGTCATTTCAGCTGGATAAGGCTTTCTGAGGGTGAGAGGAGGAATACAAGTGACTTCCATTTAGTGAAGCTAGCAGTTTTGTGTGCTTCAGTAATCTAAGGAGACACTGTGAGTATCATTTTGCACTCAATTTATAATATAATTAGTTAAAAGAAGCTTTTTGTTCATGCATTTTCCAAAATGGTGTACAATATGCTGCTTTTGGGGAACTTCTGTTATTATTTGCTGCTGCTTGATGCTTGAAAGTTTGAACTATGTAAAGGAAGTGTCAGTGCTGTTTCCATGCATTAAACCAACACAAAGTGTTTCGGTTGATAAGACACAGAATTGATTTTGATTGTTTCACTGGCTCACCACATATTTTGGACAAGTTTTTTAAAAGTTCAGACTGGCTCAGCACTGCAGTAAGACATTTTCTGACCGCAAGACTAACTTTGTACACAAACTGTCTGTTGGTAGCACAAGAAGGTTCGAGATGAAGGTGAAAAGTGCAAAAAAATCAGTTGTGTCTGGCCAAACTGGATGCATATTTAAGAGTAGAACTTGTTCAATAGCCTGTTGTCTTTTCCTGTAGATGTCTTGTGGTTGTGTGAGTAAGTAGGGAGCAGCTCAGGTCATTGAAGAATTCTGGTTTTGCAAACATCCGCTCTTACTGATAGCTACACCTTAACAGGTCTGACCTCCCTCCTGGCTCTTACTTTCACACTTCAAACATTTAATGGCAGCTGCCTGGCAGTTTTTTTCCCTTCACAAGTCGAGGGAAGAGGTAAATGATTTTACTTCGCTGTGAGGGCTGATGCTGCTGACTTTAGTGATGGTGTGGTGCGATTATCTAATTACTTTTATCTTTAAATTACTCAGGGACTCTATCAGCTTTCAGCCTCGAAGGTAGTTACTCTGTTTGCTTGTCCGTGTAAATTTTTCTTTTTTTAATTTGCATTTTATTGGATACTGGATTCAGCATGCTTGAACATTAATCACTGAAAATGAGCTTTATTTGTTGGTAAATTAATGTTTTAAACATTTCCTCTGTGAGTAGACCCAACCAAACACTGTAGAACTTCAGGTAAACCTTGGTGACTGCTTCATATTGTGCAGTATACACTGATGAACCAAAACATAATGGTATTATGTTGTTGCTTCCTCTCATGCTGCCTCATCAGCACCAGTGCATTGAGGCGTGGACTCTGTAAGACCTCGAAAGGTTCTCTGTGGTACCAAGACGTTGGTGGCAGATTCTTTAGATCCTGCTCTGCTCGTGCTACGTTTGAGCATTTAGCTTCTTTACACAGTTGTCACTTGTAGCTGTTTTGTCAGTTGTTTAGCACAAGGGCAAACAGGATTAACCCTCAGAACTACAGGCAGTTTCTGGGCGTTTTTTTTTGCTCCTGTCACATTTTTACTCACTGTGGACTCATTTTTTACTGCAATATAAAGTCCTGCACCTCTATAGAAACAGAACAGCCATCGCTAGAAGTAGAGGGAACTTGAAAATGTATTTTGTAAAGTATGACACGGTTGTAATTGAGTAAATCACACACACAAAAACCACAAAAATTAAAGGTTCAATTTCTTTATTGATATTACAAAAATTAAAAAAATCTGAAATCAATATGCACAACATTTTTTAGGAACCCACAGGTGTCACCAATGTTGAAAAACAGGCTCCACATGCTATAGATGAACTATTTTAACTCTGCAAACAAGGTGCTTTTCGAGCAATTTTGCAGATATACTCTACAAAGATATTTTAAAATGCTGAATGTAGCTTTGTAAACCTCTGTAAACCATTTTTTAGCCATGTGGCATGTAATTTATTGTTCAAGTACTTTTTGTTTTCCTCTCAGTCTCTCTAGTCGTCTCCTTTCTCCTCTGTAAACACAGCCTGCAGTTCACCTGAAAAGTTTTTGAATTTTTGTCATGTGACTGTTGGTCACAGTTTAGCAAGTCATGGCTTCTCAGTTGTGCTGAGTAACACAGAATTTTTATTTTTTTACAGAATGTAGTGCAGACTGTTTGCTTTTGGAAAATGTTTAAAGGGGCTATGCAATAAATATAATTATGATAAAATATTGCAATTTTAGGATTAGGTTTGATTGTTTTTCCTGATGGAACCATATGCCACACATGACATGTTGAAGAATCAGTGGAAAGTAGAGAAATGATAAATGGTGTATTTTCCCTCTCTCTCTCTATATATATTAAAGAAATGGAACTTTTGATAAAACATAAAAAATGTAGCCACTAATGTTAATCTCTTGCTAGCTGTTTTTCTCTGACCCTCTATATTTAAACAGCATGTTTATGAAATTTGCGATGTTCTTAAATAATATTGAACTACAGCACACCACACAGTTTCTTTACTTTTTGTTTTCTTGACAACCGCTGGATGAAGAATGTTGTTGTGGGGACTTTCCTAGGAATCTCTGTCAACAGGACTGTTTTGAGGCTCTTCATTGGGTTTACTGGTTTAATAAGCTGTGACTGACACCGATCAACGTTCCACCAGTCTCTGGTGGCTCTCCAATACTCTTAAAATGACTTAATCTGATCTCACTCTACTTTGCGTGTCCTTAATTTCAAGATGCCAGCGTACCCAGATTGGGAGAGATTGTGTGTTTTTCAAGTCAAGTCCTCCAAATGAATCTCGTCAACAAATTAAGGCATGATTAACAAGAGCAATTACACCGAGGGTCCAACTGAGCTGAGGAGAATCAAGCTAAAATGCAGGAGATTATCTTTCTTATTAAGGAGAATCACTTTAAGGGTTTGATTACTTTCTGTTTTTGTGTGTAACTGTTGTTTACTCTGTAACTAATGATGCCTTCTTAACAGTTATTTGTCTGTGCCGATGAGACTTTCATTGCAGATCGAACACTCTGGCGGGATAAAAACATGTGCAGGGCAGCTTCTGTTTCCACCTGTGGCATCAACGATGATGGAACTCACAGGTTATTGCTGGTTGATTGAAAGTGAAATACAGAAATAGTATTATTTCAAGCGACTTGAATACTTTGTTGTAGGACATTTGGCAACAGTGACAGCATTAATCACTCTTTTATGTGAGTATCTGCTTGGAGCATGTGGATTTTTAGCAGAATTTTCCTCTCTTTCTCTGTCATGCTGGACAGAGTAAGTCAATAAACACCAATATCAGGCACATTCTTTTTCAATGCTTTGGCACAGCCCCTCATTTTACTGTTGATTTAGCTGCATGCTGGTGGCCATTATTATGTTTAAACATAAATCATCACCAGCTTAATGTCTCAGGCCCTTTGAAGGAGGTTATCCTCAAGACTATGCCTGTATTTATTGTTCCATTTCCAAATACAATTGAAAACGAATACCCGCACAATCTGCATGACGTTGTGATCATCATTCATGCCTGGGATGGTGTCAGATTTGTGATGAACTGTCTGCACCAGACACTCGGCGTCATGACTGAAGAATTTGGTTTTTATTTCACAGTCTTAATGCGCTCTTCATATGTATTTTTGTTTTTCAGGAAAGCTTTCATTCTTGTTGTGGTGCCCAGACTTTCCTTCCTAATGCTGCCAGTGAACTCCGTAGTGCTGTCAGCTCCTGAGGGCTGTGGCCATGTGTTGTGTTAAGATCTCTCAAATTCAAGTTAGAATTTTTCGTCAGTTTTGTATTCAGCCTCCTTATAAATACAGCTAAATATGATGTTATTGACATCTGTTGCCAGGTTTAGGTTTGGATGTGCAGGTATTTTCCAATCCAGTTTTGGCTTTAGACGGCTTAACAATTGCTGGGACGTATTTATTGCACTTACAGTAGGCAAATGAGTTTTTGACCTGTCTCGCTTCTGTGCACATTTTACAGATATGTTTCCTGCGTATTCCCTAGCTGTAGTTTAGGGATACTGTTGGGGCTGCACAATGTTGAAAAACCTGACATTGATAGTCATATATATAGTGATATTTTGGTTTTTTTTTTTTTTTTTTAATAATAATTATATAATAAACCAGTTAAGAAAATGTAGCATGCGTAGGACTTAGCAACTGCAACAAGTAGTCTCTGTTCAAAGTACTGCAGTCTGGTTCACTTGTTCAGGGCAGCAGTTTTAACCATATTCACCACATTGTTGTTTGTTATACAGATTTGGTGTTGCTCATCGAGAGCCCAAGAAGCCAGTGCTTCTCTTATCCCAGCTGCAATGCTTTTACTTGTATCATCATCTGGGAAAAATGCTGTTTTCAAACAGCGATTTTTCAGTTGGAACTCCTTATTAATAAAGTGGTCAGTAAGATTTATGTTGGGCTCCGTTGTCCAGCTGGACAACAGGTTTGTTGTAGCTACGTAATATTCCACTTTTGACAGCTCTGTTTCAACCGGTGCCTTGCCTTTTAAATACAGCTACGGCATGGCCACTGGAGAAAAACAGGTCCGTGATGGTGTTATATGTTGCTCATCAAGCAACCGAATCAAGTTTTTTTTTTTGATAAATGTGAAAGTTATTTCATCAGTGATTTCTCTCTGTCGTTTGCAGCCTTTCTCATGTGGTGTAACACTGGCAAAGGCATCCAGAATGGTTTTTGCTTTAGATGGCGTTCACATCTGGCTTTGGACTCGTCATGCAGAGCCTTGTGGTGCCGATTTAAATGGTCAAACAAATTTGTCCCATTGCCTTGTGTTGTGGTAGCAATTGCAAGACGGTGCTGACAGAGTGCCTGTTTTTGGTCAACACCATTCTTTCTGTGGCCAAAATATTTCCACATATTTGACGTTGCGTTTGTTTTTGCAACCAAATTGTCCTCTTTGGTGTTTCTCTAATAGTTCTACCTCATTTTATTGTGCACATGTGGAGCCTCCATGCCAAGAAATTCTGTGTCTTCTTGTAAATAAAAGTCTTGAAGATCCCTGTTTTTACTATTAAGGAAGAAAAACAGTGGTTGGGGTGATCTAAGGAAAAAGTTGGATTTTTTTGGCCCGGCTGGGGTTCTTGTTGGCCTGAAACCCCACAATGTTTGCAATTGTAGTGGATACACTGATCAATCAATCACTCACCCACAAAACCACATAAAAATACAATGAGGCAGGCTTCAGTTCAGCTGGAGATGCTCCCACTCCATTAAAAGTCAAACACTGATGGATATTTAAAAAAAAATAGGATTACACGTTTTACATTCCTTCACATGATCTTGTTGCTGATTACTAATTAGAAAAAGCCCAAGTCTTTAATACATTTAGGAAGCTCCTAAACATCAACCGCAGCTTTGTAGATTTTGTTGTATGATAAGAGGACGAGCTAAAAGGAAAGAGACTGTCTCTGAAGTAGTGATGATCTACTGAGGCCTTTTCTGTATTTTTGTGGGCATGTCTTTCTGCTTTAGTGGCCTGTGTAGCTGCGTTGAATCAATTAACCAGAATAGTTTCAGATTTGTCTCTTTTGCATGTTCTTTCCAGCCTTTCTTCCAAAAGTCCCATCTTTGCTCCTAATATTAATATTACTAATAGTTCATACTTTCTCAGTTTCTGCAACATCAGAAGGGAGTTTTTGGCATGAGCCACTGCCAAGAAACCGAAACTTTTTTATTGGCTCTCTGTTGAAATGATGGTAAAGTTCCTGAAAAGGCTCCCAGAAAAGTTCCTGGTGTCTCAAATTTTACTTTGTGTTGAGTCCAATTCCCACCACCCATCCTTTTTTCACACTCTGCTGCTGTGTGAAAATTTCTCTCTACTGTTGAAGCTTTTGGTTACCAGTAAACAGCAGTAATCTTTAACATTGTACTAATGGTAACAATTCTGCACTGTGGAGTGATTGTGTGCCAGTAGTGGCATTTTCTCTGTGCCCCTATCATTTAGGATCAGATGCTACTAAATGATTAATCTCAGATTAGACAGAAGCTTGAGGCTAATGGGACACTTTGCACAAAGTGACTGATACACTTGCTTGGCATGCAGTGACAGATGCCAGCCTCTAAAGACTGTCAAATTACTGAAGCATGTTGTTGGCAAAACACAGAGCTATTAATGATGTGCCAAAACATTTAAACTGCAAAACATAAATCAGATTAGAATGATGAATGGATGAAGAATAACAGTTTTACTTTTCAATACCAACAACATGTAGTGAAACCAATCAAAGACAATGTATTTATGGTCTTAAGGGCATTAAATATTATCAACACGAAAGCTTTTAAAGCTAAATTTAAGCTAAATCTTGTCATATCACTGCATTTTATTCTATTATTGTTTTTAGTTTTTTTTTTTACTATTTTTGTGCTTCTCTTGAAAATTGCCTTTATTCTGTGAAATTTGAGTGAGCGTGTAAATTGTTATACTAAGCCATATTGAGGAAAATATTATAGGAAAGAAAACAATTTAAGTGACCCTTTGAATTAGGTTCTTGAGCTCTTTGAATTGGGTACGTTCTTGCTCTTTCCTGCAATTTTCAGTTCATGTTTTGAGCTGTTAGTGGTTTGTCTTGATCATAATTAAGACAAAAAAGAAACAGACACACAGAAAAGTGGTAAACCAAGTGGTCAGTAAACTCTGACGTTTCAGGGTATCACTTCTTGAAACCAGTTTAAAGCTTTGTGTCAGTGTTTGAGAAGTTGCAGTAATGCTTAATTGACTGGCAAGAGTTTTGATTTTCCACTACATCAGGCGTAATACAATTCCCAATCTCATTGTGTCATTGTGACTGTGACTGTTGTGTCAGCAGCAGAAATGTTACCGTCTCATTCTTTGAAAGAGCTGCGTTAACAGGAGCTGCATTTATCAGTCTCCTGTGCGTATTTCACCTGGCTCATTGGCAGGATTAATTGCAAACAAGTCCCCTGTGGTCCAGGAATGCAATTACCCACTGACCCAAATCATCCTCTTGGCTGGAAGTCACCGTGTCTGCTCTGGTTGTGTTACACCTGGGACCGAGTCTTCACGTAACCTCACGCTCGCCCCCGATGCACCCGTACGTCAAGGCTGCGATTTCCTGCTTGTCTCCTCAGCGGGGTGTGTATGCAAAGTAGAGGCGTGACGGGTTATTTGTTACCCGTGAGGCCGTTTTTCGGTATCTGTGTGTAATGTTCAGGGACTGAGCAAATATATCCAGGTGACTTCTGATTTATCTCCTGATTTGCGGCTCTTTCATGTTAATGTGGCTCTTTTCAGTAATAGATGTAGTCTGAATTCAGGCCACATCTGTTATAAATGAGGTTTTCCCCTACTTCAGTGGTTCATTTGAAACAAAGGAAGCTCTATCAGCCAAGAAGCATGTGTAAACAAGTGAAGTCTTGTTTGCTTTGACGATGCCGTTTTACAGAGATATGAGGCTCTGAGGTTTAGGTAGTGAGTGTAGTGTGTGAGCTTTTACAACCCAAAACATCAACTCTGTCTTACAAAAATTACGTTTGAGTACAACTAAACTGCATTTTCATTTGAGAGAAACATAAATTAATTTAAAACAAACGAGCCTTGCCTCATCTAATATGTAAGGTTGGCTGATAAGGAATGACAGTAAAGCAGTACAGTAAATGTTATTTGTGATATGTCACAAGTAAATGTCATCTGGTAGACAATATGTTCCCCTCGAAATGTAATTGAGAATGTTGTTTAGTTACTTGGAAATATAGTTTTTGGGAGGTGAAGCTGGAAAGATACAAGACCTGTGAAAAAAGTACCTAGTAAATAACTAATTGGTTGAAAAATGTTCAAGGTGTCAAAGATGTGTGAAGGTTTGTTTTTTCATCACAAATGGCATTGGTTTTAGAATTGTTGACTGGACAAGATGGTCAATTTGTAGTCATTGTATGGATTTTTATAAAAAGCAAGAATTTTTAAAAACTTACTTTTTTTTCTCCCAACCTTATTCTTATGATAGTTTCTACCCACATAGAGGAATTTTTGGTCCCAATTATAACAACTGGGAAAAAATAAAAAATAATATTTTTTAGCCAGTTGTGTTAATTAGAGTTTCATTTGCTCAAACATAATAACACATTTTTGTTTATCAAATGGTCAGAAATAACAGGAAAATGCATAGAATTCTGACAATCATGCTTTTTGTCATGTGTAGGTGCTCCTGAGCAAGAAAAATCCTGACTAATCCTAATTTTTTCTAAATTTTCTAACACTTCATAGACCAACAAGAATACATATTCTCTACACAGCATTGACATATGATTTAATGTGAATTCTTTGTCTTTACTGGTGATATCTCTAATGTCAATCAGTTGCTCATACTGATTAACCTATATTGGATATAAAAACAAACAAACATAGAAGAGTAAAACACCAAGGCTTAACTAAATGGAAACCATTATTCATGGTGCTGATAAGAGCACTAATGCAGTAAGACCTGGACCTTAAAGCATTGCTAATGCTACTACAAGTACATAGGAAGAGGTGGACTTTCACATACTGTTGTTCTGTCACAACATAAAGAGAAAAGCCTCTTTGTCTGTCCATATTTGCATTTACTTGCACTGTTCTCATGTCAGATATAATGCATAAGAGGTTAAAGGTTATGATCAGGGTCTTAGTGAGTTGCCCCAGAATCTGCTTCGTTAATGGATCATCCAATTGTATATGCTGTTGCATGCATTGTGGATTAAATAACACAGTGCAGCAGCCGTCAGCATCGACTCACTATACATGGCTTTCGTTATTTGAGCCGCCTGCTTGCTTTTTTAGGTTGCAGGCTGGTGGGTTTAAGCTGAGGGTGAGAGGAACCTTACGTGTCAGGTTTGAGGTCAGTTGTGTTAATATCAGACAGACCCAGTACATTAGAGGCATCCCCTAATCTCCTAAATCCATCCACTGGCCCAACTTTCATTCAATGTAGAAGCATCAAATTAAGAAGGACCATCAAAAACCAAAGCCCTAGATTTGTTTTGCCACCTTTCAGGGTTTTGTGCTTGTTGGCTTAGAGCTCTAGTCTTTGTAAATTTGACTGTTTTTTTGCTGAGGATTAAAGCTTGGAGAAATGAGCCTTGGACATTTTTATGCTGTGACAGGTTTTATGTTTTCAGATTGTCAGTTCGTCCTATAATTGTAGGAACAGGAACACCTTGAGGGAATTTCTTGACATATGGAACAAATGTTCACTTGGATTCAAAGATGAACTGATTAGATTTAAAGGTCAAAGTTGATTGTGAAGACTTGGAGTTGACAGATTATTGCATCTAATATTTAGCATTTTTTTGATTACCGGTGTCGTTATTTTATTATTTTTTTTTTAGCTAATTCCCAATTAAATAAATGGTTTTAAAAATGTGCTACTTTGACTATGATGCAGCCTTTCTCTATCTATAGGCACATAGAAACTAGCCTAATTCACATTTTATTTTTAAAATTATTTTGCAGCATTTCAAAAGTTATAAATTATATGAAAACACAACTACTGACGTCAAACCAGGAGAGTATTCATCAACTAATCCTGGCTTCTGTACATGATTCCTGCAGCATTGGTGGAGGGCTCTACAGATCAATGTGTTTTTGACAGGACCAAAGAGCTCACTACAGACCCTCTGTGGTATTGACACTGGTCTACAAAATGAACATTTATCAGTCATTTCTTATGTTGAGACTGTATCGTAATGCTATTGATGCATCAGGGTACAGTTGAAAATGTAAGCAGCAGTTTGCACGTCAATGCTAAACACTAAAGTGCTCCAAATGTTTCATCATGAAAAAAACAACATTTTGAAAGTGTTTACAGTGGCTCAGAAAGTCTGTAAATCGCCACCAAGCTCTGAACAGTTACTGCCTTATCAGAAGTGCATGTCCAAGTCTGAGAGTCTGTTGCAGTGGACTTTGGGATTGGTTCGTAGGGGCGACTAGCAAAAATGAGGATAACGGTGAACTGTACGTTCACTGTTATCAGGTGATTCAGGTATAATCAGGGGAACAAACTGGGAAATTAGGAGGCAAACAACACAAAAAAATAACTAACATGTATGCAGGAGAAGTGGGACCACTACAGCAAGGCAACATTTAATTATCTAAAATGAAATACAGACACTGCACAGTACATATTTAAAGACATGCAACATCCATTACACATTTGCAGTAACTTTTTTCGACAGCATTAAATTAATTATTATCAGATTCCAGAAACAAACAAACAAAACCAACATCTATGTGATATCGGCAATATATATATACACCATTAGCTCCATCCATATCTAAGTAAGTGGCATCCAAGTAGGCAACAAGGACAAGTAGTTGTACAGCCACAAAGGCTGTAAACAAGCTGACAGTTTAGCGTAGTAATGTCTAATAATATCTAATTGCACAGGAAAACCATGAGTCTGCACAAATACAACAAGTGCAGTCAAAGTTGAAACAGGAAGTGGGAGTGTAAGCTGCTGTGGACAGTTAAAGCTGTAATTTTACTTTGTTTTCTCTCCTCTTTAAGGACCCGGGATGAGGCGTATTTTTTGTAACAAAGGGTCTGTATTTTCAGGTTTAGTCGCTGCAGATGAAAATTACAAGATGGTGATTCTAAAGAAAATTCTAGCCCCCTTTGATACTGCGAGTATTTACACCGACGAGGTATAATCAAAAATTCAAACCGGTGCTTTGAAAGTCACTCTGCTGCTTCCCATTTGCTCACCTCTAAGTGAATGCGTTCTTGGACCAGGTGAAGCTCTCATGAATAGTTACCAGGTCGGATGTACAGCAGATGAGCCACTTGTTTCCTGTCGAAGGTATTCCCTGCACTCGAATCTACCCTCCGGCAGATTCCTGTAAGCCCACTGGTACTGAACTGTGCCTAGTTCAGGAAGGGCTAACGTGCACTAAATTAATCTGAACCTGCCTTTCACTTTGCTGCTGTAAGGAAGTGGTTATAAATACATCATAAAGCCCAGGGAAAAGGCCAAGGTGTTTACAGGGGTATGTATTTTTCATTGGCTTGGTCTGCCTTTTCAGGCTGTAAACATTAAAGCCCAATCAAGCTGTCCATTGTAGGAGCACTTAGAAAGCATGTGTCCGCACAGGAAATGCACCCAGCATCAGATCTGCCAGATCTGTATGACAAGAATGTTTGGGTCAGCTGTTATGAAAAAAAGCATCAGGAGTATTCAAAGACTTTACATGTAGCCTGTAAAAATAGCTGAATGATCCCCAGTGAGAGCATGTACGCCTGTTTTTAGTCTCTTTCAATCCCACCCATCATAACCTGATGAATAAAAACCTTTTCAGGACCTAAATTACATTTCTTTGACAGATTGTGGGTCTTTAGAATTGTATTAATGGTCTAATGTACTTGGATGATCAGTCGTTTTTGATAACAAGTGACTCTATCTGAACATTTAATGGTTTTGATAATTTGAGTATTTAGCTCATTGTCTTTTTTCCCTTGGTCTACCAGATTGAAAATGCTTTAACCTAAGTTATCATAATGGATTTGGCATTGAATGAAATTGCCTCATTTTATCTGACTATTAAAAAAAGCATTAATATTTCTGAGGGTTTGCAGTGTGATGGATAGTCCAGGTTTGACTGTGGTAGGCAGCT
This sequence comes from Dascyllus trimaculatus, assembly GCA_024666655.1. Lineage (NCBI taxonomy): Eukaryota > Metazoa > Chordata > Actinopteri > Pomacentridae > Dascyllus > Dascyllus trimaculatus. The sequence goes on from CM045446.1 coordinate 20,570,790, forward strand.
GCACATGCTGTAAGTGATGTCTGTCGAGGTAAATTAATGGCTCTGAAATAATTTTTACTTATGGGTTTCGGCCTCTTTATTTCTTAGTCATGTGACTGCTTAGCTAGGCCACAGGTTTTTAAACTGTAGTAGAGTGGAAATACGTAGTAAGATACAGTGTGAGGTGACACGTAAAGGTGCATGCTGGTGTTCTGAAAACAACAGGAAGCTAGTTACGGTAGTTTGACTCAATTCTGCCAGCTTTTATCACTGTCAGAATTTGATGCTGCCACAGTGGCTGTAACACACAGCTCATTGAGGCAATTAAGTTGTACTTTAAAAGCTCTCAGCGCCTGATTGCTGTAATTTGTGTCAAAAACTCTACATGTTCTTTCAGTCATATCTCCTTAAAAGGTGAACACACATGATCCACAGTTTTATATAGTATGACTAGCGCTTTCAAAGGATAAACTACAAATAAACCTACTTAAATCCACTTAGATAATGCATAAAAAAAGACATCCCTCATCTCAAGAACTTGCCTGACAGGAATTAATTTTTTTTGTTAATTCAGTGATTGTTGTCACTACATCCATTTTAACATTGCAAACAAGAGCTACTGCTAGCTAATCTGGTTCACTGTCATAGTGCCAGTTTGTAAAAATATTAACAAATATGGCCTAAAAAGGCCTGGGATGTAGCCCAGAAAACAAATTCAGTGAAATTGCATGTCCCAAAGCATTATGGGAACTGTAGTTTCAAGGGATAGCGCAAGGTGTAATGGTTGGCTCCATCATTGTTTAAACTCACTCAACCTTTGTGCTTTATTATATTATGAATATCATTAGTTTGCCATTAATAAACATTTTTTATTGAGGTTGGACGATTGGGCAAGTATATCAGCAACTGGCAGTTGGTTTTGTCCATCTGTAGTTGTTCTTTTGGGGCAGTTTTTGTAGTTTTGTACCTAATTTATTTGGCTGCCTCCTTCAGAATTTAAATTGATGCGTAATTAACCTGTAAAACAAAATTAAAAGCAGATGCTAGCAGGAAATGGCAGTTGAAGTTGCTGTAGGCACAAATTTATTTCCAGCAGTTATCCAAATGTTGTGTACTGTACCCCAGAAAAGTAAATAAAGTTAAGGTTCATAACTGCAGAAATGGTTCGGAAAAGTAAAGTCTGGTTAGCAGCGACGATCAGACTACAGTAAAGATACTCGGCCTAAAACCAGAGCTTCACCTACCACAGTTTAAAGCTGTAGATCCAGAAAGGTAACACAGCACCTTACATGCTTATAATAACCTAAATGGAAGAGTTTGGTCCCCCAGGTTGATGCTATGTGGTAAAACACATAATTTACCAGATATTAGCCATTCGTGAACTCTGGATTGATTCTCTCATGGAGGGAAAAGCCAACAGCACTCGTTTCTCCTGTGCATGCTTTGATTAAGTGTGCACTGAGAGGAGGAGCTTTATCACAGATGGGGTGCAACTCCACAAGGAAATGAGATTTTGGCCATTTAAAATTCAAAAAAGAAAAAAAGAAAGTCAATATGTGGCGGTCTGTGAGAATATTCTGACACCATTGGACTCTTTCTGAAATGGTGTCAGACACTATTTTTCATTAGAAGGCCATGGAGAAGCTGTAATGCCATTAAACATGCAGCTGCAGTGGTACTGGTTTGTCCTTTTTGGTTTTAATTTGACAGGAGCACACATTTATTGTAGTTCTTTTAAATCATGTCAAAATAGCTTTGATTCCTGATGTTTCTCAGGACTGTGTCTGAGGACAGATGATTTCTCAAAGTGACTCGTGCTGACAGTCATTTAGTAAAAAAGTATTCACATATGTAATATAATAGAGATGCAATCAATTATCCACACAGGATAAACAGTGACTTGCTTCAAATATGGCTGAATCAAAGTGTTGAGTGTGACTAGCATATCAGACAACAATCAGACAACATAAGTAGGCTAAATTTGCCAAATAAAAACTAAATTAAAGGGGTACTTGTGTCATTTAATTGAAGCAGATTGTATTATATATTTGTGTTATTGTTTGGGTCTGTATGCCTCACATTTAAGTGTAGAGCTGTAATTAGTAGCTGATTAATCGCCTAAATTAATCGCCAATCGCCACTTTTTCATCAATTGATTGGGTCAGTTAATTTTTTTTAAAGAAAAAAAGCGTAAATTCTGTGATTTTATCTTCTTAAATCTGAATATTTTCTTGCTTCTTTGTTGCTCTATGACAGTGAACTGAACATCTTTGAGTTGAGGACGAAACATAAGGCTTGTGTGTACATAGTAACAGTAGATTGACGTAAAGGCATGCAAAAGCTTGGTGAAAACTTTAAAAGTGAGAATAGTTTTTGCAGCAGGCTCTGGTTTGGCACAGCTGCTGTTTGCCTACCGCTGCCTTACAGGTATGGAGCCAGTACTGGTATATAGCTGACAGCTGAGGGCCACGCACAAACTCGCGAGCAGATCTGAGCCATGTGTTCCACGATTTCTGGCCAGATCACATCTCTTTCTCAGCAGGATACTTCCTCAGATGGCTCAGCACAGAACGTACTGAACCCCCTTTGTGTTTTTTGTTTGGCTCTGTAACTCGGAGACCGTAAGATCAATCACATTGTAGCGCGCAGGTTTCCTTCACTTCTCCGGAAAACAATAACAGCTATTGGTCAGATATTTGTCCTGTCACGTTGTTTAATTTGGTTACTGATTTTCAGACATTCTGGATGTGGCATTAAAAGGCTGTTTGAGTTAGAGAAAGGCCCCAGAAGTGAGTATGTGTGGCTGCCTGTGTGTGTGTGAGGCAGTTACTGAACATAATATTAGCGCTCACTAAATCTTCTTTGGGTAAATAAAGGGCTGAATAGAGTATCCAAACCACATAGCAGCAACTTAAGTTGATGGCAAGACAAGCAAACAGGAGTTGAGGCATATTTCCTAAACACTTAATAAGGTCCCCAGTTAGCTGTTACTTTCTACGTCAACTTTGCATGAGCAGATAGAATAATAGTTATGGTTCGTATGTAAACAACAGGTTTGGCTGGACTTGATGGTGATACTTAGGGGAGCAAGCTGATAGTGGTATTATAGGAGAGTGGACAGTTTTGCACCTTCAGTACAAAATAGGTGGTTTTTCTGACATTTATTTTCAACACTTTTAACAACAGATACATTTCTGTGTACTCACATGCCAGCTGAAGACTCTTTGGCGGGTGTGTTAATACGATTCAGTAACTTAAACTATTTGCGGAACTGTTCAGTTGTTGTTAAGGTTCTTTTATGTGTATATCAGACACATGCATGGCTGGAATCTTGGGAACATTTCAGAACTTCTCTGCTCCTTCTCCACCTTCAGTTCTCTGCACAGCTGCTTTGAGCTGTTCCAAAACCGAGGCTTGTGTCGTACCTTTGTGGTGTCAGCTCCAAAGCTTTGGAATAGCATTCCTCTTTTAATCAAGTGTTCCTGCTCTATTGAATGTTAACATTACTGCTCTTAGTGGTCTTAATCTTTTATTCTATATGCATTTTAGTTTAGAATTTTATTGTACAAGTTGTCAGCCTTTCTGACAGCTGACCTTTTTTTATGTTTTCTGATGTGAAGTTTCAAATTTCACGAACTAAAAAATGGGCAAATGTGCATGTTGAACTGGCAGTAATGAAGAAAATCATTCTGTTTCTGTGGTAACAGAAAGCATAAAGAGGACTTCAGTACTCAACAGTAGAACTGCTAATTAAAAGTGGAAAGTAAGGGAGTTTTCGAGGTAAACACATAAAAATCACTTGATAATTGAGACTGGATTTCAAATAGAATCAAAGTTTGAAGCTGTGTGGAAAAGCAGCTAAATAGAGCGTCTTCATCAGCATCATTTCCCTGGAGGAACGTGCCCCCAGCACTCCGGCTGCTGGTTACTTTCCCTCCACGTCCAGCTACTCGTTGTGCTCGGAGAAAATGGCTCATCTGAAAAAATGGAGCATATGCTAGAACAAGGAACGCCACTTCAAGCAATACTAGACATTAAGATAGCGTAAAGAAACTGAAGTGAAGTTGAGAAAAGACCTAGTTGGCAGTTGCGTGTTCTCAAAACATTGTGCTATACTTGCAAAAAAAACAGAAAGGAGGCATGGATAACAATCCCAAACTGGCGCCCACCAGTAATTATGATGTGAGTACAAAGAGATTTTTGCCATTCTAAAGGGAGAAGGGGAGTGTAGGTGTATTAATTCCTATTCCTTCCTGCTTCCTCGACTTGGAAGTTCAGATTTAGAAAAAAAGCCCCCCATCTCTCAAAAGAAAAGAAAAAACAAGAACTGTCACATTGACTGACGCCAATCGTATGTAGCATGTGTGTTCCCACTGCTGCTCCCTATAGTATAAGCCACACTGTGGCAATGTGGGAAACTGACACTGTCAATTTATCAGAACAAAAGCATTCCTCAGCAAGAGAAATACACATCTTTGGGCCCTGGAGACAAAAATCATTCCACCCCCACCCTTACCTGCATCTAAACAGAATGTAGGACATTCACAACACCAGAAATAGAAATTTCAGTCACAATTATCATTTTTGAATTTATCCCCTGCAGTCAAAAGTTAGTGTTTCACTTGAGGAGTTAGAGCTACACTTTAATGCTAACTTTCTTAAAGTAAACAATTGAAACTGAGGCGCTGATGATGGATTCAAACAGCTGCTGCAACCCAAAGATCGGACATTTTTCATTTAATTGGTCCAGATTCATTGTTCTTAAAACTATTATCTGCTTGTGGAACCTAATTTTCTTTTTATTCATGAGTGGTGTATTGTGCTTCTTTTCAGGCGTCTGGTCCTGTAGTCCCCACCGTCACTTAGTGTCAACATTTGGGTGAGTACTCGACCTAATTTTTCCTCCTTTTCACAACAGTAAAATACGTTCAGAGAGCAGAGGGGCCTCCATGACCACCACTGTAGTTTCCATCTAGTGTCATTCTTTTAAACATCATTCGTTTTATCTGAGATTGTTTCCCTGTGGACAATTGATTAATGATTTTTCAGTACATTTTTCTTGCAAAAAAACAGCAGCATTTGCCTTTGTGACTTCAGACTGTGACTGTTTAGGAACTACAGTAGTACAGTAGCTCTCATTATTGCAGTGATGTTAATATTTTTCATTACACAATGCAGAAAATCAATTCAATCTGCATTTTTAATGTGTCACTCTAAGTCTGCGCTGTGTCTTGTTCATGCTTTACAAAAAAATACTGTCGAACACACTCAGACATTCAGCCACAGCCTAATTCTTTTGACCTTACATTTTCTTTATTATTCATAATTTGTTATCAGCTGATAAATTGTTGTTCTGATTTATAAATCCTATTCTACAGCCTTTATGTCAAGGGTTGTAACAGTCTTAACCAGCTCAAACGTTTTGCGGTATTGAACTGGAAATAAGCCATAAACAGATGCATACGTGTGCTCTGGGCCTACACAAAACTTGTGCTTGCTTACGCCACAAGTACAGCTTATAAAATTTAGTATTTCTTTAATTCTGATCACCAGCCCTCTAAACCCTAAGCGGGTTCTGAGCATTTGTACTCAATGTGGGCTCGTTTTTAACTGCAATATCAAGCAACTCCAGCACCTCAATTGAAACAGCACAACCATAGCTAGAAGGAGAAAGAACTCAAAAATGTTTGCCCAGATTTTGTGCAGTATGACACAATTATGAAGCCATGAAAAGATAAATTTGCAATCAACATGTACAACATTTGCCCACAGAGTTACCAGTGCATACTACAGATACTTTACTATTTACATGTTTACAACCACCACAAAGTAGGTGTTTTTCACACTACTATGTACATCCGTTCTAGAAAAGATATTTCACTATGCTGAGTGTATCTTTCGACAACTTGCTGACATCTTGTTCCTTTGTATACCTTTTGAACAATGCCGTCTGTATTTTATTCATGCAGCATGTTTTATTTCCTTCTCAGTCTCTCTAATTTGTTTCCATACTCGTCTCTACTCTGCAGCCTGCAGTTCAGCTGAATATTTACAGATTTTTGTCTCGTGACTGTGCAGATGATTTATTTTTGATGAATTTCTAAGTGAGGTGTGCGTAATTAAGTGAAGTTGATGAAGCATCATGATTTTAAACTTACATATGTTTATTTTACGGACAGAATTGCACGTCAAGCTTGATTTTTTCCCCCAATAATTCTCTGTTTTCACAGTGTCTGGCTCTGATCAGTGGTGTAATTGTGGCAATTTTGAAAAAAGATTTCATGCGTTTCAAACCTGTTGGTGGATTTTAGTGTTCAGGGGGACAAATAAAAGAGCCTGCATTCACACCTTTATTGAATTCTAGGTATGAATTTGCAATAAACGTTGTTTTTTATTTGCATTATTGTATTTTTCTGTTTACTTAAAAAATGTTAGGTAGATTCTTCTTGTAGTTCTTGTATTTTTTACCAGCTACAAATATACATATAACTTAACGTGCCATGTGTAATGTTTCTAATAGTACATTTCTCTGCCTGTTTAATGCATTTGTGCCACAGAAAAGGCAGGAGGTCGCCCAGATGACGTACTGTAAATGTTCCCGTAATGCATTCTTGATTTGTTTGATTAGCTCCGGTTTTAAGAAAAGAAAGTCCTATTTTAAATACTGGAATAAAAACAGTATCTGCTTTGTTTCGCTACAGAGTCCTTAAAAAACCCGCACATGTAGCTGCAGCCCCATCGCAGTGTTCCGCTGTACGTTGCCTCCAGCATAGGAATTGATTGATGATTTAGTATAGGCTTTTAACTCATTGATTGTCACAGCTCCACTGCAAGATTAGCTGGAAGTGTGGTACACTTGCCGGAAATGTGTTGTGAATTTGGTGTAGTGGCTAAAGTACAAGTGAACAGGTCATTACGGTCAACAAGGACTTGATTTTGTGCACAACAAAATAACGATCACAAAAATTTGCCGAGTGTCACCCAGTCAGGACGTTGTTCTGCGCACCCTCAAAGTTAGGGCAGTTGTTGCTTTTTTTGTGGATAAGGTTGTGCCGGAATTGGACCGACTCTAACTAACTCTAAAACTCAGTATAAAAGCAGGACTTTGCACTTTAATGGGGATCGTAATGGGGGAGAAAATGGAGTTTAGTTGGTGGGTCCTTGACATGAACAGGACCCTCACAAAGCCTAGAATTAGAACAGTTTTTGCTGTAGTTTTGTAATTTATTGTCATGATGAGCCTCTGAGCATTGATGGATCAGATAGATTGTACCTTTTAGTTATGTAAGGTTTTAGAGTATATCTCCATATAGTGTTTTTCTATAGCTGAAACGTGCTGGCAGAGCATTTCATCCCAATGCTTTCGTCTCTATGATAACACTATTACGATATTTTGTTATTCACATATCACCACTCTAACCGTCGTTGTATGATAGACTAGCATTGCCCCAAGTTCCCCCAGCCAACTTCTCCTCCATTTCTTCGTTACCATGGTGAGTCCCATTCATGTGATGGTTTGGAGGAACAGTGGCCATGTTTCCATATAATTGTAAAACAAATTTAAAGCAATTTTTCTGCAAATTTGTAAAGAAAAAAAAGATTTTGTCTTTCTTTTAATGCTGGTTTGGTGCTTAAAAAAACCCAGGCTGTGTAATGTCATCAAAATGTTGTGTTATAGGCAACTTTTCAAATGGATGTAATTGACCAAGTAGAAGAAGCTGAAAAAAAACCAGAAGAAGAAGAAACGAAACTTTGGCCACCCATGAGTGGGAAAATTAAGAGAAGTCTTCAGAAATTAGTTTCAGTTGGGAAAATTGTATTTATTCCTTCATGTCAGCCATGTTTTATGCTGTCTGAAGGCAAAGGCAACGACAGAGGCGGAAACGGCTGATCAGTCATGTGAGTTAGAACTTATTCAGAAATGGTACCTCTCTCTCTTTTTGAAAAACATCTAAAACCGCCTCAAGCGAGTGTGAAAACCTTTTTGTGAAATCCAACAGTTGTGCTGTTCTGTTTCCTTTACTTTTTTCTAATGTGATAGTTCAAACCTCTGCACCTTCCTGTAAAGTTTTGAAATTTTCAAAAAAAGTGCTCAGAGCAGCCACACAAAAGAGGTGAAGTGCTCTGGAAAAAAGACTCAAGTGCTCAGAAAAAATGCTCTGGGGGAACTTAGCATATAACATTATCTCTATCAACAGTCAGGGTTAGCATTAATTTGAAACCTAATGACCCAAGTTAATGAAATGTAATTTCAGTGAGATCACATGTGTTTGTCTTGTGTTCTCACATACAGTAATGTAGTTCACTTTAGAGGTCTTATGCTCAAGGTATAAGGAATAAGGTATAAGCTTGACAAAACAATTCCATTATGTTGAATAAAGAGGCTGAAATAGCCTCTGGTTTCAGATTGTACAGACTTTCCTAACTGAACTTCAGACATTTCAATACTGATTGTCATGATAAGCACTACACATGTACGTACATTTACATTTGTTGATGTAGTTGTTCATACAGATGTGACATTGCATGAATGAAAAGGTTAAAGAAACCCACTTAAACTGCAAATTGTAGTTCCATGCGACTGCTGAAAGGCTATAAACGTCTTGTAAGTCGTAATAGATGTATTTAAACGTGAAATAAACTTTAGTGACCTTGTGCGACACTGTTAATATAGTCAGTAATATAACTTTCAAAGCTGTTTGTGTATGCTGGCAACAGAAATATGAGAAAGACTAGTAAAATTTGTGCGACTGAAACCTGTACCTGTTAATAAAGCAATATGCTTGTCAAGCTTTTTACTACTTAAGTATGCTTTTGGTGCATTAGTTAAGTCTACAGTGATTCTTTGTCTTTATCTCCTGATTAGCTGACTCTTTTGTTGAGCATTATTTCTGATAAGCTGCTGAGAGCTCCCTTAACAGCCACATCAAACTTGTGTTTGCATGTCCTGATAACGTTAATGATCCTCGGTATAATTGATTTAAGATACAACTCATTGACTGATCAGTGCTTCAGTCACGCAAGTGTGTTTGTAATTCTAATGAAGACGTGCAAACTTGACTTTTATTTTCCAAACCTGTCACTTAAATGCTTGTTAGATCACCTATACTCACTTTGAAGTCACTTTTTCGAGCAGTAATTATTGAAAAATAGAATATGCAGCAAATATAGTAGCACTGAAATTGCACAAATCATAAAGGCAGACATTAGAATTAGCTTAAAATAAGCTCTGTGGTGTCTGTGCTTACCAAAGCATGTACTGTTGTTGAATACCAAAATTAGATATATTTTTGAAACAGATGGCAAGGTGCTCATATGGGAACCTGAGCTCTTCTTCACTGAATATGAAAATGTCGAACAGGTGGTCCAAGAAGCTTCTTTCCCTTCTGCAGCTTTCATTAACTCGCTTTTATTCTTCTAGTAATAATACGCTTATCCGTGCCCTCAGAGATATAGGGCAGACAAAAGAGCTGCTTCTTTTTATAGGTAAAAAAATTGGCAAAACGGTGGCCTTGTTATGAATTATTAGACACCAGCATCACTAAAAATCATAAAAGGCAGGCACACAGTGTGCATATTTTATGATCTGATAGGTGTCTGAAATCTGTGTTTATTATTATAGCAGCGGTATATTTTGCTTTTGGGCTTTCAACTCCTTTTCAGTGACCATGTGAAATTGTCTTACAGTCACATTTGGATATGTGCACATTCTGTATCTCTGACATTTTGTCGGCATCAGTATTAAACTTAGATTTACTGTTATGGGGTTTGAGGCATTTTGACCCATGACCTCCTTTAGACATAAAATGACTGGTCACAGCAACATTGCTGCACTCAGTTGTCCTTCTTAAATGAAGGGCAGCATCAGTGCTCCAGTGAGATCGGCTCTAAAATCAAGCTGTTGGCTGTTATGTGGTAAACATAATGGTAAACTGTGCCCTCTGCCAAAGATGATTTCTTGATAATGAAATTCTGTCTGCATCATTATGGCATTTAAAACCTTATCAATTAACACTTTTTTTGCTGTTAAAAAAAATCCCCAAACAGGCAAAATAAGGAATGTGTCTTTGCAAAAATGACATGGCATTAGCTTCTGGCACACATTACTTTCTGGACCAACATGCTATAGTGAGGTACTTGACCAGCAAGTATACTGGCGGATTGTAAAAAACAATTTGAATGTGAGCTCTGGCAGGAAGCTGTTAACAGCCGCAGAAGTCTCTGTCATGGTAGCCCATTGCTAGCAAAACCACCACAATGCTCTCTGCTTGCTAACCTGGAACTGCCTGTACTCTGAGTGACCGCCTGTCACTACTGTATTAAACACAGTAAATGTACTGTTGTCCTCATCAATAAACAATGACAACCTTCCCCCGGTGGTGCAACCAGGTATTACAGCTAATGTACAACATATTTTTAAAACTAATGTATCACAAAAAAACTTTGCTTTGTGCACCATTTCTTGAATCGCCTTATTCAGGCTCATGTCCTGAGGGCTAATGTTAGCTAACATAATGTTACCTGGGCAGCTAAGACGTCATCTCATTTTATCCTATGAAGGGCATAAATTGAGATGAGACATTTAACACATTCAGCATTAGTTTGATATCTGCACAATATTCTATCGCTTTTACATGTCATCAAAATAAAATATGATGGTGAAAACAAACGGAAAACAGTTAATCTTAAGTATCCCAGTAGGGTAGCTCTTAAATGTAGACAACCATATACTGATCAAGTGTTATAGTTTGCACAGTTATGCGCCACTTTGCATGTTATCCATTATATTTTATAGTTTTGTAGCAATGTAGATGAAGAACTGACCCTTTTATTGACACATTTCAACATTCAGAGTCAATATTTTATTGCCCACAGCCTTAACAGCATCTCATAGGTACATTGTAATTAGTGACTTTAAATGCATATTGCTGTTTATTCCCTATAGCAAAGCTAAGAGTAATTCTTTATAGAGAAATAATTTCAACTTTGGTTCACATCTATCAACCTTTAACATTTTGTTATGTTGATGTATTCTTCAAAAGAGCCTATGGCGGTGTTTTTTTCCCCGCATATTGTATTTTATAAAATTACCATGGAAACTATGAGCCTGCATTTGCAGATAGAATATGTGTCAGGGTCATCAGTGATGGTACTTCTTCATCTTTTACATACTAAAAGAGCTGAGTGATCTTTTCAAGGTTTCTACTAATTGCTTTATAGTATCTTTAATCATGTTAATGTCTTGCTTTCTTATTTTATATTTGCAGCAGTCATATTTAGCAGATAGTAGAGTGGCAGCGTTCAAGATCAAAATCTACCTGATGATGTAGATTTATTGAAATTCTCTATTTTCACTACAAGCCAATTTATAGTACAAAGCTGTTGGGCTTATAACGGCGACAGAGAGGTGAGTCATTTCACAGAGGGAGAAATATTTTTAATCAAATTAACCTTTCAGTCTTCCCTCTGGAAGTGAAAACGACAACAACAACAACAAAATGCTGGAGATTTCACTCGTAGTCAAATGCATTTTAGGTTAAAACACTGGAATGTCACCCTTCACACAGAGATTAGCTTCATTTATGATTCAACATTTAACAACAGCACACCAGTTAACTGATGAACGCCACCTCACATGACTGGGCCACGGCAATGGTGTAAACTTAACTTGCCAGGGATGGTTCTTGGTTTTTTCAGACTGTTTGTTTGGATTCCTGGCTCACAGTTTGGCTGTTTGGGCCAGATTCTTGAAGCACACATCAAATCGACGGATGACTAGCAAGGCTGGCTGCCAGCTGAATTTCAAGAACAGTTTAGCTTCACAGTAGAATTTAAAATGCTTAACTCTTTGTTGGGCTTGACTAGAGCTGTAGCCAAACGGGTTTCCTTGACTCATTTCAGAGTGTGGGGACTTTATGTAAATGGATAAATCCCTCAGTTTCTGCTGGACTCATAGAGGGCTGCATCAGGAACATTATATTATGGCGGCCTCTGCAAGAAATTTTGTGGTCTCCACTTTCATTCAATAACGGGGCAATTCAGTCCAACCTAAAACCATCCTACTGTATGTGAGGTAATTACAGCACCTCAATGGAAACATCTAAGTCCCAACTCTGATTCATACTGTTCCTTACATTTTCCTTCAGAGCTTTTCCAACCTGATAATCGCAGCAGCACACTCTGTATGCATTTAGTGTTAAAACAGCTTTCAAGACTGAAAGAAAAATCAATGTAGAATCTTATCCAAATAAATGTTTGTTTGGTTTTTGCTTACATTTCATATTGCCGCCTAAAACGTTCTCTTTGCTGCTCATATCAAGTAAATAAAATAGTTATATGTAATCTTCAACTTTTGTAGCATTTTATGGAGAATTTCATGGCTTTAATGTTAAATTTAAGTGGGCAGAGCCTTTTTTGTCCAAGTTTAGTGTATAAATTACCCCCAAATAAGTTATTTTACTTAAAGATGGACAGCATGACATTGGCTGGTCCATGTACAATAAAGAAAATGACCTTGTTACCTTATTAGACAGAAATCTATACATTCTCCTGTGGTTTCTGACTATTTGCTAGATAAAATTGTGCTGCTTGTGTAGATCAAACCCTACAACATTAATTCTGTGTTAACACAACATGGTTCAATCACACTGATGGCCCGAGTATGGTCTGATCGGATGGTCCAGAGCAAGAGATAAACAAAAACAATGCAGCCGGATGTTGTTGTCTTTGCTTACATGGTGCCTGAAATGTTTTACATTCATGAGCACTGCTTAACAGAGAGTGGCGCTAGCTGTGTAGTGGCATCTATTATCGTGGGATTGTGGGCCTCATTAACATCAAATTTGGCAGATTTGGATGAATGAGGCTGAGTGTGCAGTCATGTCACAAGGGTAATCTTTCTGACTTGTTTTCCTTTTTTCCTTCCTGCCTGCTTGCTTCTCTTCATTTCTTTATTTCTCCATTCTGTCTCCCAACAAAACACACTTCATTGTTGAGATTCTGCCTGGTCCGACTTCAGTCAGTAAGAATCAGTGAGGTGTAGTTACTGAGGTAAGCATAAGCAATGTATCATCTGACCATTTGGCATAATTGACACAAGAATAATTTGCTTTAGATATCTATTATAAGGATGACACTACAAATAGATACAATAAGGGAGAAAACGCCACCGAAAGTGAATTGCTGTCATACCAGAGTCACCTTATTTGATAAACTATTCATTAGTCCTATATTAGAGTAGACACTGGCTATATGTCAGCGCTGTAGCTACCACTAAGGAAGGTGAGGTCCCATTGTGACATTTTTCATGTTTATTTTTTGTAATTTAGGGTTTTGAGTAACCTGAAGGAACATTTTTATAATTAACAAACTTACACTATGTATCACAACGTTATTATATAGAGGTACAACAACAACAACAACAACAACAACAAAATAACGTGGAAATAAAATCTTGAGCTCCCCCCCTCCTTGATCTTTATTCCTGATGGTTTTCTAAAGACTCTGAACTAGGCTGAATGATTTGGAAAAAATATGTGATTAAGATTTTTCTGACAGATATTGGCTTTTGATTCGCTGTATAATTTTTAGGGTCAAGCTTTAACTTAAAATCCGTTGTGTAACAAAGTTCAAACATGTGATGGAGCATTACCACATCAGATACCATCAAAAGCGTGACCGTCACACATGAATTTGTGAAACTACCGACATCACAGTTCAAACTCTGGGTCAGACGTGTTGCACATACGTCATAATTTGCAGCTGTAACGACTTTGATTTAAAATCGATTAATTGTTCTGCTCTACTTTGAAATATGGACAAATTATGACTAAAAAGTACAGATAAAATATGAAAAATCCAAGTTTTTTGTTATTATTTTCTTATAAATATTTTTTATTTTGGTCAAACTACAGACCATAAAGTGCTCCTCACAAGTTCAGCTTTTGCTAGAATCGGTTACGTCATTTGTGGTAGCAAGTTTGCACAGTGGATCTAAATTATACACCGAAAAAACCTTTCAAAGCACTCTTGCAGCAAAATCCAGTCTTTTATCTTCCCATTTGTCTGCTCAGAGTTAAGCAACACTGATACATTGGCCTGACAAACGACAAGTCCACTGTAATAAACTGTGAATGCCGTGTCCATATTTGTCTTGGTTGCAGTTCTGTAAAAAATGGATATCAACAAAAGGGACCATATCAAGATTACTGTCTTTTGTATAGATTTATTCTAAAGGTTTGTCATTAATATTCGCCTCTCAGCCCAGAAATGATCTTCTGATTGTTTTCAACTCACAAGAATTCATATTTGTATATTTTTAGTCAGGCTATAATCTGTATTGTTCACCAAAATATACACAATATAGTGTATAGTGTACACAATAAGTGTGCTGCTTCTCCTAGTAGCTTTGAGCCTTTGCTTTAGAGGCACATATTTAGTAAAAGATTTAGGCAGGGGATATATTTTTAAAACATATGTTTATCTTGATTCTTGCATTCAATATTTTGCTTTAGAGAATGTATGAGCCTCTTGAAATTAGGGGTCACCTGATATAGTTCAATCAAGGAGACACTTACAGTAAAAAAAAGAAACTTTCTGTGTAAAAATTTTGGAATAACACAAACACTTTTTTTTGGCATGCCTTTCTTTATTTAAGTTTTTTTAAATTATTTTTTCTGGGGGAGATTTTTGAAGCTTTATTGATAGACAGGGTGAAAGGGGTAGAGAAGAGAGAGACATGCAGCAAAGGGTCATGAGCCGGACTCAAGCTCACGACCAGCTGCTGGCGACCTGCGCCCACGTGGTAACGCCTTAACTCAGTGAGCTATACGGCGGCCCATCTTTATTTAAGTTTTAAATATGGTTAAAATACCTATCAGATCGTGCTGTGAATGCTGCTCAGGATCACAAAGTGACTACAGGTAAAGGTGGCTGCACCAGAGCCAGTGTAGTGCCTTTTTAAATCAAGTTATTTTTATTGAGAATCAGTTAAAATTAACAAAATCAATAACCATAATAAAGCTGAATATAAGATATGAGAATTGGTCGACCCCTACTTTAAATCCACCACCATATTTAAATTCTATGCAGACTTGGTTTGAGATAAAAGGCTGATAAAATGAAGATTCATCAAACTGGCTCTGTGCTTTTAGTAACTCAGTTATCAAGCACAGTAGGTTAACTTTATGTCTGGTGCATGTTTAGAATGCAGACACAGCGAGCATGAATATCTGTTTCACTGAATCAATGCTGCTCTGTCGGCTGGGAGGGGCCACTCCCCTTAACAATGCCATGGAAAATAATTGCGTATTGAACTGGCATATGATAGAGTGATTGTAGCCTTTATTCACAGCTCTGCAGATATGTCTGATAGTTGCCACCATACTGCATGTTTACACATTAAGAATAAAACACTGTTCTTAAACAATTACTGCAGCCTTCCGTGAGGAGCTGGAGCCCAGGATGATGTACAGCTGAGCTGCGATCACCTTCCACAAGGAAAGTGATGAGCGGAAAGCAAGTAAATAAGACGTGCTTAAGATGGAGAGATTAGATTAAAACAAGCCCAGTGTGATTAAGAGGGCTGACATAGATACCCTGGCTGGATTTTTAGAGGGACCAGCGAGCGTGTTTGGATTAGTTTTAAGCAGCAGGAACAAATAAACACCGTAGCCATCAGTCAATTAAGTATAAAGCCTCCCAAAACAACTAGTTTACCTTACTTTTCAATTAATCTTCTTTGGGTGTCACTGAGGGTCATCTCTGTGCTGCAGAGTGAGCAGTGGAGAAGTGATAGATTAAGCAAGAGTCAAAACAACTGGGCACGAGGACTAAGGCCTAAATCAGCCCTGCTCTTGCTGCACAGATGCTTCTGGCCAAGCAGGATTTTAGCACTTTGTTTTTCTGCACGAGTTGGACAAACATCAGATTTCTTTTAACAAACAATGTACGGATGAATCGTGGAAGTCCAAGTTTTGTCCACTTGCTGCTCTGCTGAGGTCTTTTAAGAATATTTATATAGGGAAAAACACACATCTGTGCTTTAATGTGTTTGTCAGAGAGATCTGTAAGAAATCCCTGAGCTCAAGTCCTCATCTGCTGTGGATGAAAATCGCTCTGTGGTGTTTTCTACTGTGATGTAAAATCACACTGTTTACTGCACTAATGAAACTAGTGCTTTTTGACTACACGGAAGCACTGTGTTATATTCACTGATGATCTGTTTACAATGTTTTCAGAAGACTATTAACTAAAACTACAGACTCAGAGTGAGTGTGGACACTTGTATGCCATAAATAGTGCATGCAGGTATTTCTTTCAGGCTCCATCACATGCCAACAACCTCCACCAACAAGGTAGGGCAGACTAGGCTATTTTTTAAGTTCACCTGAAAAAACATCCCCAAATTCAGTGAGCAGCAACTTAACTGTGAGGCAGGAATAAATGACTTTGAACTCTATGGACAAGAGACACATGGTGGACTTTTAAAATACAGTAAGTCTAAAGAAACTGACATGCTTACTTCTGTCTAATCGAAATTTCAAATTAGAGAGTAAATAATAGCCCTATAACAATAAGTCGGTGACATTAATATTATTAAACCTGTTCTAAAACATTTAATTTGCAACTATCAAAACTATGTTCAGCAAATTTGAAGCACAACAACATCCACATTATTCACAGGGTTTTCCTGGTTTAGAGTGGGCCTTCAGTGGGTGAATATGCATGACAGGATAATCGGTCCATGAACAGTTAAGGCAAAAGGTCTGTTGCCACATTTGACATAAATGTATGCATTTGACTATTATTTGTGACCATTTAATAAACAAAAATGTCTGTTATGCATCAGTAAACCACATTCAAATGAACCGAAACCGTTAAAAACATATATATTTTTTAAATTCTTAATTCTTATCATGGTGCTGGTGCATTTATTTATTTTTAGCATAAACCCCTTTAAGGATGCCAAAAATTCGTCCATGCATTGAAAACATCAACTCTAGAAGAATATTTCACCATGCAGAATGTATCTTCTAACAACTTGCTGACATCTACCTTCTCTGTGTCTTGTTTTTGAGCCATGCCGCATTAATTTTATTGTTCAAGGACTTTTTATTTTCTCCTCAGTCTCTGTAATTTGTTTCTGTCCTTGCTTCCTTCCTACTCTGTGTAAACACAGCCTGCAGTTCAGCCAGATAGTCGTACTTTCTTGTCAAGTTGCTGTTGTTGGCAGCTGAGTGGCTGAGTGGCAAATTTTTAAATGATACATTAATTTTGATCAATTTTCTGACAAAACCGCTCATTGTGCTTGATTAGGGCAAGGGCAGTCTTTGAACACCATTAGTTAAAATAGCTGTTGTTGCTGGCAGCGATTAAGTGTCTAATTTGTCAATTTCCTAAAGATAACATGTTTTTGGTGGGTTTTGGGCTTCAGAAGGTTAAGAGACAAAACCAAAAATGTCAACAGGCAGTTTATTTAGTGACATACATTAGAGAATAATGTCATAAATACCTCAAACGTATATTACCAACTTGTATTCAGTCACAAGCTTTTTGTTGCGGATAGTTTTTGTACCACTCTCTCATAGCGGCTGTGAAACGTACAGTGAGCTTAGCTACTGGTATTGTGTGCTTTACAGAGAGTATGAGGAAACTCTGGCTCAGTGTGACATGATGAAGTTATGGGCCTAAAGCTCCTCATTGTTATGTATCTGTGGTCCTGCAGTCCAGCACTGCAGAATATAGAGAGGGTGAAGGAAGCGGCGCTGTGGCTGCCAACCCATTGGGCCTTTTCAACTGAAGCAATACCTGCAAGTCAAGACAAAGGGGCAAAGCACTCTGGCTTTTTGTCTGCGTCTCTCGTCGGGCCAAGCCCAAATGATTTGGACACAATTGCGATGTGAAATCTCTGTCTGCTGCAATTGCTTAAATGGTAGCTCAAGTATTTTAAAAAGCTCAGATGAATTTGTCACAAGCTTATACTCATTCATCTGTGCTATGCTAAGGGGATTCTTGAGCAAAGTCATCTGTATTCAGTAAACAAAGTGTTATTGATGAGTTGATTCTATGTGGCTTTGCCAGTGAGCGAGCCGGGGAAGGGATTATGTCCCCAAGCCAAAACCCAATAGAAGTTTGAATAAGGGGATAGATGTGCAGTGCTCATTCTAGCAGGAGAGGATAAGCTGTGTTCAACATTAAAATAACAGCTCAATACCTGTGATATGAAAAGGGCTGGAAATCACAGACTTGCTTAAGTGGGAAATATGCCCGTTTACTGTCTCAGAATGATAAATTGACCAAAGTTTTTCACGAGTCCACTAAAGGAAACACAAGTGGTCTAATTCAGTGTGTTTTGGAAGGAGTGCGACTTGATGTTTGTGTTGATAGCAGCTTACCAAGGGACTGTAATTGGAGGAGGTGTTTTGAAGATCTTTGATGAGGTTTCATCTACTGAGGGACTTAAACATTTGCGCTGAGTGAGAGAGGAAAGGTGTAACTACAGCAGCATATGGTGGAGGCTGTGAGGGATCCAGAAATCCGCTAATCCACCGCTCTTACAGTATAGGGATTATACCTTCTGTGACTTTTGTCTGTTTTTACGTCTTGCTTTCCATTCCCCAGTCCGTTTTCAATCACTGTTGTTATGCAGCTGTGAGGGATGTTACTTGCTGCATCTTGTTTACAACCACTGAAAGAGATTTTTTTTTTAACTAAATCTCTCTTTAGGTACGTTGTATATGGAACAGATAGTAATTACGTTTGTGTTACACTGTTGTATAACAGTTAAGAATAATATAATATATTTATATGTAATATTTAAGCAGCTTTTTTTCCCTCCAAGTACCTAAACATGCTAAAAAATAATTTCATCCACCTAAACTGAAAATTACTGCCAGCATAATTTAGATCAAGCTATTTTTTAATACATGCACCCTTTATGAAAGCAAGTTTCTGGAAAAAATAGAAAATTCTAATAATATAATATTATATTCTTTCTGGCTTTTTGCCTTGAAATCATTAGGTAGGTATTATATTCATTTAAGTCAATGACATTTTCACAAAAGCGCATGCTGTTTTTAAATGGAGCAGGTACTGGCGCTGTTAGAGACACTTTTTATGCTGATATTTTTTCCCTTTAGCTTGTAAATTGATGTCAGTAATAATAATATTCTGACTGATTATATTTGGATTTGTTGCCAGTAAACAGATGATTTTTGATAGAAGGAAGGTGTGGTACCGAAGTAAACATGAAGGAAAACATGTAGAATTGAGAACCATGTCTCATGTCAGACATACAAATGTTTTGTTTTCTTGTTTAAAGTTAGAATAATTCAGCCAAATGAGGCCAACAGAATCAGCAGCTGCAGTGTTGTGTTGTCACTGGGACTTTTTAAAATGTGAATCAAGAAGTGGAGTAAAGAGAAAGGCCACAACAGGCCCAGTGCTGTAGACTGACACTGAATGACTGTCATGTATAGGAGAAGTCATTTTGTAGTCTGTGCTGCTGGGCTATTAGTGATCTTTTTTCTTTGTCATAACGTGTCTTTAACAGTCTTACAATGTTTGGGAAGCCCGGTTTTGTAGTAGTTTTTGGACTCTGAAAGGAGCTGAAAGGCGAGGGAGTAAGACGGACATGTAGCAAAAGCTTCTTTTCCTCTATGGGGAACTTAATGATTCATAACCAGGAGCTTTTCCTGAACTGAGCTTTTTCAGAGCTCATCGGGGAGAAGTGGTCAGCTCTGCCTGATTGTCCACTTCAGCATTAGATATTCCTACGTTATTAAAAAGGCGACAACATTAGATTTAGTGGAATCTTTTAAACTGAAATTAAGCTTCCTGAACTACGTCTGATTGGAGTAACAAATTAATATATTTGAAGGTTTATCAGATGACAACAAGCACACAGAAGTTGATATCATTTGTTGTGACAGTTTAGAGGCAAACAGAAACCCTGTGTTCACATTACAGGGCGATGTACCAGGACTGTGCATATATTTGATTGGGAGCTGATACCCTTGCTTGACAAGGGTTAAAGGTTATGTAATTATTTTTGCCCTGTTGGTTATTAAAACATTGCAGTTACTTTGGAATAGTAATAATTATCCAGAAGACACCACTGTAACAAAGCACAACTGGGTAGCATCTTTTTAAAAAGCTCAAATGTCCCGCAGCCAGACTTTGGCATTCAGAAGGTTAAAAATGTACAGTAATCGCTCGTCAATCGTGGGGGTTAGGCTCCAGGAACACCCCCACCCCGCGATAGACTAAATCCGCAAAGTAGCAAACTTATATATATTTTATTATTTATGGTAAATGGTAAATGGTAAATAGTCTGCACCTATATAGCGCATTTCTCTACCTTAGTGGTATCCAAAGCGCTTTACATTGTGTTTCGCATTCACCCATTCACACTCCAATGGCGACAAAGCAGCCATGCAAGGCGCTAATCTACCATTGGGAACAACTTGGGGTTCAGTGTCTTGCCCAAGAACACTTTGGCATGTGGAGGGGCTGGGGATCGAACCACCAACCTTGCGATCAGTGGACAACCCGCTCTACCACCTGAGCCACAGCCGCCCGCTATTTATATATTTTAAGGCTTTATAAACCCTCCCCACGCTGTTATTAACCTTTCCCACACTCTTATAAACACTGGCTTCGATCACCGCCAGTCAATCAACGACCGACTACCTCAAGCGTTTTCCATACATGCGGCTACTCATCTGCTGTACGCTACGTATTTTATGTACGATTTTGTCCCCGAAAGTGTATGGTGACGGACTACTGTATTTCAAAATTGTAAAAACTGTAGTTGAAATTGCTGTATTTCCCATTTTTAGCAAATATATTGGTCATCTAATTCTGTCTTTTTTCCTGTTAACGGTAAACAATCACCATTTTTGCCGTTCCTTATAAACCATTCCTCCCCAGGCCTGGATATATTTTTCCCACTGCAGTGATAAGGAAGGTTAAAACACATACAATCCTATCCTTGCAATACCGCCATGTATATTGATAGTATAAAAGTTTAAAAGAAACGGCGTCAGTATTTTTAAGCAAGAGCAATATGGTGTTATTACAGAGTTACTTTTGTACCTAATGCAGTAAGTGGAAATCGTGTGTGTGTTTATCTTATGCCCCTATGTAATATGCACCTGCTGTATGCAAACTGGCCCGTGTAATGAACGTCTGTTTCCTAGAGTCAGAATTTTCTTTCTGTCATGTCAAGTACTTTATTAGAGGCTTTTCTGGTTCATTTTCTCACAAGCAGGATATTTACAGTAGCAAATGGATGTTTCACATTAGTACATAAAGAATGTGACCTCTCTAAAATAAGGCACCAGGTAACCAAGTAAAAATGAAAACACATTTTACGTTACTGTACGGTGCTGTAGTTGGATACGTTGTAAGTGAATATTTAACGTTTGTTAAATAATAAACCAATTAAAAGATGCTGTCAGCTACACAGTCATCATATTTTGATTTGATTGTACTAGTACTTGAATACTTGAACCTGATACTGACTACATTTTTTAACAGATATTTAGTAATTTGATTGTATCGGATTACATTTTTAAAGTATCCCTCCCCACCCTGACTGTATCCATCCCAATCTCCATAAGTTTTAAATAAACATGTATTCAAAGCTGATTTACAGCTCCTGCGCCACACACATGAAATTATAAAGACACACACTGCTGACAGTTTGATCCCTCAAATTGCAAGCTTGCCTTCATTTTTATCATATTTCATTGCTCGAGTCTTCACCAACTGCGCACTTTACAGCCGTACAGGCAGACAATTGACTTGTTTGTGAGCTCAGGATCATAATTAACTCTGTCCAACCTTAAACTGTGTCCTCTTCCATTTCATGCTTTTCTCATGAGCTGAGGATTCCAGTCTGTCTTCATAAATTACATCTCAGAAAGTTTTTAGAGAGTCTTTGTGTGTGTTTTTTTTTCAGAGAAACCCCAGTCAAGTTAATTATCACCTAGCCTCACGTTGCGGACCGTCCTTGAAACGCCCAGCTGCATGTGCGCTGCCGTCCAAGTCCTGACGCTTTTGACCGCGAAACTTCATTATATATCTTTAGAAAGGCTGCTTCCACCGCTGTGAACAAATATATTTAAAATAGAGAAGTCAGCTATTGTACTCTCCCTGTATCATCCAACCAGCAGACCCTGCTCAGAGTCACTTCTTAACATCAAGTGCTCATTTGCTAAATGAAAGGCAGCAATTAACACATCAAGGTTGAAGATGGTACCATTTTTCGCCTCTTCCAGCCTTTGCAGGTAGTTAGAGCAAAAAAAAAAAAAAAGTCCTCCTGTTGTATGATAAGCATTTCCTCTGCTGTGATAAGAAGCCTTGGGATAGTGCCTGTCAAATGAGGCCAATTAATGATGGCTTGATGTGATGTTTTATCTTTTCAAGGCAAGTCCGCCGCTGCTCTCACTCACTGTTGTTCCCTCCCAGATAAGCTTTACTTTGTTGACTTTGCCCCAGTCCGCTCCAAAACCAAAGGCACTTATTAGCTACCTATCCAAGAGTGACATTTGTAGCTACGGGCCACTGTTGGATAATGGCCCTTCATCGTCACCTCTGCAGTTTCTGGATTAATAGTTTGATTTAATGTCGGCCCATCATAGGCACAGCGGGGCATTTTTGGAGGCAAGGACCCGTGTTCTCCCCGTAGCTGCTCAGAAAGGCTTTTTAGATCACACGCGATATTTATTTTGCTGTATACACAAGTGCAGTGTGCTAGAACAGAACATATGAGATGCTAATTAAAGAGTTGACCAGAAATGTACAGAAAGTAGGACTTACGCAGAAAATATCACAAGTTTATCTGTTATTATCTTTTGTCCAGTGTTTGTAAAGCTTTGGGAGATTTTCAGTGTTAGCTGCTGAAATGCATTTCTTGTGGAACTGGATTTTTTTTGGCTCATAAAACATTTAAAGAATATGCTAAATACAGTAAATTTTGTTCTCTTAAAGCTCCTGAGAACTTTGAAATCTTCCAGCGCAGTCCAACACTAAAATGTATAACAGCTACGTTGGTTCACAGCACAAAAACCTTTTAGCTTCACAATTCAGGCTGAAATTGTGACAAATTTTAAGCCCTTTTTGAGAATCTGTTACATTTTTGTGCTGTGGACTAAAGTAGCTATTGCACATTCTGGAGACTGGTCAGCCTTCTCCATATTTATGACTAAATATGAATCAAAGTTTGGGCCTCGATATAGCTCATTGATTTAAGGCGCAGGTCGCCAACAGCGGTTGTGAGTTCAAGTCTGACTCGCGACCCTTTGCTGCATGTCACTCTCCTCTATACCCTCTTTCACCCTGTCTCTCTCAATCAATAAAAATGGGAAAAACTCCCCAAAAGATACTTAAAAAAAATCAAAGATCAGGTTTCGGGAAGCATCGAGAGTGTAACAATCATTCAAAACTGGTAGAAAGCCGTTTTCATGTAGGACTTTGTCACTCATAAACTGATCGGGGAAAATAGGTTTTCAAGACTCTATCTTAAACATAACATAAACATACATTTGATAAATATATGTTGTTTATATTAGGTTGACTTGTTTAGCCCTTTGCTTTACCTAAATATTGGGTGAATTTCAATGGGTTTGGGCTCACACATCCATGATATTTTATATAGTGACATTTACCGTCTTCACTGACATGTCTTGACAACAATGAGATGGATTGCTTTGGAATTTTGTGGAGACAGAAATTCATCCTCAGAGGATGATTTTTCATTTAGCTCAACTATGAGGACGAGTTTTTGGTTCTTTATTTAAAGATCTCAACAGTTAATTGTATGTTGCTATAAATTTGGGTTCTAATATTTGGCACAATGAGGCTTAGACATTCATGGCTCCACGATGATGGTATTTAGGGGGCCAAGCCCGAGGGGCATGGGACACGCGTATGCTAGCATACTCGTTTCCCAGGCCCGAAGGGCTGGGAACCCTATTGTAATCGTTCAGATTACTATTATTATTATTATTCACCCTTTTTATTTTTCCGTTGGTAAAAGTAGTGCTGCAGGCTAAACCGTGCAACGGAGGGTGGTGCAATTTGGAGGGTTGGTCCAGACCCCTGCCCTTACCTCAGATGCAAAAAATTGCACATGTTTGCCAGCAGGGGGCGCTATAACCAAAGACAACACGTTTTGGGTTATAACTCCCACACCGTATGTCGCACATTCAAAAACCTCATATCCAACTATTTCCTGAATAGCACTGAATCATCTGGGATAAGCCACGCCCATTTCCGCCTATAATTTTTTTTCGCAAAATGGCAAAAACTGGAAAACCTACTTTTTTGAACTCCTCCTTGGCTTTTTGTCCAATCAGCGTGAAACTTGGTACGTACGGTCTTCAGTTGGACCTGATCTAAAGTTATCAAAAGAACTTTGTTCCGTCTAAATATGCGCAAATTATTAAGTTATACATTTTTATAGTTAGCTATAAAAATGCTAACTGTTGCATATCTTGGTCAAAACAAATGCTAATAACACCAAACCTGAGATCTCATGTTGTCATGGGACTGTGGGGGTATGTTCTAAATTTGGCTCTTGTTGGCCACTAGGGGGCGCTGCAACTATGGGAAATTTATATCTTTTCAATGGCATGACCCATTTTTCCCAAATTTGGTGTGTATGATGCTGGGTCACTCCTGAGGCCATATCTTAACGTTATCCTTGAATGGTCAAAGTGGGCGTGGCTTATTGCAAGATAAACAACAAACATTTATTTCAACTCAAGTATTATACTGAGGACTGTGAAAATTACAGGGTCTATATAGAAGAGCACACAGACCACCCACACCAAAAATTGTGCATCTACTCCACTAGGTGCCGCTATAACGGTTGCAAATGCACTTTGGCCTGTCACTTTCACATTTTAAATCACATCCTTGTAAAATTTATATCTACGTGTTCTGTAAATAGTGTCGCATCTTCTGACATAGGCCACGCCCACTTCCAGTGCACATTTCTCTTTGTACATCAATACACATCAAAAACCTACTTTTTCGAACTCCTCCTACAGTTTAAACTCCATCTGCACCAAACTTTGCACATACAATCTCCAGATGTGTCTGAGCAAAAGTTATCAAAAGAATTTTGCTAATACAAAAAATGTGTGACTTATAAATACTAAATTTTTTCTGCTAGCTAAAAAGCACATACTGTTGCATATTTTTGTCAACGTGAAAGCTGTCCACATTGAACTCAACTCACTTGTGTCAGAGGTCAACCAGAGGCTCTGTGCCAAATGTTGCGCAAATTGGCCAATAGGGGGCGCTATAAACTGGAAAAATTCAAGCAACGTGAAAGTTGATCAGATTGGCACAAAATTTGGTGAGCATGATGTGGGCTTGCTCCCGAGGCCAGCCGTAAAATGTAGTAATGTTTGGTGAAAGTGGGCGTGACTTGTTACAGCTGACACATTCAGCCTTTCACGCTTCCGGTGCTCTTCCCATCACCATTACAACACTGCTGGTGAGACGTTGGCCGGTATCGTGACGCTCTCCCCGTGCCCATGGTCCTTCTGGCCGGACTTCCGTGGGCTCCGCGAGACCCGGGGACCGAGTCGCGCAAGGGGGCTTGGCCCCCTTTCATAACTGCTTGCAGTTCTAGTTTATCTAGTGATTTTTAGGTCTTCATTGCCATACCTTGACAATGATTTGCTGGATTGCTGTGAGATGTGTGTACAGATAGACATTCATGCTCCCCAGAGGATTTATTCTTTAGCGTAATTTCATCTGAAGGTTGGCTTTAGTTTTTGTTTCATTATCTTGAGGAATACTGGAGGAATTTTCTATGAAGTAGGCTTTAATTATTCATAGTCCCCAGAGGATGACATGTAATAACTTTGGTGTCAGTTTTCATCAAGCACCATCATGAGGTCAAAATTTCACTTTGTCCAATGAGCAAATGTTTGCATTGTAACACACTAAACCTGTGGACTGACTTGTGACTGTTTCTCCAGTGAAAGTGTTGTTTTAGCGAGACTTCCTGTTTTGACAAGTAACTTTCTTTCGCCCATTTTCTAAAAGCTGGTTTATAAATAAGTCTGCAGCGTGTGTTTACTTTCTACAAGCTATTGCATGTCCCATCGGTTGCATCTTAGGAGTTAGGTAGAGAGTGGGGCAGTATTTTTAAAGAAATATGTGCGATGGTTTATCAGAGGATTTCAGGCAAAGATGTAAATGCTGTAGATTAATGAAAGGACTTCTCTTTTGTCTTCTTGATTGTATAGATGATTAAGTGCCTGAACAATGAGATGTTGCTCCTTTTTCATTGGTATGAAGCTGAATGTCTTACCTTTGTCTCTCCTTATTGATGGTTAATGGATTTCTTGAATAATGTGAGTAAAAGTGTGAATTTGTCAAGATGTATTAATGCTGTTGAAGGTGTAGCATCCGTCTGTATGCTTCTATATCTGAACATTACATTACAATCAGCCGATGGTAGATCAGCTTCTGTCATTTGCTATTGATTTGCTGAAAATGTGAAATATGCAGATGCTTTCTTTGTTTATTGTTGATGCAAATATTTTTATTTTTTTTAGCCTGCTCTCTACCGCAGAGGTATGCGAGAGATGGTTAAGGTTGTGTTGTGTGATATATTTACAGCTGTCAGTCAGTAACCTCCTGAGACTCAGATAAGATAAACTCCTGAGACGTCGCATCTTACCACTTGCAGTATCAAGGAGCACATACTCCAGTCATGCAAGCCATCCAATTCTATTTGATATATCCCAAGCCAATACAAGCTGTCAGTCAGCATTAAAGTCAGATTCACATATTTACAGAAAAGTTGTGCTGCTGTCATTAGGGAGCAAAGGCCAACAACTCAAGTAAACTACTCAACAGCTGTTCAAAAAAAGTCATGGAAATCTTGTTAGGGAAGTTTTTAAGGTGTTACTTTAACGATTGGAACTCTTATCTGGCTGAATAAGTAGGTATTTTTTATGGCCAAGTGGTGCAGGAGTATGATTTTTGTTTTTACTGTAATTCTAAAAGTCTGCAAATGAATGACAACAAAAGGAGTGTAGAGAGCCTACTCAAAGAGGGAGCTCTCTCGGCAAGTGCTTTGACCCTTCAGATGTTCCCCTGCCTCTTTTTGTGTGTGGGTCTTTCAAAGTGTTAATTACACATAAAAACTTCAAAGATGTATTGACACCAAAGAAAAATGTGCAGGGGAAGTTGAGTGCGCTCCTCACAGGGAGAAACTTTATTATAAATTACGTCAGCAACTGAAGTGCACTTATTTAAGAAGATGACAAAAGCTGTTACAGTGAGAAGATAAAAGTCGTTGGCTCTGTGATCTGAAGCCGTGCACAGGGTGTTAGGAGGAACATAACAAGAGACGGAGGCCACGGGGAGTCATCATGCACCTTTTTGTGGTCGTCTGTTGTTGTTTTTTGCGGGGCAGCGGCGACGCAACAGGTTAAACCCCTGGCTACTGATGAGAAGGTTTGAGGATCGGACCCCCACTGCGGCTCCGGGTGCTGCACGTGACAGCACCCGGAGCATGTAAAGTTAAGGTTAACTATGAATAGGATGGGTCAAATGCAGAGAAGGAATTTCCCCAAGGGGACCAATGAAAGCATAGATTACAATTTTTGCTGTCATTTGACATGTTTTTAAGGCATCTAATGTCTCTCTAGTCATTATGTATCTCTTTGTGGTAATTTTGGTGTCTGTCTGTTGTCGTTAGCAACAAATGACAACAAAATGCAGTTGTTTTGGACCTCTGTGGTCATTTTATATATGTAATTTTCTGTCTCTGTTGTCATTTTTGTGTAATTTTGCTACTCTTAGTGGTTCTCTTGTATCTTTTGTTCTCTTTTCAGTCATTCTGTGTTTCTTTGTGATTGTTTTGTGTGTATCTGTGTTAATTTTGTTGTTGTTTTGTTGTCGTTCTATTCATTCTGTTGTCTGTCTGCAGTTGTTTTGCTTCTCCTTATGGGCATTTGTGTCTCGGTGGTCATTTTCAATCTTTTTTGTGTTACCTTGTTGTCATCTCGCATCTCTTTGCAGTAAGTTTGCATCTTTCAGAAGACATTTCTATGTCTTCCTGGTCATTTTCTGTGTGGTCATTATGTTTCTCTGTTGTTGTTTTGTGTGTCTGTGTTAATTTTGTGTCTTTGTTGTTGTTTGGTTGTCATTTTCCATGTGGTTGTTTTGCATCTTTGTGGACATTTGCTCCTCTGTAGTCATTTTGCACCTCTTTGTAATCCTTTTGTAGCTTTTAGAAGACATTTTTATGTCTCTCTGGTCATTTTGTAACCCTTTAGCAGACGTTTATGAGTCTTTATAATCTTTTTGTTTCTTTTTGTGGTCATTTTGTGTGTCTGTTGCTGTTTTTTTTTGTCATACTGCACCTTTTTGAGCATTTGCATCTTGGTGGTCGTTTTATGTTTCGTTGGTGATTTTTTTTTATTTCTTTGTGTGCCTTTGTTGTTGTTGTGTTGTTTTTTTTCTCATTTCACGTCTGTTTCTGGCTTTTTTGGATCTCTGTGCAGGTATTTCTCTACTTATGGCAATTTTCTGGGTCTTAGTGCTATGTTTTTATGTCTGTGTTTATTTTGTGTTGACATTTTGCAGTTGCTTTTGCCTCTTTGGAAGTCATTTTTAGGTTTCTCATCATTTCGCATCTCTTTGGCGTCATTTTGTGTTTATTTGTAATTTTTTGTGTGTCCTCATGGTCATTTTGAGTGTTTGTGTTGTTGTTTGTTGGTCATTGTGCCTGTCTCGGTGGTATTTTTTCACTCTGTTGTCATGTTGCTTCTCTTTGCAGTCTTTTTGCATCTTTACAAGACATTTTCGTGTCTCTGGTCATTTTCTGTCTGTATTTTTGGGGGCTTGCATGTTGGCAGTGGTTTCATATCATTTGTTGGTCTTTTCTTGTCTTTTGTGGACATTTTGTGTCTGTCGTACACCTACTGTGGCTCCCTGACTTTGTTGGTCTATTCAGAAAACCCTGACAAAACAATATTGGAAAACGTCTTCAGGTTCAATAGCAGTGTAATGGGGCTGCTGTAAGAGTCTAAGTGGGCTCAGATGTACAGTATCAGTTATTACACACCTTCTTGCCACTTGAGAATACATTTCACATGATGTCAACACATTTAACTGAAAGCTGTGAAGCTACCTTTTCATTTCTCACCCGTTTTTTCTCTCTCTCCTTGTTCTTAGCTCAGGGTGGTGGCGCAGGGTGTTCGGTGGGGGGTGGGGTTGTTCGTCTTTGTAGTAGTCACAGCTCCAAATCTCATTTGTAATGGTTATCAACTGGTTGGGCTCCTCACAATAGCTAATGGGGAAAACAAATCGGTATTTGCCATGTTTATCATTTGATTAACCTTCATATTATCCCTGTGTAATTAGCCTAATTATGAGAGGCTTTACACCGACTGTCTGATAGCTCCTCGTACACACAGGTCTGAAATTTTCTGTCCTGAAACAAATGTGTTTAAAAACTGACTCTGAAGCAGGTAGAGTGTAGCTTTAAAACGTGTTTGTACAGTATAAGCCAGCGACAGTTTATAGTGCTGTCTTTAATCAGAAATAATTAACCTCTGAAACCTGAGCAGTTTCTGGATGTTTTTTGCTCCTGTCATATTTTTACTCACTGTGGCTTCATTTCTCACTGCATTATAAAGTTATGAACCTCTATGGGAAAAGCACAACCATGGATAGAAGTAGAGAGAACTCAAAAATGTCTGGATCACAACTAACAAAAAGAACAAAAAATTAAAATGTAATTTCTTTGATTACTTAGTTTACAACAATTGAAAAACCCTGGAAATAACATGTACAATATTTTAATGGTGTAAAACAATATTGGGAAGCAAATACTGACCACATACTATTGATTGATCGATTGATTTTACTTGTTAATTTGTTTCCACACTTGTCTCCTATCAGCTCTGTGTAATTGCAGCCTGCATTTTTTATTTTCTTGTGACTGTTGGTCACAGCTTAACTGATGGCTTCCCAGAATTTTTTATTTTTTACTTTTATTATTATTATTTTTTAACAGAATCAAGTTAGACCAAATATATAATATGATAAGACTTTCACACACTGTCTAACTTGCAAAGGTAAGTTTATTAGTGTTTTGGTGCTCAATCTTCATATGGCAAATAGTTTTGGAAAGTATTTTGGAAACTATTTGCCTGATGAAGGTCTAGCACCGATACGTGGCGTTAATAAATGTATCTTTGCAGGTCAGACAGTGTGCAGGAGTCTGAAATTTTAAATACGCTTGTGAAATAGATGTGCAAAGAGTTCCTTGGTGTAAATTATTAAATGAGATTGGTAGAATAAAGCAAATTTGATGAAATATCACGATTTCAAGCGTAGACATAGTTAAGTTTCTCGGCAGAACTGCACGTCACAGATGAAAAGCTTAAGAACCATCAAAAAAGAAAATCCAGTGATTCTGTTTTTATAGTCACTTGCTCTGATATGTGGTGTAATGTTGGTGATTTTTTTTTATAAAGATAACATGCCTTTCAAACCCGCTGGCTGGTTTTGAGGTTCAGAGGGTTAAACCACTTGATAGTTATTCAAATTACCTTATGTAGATGGGTGTAGTTCATAGATATGAAACAAAGAGCCCATTGCTGATACGGAAACAGATGACCAACCGTTACTGTCCGTTGCAGCAAACCAGCCCAACAAGTTCTTGCCTCTCTGGGGATCGCTTGCTGCACGTCGGCTTACGTTAAACCAGAATCAGCCGTCTGAGCGTAGACTGGATGAGTTGTGATCGGGACCCTCTTCTCCACCGAGCTCTGAGCACAGTTGCTTTGACACACCAAAAAGGTGATTTTGCCTGCTAGCTTTCTCACTCCTCGTTGTCACGGCTGCTTTGCGTCAAGTGGCCAGTGGTAGTGCGGGGACTGACTTCCAGCAGGTGTTGAAACGGGACGGAGTGCTGTTGGTATTAGAGGTGAAGTTGCTTCACTGCAATGCAACGAGACCTCAGGGGACCTTTGCTCTCCACACAGTTAATTCAGACCTTTTTTGTAACTGTGAAGCTTCAGGTTCAAGTTCACTGCGACTGCAACTGTTTCTCACTGATTAAATTTTCTTGACCACAGATAGAAGTGCTGTTGGTCAAATATAGACCTCCACAGAATTGATTTCAGCCCTACATGAAACACAACATCAAGCCTTTTCAGAAACCTGTTGTAAAAATAACAACATACTGTAAATATAAGGCTGTACAGAGGAAAATAGTACTAGTAGAGTAGTAATATCTTTATGTGGTGTTTTAAAAACACAAATTACAGATTAATTGGTTTCCAGCTGGATAGGCTTTGATACAAAATGGAGACAGAAGCCTGGTATTGGCTTCTTTAAATGTCTTGTTTTTTTTTTACCATTTTCCTTTTTTGAACCACAATTAATAATGAGTAATCAAAGAAATAATATTTGTTAATCGGTATCAGTCTCCTATTTAGATATGCACTTTTTAAAAATACATTTATTTTATATTTTGTCATTCTGGGGACTTACTCAGACCACTCACTGTGTTGGGACGTAATAAAGATGTTTTATTCTACTTAATCCACGTCCTACATGTCTGTAGGGATAAGAAAAATGAAGCCTGTCTCACATTTAGGAGGAGGGAATTTCTTGTCGTTTTGGGATTTAAAAAGTACATCTTTACTTTCCTTTTCACTTTTACATGCACTAAAATCTCGTCAACTGGATTATTTCTAGTGTGATAAAGAGCTGCAGGGATTGTACAGGTTATTTCAGCAATATGCCGTTTGTTCTTAGCCATATAATAGTCCCTCCTGTGTTAAATATCTACTGTTCTGACTCTATAATCATTAATAGTTTTTAAATTGTTGTATTTTTTAACAGCTAGTAATCATGTCCACGTCAGAGTGAATTTGGTCTAATATAAATGCAAAGGAAAGTGCGTTGACAGCAGCTGTAGTAAAATCTTTGCTGCTGTGTTGGTGTTGAGGTTATCTTCTCTCGTAGCTGTACTGTTTGCAGTGGCTATGTTTCAGAACATGATGTTTGACTTGCCCAGACCTCTGATGCCCTGACACTGCTATTGCACTTTCACTATTAAATTTTTAACACTTGAAAGAGGTCCCAAACAGCTTTTTGCTTTTATTAATATGTCAGCATATGGCCTGGTGTCAGACTTCCGCCACCTTCAAATATTTACCCTCGTGCACAAAACGTTTCAAGATCCATAATGACCACTTGAACTCTTTGCTCTTCCCTGTTTCCAAACAGCGGAACGTGGGGAGTGAGCGCTTGTTTGTGTAATGTCGCATTAACCTGTTCAGCCATTCAACCGGCCCTCTAAAGCAGAGCAAGTCCAACGCTGGGAAGACTCGGCAACAACCCCTCGCAGATGGGAACCTTTAATTTTTAAAGCGTTTTCATCCGCATGGCTGATCGTCCGCACGTTGCGTCACGAACCGTGAGTGCTAATCCCAGTCGCCTGCCGCCCCACTGTTTGATATGAAAAATCTGCCAGCCAAAGTTTAGCTCCATCTTCTTCTCTGCAGTGTCTTTTTGAAGTAGTGTTTTGATCGGTGCCTAGTGAACCAAGAGCTGTGTAGTTTTAGCCGAACTCTACTCAAGGGACAAAGCTTAAGGTGGGAGAGAAGCAGCGCAATCGCTCATCAAATCTTGGTTTTCTTATGAACTCAAAGATATGCAGGAACACAGGCAGTTTTATAGCAAAACCTTTTAATACAGGTAGTATTTATGGTGTTGTTCATATGCAATGAACAAATGCAAAACGTAAAGAAAAAGCCGCCGCTTATTTTAGCACAAGTTAGTCTAACATCAGCCAACAAGCAGCTTTACTGGGTACATTCCTGCTCTTTTGCTTTGAACACCCGGTTATATTGCTAATGAGAAGTTTGTTTCTGTCCTTTAGGCCACCACTGCCCTGCTTCTGTCTGCTTGGTTTAAAAAAAATCAACAGCATATCTATAAATTAATGACACTGGTTTGTCATTTTAAATACATGAATGTTAAAAAGGAAAGGAGCAGATCTCAGACAGTAAAAATTAACAAAAATGTCACCCCACTCACCAAACGCAGTTGCTCTATTTTCCCACATTCGTAACGTCTAAAATGATGGTTTTTCCCTTGACAAGCATATGAACTTTAATTAAAACCTCATCAGCAGTGTCCATAATGCTGCCCACAAACGGCACATAGATGCATACATGTACAATGGCTACTATATTAGGCTCCATAATAAATTACCCACACAGTTTAAGCTACTAAAATCAATATTTTTATATGAACAAACCGTCAAGCAGTAGTGTAAAAAGGCTGTTTTTGATTGTACAAGTGATGTCACAGAGAATTATCACCCAAGACAGCCATTTTCCTCAGTTCTACTGGACTTTTTAGCTCATTGTTTTGGTTTTCTGGCCCACATAATCACCGTTTTGCTCCACTTGTATCAGTGAGAAAAAACAAAACAAAACAAAAAAAGCATTGTAACTAATGATCTTGCAGGATGCGATGCTTGGTTGGGAAAGTATTGGTCCTGCTCTTTCTCCATTGTGAGAACATAAAGTGACAGTGGGTAAAAAGTGACAGCGATGAATGCAGCATTCTACCCAAAGCTGAACATTTTTATTTCCTTTGCGACCAGAAAAAAAAGCCAAGTTTGCCCCCCAGCACTAAATAAATATGCCGCAGCAAACAACACAGAGACAAAATTAGTGACTAGCAGATAAACACAGCGGAACATTTAGCAGCTAAATAGTCTGATATTTTCGTCAGGGGGTGGTGGAGACCAAAAACAGAGCTACATAAATGATAAATATATGTACTTCATTAGGTGGCCAAAAATATAACTCCAAATGAAAGCTAATGCTACTCTTATGTGTGATGTTAGTAGTAATTTTTCAGTTTGTTTCAGCTTTCACCAGGTGCCCAAATGGCAGTCACTGCAAGTTCAATCTTCCTGCTTCAATTTAGGAACTCAGTCTAGTAATTCTTTGTAGTTTTTGGTTTCTGCCCATATTTTACATAAATAAACAACCATGCATTTTCTTTACAAGTTACAAACATACCTTAGGTTAGGTAGCATTTTTAGCTCCAACTGTTTCTTACTCCAGTGCTTCACAGACTGAGTTAAACAAAACAAAACAACGAAAAAAACAACAACGATAAAACACTGCTGTAGCTGGAGTCAGTCACCCATAGATCTTCATGTGGTTATTTATGCTGTAAAAGCCAAAGAGAAACATCATGCAGAAGCCGGTAGAGCTTCCTAAAAGCAGGAGCTTTCTGCAGTTCGAATGTTTTCAACATGCGATGCAGTTTCCACAAAGAGTATTTGCTAGAAAGCATGTCATGCTTTCCCAAAAAAATATCTCTGAACCCTGCCATTTTATGTTAGAATTCAGTACTCTCTGTGGTCCTCTTTGGATGGTTTTGTTTGATAGTTTCCTTGGTGGATATGAAAGATTAATGCGGCAGAAGCACCTGCAGCAGTTCCTCAATGACAGCTGTAAAAGTGCAGTGGAACAGCTGTGAGAAGACAGCCTGCCTGCCATGCCCCCATAAAGCAAACTGTTAAACACGGTGTCACAGCTTTGTGAGTCATCTTGTAACTGCCCCAGCAATCAGAAT
Source organism: Dascyllus trimaculatus (assembly GCA_024666655.1). NCBI lineage: Eukaryota > Metazoa > Chordata > Actinopteri > Pomacentridae > Dascyllus > Dascyllus trimaculatus. The sequence goes on from CM045446.1 coordinate 20,605,425, forward strand.
TGACTTCACTTCCACAAGGCTTCAATATGGATGCAGCGGTTTTAGCGACTGCACATATGCCTTTGACCCATATGCCTGTATGTGTTGTGGTTATGTGTGCGTGCATGTGTGCATGTTGTTTGTCGTGTTGACTTGTGCTTTGAATGTGTGCATGAGGGAGGGACTTTTACTATTCATCACAGAACACATCAATGATGACACAGATGAGCAGTAAACAAACGCATTGTTTAGCTTATTAAATACCAGGAGCTCAGAAGAGACTAAGACAAAGATAAATAAAGAAAAGAACATACCACATCAGACATTTCTCCACACTTTGTTATAGTAGAGAGAGGTCTAAGATAAATTTTGCGATGCTGCCACATCTGTTGAGTGAGAATTTGTTTACATCAAAGCTCCGTATACATACAGTGTATTCATGTACTGCAGAAATTGTGTTTGTGTGGGTTTCCTCTAGGTGCTGTGGTTTCCTCCCACAGTCCGAAGACAGTGGCGTTGACTGTGGGTGAAATGGAAACTTTAAAGTTGTGAATTTGTTCATCTACCTGTACAGACTGATAGCCTGTCCAAAAATATGCTCCCTCAGAGCTTCTTGCAGCAACCATCCTCAATCCTGCTGATAGAAAATGGATGGCATCATTTGCACCACTTGAATGTGTTCCATTGTGTATTTCAATTAGAACTGCTCGAGGCATGGTTCGATTTGTGACTTCAGTGGTTCTTAAAAGTAAAATGAAATGAGAGATGCAGAATGCACTGAGTAGGGATGCTGATTTTAGTGTTTTCGTAACCAACAGTTCGCCATGTTAACAACCAATAACCACAGACAATGTTCACTGAAAAAGGGGACTGTTACATGAGGAAATTGAAGAAAAGAGAAACTAAATACAAACAAGCCCTAATACAGTAGTCCCTCATCATATCGCGGTTCACTTTTCGCGGTCTCAGTATCGCAGATTTTTACTACATCAACCAGAGCTCTGTGTTCTGTATCCTGGGCTCTGATTGGCTCAGCGACCGTCTCATCAGTCTCCTCCTCCCACGTATAGCATTCATTCACCATACTTGTCAATTTCACATTAACGTCTGATCAACATCTGATCGCTGCGCATAGTGTTGCTCTGCGATGTTGTTTTTGTAAAATTTTCGTAAAAAATTGTATTTATTTTCAAACCCTATAATGTCGATTAAATATTCTGCGCCTTCTAAGGCTTCTGGCACAAAACCCAAGCACCAGAGGAAGATGCTGACCATCACAGAAAAGGTGGAACTCCTCGACATGCTAAAGGAAGGGAGAAGCTACGCGCCTGTACCCATATAGAATTTTACATGTTAAAATTACGTAGGTTTAAGAGCATAGAAGTGTTTATAAGAGTGTGGGACAGGTTAATAACAGTGTGGGGACTACTTTGCGAATTTCGTCTTTCGTGGGGGGTTCTGGAACCGAACCCCTGCGATAGACAAGGTATTACTATATATATTTACTTGACATGTACATGTCGGCCATGAATTCAGTTTAAATCTACAAATTTGGGAAAAAAAGATCTGGTATCGACCTCTGTAGGCAGTAGATGTCGCTACTAGCATAATCCATCTGAATCTCCAACAGAACTGTCTTACCTCCAAATTCATTGTTGGTAATGTGACAGAGAATAAAAAAGAACACACCTGTGTTTCTGCTGCATCAGTTTTCATCCTTTTACTGAGATATTGTCCGCTAAGACTGATATTTTGTGTCTCCTGATGTCAATATTAAAATGCAAATTCAAAAGTTCGTCATGAGTCAGGCTGAGTGAAGATACTGAGAGCGCATCATTTCAGCTGAAGTCTTACAGCACTTGTCTGGTTTATGTATAATTTTTCAAAAAGTTGAAACTGTAAACACGTGGTATTGAAGCTACGTTATACTGGCCTCAAACATGACAGCATTTACATTGGAAAAAAAAGATTTAAAGATTATAGCCTTCATTTTAATTGCATTTAATTACTATTTTTTCAACGTATAATGGGCTCTGCTTAAGTTCCTGATGCGTCTTGGTTTCTGGTTAAAGTAACTGAAATATAAAAGCCTTCCCTGCAGTACAGTGTTGCAATATGGGTTTAAAAGTGAGCTACCGCCACAGTAGTTAATATCGATACTGACTCTTAGGTTTCGAGATACATCATTGAGATTTTTACCTCCACTTAACAGTGCATTGGAGGTCATTGTTTCACTTAAAACAAAAATGTACAGCAACGTTTCTTTTCAGAAACAGCCGCCCTTGTTGCTCTTTGTAAATCACAGGAAACAGTGATCGGTCTATTTACATCAAGGCCAAATCTAAAGAAGAAAGTGGGGATTTTATTTTCATTTGAAATCAGCTTAGAATTATAATGTATTTTTGATTGTCTATTTTAAAAAGAAAACCTTTATTCATGCACGTAATCTATGAATCACAAGAGTGATTACATACTGAGGTCACCGGTGTGCTTGGTTCTGACTTGTGTCCCCGAAATACCACACAAATTGCTTATTTTGAAGAAAGTTTATTTTGCGTAAGAGACAAACTGATTTGGTGGGTTTAATGTGCACTTTGGGGGCCAGTATTCATAAAGCGACATCCCACTGTGAATTATTTGCCATCATCAAAGAATGCAGCCAAATACTGACACAGAAATTTTCCTTTCAGGATGTCGCATATTGAGTCTTACTCATACATGCTAAGATCATTTCTTCTTTTTTCCCCCCTTTCCTTTCATTTCATCCTTTATTTTGTTAGCCATTTGAGCGTCGTGAAATGAAAGCATTTGCATTGAAAGGACAGGTGGGTGTGAGACACCAGCGCACGTCTGAATTGTAGCATTAAGAGCAGAGAGAGAGAGAGAAAAATCAAAAGTAAGAACCATTCAGACGGCAGGAGGAGCAGGGATTTGAGCAGATATTAAAAGATGATTGTGCGTGGGCTTTTCTGCTGTGCTCCGGAGAAAGAATGTAAACCCTGTATCAGTCAGAGTGAGGATAATAAACAGCAAAAACATCAGAACACAGCACAACAAACACTAACAAAAAGAGGGATGGGAAAAAGCGCGCCGTATAAATAGTTCAAATATTTCAAGTGATTTCAGAATGTGATGGTGAAATACTGGATGTTTGTGTCCTCAGCTGCTGCAAGTTCCTTTAGTCTGCGCTGGTTTTGTCGTCACTGTAACTGTATTAAGGACACACATTTCAAATAAAGTTAAAGCACCGATTAGCCACCAGTTAGAGGTGCAAAATGACACAGTTTTATTATAATTTATGCCTTTTATTGATATTTTACAGGTTAACCCTTCAAAAATAAGAAATTAATGGGTTCTACTTTGTTTTTCTACCTGACTTTTAGATCAGTGTTCTGTCAGCGTCGAACGCTGATCCGATCTCATTTTTGACAGCTGCATCTACAGTACAAAAATCATTGATGGTTACATCAGTATTACAGCATTTTTCAATACTCTCTGTGTTATAAAGTCTTTTTGTTTTGAAAATATCTTGTTGTTTTCACCACTCTTTGTCTCACTTATCACACGTTTGATTTGTTGATCATGTGTATGTATGGCAAACAAAGAAAAGGATCAGAGTCAGAGCTCAAAGTGATTTCCTCTCCACTTTAATGGTTTGTTACTTAATTAAATTGGACACACTGGTACATGTCAGAACACAGTGTCTTATACCTTGCTTTTCATTTTACAGCAGTATTCTGCCAGCTGCTTTAAAGCTGACTCAATAGTTAAAAGAGAAAAGTACGCTTGAATCTAATACGCATATAATTACTGTGACGTGTGCTGCATGTGGAGGCAGTGGCCTCAGTCACCTCCATTAGAAAGTGGAAACAGTGGGACATAGTGGCAAATATAAGATGTTTCACGCAGAAGGTCTGACCGAACTTGTCAGGCTCACAATATTCTGTAAGAATTTAAACAATAAAAGTATGGGCTGGTGGGATGTACAGCTGGTGGTAATTTGTCAAATTTTTTAGCGGTGCTAGATTTTTTAAAGCTCTCTTGATGGCAGCATCAGTCAGTTTGTCGGCTTTTTTGTCTCAGATGAGCCACATCATCAAAACCACCTGCTAAATGTTGTGTAGGCCGCCCTCGTGCTGTAAAAATGGTTCTGGCCATTCAGACAGTAGGAACAGGGCATCTGGGGTGTCCTCTAGTGTCTGGCAGATTGATGTTGGTAGTGGCTTGTTATGGAACATCCCACAGATACTCGATTAGATGGGGCAAAGTCAAACACTTTGGATTCTGTGTCATGGTGTGGTGGGGTAAGTTGTCCTGCTGGAGGATGCCACTGCCGTCTGGAAGTGCTGTTGCTATGGGTGGGGTGTGTATGCTTGGTCTGCAACAGTGTTTAGGTGGATGATAATAAGGATGCACTGAGACAACATCATGGTCATTAAGTGAAGAGATTAATACTGAGGGTCAAAGGCAACATGTATTGATAACTGCATTGGCCAGTAATTGGCAACATTCAGGAATATTTATTGCGAAAGTTTTGAAACAGTTTTGACCAGGGGTCGACACATTATCAGCTGTTGTATTAGTTATTGTGGTCGAGATTTGTTGTTTTGCCATTTATTGGTAATGTTATTTTTATTATATGATTCCTGATCAAATCAAATGTAAGTGTATAGGTGTCCCACCCACAACACTATCTGATTGGTTAAATGTCACGAGTCAACAGTACAAAGCTACTATTACAGACTCTCACTTGCTTTAATTTGTATCAGTTCCAAATATCGGTTCAATGTCTACCAATAATTGCTTACTGCCAAAAAACGATCAATAATCATTATCGGTATTAGGCCTTTGGGGGAAACAAAACCCCCCCAAACAACACACATATTGGTCGCTCCCTACTTTTGACTCCTTGGTGACTCTGGAGTTGTCTTGTAGTGTCTGGAATCAGGATGTTTGTGCTGGATCCGTTGGGTCCTTAGGGTAGTGAAGTGGGCCTCTTTGGATCGGACTTGTTCCCGCACATCCTGAAAATGCTTAGACAGACTGGACTCTGCAGTTTGGATGCAGAATTACCACCTTGGGCCTTTTTGTCGTGTTCCTGAAGTTGGTCCTGAGCAGTTTTGTCAGGTGTCAGGTGTGAGTCATTGCCATTCAGTGGGGTTTATGCTTAGCCTGGAGCAATGTTTAAGGGAGTGGTTTGTGCCAAAGTGACTTCCACATAAATGCCATGACTGAAAGTTTCCCACCAGATCATTGCTTTGTAACATTGTTCACTTCACCTGACATTAATGGAAGGAAAATATCCCACCATCTCAAAATTAATCCGTGCATTAACAATTACGTTTTTCCCTTATGCCTCGCCTTACGACGATCATCACAGCCGCTGAATTCAATCAAAACTAACACAGATTATACACGTGAACTGATGTGAGTGTTTTTAATTTTCTCAACACTGGAAACTTCAGCTCTTCTTCACCATTAGCGGCTCATGTGGCTAATTCATGTCACTTTCTGTGTTTCCACTGTAGTTCCTCTTCAGTCTACAATTTTTTAATCATTTGCATTACCTGTTGATCTGGGAAACTTTTACACGATCCAAACCACAGAAGGTCTACAGCTTGGAAGATGAATAGAACTTCTACTTTTATAGACCAAGAGCATCCCAAAATGGCTTTCACCACTTTGCAAGCCTATTGTAGTTTTCAGAGAGTTTCTTTACACGATGTCAGTCTTTAATTTACAGCACCAGCCTTCAGTTTTAATGATTTTGTCTTCTCTCTCCAGAACCATGTGGAATCCAGCGAACGGCAACGACCAGACGGGACAAGTGGCTGCCAGGATGGAGACCACACCATCCATGGGTAGTGCAAGCATCTCCATCTCCCAGCAGCAGGCACCTAAAAAATTTGCACCTGTGGTCGCACCCAAGCCCAAGTTCAACCCTTACAAACAGCTGGGAGACGGAACCCACTCTGACCCTGCAGGTAAGAGCACAGAAGGCAACATTTATGGTGTTAATGTAGATGTAATCAGATGTGTGATTCGACTGCTCTGCTTTTGCTTCGGCGTCTTTCAGAAAACTTACTGCTAGATGAGAACAGTGAGTCAAAGTCAGCATCTGCACTTTTTGTTGCTCTCTCCATTTTAGGTATTGGCCCATATTTCTGCAAGTAAATATTTTTTTTAATTAGCAATAATTCTTTCATAGCTTTCCATGTAAAATAAGTGAACAAGAGTACAAAGGCAAACTATTTTTAAGTAATATAAATACTTCAACCATTATTCGGCAGGTGGTGAATCTATAGGAGATCGGTTTCCATAGTTACGGTATAAGATATATTTTTTTCAGCACTAAAAAGCCCATTGATAAAATATGTGATTCAGGCTTTACAGTATGTTGTAGCTGGACCTTGAACAGACTTTGCCAAAGCTTTCAAAATCACCTACAAAACAGACAGCATCAGTAAACGTTGTAAATAAAGAAGAACTGGAGCGTAGGAGCACACCGACGTACTGAAGCACATACTCACTGATTCTAGAGAGCATTTCATTGTTGTGGTAACATTGATCAGCCATTCTTATATCTGAGTGTAACATTGATCTTATTCCTGCAACTTTGCATGCAGTTTCCATCGGGTATTACAAGACCTGGTTGCCGAAGTGTGTTCAAACTGATTTCAACTCGTGTTACTGAGCTGTGCCCATCGAATTACATACAGATCACAGTGTGTGGTTCAGATTCTGATATCCGAACTCGCATCCGCTACTTCGTCAGTGGCCTGGAATCACTCTCCTTTTCGGTGTCTGTACATATATTCAGTTAATTTTTTTCATTAAATTGAAATGTGGCTGTACGATTGCGGCAAAAATGCTAATGGCGAATATTTTGATCGATATTGCAATCGGGGGACAACATTTTTTATTATGCTTTATCATTTATAGGGCAGTACATCTGCAGTTCACAGAGTCGATTGGGTGATAGAAATTCTCTCATTTCCATCTTGTCATTGGTCAAGTAATGTTACTTTCATAGAATAGAATAGAATAGAATAGAATAGAATAGAATAGAATAGAAATACTTAATTGACCCACAAGGAGAACTTCTGTTGTTACAGTAGCAGGCAGAAAGAGTGAAGTGACCACCACCACAATACAGATAAATAAGAAATAAGAGAAACATGCTAAAGTACAAAATGTACAATAAACTTTAAAATATAGTATGATTCAAAATGTACTTAAGTAAAAAATGCACCGTAAAGTGTCAAATGCACAAACACACTATAGTGAAAATATGCAGTGAATGAGGGAGTAAACACATCAGCACCCTTCCAGGACTAATCCATTATTTCTGCCAGCAGGAGGAACAGACTACCTTTGAACACCCCTGCTATTTAACAGCTCTGATCCGGCACAAATGGAGGCTGCTTCGGTTTAACTTGCCGAATGCTTCGTGAGCGTTTCCTCATTTGGGCCGTCAGCTCCAAACTACTCGACGACACGTTAAAGAAGTTTTCAGTGCAGCTAAATTTCCAGAAAGTCGAGTGTAAACTTTGCATATCTCGGCCTACTGGCATCACTGGTTTACAGTTTTGAATTTCTAGACGATAATTGTAAAAGAGGTGCGTTTGCATGCCCAATCTGGAATAAACGTGCAGTTTAAGTACTGTGGTTTGCAGTCATGTGTGAGTTCAGGAAGCCTTGTGTTGTCTGCTGTTTTAGGTCCCCTGGGAGCTGATGGTTTGTTTTCATGAGAAGGGCTCTAGTGCTGCAAGCTAAGGTGCAATAAATGCGTTTACTAATAGAAGTGTGGGGCTGTATTTATTACGTTTAATTTGATTTAAATGGTCCTATTAGTTATTATTAAGATTTGCATTTCAGGTAAGGACTATTTAAAATAATGCTGCGTATAGTGGTTTTATGTCATTTGAAACTGAAATGATCCCCCTTGGATGAGTAATATCTTATGAGAGAGAGGGTGTTATTACAAGGAATAGCAATTAGTTTCCCTTTAAAACATTTTCTAAATTAAGATTCTTGGTGTTTATGTCAAGAGAAGTAAGTAAAGAAGTCAAATGTGTGTTTTATTTTTACATTTCTAAGGTCATATTTTAGTGTTCAACAACATGCATAAGCTTTATTCACCAAGGAAACACAATAATGCAGTTTATTTATGCAAATTATTTAAAAACTCTTTAATAAGGGATGTGCTTTGGAGTTACAGGCAAGAAAAAAACATTGAAAACTGAAACTGCAACCTACTCAGTGCTACTTGCAGGCATTCAGAGATATTGATGCTTATATTTTGCATGTACTGAAAACAAATAAACACACTGTACACAACTTGGTGTATAGAATTAAAGTAAATATTAAGTATTGTTCAAACTACACTTGATGTGTTTTTAAAGTCTTCACGGTGTTGTAAAGGTGGAACATGCCACTCAGATAATACTGTGCTCCCATCTATTTTCCATCTTCGCGTCTAGCTTGTGTTGAACATTATCTAAACCTTTGCCCTCAAACCCCCCCGAGAGCCCTAGATTTCCAAAACAGGGGAAACGGTTATGAAATTCAGTAGGACGTGAGCACACTGTCAGGCTGAAAACACTGCTCTCTGCGGGGGTTTGTGGTTTGAGTTGCAGACCGTCTTGCGCTCCAGATGTTAGTTTTGTAAAAATTGTTCTTAGACGGCTGGTCTTTGAGCTCTGCCCACTACTGAGGGGAACAAAAACATCTCAGTCAAGGTTGAGAACAGTTTGAATCCAGCATTTAAACTTTTAAAATGAATAGTCTTTGCATAATTAACAAAAAGGCAATAGAAAGAACTTTGTGTAAGACATGGAAAGAATTAAGGTAATATATAAAAGAAACAGAGCAATATAAAATGACACACAAATAAAAGGGTAAAATAAAATGTAAGGTGAAGCTAAGTTGAAGAAGTCTGGGCAGCAGATCAGAAAAATATCTTGGCCCTAAACTTGCGTTGTAAACCAAAGTACTATTTTACAATCAGTACTTTGACTTGGAGAAGCCAGTGTACACATGAGAACTTGAGCTGCAGCTGTTGCATTAATCGATCAATCAATTTTAATCATTATTTTTAAGAAAAAGTGATAAGAAAGAGTGACAATTGTCACCGTTTTCTTACATCTTATAGACTAAACTAATTGATGAAATGAGAAAATAATCGACAGGTTAATTGTCAATGAAAATAATGGTTAGTTGCAGCACTAGCGAGAGCTCGAGTGCTGGACTTTTTTGAGAGGCTGTAAAGTAGTTGAACCGACTGAGGATAAAGCGTTTTTCTAATTTCATTACTGCACAATGATTCCTGGTCTGGTTTGTGGTCTGAAGCTGAGCACTGACTTGAAGTTGTTCTTCTTTTGAGCCAAAGACATTTTGACACATCTGATCACTGATTTGTTAACTAAACCTACTCATTGTCACTTGATGTTTTACGGATCTTTGTCGTCTGCATAAAAATGGTGCAATGTTTAGCTGTTTTTTAATAGTCTGAATGAGTCCAAACATGTTGTTGTTCAGGATAAAGAAGTGAGAACGGACCCTTGGGGAACTCCCCTCTAATGTGTTATTTCCAACAGACACTCAGCCGTCCATGTCCTTCAAATAGAACTTAAACCAATTTGTGGGAAAAGTTCCATCCTGTTTTTCTGTCTACTAGTGTGCTGTTGTGAGTCATGTTGAATTCAGCGCTCCAGTAGTAGATCCAATAACACCAAGACTGAGACTTTTCCATTGTTTGGATTTAGGTGTATGTCATTCAAGACCTCAACAGGAGCAGTGTCATTGCTGTTGTGAATTTGATAATTGATGAGTGAAGCGTCTACAAGAGAAATGCCGACTGTTTACAAAAGCGAAATGCGATGCAGTTCAAATAATGTTTGATTTAATTATGCCAGACTTATAGTCTTAAAACAGTTTAAACGAGTGAGTTATTTAAAAGCTCACCACCGTAAGTTGCCGTGACTAGGGAAGTTGACTATCGAGACCAAAAGCACATTATGTACCAAGCTGTAAATATGTTTATCTGTGCTGTTTTAACATGGAGGTCTATGGGGACTGATTTGCTTTTGGAGCTAGCCTCAAGTGTTGGTTTAATTTTTCAGACCTGAAGATTAACAAAGATTACTAGTGCATCTGTGTCCAGCTAAACAAAGACACGTTGTAGGTAGATGTGATTTGGGTGCAGGGCAGTAGCTGTGGAAATAAAAATTATTTATGAAGAAAGGTTTTACTGAATGTTAATGTACTGAACACCGAACACAATTGTAATCATAAATAGACGACGACAATCGTCGAGATTATTTAGCTAATTTTGAGTGTGTTCAAAGAAGTTTTTAAGGGTTATTTTTTGGAGCATTTTCGTATACCTTTTATTTCATAGGAAAAGTGGAGAGAGACAGGAGATGTGTGGAAAGAGAGTAGGGGAATGACAGAAACAAACGGTCTCCAGCCAGAAGTCAAACCCAAGATTCTCTGCTTAGGGCATTTGCACCCATTGGTCATGTTCTCAAACCAGTTGGCTATCAGGTCGCCCCATAACCATGTTCTTGAATTTTTTTTCTGCAGCAAGAGTGTCAAATGTGTTCACGTGGTGGGCTCGAATGGGAACATTATTCGTCTTTTTTCTTCATTATTTAGTACAAAAACAGTACTCCAAATTCTAGTGCGACACCTAGATTATTGATTTTTACCCTCGGCTATGTGCACAGCTCCTTTTGTAAATCATAAAAGAAAAAAGACTCTCACAGTCAGTCAGTGTTTTGTGGTATCATTAAAGCCTTGCCATTCCAAAATGTCACTTCACCAACATTTAATCCAGACCCATTGCCACTGTCTTATTTCCCCCCCATTGTTCATTGTCTGGGTATTAAGCGGATTAGTAAAAAATATAAAGAGGGTGGGAATACATTGCAGATTATATAATTTTTGTAATGTTGTACTTTGTCACTTCAATGTTGGTGTCAAAGTTACAATAATACATCATGACCTCTGTGACCTGAGGGGAAAAAAATGTTCAGGCCTCCCTTTTGTTGTACTTCTTACAGTGTTCACACTCACTGTGACAATAATTACAGAAAATATAGTATTTCTTTTCTGTAAGTGTTAGTTTGAAACTGGAAATATGGAGACAACAGTAATTAATAGCTGTTTTTCTGCACATGTGCAATATAGTTGTTAGAGCTGTTGTTAGGGTTTAATGTTGCATTTCATTATTGCTTATATCTAATTTCTTATAGGTCGCAGCATCTTTTGGAATCTGCAGCAACATTGCATTTCTATGGGCTCCTGAAGCGTTTCCTTCTCCCCTAAAACATTAACATTTAATAGTGACACTTATGATTGGTTGTTGTCAGCATTTTGATCATGCAAATATGTAAAGCCATCTGCAGACATCTCCACTTGTCGTCGGATAAGACGTCTTTATGGGCAGATTATCTGGGTCTCTGCTCGTTTATTTATTTAATATCTTTTATATCAAATGTGGGGACTGTCTGATGTAAAATCGAGGATTAGCATAAAAATTAGGGACAAGTCAATTTGGCACGGCGCCTCGCGGTCCCTTTTGTCTAGCAGAGGCCAGAATTGGGGCTGGAACGAGCAGTCTGAGGCCATGTTTATTGTGTGCACAAAGAAGCCGGTGCAGACGGGGCGGCGCTCAGTTAGCGAGGTCGGCCGTCGGATTTTTTTTGAGGGAGAACTTGTTCTGATTAAAGCCCCAGCAGGAGGAAGTGAAAGACATATAAGTCTCAGACAGTGACATTTTACTCGGGATTCTTTACAACAGATCAGATTTTAGGGTTTAAGTTGAGCTTATATGTACATGCACTGTATATTATCATTATTATTTTTTATAAAGCAGCTAGTGCTCTAAATCTTTTATGCAGGGTCTTTGCTGCAACATCAGAACTTTAGAATATAGGTTTTTTGATAGTTGTGAGAAACGGCAATGGTGGGTTGGCATAAATATAAGGTTGTATTTTCAGGTATTATGATACTCGTGGTACCTGTTCTTTCATTGTTTTACAGTCATGAACTTTCTGTTGGGAGTCTTTGTCATGTTCTGTTGGGCAGCATGCACAAGGGCTGGGCGATGTAACTAAAAAATTTATCATAATAAAATTTTAAATTTCAGTCGATATCAATAATTATTGGTCATTTTTAGTGAACGCCAGTGGAAAAATGGTTTATTATGAATAGAGCTATTTTAGCCTATTTATCAAGGTACATGGATGATAAATTTAAAGCTAACACAGCAGTAAAAAAAACACCAAAAAATACCTTTACACACATAATTAACAAAAGGAAGGATAAAAGAGTGATTTTACCTTGATACACAGTAAAGCAGGGCGACCAGGGTGAAGCTGCCACACTGTGCTGAGGTTTAGGTGCCGACTGGCCTTGTATCAGCATTAGTGCACGTCTGGATGTCTGGCAGGGTTGTGGGTGTTTTTAGACTGAAGTTCGTCTCTAAAGAGCCACCACCAGTCCCCGTCAGCTGCAGTTTCTGCCAGGGAAGGTCTTTGGATGTGGGTAACGAGACAAAATAAATCAAGCATTCCTTTCTTGCATCATTTGCAGTAGCATCGCTTAAATAAATGTTTATAATCTTCATTGCTTCCCACTAGAGCAGCAGGTGCAGTACATAATAGGTGCATTTTGTGCGGAAGAAGATTCATATGATGTGTCAAACACCCCCTTATATATGAGCCTCATGTAGTAAACCTGGTTACCATGATCTCTGACTGGAGTTTAGGATTTGTCAAGCCGGCTAACACACAGAAAGCCTGGCTACATCAAACCTGCTTCATAAAACAAACCCTCAGGTCTGAATACCATTCGGAAGGAGGCCTTTACCAGCATTAGAGCAAATGAGAAAGATTTTCAACTGCTTTTTTCAACTTTTAAATGTGCTCCCCAACAGTACTGTCCCAATCTTTATACAGTGATTAATTCTTTCCAAATTGTTATTTAGGTTATCTAGTGAAAGTTCCTGTATTTTTTTATGTTGCAATATGTAACACAGAAAAACTAAATATCGCGTTGTCTGTTTTACGCGGTATCGTGCAGCCCTGGAGAGGACACAAGTAGATAACATCCTGCACAGAGTTGTCACCATCCCACATTGTTGTTATGAGATCTTTGCTCCTCACTCTAATCACTTTCTGTCTTACTCACACACACCAACTCGTGCCTCCTCCTGGGGTTTCACATGATATACCATGATGATTTAAAAAGAAAAAAAAATAAGAAAAGGGGGACACATTTGCAAGTCACACTGGTGCTTCTAGTTATGAAATTTAGTATCACTGTCTCCAAAAACGGTCATAAAATGCGACTAAATGGTCGCAGTCTGGAGTCCTGTCTGATGAATAACTGTACAAGGTAATGCAATCCAGTGCAACAGCGCCGCAATAAAAACTACCCCTCTGAAGCACATTAGGTTCAGTTTTGTTGAAACAGAATTGACAGCAGTGTGTTATTTAATGTATGTATGCTGTCAAGCTCTGGAAATACTTTAAAAAGCCTTCGTAGTATTGATGTAGTCTAAAAATTAACCCTGAGGACTAAATCCTTATAGTCTATAAGAAGCAGACGTCACGTCCCTGTTTCACAGCTCACGTCCCTCCTTGACGTTCTTTTAGGTTTTATTTAAACTCACAGAAAGGTATCCCCAGTAAAATGTTCAGCACGCGTGTTACTGGATTTCTGTGCAGCTGTCTGCGTGGATCAACACATGCTGATGACGAGTCAGTGTCCTCTCAGCGCTCTGGGACTTCTCTGTTTCGATGTAAACTGTACACGAGAACAGAATGTTAAACGTGATGTCGAGGACAAAGGTCGTTTTCCCGAAACAGACAGGAGGTTCCCTTTCTGCTGACTCTGACCCGACTGGAGTCTACACCTGTGACGTCTTTACCTTTTGCTCAGATGTTTTATCTGATATGTTCAGAGATCTTTCAGACTGTCCAGACGCGCTGTTTGCTTCGTTTATTCACAGTGTCACGATCTTAGTCAAGCGTGTAAACGGGGGATTTTTATTTCTGTGTGAAATGAATGTAAACATTTATATGGTGTGAACAAAGACTGTCAGACGCCACAGGAAAATGAATCACTCTTGAATTAGTCATCATTAGCGGCTTCATTCAGAATATTATGATATGAAGTAAGTAAAATCTCCAGCAAAATTTTTACGAGCCTCTAAACCACACAGCTTAATACTGAAGTCATTTCGCGACATGTTTTTTTGGTCTCTCACACTGTCTGTCCACTTATTATCAAGCTCGATAGGTTTTTGTAGTGGGCTAATCATAGTGAAAGTTAAACATCCGAGAAGTGCTGTTAATGTTAAAAAAGAAAAAACTTCTGACACTAAGTTACCAGAAACGCACTAATTGTTTGCTAAGAGCGGTTCAAAAGTGTCGAACACGTGCATAAGCTGTTTTTATTCCTCCCTGCTTGACTGGCCAGAGGCAAACTGACTACCGGTTGTTATGTCAGAGTCCCTCATGGGTGTCACCAGGAGAATTTACAGGAAATCCACCAATGAGTGTCTCAGTGTCCCCGTAGACACCACAGGCTCAGGCTCTGAGCGCACACAAAGGCAACTTTGTGGAAGTGGAACACGTACTGTGGCTCAACTACTTGTTGTGTTTTGTCTGCAGCGTGTGCAAAGTCTTAATTGCTGCTTAAAAGTTTCACCCACTGTTGTTGTCTTTGTTCTCACTGTGTCTTTTATCGTGTGTATTTTTTGACCTACATTGCAGAGCACTTTATCGGGCAATAGTTTCAAATCTGATATTGCCAGAATGAGACATTTCATTTCTCTAAATCTGGCTTCTAGTCCGAAAGATTAGGTCCGAAAGACTGTTGTGAAAATAGTTTTCTTCACGTCCTGTCAGTTCTTTCACAGTTGTGTCTGCATAATCAAAGGAAGTCTGACTGCTGAGTAAGATCTCAAAAACTGAACATACACATGGGAAAGTTTACTCTTCTGTGTGGTGGTATGGAGTTCTAGTAATGAGCTACATGCTGTTTAGCTTGAGAATTTTAGAGGAAAATACTTAGCAACAAGACCTGCATATATAGACTTCATAATCTTTAAAATTAAAACTCTTTATTTATTTATTTATTTTTACATGAAGTCAGTATATATTTACCTGAGGAGAAGTTGGAATTTCACCTGTTTTTCTGCAGTGACAGCGCCGCATACATTAGCGTTTTCTCCAGTGGTGTGAGTTTTTACTGACAGTGTCTTGTGATTTCAGCACTCGGGTTTTTCCATTTCAGATCATCAGGTACCTTCTGCTCAACCGTCTTGCAACTTTTTTTTTTTTTTAATCATAAACTCTTGTGTTTAAAAGGGTGTCTCTGAAATTTTAGAATGATATATCAAGTACTTTCCAGGATGATTTTTCTTAAAAATTGCCTGTCGACTCACTTTAACTACATTATGTCACCCATTGAAACACTGAGGCCATGTTTGAACGACAATATCTCAGAAGCTATTCAAGCTGAAGGCCTGCTGTACTTAGATTAGGCTATCCAGAAATATTTTTCTTTTTGTGAAACAGTTTGTCATATCTGCTCAATCAGTTATAAAAGTTCAACGAAAATACCTTTATTTAATGTTTGTGTTTAGTATTTCTATGTTTGTTCTGTATCATTGTGACATGCAGCTCCATGTGGTCCCACAGATATGACTAGAAGACTTCTGTGTTATCAGTTTTTCTGTCAGTGTGTGATCAAAGATGGGACTTTCCATGATAGCTTCAATATTGCAGGTACTGAATCAATGGCATGATCAGAAATAAAGGTTAATGTTTCAGGCTTTTATCTTTAATAGTTCCTGAGATATTGTTGTTCAACTTTACTCACATTTCAGTGTGTTAAAAATACGTTTAAAAAAGTGGGTCGACCTGCAATTTAAACAAAAATAAATAAACATCTATTTAAAATTTTACAAAAACCAAAATAATAAATATCCATATTTAAAAGAGTAAAATTTCAGGCAAATCAGAGACGGTCAAGCAGAAGTTGTTCTAAAAATGTGATGATTTCAGATGGTAAAACCCACATGTGCTGAGGTTACTGACTCCACTTTTGTTAGTTTGCTCATTCGCTTTTACCACAGCTGGTCCCTTAAACTCAGACAGATAACAATGACTAAGTACCGTCCCGTTAGACAGCCAAGCTCACAAGCTTCCACTTTTGAGCAAAATATAATTTTATTGGGTGTGTTTAGTCAAAATATCAACATCAGGTTGGCTTTGGCTGAACGTCGGTCTCGTACAGAAAAGGACAAGTACGCATCTTAAAACGCATATTTATATTTTACATTAAATAATCGTTCAGCCCTGCTGTGATTCCTTCATCGAGCTCTGATATATTGTATGCATTGCATAATTTATTCAAAGTCACAGTATTTATACATGATGTCTGAGGATGAAGGTTTCATTGCAGAAACAGGCTGGTGGCTCAGTTTCTGTTGACTGATCAGTAGTTTTTGTTGATACTGCACCATTTGATTTGTATTGCCTTTTATCCAATATTTAGACAGGACGTTTTAATAAGTATTTGGAAATTTTACCGCTTTAATTAGACTGTGCAATTCAAATGTCTCTTCAGAATCATCTTTGTAAAGCATTTTAACACTCTGCTAATCTACGTTAAGTAAACTAAGCATTTATAAGGTGCAGTTCTTATATCTGTATATGATCTTGTAAGATATTTGACAACATCTTAGTCGCTGTAGCTAACAAGCCCAGTGGAAGTGTTCATCAGATCGATTGAGACACTTAATACATTACATGAAACATCAATTAAATGGTCATTATGCTTGAATGTCATCATAATATTATCATTCCTCACAAGTTTGCCATTCTAGTAGATCACAAAGCCATGCGATATTGGTTGTTAGCTTACATATGCTACCCTGTGACACTTGTAGCCGAGGATAACTGGCCCCGCTGTAGGTTTACAGTAGATTCTCGGCATGGCAGAGGCTGCTATGAAAGGTTTCGAGTTATGAAACTGCCAGAGTTTACACAGCAGTGACTGTCTACTGTGACATTTGACTGGCTTCATTTACTCTCTCTGGTTTGTTTATAAGAAACGACAGCAAAGCTCCCCTTTCCACCTTTGATGAATCACGCTTTCACTCATCACAGAACCTCAGCTGCATCACATTTTAACAGACTAATTGTTCGGTCCCTTTATTGTTTCAAGTGTTCAGATAAAAAGAGGCCGACCCCGGCTTTTCAAACTGTCACCTTTTCTCGGTATTTGTTTCTTTGCTTTTATACAAAAACATAATCCGTCTATTGTTCCTGATCTCAGTTTCTCCTCCCGTGGGATTTCTCCGTAGAGCAGCAGAAGCCAATTTCGGTCTTTTACACTTAAAACATGTATATCTCCAAAGACTTCAAATCCCCTCCCTTGCATCTCTAAACCAAATGAAGTCATAAATCAGTCTTCTATACATATCATGCTAATTAAGAGTAGGGCTCAGCTGCTCTTTTCCAGCGGAAGATGGAATGAAATGAGTCCATAATTATGTCAAAACAATGTGCTTTCAACCTCTGCCACAGCACATTTGGAACAGCTACGAGGAGATAAAACATGTGGACTGACACCCAGGACTTAAAGCACTTTGTCCATTTTGTCTGGAAAGGATTATATGCTTTTGCTACTGAACACAGTGAAGCCATTTCTCTTGATTTTCTTTTGTGTCTAATGCCGGTTACTCCAGGACTGTGTAAACATAAAGAACTGTGTAATTTAGATTTTAGATGTCAGGTATTGTAGAAGTTCTTTTACCCTCTGAACCTCCAGCAGTGTCTGGGAGTTCTTTGCTCGACTCACATTTTCCCTCACTGCGAGCTCATTCTTAGCTGCAGTATAAAGTCCTGTACCTCTATGGAAACAGAACAACCATGACTAGAAGCAGAGAGAACTCAAAAAAGTCTTTTGTGCAGGATGACACCGTTATGATGCCAAAAATCATAAAAAGAGAAAGCAAAAGTTGAATTTCTTTAATTGCTTATTTTAGGAAAAATACAATCAACATTTACAAGATTTTTCCAAGTGCCCACAGGTGTTCATGTTAACAGTACTGTAAAAAATGTGGTCCCGTATACTATAGATAATTTACAATATACATGTTGAAAACCAGAAGATCCCTGGTTCGCGTCCCGGTTAGGACGCCTGGGATCTTTCTGTGTGGAGTTTGCATGTTCTCCCTGTGCATGCGTGGGTTCTCACCGGGTACTCCAGCTTCCTCCCACAGTCCAAAAACATGCTGAGGTTAATTGATTATTCTAAATTGTCCGTAGGTGTGAATGAGAGTGTGCTTGTTTGTCTCTATATGTAGCCCTGTGATAGGCTAGCGACCTGTCCACAGTGTCCCCTGCCTTCACCCTGAGTCGACTGGGATAGGCTCCAGCCCCCCCACCCTACAGAGGATTAAGCGGTGTATAGATAATGGATGGATAGATGGATGTTGAAAACCTCCACAAACCCTTTCACACTCTGCACATCAGCTCTAGACAGATATTTCACCATGCTAAATGTATCTTCCAACGACTTGCTGACAAGTTGCTCCTCTGTATGCTATTTTTGAGCCATTCTGCATCAATTTTATTGGTCAAGTATGTTTTGTTTTCTGCCTCAATCTATAATTTGTTTCCATACTTGTCTGCTATCTACGTTGTGTAAACACAGCCTGCAGTTCACCCGAAAACCTTCTGTTAAATGACTGCTGGTTGCAGCTGAGTCACTGAGTTGCTTTTCGGTTGTACCCAGGAGCACAGAATTTTTAGTTTTATACAGAATCTGGATCTATTTTTGACTAATTCTTGAAATTAGTCAAAAACCCCTCTATCGCGGGGGTTAGGTTCCAGACCACCCCTGTCACCGGTTCTCTGACGGTTATTTTCAGTAAACACTCACCGTGTGGGACTGCAGGTTCTGTCTGGCTTCGATCACCGTAAATCAATCAGCGACCATTGCCATAGCTGCGTTTTCCATACGTGCATCTACTCATCTGCTGTACACTACCTATTTTATATACAAGTTTGTTTTTTTTTAGTTTTATAGCTTCTGGCTCTGATAAATGGTATAAATATGACCTTTGGTTCAAAACCACCTGTCTTTGGGTTTTGGAGTTCATAGGGTTAACTGTCAGCATTGACGCTGTGATTGTCAGCTGACACATGCGAACCAACACTGTTTCACTCCCCTGCCCTTATTTGGCTCAGTGCTGCATGTGTAAATGCTAGCAGACACCAACAAGCTCTCAGCAGTAAATCAAGTTCAGATTGTGGGAGATAATTTATGTTCTGTGCGCCCAAAACACTCTCTCCCTGTATTTTAGGTTTCTCCGGTTTTTGCTCTCTCTGCTGCAAACTGCTCTGTTCACTGAACTGTTGGATATATTATGCGAAAGGGAGTTTTATTGTGCGCCAGGCTTTGTCCTAAGTCCTTACAGGCCAGATGGCCACCGCTTACATACTTGTAACTCTGATAATATTGTACATATGTAAATCTGTAAACATATGCTCAACCCTCAGTGTATCCTGCCCTTCACAGTTTACTAATCCTTACTCATACTTAAGAAATGGCTCATCTGCAGCCTTCAAACTTATTTTAAAACCTTTTTTTATAGCTGTATCACTTTGCAATGAAATACAGTACAATAAAAAATCATTTACACACATGAGACTATCACAGTTAGCAATCATTAGTCACATACAGTACTTGAAGTGTTAATAAATGTATCAGTTACTTGAAAAACAAAGTTTAATATTAGTCCCAGTGTCACAGCTGGATCCATCTCCACCCTTTTATCATCCCTTTAACAATACTCGTCTTCCTGATAACCAATTATGGCCTCTCAAATAACTTTAATCACTGATTAGGATTCCTTGTTCACAAAGCAGCTACTTAAAAGTAATTGCTCAATAAAGAGAGGGGAAGTTGTCGTATTAAGTAGGTGTTCCTGCTGCTTCTCTCATTACTGCTCCCTTGGTGCTTTCATCTCCCTATTGTCACAAATGGAGCCAGCTTCATTCACAGCACAGGATTCGTTCTCACTCTGCCTGCCTCACACTGCTGAAAAGCACGACAGCGTAAGCACAGCGCAAACCAGCAGAACAGAAAGTGCTACAGCTCAACCCTGTGTTGATTTTTGATATATTAAGAATAAAAATATTGGCTGCACGGGTGACGCAAATGGGATAAAGTTTCTGCGGACTTCAGCAAAGGCCCGGGGTTTTTATTTCTGGTGGTGGTACCTCCTGCTTGGTCGTATTTTTCGATACACACAGTCATTGGTGTGTGTTGGTTGTGGTGGGAGGCCGGTGAAGAGTTCTTGTCACAAGTAAATATATCAAGCAAGAGAAAATAGCAGAAAACCCAGTTGAACACACATTTGTAAAAGAGCTTTCTGTAGATTTTCAGAGGACCAAAGCAGACTGGAGCGCATTGATTAATTCATAGCCTTTAATTGTGCAAACAGACTAACATTTCAACACTGTTGTGTCTTTATCAGAGTCAAAATGGATATAGACATGGCACAGATGTATTCAACACAAACCAGCTGAATAGTTATTAATGGATATTTGGTTGAATAGGATTTCAGATCTGTTCGATGACAAACCAAAGAAGACATAGTAGCGGTGAAACATTTGTCTGTTTGCACAATTAGGCCTCAGTGTGCTCCATTCCCCTTTTGTCCTCAATAAATTTAGTGTCCTTGAGCTGAGAAGCTTTTGATTGAGCTGCATTGGGAAGATGCATGAACAACCCTGTTTTTACTATTTTACTGCAGATGTTAAGTCATAGTTTCATTGGAGGTGAAAGGAAAGAATCTTAGAGGACAGCTTAGAAATTAGAAGTGGAAAAATAGGTAGAAAACACAGAGGACGCCTGATTTAAAACATTTATGTTTACCCTAAAAATATAAGTTTTTCCGGTGTGTAATTTTTTTGTCCCACATTTTGGAGTCTTTTAAACATTTACCATGCTTTATCATAAAACCAAGTTTACACTGTCTCTCACAATCCCTCTATTTTAGACTAGAGTATAAGTTGACTACATACAGATACTGTTGTTTAAATGTCAATAACGTTCATCTAAATTCCTATCTCGCATGCTAATATTGACTGAGGGGCAGGAACTGAGTCCAGGAACCAAAACTGGAACAAGGTCCTTCTGGTCATAGAAATGCAAGTTGAGCTGCCAAGTTCCTAAAAAGGTTGTTTGAGACGTTCCTGCAGTCACATAATGTCACTTTACAACAAACCTGCAGTTTACTCCTATTTGTTTGGATTATTTTTTACAGTAAAGCAGTTGGGGTGATATCATATGATGTAGAGAATTTCACAAATCGAAACATGCTAAATGCAAATACTATCATGAAGGTGAAAGAACCAGCAGATGGCAAAATATGTGAGGAACCAAATGAATGACGACAACGGCATCGAACAGAGCTCTGAACCACAAGTAGATTCTGGGCATTTTGTGCTCCTGTTACATTTTTAATCACTGTGGCTTCATTTCTGACTGCAGTATAAAGTCCTGCACCTCTGTGGAAACAGCACAACCATGGCTAAAAGTACAGAGAACTCAAACACGTCTTAGGTGCTTTGCTCTTATAACTCAGAAAAAGTAAAAAGGTAAATTATTTGATTGTTTATTTTACAAATTTTTTTTTTCCAATACTGGGGAATAAATGGTGATTCCACATAGATATTTCACCTCTACAATTCTATTTTGTTTCCACACTCGTGTCTTATCGGTGAAAACACAGCCTGCAGTTCAGCCTAGTTCAGCTGAAATCTCCTGAGTTTAACTGGAGCAAATGGTTTTTGTTTTTTAGTTTTTTATAAGAGACATGGAGAATAAAGGGATTTTGATGAAATATCACAATTTTAAGCGTAGATTTGGTTAAGTTTCCTAACGGAGTGGCCTGTCACAGATGATTAGTTGGAAGACTTTTAGAAAATTAAATATCTGACAGTTCTGCCTGTTTTTACCGTTTCCGGCTCTGATAATTGATGTAATTCTGGCATTTTTACCCCTTCAAGATAACGTGCCTGTCAAATCCGCCGACAGATTTTTTTTTTTGTTTCAGACTGGTAAAATGTTTTTGTTTTTTATTTGACGGGAAGACAGATTATATTTCAGTAGTTTACACATGAAGACTACTTTGACAGATGTATTCTGCTGCTAGTCTACATGTAATAGTTCTAAAATAATGTTGTAGTTGTTGGGCTGTTTTCTCCTGTTCTGTCTGTATGTCTGTGTTTGGATTAGTAGCATGTATTATTATTGTATGTGACGTGATGCTTCAGCCACCTTGTGAGATGGAGCAGTTTCTGGTGTCTGTGGTATCGTTATTTTGGGGTTCGGGGGTTGAAAATTTTTAGGAAAGCCCACTTTAAACCGACTTGTGCTGTGGGATAATTGTACACGCTCCGCTGTTAAAATTTTCAGAGAGTTGAAATGGTATGTTTTAACCATTCATAAATGTTTTAGTCTTTAACCCGGCAAGTCTTAGGCACCGTTCAGACTGCAGGCTAAAGTGACCCAAATCTGATTTTTTTGCCCCTATGCGACCTGTATCTGATCTTTTCATGATAGTCTGAACAACACATCCAATTTTTTTCAAATGCGACCCAGACCACTTGGGTATGTGGTCCTAAATCCGAAACGTATCTGATCTTTTGCCATGTGACTTCTGTCTGAACGGCCAGGTCGCATTTGTCCAACCTACATGTCATTGATGCACGACAAACGTCTCTATTCTGCGTTCCAGTAGGCGTGAGCAGGAACAAAAACAATAACCATGGCGGACGATAATGTGGAGTCCAGTCAATGGAGGGAAAGCGAGGTTTCGGAGTTAAATAATATTTGGGGGGACAGCTCTATTCGGGCCAAACTCAAGGGGTCTTACCGGAACCAGGCGGTTTTTGAAAACATTTCCAAAGAAATGACAGAGCGTAGGTATAAATGGTCCTGGTTCCAATGCCAAAGAAAAGTAAAGAGCCTCCAAACAGAATACAAGGAGGCTAAAGACTCAAACAAACGAAGCGGCCGTGGAAGTGTTACCTTTCCATTTTACGAAGAGCCGGACCACATTTTAGGAGACAAGCCCAGCGTTCAGCCGGTGCGGTGTGACATGTGACATCGATGTGTCCTCTTCTGCGCATGCGGGACACTTTTGGGTCGTATGAAGTTCACACAGGAGATCACATACAAGTCGCATTTAATTGGAAATGTGAACGAACGATTTCACATGAACATCCGAATTGAGCATTAAGCCCTGCAGTCTGAACGTAGCCTTCGTCTCTTCTCAGGGTAATTTCTCCACCTCTACTTTTAAGCTCTTGTAATAATCATTATATGGAGTAGCCAAATGTGCTGTACCTTGCTTTTGTTTTTTGTAGCAGAACAGTCCAGACTATCCAGATCGTTTCCATAATTTGGTGTAAAAATACTTGATGTTTTTATGTTTGCCAAAAAACACATTATTAAACGTTTTGCATGTATCTCACCATTAAATACTGGCAGTAGAGATGTAGTACCATAACTGTGTAGGAGAGAATGGAATTTGGCAACTTCAGAACCATGATGGCAGGATGCTGGTTATTTTATCCACTAAAGGGTTCGCTCACAGTATCCTACCTGCAGAGGTGGCACAACAGGCAAATGTGAATTTCTATGCAAATGTGCGTCCGTGGGGATAAATGTCACAGCTGAAGATCTTCTAGATGCCAGTGATGTATTTTCAAAGTCAGGTAATTCCTTTTTATTGAAGAATGTTCAATTATGGAAATAAGCTATAACATTACATGCCACTTAATTTGAAAGGCTTCTATTAAGCGACTGTTTCTTTGCTGACCCTGAATCAGCTGCAAACAGCTTCAAGGTTGAGTGCCGTCGTTTATGAGAGAAAGTGGTTTTGCTTGAAAGGACTGCGGGGAATACAAACACTGCCAGCGATGGTGTTTTACATTAGCACATTAACACATTTCAATCCTAAATGACTGGCAGGATGACGGATGCGAGGAAAATAAGGTCAAGGCGTAAAACAACTAGGAGTTCCTTTCAGCAAAGATGCTTAATGACCCCTGTTCCTGCTCCAAGTCTTGCTTTCCACTGTTCCACATACGGAGCTGTAAGACCTTTTCAATAAAACATGCCTCTCTGAAACATTTACAACTCTTGTGTTTCCTGAAATGATAAATCCAAAACATCTTTGATGTTCGAGAGAAACGTACATGAAACTTAATGTTTTAATTCTCTGTAAGCCACAAGTTACAAGTGACTTATATTCTGGCAAAAAGGGATCTTGCTGGAGCAGGAGGGGTGGGGGGGGACCAGGGCAGAGCCTTGTTGTTGAGCAGCATATTTTATTTTCTCTCCCAGAGGTTTAGAGGAGCTGTTACACTCTGGAGTTTTAGTGGAGGTCACAAGGTTATTATATAAACAATTCACACGGAGGCCCTTGAGCACCCAGAGGGAATGTTTAATGCAATGCTCACAATTTCTTGAATGTAGTAATGCTCAAGACGCAGACGTGTCCAATTTTAACCATGCTGCATTATCTCTCTGTCTCCACTCCTTCTTCTTTTTTTATTTCGCCTGTTTTGTCGAGGCAACTGAAAACCACGCTTAATTAATTTGGTCAGCTGCCTTGGATAAACTACACTGATGACATCAATTAGATTCTAATGAAAACAGATAAAAGCCATGGAAAGCAAATGGAATTTCTGAACAGGACTCATCAAAGTCTTAGCATTGGAACAAATTCCCATTACGTCTCATAAAAGCCTTTAATTTGCAAAGCTCATGTCTGGTTTGGTACTTAGAAGTACATGGTCAAATGATTCAGTCTTAAGTCCTGTGCCGAGAGAAGCCAAATCAGAATTTAATTTGGCACGTAACTCCTTATCCTGTCTGAAACATGTGGCTGGATGCAATCCTTGGATTAGCGTGGACTTCAGAACTACAAATTTGGCTTGTTTCTCCCCCGCTGGCAGAGCAAACACCTAGTCTAACTCATTTGTAACACAGCATTTACATTTCCAATCTCAAGGAGAAAAAAAACACACATGCTTACTCCAGATTAGTACTTCTTAGTTAACCAAATTGCTGCAATTATGTGTGTCAATCCATTGACGTGGTGTAACGAGGCTCTGCTGCTTTGTCTCTTTCGCTCTCTTTCTCCCCCTTGTAATAACTGTTTGACCTCTTTCAAATGTCTGATTTGAATTCACAGCGGAAGACAGATTACAGTTTAGGAAAATGATTATGAAATCTTACGTAATAAATTCAGCAGGTAATAATCCGAAGTTCTCAGCGTATTTGTACAGAATTTGATTTTTAGTTTCAAAAGTCGTGGTATATGTGGCAGTATTTATCTTTCAGACAACTTAACCCTCTCAAGCAGTTTTGAACATGTTAATGCTCCTGTCATCGTTTTTGTTCACTGTGGGTGCGTTTTTCACTGCAATATGAAGTTCTGGAAAACTTAATGGAAACACTAGAAATCTCAAAAATGTCTTTTGTGCAATGTTAAACTCTTATGATACCATAAATCACAAAAAGAAAAAACAAAAGTTGAATGTCTTTCATTATTTAATTTACAGAAATTAGGAAGAAAAAACTGGAAGCAACATATACAACACATTTCCAAGATAATATTAATGCCTGAATAAAATAGCGGCTATACATACTATAAATATTTTACTGTTTATATTTTTGTAACCTCTGCAAACTACATGTTTTTCACATCAACTTCAAGAATATGTATCACCATGCTGAGTGTATCTTCCAACAACTTGCTCCTCTGTAGACCATTACTGAGCCACGCTGTTTTTATTTGGATGGCGGTATGCACAAGTCGGCTAACCCACGTTTGGTCACAACAAGATTTATCACCTTTTTACAAGTCTGCAAGTATCTGGCTTCATCCTTCATCCCATCAGGCCCACAAACTCCTAACACGCCATGCTAAACTACAAGCATTCTGATCCTGACAGATTTAATGGTAACACAAAGATCCATTTTACACCATTATGTGAAATGTGCTTTGCCCACTTGTGCCCACAGCCACCCATTTTGTTGATCAAGTATATTTTACTATTCTCTCAGTGTCTTTTGTCGTGTGTAAACAATGCCTGCAGTTCATCCGAATGGCCCCTGAATTTTTGCCACGTTACTGTTGGTTGCAGCCGAGTCAGTCATGGCTTCTTGGTTGCGCTGAGGAGAACAGAGTTGTTTTAAAATGTATGACGTAATTGTGTGCAAGCGGTTTATTTTTAGCACATTTTTAAATGAGGCATGTAGAATAACATCTCTTCGATAAAATATTTTTATTTTTCAAAGAAATAAAAAAGAGGAATCAGCATGTCAAACTTTTTTTTCAATACTGGGGGAATAAATGGTAATTCCACGCAGATATTTAATTTCTAGAATTGTATTTTGTTTCCATACTCATCTCCTATATGTGAAAACACAGCTTGCAGTTCCGCCCAATTCAGCTGATTGATTGATTGATTGATTGATTGATTGATTGATATTTAATGAGACATGGAGAATCAAGGGGTTTTTAATTAAATAGCACCACTTTAAAATTTGGTGAAGTTTCCTTACAGAGTGTCCCGGCACAGATAATTAGTTGAAAGACTTTTGGAAAATTAAACATCCGACACTTCTGCCTGTTTTTACTGTTTCCAGCTCTGATAATTGCTTTAATTCTGATGTGGTCAAGGACTGTTAGAAAGTTGAAAATCCAACAATTCTTTGTAGATTTACAGTTTTTTTTTTTGGCTAAATGGTGTAAAGATAACATGCCTTTCAAACACGCCGGTGGGTTTTTGTTGCTCAAGTAAGATTCAAGTTTTATTGTCGTACACAGTAAAGAAACATGTTTCCCTGTACAATGAAATTCTTACTTTGCTGTCCACTCAGATTACCAGCAATGAGTATAAAAATAGTATATACAAAAAAATAAATATATAAAAATAAAAACAATGTCAATAAGAAATGTGAATACCTTGATTCAAAATGATTGTCTGCTGTGAATCAAGTCAACTAATTTTTACTTATATAGCACTTTAAAATATCAGACATGGAGCCAAAGTGTTTTTAGTAGAATGAGGCTCAATACAATCATTGAACTTTACACTTCGCTCCATGCAGGACCCTCTGCAGAGCCATTCATGTAATTAGCTCAGCAACCTCACCAGAGCCGCAACGATTAATCAATTAGTTGTCAGCTATTAATTCAGTCGTCATCAGTCCTGATGTGGTTTCAGTAATCTAAAAAAAAAGAGAATGTCTAAATTCTCTCCTTCCAGTTTCCTAAATGTGAATATTCTGTGGTTTCTTTACTTCTCTGTGACAGTAAACTGAATATCTTTGGGTTGTGAACAAAGCAAGACACTTGAACACATGTTGGGCTTTGGGAAAAACCCATCAACATCTTTCATTATTTATTGACCAACAACGAAGCGTTTAATCGAGAAACTGACAGATTAAGTGAAGACAGTCATTAGTTGCAGCCCTAAACCTTCCTGCATTTTTAACCTTGTCTGAGCAGCTGCTGAACTCCACACTCTTTATGACTCTCTTTATCCATAGATTTGCAACCTCTTAGCCCGTCTTGTTGCTCTCTGCTGCTGTGACAAGAGTTGATGTAAAAAAAAAAAAAGATAAATAAGAAGTTTCATTTCTTTTGTGTGTTTATTCAGCGGTGTGGCGTCTGTTCTTTCAGAATTGTGACAGTTTGGCTGCAGAAAAAAGGGGAAGTATTTAATGAGCCGTTTTTGTTTTTCTTGGTGTGTGTGTGTGTGTGTTTATGTGTGTGTGTCTCCATCCCAGCGGACTACCCTCCCCCTCCACCACCTGCCGAAGACTCAGCCGGTTTCCCATCATCCCCCGGTTCCTTCCCTCCTCCACCGCCGGTGAACTCGTACGATTATCAGGTGAGAGAAGCGGCTGTTGTATTAAATTTTCTTGGTTGTCAGTAACTCTCTAAGAGTCAGCTCAGAAAGCAAAAACAGCCCCGAGCGTTACACTGAGTTCATGTACCAAGTCCAGCAAAACTGTCTGTCCATTTGAGCTGCAGCCAACTGCAGAGACGTCCAGCTCCAGATGCTGCCTGGAGCCAGCTACTCTTAACTCGTGGACCCACACACAAACATGCTACATCTCTGAGAGCTCTTAATGCAGGAAGGATGGAAGGCTGACACCTATTGGTGGAGCCTGGTCACTTTCCTTTGCTTTGCCGGTCATAATACCCACAGGCATTTGGCCCTCCTGGGATATCTGGCCTCTGCGCTCTGACTGACACTCTCAGCACTTGACCTCTGCTGAGAAATCCTCCAAGTGCTTCACATTCCTTTGTTCAGTGTAAGCAGGAAGAAAAAATCTCCCTCTTCAAGCCCCTCATTTGATCTGACCAGTTTCCTTTCCTAAATGAATGCCTCCTTTGTAAGTTTGGAGACAGAATGTTGAATAATTTAAATAAGTTATGCAATGTGTGTAAATGCATCGCTCTTCCCACACATACTGTAAACACAGAGTATAAGCCTGCACCCTTAGGAACAGCAGGATACATACATTCATGCAGTGTTATGACCTTAATGTAAACTACAGGCACTCTAACAGCTACACTGTTATTTTAAAAGGTGCACTGCAATGACACTTGGATTTCTCAATCTCATAGTTTTGTTTAACCAAGGGAATGTTCGACTCGGCCAACCGGCAGAGCTGCTCTCCCTTTACGTATTTAGAATTGGCAGAGCTCAGAGACAAGAGACACATGAGCAGTTAGGAATGCAATAAGCTTTCAACAAAATTTACTTCTGCTATTAGAAATCTGTGGAAACATTTCAGACTTCCACAGCAGCTCTTTCATTTTATGAAGTCAGATTGCAGTAGCTGTGTTTTTACTACATGCTTCCACTACATCCACTTTCATTAGAGCAATTCTGTTGCCAAAAGTCCAGGTGCTGGCCAGTACTGAATACTGATCCCACACTCTTTATACAGTTTCAAATATATACACTCATTTGTATGGGATCATCCTTCTATGTGTACAGCTACCTATATACCTACACTTATCAGCCACAACACCATGACCACTGACAGGTGAAGTGAATAACATTGATCATATTGGTACTATGTGGTGTTCTGATGGAAAACCTTGGATTTTAACATCTGTGTTGATGAGACTTGGACACCCAAATAAACACTGTCCCACAACAAACACACTCCCTTATGCAAATGAAAATCCCAAATGTCACTGGCCTACCCCTGCAGGAAAAGGCACCCCACCACATGGAAAAAACATTAAACAATCAGGAACATGTAGAGGAACATGACAATGGCCCAACATGTTGATTTGACCTCCAAACTTCCTACACCTCATTCTGATCAAGCATCAACAGGATGCAGTGGAACAAGTTTGATTGACAGAGGCCCCACTGCACAAGCCAGAGTACCCAAAGGATCCAGTGCCAACGTCCTGGTTCCAGACCTCAAAGGACACCCTGAGAGGTCCTCTTGTCCATGCCCAAAGGTTCAGAACATTTTTGAGCACATAAGGGGACCAACACAATATTAGGCAGGTGGTCATAATCTTATGCCTGATTAGTGAACCTATATCTACCTATATGTAGAACTACATATCTTTTAATTGAAATAGGAAACAATCGTGCATCATCATTTCTTAAAACTAATGCTAATGTTTTTAGCATGAGCCAATAAATACCTAAATTTAACATGGATCAGTGGCTTTTGTTCTGTTTAGAAATAACTGCCTCGGTCCTAATAGTTGTGCTCTTCTAACTGCTGGTGTTTCATGTTTAACCAGTCTGTGCAGATGTGCTTCAAGGACCTTTGTGCATGCTTTAAGTGCACTGCATACTCTGGGTAAAACTAGCTTTTAAAATTATTAATAATTGTAATGGGAATAGTCAGAGTTTGTGTTTGGTTGTCCCTCTTCACAAAATGTATTTCTTTTTCCCCATTTCATTTGTAATAATATAATTCTGCTGTTCAGTAACTAGTATTGTCACATTTGCTGATTAAGATTTTCAGCATGAATATTAGAGCACATTTTGCTTGTTAGAATTGCTCCTCCTATCCAGACAATATCTTAAAACATCCCGCTGTACTTTCAGTGTAAGTGAAATGGTGACAAAGTCCATAATCCTGTGCAAAAATGTACTTCAGGGTTTATCTGAAGTTGATATGAGGCTTCAGTAGTCAGAGATAAACAAATGAAGTGAACATCTACCCAAATAACAACCGACGATTTTAGTGATTTTTCTGTTAAGCTTGTACCATTATGTCAGAATATCATTTATAACGGACAAAGCTGCAAAACCTGACATGAACAACACAAATATAGCTTAGTTACCGTGCCAGGCCTTTGTTATATAACATACAGTCTCTTTCTCTTCTGTCTGTATCTGCTGTTACTGTTACGTTTGGACAAAAGTTGAAAGAAAATAATAACTTCACTAAATGAAATGTTAAATTTCCTCCTGCAAGTCAACAGTCCAGGTTTCAGGCTGCTCTGAACAGCAGCGACTTAAGTGTTACCTTTACAACAAGCAGCTGCTCTATGCCGCTAAAGTTGTTCAGCAAACTGCTTTTAGTGTCCACTCAAATTTTGGTTTAGATTCTAGTTGGATATGTTTAGATGGTTTTGAGAAGATGTTGAGTAAAGAACAAGAAATAGAAGTAATGTCTCGATATACAAATGCGGAACTGGATACCGAAATAGTTTAACAGTTTCCCTAACAGATTATTCCACATTAACAACCCATAACTGATTCTTTTTAAAATTTTTCCATGTACTGATAAAACCATTTTTGGCCGGCGCACTCACACTTAGTGTTTTGCACAAAATCGACTCTGTTACATTTGGAATTTGAAGAACAGATAAAGTAAATACCAGGTTACTTGAATTATAAATTAAATGACAAGAAATGCTACTTTATTGCCATTTAACGACTGGCGCTACAAAGCTTTCACAGTAAATTACGTAAATATGAAACGTCCATGGATTAAAAATTCATAATACACAGTAAACACGTGACTTTGTTTGCAGCTGTCCTGTCCAACAGTTTACAGATGTTTCTGTCGTCATGGGGCTCTACGGGGGAAAGCGTTTCGGGTCACAGGGGGATTTGAGCTGCAATATCACAAGTGACCACTGGGGCGTTAAAACTGATTGAGGCTGAACTGAATGGCTGCATAAAGGCCCTGTAAATAATAAAGAACGTTTTGAACTATATATCATGCAAACATAATTTGCTAGAATATAAATAAAGACTTGGAAATTTGCATGATACAATATGTCCCCGTTAAGTCAAGCATTTCAAGTCTCATATTAGCTTGAAAACAATGTGAATCAGTCCTTTAAGCACAATAAACAATTAAAAAAAACCTCTGAACTCTGAAAAATGTGATATTCTTAGCAGGAGAAACGTTGACGTTTTAGAGATGCATGGTTTTTAGAGGGCAGCTATAATATATTACATATTAAATGAACATCATAACAGATATTTAGCACCATTAATTTATTTCCATTTTTACCTCTGCTGTTTTTGCCACCATTTTTATTCAAACAGATTAAAGATATTAAAGGCCTGAAATTACATAAGAAATTAAGAGCCCAATTAGTTTTTAAAGTTCTTTCCTGCATTCGTCTCCACATCAGCTTTTCTTCTCCTATCATACTGGCTGTAGAGTCATTCTGGCCCACAACTTAATTCCTTAATACACCACCGGTATCTTAATTATGTGTCCTGTAGCCAGAGCAGAACACTTAAATTGTAGGCGCTGTTCAGAAAAAGGGACAGATACCAATCAAAATGTCTTTATATCTTTGTCTGCGGGCCTGAGCAGAGAAATGTTGCATACTGAATGAGTGATTATATGGCGTTTTACGCAGAAGAAGGCAGAAGTATGCTCTTGTGTGTATCACCCTGGCGTATATAGATGTCTGGATTATGGCATGTAGGAGCTGAGACCTTTAGCAGGAGAAAGAAACCTCTCATTGTGGCTGTTGTCCACATTACAAAGCCCTACATGGCGAATTCCTACATAACTGCGATGTTTCCTTTCATCCTCCTTGTTATCACCGTTAAACAAGTCTGCCTGCTTTTTCTTTTGTTGATTTGAGACAAGCCATTAGTGTTTTGCTTTGTTTACCCCCGCTCATGATTGCCTTAGATGTTTTTAAGCAGCAGCTCTGCTCCAAATGGAGGCAACCCTGCCTGTAATAGATTGTGACAGGTAATCCAAACACATAACATTAGAATAAGAAGCAGTCACTGATCCAGCCAACTCAAAAAGCCCCCGCAGGCAATTGCAAGAAGTCTTCTTGCTGTTGCAGCATAGTTCAGAAGACTAAAAATATATCTGTCATTCCGTGGAGAAATTCCCGGGAATTTAGTAGAAAACAGAGGGTCACTAGCGGTCAGATGATTTTAACTACTTTCCAGATTTTTGTGCAACAGCTTTTTTGTTTTTCTTCTGCTGAAATATTTTGTGTATTCAATATATTGAGGTTGTATTTTTCTCTTGAGGTGAGACCGAAAAGATGTAGATGAATAAATCAGTGACTGCTGCTGGAGTGATCCTGTTACTGATGCTTTCATGCTTCCTCTGATAATAAACGAGTTAAATAAAAATTGCAGCAATTCTTATCATACTTTATAGAGCACGTGTAAAATATGAATTAAAAAATATCTGACTTTAATTTTAAAGAATTGACCTTTTTGTTTGAAATACCGCTGGATGAGATTGGGATGAATAATACATGAAGAATGAGATACTGTAAATCCAAGAGCAATGGAAAGCAGGAGGTGAATAGTGCACCACGTTAAGAAAGTTGTCTTTCAGACAATACATTGCTTCTTTTTTCTAACCACATTTCTCTCTGAGAGAAGTCTCTGCTATTGATGTGTGGCTTTCAAAAGGATTGTCTGAGGTCAAGGTGAAACATGAACTTAGAAACTGTAATCCAAAGTTTAAAAAGTGTGGAGAGAAAAAGCAGGAGAGAATATCTCCGAGCAGCATAGAGTCAGAATTGCTCGTCATTGATGATGATTGAGAGAAGCCAGTTAAAGTAACGGTACCCTTTCAACCTGAGCTGTGTTCCCCTCACTGTTTATGAAGGGGATCGAACATGGCGCTCTCTGGTCTACAAAGCAGACTAAATAGCTACAATGGAGACACCACTGAGTACGACTGAGCTGAATGTGGCATTGTTGTGTTTTATTATATATGTCTGTTGGAATAAATTTGGTAGGGATGTATTTCAGACAAGTTCAGCAGCATCAGTGTCAGAAAGTAGCTACTCATGTGACAGTTTTCAAATTTTCATGTGGCTGTAGTAAGATTTACAATAAAAAATTAAATTGTGCAGTTAATGGCAAGAATATGAAACGTTTCTAAAGCTTTCGATGTTTCCAGGACGGCAGTCTCATTAAAGCCCTTTTATGTGTAACGTTGTAGTTTTACCAGTTTGTTAAAGTTTTAGCATTCTGTTATTGGTCACTTTTACATATCCGTTCTTCATTGGCTTCATTCAGATAATTCTACTAGTTACGGAGAGAGCCACAGTACACCTGCGAGATGTTTAAAAATGTAAACTAATATCAAGCTTTCTAAACTGTTCAAATACGTAAAATCCTCTTTTATTTATGATTTCCTCAGAACTGAAAGTCCGTACATCTAACTCCTTCTGTACCCACAATAAAATAAAAATAACAGCGGTGATGGAGCTCAGAACTCAACCTGCTGCTGTGTAACCAATGATTTAACTGCAGCTCCTAAAATGTGGCCTGTGTGACAGCTCACCTGTCTATGTGAAGAAGAGTTTACAGTGTGACCTGCTGTTAGATCCTGATCGATTCTGTCTCCATGTCAGAGATAAGTTATTATTCTAAGTAATTAATGAAGTTACTTATATTGTGCCTGTGTGTAAATGCACACATTTTTCTCTCACTTCGGAAATGCTCCTATAAATCTTGCTGCTGTCTGATGCTGCAGGTGTTTAATAAACTTGCAGAAAAGACTGCAACAAACTGAACTTCAGCTCATGTTCATAGTTTGTCAATACCTGCATATTACATTAATTATTGGTGAGTCTCATTAGTCTGACCTCTCACAGACAGTTTGTAATTGATGTGAAATTGTAGAGTTTGTTGTCTGACTGTGGCCAAAATAGTGGTGCTGATAAGGTTTCTACCAAATCACTTGGCTCACATCAGATGGTTTGAAGCATGTGTGTTTATCTCTTAATACAAGTACATGCAGTTTAGACTTGTGCTGTGTTGGAAGTCATACGAGAGTTTTACTCAGTCTGAATCAGTACTATTGCCGCCATGACTGTTGTGGAAAGTGCCCAGGGTGCTCATTCAGACACGTTCAGATGCTGTGAGATTACCAGAAAGGAGTGCGAGTTTGAAAGGGCTTTAATGTTGAAATGGAACTGAAATACCACCAAGATTCAATTTAATTTTAATTGTGTATCTCCAAATCAGAAAAAAACAGTATGTCATCTCAGGGCACCGTTTATAGTAAGGTCAAGTCCTTACAATGTTATAGAAAGAAAGGCAACAACTTCCCTTTGAGCTGGCCCAACTGAGTAACTGAGCAAAACAGCCTTGGCAATGTAGTGACTGAGGACACGGCAGTCAATAGATCATATTAATAAATGGCCTTTATATAGCACTAGTTTTAACAGTGTTTCAAAAAAAATTAAATTAAAACCAGACTAGGTAGATAAATTGGATTATGGCCAAGGACCATGAGCCCAGTGAAAGTACATGAATAAGATCAAAGAAATATTAAGAAAAATTGTAAATAAAACAAATAGAATATAATAAAATGATAGAAAACCGAACCTGCGACAAGGACAGCCAACCCAGCAGAATTCCTCCATGGTAGAGTCGGAAGCCACAATTTTGTAAAATCCAAATGCCAGCCCAGTTGGAATTGGCCAAACAAAATTTCTAATAGCAGGAGAGAAATAATTCTCTGATTTGATGAGTCAAAAATGTAAGTCTTTCAGCAAAACTTGAAGTAATGAATCTGGTAAACACTAAGCTGTTATTCACCTGCTAACATCATCCTTGCAGTGAAGCATGGCAGTGGCAGTATCATGCTATGGAGGTGCTTCTTAGCAGCAGGGACAAGGAGACTGGTTAAGTTGAGTGGCCTTGCTAAAGAACTGGCTTTGTCTGCATTATTTTGTAAATGTGAGATTTCAGTTTTTGATTTTTTAAAGAGGCCATATTATGCTTTTTAGGTTTATGCTTTTATTTAGCGTGTTATATTGCTGCTTTAGGGTCTGTAGTCTTACAGAGTACAAACTTAATGCCTAGTGCACCCCAAAAACACAATTTTAAATATGCATAATATGCGCTCTTTAAATACATTGCAAAAATTTACCACCTTGTCATCATGGGTTATTTAGTGTAGATGGGCAGTGATGTCAGTTTTATCTGTCTACAAATAAATGTACAGCACAGTAAAGTGTGCACAACATAAAGGTCTGAATACTGTCTGTATGGGATGTTTGCT
Source organism: Dascyllus trimaculatus (assembly GCA_024666655.1). Lineage (NCBI taxonomy): Eukaryota > Metazoa > Chordata > Actinopteri > Pomacentridae > Dascyllus > Dascyllus trimaculatus. The sequence goes on from CM045446.1 coordinate 20,641,041, forward strand.
TACAGATGAAAGGACCTGAGAAAACCCTGGAAGAGAGACGCTCCAGCCTGGATGCAGAGATCGACTCCCTCACCAGCATCTTGGCAGACTTGGAGAGCAGCTCGCCTTACAAGCCACGAACCACACAAGTATGTCACCAGCACAAGTTTACACCTGTGCACAGAAATATAATGTACACTAACATTCAGCGGTGGAAAGTGACCATGTAAGTTCTAAGTATAACTGTAAGCCACCTCTGCTACTTAATAGAAACTAAACACTGCATTTTTTCCCTCTATTACTCTGACAGCAGTAGTGTCTATTTGCATCTCAGATTTAAGGAGAAGTCCATCAGGTTTAAGCAACATTTTGCTAAAAATACTTGCGTTCAGACAGTTTTTACATTATTGTATTAATACTTTGACTTTCATAAAGCCACAGTGATTTTCTTCCACCACTGCTGACATTCAGTAACAACTCTGGAAATGAAACTCAGATTTTAAACATACACTGCAGTACAGACATTGCAAATCGACCAAAACATGTAAAGAATGATTGAGTGAAGTGTCTCAAACCACTGAATGATTTTGTACATTTTCTGCAGGAAACAGACTCATATGTTGCATCTTTTTTTTTTCTTTTTTTTTAAAATGCAATAATGACAAAATGAGTCTTGGCCTATATCATTAGTTGATATTAAATGATATTAAGAGCAACTCCAAAAAGTCAAAGCCTTGGGCAGTTCACTAAATTGTTTGACACACAATAAATGTAGGACAAGCGGATAAAAAAACCTTAACCAATTGTGTTTGGAGTAGGAAGGCTCAGTGGGGTTTGTAACACCACGCAGATCATATCTCTAGTGAGATATTCGAGCAAAAATGTTATACCTGAAAGGGCTGTGAGGGCTACATACACGACAGAGATGTGGCTGTATTGAAGTTAAGAAAATCCTAAAGGTGTTGCAGGGATTATTCTGTGGATTGTTTACTGAGTAGTTAGCATGTCCGCATGCTGTTCGCTTTATTTATTAAAGGATGCGTACGTAGGACGGAAAGCAGGGTTTTAAATTATTGACGGAGGTATTCATTTAGTCACAAATGAGGGTCTGTGCCCTCATACAAGATGTACATCTTTACATCCGCTGACCTTTGTGTGGGTGCATATCTATGTGCAGCAGGAGAATTAAAGTGTAACCTGCTCCGGTTATGGAAAATCACACATGACAAAGCCGGGTTTACAAGTTGCCTGAGAAACATGGTATTTTGGGGGGAAGTGTGCAGTGTGGCAAAGGCAGACAAAAGACTGCTGGTTGCAAGTGCTGACGTCCTTTGGTTTAGTGACTCCTGGCTCTCTGGTTAGAGGGAGGAAAATGGCTGTACTACACACGAAGTTAGAATTATTGCACCACACAGGGGAAACATAGCGGATACCGAGAGAAAGGAAGTGTACACTGCGGTTCTGAAATGATACACATTGAAGGCACCAAGTAAAATACGGCTCGATGATTTCTAGTATGCTTAGTGTTGTGGCGAACGCGTGTGCTCATGTGTGCTGATGTTGAATGGAAAACTGTAATAACATGAAATTATGCGCTCGTGAAATGTGATGAGATGCCCTTCTGACAAATCTCAGTCTTTTGTTCGGTACAGAAAAGGTGGAACAGGGTTGACCCACAGTCTGCACAGATCAGGGCTTCACACAACATCTGCTGTTTATGATTCTCAATGCCATAATAGCACTGAGACACTCGGCACAGAAACCTTCCAAACTATGTGATAAACATTGTGTCACTAGTATTTTATAGATAATTCTAGACTTTAGTGAAGTTTTAACAGTATTTTTCAGTTTTTCATGCTTCAGTTGGCGTTTGGGGTGAGACATTACAAGCAAAGACCTTGTTTTTCTTGCACTGGTCAATTCAGATTGATTTTTTTAATTGATTGATAGATTGATATTTTGCTTATTCTATAGACCGGTGGAAAAAAAAACATCCTAAATACATATTTAGGTGTTTATTTTATTACACTTTGTTGATTGGACATTCATGAAAATTGGTGCAAGTTTTACTTTGATGTCTAGAAGTTGATCTTTTACTCATAAATGATTGTGTCCATAAAATTGTACAGAATTTCTCAAAACTTATTCTCTCAAAAAAAACATTGTTCTAATACTTTGAGCCAGAAATCTCCACTTCAGTTACACCAAACGTTCCAGTTTTGTTCCATTCTGTATCCTGAAGGTTTTTACAGAGGGATCTGTTGATACATTATTGTTAGCCAAATTTATGCAGCATTTTATTTTTTTTTTCTGGCTGTTGACAGTGTTTCCTGGTTTATGGAGTAATAGAAAGAGATTTATAGTGTGTTTAGCGGGCTCTACCCAAATCAGTGTAAATAAGTGCATAATTTCCTATATAGACCTTTTTTTAAACATAAACATTTAGAAAACTCATATTTTTCCCAATGGTATCTTTTTTCTTGTGATATTTAGAATTTTTTAAATTATTTACTGTATTTTTGCCCATTTTTATGTAAAAGCTGTGGATGAAAACATGTTTTCAGTTCTCTGGCTCATCGCCTGCATCTGGTGGAAGGATGGGAATAGTTTGACATTTTGGGAGATGCTTATTGGCTTTTAGAGTGAGATGGAAAGATCAGCTACTGACGAGTGAAGGCACTAACGCTGATTGTTTTCTTCTAATTCTCGTGATATCAAGGAACAATCAGTGACAATCAGCAAAAGTGACTGTGCCTCTAATTTTAAAGTAAACCATTTTTGATCCCCTTTCCATCTGCCAGCCTGATAAAACAATGTGTCTCCATTCACCATATGCCTGCTTGGCTCTGTGTGCTGGTGTTCATGGCATCTGGTTGCAATGTGTTCTTACTGTCGGAGACGATCCACTGCTGCTGCTTGTTTCCAGCCAGAGTGTTTGGGAATCCTGAGTCCATGAGCCATGCGTGACCTCGACTCCTTTTCACTCTCCCTTATTTTTACACACCGGGTCTAATTTAGCTGGACTGGCTCATGACTCTGTGGCCCGATACTTGACTTGTCAATTATTAATAGTTGACTTTAAATTACTTTTCTGCAATACATTTTTTATTTGTTATTGACATTATCTCAACAAATATACAACAGGATTAATTTCTGTGATAACAGTCGCCAACTTCAGTCACCCTGAGGCGATCTGCAATCTCTGATAATGACAATGTGATGTTATGAAAATATAGACGACTACCCAACCCAAATACGAACTAGCTTAGCATGAGGATCATCTAAAAATACTGAAATTACTCTATGAGTAGCTCTACTGCTTGCTACTTAAAATCAGTACACAGAACCAGGCTAGGTGTTTCCATCTGTTTCCAGTCTTTAAGCTAAGCTAAGCTAACTGGCACCTGACTCTACCTCTATATTGAAAACACTGATATGAGTTGTTTCAATCTCCTCATCCAACTTATAGAAAACAGTATTTTAGTAAATACTGAACTGTTTCTTTAACCCTCTGATCCTCCAGCAGTGTTTAGGTATTTTTTACTTCTGCCACACTTTTACTTGCTGTGGCATAATTTTTCAGTGCAATATAAAGTTTGCACCTCTATGGAAACAGCACAACCATGGCTAGAAGTAGAGAGAATTTAGAAATGTCTTTTGTGTAGAAAGACAGATTTATAATGCCATTAGTTTTTTTTTTTTAAATAATTATTTATTTTTAAAAAATCAAAAGACCTGGAATCAACATGTACAGCATGTTTCCAAGTGACCACAGGTGTTATTAGTACTGGAAAAAGGGGGACTCTGCATACTATATGTACATACACTATATTGCCTAATGTATTGGGATGTCTGCCTTTACACTTCCATGAACTTTGACGACATCCCATTCTTAATTCGTAGGGTTTAATATGGACTTAGCCCACCCTTTGCAGCTATAACAGCCTCAACTCTTCTGGGAAGGCTTTCCTTCCACCTTCCAGGTTTAGGAGTGTGTTTATGGGAATCTTTGACCGTTCTTCCAGAAACGCATTTGTGAGGTCAGGCACTGATGTTGGACCAGAAGGCCTGGCTCTCAGTCTCCGCTCTAATTCATCCCAAAGGTGTTCTGTCGGGTTGAGGTCAGGACTCTGTACAGGCCAGTTAAGTTCCTCCACAACAAACTGGCTCTTCCATGTCTGTATTGACCTTGCTATGTGCACTGGCGTACAGCCATGTTTTAACAGGAAGGGGTCATCCCCAAACTGTTCCCACAAAGTTGGGAGCATGAAATTGTCCAAAATGTCTTGGTCTGCTGAAGCATTAAGAGTTCCTTTCACTGGAACTAAGGGGCAAAGCCCAACCCCCGAAAAACAACCCCACACAATAATTCCCCCTTACTGGCTCTGGTAAATGGTGTCATTTTGTCCATCTTTAACAAATACAGTACACAAATACATTTTTTGTTATTCCTGTGTGCTCTGTGTGTAGCTGTACATTATAAAATATATATTCTCCACGTACTGTTAGCTGTCAGTGTTACAAGGTCATGAATTTTAACGCTGTGTGTGGGGAACACAATGCGTAAGTGTTTCTATTATTTTTTTCTTATGAACACACTCATACAAGTATTTGTATACATACTAACAGTGCACAGGAGCCTAGACATACCAATGGAACATAAGGATACAAACACTTTGAGATGTGGATCTTCACCAGCTGCTGTGTGCTTTTTTTTTTTTCTTTTTACCTAAATAAAATATAGTATGAGTGCATACCTTTGTTGGGGAAAACATGTGCAGTATATATTAGAGCAGGAGTCTGAAAGCTTTTGTCAACATGACTTGAAAAATTGATGTGCACCTGTACAGCTCTGGGAGAGTCCAGCTTCTGGATGTCGTACTAACTAATGTATGGCTGTCGTGATGGCTCTACCTGTCAGGGTCAAAGTCGCCGCACGTTTATTTTTATCATAACCTGCTGCAAGCTTTCGGGGTTATGGGTGAGAAGCCACACCACCTGTGTCTCGGCAGAGTGCACATTCATGCTCTGACATGTATTAATCATGAAATGTTATGTATCAGACATTTTGTTGACTTAACCCTGCTTTTCCAACATCTCTGGGCTATCACGATGCCCTTTTGTTGCATCTGTGTCTCCACTCTCCGAGCTTTTTTGCATTTAGAAAAAGATTTTGCTTTCTATTTGATTGTTTATTTTCCAGTGTTGCAAACACACACACGCTCTCCTCAGCTGATGCTGATTCTAGCTGATTAACTCAGGTTGACCTTTTGCCCTACCCAGCTGCTCCTGTCAGTCTGCGCTCGGGTTTTTTCAATGCATTATTCTACAACATAACACTGGTCTGTGTGTGTAATGGGCCAGGTTTCATACTCCAGCATTGGCACAACTGCTGCACAGTAATCTTCCGCTTGTATAAGCAAAGAATAGCGAGTCCTCCTGATTTACAGCTTTCTGCGCGCAAGAAATCACAGAGCCAGCTCTCCAGAATCAATAGGCCACCCTGCATTCTCCTTTTCAAGCTTCCGGGAGAGGAATCTTCCCTCCCGACGTTAAATTTGGAATCAGCGAGGGGACCTTATGTGTACTTGCCTCCCAGATGAAATTGAAATGGACGTTGCTGCTCATTCATAAAAATCTAAGTAGCGTTCCTGCAAACATTCAGCCGGCACTGATGCTTCACAGACATCAAAACAATTTTGTTTGCTTTAGTTGGTATTCTCTGTGGCATAACAGTGGGTAATGAAATGTGATCATTATATAATTCCCATTTGTTCTCTCTCCAGTTCCATCTTAGATGCCATTTGTTATTTGACACAGTTAAATAAGTCTGTGTTACAGTTTGTTTGCTTTATCCTGCGACAGCAGAAATTAAACCGAACCTGATAATAATGTTTGTGTATCTACTGTGTTACGAGTTTCTGTTGCTTGTGATACCAGATTTGAACCAATATTATACTGAATGTCATGAAAGTTATTTTCATTGGCACCACAACGGTGGATGACTTTGCTGCTTTCAAGACAATCCAGTTTGATTTATTAAAAAGTGAAATCCAGTCTGAAAATATACACCATATGTACACTCACCAGCCATTTTATTAGGTGCACCTGAGAAATCTGATGCTAGTGCTGAAAAAAATAGCTCTGCCATAAATTCTACCTTTACAAAAATTCTACATTTTCACTTTTCGTTGACATTGCCAAAAGGCTGATGATTCTACTTTGTGTTTATTATTGAGGTCATAGGAGGTGGTGTGCTGGAATACATTACATTTGAAAGTGTTTCTAATGTAATAATATTCCTAAATTTTCCGTGTAAAGTGGTTTTTGGAAGTTACAAATCTTTCACACACAGCCCCCTCTTTCATTCCTAAGTCTTGTCTGGTTGGCTGTAAACACTATAGTCAGAGGCCCACTGTTTGAAAACTCAGAGTGTGTGTATATAAAAGTGTATGTAGTAAGATGTTGCATCACCCATTGATTTGCACTGGAGCCAATTGGAAGCCCACAGCTCAAATTTATGGTGGATGTCATCTTTTCTGTTTGGAGCCAGGACCTTCCAAGTTAGACTAGTGTTGAACTTTCCACATTCACAAGTATGTGAGCGTCAGCGATGGTCCAAGTACACTGCCTTCCAAATTATTATGCAAACTGTATTTAAGTGTCATAAAGATTACATTTTGTATTTTTCAGTTAAAATCATGGATGGTATTGTGTCTCAGGGCTCTTTGGATCACTGAAATCAATCTCAAACACCTGTGATAATTAGTTGGCCAGGTGAGCCCAATTAAAGGAAAAAGTACATAAGAAGGACTTCCACATTATTAAGCAGACCACCATTTTCAAGCAATATGGGAAAGAAAAAGGATTTCTCTGCTGCCGAAAAGCGTGAAATAGTTGAATGCCTTGGACAAGGTATGAAAACCTTAGATATTTCACGAAAACTTGAGCGTGATCATCGTACCATTCAGAGATTTGTGGCTGATTCAGGGCACACAAGAGTTCGTGCAGATAAAGGCAAAATGAGGAAGGTTTCTGCCAGACAAATACATCGGATTAAGACAGCAGCTGCTAAAATGCCATTACAAAGCAGCAAACAGGTATTTCAAGCTGCTGGTGTCTCTGGAGTCAAGGTCTCATCAAGGTGTAGGATCCTCCAGAGGCTTGCAGTTATGCGTAAACCTTCTATTCGACCACCCCTAACCAATGCTCACAAGCTGAAACGGCTGCAGTGGGCCCAGACATACATGAAGACCAATTTCCAAACAGTCTTATTCACTGATAAGTGCCGTGCAACCCTGGATGGTCCAGATGGATGGAGTAGTGGATGGTTGGTGCATGGCCACCATGTTCCAACAAGGCTGCGACATCAGCAAGGAGGTGGCGGAGTCATGTTTTGGGCTGGAATCATGGGGAGAGAGCTGGTTGGCCCCTTCAAGGTCCCTGAAGGTGTGAAAATGACTTCTGCAAAGTATGTTGAGTTTCTGACTGACCACTTTCTTCCATGGTACAAAAAGAAGAACCGTGCTTTCCGAAACAAAATCATCTTCATGCATGACAATGCACCATCTCATGCTGCAAGGAATACCTCTGCTTCATTGGCTGCTATGGGCATAAAAGGAGAGAAACTCATGGTCTGGCCCCCATCCTCCCCTGATCTCAATCCTATCGAGAATCTTTGGAGCATCCTCAAGCAAAAGATCTATGAGGGTGGGAGGCAGTTCACATCCAAACAGCGGCTCTGGGAGGCTGTTCAGACATCCTGCAAAGAAATTCAAGCACAAACTCTCCAAAACCTCACAAGTTCAATGGATGCAAGAATTGTGAAGCTGCTTTCAAATAAGGGGTCCTATGTTAAAATGTAACTTGACTTGTAATGATGTTTTTGATTTAAATAGCTTTTGATTTCACTAAATATGACCTCCTATTGTTGTAAATTTAATAAATGACTATTTTGAGTTCTTTGCAAACTAGAAAATGTCTTGAAACTCTGTCATGCATAATAACTTGGAACAGTGCATTTCTAGTTTTTAATGTTGAAAAAAAATACCGTTTTCATTGGGAGTTTTTTTCAATAAGATTTGAATTATATTTTGATAGCTAATGACTGGAAAATTATGGTGATTGCAATTTGCATCAATTATTTAGGAAAATCAGACAAAAATATCATTTACATAATAATTTGGAAGGCAGTGTATAGTAAATTTTGTAATCTGCTCAAATCCATGCAAACCCCTTTGTGGACATCTGCTTGTAGTCACCGGCTACTATGCTACAGTAGACCGCATGTACGCCTGTGACGTGTAGGGTTGTTCCTGCATAGAGACAGGCAGTTTCAGGAGCAACGTCAATCACAGCCACTCAGCAAATATCAAAGCCTTCTATCAACATCGAAGCCTCATTAAAAGAGCAGTAATTTTCCAAACGACCACCAGCACACTTTTTAGGGGGCTTAAATTTAGCTAAATGTGAATCAGACAGCATTTCATGGTCATTGTTGGCATTGCAGTTTCATTTTGACTTCAGCCTCAAGCTAAAGTAGGTGCTGCTTGTTTGAAATGCCTTTCTAATATTAAATAAGTCTTTTTGTTTGCATGGTGATTGGAGGAAACACAAGAGAGCATGTTCATGCTAAACCCTTCAAGTGTGCTGCACTGCAATCTGAGCCCAACCAGCCCTACTAATATGCAGCGTAGGCCTGTCTAAGCACATCAGATCTGTTGTGGGGGAGCTAACAAGGAGGCCCAGATGAGTGTCAAAACAGTGTGCTCATCAAGCACTAGAGCAGCGCCGCTGCTTTGGTGGAGGCTACAGAAGCTTCTACCATGACCTCTAATTCACACTGACCTGTGGTGCATTTCTAGTAATCAAATGAATCAGCAAACCTCCCACTAAGATTTTATAACATCCAGTTTTGCACATTGTCAAAACAAAATTCAATATCAGGACGTTCTAGTTTTTTTTTCATGCTCTCAGTATGTACCTTGACATAAAACATAAATGCAGCCTGTGTGATGGTAGAGGAAATATATAATTAGATGTCACCATGTGAGTATATTTAAATCCACACATCTTTAAATCCTGATCCATTTAGCGTGTCTTGGGGTGTCTGTTCGTATTAACCTTCTTCATAGACTGAGATTTGGCCCACAGCTGGTGGCTGCAAATTAGCAGTGTCACATATATATAGAAAATGTCATACCTAAAACCCAAAGACAAATGATTTGCTTTACCTTTTTTATTTTGCTATGACAGAAACTAAAATGGACAATAATCTAAGCATGGAGTATTTTACAGAGGAGGACAGTGTACACACATAGCACTGATGTACTTTACTACTTATCCCTGTATGACCAATTAAGTCACCGTTTTTTACCACATTAGGCAGTGACATTTTTGTGCCAATTAAACTCTAATGCGCTTCTCCCATTTAAACCGCACCTTGTTCTGATCTGATTCAGTCTGTTGTGATGAGATTTAAGTTGAAATTTAAAAGCTCTCCCTGTCTAATTCACCCACCCAACGTGAAACAATAATGTGCAGTGCAATGAATAAAATATTGAAAGCCCAGGCTTGCTAAATGACATTCACTTATGTCCACAGTAAACTTCCCCACATTGCATTAAGAGGTGTGTGTGGCTCTAGCTGAAGTCACATCTTTCTAGATGGATCCAAGAGGGAGGTACTCGACTCGACTGTCACTGGGCTGCCTTCTGGCAGTGCCAGGACTTCTGGGAACAACAACGTGCAACTCACTTACAGTCATGGTTCCACCTCAATTAAAAGCCATTCAGCGAAGTGCACTAAAGCTGTCTCTTTGTTTGTATCCATGCAGGAGGCTGAAGTGTTGGTGCTGTCGAGAAGGATGCCTTGAACCACTGATCACTGTGGTGGTGTTAAAGGGGTTTAGGGGTTGTAACCCTGAGGCATGGACGTCAGAGTTCTTGTGTGCTTTAATTGAGCTGTAGAACTGTAGTGAGGTATGTTGGTTACCAGTTAACATTAGTATGTGTCGAGATTCAGGATATATTAGTTATTAAGTGAACATTTGGTTCCTGTAGTCTTGAGAAATGGTCAGGTGCAAATACTTTAACTGACTTTGACAAGGATCTGACGACTGAGTTGAAGCCATTTACTGTATCCAAAGATAGACAAAACCCTCCATGGTGGCAATGAAGAGTTTGTTGGAGAGCGGTTTTAAAAATCAATGTGGTTGCGGCCATCGCCATCTTGGCATCCCTGATTCCTCTTAACTCTCAGCTATTTCAAAATAAGGAAATAAGCTGGTGGATTGTGCAAATGTCTTTGGATCATGGACTGTCATATAACGGTATCGACCTGTCATTTACAGCAGCCCTTAGTAAGGCTTAACTATAAGCCTTAATAATTCAGTTATTTATTATTTTATTTTTAATAGATTGGTTGTATAGAAATTCATCCCCCTACAGTTATGGTCGACAAGGAAATTAGAGACCAAAACCATTTTTTGTACCAGGCTGTAAACATGCTTGTTTCTGTCGTGTAGTTGGATATCATAGCATGATGGTTTATTAGGAGTGACCTGCTTTTGGAGCCTCAAGTGGTCACTCACAAAAAGATTCACTTATGCTAGGTGTGGACTTTTTCAAAAAACATATATTGCACATAATTGGAGATGGAAAACACCTTCCATGGTTTGTCCTAGCAAACATTTAACTCACATGACTGATCCGCTGTTTATTTTATTTTGTTGCCTTTGTCTCTGGACAGCATTAACATGACCAGTACAGACTGACATAAAATGATAATTACAACTTTCCAGAGTAAAATCAAATCCTGAAGACCTCTCTCCATTCTTCTCTCGTAGATGGCCAAAGTTTTGTTTGTTTCTTCTTCTTCTTAATTTTTTTTCCCCCACAGTAGGTAAATTACTTGGTTTTGTTTCTGGCTTCTCCTACTCTCCTACTCAGCCATGCCTAACATTGCCTATGCTGCCAACTTCTGATGACACTATGAAGCCTACTTCATTTGCTCCAAAACCATTAATGAAAACAAGCTTCATTCACATTTTCTTTATTTAATGTTTGCAAAGTTATCCTCAAATTTGCTTGGAAATTACATAGAAACAGGTCTGATGTTGTCTACAATGTGTTTCCATTCCCCTTAATTGGCCAGTAACGTCCATTTTTGCTGATTTACAAAAGAATAACAAAAATAAAACATTCTGTGCCATAATTCATTTTCCCACTGAGTCATTTTACATTGTTAAATTGTAGAACTTTAATTTTACATGATCTGGTCACATGATTTTATATGAACCAAAATTCAAAAGCACCTGCTAAAATGGAACGCAGAGCGATGTTTGTTTGTGTTTATCTTGCAAATACTCTACCCTATTTCTTCAAATTCCCCTCTTACAGAGAAAGTTTTTGATTACACTAGAATTTGTAGCATGGTTCATCTACTAGGCTCATACTGTCTGAAATACCAAAGGGAAGGGTACTGTCACCTCTCCACAGCATCGCATCGGTCTGTTTGTATTTTTACTCTGTGTCAAATCTCCTGATGTCTGTGTAATAAGTTGTCATGTCCATACAAAACAGATGGGCATTATTGAAGTCTGCTGACAGTTCAGCTGAAGCCAAGTGCTTGAAATGCTGCTGAGATGGATCCTACCACATGAGTGCCCTAAGGAAGCCTCACTTCACGCTGTGCCAGTCAAGCCATGCCGTGACACTCCCATCTCTCAACAGGCAGAGCATTGCAGCTGGCACTCGCTGTCACAACATGGCAGAATGATAGGCCCTCGCTGCGTGCTCCCAAGTCTCCCACTGATCATGGCGTCTGCTGAACGATCGCAGAAAATGTAGTCTGTAGACCACCCTGGTGGTATCTCAGCTCCCTGAGAGTGTGATAGGGGTGGTGACCTTTCTCCAGCTTCCCTCAAAACTCTGGAGGCATCTCAAGGGAGGGCCTCAGCATTTCACTTCCTACTTTGCCTGGATCCAGACCTTTGAATCTGTCCACTCCACCGCTGATGACTGTGACATAGTGGCGTGAAACAGCAGTTTCTTGATTGAAAAAGCAGTCGGTCCAATGATCGCTGTGGGAGAACTAACGATTACCCAGTCAGGACTAATGTCGTTGTCGTGCTGCTGGCATTAAATTTAGGCGACGACGTTGGTCTCAGTGATTGGCTGTAGATGACTAAATCCCTTTCACCACAGAAATCCATTAGAGTGGAAGCAATGTGAACCTGAAAATGGAAATGGAGTGTAGCAAGTTAACAATTCTGTCTACAATCCACTCAGGTGCTTTTCATTCTTTACACCCTTAAGTCCCTTTTGCAAGGGACTAGTGTGACCTGGGGATCTTGGGATTTAGAAATTACTCCACCATGTCTGTGTTTCATGTAATGCATTCACATGGGATAAGCAAAGTCAGTGTTTTTCTCAAATGTACTGACATTATACATGGATAAATTAAAAGGCTGCCATGTAATGACTGTTGATTCAATTAAAAGAGCAAAATGTTCTTTACCACTTGCTGCCAGTCATGTCATCCATCTAATGATCCTTCGAGATTTTGCTCTTCAGATGGATTCGAGCTTCATGTAAACGGGTCTCCATGCTGTGTAGCGACGTGAGCCTCCTAAATCTGCACCAAAAATACTCCAAACTTTCATTTTTAATTGCCAAGGAAGCTTCCATAATAAAAACAGACAACTTGCAGATTTGCAGTGTACCTAAACTATCACAGAACCCCTGTATTTGGCGAAATATAGTAGATAATTTGCTGTTGGATTTTTACTTTACAAATTGTGAACATGGCAGATGGACACAGGATTAAGATCATGGATGACCTCTGCAATTATTACAAATAACTGGAGGTCCCCAGGTAACACCAGTCCCATGTGAGAGGGGTTTAGTCTGTGAGGGTTGCAGAACTGAAGTCATGTATGCATCAACATGGAAATGTTCTGTCCATATTCATGTCTGGTATCATGATGTGCCAGATTGTGTTGAAATGTAAGATGCAACGCATTAGCAGATCATTTCATTCCATCAGCAAGGACTGAAACAAGCCTCCCTGGAGTACCCTGTAGCTGAATGGTTGCAGTGCATGCCAAATAACTGCAATGTCCCTGGTTCAGTTGCAGCCAAGGACCTGTGTTGCATGTTATACCCCTCTTTTACCCCATATTTTCTGCCTGCCTCTTCACTTTCAGCTATCCAATAAAGGCGGAATAGGTCAGTAAAACCTCCCTGGTGTAAACAGAGCGAATGGATCATGGCATTGACTGTTATCAATAAGTAGAAATACCTGAAATACCAATCAAAAATGACAAGGTTAATCCATAAATCTGCTCAAAGTCAGATTGAAATGGAACGTAAAGTGTCTATAATAACCTGAGCCAACGGTTATTCTATATGAAGGACAGGATGAAGCTCAAGTAACATTTGGACTTATTTATGTGTACGACCCAAATTTGAGTTGAGTCACTGCAAATATTTCAACAATTTACAAGAAGAGACAAGAGAGGGAGGGTGTCCTTATATTAAAATACAATAACCTTTTTTTATCATCTCTTTAGCATTTAAAAAAAAAACATAGTTACATAGTCTCAGAATATGGAAAATGTTTTGTTTATTTTGCGATGTATTTAAAATAAGATCATTTGATTCTCTGACTTCTCACAATCTATATCTTTTCAAACTGACATAAATACATTAATTAATAATAATAACGTCTTTGTACAGCACAATACATACAGGAAGTGCAACTCAAAGTACTTTACATTAAAAAAGACTAATTGATAAAATGAAAAAAATAATTGTATTTGTAAAACACAAGACAATAAAACAAAAAGGTCCTTAATAAAAGTAATAATTGGTCTGATATCATGAAATTACATGAAACTACATAAAACTATATAATCATAAGCCTAAAATGACAAGTTTTAAGGTTTCATTTGAAGCTATCCACCGACGCTCTGTCCTTCTCTGGAAGACTCTTCAAGTTTGGTCTCTGTCTTACTGAAAGTTGGGTGAGAGGGTTGATCCCACTCCTGTTTTTATACATAAACTATATACAGCCACAGCCAGAAGCTGGTTAGCTTAGCTTAGCACCTAGACTGGAAGAGGCAGCTCTGTTTGAATTAATCTACCAGCACCTCTCAAGCTCACTAATTAATGCTTAGTACCTCTTTTTTAGTCCAAATGGTAAGGTGGATAGGCTTTAGAATGAACATACACTGTGATCAATCAATCTATCAAGATAAGAAAGCAAATATTTCTCACTTTATTTTCTTAGCCTCTCCCTCATTCGTGATATCAGTCAGAAGTAGCTACAGACGTACAATCATCTGTGCTACAATGTTGAGGCCTGCTGGTGACTTTGAGCCTGTAAACTTGGGGCTTTTGGGAGGTCATTAAAAACGAGATTAAATTACATTGCTTTTTGAAAATGCACAACCCTTACATATTGAGTGAGCTGCATGCTATGCTATTGACAAGGGCTCTGTTCCCAAGTCTGATTCTTGTAAAATTTGCATTATTATAAATGTGTGCATGATTTTGAATGAGGTTTTCTTACTTCTCTTTAAGCAGTCTTTCCGTAACTGGGGTTTCACTTCATCTCTCTATAGTTAGCTGTCTCTATATATACACAGCGATCAGCCACAACATTAAAACCACTGACAGATGAAGTGAACAACATTGATCATTGTGTTACAGTGCAGTGTCCTGCTGGGAAACCTCGTTTCCTCACATTCATTTGTATTTTACTTTGACACGTACCACCCACCTAAATATTGTTGCAGAACAGTCACACCGTCGCCACGTTGCAGCAGCACACAACAGCAGCAGTGCAATCCTCCACAGTGCAAATCTGCTCGGTAACAGCTCAGAGGAAGTGTAATGGCATTGAAAAAGCCTCCAAACTCCCCAGATCCATTCTGATTGAGCATCTGTTGGATGCACCTCATCCTCAGAGGTCCCATCCTACAACTTACGTAACTCGAAGGATCCACTGCCAGTGTCCCGGTACCAGACACCACAGGACGACCCCAGAGGTCCCCTGTTCGTGTCCAATGGGTCAGAGCTTCTTCTTTTTTTGGTCACACAAGGGGGACCCACACAATTTTATGCAGGTGGTTTAATGCTGTAGCTGAAAATGTACAATAGCGTGTGATTATGATTAGTTATGTTTGACATCTCTCGTGTCAAACTGGGGAAATATAATCTTATTGTAGCTGTTCTGAGATAGAAATATTTATAGTCAACCACACAAATTCATTCATTCATTATTTGATAGATTGCCTCACCTGTCCTGTATGTCACATGTGACCAGCTGGAGGAAATGCAGTGTGTTCACTATGACAGTGTCAACCCTTCAATTTTGTGTCTCTTTTTGGTCTTGTCTTGTATATTTGTGTTGTTGTTCTGCTATAATGGCAATTAAACTTCTCTTAACGTGGAATAACTACACTTGTAATGCAGTGTAGTGACACTTAAAGACCCCTTCTGGTGAAAATCAGGTTTTTTGTCTCCTTAACTTGTCCAAATGGCATTTTTTTATTCAAGAAGATATGTCATAGCTAAGTATGTCTACCTTGAAACCACAGTATTCTAATTACTAATGTCTAAAAACGTAGATATAGACCTCATCAGAATTGACTTCTGGTTTGAAAATGTGTGTAGCTGTACAGTGTTTGAGCAGAGATGTAGGTGAGCTGGTATAAGTGGCTGGGGTAAGTCTAAAGAGAGGCGAGAACAACATAGATCCACACATTCTAGAGAAATTATAGTGTAGTTACAGCTAAGCCTTTTTGAGTTTGGAAGGGATTTTTTGTCACAAAAAAACTTCTGAATATGTAATTTGATACGCAGAGATGAGTTTTTAGGGGTTAAATCAATGACCGGAGAGGGACTTTCAGTTACCGGTGCTGACTTGTGTTCCCAGTGAACACAAAGGTCAGTTATGAATGGTCAGCTGCTGCTGCTGTTCTTGAGGGCAAATTCAAACTAAACAGATGTGCACTTTTCACATATACAATTCAAGCTGTGAGAAAAAATGTTATGTTCTCTTCAGCGGTTGACACCTCAGGAATATTGGCTTCGGTTGTTTCCAGCTTCTGCTGCTGTCACTGGCATGACACTGGTATGTATGCTAGCCAGCCTCTGTTATTCCTTATAAAAGGTCAAGGCCGTAGGCAGGTTTTTTTTTTTTTTTTTGCAATGGATATTTAGCTTTTCAGGGCTCTGAGGCCAAGAGTGTGTGAGTGTGTGTTTCTGCAGCTTATCTCCACCAGCTGAACGGACTGCATCGAGATGACACTCCAGCGCTGTAATTATAGCGCTTGGCGGTGTTTAACTTTTTCCTCTCAGTTTGTTTTATATGCTGCAATTCTCTTTGATTGCTTTGTTGCTGCATGGAGCAGAGATGTTGCCACAGCGCCGGTGGCACCCATTGACCTTAAGGTCAATCTGGCAGCAGGTTCTGAGTTTTGACAGGGGCAGCCAACTGTGGAGAGAGGAGCATGCCTTCAGGCGCTCAGTGTGTTCTGTCAATGTTCGTTAGTCAAATAAACTGCATAGTATCACCCCTTTGTCTTTTATTAACAGGGTGAACCAATGACAAATTTAGTTTGAGCCAGGAAGCCGTGACAGTCAGTGTAACCTGCCTCTTTACATCACAAAGTCCTGGTAACAGTGCTAAAAGGCTTATCGTCAGCCGCTGTCATTGCATATTATCCGTCTTCTTGATAACATGTGCGAGCTTCCAGTGCAACACAAGCTTCTAAGAGAACAGTTGCCATCTCTGGGATTGATGACATCGACACACTTTAAGCGAATGACGTTTTTCAACAGTGCAGTATTTCACCTCCTGAAGCACGAGGGGTCAGAAGTGCATGAAAAGCTAATTACAGAGATGAGTCAGAGATGTGTGGTGAGAGACTGGCCTGTAGTACTGCAGGAGGTGAATGAAACAATTAGTTTCTGCTGTGTGAGAGCTACAAAACACACAGTTCCCTCTATTGTAAAGATAGCCTGCAGAAGTGCCACAATCGGTGGTTCTCGGGGACCTTTTTTTTCACACAGTAGCCCCGAAAATGATTTTTTAGTTGCATCAGTGAGTAATACGCCCTACTTTGTATGATGTTGTTACATCATCCTAGAAATATTACATTCTTTTTTTCCCCTGAAACCCAGTTTTTTAAGGGATTACATAACGGTGAGTTTTGAAACATGGACTTAATGTTCAACTACATCGTCTTCAGATTGTCTTGGTTTTACAACCTAAGAATCCGCTTGTCATGTACTGTACATATTACAGCTGCCTGCCTCTCTGCAACTCTGTCTGCAGTGTAAGTGTGTCTGTACTTGTTGTATATGGTGTCCCAGACTGAAAATATAACTCAGTCCTTGGCAAAACACAAAAGCATCTTCTAACCTTTAAGTCTCAGGAATAAGAGTGTTGCTGTAAAACATTCTTTTTGTTAAGAATTGTTGAGATTTTTGATGTAGTGCGCAACAGTGGTGGTTGGTTAATATCGGTTGCTGTTAATCTTCATTATCATTTTGTGCATAAGTGTAAAGCTCTAAGTTGCTAAGTAATTATAAAATAAGAGATGCTTCGTTGTAGAACACCCCTGATAAGGGAAACTCTGCGCTTCCGAGTTATAAACATTTGGAAGTTTCTTCCAAAAAATAATTCCTTCTTGCCTTAAAATGGCGTAGATGTAACAACACTGTTGACTCCTCTATACTGTATGGATCTATGTAGTCCACTCAGCCCTCCACCACTCGCTGCAGCTCAAACTCTCCAGCTTACTTACGACTCTTCTCAAACTGTGTATACTACTGAACGCCAAACAATGGCAAAAAGACAGAATGTGAATGTTGCTAATATCACAGTATAATTAGTCACAGTGGTAATATTTCCGGACAAATGTGAATATGTTCACCCATTTAACATTTATTCCAATCTACATAGGTGGGGGTGAGAACATTTTTAAATATTCACTTTTGTTGGCGAGGGTTGTCGTGCAGCAATAACTCAAGAAGCACAAAAGGAATCCGATATGCAGAACAAAAAGTTCGCTATATGTGTGAAACACACGTTATCTGCAAACAAAGAGATAGTCCAAAACGTCTGGAAGTCTCGCCGCGTCCCGGAGACATTATTTAATCATACTTAATGTGCCTTATCTGGAACTATTTTAGGAAGGGAATTGATATCCCTAATTTCATGACAGTACTGAGGCTGACGGATAGTTAAATGTCACTATTGTGCCTGATTGCACCGAGACAAGATGAGTCAAAGTGGGGGAGGATCAGTGAATGCCTCAGTGTTGACTGGGAATTCTTCCACGGTCACAGTGTTAGTGCTGAAATGGACAGATGCAAATGGACGGCAGAACCAGCATCCGAGAGCAGACGTGTTGTATGAATAAGAAGCAGGCAAAGTTGAGAGAAAAATATCCAAGGTCTTAGATGAGTCTGAAAAGATGCAGAACTTCTCCCTCTTTAGGGGTTTTCCCCAAGCTTGCTGAAAAAAAAAATCCCCCACCCTCGTGGTTTGAAATGCAAAGTTAACAGTTTTACTCAGCCCCCCAACCCCAAGGCTTGTATAGTCTCTCCTAATCTTTTTTAATGTGTCAAAAGGCTTTCTTGAGAGTCTCTGTGAAATTTCACACTTAAGTTGTTTGCAAAGTCAGTCTGAATTACGGTGTCGAGTGAGGGTTCACTTCTCTGAAGGGGTTAGGGAAAACTTTTAAAACTGTATGTGTTTGTGTATGGAGCTGGTGTTGGAGACACAGCAAGCATTCAGACTGAGGCTGCATGTATGTCTGGACTTCTAGATGTGAAACTGCTTGACTCAGGCAAGTCTGATCATACAAAGAGACATGAGAGACTCAGTTGCTGTGTAATGTAATTTCAGATGTGAGTATATACGAGTATTTATATCAATACTGAGTCAATAATATCTTTTAGCAGTGATGATTGTGATGATATGATTGTATATTTTTACAAAACTGTATTGTTAAATTAATGTTATGTAAAATAACAAATTCAAGCTTAATAAGGTTTATTAATATAACACATTAAGAGTGAATCAAAATGTGAAAAGCACTATTCCCTCTAAGATCAGGGCTCATAGTTCAATATCTGTCAAAAATAATCTGTCTGTCTATCTGTCTGTCTGTCTGTCTTATTTCTTTTGGCATTCAGACATAGTTCTTTGTGATGACACTTTAAATTATCTTGTTAAAATGAGTAAAGTTTTTTGTTTAATGAGACACATTGATATTTTTATAATAACAAGAACCCTTTGTGGTTTAATAACTTACAGTATTTTGTGGGTACAACAAAAAATTCTATTAAAAAATGAATGACTTGGTATACAGTAATAACAAGAAAAAAGAAACGTAAAATTATCCCAAAATTATTCCATTGAAACAAGTCTTTAAAAAGGTAATGATAGATATAATGTTTTGGTTCATCTGTGTGCACCACTCAGCCACAACATTAAAGCCACTGATGGACAGACTGAATAACACTGATCATGTCGTCACAATACAATGTTTCACTAAGAAACCTTGGGTCCTGGCTTTCATGTGGATGTTACTTGGACACGTACCAATTCAATTCAATTCAACTCAGTTTTATTTATGTAGTGCATATTTACAACATATGTCATTACATATCCTACCACCCACCTAAACATTGACCAAGCCTTCCACAAAGACAGTGCCCCCTTCCACAAGGCTACAACTGTTTAGGAACAACTCAAAGAGGAGCCCAGGGTGTTGACACAGACATCAAACTCCTCAGATACCAATTTTGTTCGAGCACCAGAACAAGCCCAATCCACAGAGCACCCATCCTGCCACCTACTAAATCCACAGATTGGAAGTCCTGCTTCCATGGTCCAACGGGTCAAAGCTGCCATGGTGCCACAAGCAAACAGTATTAAGTTGGTGGTTTTAATGTTGTGGCTAATCGGGTAGCTTACGCAAGAACATCTCAACTCTCCTTATTGATGCTGTATCCTGTAGTTGTATTAATTTTTGCTCAAATTAAATGCTTTACTTGAATGTGGCCAATAATAGGCCATATAATTACCAGTACATAATGTTTTTACCCCCTCTATTAATCTCTTCACTTAGTGGCCATGATATTATCTCTGACCGCCCTCATTAATATTGATGGGTCAAACGCATTCAGTAACTAAAGACAGAGTGCGGCTAACATAAAAGTCTCTTCCACTGCACACATTTTTGTTCAGATTTTGTGCATTTGATTAGTTTCATCACCCTCAGAAAGGGGTGAATCTATTCTCTTAATGTAATTTGTGGAAAACGTACCATGACAGTGTAATTATTTTGAGGGGGCCAATTTGCATTTCCAGTGCTCTGCAAACTAAATGTTACTGTAGGTTCTAAGGCCTTAAAGATAAATTAATAATCTGCAGTATTTAAAACCCATGAAACATTTAAATTAAGTAATTTCACTTCCTAAAGGGCATAGTGGAGATGTTTCCATACATATGCAGACAGACACACTTTTTAAATAAACATCAGCGCTAATCACTGAGACAGAAATCAGAGCGAGAGCAGAAAATATTTTCTGGAGCTTTTAATGGTTCCTCAGGGGCTCCCCTCTGACTTAGATTAGATGGGATTTAGACAAAGTTGATGCATTTACCAAAACTTGGAATTCTTTTTATCTCAATACATTATGGGGATCACAGCACTATATACTTTTTCCCCCTGATTGAATTACAGCGTAAGTGTTTTTTTTATTCAGTTTAAACAAGGATTTAGGAGGGCGTGTAGCCGTGCAGGAAAACATGGCTATTTGTGACATTTCTGTGCAGCAGGCTTTGATCACTTTGAAGGGAAATCGATTGGAATTGCTGCTCTGCCCCATTTTAGAAGACATCTCATCAAACCGAGTTGCAAAGGGTCTAAAGACTACAAGTGTTCATTTTTGTTCCCCTAGTGCTGCAAATTTAGTAATTGACTCTGATTTTTGGCTTCAGGCAGTAACCTAATAAGGCCATCCAAGGTTAATGATAGACCCTTTTTAGACTGGCTGCACGTCTGACACCGATATGTAGTGGTGGTGAAAAACAATTATTACTTACATGAGAGACACTCGGGGCAGAAGTCCCTGACATCTGAGTGAAGCGTTGTTATTCTGTCTGTTATTAGCTGCTGTATTTTGTTATAGCGAGGCCTGTGCATCAGTCGTAGCCTTTGGACATTAGATCAAAATGCCACAGACGTTCAGACAGTGAGAATCTCAGCAGTGGGGTTGCGGTGCTGCTTTACAGCCATCTCTTCCCAGGAACACCAGCGCCACAAATCTCAGTGATTTAACATCTTTCCCGTTCAAGCAGCTGGAGTCAGCACAAGTGTCATTTGCCATTGCCAATCTGCTGTCATGGCGTCCTCTGCCAAACAATTTATCCCTTCCCCTCGTGCTTTATTAGCCATAGATTATGGGTGGTCGTGGACAGTTCAGAGCCTCTGCTGTCGAGGTAGCCTTGTAATTGACTGTGGGGAGGCAGTATGGGTAATCATTTGAGCGTAGACCACACTATCAAGAAAATGCTGGTGAATACATCTGTTGTATTTCCGCCACTGAGCAGGATCTCATTTACCCACATCTTTAGTAATCTTGATACTCTTTCTTGCCGCTAACAACCCTTTTTAGCCATTTGCCAGTTATAATCCTTTTTAATCATTCGACTATAATAGATATAGAGAAAGCAGTGTCTGATTGGTCTGTCGGTGCATCCTGGTTATCTATCACTTTGGTAAAGACTGAAATATCTTAACAACCAGCATTTTTATTGGCTCTGGATGGTCCTTTGAGGGCTAACTGCACACAACATTAAGCTAATTGGTCCATGTACAGTAAAAGCAAGTGGTCTTTGTTACCTTATTTGACCAAACAACTATGTATTTTCTTATTATTTCTGAGCATTTGATGAACAACAATACTGGAGCTGATGAAAGTCTTATTAACAGAACTGGCTTAGATATATCTTTTATACTCAGTTATTATTATTTTTTCTCTGGTGATTTTCTTTTGGCGTTGGTTAAACCAAACCTCTATGGAGGGCACCTAAAACCACATCTAAATTCTTCCAGACAAGACCAACCCTGATAACCTTTGAATGATTGCCATGAATGTCATGGTTCCATGACCGTGAATGCTGATAACTTTGGAGGTTTTCATACTTTACCTGTAGCACCACCATTTGTGGCTTTTGGTCAAGTCTTTACACTAACAGCCACACAGAAGTTGCTTCTCGACATCAGTTGCAGTTTTCCAGTGCAGGAACTTGTGAGCCGTTTTAGGTCCAAACCCTTGTGTACTTTACCAACAAGAAAATCTACTACAGGGTTGGTACTTTTGAGTAACCCAGAAAAACTGCTGTGCAGATCTCAGTGCTTACTGGTCAAACTCAGAGGGGACAACAAGTACCATTTTTCAGCGTCACGGTCAACAATGTAAAATTGTCCATGTAGGCTAACATACCAAACCCTTCATTGTTCCATTTCCTATGCGCTGATAAAACTGGAGTTACGCCTTTAACTATTATTTGTTGTTGTTTTGGTTCACTCATAGTTAACGTCAAAGCGCTAGGATACTAAACCACAATGGAAGCTGAAAGGGCTGATACAGGGCCATTTCTGTAGACGTTCCTGCAGTGGAGATGTGTCTAATAACTTTGATGATTCCAGCACCACCATCAGGCCTACATGTTATACTGGCCAATACTTCCATTCAAATCAGTTTGTTTCATTTAGAACTAATTTGAAATTTACAGTTCAAAAAGTCACTGAGCAGCAGTGAAACTAGGTTGTTTGCTTTAACTGAAGCCCACTTTTCCTGCTTTTTTTCAGAATTCTGGATCCTCGGCAGGCTCCACTCCCAGCGCTCCAGTGACTGGTTACAAGCGCATGGTCATTCCAACCCAGCCACCTCTGACTGCCACCAAGAAGTCTACACCCAAACCTCAGGCTCCTGGGGGAGTGTCGTCTATCCCGCCTTCCTCTGTCAGCCCCGTGGCCAAGCCTCAAAGCCACATGGCTCCTCAGCCTGTTCCAGCCTCCTACGCTACAGCATCAACCCCAAGTCAGCCCACCTTCAACGTCCAGGTCAGGTCAGCCCAGCCCGGCCCCCAGCATCAAGCCCCGGTTGGGCACCACTTTGGCCAGCAGCCGATTCGGAGCCCGGCACAGGTGCAGTACATGCCTGCTCAGCCCAAGGGTCCTGACTTTGCTTATGGACCACCGCAGCCTGGCTTCTCCCCAATGACACAGGTTGGATATCAAGACCAGCACCATCCAGGAGTACCCCAAGTAGGTGGAATGAGCGCCAGGAGACCTGAGCCTGTCCCGGCCCAAGCATACCAGCCTCCAGGCCCCAAGAAAACCTACATTACAGATGTGCCTCCAAGCTTGGCTCCATACAATTCTGGACCTGTTGTTCCACCAAAGGTAAGAACCTTTTTCACCGCGTGGCACCGACTTTTGCCATTATTGTTTGATATTGTATTAGAAATAGGCTTTCTGAGAAAGACAGATTTCTCTCTGGTTATTGCCATCCATGCTTCAACTCTTTTTTTCCATTTTCTGCAACCTTTCATGGTCTGAATTGGTGGCATTAAGCTAAGCAGTAGCCCAGCAGTCCATCATCTCCCAGCTCCTTCTTGAGAATCCTGAGGCTTTTCCAGCCCAGCAGGGATATTTAATCCCTCCAGTGTGTTCTAGGTTTTTCCCTGGAGCTTCCACTCAGTTAGATATCCCTGGAATACCTCCACAGGGAGGAGTCTTGGAGGCGTCCTGATTGGATACTTGAACCACCTCAACTGGCTCTTGTCAGAAGCATAGCGGTCCTTCTTCAGACCTCTCTGGGATATCTGAACTCCTCTGCTTATCTCATAAGCTGAAAAATATAAGTTTGGTTTCATTCGTCTGAAACTCTTTGAATCACCACTCACATTCAATGTTTAGGCTTTAAACGTGTAGAATCAAATGTAAATCAAGGTTTTATATGATACGTCACTGAATTCACTTTATGATACAGTCCCCTTGTTGACGTCCTTTTCCATTTTATTGTCAAGAATATGACCCACATATGTTTAGACTCCTTTACCTTGGGTCAGCTGCTTACTGACAAAACCACTGCTTTAGATGAAGTGCTCACCCACGCACACCGAGCAGTGTAGGTGACAGCATGACAGAGTCTGAAAACAGTCTGGTCTCATCTCCTCTCCATATCATCTTTCTATTCATGTTATACACTCCTTAATAAAGTAGAAAATCATGGATGTGCAAGGGTGCAGCTGTGTGTACAAGATTGTGAGTGTGTCAGCGTTGTGTTTACCGTTGCTGCATGCTCATTTGTGTGTACATTTGTATGTATGTGTACAGTATGCATACATTTATGCAGCATCAGATGGCAGTGCAGTAGGGAGATGCTTGCCATCTTTCATTGAAATGCTCTGAATAAACAGTTGTTTTAACCTTTATGAATTTTTGAAAGATCTGCTCTGTTGGGGGTTCACACCATCTGATTCCATTTGTCTCATAAAAGGCAGCTTATATTCAACAGTATACATCTACCAGCTATGGTATGTAAATCTAAGCTTCAACTAGCTGCACTGCAATCTTTATTTCCAATTTAACTGTGTACAGATGGAATGTGAAAGTGTGGGCATGTAGTTGCAAGCATGCACGTGTTGTCTTATGTGTGGTCTTATTTTATCACTTGTCATTTAAGAAAATAATATTTAAAAGCTCAAACATTTGACCTATTGCTCGGCAGCTGGCAAGCGGTGTGTGCATGGAGTTGTAGTTAATCTGTTTTGTTCATCTCGAAAAAGCAAGAGCATGGACACAAGTATATAAAACTGAATAAGAGCTGATATCTGTTGGTTAACTACATTATTTCTTAAAAGTTACATTAAAAAACTGACTTTTGCATCTGATTTGTAGAAGCTAGATGTGGATGCTAGCATGTCACAGTATAGGTAGTATTAGTAATATTAATTGCGTGCTCTTTATTGGCAAACCAAGCCACAACTGTGCTTGTGTTTATTAGAATTAGAATTACTGTAAGTAAAGATAAGATAAGAAAGCTTTATTAATCCCCAAAGGGAAACTAATATGCCACCGGTCACACAGTCCATTCATACAATACACATCATGACATTTACAATAAATAAATACAAAAACAAACACTAAATGCCATGGTCATCAAAACAGGTGCAAAGTCAATGGTGCACTGGCTGCCCTTAACACCTACACAAGAAATAAAAACAAAACGAGCAGCACAAGAGCTCCAAGAGTACAGGCAGCAGCAACCAAGTCACATTTGTTGATTAAAATAACGAACTGCTGCCGGAATAAAAGACCTTCTGAGTCGTTCGGTGGAGCACTTAGGCATCACCAAACGCTCACTAAAAGAACGCTCACTAAACATCCATACAGGGAATTTACTTCCCTGTAAATTCCCTGGTAAACAGTTGCTGAAATATGTGACAATGTAGAGTTTTACAAGAATACAAGAAAGCTTTGGGATGTCTAGAGTCTCACAGTTACGGAGTTGATGATGTCAAACATGATGATGGCAGGTCCTTTGTAGAGTGGACATAGCTAGCACAGGTAACAGTTCAATATCTGGGATGCAGATGTTCCTCCGTCTCTTTCATTATGACTCTCTGACTTATTCCTGTCTGCCCAAACTGTCCCATTCTGTAGTCGTGTCCCTGTGAAACATATAACACTACCCTCATGCAAGTCCCCTCAGTTCCTCACAAGGTCTGTCAGCTCATCCATCTTACTGTCCAGTGTCATCTTATTCCTCCACTGCATCCTATGAGCACCAGTCCCTCTAAACTGCATGTCCAGTGATGGCACATCTCAAAGTAATCACCAGCAACAGTCCAAACAAGTGTGATAAAAAAAGAAAGTTAAAAGAGAAAATTTAGAAATTTGAAAAGCAAACAGAAGAAACTGTAACGTGCTGCACATACTTCTGGTGATGCACTCACGATAATAATCATGATAATCCTGGGTCTGCTAACCTTAACCATACCAGAACAATGTGTCTTTATTTCTGGATTATCATCTGGTAAAGATGCTGCTTTTTCGGTCAGAACATGCAGCTTTAGCCTCAACCTGAGTATGGTGCCTTCAGCTGCACATTTAAGACCTCTTTTGATAGTGTTCGTGTTCGAAACAGATTCTACTTGAAACATTTAAAAGGCTGTAAGTGAATTCATGGAGCTAACGTTAGTGTAATTAACCACATGAATTAACTAGGAGCAGCTGAACTAGAGATGAAAAGCCTATTTATGTCTACTTTTGTTAGAAATCAAGCACCTACTGTTTCAAAAACCACAGAATTTAAAGTGGTTAATGTGCCATTGATATCATTGTCAACTGCTTTTGCG
Source organism: Dascyllus trimaculatus (assembly GCA_024666655.1). Lineage (NCBI taxonomy): Eukaryota > Metazoa > Chordata > Actinopteri > Pomacentridae > Dascyllus > Dascyllus trimaculatus. The sequence continues at coordinate 20,667,480 of CM045446.1, forward strand.
CTGTATGGGCTCTGACAGGGAACTGCAGCTACAGCAACTGGGGTTTAATGAGTGGCCAGTTTTCTATACACCAATGAAACTGATCATATCAACAGTTTCTGCATTTAAAGTTGTTTAACAGAGTCACTGGTGTATGATTCAATACTGCAAAGAAAGAAAATCTATACTTTTTAGAGCAAAAAAACCCCACAAGAATCAAAATGTCATGTCTAATAATGTATAAGAGAAAAAGAAAAGAAAAAGAAACGGATATTTCCATTTAGTAAAAAGCACTGCAAGACACTGGATCCAGCTCCAGACCTTTTTATAGAACTGTACTTGACTGAGAAGAAATGTATAATACTGTCGTCCCTTAGAACAGAGCAGTCTATGCCACAGAGACAGCTATTCTAATCTCAATATATCCAGCCTTCGACAATCTCTGGAAAGTGGAAGGCCCTTGAGTTTTCTTTAATTCAAGGATTTTATGCTGGTTGAAAATACAAACTGGGCCTCCTAGCCTCTGGGAATAACTCATCAAGGACTGTACTTTACTAAATACAAATTAGCTTCAACATTGCAGCAAGTATCTTAAAAATAAGTCTAATTATATTTGTTCAAAACAAAAGTCTAGATTTTGCTTGAAAAGCTTGCTTTGGTCCCAGTATGATGCATTATTAAAAAACAAAAGGTGGCGTTTAATAGATTTGTGAGCATCTCTTTGATTTCAGATAAAAGCAAATCACTAATTTTACAGATATAGCCCGCACACTGTATATTTGTCTTTCTTTCCCAAGGATATACTGAAGCAGGATAATAGGCTCTGTGCAGCCCCCCCACTCCCTGCACTCCTGCTTTATTTGAATGCATTGAAACATATCAGGAAGCCCAATGCTCCACATGCAGAAATTCATCCAAACACTGTGCTGTAGAAGGCTTTGGTGTCACACATCATGTTTGACCTGACCCTCCCCTAAAGTGTGTGCATCCAAACCTTAGCTCTGATCTGTCTTTATTTATTTGTGTGCAGTATAGCAGATCTTTAATGCCAAAACAGACCAGAGACACTATAAAAGCCAGATTAGAATGAAAGCAAAATCTGTCAACTTTGCCTTTATGATCATCACTCCGCTTGACCCGATGTCGTGACATGTTCATAACCTTTTACAAATGGTGTTAAGTCTACTTAAAAGAAGTGGGCCGTGGCTCTTTTAATCTGTTGTGCAGATAAACCAAAACATCGTCAATTAAAAAAGAACTATTTACATATTTGTCACAATCATCTGAAGTGATCTCTAGTCACTGAGTTAATGGTGGTTTTATGTAATGCCCGGGACTTTCTCAGTAGGGGGTCTGTGACTTTGATTGAGGACTTTATTAAAGAGATCACTTCACATAAATGGGGGTATTCATAGAAGGTCAGTGTCATTAGAAGTCCAAGATGAACTCCTTGGATGAAATTCTATGATCCAGACTCGTTCTGATTAGCTCGCTGCTCTGCCCCCCGCCTCACCCCAGCGCCTCCCCTCAGCCACCCAATCCCCCAACGTACCGTCACTCACACGTAACGCGAAGGTGTTCTCACATCAGCACACTTCAAGGATGCTTAATTAGCCAAATCCACCGGTTTTTGATCTCTATTGTAGTCCAAAAAAATGAACAGATTTCATGGCTGCCGGTTAACATACCAATTTCCACGAGTCTCTCCGTCTTTCCCGAAATTGGAGAAAAGCTAAGCTGGATGATGACTTGTGTTATTGCTGAGCTTGAGTGACGTTTGACAGGGGAGGATTATTTTGAACTGCTCAATCCCTGCAGCCAGTTAAAGCCCCCTCGAAGGTCAATGATGGTTTCAACTGTCAAACATGTTTAAATAACTTGACATTTTTCTGCCTTCCAGTTCTGGTCACTTTGCCTTTTGACCTGCACAACAACGTTCGTGTATGTTGCCATCAGGAGGCGTCCAAAGAAACACTTTAAAATATGCAGCGTGAGCCCTTATTAATCTCTCAAAACTATGTTTGCAAAACAAGAACTACACTCCCACCTCCAAGAGAAACTAATTTCCTGTCCCATTATCTTTGCCACGACATCGACTCTTTAATTCTGTATTTTAAAGGTAATTCCTGATTTTTATTTCATATATTTTGGCTAAACAAGTGTCTCAGAATGAAGCACAAGCTCCAGTTAATTCTTGTTAAGGCTCAGTGATCAGTTATTCTGCTGCAAAGTACAACATGCTTCTGCATTTTTGTAGAGATGAACCAGCTGCTTGTCTGAGGACAAAATACAGAACATTTTTGACCAGGCTAAGTTTTAACGTAGCAGACGTTTCTCCCATATGTCTGATCTGTTGGTTCTGCTTCTTTTGTTGTCTTTGCCTACTGACAGCATGAAATGTTACCGATACCAGGTGACATGAAAAAATACTTTGCCTTAAAAAAACCTCCTAAAGACTTCTAATTCCACTCTGACAACACTATGCCGTCTAATTTATTCACTCCAAAGCAGCAAACTGAAACAAGCCTAAGTTCACTTCAGACTTGTTGGACATTTGTTTGGCAACTTGCCGACTGTTCTTTCTTTGCATTGTTCAAATCTTACTGTAAAAGAAGTTGTAGTTTTTTGTGCGTAAACACGAACTTAAGAAGGCAGAATATACATGTACATTAATTAACATCTTTCCTGTTTCATCATCATTTCTATGATGTTCAAAAACATCATAGAAAACATTCTATGATGTTGATAGAAAAAGAAATCAGGTTGCCAAGGCGTTTGTTGCAGTTTAACTGTACAGGAATGTAATTTGTAGTAGATACAGTTACATGTACACAAGAGGTGCTTGCATTTATGCATGGAAAGGCGATCAGGTGTGAACACATGCTGTGTTTACATCATATGTAATGTCTTCTCCTCAGGTGGTTGACCTTAGCTGCCCTAAATTTGAGAACCATGTTCAAGTCTTTAAAAAGCAAGCAGACAGAGTGCAGGGTTACCGGCTCTGCTATAGATTACCAGACAGGATTCTGCGCCGGGTGCAGGGTTACCATGTGTAACTACAAAGCGAGAGCCCAAGGCTCAGACAAGATGAAGACGTTATCTGCAACCCTGTGATCTCTCCTGTGTGTAGATGCATCTTGAAACAAACTGCACTTTGTTCTACGTCAGCTACGTATTGACAAATAGTCTCATGTTTTTTATTGTCTTGAAAATATCTGAGTAGTAGTTATCAAGTAGCATTATTGAAAAAGCAGATTGTTTCAGGTCAGATCAGTGATGATCAGAATGATCTATTTTCATTTCCTTCACAGCCCCGTCGAGCCATAACATTGAAAGCTCATCCACGTATACAGTGTTTGTGTGTTTTTCTACAGTCTTATCTACAGAGTTTCCCTCTGGCTACATGAAAAAGAAATAAATACTTCCTTAGAATTCCTTAAAGCTGTCTTCTATTTTTACTAAACCATAAACTGTTAACACACCATCAACAAAAGCAGCCTTAAATTTTCACAGTGTACTCCAACACGTTTATTTATTTGCATTGAAATGCCTCCGTGCTTAAAGGACACAATCCTGAGATCTATTTCCGTTTAGCAATTTGATCCATATTAATGTGAAGTGGAGCTTTCAAAAAAATGATGCCACTCAAAAAAGCTTTTGAATGTGCAAATGTGAGTGTGTGTGTGAGTGTGTTTGCAGGTAATGAACCTAAAAGTGTAATTAGAACATTTTACATTTGGTTTCTTAGTGATATTGTCTTGACAGCACAATTAAAAACAAAATGAGTTGTGATTATGAAAAAGCACACCCACTCATATTTAAGTCTGAATCCTCCAATTACACCTGTGAGCCGCTCTGCCCCTTCAGCAGTTTCTTTGTTTCTTCTCATTCTGTTCAAAGCAACATTATACATAAAAGCACAAATAACATTCTCTCATAATTATTCACTTAGAGTGGACTGGTAGCTTTACTCTGGTCATTATTTAATAATATCCAAGTTTTTGTTCTTTACTATTCATGTGTTAATGACACAAAAAACACAGAACTTTTTCAAATGGAAACAGTGAGGTCATTCATCGTTCACAGAAACGCCTTGTGTGTTTTCTTGAGGCCTCATAAATGCACCCGATTCTTTTTCCATCCTTATTAAACATTTGTAGATCCAATTATTTCGTAAAATTTGAAACTTGCATTAATGCTTGCTTACTATCCACCTTCTACTTCCCTGCCTATGCTGGCACATAGACTTTATATTACCGTCACCAGTAGACCAAAGAAAAGTGTTCTGCATGTCATTCACATGTTTTAATGCTTTTTTTAATTGAGCTGTAGTCTCCAGGTTGATTGGTGTTAAAACAGATACATCAGCAGCCTTCGGGGATAAATCCATTACTTTTGGCTGTAGGAGGAAAAGGCTAGATGTGAATATCCCCACCTTTTTACAAAGTTCTAAGATTGCTCACTTTAATTTTCAAAAATAATTATTTATGTTATGATGAGTTTGACATTTGAGCACACTATAAACACAATAAACACAATAAGGGAGAGACTCACCACTTAAAGAATCCTGAATAGAAGTCCCAGCATGGATTCTGTACCACCAAAGATGGTGATTGTGTCACACGTCACACCTCTCTCCCTAAAAAAGTCAGTCATCTTTGCAACAGCCAAACCAGAAAGCATCAAGGCGATCACATTGTTGCACTCAAATGCAGACTTACATTTAACACTAGAATCACCAAGGCGCCAATTTTATTCCCCTGGCAATTTCAAAAGCATGCAAATCAAACCCCTGGATTGCTCACTTCATGACTTTCCTTTAAAGGTGTTGATTAATCGTCGTCTGAATCATACGGATTGTTGGAAAAGAAGACTTCTTTTTTTTTTTTTACCTCAAACCTCAAACCTCAATTTTACCTCCAATAGAAACTGCTAAATAATACTGCGCTCAACACTCACACCACATCTGGTTGCTTAACAACGCCCATTGTTTAGGTGTCTTTTTTAAGCAATCTACCATGTTGCGAGCCACAGCTAGCTAGATTTGATAGGTAGACTGCATAACCAGGTAGAGAGACGAGGAGAGTGCAGTGAGTTAAAGATAAATATTTATCGCTGTCCTGAAAAGATGGGATATCAAGCTGGGGAAAAGCAGATGACTGAATGCTGAAGAACCGGGCTGCTTGCTGGTTGTACAGAGGAGATAAAACCATAGCTGAGCCAAGCAGAAAGTCCAGAGTGTGGGAACCTAATCTGAGCTGGTAGGGGGTCCAGGGCTGAAGAGATGAGCAGCAACTACAATCTGGCGAGGTGGAGCTGAGTTTATAGGAGTCTTGATTACAAGGTGGTGGGATGTAGGTGGATCTGCTCTGACCCAGACACGTCTGTCTCCTAAAATGTGGGCTATTAGACCTGTTCCATCTGAACGCTTAGAAAACATCCTGAAGCAGTTCTAACATTAATAGCACTCCACTTCTGCATTCCCCTGTGGCATAACTAAAACAACAGGTTATTATCCTAGAATCATTTTTGACCTTTACCTCATGTTCTTCTCCTGAATTAATTCAACTATTTAAATTCATTTTTGAAATATATTAGACCATTTTGACCTGTAGTGAGATAACATAAAGCAACTGTAAAATTAATAAACCACAAATCATTATTTAAAGGGAAAAAAGGTAAAAACGAACACCTTAGATGCTTCATATAATTACTTATAATTGTAGAGTCCCGTTGCAGCAGGAGGTACAAAATGACCCCCCTGGCAGTTCTACGAGGTATTGTAATATTTAAATGTTGGCGGTTCTAGTGATTAGAACGATGATTTAAGCCAGTTAGTAAGAGTTGAGCTCCTTTAAATACCCATTTTCATGTAGAAAATTAGTATTTTCAAGTTGACCCACCACACATATGAACATTATCAGTATGTTCTTTTAACTTAAAGCTGCTACAGACATCAGGAAAAGGTGCACGTGACAGTTTGTTGTTGGTATTACTAAGGCGTTCTCTGAACTTTCCAGATATCAGTACTTCGCTGGGAGGAAATTTGCGGGTCAGTGAAGTAAATCTGTGAAGTGCAAAGTCCCTACAGTTTTTTTAAGAAGTTGTTTGGACCTGAAAGCATAGAGATTGTGTTTATTTACACACATTTACACAGAAGATGCCTCCAATAGTGTGAAGCCAAGCCCATTGTAATGACTAAAGTTAGAAACAGTTGGAGTGAATTGAATAGTCTGAGCAGAGACCTTGTCACATACTACAGAAAAGGCCACATGAGGCAGTTAATCCTCTCACCCTTGAAGCTCATGTCAGTTTGGAATATTAAATCTATTGGCTTGTATCAGTTGACTGATGCCTCGTAACCATGCGGCTCACATACGGGTCTGTTGTATCATCAGAAGTCATTACACCTCTACTGCAGGTCAGACTGTGTGACAGGGATCAGTAGGACTCCTCTAGCTTTGCACATGTACAAGCTACTGTATATAATTACTGCTGTGCCTCCAGCCGAGCTGTTGGATGGTTGGTGGTCCACACTGGATCTGGTTACTGAGTGCTTCATAGACTAAAGGTCAGTCCTCTGGACCTGATCCTTCAGGTCGCTGATTTAAAGTGGATCTACTTATGTTTCATTTCTCATGCCAACGCATCAGAAAGCTTCCTTTCAGTATCTGCTTCCAGGTTTAAAACTGGCTCCTTGAGCTTTAACAAATCTGCAATGTAAATATAACCACAAGCAACAACACAGAGGATTTAGGCTCTTTAACCCTCATCCTGCTGACTAGAGTACCTACAGACCTCAGAGCTGTACTTAGTCTCATATCTCACAGATGCTTATTCTATAATTCCAATTTTTCATGACTTTTTCAATCATTTTGTTCCTATCACATGTGGAGTTCATGGCTCAATTAAAATGAGATCCTAAAAATGATTTGTCCCTTGCAACTGTACTTCCTGATGTGCAGAAGGTCTATTCACTTCCCCTTATAAGTTTATGTAATGTATTATTGGAAATCTAAATTCATACCAGGTTATTTCAGAAATCTGAAAACAACTTTTTAAAAAAAAAATAAAAATAGGCCATGCTCTGTCTCGGATGTCTTGGCTCACATCTGACATTACAGCTGATATGTAGTCATTAGTTTAGCAAAATCCTGCAGCTGTCGAATTATTGTTCCCAGGAATACTTCTCTCTTTTAGCTATCAGAAACCCACAACTTTAGTTTCATTGGAATCGAAATAGAAATCCCAGCTCCCCAAAGGTATTTTTCCTGTGAAATTACAGGAGATTTTTTGCAAGAATTTCCTGGAAATACTTGGAGCCTAATTCCTGGCATTAAGACCAAGTGTATTGTTGCACAATGTGGACTCATACACAGCTGAACCTGAGTATATGATAAACAATACTACGACTAAGGAGTTTCATTATGTAACAGTGACCCCTGAATTATCTAGAAGAGCCTTCTAGATAATATGATTTAATATGAGATGAAGACAAGGTCAGCATTAAATGAGATTCGTTTTGTACATTAACTTGTTGGTCTCACTCAGAAGTTGCTGTGCTTTCTCTAAAATTCTTTTTTGTTCGTTTTTGATTGGCCGGTTCTTTCAGCGAGCCATAAGCCCCAGTAGATCAGAAGTGTTTGTCACATAACCGCTCATAAATAATAGGCCCTGCCATCGTGTTCTCCTCATGCCCCCTCTGAGACGAAGAGCAGGGCTGGTAAATAACTGGCTGGATCAATACCTGTCATTGCAGTTCAGTGAGCCCCGGCAATCCAAAATGTCTGAGCAGTTTATTTTCTTGTTTTCAGTCTGTCCTCGCTGGCCTGTAGTGAAGAAATGCAGATGTGTCCTGCAATACTGAGATTATTGTTCAACTTTAAGTGTTCAGATTCTGAAGTAGCGTTTACGCAGCCCTCCTGACTTCGACCCACCACCTACTTGGTCTTTGCGAGTCTTAAAACAAACCTACCCATCGTTCTGAAGCTAAAAGGCTGCAGAAAGACATTTGACATCTTAATTGAAAATAGCCACCAGTGAAGCGAAGGAACACAAAGCACGAGGTTACGAGCCCTTAAGTTTATTTTTTTACAAAGTGTTGTTTTAACAGTTCACTTGTAAGTCATCTCGAAGGGATCTCAGCTCATGACCCTTTATGCAGACCACTTTACAGTGCTGCTCAGTGCACTGCCACATTTTTAAAACTGAGGCTTTTTAAATTTCCACCATTAATGTCGGGGTGAGGAGAGAGGAGACAGAAGAGGTGGAGAATCTTAGGATGCAACAGAATCAGATACGCAAAGAAGCTGCAACACATTCAAGGTTTAACACTCCGAGCCCCAAGCAGCTTCTGGACATTTCTTGCTCCTGCCACATTTTTACTGACTGTGGGCTCATTTTTCAAAGTCCTGTACCTTCATGGAAACGGCACGACCATGGCTAGAAGGAGAGGGAACTCAAAAATGTCTTATGTGCAGTATGACAAATTCATGCCATGAATCATTACAATGAGAAAACACTAAAGTTGAATTTCTTTGATTATGTATTTTACAAAAAGTTCAGAGAAACCTGGAATCAGCATTTACATTTTTCCAAGTATCCACCAACACTGGAATAATGTAGTGGCTCTACATACTCTAGCTAATTTACTACTTACATTTTTGATTTGTTTCCACACTTGCTCTGAGCAAACGCTGCCTGCAGTTCAACCAAGAGTCCCTACATTTTTTATTTTTTTTTATTTGACTGTTGGTTGCAGCGGAGTCACTAACGGCTTCACGATTGCGCAGAAGCTTTTTCCAGGATCTGGTGAAAACAGTTTTAACAGTGCTTTTGGGAAATTTTTAAATGACAAATGCAATGTATAAAATGAGTTTGTTAAAAGCTTAGATTTGGTGAACTTGTGTCACATATGAGTAGCCATAAAGAACTTAAAAATCCAGTGATTGTTTTTGTTTTTAAAGTGTCTGGCTGTGATGAATGGGCACTTTTTTAGCAATTAGAAAAATGCCTTTAAAAATTGCCACCTACTTTGGGATTTTAAAAACATGAAAGCGTGAAAGATATGAAAACTGATTCAGGATCAGACCAGGACTCAGCTGATCAGAAAAGACAGAGGCAGAAAAACTGTTATGGCCTGGAGTATTGATTTTTTAAGACATAATTTAAAGCCAACCACATTCAAAGATTGGAACCAGCAATACATTTAATTGATGAATATTTTAGTACATGAACTAACACTATATAACAACAACTGTATGTCGATTTGTTTTCACTAGTGAGCTTTGTGGGAACGGCACTGATAGTCTTCATCCTGATATTTATCATCTTAGTGAAACTGTGAGATGTAAACACATGAATGTCACATCTGTCAGTCTGATTATTCTGTTATTTTCCTGGGAGTCCTCTTATTTTAAAAAAGCCCACAAAGATTGTGTTTAATTTAAGATTAGTTCTTATCGTGGAAGATTGTTGTTCCATCTTTCAGGCATCCCAGCTCTTGTTTGCTGGTGATAGAGTAGTAGACTTGAGGGTTTAACCAGCTTTTGTTTTACCTCTACAGTCCAGATACTGTGGCCTGCTGGGTGACCTCCAGCTGATATGACAGTGGCTGTATTTCCACAGTGTGCTTAGACATAAAAAAGTATTTAAACCTCTTTTTTTTAAGAGTTATGTAAAAGGATTGATTTAATTAGCTGACTTTGGTTAATGAAAAAAGCCCTGATGAACTGTCTGACACTGGTTGACTGTGCTAATGTATCGATCCAAGCCCTTTTCCCTGTAAGTGTAATTCACAGGAAGGCAGAGAGTCAACTTGGTTCAATCAGAAACCACCTGCATAAACAGTGGCCCCTGCTGGCTCCTCCTGGACATGGCCTCCATCAGTGTCCACGCATCTCTGCACACAAACAAGTTTTCTCTGTTTTTTTGGATCGTTGCTGAATCCAGATTCCTCTCTGCCCTTCTTCACATCCTCTTCTGTCCGCAAAATGAATCCGCCCCTGGATCGGAGTTCATGAAACGTGTGCACTTTCGAAACATTTTTTTTTCCCATCAAGAGAAGCGTCTCTGAGCAGATCGGGGACTTTGTGTTTTGTTGGCTGCAGCGGTAGCATTTGGTCAGGAGTTATCTCTCAGGGTGTCATTCACATAAACCATGTAGTTGTTTAGGTGGAAAGCAGAAGGATATATCATGGTTTGCTCGGGAGGTAAAATTACACAGGAGAGCAACAGCACTGTGTATTACAAAAGGGAAGTGCAGGTTGCCAGTACATCGATTTGAAGAGACAACCTGTGTGAATCTTCATTATGTCCACCGCATGTGTTTAAATATAGATCCGGGCTACCACATGAGGAAACAGCAGGGAGAATACTTTGAGCTCTCACCCAAACCCTGGGAAACCTGCATCCTGTTTAATATGGTGTTTGCTACACTCACAGGATTGTAATGGTATACAAAGAGACGCCAAATAAGTTTTATCTCCGTCCCAACAATTTGTGCAGTCATTTGTTGTTGTTGTTGTTGTTTTTTTTCCCTCAGATTGCTTGTGGCACCCCTCTCTACACTCTCAGATTTTCAAATATCTGTTTGCAGGGGGATGTGTCAGTTCCGAACAGATGACCTAGTTTTTACACACGCACAATCTTACAAACATTGAAAGGCCCCTCTACATACATTACATGTCTGTGAACACTGAAATACACCCCGTAATGTGAATTCAGTTTACAGCAAAGATTTGAATGGCTGTGGAAAATGTCAATTATGGAATCGGTTAATTTTTAATTATCGTCGGCTGCTCTGTACACAGCTGCTCTACAGTTGCCTGTTATTTTTTTCCCTCTGCATTTAATTGGAGCTGAAACAGCATGACCTATTTTGTTTGGAGAGAATGTATACTTTATCTGTGCCTCCTCAGAAGGTGGCCTTGAGCTTAATTTGCGGCGCTGTGATGCTTCCTCTCAGAGTGTAATGCATTACAGATTACTCATAACCTGTTTAACATCGTAAGCAGCAAATTCATCAACTGGATTACATAAAGCCGAGAACATGTGATTCCTTTCACGTACGTGGCAAATTCTTAAATTAATCACGCGGCTGCTAGAGAAATGACAAAGCAACTTTGAGCGTTAATGTTATTTTTGTTAGCTTTATTTGAAGACGAGTACCTGCTGCGTCCTTATACTGCTGAGAGTGGCATCTAAGTCAGATGGAGTCAGCCTGGTCAGTCATAGGAATGAATCACAGTAATGAGGTGCTCCCAAAGGTTTCTTTTGAAGTGAACTGCTGTGTCACCGCAACACAAACAATCCCTGGCTTTAAAAAAAATCCAGCTGTGAAAACGCACCTCTGCAGTATGGAATATTAAAAAAAACCCAACTATTAATGCATCGCTCTTAATACACAGCATCTTTAGGTGTTTTTGTATGATTCCAGACACGCGACATGCTGAAACCCTGCTCGACACACACACACGCAAACACTAACTCCCTGAAAGGATAGTGTGACTGATCCACCAATCCCTTCATTGTTTTGGTAAAACGGAGTAGCCTAAGCTGCTATAATCACTCGTTTAGTGTTGCAGCAACAAATGCTTATTTTTAGATATTACCAATCCAATAAAAAAAATCAATCCCTCATGAACCCTAACTAATGTCCATTTGCTGTTGTTGTGTTTATTATTACTATTATTTTATTAAGCCATTCACCTCCTAAAGGCTCAGTGTCCATTTCCGTTAATACCATTGTGATTTAGGGAGACAAAAAGCCAGGATGTCAGATTGTGAGCTGACTAAAGCCTCTCTTCTAAAAGCCAGAGTTAAAGCTGAAGCTCCATTGACACTAAAGAGCATTTTGCATAGTAAAGTCCATCATCATTTAATCTGTGCATAAATATGTCTGTGAGTGATTATGTCTTTCTTCAGTTTGTGCTGATGGTGCAGGAAAGCTATTGTTAAAGGTGAAACAATTGCTTTCGGTTTAAGGTGCAGTGTTGCATTTACAGTAAGTAGAACAGAAGCTGATAGATGACTGCAGGTTTTAGAGACACAGATTAGTGTTGTTTAGCCGTTGTCTTTCTTCCTACAGTGCTTGTACTTTCCCCCTCCTGGTTATCACTTTCAGCTCAGTGGTTTGTGCTGTTTGTGCAGCGCCTCTCAGTCTCATTGTCTTTACACGTTGCTGTTTGGACTGTGCAGGAACAAAAGGCACTGGCCTAAATGTGAGGATACAACTCGTGATTCCTCAAAAGTTGAACTGACATTTGAATTCTCCTCACTTTGTGCGTGAGGAAATGTAAACTGTAATGGTAGTGTTGCTATTGTGCATATTTTTGTTTGTTTTTTGAGAGAAGAAGGCACTTTTTGGATTTCTAATAGGGATGTTCCCAGCAACTAATTCCCTGTCGATTAAATAGAAATTCTAATTTAGGCTGTTTGATTAGAGTAAAAGTTAGAAAACACTGATTGTTCTCCAATCACTCAATGGGTTAATTTTGTAACCCAGCACAGGCTAAATATATTCCATTAACTTTCAGAAGCCTTTGCCTTTAACAAAGCTGAGTGGAAGCATATCTTGCGCTGCCATTGCTGTCTTGGTTTTCTTGCTAACGTTAGCAGGGCTACCACCAGCGATGGCTACGCATCGCTCTGGTTAAGTGTTTATATGTCAGTTTATTCTCTCACAGTCTAGATACAACCTAATTTTCATTTCCTAGTTCAAAATATCGCCCTACCGCACTGGTTTTATAAGATATCGTCTGTCCCACTTTCCATAGCCACATTTACACATAACATCTAGGCATTGCTGTGAGGAATGGGGGGCAGTCTGCCAGGGCTGCGTAACATCTTAGATGTAATAGTTCCCTGGTGTACAGAACTAGAATACTTATAGTTTAAATTACTAGTATTCCTCGTTCCATGGTAACAATGTTTATTCATTTAGTCGAGTAATTCCATACATTCCTGCTTTCAACAGTGTTGGTTTTGTTCTTGGTCACAATGTTCACCTTTTTTGAGGGCTTTGTGTCATTCAATCTGTATTCTGCTCAGAAACCAGAAGGTAGTTAGCTAAGTTTAAACTCATTAGTTGGACAACTAGCTTCCTCTTTTATATTTCGTTCAACATTTGCAGAGTTACTGTCAGCTCCCACACTTTGTTGTGTTTGTCCGACATGATGCAAAGGTGGAGGCTCAAGCCAGGGAGGTTATAATTGAAAGACTTGCCACTTAAAGTATTCTGAATAAAAGTCTGCGGGCGGATTCTGTAACAGCAAAAGTGGTAATTATCTGACACATATCCTGCCCCTCACTCCCAAAAAGCTTCTTGCCTACTTTGTGACATTGATTTTTATGTAAAGATGGAAGAAGCCTCCATGACGTCACCCATAGGTGTTCCACACAACGGTTTTGAAGTTCAGTGTAGTTGTTCCAGCTGTCTGTACTTTAACAGTCCTGATGACTCCTGGCTAATCCCAAAATGAGCAAAGAGGTGCATTGTGAGTGGAGCTGAGGTGAGCCATACAAACATCTCGGGGCCATGGTCTATCCTATAATGATACTCACCTGTCATTCAAAGTGGCCACGCCTCTATTTCTGCATAACTTCAAGCCTCAATAGAATTTAATTGGGTGGGTTATATGCAAATCCATCCCCCGTACAGTTGTAATGTGGTGTGAATTTCACTGTATAGCCCAGCACCATTTTTTTGCACCAGGATGTAAATATGTTTATTTCTGCAGTAAAGTTGGGGGGTTCTACGGAGACTGACTCGCTTTTGGAGCCAGCCTTAAGTGGACGCTCGAGGAACTGCAGTTTTTTTGGCACTTCGATGTTGGTTTTATTTTGCAGACCCAGAGGTTACCAGTTGCCTTCATGTCGGAAAATCGTAACTATGACTGCAAAAGTCATCTTATTTTTAACGCTTGCATCCAACATGGTTTGAAAAGGTATGAAACTGCCAACAAAAGCAGCAAGTATGGCCGTAACATGGCAGCCAAAGTCAGTTGTTAAAATTGATTTAACGCTGAAATTTTTAAAAGTATGCTTAACAGGATTTTTAATAGCATCTTGTGCAGATCTAGAGAGAAATCTAAGTTAGGAATACTATTAAGCACAAAGCTATGCTGTTGTTCAGACCACACAGAGCAATGTAAAAACTGTATAAATAATAAGTTGTGTAAAAATACAAAGAACTTACTGTATGTTAATGCTGGTCAATTGTATGTCTGTGTTTGGACACCAAGAGGATCAGATCAATAGAGTAGCTGCGTCCTCCTCACATTATAACACACGTATAACTTTAACTGTGCTGCATCATTAATGTGACAGACAGAGCCGCCGTGCTCTGCCGTGTTTTATCCTACAGATCTGTGCATTCCCGTCGTTCTGAACCATAGGAGGTGATGATATGTAAATAGCTGCAGCTTCCTGTTCTCCCGTGCTCCTTTGTTCCACCTCCACTAACAAAGGTTTAGATCTGATGCCCTGAGAACAGTTGTCTCTCCCGTTCACTCTCTATCACTGTGGTGGAAGCAGGAAAGACAGAGCCTGAGGTTTGGTTCTTAGCGGGACACGATGCTGTCAGGGCATCAGGTGAGAGCATGTCATGAGCCCCCCGAACCCTCACCCCGCCCACCCCACCCCACTCCTCACTTAATCAGTTCTGACACAATGCCAATTCCACAGTGGGTGGCTCACACAGCTTTATTCGTAGATGTGGCAGTCGGGCAGTGATCAGCTCCCAGAGTCTGTCATGCTGTATCAGGTGGCACGCAACAGTGGTCACTTGCTGATTTTATTGTTGTTTTGATTTTAAGTGGTCTGGCATTTAACAACGCTCGAAAAATCATTTGTCAAGTGGAAAGGCGTTTGATGGTCCATCAGGATGTCTTTCAGGGGCATTACAGCTGATAAAAAAAAAACCCAGGCAGCAGATGACCTGAACCTATAAGCCCCTTTATAGTAGGAAAACAGTGGAAAATAGGTGCAGCTTTTAACCCAGTCGCCACTAAATTTAAGCACTAACTTCAATGAAACTGCGACTGAGTGTCCTGAGGGCGTAGGCAAACAATTTACTGAAGTGAGCCAGACATAAATGAAAAAATCGCGTCTGCTGCACGTATAGCTGCTGTATGGTTTCTATTGTTGCCTCTGAAAAGCTGAACAGGAACTGCGAAGCAATCATAAAGCATGCAGGGAAGCAATTTCTTTCTCTTATTCAAGTGAAAAATTATTCCATGCTGTCACAAAAGACTCCCTAACAAGGTGCTTTAAACTCTCTGGCAGTGCATTGCTGCGGGGTGTCACAGAGTGGATAAGATATAAATGAAGCTTAAACTCAAAAGTCTGTTTCTGGTAATAGCAGCATTTCGTTCCCTCTCCAATGTGCTTTTGATGTGGAGCTAAGATTAACAGTGTTAAATCGTCTACTTCACTGTCTGAAACTAACAACACAGGCATAATGAGCAGAAGGTTGACAACAAGAGCTCTTCTTTGAGGTATACGAACATTGAACAGATTTATTTTGTTTTCTTTTGTGCAGCTTGTTGTATTAGAATTCAGCTCCTTCACGCATACCACCTCTGACCATTGTGTATTATTTAAAAAAAGGCAAAGGATTTGAGGTGACAACAGAGGAATACCCAACCACTGAGGAATGTTCCCTTTCATCTCTTCCTAATCCTCCATCATGTGATTCTGGCCAATGATGGCGAGCGGCTGAGGAGGCACAAGGTGCCAAAGAATCCCAGAGCTCAGGCCCAGCTGTTCTCTAGAGAGCAGCGGCGTGGCAGAAGATTTGCACGTCGAACATGTCGATCCCTCAGAGTTAATGATGCCTACTGTTTGGGCTTTCATTATCAGCCTGCTGCATCCTGAGCTGGGCCCAGCAAAAGTCATGCATCATAAAATTTAGATGCTCCTTGATACATTGTGGACAGTAAGCAGAGCTCAGCATTTCTCACTGTCGCTGGAAATTAACCCAGCAGACCAGCGACTGTACTCATTTCAAATATGCTGTACATTTGCTTTACCACCTTCAATGTATCGTTGAAATTAATCTATTCTTGTAACTTTCTCTCATACACGCAGTGAGATAAATTAAAGGACCTTAAGCCTGAAATGCACAAGTCACTTTTCTACCACACCCATCCACACAGAGGCAGATTAAGCCATGTATTAAAACCATTTTGCATGTGAACTTTTATATTTAGGAATAACAATAATAAACACAATAGTATTTTTTTTTTGTCATTTATCACATTATTACTTATTTATAAACCATGTTTTCAGAACAGATTTTAAATGCATTTTAAGTATCACATTACACAAAGTTAGAAAAGCAAAACTTCTTTTAACTTTTCTCAGTCGTCAGACTGTTTCCAGGCTCTTCTGCTCTGTTAATTACAGCCATTCATAATGTAGTTTATGCAGCCATCTTCTTCTTTTTAAATGTATTCGCTCCAAATCAGAAAGTAAGTCACTGAGTGACACCTACAAAATCCAGTATGGTCAAAACAGTAATCAAGTATGGATGAGCATGTCAGAAAGGCTTTTGCAACATCCATCCAGTTCTTCCTTTGTCTCCAGCCATGACCAAAGGCCCCGCATAGGAACAGAAAAATGGCCTAAATTAACTACTGGTGCATTTATAGCAGTAGGGTCGAGGCAGCTAAAGTAGATATTATATATTAAAAAATATTAAATAATATATATAAATATTATATATATAATACATAAAGATTCCCACATTAGTTCTGTCTTCTCTTGGGACCATTAATTTAATGTATGTTCCGCTCTGAATTGCTATTGTTCATGTTTCAGCTCTGATTTCAATTGATCTAATTCATGAATGACACAGAAACTAATTCATCATCATTAACAGAATCACTTACATCTTTATTTGCAGGGATGTTGTCATCAAAACCCTCTAAAATCCAAAAAAAATGCTGTTCTTTACTGAACCTGTAACTCAGGTGCTGCATCATCATGTTAATGTGAAAAAAAGCCACACAAAGTTCTGTATCAGTGTGTCTGGATTTAAGCATTAAAACACTTCACCATGAGATCACACCGACAGCTGTGGAGTATTTTTAAAGTACAAATTCAAAGTACTTTATTTTGCTTTAATTATTTCCATTTTATTCAACTGTCTACCTTAACTCGACGACATTTCAGAAGCAAAAATTGTACTTTTTACCCCACTGCATTTATCTGACAGTTGTAGTTACTAGTTACTTTATAGGTGACGAGTTGTCAAATCTTATACATCCAGTAAAAACCACCTTATCTCCAGATCAAGTCATTTTGAATTTGTATTTTTCTGATAAACTGAATGATTCAGAAGCTGGCTTTTTAGAAATATAGTAATCCCTTGCCATATCGCAGTTCAGTTTTTGTGCCCTCACTGTATTGCAGATCTTTAAATTGCATTGTATGTAATTGTATCTAATTTTGTATCATGGATTAAGAAGAATATTAAATCGAAATAAAATGAGTAGAGTACCTCTGATGAGTAGACAAAGACTCGCACATATGGAAAGCACAGCTAAGCTACAGCCGCTTCCACTTGAGCTAGTCGGTCGCTGATTGGCTCAGCGACCATAGCATCAGTCTCCTCTGTCTCCTGTGTATAGCACGCGTTTAGCATCTCGCCTTGTCCATTTCACATCGATGCCTGATCTCTGTGTGTAGTGTTACAGTTCAGTGTTATATGTATATATATATATTATAAAGATTTACATAAACTATAAAATAAATATAGGTTCGTTACTTCACGGATTTTCGCCTATCACAGGGGGGTCTGGAACCTAAGCCCTGCCATAGACAAGGAACCACTGTACCTGAAACTCACAGGGCAGCAACGCTACAAACATTTGATGATCTAGAATATAATACATTGCTGTGGATTAAACTACCCAGCATTATATAAAGTTGTTAAAATTAGCTCAATCTTTAACATCCAATGCAGTAAAATGCAATTTAAACATTAATGCAGTAGAAATAATAATCCACAAACATCATATCTTATAGTAAAAACACTGACAGGGACTACTTTTATGTATAATAGATACTTTACTCTTGATACTTAAATTACATTCTAATACTTACATACTTTTACCTAAAGTTTTGAACACAGGACTTGTTGTGTAATTTTTTTTATTATGTTATTATTAGTGACCTCCACCAAGGAGGTTATGTTTTTGCTGGCGGTGGTTTCTTTGTTTGTTTTTCTGTGTTCAAAATAATACAAAAAGTTATGGATGGATTTGGATGAAATTTTCAGGAAATGTGTGAAATGGGACAAGGAACAAATGATGAAATTTTGGGAGTGATCGAGATCACCGTCTGGATCCAGGATTTTATTTTTTAAATTTAACGATACTTCATCCGTCATTGGGAGATTGTGTTGGGGGTGGACTGAAGCTGCTTGGCGGAGGTCTGCGCTCTCTGAGTGCTTTTCTAGTTTTATTTAAGTGAAGGATCAGAATACTTCTACCAATGCAAACTTGGGAAAAAAACATTTCCCTTTGCAGTTTTCATTCAGCACGCTGTTATTCAATTAACTCAGGTTAATACGTACCTGGGGTCACTATCAACACTAGGTACTTTTTAGATATTTTTTTATAAGCTCTTTTATCACTTTTGGTATTTTGACACATAAACACTGTTGAAGACAAATAGTTCAAGGATAGGGAAGAATATCAAAGACTTAAGTGCTGAATTGAAAAAAAGAGAATAAATTACACAAGGTGCAAAATAGCCCTGAATGCATCGGAGGGTTAAATGCATACAAATTGAGTCAATAGTACCAGAGGTGTTGTGCGACAGGATCTGCAATTACTCTTTCATTCTGAATACAAAAATGTTTTTTTCACTAAATCTCCTATTGATGAATCTGATTCCTTTATGTGACACAGTAGACCGTGAATAAATTAACACAAAACCAGACCCTCGGCTAACATTCACCCAGCTCCCAGGTGTCACAATTAGGAACACCTCAAAGGTCAGCTCCGATCTCGGCCCGTGTTGCGATATTGAAAATCAAATCTACTGTAAAGATTCAGCCGGCCCCAGATCTAGGGAAGGTCATCCAAGTGTCACCGATTTCTGAGACAAAAAAAAAGCTTGGCCGCTCAGCACGAAAAGAGTCAAGTTCAGGCCTCCGGGGTGTCTGAAAAGGACACACGCACCTGTGACGGGATTGTGCCGTGAACCGGAGCCGGGGGATGAGGGAGGGGGATTCGCCGACTCTGAGGATGATTGGCAGAAAATGTCAGGCACAACACGTCAGCCCCATACAGACACACAGCAGGCAGATGTCAGCGACTGCATGATAAGAAGGAGGGCAGGCTCACAAGGAAAAGGAAGGAAGTGGCATCTTCAGAGAGTTATGTCATCCTTTCCAGAATCTTTTACAGATTAGGCCCCAGCACAGCTCTCACCTAAAGTCCTTTTGTGCTCAGAGTACGACTACATAACTATCTCCCGACCTATCACCCAAATGTGCGAGACTTAAAAAGCAGCTTTCTTCTCATGCCTGCCTCTTCTTTTTCCTCCTGCTATCATCATTTTCCAAACACAAGGATTAGTCAGGGTCACAGCTTTTTTCCACATACTTGTATTGCACAGAAGGAAATGCACAACCTTCTGGGCTGCACACCACCGGGGCCTGAGCCAGGGTCAGATATCTCAGAGGAGAAAGGCAGACGAAGACCGTCCACTGCATGTTAATTACAGTGGATGCGTTTTGTTTGACCTTGAGACGGTTCATCCTGATTTATTAGAGTCGAGTTTTTCTGAAGCTTTAAGTTGAAGTTGGACACATTTTGTTAAGAATACATTCGCTGCACTTCTCCTTTTCATTTGAACCAGCATAGACCACCGGTAATATTCATCAGAGAGGTGAAAGTGAATGCAAGAAACTGCTAAGATGTTTTTCATCTCCTTGTTGAGCTTTGTGAATCACAGCTTCTGAATGTTTCTTTGTTGTGCTTTCTCAGGGCAGTGCTCCCGTGGCTCACCCTGAAGATGAGCTGGAACGCCTGACCAAGAAGATGCTGTTTGACATGGACAACCCTCCGTCTGAGGAGTATTTTGGTAAGAGACCACATCTCATTTACACTCAGTTAGCAACAGACTTTTGGACTTGTCAGGTGTAAATACTGAAATGATTAACACTACTGCTAGTTGAAATCTCTGACAAATGCTTGGACTCATAGCTGTTAGCGATCTCAAGTGATCTTGTCATCGATTCATCACTGTGAAAGACCGTCCATTTATTTTTAATCTATTTATTGTAAAAATGTGTTATATTTTTCATGATTAATACTAGTCTGATTTAAATTAATAACACATTAGGAAAAAATGTTTAAAATCATCAAAAAACAAAATCCTGAAAAGAAAAATAGAAAGAGTTATGGAGTTTACTAATGTGCATATTGGTTGTCAACACAAAACGTCTCGACTAAAGTTAAAACCACGCCTTCAGCCTTAGTTTGTGTAACGTCTAACTCACTCGATCAAAAGCTGGAACAAATAATATCACATGGCAGGTGATGGCACTTGGTGGTCTACATTTAAAATAATATGTGACAGTGATGCGGAAAGACCTGCTCTGTTTCACATCTTATGTTTAAGTGTTTAATGATGTTAGCATGCTAGCATTGCTGCTAGGTGGCAGGACTTGGTTTTTAAAGGTTATGAAAGGTGTTGTCTAATTACATTAACTTTAGTTCCTAGTTTATTTTCTCCATTGTTAAAGTGAAATTTGGAATCAAGTTTGGTACACTATTATTGATACTAACTAGCTTAAACGCATTATAGCATCAAAATATCAACATAATAAAATGGTACGCCTAACACATCCTGGACCTGGATGTTACTTAGGGAGGATAAAAGCACAATTAAATCAGCTAATCTAGAAAAAATTGAGTTTTTAATCCGAGTCTACACACAGTTTCTAAAAACCCTCTGAATCCTAAAGCTTGCCAAAATTACACCAACCCTAACCCTTTATTAGGTCATCATAGAAATTCTAACTAACCCTAACCCTCTTCTTTTTACTATATGATTTATGACATTATAACTTTGTCATACAGTACAAAAGACATTTTAGAGTTCTGTCTGCATCTAGTCACAGTTGTGTTGTTTCCATTGAAGTGTGGTACTTTGTTTTGCTGGGGAAAATGAGTCCACAGGGTGTAAAAATGTGACAGCAGCAAGAAACGTTAAAAACCTTCTTAGGGTTTAGAGGGTTAAGCGTTAAAGCATTTTTGCTACCACTTGTTTAGCTAACTAGCCGCAGATGTACAGCAGTGAAGTCGTGTTACATAAGAAACCAAATAAATAGAAACAACATCCTCTTTTTTTATATTGACAGAGCATACAGAACTGTCAAAGTATCAGTTCTGTTATAGTTATAAATCTAACCTTCACTTAACCAGGACGTCTCTTGAGAGACGCAATATACGCACAGTGTTACCATCCACTTTACCAGTAAAGAAATCAATGAAGACTTTCTGTGTACTGGAGTGTGTAATAGTTCAAGAGGAACAAATAACATGAATCCCATGGGACACAGCTCCCAGATCCATCATTTTCTACTATATGCTGAGTTTTAGGCCTCTTTATGAAAAGTGAATATAAAACGCTTATTTCAAATATACCCTAGACATCAGCTGACTTTCTTACGACCAGTTACATTCATAAAGTCAGCAAGGTGGCTTTTTAAATCTCCCACTCTCTCTCATAATGTCGCTGTCTTCTTTAATTGATTTCTCCATCCACCCCTGCCTCCTCCTCTTCAGGTTTCTCATTACTACACATGGCGACAGGATCGTTCCCCGTGTCCATGCTGTGTATCACATAACGTAGTGATGTGTTTGCTCTGTATTGTGCTGAGGGTAATTTACCTCACTCCCTGAATCCCACGTTGGTGCCTGAGTGAGACTAAATAGTCTTTGCTGCTATAAGGAGACTTGTATTCTCTGCTCTAAGTGTCGCTGACATGACAACAGCCACTTCATAACAACGACTTTCATATTTGCTCATAGAGAAGTGGCTAAAATTAGCCCCTGACTCACTGTTTGATTCACATGTAACTACTACTGGGAGCAGCTTTGCAGACAAAGAGCTTTCTATTTCATACGCTGCAAAGCGGTTTTGTAAACATTAGTGCAGGCATTGTGATCTCATTAGGAGCACTCACTCCGTCAACAGATTCTAATATAAAACATAAAGAGTGTGATCTAAAAGTTCTGACACTGCGCCTATGAAAATCAACAACCACACCTGATTTAAATTTGGCCGCCATCCTCATCGAAATAATCTCCCTGTGAAGCGACACAGCGCTCCCACTACTT
The DNA here is from genome assembly GCA_024666655.1 of Dascyllus trimaculatus. NCBI lineage: Eukaryota > Metazoa > Chordata > Actinopteri > Pomacentridae > Dascyllus > Dascyllus trimaculatus. Next base: position 20,689,820 of record CM045446.1, read on the forward strand.
CTGCAACACTTTGAACGCTCCCTGGATGTGAATATGTTGAGCACCGTCTGCAATGAACGATGGATCTCTGAAACAGATATTATATATTTCTGTGTGTTTTTCATTGTTGTGCTATTAAAATTATTACCTGTGTACCCTGATACGCAGGCTGAAGTGAGGTGGTTAAATTCATAACAAACCTTTCCCCCTGGTCTTCATTAGAAACAGGTCAGTAAAAACAACAATTATTAGTATATTTCATCGTGATACATTTTTTAGCTTATATTGCCCAACGCTACAATCCCATGACTGTTGAAGAAAATGGCGAGCATGCTCCTTTTGCGCTCCTGACCTGGTGTGACTTGTTCGTTATTGAAACGATGAAAACTGCTGTTACTTCTGTTGATGGTAGCCGCAGACCCACCTCTTGTGACCAGTGATGATCCTCTACATGAAGGCTGGTTTAGGAGAATGAGATGTTTGCTATAGCTTGAGCTGCATGGAGAAATTCCCAGTGTGCACCTACAAGTGGTCTTAAAGCGTGTTTAGCAGAGGCCCTAGTGTTAATAGCACAGTGTCATGTGGTCTCCTGACTTGTGCTGCTCCCACATGTTTCACTTGTGTGACCATGACGCTCTTTGTTCTCGTGCACCACAAACATTACGGGAACTTTTGGAACACTACTCATATCGGCTGCCAGGCTTAATTGCTGAACAAAATAATGTGGGATAGTGGGTTAATGGCTTACTGGCATAAGGTTTCCTAGATTAGCCCACCCAGTGACCTACAAAGTTAGTTTGGTATCACTGGAACATTGTTTTTGGAAAATGGCTGGAGGCTTTGGGACGCAGTTCAGGTGCGTATGATCCAGACGAGACTAACCTGGTACTTCTTATCCATTAATTTCCATGGTGTAGAGACAGCTACACGGTTTTATCAGTCTGGAAAGCAGTCCTCAAGGTAGAGTCTCCAAACTGTATCATTGAGATCAAAGGATAAGGATCAGGGTATAATGACAATAGGAGATACAGTCAAGGCTTTGGGCAGATGAAACATCCACATTTTGATAAAACCGCGTCTCGTTTTATTGTCCACCTTTTTACAGCATTGCTCTCTCCCCTTTTTTCCTGTGAAGCACTTGATATTTAATTTTGCTCTCATTTGAAAAAAATAAAAATATAACTGCCGGGATTAAACAAAATACCAAATTTAATACTATTTTGCAAAATAGGATTCAAAAGGCAAGGATTCTGTGCATTTATATTTCATTTCTATTTTTCCGCCCTCTGCACCCTCAGCTGCCAGCGAGTGCCATCCCTCTGCTGCTCTCTCTTCTCTAGCCTTTAATCCCCTTTGCCCTGGAATTAGTTCCCATGCCCATTAGATACCTCATTCAGTACAGTCAGTGGGACTCTGGAGCAGGCTTTATATCAGTGCATAATCACACAGCACACCACGATAGCATGTGTAGGTGTATTATAGCTACAGGGACATGTATTTAACTGGTATTAAGGGATATTCGGCTTCACGTTGGTGCGCACTGATGTAAAGACCTTAATTGGTTCACATTAGACATAGGTCAAATGGATCTGCTGGCTTAAGCAAAGTGTAGTCATTTTACAGGGGAATGGCCTTGTTGGCCTAATTTTTGAGTGAATGTGCAGCAATGCAGACCTGGCATGAACCCAGTGTACTGCTATAGCATGCATGCAGTTGTTGCCTGCTGCAACACTGACTGGCTGAGGGCTGGTAATGCAAGGACATGTGAGTTGAGAAATGGGTCATATGTGAGCTGAGGTAGCCAGAGCAAGTTAGGATAGCGTGTGCATCCCCAGCTGCCGGCGGCTGGCTGTTACCGGAGCGGAGGGGCAGGGAGGGTCATCTTGTGGTTAAACAAGGCGACAGCTGAATTAACTGAGAGATAGGGAGAGGGTGAGGGCAGAAAAAGCCCGTGACTGAGGTGACTGCTGGGACTCATTAGGAGAGAGTTCAAGCGCCGACACAGGCTGCTCCGCAAATCCACAGAGCCGTCCTCCTCCCCCGCTGAATAATGTACATATAGTCACCACAGCGATGTTAAAATTAACTTCAGTCCGGGATGTTTCCTACTGTATATCCAGGGCTGTGGGAGAATCGGTCCCAGAGCACGAGACTTTTGTAATTACAAAGAACCTAATGGCACACAAGCCTCTCCTTTTTTGGCGGGGGTAAAGGGGGGAAAGAGGGCTAGCAGTTGTTGAGACCCTGAGGCTAGTAATTAACAAGATTAATCAAAGTGGGGCTGCGATCTCTTGCGCACTACTGGACTGGATCATTGTCTTCCTATAGCAAAGTTTTATTGGTGTCACTAATGTCTTTGATGAGCTTCTAATCTGAAATAGTGGGTTTTCATTGGTCCAGAGGGGGTTAATTGAATTGAATTAACGTTACACTCTGGCCCTGTGATGTCACAAGAAAACTTTTCATGAGACTCAGCGGAGCGCCATTTTTATCCTCCGAGTTACACAACATTATTATGCTCGTGTACGACAACTGCAGTCCAGCAATTACACCGGACAAGTCTTTGAAGACTTTCTGCGGCAAAAACCCAGCAGATAAAAGAGCAGCAAATGCAAACGCTCCTCAAGCTGTGAAAAAACCTGAAAATGATGCACTATAAAAGAACGGCTTTTCTTGCGAGAAACCCAGTTTGCAAGCCAGAAATTCCCCCTTGTGATTGAAGCTTCTTTGAAAAGCAACTGATTAGTCCTGATTTAGAGTTCCAGATTAGATTTGAGTAATCTGAAAGAGCCTTTTCTCCAAATGTCATCATCCGTCATATTTAATCCACTTAGGTTGTGCGTAGGTGTACTGTGTTTGTGGAAATCTAATAAGACACAGCTACTCAGCTCGCAGTACAGATGCCTTGGCATTTGTGCATCAGAGGAACTTACAATATTTTGTCATCACTACATTTCTGTCAACCAAAACCAGGACATAAAGCTGAATAATTGAAAGGATGAGATGCTTTGCATTATTTACAATTAGTGATGATGATACTTATGCAGTGTAGTTCTCTCTGCCGCAGAGAATCTTTTTTATTTCTCCTTGAACACCAAAATGACAAGTTGAGAATTCCTCTCTGTTATCCCAGACTTTCAGCATTCCATCGTATAGAATTAGGAAAAATGTGAAATTTTTAATATCCAATCAATATTTATACAGAGTGATTTTCCAGGGAGGTTTCTGAGCCGTGGCATAAATGTTATTATCAGATGGTGGAGAGGCAGTCATTGGAAATTAGCAGAGATCCATACGGGAAAGTGTTCTCCACACAGGACTCTGAGCTGTCGGGAAAGCCTTCTCTTCCTGGTTTGAGCTAGCCTTTGTTTTGTGATAAGAGCCAGAGAAGAAAAGGCAGGCTTTGCCATTTTTTCTCATAATGTCAGCTGGAGGAGCCCTCATAATTTATAGGACACCTCACATGAAAAGTTCATGAGGAATCTTGGAAGAGATACAAATGGCAGTGTAGCTCCAGTAACAGTGCAGGCCAGAGGAGTCAGAACAGATCAGCTGAGGTAATTGGGTCAGAAAAAAGTTTAGGTTCACACTGTGCGCTCTTGTGGAGCTGCCACTAATTCTTTGTAATACAAGTGAGCAACACAACTTAACGTATTAATAGGCTTCCAGTTTAGACAGCTTTGTGCATTGTCTAAGATACTCTGGTGGAATTCATTTGCATTTTACTGAGGTCGCCCTCAGCAACCTCTTAGGAGTTTGCTTTTAGATGTGCCTCTACATGTCATAACAAGTGGGTTGTATGTCAGAGTGAAAACCTTTCTGCTTCCTAAAAAAGGCGCCACCCCCACCCCCAGCCCCAGCCCCAGCCTGCTTCCCCACCACGCTCCACCTCCACAATCTCCAAGTGCCTTTGGCCAATCATCTCCCCCAATACAGATAACTGTTTCCATTTAGTGTATGAAGGTGTACCTTTAATGTCATGTTCATTTGGCGTGTATGCACAGACGAAAAAACAAAAGCTCCCGTAAACAAGCAGGCACAAAATGATAATGCATTTAAATTTCATTGTGATTTACATAAAACTGTATAAAATATCAAGATGTTTTTAAGTTTTAATCCTTAAGAGTTTTATCAAATCAAACCCTCTTTTTTGATGTGGTTGACATTTTTCAGCGACAGTCATTTAGTTTGTTTATAGTCTTTATCCCATACGTCAGTCACTTCAGATGCCGACATGTATCACCTAGAAGATCCAGAAAATCCACAACAGATGTGTAGTATCTATAAATGGAAGCAAAATGCATCATATGTAAATGCTCTGTTAAAGTAATCAACAAAAGGCAGTGTTAAACTGCAAAATTTAACCAGGAGATAAACAAAAATACACACACTTTACAGACTTTGAGACATTGTGTCTGCTGTGTCTGATGCAAAGGAACATAAACTGCAGCAGAAAAATATACATCAGAGCGAGAATCAGTCACAGATGATGATGTTTGCATGGATCGGATGCAGCGACAAATGCAGTGAGGACTGAAGTCATGCTTTGCAGCTTCATAGCACGACACAATCTGCTGATGGTTGTAGCCGATTACCTGGCTGTAGATGTACCACACACATTGATCTTTATTACTATCCATTTTATTTCATGCATGTGTTCGTAAACAAATTAAATGGCCGAAAGTTGTCATAATTTATGGTCTTTGCATGTCAGTTGATGTGTACACTTTACTGTATTCAGCTCTCCATATCTTATTCTTTAATGTTGGTGATGGCCAACTTTCCAAACTCTCTTACGTGACCAGTGTTGGCAAACAACTGGTTTTGCTTCCAGCTCATTTCAATTGGCTTGTGCTGCAAAACAACATCGTTCAGCAGACTCATGCATTATTGCATATACCTGCCACCAGAAACAAGACATTTTTTCGTTGTTGAGGTGTTTACGACAAATTTGAGAGGACAAGGTGACATAGGACCGCTGGAAGTCTTGAAAACGTTGCCTTTCTTTGTTCTGTGCGCTGAACCCAGCAGGAAACGCAGCACAAACTGTGTTCTGTCTAAAAGGGTCTTATTACTGATAATATTTAATTTCACAGAAGTATTATCTTTGTGCAAACTAATTTACCATGATTACACAGCAAATAACTACAAGTGGACCAATCACAGTTATTACATTTGTTGCAGTCTGTAGTTAAATTCCCAGGGAGGTGTGCATCAGGTTATAGCGTTAACTCCACTACACTGCTTCACATTAAAAGCATTCAATTAAAAAAAACAAATGGCTTTTATTGTGACCATATTTGAACCATGTTTGTGACTGAGTCAGTCCTGAACACAATCATCAAGTATCCAAGTCTTATCTGTCACATTTCTGGCGAGGTAGCTGCTCCACGAGTAGCATTTAATCTGCACTTGGTGTTACCATGGTAACCGCAGGTGTAGCTAAATCAGCCAGAGCGGATTATGACTTAAAATCTAATGAAAACATTCATAGAACCACAAACGCTTGTAATTAAAAAAATAAATTCAACAAAATAAAAATACTAGAATCGTTTTGGTTTGAACCTGACTTGATCTTTTCTCCTCACAGGCCCTTTACCTCAAAGAGCCTGTTTCCTCTTTCAGTACGGGAGGATTTCCTCCAATCGCTATGGATGAGTTTTGGCATTCACTTTGTTGTGCTGTGTTGTACTCTCTGTGTGTGTACGTGTACATTGCAGCGATCACTATGAGACGGAAAAGCATAATGCTGCTGGAAGGAGGTCACAGACCACCCAGGGGGAGGGGGACAGCATAAGAAGCAGTCTGGTGACATGGCAACTTGTCTAAAGCCGCGCATCACTATACCACCTACAGTGGATTATAATGTACGACTTGAAAAGGCTGAATTATACAACACAATACCCACGGATGATCCATCATAGCTGCTTTTTAGAAGAAAAATGCAGTATGTGTGTCACTGTGAGGCTGCGGATTTGACTTCTAAGACCCTTTTTCTCATGTAAATAAAGCAAAATGCTTTGAATCGTAATCTACAAATTTGCCAGATTAAAGAAATTCTGCAAAAACCAACAGCTTTTTATTTAAACTATCAATAATACACGTCTTTTATGAATGAGATCTTTGCATTTTTTCTGCTTTGTCATCATCTCACCGGTCACACGTGTTTTGGATACTTTCATTACTAGTTTATGGCTCCTCTTTGCCTGTTTTTTTTCCTCTCATTATCTCCACTGCCGCTGACCTCGCAGTGCTGCTTTCTAGTTTCTCAGCTGATGCAGTGTGCCAGCATGGGGCTTCTCTTCCCGGCGACAGAAGCCCGCTTTTTGGCAGCGGTTCACGTGAGGTGACCACCCTCCTCCCCCTCTGCCTCCCCTCCCTCCCCTGCCCCTTCCTCCCCCGCCAGGCTCGGCGCTTGCTATCCTGCCTCGTTGAGACAGCTCCACTGAGGCTTGCAAGATCAGCTGCCGTGCGAGCCCAGCTGATGCTTCCGGGCACTCACGTTGCTAGATTTCATTTGTGAGTGAGCGTTTGACCTCAGGAATGAGTAGACATCCGCATGCTCATGCTCACGCAAACGCAGACATACTTGCGAGCGTACGGATAAACAGCAAATAAACGCACACACGCAGCTTGTAAACATGTCCCGCTGCAAACACTCTTACCTGTCCCCTGCCTCCCTCCTTGCCTCCCGCTCTTCCCTTTCACCCCGTTCTCCAGCCCCGGCTCCCTCCCTGGCGCCCCTCCACGTCGCTCCTGCCAACCTGCTCCTAAAACATGTAACCTACACTCGGTCCTCCCCTTCGCCCGGCCGCCGTGGGCCCTGACAGGCTGAGCTGTAATGCTTAGTGGCACAGGCTCGCCTATCCTCCATCCTCCACCATCGCCGCGGCAGTTCTGCAGATTGCTATTTGCTGACATTGGGAATGAGATTAAAGGCAGGGGTTAGGAAAGAGGCATTCAGAGATTGAAATGCAGCGATGACAGCTATTTCTCTTGTCATTCCAAGGCAACTGAAGGCCACAGCATTGTCAGTCTGCGTGGAGGGCAATCTGCAGCAACAAAGTAGATTAACCTAGAGGGGAAAGAGATGAAACAGCGCACAAATCGTGGCCTCCAGCAGTTCCACTCCAAATGTGTTTGACAGAGTTACAGTATTTTAACCACTCGCTGACCTATGATGTATGTCTTTAATTAAGTGTGAAGAACTTCTCACAACTTTGTGTCTTTATTTAGCCCACCTTTTATAGCTTGTCACAATAAATTAAAGCTGTTTGGATTCTGGTAAGAGGTGGAAACACTTCACTAGAAACAAAGCTGTTTATTAGATGTGAAATGCAGCAGGATCAGTTATTGAAGGCACATCTCTAATAGGTATGTTTAAGCCGTGTTGTGGTCTTAATATGAAAAAGCAGCACATGCTGGAGTTGAATGCATTTTGTGTTGTTACCATCCTATCTGTCGGATATTTTAATCCAAGCACAAAACTTTAGTTGAAGTCCTAAAATGGATTTTGTGGTTCTTTTATTAGTTTTGGATACAAGCAGCAGTTGCTGGCTTTGCCTTTGGGGTTTGCAAGGGTTGCACCAGCAGAATTGTATTCTTTGGTAACATAGTGTGAAAAGTTTGGTCTCCCACAAAAAAAGTTCCTTGCGATCCTTCTTTACATGCACGATCTTTGATTTCTGACGATGTAAGATCAAATTGAGCTGCAAGTGTGCTCCCTCTCTGCCTTTCATGCTGCTTCAATATCACGGCGTGAAAAAACAAAGAAGGCAAAGACTGAGGGAAATCTGAAGCGTTCTGCCACTCAACATCCCCCAATCCCAAACAACAGCGTCTCACTGCCACTACAAATACATTAGAAATCAATTATTTATGGAACAGAGTCAGGGCCTCTTTAATCTTTTCCTTTTATCCAATTAAATTGTCTAACCATTCTAAGCCTCTATAGCTCACAGGGAATGTGCTTCTTTTTTTTAAAAGAAAAAGAAAAGAAGAAAAGATTTTTCTCTTCAGTCCTCCTTTTGACTTTCGATGTAACAGAGAAGAGACACTTCTGAGGCTTGAAGAATGAAAGGAAAGAAAGTGAGTAAAGTGTAAATGAACTCCCCCTCCCGCCCCGTCACCATTGCATTGGTTCTACAGGAAGTATTTGAAGTTTTGATATCAAGACTCTGGTTCCATTCCCCGCGCAAAGGGACGCTGGGGAGCAGCGAGGCCTTTCATGATTCCTTTATGCCCAGCTGAAATAGTTCGAAAGTATTTGGGATCATCTCCACAGGGGTAAATACGATGTTGCTTCAATTGCTGTCCTGTATTATTCAAGAAGTCAATTGAAGTAGTGTCTCAAAATTGAAAATGCTTATTTCCAACGCAGACGTATGAAATTATTGATGTGAAGCCTGGTAAAACACTCTGCACTCGTCTCCGTTATCATACAGTAGGACTCCTGGAAAAAACAGACGCGCTGGAAAGCTTTACGTTTTTACACTTTGTGAAATAATTTTCATACCTTGCCATGAAAGACGACACAGAAGACTTTAAAACCTGAACTCTTGAGTTTACTTAGACGCAGGGACCATCTTTGATTCTTCAGTGGTGAAACGTTAAGTTGATTGAAAAAATGACTTAACCCCTGAACAGTTAAAATTCTAGCACCAGTATCACAATTCACACAGTGTAACACCTTTTTACACAGAACATTTTTTCACCAAAAGACGAATAGGACAGTTTGGCATTTTGAAGAAGCTACAAAGTGCTCAGAAGGAGTTAAGAGAAGAGGATCAGAATCAGAATCAAAAATACTTATGTGTACATTTCAGTTGCTCCCTTTGAAAGTATTAGAAATTTAAGCAAAAAATATTAGACAAACACATGTAGAAAAATATGTCCTAAAATACAAATATAAGTATTTGTGTTGTTGCACAGAGAAGTAGTCATTGTAGTTTCTATTGTAGTTAGTGCACATTATTGATTGGTAACTGAAGTGGAGATGGAGGAGAAGCCAGCAACAGGACCTTTTCTCAGGAGACAAGTGGTCACGTCCTGTTTGAGAACACTATTCTTTGACTTTAGTTTTGTTGTTTGGTTAGATTTAGGCACCAAAACGACGGTTAGGTTGAGGAAAACATCATGCTTTGGTTGATATTTTCACAACTACAGGTTAGAAACTTGTTTGAATTTAGGCGCCTGGTTATGTTTAGGAAAACCGTTTGGATTAAAATAAGACTGGTTCACAACATATCTGAAGCTTCTCTGGACTGAATTTTACGATCGGTATGATGGTCACAAACACCAGGAGGTAGAATCAAAGACAATAGAAACAATAGAAATCAGAGCTTTGAAGAGGATGCAATCAGTCGGTTGATCAACAGAACTATCATCATATTCTAAGTCATTAGTTGATCATAAATGTCGACGTGTCTCTGGTTCCAGCTCTCTGATGTGAGTATTGCTGCTTTTCTTTGTCTGCTGTTGGTAAATCACACACAAAATATTTGTGTTTTGAAGTGTAGGTGGAAAAAAAGCGAGCTGTCTGAGCAGGGGCTTCAGGAAATTATGGCAAATTTTTTTTCTCCTTTGTGACATTTTATAGTCCAAACAATGACATTATTTTCTGTGTCCTAATCTCACCAGGGGTTGAGATTTTTGTGAGAATCCACAGTAATAAAAAAAAGCATACAGTAGTTTCAAATCCGACTGTAAACAACGTCGGCTCTGCGGCTCTTTGTTTCCTAACGATGTGAATTCATGTGTGGGCTGCATGGCATGACATGTCTGTGGGTTTGCATACAGTGCATGATACATGTCTGTGTTTGTATATATTCATCTACATGTGTGGCATGCCTGGCGCAAAGACTTTTTTTCTCCCCAGTCTGTGCGTGCGTGTTGGGGTAAAACTGTGTACACTGTACGCACACTCATGCACAAATAGCTCCTGAGGGCCTTTGCGATCACAGACTGCCAAAAGGAAAAGGATTTCCGAGAGGTTTCTTTCTCGCTATTTAAAGTGGGAGCCCTGTGGGACATGTTTGGCATTCTCATCCACTCACTGAAGATGGCCTGTGATCTGAAGCCACTAACAGGCTCGGCGTGCTCCGTCTCTGTCTCTCGCTCGCTCTCTCTCCCTTTCTCTTTCCCTCTGGCTCTCTGAAGTGATTACCCTGCTTGTGATTCCACTGACACCCACATGTCCCCCCGAGACGTGCCTTCACTAGTTTGTTTAATCTGCCTCCCTGTACAGTAGGTAACACAGCCGTAATTGAGGTGTGGATAGAGCTGTGGGAACAGATGAATCCGATGGCAGGCTTTATGTAAACTTGTCTGTGCCGGGTGACAGCAGTCGCTAAATTAATGTACAAAATGCTGCTGTGACAAGAATTTTTAAGAGTTAAATGACACTTTTTTTGTTCCCTAATGCCTCCCCAGTGAATGAATGATGGATCCTGTAATACAAGAGTCACAAATATCCAATATTTCAGTGTTTCAATAATGATTTCAAAATGTTGCTGGAAAAAGTTGGTTCTTTCAGCAACTTTTCTCCGTTCCCCGTGATAAGATAATGAGTTTTCTGAGATTAGAATACCATTAACAAGCCTCGCAGTCAAGCAGATATTTGATCTCAGCAACATATGACTTCCAAAAGTTGTGCTGATACCTGAGACAGATTCCGCTTTACACTCTGTTTGAATTTTTTGATATGAAAACAGCAAGTGGAACTGTGAAAATGCAAGCATCAGATACTCTATCTCCCCCCGGTTAGTGTCTCGCCTCTGTCTGTAACACGCTTGAACCGCTCTGTTCAGAACATACAGAGTGTCAATCATCGCCCAAATCAGCCTTTAGATGAAGCAAAAAATGAAAAAGGAAGAAAAATGATCCATAGAACTGAACTTAAATTAATTAAATATACTGTATCGTGCTTCCTCTGAGAGATTGCATCTGTCCTCAGATGTGTAAAAAATAAAGCATTCTCAGATATCGTTTTAAACCCTATTATTGTAAGATACCAGTAATTAAATTGACAGTGTTATTAATTGGGTTGAAGATAACTTGCATTGAGTCGAGGACATCTTAAACTCAATTAAAGATATCTCCAACTCAATTAAAGATATCCAAATGCCATGTCCCGCAATATGCAATCAGGCTCTTTCTGGAGCAATAATATCAGTTCACTTGTGCCCCTTTTTACAAAGACTCCGTTGTACTTCTAAAGTTTTCTTTTTATCATTTAAGGCCTGACTTTTTAAACAGATGTCACTCTTTGGTGATGTGTATGGCTTCTTTAATGTGGCATAATTATAGTATTTAATCCTTCCTTATCCAGCGTTTGAAATAGAAATGAAGATTAGGCACTTCTGACATCAGGAAATGAGGCATTTAAAGGGACAGCTCACTTTATTTTTTTCTTTTCTTTTTTGCACAAGGATGAATTGCTGAGCGGACAACGGCCCGGTTTTGGATTTCAGCTGTAAATGGAGTCAGATATCCAAACATCCTTTTAAAAAATATTCACTACCCACAACAGACTTATTTATACATGCATTTTTTTGCTTTTTATGTTAAATATTTCTGATGCTTTTAGGACGTAAATAATTAATTAAAGGCTTTGATAATCAATTAGATGCACACTAAGATGTCCTGTTGGGTTTTGGACTGTTTGTCAAAGAAAACAAGCAACTGAAGATATTAAACTGGGCTTGAAAGATTCATAATCATGATTTATTTTTTACCTTTTTGGGGGAAAAAAAATAAATGTTTAACCCAGCAAAGAAAAAATACTGGAATAAAGTTGCTAAGTGGAAAGAGTCACTCGTTCAGGAAGTACTTTTAGCATTTAGTTTGTGTGCTTTCAATGATATTCTCAGAAACACAGGAGTCTCTTGGGTAAATAACAAACCCTGTAGGTTGAAGTTATGGCCACCCAGTTTCTAAGAGAACGTTGTGAGTACGTCTGAGCTTTGGCTGCCGTTGCTATAGAGAAGAAGCCAGCTAGAAGCGTTTGTGAATGCAGCACAAGACAGCGCCACAACCTGCTTCTCCACAACAGGAACTTTTCATAGTTGATGCAGAACGTTTGGAGGAACTTGGTTTGTCTGCCTGCATTTCACCTAGAGGAACCCAAGTGTTCAGCCTCGTCCACACATACCTGGACTTTTTTTTTTTAGTAGGCTTTTCTCTTCTTTGTTCTTAAAAAGAATCTTAAAAATGCAAAAACACAGTAACAGCACTGCCAAGAGCAAACAACAAGCAACAAGCAGTGTTATACCGATATAACAGAAGGAGGGGAATCATGCATGCGGACTGATTCTGTTGATCACTATAGTGTAAGACTGACTGTGCATTTATTGGTAAGCCTGGTAGAAGTCTGGTCGGCGAGGTTACCACCAGCACTATTGTAGAACTAAAGGAACCTGTTAGTTCTTTGAAAAGTTTGCACACATTAGTCCATAGAAATGAAAGCGCTGGAGACATTTGATGGAGACGTGGTACTGCTACAGATTTGACCCAGTTTTGTCCTCACCATAGTAATTTTCTTAAACCCACATGACCAAGTTTTAAGTTCTTTGATTTGATGTTTAGTGCCTAAATGCACGTTAAGAGCTACAACTAAATTCTCACCTTAATTTCTTGTGCTCAGGCTTTCACCTTGGACCTTTTAATCAAAGAACTCTTTGACTTATGCATCACTTATACTGGTATTTAAGGCAGTTTCATGTCCCACCAAACTGTAGAGATGCTTTGGCAGCTCTTGTTGATTCTCCGATTCGACGTGATCTTTGCCATTCAAATGATTATTTTCACATCTTAAGAAATATGTTGAAAGTATGCATCTCTTATGAAAGACCGTTTCTTTTGACATGGTTTCATTTGGACCTGAAAGTTAGAGATTTGCTTCACTGTAGGATGATTCTCATCAGGTCAAACACTTCAGCTGAATGGAAACACAGTGATATACATGTTTGAGTGTTTGTTTGGATGTTTTTCCAAGTATTTGCTAAGATGGGGTTGTGCCTGTGTTTACTGATAAATATCTGTCTTGAAGTATGTGTGGATTTATAGTGAATGTGTTCCTCGTCCTCCTCTCGGCAGGGCGCTGTGCCAGCTGTGGAGAGAACGTCGTGGGTGAAGGCACCGGCTGCACCGCCATGGACCAGGTCTTCCATGTCGACTGCTTCGTCTGCATGACCTGCAGCACCAAGCTGCGGGGCAAGCCCTTCTACGCTGTAGAGAAGAAGGCGTACTGCGAGCCGTGCTATATTGTAAGCAACTTCTGTCTTTTCAAACCCAACTGCCTCAACATCCTCGCTCACACACGCTCTGGTTATTCATGCGTCCACGAATCAAAAGTGTACATTATACCATCAGGTAGCGCTGTGCTTGGAAGTATTGTGTCTTTTCACTTGAGGCAACCGCAATACACTTGACGGAGCTGCCACCTCCCACCACACACATTTTCATTTCCTCTTCTGTTTTAGGTTTTGTTTTGTTTTTGGTCATTTAACGAAACTGCCTCTTGTGAACTCCTCGCCTGAATGTCTCTGTAGATTCTCAGTCATCCAGGTCGAGGCTAATATAGGAGCTTCAATCAAAAGCAACTTTACTTCTCTTTTAGGTCCTTGAAGACTTTTCATCTCTTCCTGAAACTTCTTTAAGAACCTAAAAAATCTTCCGCTGAATGCAATTCCTTTCAGTTATACTTTTTATAATAACAGTTACCTAGTGAGGTTGGTTCAAACTTTGAATGTGTTAGCAGAGTTATAAATTCTTTACGCCTTTCAATGGCGCCATAAATGTAACACCTGACTCACACTGCAGGAGTTTAAGGCTGATTTACCTTGAGTCTGCCTCTACTGACGATCCGAGGAGAACTGTGTCTGGGATCTCAGGCTGAACCGATTTTTGTGCCCCAATTATTCGGTAATAGAAGGGATGTATAGACCCAGCCTGAAATGTCCCCAACTGCTCACCAACTCATTGGAGCCACCCTGATATTATCAAATATGTGATTTTTACATGTTAAAATCTGGATGGTTAGGGTGTTGGAAATTTCAGTTTTTATATTGAAATTTTGCCTTTTCCTGACAGTGATCTTATGGGCAAATGTTGATAGCGGCTTTACCATAAATTACCTCAGCTTTACCTTCATAATACGAATGTAAAATTTGTCTTGCATATTCACCTTTTTCTCCCCCAACAATACCTGATGTCATTTGTTCTCCCTGAATAATCTACAGGCTTTTCAAAATGCTCTTCTTTGCTGAATTAGATGATGATCATAAGAACATTGTTTTCATTCACACATCTCTCAGTGGAAAGATGCATAACTATCTGCAGTTACAGCTGATAATCAGTCAGATACGTGTCAAATACACTCGAGTTATTAAATCATGTTAAAATGCAGCATGCTCCTAATTCTTTTTCACGATAAGATAAGACGGAAGATTTTTCTGTCTTGTCTTTGTAACTTTTTAAAATCGCTCTTTTGATCAAAAGTTGACCAGAAAGAAGAGAATGACTGACAGCGAGATGTCCCAGAAGTTGCCCAAGTTATTTTTAATTTCGGGTTTTCTTACAAAACCGTGACCTGTTTTCCTGTCACTCCGTTGCACAACACACTCTAAGTGTTTCCTTGCACAATATTAACAGGAAAACACATCATCTTTCGAGACCATAAGGAAATCATTTAGCAGAAGTGTTTCCCTCGTTCAGTTTCATTAGAATATGGTTCAGTTTTGTCATCAGCCCTGCTGCTGGAACTGGTCAGGTCAATTTTTGTTATGGTCAGCGATGTTATACGTCAGCTGGCAGGTCATACCTAGAAGCTGAGACGGGAAGTAGCTGTGCAATGCAGACAGCAATTACCAGGGAAATTCAGGGTTATAGCTTCTCTTGTTTTCATTTCAAAATAAGTGATTTTAGAGTACTGGATTCAGTTTGTAGACTTTAAAGCAGATGTCTGTAGTCCGCTCTTTATCTCTGCTTGAGGCTAGTGGCTTGAGGCTAGATTAGGAGCTACCAGCAAAAGACATGCATCTCCAACTGAGTTTTAACCATTGAGTTGCATTGTGGGAAACGTAGGCTCCAGGTTTTGATAACAATGTGGAACTGATTCATTTTTATAAACTGATCTGTGGTCTACTCCTCTTTCATCTTTCACTCATCATTCTGTGTTTATAGGGGTTTTTTTGTTTGTTGTTTGTTGTTGTTTGTCTTTGCCATCTTTTTCTCTCCCACCTGAACCCCTCACCCTAACCGGTCGAGGCAGATGGCCAACCTCCCAGCTCCCCTGGGCCTGGTTCTGCTGGAGGTCACTTCCTGTTATGGAAGTCATTTCTCTCCACCCTCACAAATATATTAGAATAAAGTAATAAAAATAAAATAGATGAAAAAAATTAAATCAAGCATAAAAAACACAAAACCATACAAGTAAAAATACAGAGCTTGCTCATAGGGTATCCTTGATTTGTTGGGTTGTCGTATATACTTTTACAGGGTCACAACTTCAGTTCAAAGTAAGTCAGCTTGATCTCCATAATTATTAATGCTATAGAGTTCTTGGCCTGAACATTATTTAATATGATGATATTAGTTAGGTTAAACTTCATAATTATTAATATTGAAGGGGTCCTAGCTATATTATTATATTACTTAGGTTCTTCTTCATAAATAATACCACTGTAGGATCTCATCTTAGTATGTATTATAGCCCTGCATAGTAGTATATTATATGCTTTTTGTAGGGGTTGTAAGGGTTGTAAAATATCCATAGTATAAAGAGACACATTTTTTTCTAGTATTGATAACTCCTGTGGACACTTTAATAATGTTGTAAATGTTGATTTCATTTTTAAAAATAATTTTAAAATATCTGATCAAAGAAATTAAATTTGCCGGGTTCTTCTTTTTTTTTATGATTTATGACATAACTGTGTCATACTGCACAAAAAAACACCTTTGAGTTCTCCATAGAGGTGCAGGACTTTATATTGCAGTGAAAAGTGTGAGTGAGTTAAGATGTGACAGGAGCAACAAAACACAGAGGTTCAGAGGGTTAAAGAGAGATTATTGGAATTTGGAGGTGTGTGCTGGTGCTGATTATTAGTTGATAAGGAGATTAAGGAGTTTTGATTTAGGTGGATGAGGCCTGAAACATCTTGATGTTTTAAAAATAGCTGCTGATCAACTGTAAATGCTTTCAGGAAACTGTCTTGGAATGATGATTATTGTGTTAACATTCAAATTAGTTTATGTTGATTCTTCTGGCTGCACTTATTGCCACATACATACCATTTTCTTCTACATCACTTGCAGGAATTGCCTTGATGTGCACTTTACCAGTAAAGTCTTGAAGCTGAGCTACATGACGTTTTAAACCAGTGGCAGGCCATCTCCTAAATCATCCCTTTTCAGAGGCACTCACTGTGATTGTAGTTGTCTTGTCTGGAAGTTCTCCAACTCTGATACATGCGCTAAAGAGGAACGGGATAATTTAAGAACTTTATTTATGCATTTCATCAGCATAAATGTTCTTCTGGCACAAGATCAAAAGGATGGGGGAAATCTGAATTTCTTAATGAAAGTAATTTCTTCTTCTTTTATTCCCATCCTCAGGGTCATACGCCTCTGTACGATTAGAGAATGAACGTGAGGGTTGAGTCTCTGTAGAGAAATGTCAAATCCCTGAGAGGGAGAGGGAAAACTTCAAGTTAGCCTCCAAGTCAGTCAGTCTAGGAATGTCTAAGAGCAAATAAGCATTAATCATACATCGTGTGTTGTTTTTTTCAGTGTGGGTTTCCACGCTGTTGTACCACTTCAACCTGCCACGTTCTAATAACAGCATATTAATAGACTGTTTTCCATCTTGAAAGCACAGTCCAACATATCAGTGTGAATATAAACTGAGTTTAGTTGGTGAGTTGTTGTAAAGCTGTTTTTTTTTCTGGAGTAGATTTTGGGAAATACACTTCAGGGTTTTTCCTGACTGAGACTGGGCCTTTGAGGGGGAACTACCGATGTAAGCATAATTAGTCCAAGTTACCTTATCTGACAGAAATCTGTGCATTTCCCAGTTATTTCTGGCCACTGGATCCACAAAAACTGCAACTCTGCTTGAATAAATGAAACCCAAACTATCAAAACTTGTTTATACTCATATATACATTTAATTCTTAGTTCTTAATATTTTAGAACTGATATTTTCCTTTAGCAGTGACTAAAGCAAACCTCTTCAGGTGGAGAAAAATACCTCTACGCTAGAAAATTCCTGCACTTATTTACTTTCTTACCAACAGTTATATGAGAGGATTGATACCACTCTCGTGTCTAAATATTTAGACAAAGCCTGTAGGCAGTTAGCTTAGCTTAGCAGAAAGACTGGAGGCAACAGAAATGGCTTTCCTGGCTCTAACAAAAAAAAATGTAAAAATATAAATAAACAAAAAGCAATCATCAGAATCGAAGTAGCAGACCCTGAGGTGTCCTGGATTTTGTTTGGAGGTTGAGCACCAGACACACTGAATTTCCACGATACAAGTCGGCAGTGTTTTTCGTTTGGCCTCCAATGTGTCCATGTCTTTGAAACCTGAAGCCTCCAGTTTGTAAGTTTTCCACTACAAATATGTAATTTCCAAGCTGAAGCATAAATAGTCCTGATAAAATCTCCATGGCATCTTCAGGGTCAGTGATCAGACTTTGACAGCTCCCTCGAACTTCCTCTAAAGTTATATTTTTGGGCTTTGGGCATCTATTTGTCTGAATGTATTTCCCCTAAACATTTAGCTGGCAGATCTGCGATACGTAACCTGAACTTGACTGTGAAATTGTTAATGTGTAATCTTTAGACTTAGATCAGAAGTTTTCTGTCTAAAATGTTTAATATGTGTCTTCTTGACTGAGAGCTTTTTGTCTTTTTCAGCCTCGCACACTGATGAAAAACTGTACTTGCTGAAACTAAATGCATCACCGCTGCTTGTTAAACTGAACAATAGATACATGTGAGTTTTCTCAAACTGTCTTAAAAAGCTCTTTAGTGAACACATCACGAGTAACTTATGTCGTACAAACTGGAAACTCATTTTACATTTTTCATGTTTGTTCTACATACTGTGCACTCTAATTGTGAGATAGATTTTCCCAGCAGCCTGCGGCAGTGTATTACATTTGATGTAGAATATCTTACAGGTATAACAGGTGCCTGAGGAAGCTCACCGTGTGTAGAATCTGTATAATGTTATGCAAAACTGTGTTAATCCCTTTCCCAAGAATTGCAGGAATACATTTAGCATGCTGATTGCTATCCAGCAAAGTTTTCTGCCATGTATCAGAGCAGGCGATCAGCAGCGTCTTTATCTGGGCTGGGACTTTACATATTCTGTGGAACAATGCTGGCATTTGAAAGGGCATGATGCATCTTCCTTCCGCACACTGATTTGCCTCATTCAAACTGTTTGCCTAGATATTATTGATTCCTTTTAGTAATGTACAGGAACTTACCCGCACCTGTTATCTGCACCAGTCTACTTCCTGATTTTACAAGCTGTTATCTGTCTCTCTAACCAACCTCAGTCACACCACTGGCCCACAAATTGCAGGGCAGCAATCAGCCTTTGTACACGGCACTTCCCTGGCTTGTCTCCACAGACGACTTATCGCTGCCTATTTGAATACACAGTGATGCTGATAAACTCTGCAGCCGCTCAATTAATGTCTTGTTTTGCATGGAGTGACTCGTGTTAATGTGACAACATCGGCATCACTATTGTTTTTTTTTCCCTTCCTTGTCTGATGTGTCTCAGCCTGAGGTGTCCCCCAGCTTCCCCCATTCAATATTTGCACACATAATAAGAGCCAAAGTACGAGTGTGTGCAAACACCACCCAGCAAGACGTCCATCATTGTTACTGCGAGACGGCAGGCTTGAGCTTTAGTGCCACTAAGTGTTTTCCAAGAAAGCTCTCATGTGAAATGTTTTCCAGTAGATTCAAAGTATTGCTGACTGTAATGTTTTCTGCAAACTGGAATAAATTAATCACCGGGCATCTAGAAGTACACAAAGCTGGATCAGACGGAAACCCAGTGATATAACAAATTATCACAATATTTCTGACTCTGCGTCTCTATGCTGATGCTGTAGTAATATTCTGGAATGATTGTCAGTACCGTCTGTGTTATTTATTCTACTCCAGGGGTCGATGATTTGGTGTTAGAGATTGTAATCATGGCACAAATTGAAAGTCTCACAGTTAATTTTGGTTCTAAAAAACAGAATCAGAGGTGTAGGTACAAATTATAAATGAAGATTAAGGACATACAACGTTATATACCAAATGAAAAGATTATTTTCAAAATTAAGGTTAAGACCCTACGAAATTATACATAGAGACCCAAAATATCCAAGATTCCCTGGCAGAAAGGTGGCAGTCTTTTGTAATTGTAGGACTTATTAGGAAATGTACTCCTCTGCTTATTTACCTTTTTGCCTAGAAATAGATGAGAAGATTGATACGTATGAAGGGTATACATAAAGCTAAAACAATTAGGCAATTAGCTTAGTATTTCCTGAATAGAGTAATTTAAAAATTATTGGGGTTTCATTTTGAGTCATAATTAACAGTTTTGTCCATCAAATTGTCAAAAAATAACAGGAAAATGTGTTGATTTCTGTCAAATAAAGTAGCACAGACTGTTGTGCAGAGTCATCTATTAAAAGCCTGTTTTGAACCAGCAGAACACCCTGGCTTATCGTAAAGATAATGGACAGAGGGAGACATCAGCAACTCTGCAGCTCACCAATTAAGACTTTATATGTAATTTGTTTAAACAGTGTAACAAGCCCTAGGAAATCAGTGCTCCAAGACAAGAAATAGCACCCATTTTGGATGTTATCATACTATTCAAAATGGGTTATTATTGAGGATCATGCCCAGACATTCGTGCCAGTAGGGATATCCTCCACCTTCTAGCAGGTTGGGTTGGTGAAGGTGCATCTCAGCTGATTTTTAGCCGGAGACTTAAGTTCAAGTCTGCTCATGGACCATTATTATAGTTTTTACATTTTTTTCTTTCGCTTTCACTCACTGTTTTTCGTTCTGTCTTTATCTTGGTTTTTTATGTGTTTGGTGAAGTTTAGGCACCAAAACTACTCGGTTCGGTTGAGAAAAGGATCATGGTTTGGGTTAAAATACACCCTGTCGCTGCTATCTCCACTTGAGATTTTACATGCACTCATTCGTATGACCACAAGAGATAGCCTACATTATCAGGGTTGCTTTTTGTTTGTCAAAGATCAGAATGGACAATAATGCTTCTACTACCTTCTACTAGAAGGTAGACAAGGTCCCTGTTGGCCCAAAAAGTGTGGGAATAAAGTACAAACATAATGAACATTTAATGGTCCGATGATATCCAAATCTTTTTGAAATAATTGAAATAAGTTTCTCACATCTTGTAAAAGAAGATTAAATTAGTGAGAAATAAGGTGCTGTCAGGTTGACTGTTTTTTTTTACTTTAGACAGGGTCAGGCTAGTCGTTTCCCCTTGTCTTAATGCTAAGTTAAGCTAAGCAACTGCTAGCTCTAGCTTCATGTTTTCATTACAGACACAAGTGCAGTATCCATCTTGTAATCCTCTGCAAGAAGGTAAATAAACACATTTCTCAAATTTTGGCCATACCACCTTGTGGATGCTCGATCCCATCAGATCCCAGAAGCTAAGCAAGGTGCGCCTGGTCAGTACCTGGATGGGAGACTGTGAGGGAACACCAGGAAGCCTGGGTGGATGCAGTGTGAGAGTGAATGGTTGGTGGTGGTCGGAGGGGCCGATTGTGCAGACTGGCAGCCTCGCCTCCGTCAGTCTACCCCAGGACAGCTGAGGCTACATACGTAGTTTACCACCATCAAGTATGGAGTGAATGAATAATGCAATTTAAAGCGTCTCTGAGTGTCTAGAAAAGCGCTATAAAAATCAATGCATTATTATTATTATTAAATTGTCCACCTGTTTCTTTAAGACTAGAAAAAGTTAGCATCCAACTCTCTTCACAATATTACACTACCTGAACTCACATTCTGTATAATTCTGTTTTTTCCAAGGCTGTTAGCAGCTGTAAAATCTGATAGCAAAAACGAAAGCTAACAAGTCTTCTGTAGCAGCCAGGCATCCTAACTGGGTCTCTTGTAATTGGACTTATGTAACTGGATTTCTGATGGCATTTATGGTATGTTTTCAAATATTTGATTACAACCAGAACACCTGTTTTGTTTGCTTGTTGGTTCAAACTAAACCTTTCTACGTGTGTAATCACAGCCACAAATTTCTAACTTCATGTTAATTTTGGTAATTGAGTCAGTTACCTTGCAGTTGAATGTACATTAAGGTGACAAGAAATTGACAAGTTTGAGGCTTTTTGACACTGAAGGATACAATCTGAGATGAAGCTTGCTGAGAGCAATGAGATGTAATACATTTAGGAAGAGTGCTTCACTTTGGAGGATAAGTGCTGTCATTTGAGAGGCCAAGAGTACACTCAGTGTGTCAGCTTTTGTGTGAACACAGCAGCAACAGATGTGTGAGTTATGATTACGTCAAAGTTTGTGCTGAGTGCAGTGCTCGTTTGGTTGTCTTTGCTGCATTTTCTCAGGGACCAGTGTCCCTGGAAAATACATTTGTCTGACTGAGAAGAGGTAGTTAAAATTATTAAAATTCATATAAAATCGACCACCTTTTAGATAATCTTTGTTCGGGGTGGGACAAAAAATACATTTGGCGATATATGTATTACTTCCTGCTGCAGCAAGTTGAATTAAAAGCATTTAACTAGCATAAGGGTAGCTTTTATTGTGAAGCGGTCACAAAAATCCAAGTATATTTGCCACCAACATTGACGCTGAATGCAGCTGTTCATCAAAATGCGTCTACAAAACAAAACGGCAGCCATTTTCCACAATTATCTGTTAGCGAATAATATTGAATTTTGCAAGTGAGTAAAACAAAGTGAGTTTACAAAAGCTGTTTTTCTGTTATATTTCTGGTAGTGCTGTCAATCGATTAAAATTTTTAATTGCGATTAATCGCATGAATGTCATAGTTAACTTGTGATTAATCGCAAATTAATTGCACATTTTTTAATCTATTTTAAATGTCTCTTGAATTATCATTTTATACGAGGAGGAGGCGGAGAATTTGCGTCAGCTGTGTTTGGCCATCAAGTGGTATTACAGACCGGATGTGCTACGATGATAACTCAGTTCACTCTGACAACACACACAGATAACTCTGGTCTTGTAAATCGTCATGCGCGCACCTCAGGCCGCCGTCACCTGGCGGAGCATCTGGATCAGCGGCACACGGTTCGGGATGCAGAAAAGGAGCCGAAAGAAAGGGATGGAGGCGAGGAGACTGCTGCTGTACAACAGCCAGCAGGAGATCCTGTCGGACTCCGACGAACACCTCGCCCTCGCCAACCATGCCCCCGCCCCACCCACCCCCGCCGGCGTTAATCTCGCAATAAAAAAATTGACGCCGTTAAAATTGATTTGCGTTAACGCGTTAATAACGCGATATTTTTGACAGCACTAATTTCTGGTAAAGTAGCTGCTCAGGGAGATTTTACAGTTGTGTGAAAAAGCCATAGACCATATATAAAGATAGGCAAAGTCTCCATCTCTCTTAGTGGCTAGGTCCTCAAATATGCCTTATGTTAAATCTGAATACAATTTAAAGAGTTGGGTTATATAAAAATTCACCCCTCGTACAGTTGTCATGAACGGGGAAGTTAGCTTTAGAGGCCAAAACTGTTTTTCGTGTCAGACTCTAAGCATGTTTATTTTTGCTGGAAATTCTAGCATTTTAACATTAATGTCGATGGAGATTGACTCGCTTTTGGATGAGCCTCAAGTGGCCTTTCGAGGAACTGCAATTTTTGGCGCTTTCTGCATTGGCTTAACTTCTCAGGCTTATGGCTACCAACCCTGTCTGAAATCTATAGATTTATGAATCTATAGACTTAACATAGAATTATTAAACATTCTAGAAACATTCATTTAAGGCATTTTCACAACTTCATATTAAAAGACTGTGTAGCACATTAAGTCATTATGTCCTCGCTGTCATTATTCCTTCTAGAGTTCAAACAAAAAATGATCTCAATCAGTAGGATTATAGAAGTGAGCGCATCTATTTAAAAGCGTAGTTTTAGAAATGAAGAGTAATTTTCTTTCTCCTTTCACTTCAGGAAGCTTCTGCCTCTAAGCTTGAGAGCATATTAGTTAACAGAGCTGACAGCAGCAGGGACTCTTCACATATCTGATAGCTCAGCTGGTCTTTGAAGAAGTTCAGCAGTGGGATTCGGTGTCACCGAGGTTAATTACTTACACAGGTTACCATGCCTACTGTTCTTAAGTCCATTCTATGTTGACCATATCTGCCTTGTTACTACAGCAGCCAGTTACTTCGTTGCAGCATTCCCACAGCCAAGTTTTGGCCCAGTTAATTTACTCTGAAAAGGCTCTTTAGCCGCCCTACCCTTCAGGTCGTCTGATGGTAAACAGACCCATTCAGTCTGCTTAACTGACACCAGTGAATGGTAAAAGTGTTGCAGACAATGCTTCGTTCCCTGTTTGAGGCAGAATCACAACCCCACTTTCCTGTTTATACTGCCCCTCCCAATGAATGTAGATCATCCAAAGTGCAGCCAGTTTAAGTGTACTGTAATGAGACTGATGTAAGTAACGCAAGGTCACGTCAGGAGCAGAACTTCATATTCAAAGAGCAGTAATAAAGAGATAGCGATTTGCCTACACAAAAACCTTAATCTATTTCTGCCTCTTTTGACGGAATTTCAGAGACCACCAAGGTCACGGACGCCAACTTGCATGAATGTAATTACGCTCATTATCTGGTGTTGTACTATGGCTCTCTTATTTAAAATAAATGGGCTTTGGTCTCATTGGCTACACACTCTGGAAGATTTTCCTTTCTGCTATTGTGAGGGAAGAACTGCACACAGCAGCCCTGACCTGCCAGTCACCAGGAAACGTTCATGATTGACTGGTGAGCTTTTACCCTCATCGTCTGTTTGTCTGTCTTGGAAAGTAGTGATGTCACCTCTTACTGGTCGCCCATTCATGTCGCCTTTTTAATAGCTTAACTACTAGACTGCGTTTTTTTCTTTTTGTGAGTAATTAACTTTTACATGCAGACCCATTTTCCGCACAAACTCAGAGTGCCGTTTTCCCAAAGGACTCAATTTGGTAATCCATAGTGATGGTGTAAAACAAGCATTTTATTTATTAACATGCTAAAAGTGTTGAGACGCATTCGCTGTAGTTTGACAAACATAGAGAAGCAGATTTTCAGAGTGGTATTCCGAATTTATCAAGATGTTGGGTGAACATGGAGGAAGTGTTTGAGTTTGAACTGGGAGGCAGTTTTGGAAAATAAAAGCTTTAATGGGCACCTTGTTCCAAATAAAGGCTTCAGCTACTGAGGTAAATACAGATTTTGGGTTAGCTAATGTAACAGAGAATATGTTGAAATAGAGCTTAAAGTATTGGAGCAATAGCTGAAATGATTAGCCGAAGTTAAAATCAGTTAAATGAAAGACCAGTAAAAGCCCTTAAATAATTAGCTAAAAGTAAATAATAAATGGTTAGGTAATAATAATAATAATGTTACTTTTATAGCTGCAAGTTACAAAGTGCTTTACAATAAAACTAATGCAAAAAACTAATTCAGCAAAGAAGTAAAATAACAAACATGAGACAAAACAGTCAGGACAAGTCAAGACAGCATTTTTATAGAGCACATCTAAGACTTTAAAAGATTATGAATGGTATTATAAACGTAGCCTAACAAGAGTAAACATTACAGTTAAGACCCTGTAGTGTTATTTAAGGTCTAATTATACCTGAGTAATTTCCATATTAGTGATTGAACCCTTAAAAACGTGTATAATTACTACTTTAACTTGACTGGAATTGTTTTTTCATAGTGTTAAATGTTCCTCTCCTTGATTACTAATACTATCAGCCATTAAAGCTACTAATTGACACATTAAGAGTGTAGTGGATAATGTCAGTGTTGGGGTTTATCTCATAGCAATGCGGGCGAATGTCAGCCTAAAAAATTTGGGAATCACCGCTTTTATTGTGTTTACTGAATTTTGCTGCAAGTGAAGGCACCACAATCAAACAATCCAGATAGCAAAGGGAAGTTGCTGAGGCTGCCGCAGCACCCAGGGGCGACAGGCATGGTGCCAGCTGTATTGGGGCTCCTGGTGATGGATGTCCTCCACAGCACATCATACCAAGCTCTCCCAACCAACAATGGGATATCCCTAAGAACTCCCCTGAAGCTGCTGCTGTCATTGAGAGCGGGGATATAGGAAACAATACGTCGAATCACAGAGGATCATCTCTCCTCTCACACGCAGTCACAGCAATATAAACAACACAACGCAGGAGAATAAAGTTTATAATGGAGCTTCCGTGACAGTAATGTGGCTCTAATTAGAAATGACTGCACACCGCCCACTCACCTGTCACGTCTCTGTGATGGATATCCAGGTAGTCAGATCCAGAGGCTTCCAGCCAGCGTGGTGAGTTCAGGGCCCCCGTATGCTCGTCGTCATGGCGCTGCAGCTTCACCGCACAGCTGCTGCTCACGCTGGGAGAGCTGCCACGCAGACGGCAGGTATACGCCCGCCCTGCTTTTACTTGTCGTCTGAAGCACGCTCGCAAACACACAGAGGCGCTGCTTTCTGCTGACTTCGTCATCAAATATTCATGGCTGTCTGCATTAGCTTGCAGAGTTCTAATTGAGTTCTGTATATTCAGACGTGATTAACTCGGTCTAATTCCTCAAAGGAGTGAGCCAATTAGATAGCACTTGCATGAATAGGATTTCACATCTTAGTGCGTCTCCAGACTTGCCAAGACAATTATGCGTGTGTATAATTGCGCTGTACAGTGGGTGTGAGCCCACTAAATTCAAGCAGGTCATTATTTCTTATTACTGACCCGTACTGCTGGAAATGCAGCTGTTCTATCCATTACAAGCAAGCAAATGAAAAGCACGAGTGTTGTTATTAGAATACAGTGTTTGGACACGAGACAGGAGAGTGAATCCATACATCGGGCCCTCCAAACCTTCCTCATGTTTCCAGTCCAAGCCCCGGGAGCAAGCAGGAGAGAAAAATATCTGTGACCCATTGCTGACCCACCACAATGTCACTCTAACTCATGGCATGAGAGAACTACTGCCGGGGTCTTTGTCAGATTCTCTCTGTAACCAGAGCAGGAGACATTGCCCAAAGTCCAGAGGGGTCACATTCTGCTGCGGAGCTGAATTTAAGGCAGAGAGGCAGACAGGCGGGCCGGCCACTTTGCCTGAGCCGGAGAGAGAGATCAGAGCCCCTACTGCCACCTTTTATTCTTTGAAGAAAGGCCTGAGCAAGGCATGAGCCGCGTGTCGACCCTGTCCCTTCATGTTGGCTACAGCTTGACGTTATCTCGCAGCTAAAATAAGAAATCTGTGGGAACAAATAAAGCCTCACAGATGAGTGTAATGGAACGTATGAAAATGTAAATCTCTCTGGACGTGTGCTGTTTGGTTAGTTTGTCAGAACTATAAGAAGTGAAACCTGCACAGGCTGCTGGTGAAAAGGATCTCTCTCTCCGAACATACTGTCCAGGCAGAGATATAAACTAGATGTACAAAACAACTCGGGATAGGAGGCTCTGGCAGGAAGCCATCCCATTCCTGCACGCGCTGGTCATCCATAACCCAGTGTGAATTTATTACACTGACAGACAGACTGAGCCGAGCGCTGCAGAGGAAGCAGGGCCGTTCCAGGTCAGAGACACCCAACCCTCGTCCTGACTGACTGGCGTGCACACAGATGAGTGTCACAAACGCTCCGTCTGTGAATTATACAGCTGATAGTTTCAAGGTCACTGATCCTCTGAGTTAGCAAACCATTAGGAGAATCACTTTGCGCTGCGTGACAAACTCACTCACACCCACACGTAAACAAAAAGCTCGCACACCTCAGTCGTCTGCATCCAGGCAGCAGAGAAGATGCGAGTGGGTGATTTACATAACACGCTTATAAATGACAGGATTTTGTAAAGGAGTCAAGTCATGTTAATATATCTTCATATGCTCACAGTTGTGGGCCTGATGCTTCAAAGCAGCATGGACAGATGGACGGAGTCAGGATGCCAGGCCTGCTCACTGGAAAGCAATCACAGATATAAAACTAAATTTAGGTTGAATGTCGAGGGCTGTGGATGAGATGCTGTCAGGGGTCTCAGGTGAGAGCTGGACTGCAGGGAAGAGAAAGAGGCAGGGGGCTGCTCGCTTGTTAACCTCCTCAGGATGAGGCAGCTGAAAGGAAACGTGGTTGTGCACACACATGCACATGGACCTCTCCACCTCGGCGGCCTGAGCAGACCACAGATCAGGAAGGGGTGGTGCTCCCACAATCCCTCCGCAAATGTGTGGAGATTTAAATGAGCTCCCGCCCTCCCTCAACTGGAGCAGATTTCTGGCATTTTCTTCTTGGCCGTCACCGCCGTGATTTGGCTTAAGAATGTAAAAAAAACACACCCTTTAACCCCCGACTGAGATAATCCGATCTGTTGCTTTGTGAACTGACTCAAGGTAACTCCTCTTAGTGACTGTCCGTTTTTTACTTTTGCTGCATTCTTTTTTTGTGACTTACACATAACATCACTGAGGCAACAATCCTTTCTTGGGAATCCAGAAATTAGAATTCACACAGCAGCATCAATGTCTGTAAACACTAACATGGGGACGGTTTTGCCAAATCTGCTGTTTAAATATGTATGAACAGAAGCGGTTGCCAAGTCAGCTGTGAGTGAGGTAACTGTGATGCTTCCTCATGAAAGTACTTCAGTTAACAGAAGGCACACAAAGATATAAGCTGAACACTGCCGAGAGCTTTTTCAGTGTCGACCTTGGCTAGTAAGGATGGCTTTGTCAATAAATAGGTGTAGGGCTGCAACTAACAATCTTTCTCAATACTGGTTAACCCTCTGAGCACCAAGCAGTTACTGGTTGCTTTTTGCTCCTGTCACATTTTTACAAACTGTGGGCTCATTTTTCACTGCAATATGACGTCCAGCACCTCCATGGAAACAGCACAACCATGGCTAGAAGAAGAGAGAACTCACAAATGTATTTTGTTCAGTATAGAATAGTTATTGTGACATAAATCATGATAAATAAACAACAAAAGTTGAATTTCTTCAATAATTTATTTTTTAGAAAATGAAAAAAAGTTAATAAAAGCCCAAAATGTAATCACGTTGTAGATATTTTAGTCCTTACATTTTTAATTTGTCTCCTACCTTCTCTTTGTAAGCACAGCCTGCAATTAAGCTTCAAAGTCCCTGATTTTTAGCTACATGACTGTTGGTTACTGCTGACTCACTAATTGCTCAGTTCTGCAGAAACACTGAATTTTGTGTTTTTTCCACAGAATCTAGTGCAAACAGGATGTTTTCGGCAGAACTTTAAAAGAGAGATATTAGGTTTAAATTTGGGGATTTTTTCTGATGGAACTGCAAGCCACGCATGAATACCTCAAGGACTTCTTTTTTTTTAAAAATTTACAGAATACCACGCTTTTCAAACCTACTGGTGCGTTTTGAGTTTAGAGAGTTAAACTGCTGCTGACTAATAATCCATTCAGGTCTGAACACATAGAGGCCAGAAGAGTAAAAACATCCCTGTAAAGACATTGTGGTGTTAAAAATGTGTTAAAGAGCCTCTAATTTGCTTTTCAGATTTTTCCCTGACCTTCAGTAAGTTATGTAGCTGCTTCTTTGTGCATGTAAACGGTCTGCAAATTTACCAAACACAGTTATTCTCTCCCACAGAAAACACAACTTCTCACCTGCCAGGAACATCTTGTCTGAAGTCCAGGGTTTTCTGCCGTCACTTGTCTACATCACCATGTAACACATCTGCATAATGCCTTAAAGAGAACAGAGTATTTCAGACAGAGGGCAAGAAGAGATGCTGTACAGTGTCAGAAAAGTTATGGTTTTTTGGACATCAAAGCTTGTAAATATATATTCTAATAGACCCCAAAATTAAATTATGACCCTGTAAATATGCATGTTATGGGCTCTTTAATTAGAGGGGAATGGGTCAGAACCAAAATATTGTCCTTATCGGTTAGCTGGCAGCAGATATCACAGGATTTTCATAATAATAACAAGAGATGGAATGTGTAATATTTTTAGAGGACGAACAAAATAACACCTTGAAATTAAATCTCTACTACTGTTTTGAGTGTCAGAGAAATAATTACAGTCATCATGTTTAAAGGAATAATAGGCTTTTCAGTTTCTTGCTGTAAGTATGATTAGAATATGGATACCACTCTCATGGTTGTGTCAGCCAGCAGGCAGTTAGCTTAGCTTAGCATAAAGATTGTAAGCAAGTGGAGAGAGCTCACAAGCCAGCTGTGTTAAAATGCAGCTTGCAGCACCAAAACTCACTCATTAACATGTGAAGGATTTCAGGTCGCAGCACCCTGCCAAGAGGCTAATTAGCTGCTAGCTTCACATTTAGTTGACCCACAGGAACAGTGGAGGGCAGTGAGGTGATTTTGGCTGAATGTTCAACTGGGATCTTGGGGAGTTTGGAGACCAGGTCTACAGCTTGAGCTCTTGGTTGTGTTCCTCGAGTCATTCCTGAGCAGTTTTTACAGTGTGGTGAGGCGTATTGTCCTGCTATGGGAGGATCTTTGCTATTGACAGGTTGTCTTTTCTGCAACAATGTTTAGGTGGGCGGTACATGTTAAAGTAACATCCACGTTTCCCAGCAGAGCATTTCTTTGTAACGAGATGATCAATGTAATAAACGTCACAGGTCAGTGGTTTTAACATTGTGACTGATCAGGGCAAAATGACTTTTTCATTGACTCTTGCACTTTTGTAGCTTTCCCGTTTCACCACTCCTCATAGTTCGTCCATCTTCCTTATTTCTGTTTCTCTTATTTTCCAGCACTTGACAAAAGAGGAAAAAAAAGTTTTTTGCCCTGCTTGATTGACCCATATTAAGCAATAAAAGGGAGAGAAGCTACTTGTCAAGGTTCATTAAGTCAGCAGACACCTTCCCTGAGGAAGTAGGAGGGTCAGGGATTTGACTCATAGTTCACCAACAAGTCAGTATCTCTTATTTACTGCAAAGTAAACCAGACACAGCAGTGGCGGCAGCAGCTCTCAGATCCGTCTTTCCAACAAGTTCTTGTTAGATATCGCCGACCTGCCCTCACCAGGGTGTAGTTAATTCACACAGCGTGGCCTGGCACCGGGCAGCACATTCTGTGAGGCTCTGAACACACACACAGAATCAGATCATCTGTAAATTTGGACCACTCTGAGTTCAGCGTGCCAGGTCATAAATCGCGTGCGGTCTCACTGAACTCCAGCCTGCCTCCTGTCAGGCCGACTTGGCCATGTGAAAAAAGAGAGAACAGATAGGTGTAAAAATTTGTGTTGATGCAGTCGGAGGGGATGGTGAACAGCTTCAGCTTAGCAATATGCCACAGCAGATTTCCAACTGTTGGCTGTTTCATCTGAAAACATGCTCTTTGTTCCAGCGTTGTTTTACCTGTAGCTGCATGGAAAATGGACTGTAGATCCATTTATCCATCATATTTTGATAAGGGAGGATCAAGAATACTTTTTTAATCCTTCACCCCTCTTTATGTGAGTCTATTTTCATTATCAGAAATGTCAAACATCTGATGGGTCTGTCTTCCCCGTGTTACAGTTTGCTGCTTTTCTCTGTGGTTCAGGCGAGGGCTGAATCTAATTGCGATTTTTTTTTTTAATTGTGGTTTGATTACTGATACAGATTTAAAAGTCTTGTTTCTATATTTACTGTGTAGTGGATTTTAAACATGTGATGGAGCTGTACAACATGAGACACCATCGAAAGTTTGACCGTCACACCAGGAAGAACAAATTTGTAAAAACACTGACTCGAGAGCTTAAACTCTGGGTCAGCCTGGGTCAACCTAAACTGCAGTCTTTGTGATTTTCTAATTGCATTGATTCAGATTATAATTGAACAACTGTGCAGCTCCAGTTTAGACTTTAGGCTGAACAAAAAAAGTCATTTGAAGATGTTGCTATGGGTTCTTGGGAATCAGTCATTAGTATGTTGCTGTTTTATAGCCCTAACTGATTAAATGAGCCCTACTTATCCAACCTTACATCTCGTATTTTGTGTCTGAATAAGTTTGGAATGTTTTAAATAGGGCTGCAACTAACAATCTGTTAATCAATTTCTCAATCGATTAGTTGTTTGGTCTATGAAAAGGCAGAAAATGGTTGTGTGTTTCAAAAAGCCCGAGGTGGCGTCTTCAGGTGTCTTGTTATATCAGTTCACTGTCACAGAGGAGGAAAGGAAACAGAAAACATAAAAATGATAAAGCTTGAGTCAGAGAATTTAAACTTTCTTTTCTTTATTGCTTAATTACTCAAAACGAATATGGATTTTCAAAATAGTTGACAACTAAACAGTAAACGATTAATCTTGCAGCGCTAGTTGTGATTGTTTTTTTTAATTTGTTGTGTAGTTGTCACCTGATCCAGTAAATCTACATAGATGATTTAAAGTGGGTATTGTTCAAACAATGTCAGTCCATCAGCATGTTTTAGACCAAACATTCCGTAGTGACTTCTGTGCGTCTGTCTGTGTTTCTGTCTCACTCTGTCAGGCCTGAGCCTCATGTTCAGAGCAGAGCATATGGGACCTCTTAACTCCCTGTTACATGCTTTGTTTGCCATCACACTCCTCATTCTAACAGACAGCTGTGTCAAACGTGGTTTGGGAGCCCGTTGCTAAATAGTGAGAAGCCGAGCCGAACTGCACGGGCACATTTGGTGTTGCCAGAGCACTTTGTGGCAAAAAAAAGGAAGTATCTCACAATAAGGAAAAGGGGCCACAATTGACTTTTACGCACTCCACTCACCCTTCGGTTCAGCAAGAGGCTGTCTGACCTAAATTCACTTTACCTCATCTGCCTAGACATTTGTTTAGCCTTCTGGGCAAACACTTAGAGAAATGTATGAGGGAGAGGAGGGGAAAAAAGAATACATATGCTTGAATACATCACATTTAGTCAAGGGAAAAGCAAAACCCGGACATCTGCAGACATA
Organism: Dascyllus trimaculatus; assembly: GCA_024666655.1. Classification (NCBI taxonomy): domain Eukaryota; kingdom Metazoa; phylum Chordata; class Actinopteri; family Pomacentridae; genus Dascyllus; species Dascyllus trimaculatus. The sequence goes on from CM045446.1 coordinate 20,722,005, forward strand.
TACAGCCCTCTAGTGGCAAACTGCAAAGGACCTGGATGTCTGACAGAGAGGCCATGAAGTCATTTATGCAGAATTTCCTCAACCATCTGTGGAAGTTGTGCCCGACCACAGACCGGAGCACATTTCGTGTTTTGACAGCAGACCCAGGTTTGAGCAACAGACCTAATAAATGTTACCTAATCCCAAATAAAAAAAGGAGTCACAAGTGAATACTAAAACAACAGCAGAATGAATGAAATGAGGTCATAGAATCTTACCATCGGAGAGAAAGAGAGAAATTTTGTCTTTTGAGTACTGTACTCATTACAATGGCCCGGAGGAACTGTGTGCTGTGAAATCATATGCTCTAGTTAAGCTAAACAAGGGCAAGGTATTCCCACATGAAGGGCAGATGAGAATAAGTAAGTAGAAATGCAGACAGATGAGTAAGAGTTGAGGATGGTTTAGTGCTGTTCGGCCCTGGTATCTTACTCAGATTCTCAGGTTGCAGATATACCCCCCCTCCCCCCTCTTTACCTCCACCTCTTTCTGCCTCTGTGTGTGAGCGTGAGGCAACCCTCCAGGGCTCAGAGCAGCGAGCTCATTAAAGGCTTTATTCCACTTCCAGGATCGAGCAGGATTGCAATATGGACATTGTTTATACACAAATGTTGCCCTGGGAATAATGTTTATTTCTATTACCGTCTTGGAGGGGGAGAGAAAAAAAAGAATGCAGAGCTTGTCTACACACATTGCTTTTCATGAAATAATGCCTCTCCAGGAGTGCTTTGAAGAAACGGCCGTTTTTCAAACCACTTTTTTTCTTTCCAGCCTCGAGTCAAACATCCGCTGCCCTCTTACCCTCCAGTGGCACGCGATCGTGTTGTGAGAATCATGTCAGGAGCTGCTTTACAGCGAACCTCATCCTGCAGAGAAGCTCCTGCGCTCATTAGCATGCAGACTATAAATGTCAGTGCATGTGCAGCCGGACAGGGGGTTTGGTCGGGAGTTTTACCTCGGCCGAGCAGCCACACAAGTGTCATTTTAAACGGCAGGGCCCGGCGGTGCGTCTGCGAGGCAGCTGATGACGCAGCGCAGTGTTGCTACACACCCCGAGCTGTGTTTGGAAACACTGAGGCAGCCTGCTACTACAGTGGGAGCCAATGGGAACAGCTGAACCGTGCACTCTTTAGCCCAGCCAAGCACAGAAAGATCTGGGGGGTGGGGGGGAATGACAACAGAGATCCAGGAAATGTCTGAGCGAGAAGCAGCGACAGCGAAGGCCCATCAGCTCGCACACGGTCGCATCAGGCTGCACATTGATCACCCGCACATGATATATCCATCCCCACGTAATTGCATTGCTGTTTAGAGAGGCAGTCGTTATTTATGAAATATTGAAATAACAAATGGCGTCTCCCGGCAGATATTAAGAAGAGAGATGCCGCAGATAAGTCAGAGGCAGGCGGCCGCCACTTCCCCCCACGGGCTGCCTGCCCAGCCGACTGGCTGCAGAAAACCTGCAGTCATCACAAAGTGGAAATATTTACTGCTCACACTCTCGCATATGGGAGGATGGAGTGTGGGTGAGGGCGACTGAAAAATGACTGTGTTTGTGTTTCGAGAGGAGTGCTAATCAGATTCCTTCAGCATCAGAGGCATTTGAGGACAGCTGAGCTAAAGGTCCCGAGAGTGGATTTATTTGTTGCACAAGCGCAAATGGGAGCGAAGCCACCTGAAGTGTAACACTGGCAACATGAAGTTTCAAATCACAGTCCTTCCCAGAACGCTCACGCTGGTTGAAAATTTGTTAGCTAATTGTCAACAAGTGCTCGAAGGCCCACTGGAAATGAATCATCAGAATCACCACATTGATCATCAGGTTTGTTGTGTAATCATGTGGGCGTCTGTGGGCTTGTGTGTTTGTGTCTGCAGAACACCCTGGAGACCTGCACCATCTGCAGTAAGCCCATCATGGAGCGCATCCTGCGGGCCACGGGGAAAGCCTACCACCCCCACTGCTTCACCTGCGTGGTTTGTCACCGCAGCCTGGACGGCATCCCGTTCACCGTGGACGCTTCCAACCACATCCACTGCATCGAGGACTTCCACAAGTACGTGATTAATCATCTCATCACATTTAAACCACACTAGTCAATACTTTTATGATATATTACAGCAGTGGGACGAATGAACGCGTAATGCTAAAGTTGTTTCTCCGTGTTTTAGCGTCTTTTAGCTCATTGTTTTGGTTTTATGACCAGCATTTTTACTGTTTTGAACTCATTAATCTTACTTTTAGCCACAGGTAGGTGTATTCAGGCCAACAGCTTACTATTTTGACATGCAAGTTTGCAAACAGAACCAGATATCAGGATATGTTGCCAAAGCTATATTGGTGAATTCCTATCATCTCAATTATAAATTTATTATGCTATATTGCCAAAAATATTTGTAAGTCACCATTATTTTGTGCTTAAGCTGTACATATAAAGTCAACAGATAAGCTAAATTAAATTATAACACAATGATTTGTGAAATAATGAGAAGACAGTTGTGTTTAACAAAGAGAGCCGTCGCTATCCAGGTTGGAATCAGCAAAACAGCATCCATTACAACCCTAACTAGCAAACGCAGTATGGCTTCACCAATAAATACAAAGGAGGAGGCAGAAAACGTTGGTCACAGTGTTCTAAGAACTGCTTTCAAAGTTATATATTTTCTTAGAAATTAAAAATATTTCAATTTTGAAAATTGAGAAACCCACAAAGGCCTAATTATCTTTGCTTAACTTGACATTTTTTTGTGAATACTTACGAAACTGTTTTAAATCCACACTAAGGAGTCAAAAAAAACAGTTGGGCTGCTTTAAAATCTTTCCTTTAATAACACACTCAGTTATATTTAAGCCTTTATCATTACAGGATCTTTGAGCTTCCTTTTCGGGAAAACACTGCAAACTATTTCACAAGTTCAGTGACCTTGAGACGTAGACATGAATTTATTAGTTCATTCCTGTCATTGTATCACACTCCACTGATTGCATAACCAGCACATTACCAGAAATGTTCCTTTACTCAGTGACCAGAAGGGAAACAGAAGTAAACAGCTGGCTCTTGGTGTGAGTGCACAGCTCCTGCTTTCTGGAGTAGCTGCAGTGGGCCGTTGTTTAATTCCACATGACAAGTGTGACCTCAGCAGCGCAGCCCTTTGTGTCGAGGAACAGTCACGCCCGGCTCGAGCTTTTTCTTTGCTGTTGTTGTTTTTTTAGTGTTTTTTTTTTTTTTCAACGGCCTAATACTGTACGGCCGTGATTCCCCAAAGCCACAAAACCCCTCTACTTCCCGATTCCCAGACTATAGAAAAAGCTTACGTGAATAAAAGAAGTGTCACCTGACGGGACCTAAAATCTTAGCAGCTTTTCAGATCCTCATCAATGCTATTGTTAGACAGGCCTCTTCCTGCTGAAGGCATTTCCAGAGTTACTGCTTTGAAGGCTTGTTCTGTAAATCTTACAGTAAAAGGAGATTTAGTGTCATGTTGATATCTGACTATAAATAATCAAAGGGAAAATGAGCAAAAAAAAACTACCAAGAAGTCTGGAAAAGAGTTGAGTTTCAAAATGGAAAATGTGTCGAAACCTCACATGTAACTGTCGGGTAATTGCACAATATTTTACAACATTTTGTAAAATGTGTTTGTCTTTCTTTTTCATTGTTCTCCAGACTCCCATGAGGTATGTCATTAATAAACTTTAAGTGAATTAAATTAACCCTCTACACCCCGAATCTGCTGGTGGGCTGGAAAAGCATTTTATCTCGTGAAAACAGAGCGAATCCTCAGATTTTCGACTTTCCAACGGTCCTTGAACTAATCATGTGTGGTGTGTAGTTCGGTCCTCCTTTGTGAACGTATAGTTTTAAAATAATATGGTAATGAGGAAGGACTTCCTCTATTTCACATCTTTCATTTAAATATTTGCTAGTTCTATCATGCTAGCAATCCTCGTGTGGTTTCTGTTTGCTGCTCGGTACACAGAGTTTGATGTTTAGAGACTGTGAAAGGTGGTTAGTTTGGCACCTTAACCTTGGAACACAAACGTAGCAATTAGTAGCACCATCACTAACGTTGGGTATATTTTAACTGATAAAATACTTCTCATCAAAATATGTTAAAGTACAGCAATACATGGCAAATGGACGTACTCTTCTTTTATTTTCCCATATATAACATCTCATAAAACAAAAACAGGTATCATGGGGGCTCCATAAAAAAAGCTCTAAAATTAGTGAAAAATTAGGGAATCATTAACGAAAAAAATGGAGTTGGAAATTGTCTGATGAAGGCACAGTCTCCCTGCATCACTGACAACTGTGGGAGAGATATTTTATATATACATACAGTATATTCCACCTGACAAATACTCTCAATCACTAACGTCGAGTTCGTGTTCAAGGGTTAATTTTCTAATTTTTTTCTGTGTTGTTACAGGAAAAATTTGGAAATTACGTTGGGAACATTATTCTCGCTTCTAAAAAAAATCCTAGCTAGCTAAAACGAATTTTAACATCAAAATATCAATAAAATAAGAGTACCGCATACTGTACCACCACTAAGAGAAGTTTCTCAGTGAGAAAAAAAGCTGAACATGGTCACATAAGCTGTGACGAAATCATAAAATCCCAATCAACATGTTGATTCTGTTAATCCTCAGAACCCAAAAACCCACCGGCAGGTTTAAAAGTGTTCTTTCAAGGTATTCCTTAACATTTGATGAAATTACACCATTTGTCAGGACTAGAAAGTAGAAAACAGGAAGAATTCTCAACAGTTCTTCAACTGCTCATCCGTGAAGTACATTTCCATCTCGAAATGAAACCGAGGCTTACCAGATTCTGTAAAGCAACAAACAAAAATCTGTGCGACTGAAAAGCCATTATTGACTCAACTACAACCAACAATAATGTGACAGAAATTCTGAGACGTTTCGGCTGAACTGCAGGATGTGTTAACACAGGGCAGAAAGAAGTATGGCAACAACAAAAAAAAGTGTAAGTTGTAAATTATTTATCATATGTAGAGTCACCTTTTGTCTGGTGTTGGTAAAACCTGTGGGCACATGGGAAAGCATTTTACATGTTGACTCCAGGTTTATTAAACATTTATAAAAGAAATAGAGAAATTAAACTTTACTTTTTTTCTCTCTTTATGATTTATGACATTATAACTGTATCATGCTGCACAAAGAAAATTCTGAGTTCCCTCTACTTCTAGCCGTGGTTATGTTCGTTCCATAGAGATGCAAGACTTTATATTGCAGTGAAAAATGAGCCTGCAGTAAGCAAAATGTAATGGGAGCTAAACGCTCAGAAACTGCTCCGAGTCACTCTTCTATGTATAGTGTTAAAAAAGTCTTTATACTAAAATGACCTGGCTTCTTAGAAATGATGAATTGCATAACTGACGGCCACATTTTGTCAGTATTTGTTGTTCTGAGCTCTTTCGTTGCTCTCGGTTGTTTCCACAGGAAGTTTGCTCCTCGCTGCTGTGTTTGCTCTGAGCCCATCATGCCGGCGCCGGGTCAGGAGGAAACTGTTCGTATCGTGGCTCTGGACCGTGACTTCCACGTGCAGTGTTACCGCTGCGAGGTATCTGCTCTGTTCTCTCTCCTGGTATTCAAGCTCCCTATAATTAGCAGTTATGTAGCATGTTGCAGGTGAGAGTCATTACTGCATGAACGTATAAAGCCTACCGTGCTCGCCCATCCCCCAAGTCACCTTTTCATCGACACGAGTGAATCATCCCTCTCTTACATGACTTGAAATAGCTTTTCCATCTCTCCTCTGCAAAGTTCATGGACTTACATAGTAACCAATCTGTCAGCCGCCGCTCGCCTCGTTGATAAGCTGCGCTGAGACTTTACGTGCCCGGCTAAAAGAGAAGTAACGTGTCACATTGTCAAAGAGCCATGCCAGCGTGAGCACACGGGGCGTTTTGCAGACATAAAGGTCAAAGGAAAGTAAAGCAGATTAGTTCAGCTGAAGGGGCTCAACCAGGGAAGAATTTTGTCACCAGGGAGCCATGAGTGGATGGAGTTGTAATTCTGCGTGTGAGAGTGAGTTAGAGAGGTTGAGAGTGTAACCCAGTGTCACAGTCAGTGAGACAATAGCGCCAAAGCATTGCATGGATCTGTTCTTTTGGGTGTGAAATTATTGTAAAAAGTGTGCAGCGCCCAAACACTTTCTGAGGGGCGAGACAAAAAGCTAACTAAAGGTTCTGCACACTAAACTTCAACAGAGCAACAGGTCAGGGTAACAGAGGTCTTCATCAGGGATTGTCAAGTAAGTGAAAAGACACAAACACACTCGTCACTCAGGTATTTGTGAGCTCCATGATTAAGAGCGATTCTGCTCCCAGACTGGATCAATTGGAGCTCGATAGCACTGTCTGTTACTTACCTTTTTGGGAACAAAGTACACCAAAATAGAGATAAGGCATGTCGGGGAAAGAACATGTTGAGTCTACTAGATCACAAAGATTCGATAAAATGTAATGTGTGAATCACACAAGTGATTCAAAAAGGAAACGGTTATCAGAGCAGCTCCCGCAAAGAGTTCTTAGTCACAGCGCTGTTTTTTGCTGTAATGTCAGCTGTTAACATGCTCATAGTAGCCAGGTTTCCATGTAATTATCATTTGAATCAAGCTGTTGTAATGACGCAAAATGAAAAAAGAAAGAAGGAAAGAAAGAAAATTATCCAGGTTTCTATCAACTGCAAATAAAGTAAGCTGTGTAGTGTCGTCAAAAGGTGGCGGTGGAAAAAACCTGGAAACTGTTAAAAACACTTGTGAGAAGTTTTCAGGAGCTGTTCTTGTTCTTTTATGCCAGCTGGTATTGGTCATGTTTAGCTGCTCTCTGGAGGCAAAGACTACAAAAGCAGCAGGAGCAGCTGATCAGTCATGTCAGCTAAAGTTTCACTACATCAGAACTTCTTCCAAAAAGTTGTTTCCATCTCAAAAAGTCAAAAACCACTTTGCCTTTACTGTGTATCTCAATGTTTTCTCATGTAATGCTTCACAAATTTCCCAAATATACAGTATTGAAACATGGTGAGCCTGTTTTACTGTTTATATCCACTTAGTATGTTGCAATTTATGACATAACTTTGTCAAGACCACCTAAACCGAGACCAGGTCATGACCAAGACCAGGATCAAGCCAGTTCAAGTCCAACACTGCAGGACACACTTGAAACAGAAAGATTGAAAGGGCCAGTTACTGGGCTTCCTGGAGAGATATACCACCTCTACAGTACATATATAGGTTGTTTGGGATTTCTGAGGAGTTTTGATTCTAATTTTAGCTTTTCTGGCATCACGTCCACTTAGCTTACCTTTCTTTATGCTTCCTACAGTAATTTACATGCTGCTGTGTGTTTTCTTGTGGATGCAGATGAAACCTTTGTTCAGCTTTTTCTCCTGTTGTCGACATTAGTATGTGAGGAGGACAGTAGGCTGTAACAAAAATTTCAAAGTAGAAATGAGTAAAGTTACAGGCTGCATTTAAAGCAGGCGGTTTTACAATCAATCACGATAATGATGTCAGCGAATAAATGAGAGGCAGGCAAATTAGTGAATGTCTTGTTGTGGTCCTGACTGGTCTTAATTTTAAATCCTGAGTCTCTTTTGTCTAAGACAAAGTAAAAATTAGTTGATTCTGAGTCAAAACCTTAAAAAAGTGGTGTTGAGACACGTCTTAAGTACTACAACACAGCAGATCCAAATACAGCTTAGTGAGTTGTGAACTATAAGCGCTGACATGAGATGAAAAGTTAAGAAAGCACTAAAGAATTGGTGGGGGCCGTGATTACCTGGGCAAAATTTAGCAGCAATCCATCCAGTGGTAGTGGAACAACCATCTAAAAAAACACATTTGACTTGCACAAAAAGGGTTCAACTACAAGCATGGTGACAAGAGGACGCATCAACAGATATCCAGTCCTGGGAGAGGCAAGACTAAATTTATGTATCTTAAAAACTCTTAACAGAGGAGGAGAAGTTTACAGTCAGACTTTGTTTGGATCACAGGAAAAATCTTTGCATAAACCCTTTAATGCGGGAGTGTTAAGGCTGATTGTTCTTCAACCAGTTGTTTTCCTCTCTGGCAGAAAAACCACAACACAGGCTTTTCTTCCGAGCGCCTCCTGTAACGTGACACTGGTGGAGCTTTTTAAACGGCAGCAAATGTGCCATTTAGCGCGCGAGCACAGAGAGGGGATGAATGTGTCTGATCGGTGAGCGTGGCTAATGACTCTGTCTGTGTTTGTGAACTAACAAGCTATCTGTGTCCTGCAGGACTGTGGCTCTCTGCTCTCAGAGGGGGATAACCAGGGCTGCTACCCGCTGGACGGACACGTCCTCTGCAAAAACTGTAACACCAGCCGCATCCAGGCCCTCACCGCCAAGGCCACCACGGACCTCTGAACAGCCGGTCACCTCCACTGTGATAACCCAGTGCTCGCTCTGTCTCTCTGTCTTTTCTCCTGCAAACATACCCATCCAGAGACGCCTGCATTCCTCTGCATAATCATATATATCCCCCCTATATACACTATATAAATATATATACATATCCACCCTCAGTTACAAGAAATAGCCTCACACATTCACCCGCATTCATGTAACTATTGACTCGGTACAGTCACTGCAGACAAAGCTGCGTGCTATTTAACTGTATTTTTATAAAAAGGAATAGTTCGACATTTTGGCAAGTACACCCTTTCTGATGAGAAGGAAGGAACTCTCTTGTCTGTACGCTACAAAAAAGGTAACACAGTCTGTCTTCGAGCACCTTAAAAGCTCACTGAAACTAAGATTCACATATTACATCTTTCTATTGTAAAATCTCACTCTCAGCCACAAAGCACTGAAGCACATCTCCTAAAATGTTGAACTGTTGCTTTAAACAACCACTCCAAATCCATCAGAAAACAATATACATTAATATCTCTAATTATCATCACTCTGCATGTTTTTAGCCATCGTGCACATTAATGCATGCACCCACGTTTCTCTAGCTGACTGGTTCTTGATCTAAAATGTCGACCAGAACGTGCAAAAACATTTGACACATCTCCCCTGCAGGTGAAATCATGGATGGATGTGTGTGACTTTGAGAAAACCCATGTGTTTTTTCGAACATGCCTTTTATGCTGTAGTGCAGATCCACATACAGTACACAAACAGGGATAAAATTACACACCGAAGACCATAATTGCAAAACAGTTCTGCATAACTGAACACCAAAGAGTTGAATTTAAACTGCCATATTTCCTGTGCACTTACTTTGTATGCAACTATATAAAAACATTATTTACAACGTGCTGATTGGAACTGCAGGAACTACAAACAGTAATTCCTGCTGTCAAGAACAAAACAGGCAGCTGCTGGATGCAATTCCCTTTTTTCAACACGTTATTTTCTTTGTATTTTCCAATTGAATATTCTTTATGTATACAGTAGGTTATTTTCCATTGGTCTGACCAGTACAATCATGTAACCCCATTCATATAAACACGGCCTTATATTTCAATTTAATTTTATATTTTTCCAGCAGTTGAGTATGTAACCTCCCCCCATCCACCACGCCGTAGATTAGATCAGTGCTTGTACTGTAAGTAGTCTGGCAGAGATAAGGAATATTACACGGCTATGCAATTTTTAATGCTAATTGCATCGACACTTTATGAGAAATTTTATGAATAAGGAAATATTTTACATGTACAGATGCAAGAATAAGTGTCCTTATAGTAACCCTTTAATCAAAACTATGCTGTACTGTGTGACTTTGTGTGTCCCTGTGCTGTCTGTCAGTATTGATTGTGCCATTGACACTCTTCTTTTATATTTAGTGTTTGTTTAAAGTTGATGGGCGAAGAAGGGACCATGAGAGTTTCCCAAAAATGACTATTATTTGTTAAATCCAAGAGTTATGGACCAGTAGTTAAATAATTTAATCTGATAGTTCAGTATAATTTCTGCAGCAGTACGAGTAGTACGACTTTCATCACGAGTTAAAGGCACCCTGTGGAGTTTTTCACCACTAGTGGCTCTATGGAGCAATTTTTTATGTCTTTATTTTGTTTTACATGAGCCCACATGAAGAGACGGAGCCAGTGATGTCACCAGGTGAGGAGCAGACTCTCCTTGGAATTTGATTTGCCACCTCAGGTGTAGTCACCCACCAGAGCAGGAAGGTGATCGGTGGACTTGTAGTGTGAGAACATCTGAACGATGTAAAATTCCCTCAATGTGACAACAAGGAGATGCGAAATGATGACACAGAGATATAAAACAACATTAAAATGACAAAAACAAGATGAAAACCAAGGACCAAGAGACAAAAAAGACTACAAAGAGATGTACGATGACTACAAAATGACACAGAAGAACTACAAAGAAATGCAAAAATGATGACAGAATGGCAAAAACCACAACAAAGACATGATTACAAATAAATACAGAACAACTGTAAGGCACGTAAAACCCAAAACAACAACAAAAAAACTACAAAGACGTGCAAAACGACTAAAAAGAGCTGCAAAATGACTACAGAGACAAACAGAATGACTTCAAAATTATACAAAACAACTACAAAGACATACAAAAAACCTATAATGACACGGAATGACCACAAAGAGAGACAGGATGACGACAAAGTGACACAAAACAACTACAAAGCTGTGCGGGGTAACCGCAAAGAGGCACAAAATGACAACAAAGAAAGGCAAAATGCCTCCAGAGATGCAAAACGATTACGAATGAACACAGAACGACTGCAAAGAGATGTGAAGCAGTCAGAGAGTGGTGCAAAAGAACTACAGAGACACAAAAGAACGACAAAATCACTACAGAGTGATGCGAAACGACTACAAACCAAGTATGTGGGTGACCTGATGCTCGTTTTTGCTGATCGACAGCTGATGGCAGTAACTTGCAATGAAGCGTCGCAACGTTCTGCAGGCTAAAAATATGAACACATGAAAATTAAACTAGTAAAGAAGTTGCATTTTGTGCGACAGACGCTGAAACACGACGTTACTTTGTTTACAAGAAAACTCCACAGGATACCTTTAAACAACAACGTAGTTAATAAGTATTAAATAGTATTTGTCAGTTTATTAGCAGGGTTGGTTTACATTCAGCCACATAATACAAGAGAGCATTTCCCAAGCCTTGATTATTGATGCCTTGTGTATGTGGATGGTTATATTATGAACAAATCAAATAATTATGATTTTAGAGAGTTCTCTTTTCTTCTCTTTACTGTTTTCTCGCACATTAAGTAATGATGTTTAATGGTAAGTGACCATACAGACAAGAAAATCTTTACATGCTGTATCTGTTGTAATGAGTTCGTCCATTACAACAGATCAAGTTTTGCTGTTTTAACCCAGGTACGACTTTGTAAATAACTGTGCTAATAGTGCTAGTGGTAAGTTAACGCTAAATGGTAAGTTGACATCCATCAAAACTTTGCCAGGACATATCTTTTACTTAAAATCAGACTAAACTTACTATTTGAAATGTAAAGGAGTATTTAAAGGTGAAGAGGTGACTCGCTGGCTGGACAGTTTGTGTTTGGTAGCAGACAGAACCAGCATTTACTCGCTTACATGCCTGAAGCAGGGACGGAGCGAAGGCTGGCTCTCCAAAAGGTTAGGCAACCTAAACTTCATGTCCTCAGGAAGTTTTCCATCAATATTTGGAGCCGCATCCTTGTAGACGACCAGTTCATCGGTCACATACAGAAACCCAAAAGACGGCAAGACTTGCACAGTTTAGTAAGATCCGAGTCCACCGCTTGAAATGCAGATTTGTTATGTGGCTTGAAGATGTTTTAAAATGTCTCAGTAGTGTCACAAAACTCTTTTTCAGGCTGTCTAGAGACACTATTTACAGTCATTTCATGCATCCTTTATTGTAAATCGCAGTTTAGTTTGAAGATGATAAGCTAAAGCTGTGGAACAAAGACATTCTAATCTTCTCTTTAGCCGCAGAAGACATTGATTGTCTTCATTTTAACTCTACTGCTTTGAAAACAGGCTCACAGTAAATCACACTGGCTGCATTACGTCCAAGATCAGATCCATCACCTTGTGTATTTGACACTTGACTCAGTCATGTGATTACTCCTGGCTGAGAGACTCCATATATCATTATGTCATGTGTGTTCTTGCACACATGGATGTTGCTGTTAAATGTCAATACAAGGCCTTCAGATCTGCTTAGATAATCAGACAGCTGTTAAAAGTTCCGCAGACACATTTACATCAGGTGATGAAAACACAAATAAAAATTTCAACATGATGTAACAGCCAGAAGTGAAAGAAATCATCATTAATGCCTCTAAATGCAGTTGAAGTTTACAAGCTGTGTGGCTAGTCAGTTGATATTTGAGCTTCAGTCTTCCCCAGCTGCCTGAAAGTGTTTTATTTAGATCTCATCAGCACACAGTTGAATCATCCTCGTCCTGTGTTCAACTAAATGACTGACAGTGTGGGTAGCATGCAGCAAATTGTAGCTCCAGACATCAACATCTAAATATACTTCACAATACTGTACAAAGCATGTTTTCCACTTACTGTGTTGGCTACAAAAGTCTGGAAGATGTTTGTAATCAAACATTAACTTCTTTTGTGTGAAGAACAATGCAGTCGTTGGTTGTCTGAAGAGCTATGATGATCATATTTGATAGTAAAATGAGCTGTTGTTATAGTTTGGTCTGGTAAAAATATATGCAGTTGATTGAAAGAAGAGCAGTGTAAAGATGGACAAAGCCATGTAACATCACTAATTGGTTTGTGGACTGTAATTCTGAAGCCTTGAGTTTGGAATTCCTCCACATAAACTAGATGTGACCAGCAAAGGGTGGATCTGACTGGGAACTCGACAAAGTATGCACCCCAGATTCAATTGCAACTTTTCAATGAAGCCACACTAAAACATTCCATGCTTTAATATCTTTCTTCCTCTGAATGGGACCGTATTTTAGACAAAGAACATCATGCTGTATTGAATGAGACCTGAAACTAGCAATTGAGACCATAAACTCATTAGGAAAATGTTTACTGAGGTAACAAATCAAGTGAGAAGTCGGGGCGTTTTCTTTTAGATTTTGCAGCCAGAGGAGTCGCCCCCTGCTGGTTGTTTGAGGCACTTATGCACTGGTTTCACCTTTCAGACCTGGAGACTGCGTCCATCTGTTACGTACCGCTGTAATTAGCATCAGTTTTCATGACACAGCTCTGATGAACCTACTCTACTCATTATCTGTTGCTCCGTAACTGCAGGATGGCTGTTTGCTAACATGTTAGCTGTATCTCTGTCTAAATAAGAATTAGGGGTTATAGTTTCAGGGTGAGGTGATGAGGGTTTTTTAATATTTAACCTTAATTTAATGTAGACGTTAGCCTGGTGAAGTTGGAGAAAGGTAAAGTGCTTTACACTAAGGGCTGCATGATCCTTAGCAAACCGTAAACAGATTATTTTAAAAGGGATGAATTACTTTGCTGGTTTTAAAAATTAAAAATTAAGTGTTTCAGCGTTTTATTATTGGCTTATTAGCACAGGTTTTGTACAAAGCGCACCCTGGTCTGGTCCATGTGCACAGAGTTAAATCTCTGCTGTAGGCTGTTGATGTGCCAAAGTTGTATTAAACTCTCCTCTTTTGGGTGTTTTTATGCATCGTCTCTGGACACATCACACATCTTCATGGAGCTTATATGAATATACAGCATGAATCCTCCGACAAAGCTTGATACAAGTATAAAGTAGACCGTTTAATGATTTTTTTATTTGTTCGGTGTATTTGTGTTGTCTGCTGTCTTTGTTCTACCCTTGTTTGCAAAGTGCCTTTGGCTGAGCAGTATTGAATCACTATACTGTTGCTGTGTATTTCATATTTCTTCGTGCCTCAAAGATTTTGCCTTGTTTACTTGCTTTTTTTTTTTTTTTTTTTTACCAAAGTAAATAAAGAGGATCCCTTTTGTTTGGACCAACTCCGAATCCACACAGTAGATGTTTCCACCAGGTGCGGTGCTTTAGGCTGCAGCAGCTGCGTTTTAAGTGGTGTTGAGTGTGAAACTCACCTTAAAGAGCCTGATCCGCTGTTGTTGAAGTAACGCGTCTGTTCTTGATCTTGGGAAGGGGCACGATGTGGTCTTGTTTTTATTCTTTCCTCAATAAAAGCTTTGCAATAGCGTCAAGACTCTGCTTCCTTTTTTCTGTGTTTTGCTCAGTTACATGAGGAAGCATTAAAATGGTCTCTCTGATTCAGGCCCAACACGCCCTGACTGTGTGCTGCCCCCCTTCCCCTGCTGCTGGTTAACATTTGCCCTTTTGGCTCGTGGTCCATCGGATAGCCCAGGTAATGAGCTCCCTCTCTCTGTCTTCTCCTCGTGCTCCCCTGAAACCTGCCGGTGACCTCCTGTGCAGCGTACCTGCAGATGAAAGAGATTTATTCCCAACAAGTAAAACCCAGGGCTACTTTACTCTCTTCAAGAGTCATTTAAAAGCCCTTCAGTGGCAGCGAGCGCCCCGTACTTACACAGCTCCGATTCATTTCTTCCTGTCTCTTACTGCGACTCCCCAACTGCTCTTTAGAAGAATAGGAATCACCTGCCTAATAGAAATCCTACACTCACCGTGGTCTTTTGAGTGTACATCTGGGACAACGGTTTAATTACACAGAGATACAGTGTGCAGTCTCCTCTTTTTTTGTGGCCACGATCAGCAAATGCACTCAACTATGAAGTATGCTTACGGCTGGGATCAGCTTGATGGAGTTGTTAGAATAATTTAAAGACCTCCTTTTTTCTGCTGCCTTTCCGAGACCCGCTTGATTTAATCCCTTCCATTTGTCATCTTTACTTGGTTGCTGCATATAGCAGTAAGTCACTGAGCATTTCATTTTCCTCCCTGCAAATTGCAAAATGGAAATCAGAAATTTAAGAACAGGCAAAGCTAGAAAACCTACATTATTCTAAAAAGACAGAGAGAAGTAAACAAATAATGTACATTATTTATCAGTGACTAGAAGAAACCACACAACTGCTGCTTCTTCTAGTCCCTGATAAATAATGTATATTATGCAACAGAAGTCTTGTACACCTCATATTATTTAAATGTCAGATAATTCAAAATTGTACCACCTCTCAACAGCTTCATTATGTCTACATTGACATCAGTATTTCCTCTGATAAACAACCAAAAATAAAGTTTGATAAAGTTTTAGAGGCACTATATTGAAAATACATTAGAGTAGAAACTCATAATGTAGAAAATCTGTTACCACTGAAACGAAACTGAGTACATCTGTAATTTCTTCTTTGTTCATAGTTTCAGACCTACGGGTTGCGTCTGTCTGCATGTCTGCATCGTGGCTCAACATGCAAAGGAATTGACAGAGAAAATGAAAAATGTTATTGTGCGATTTTACAAAGATGGAAAAGGATACAGAAAGGTCGTTGACCAACTGATATTAGCTGAAACACAGTTGCAGCAGTAATCAGAAGATTTAGAATGAGCCCTATCTTATCAGAACTGCTGTGATTGTCTACCTTAAATTATGCCACAGACATGTTACAAAAAAAAGGTTATGAGTGGAAAATCTGAGTTTCTGTGGCAGCTCAGAGAGGGGCCAGCCCTATATTCCTACAACCCAATGGTCCCACAGCCCTTTGTTACCATATTTTTAAGATTTTTTTCACTTAAAATTTTGAAAATTAGGCTCTATGTTCCGACGCCTCACATTTCTAAGACTCCATTTACACAAAGGGGAAACTCAGATATTTCCATGCGGTTTGTTGCTCCACAGTAACCCCATGTTAGAGTAGCGATGTTGAGCTCGAGAGAGTTTGGAAGCTAGCTCTCTCCTTCAAATCGCCAGCTGCGGGACTGAGTGGCAAACCCCTAACTACCAGGGGTAGAAATGTGGGAACTGTGGGAACATAGGCACGCTCCCCTCAGAGAGTGCAAAGAACACTGCATAGCGTCAGCCTCTATTGACACTGTTAAAGAAAAACACCCTTGCTGGCGGTTTGGTACAAAACTGCAAGACTTAATTTTGCTAAAAAACATAAAAAGAAGCCTGAGGAATAGTGGGAGCACATTCTTCATTGAAATCAGACTGGGTTCAGCGTGGATGGTGTGCACCTGGCCAGGACTACACCACAGTGACTGCATAGTCCTGACAGTGAAGCACAATGATAAGAGTGTGATAATATGTGGCTGCATGAGTGCAAACGGTGTTGGAGAGATGATATTTATGGATGGCACCATAAATTACTGTAGATGTACCAAAATACAGGCTGACTAAATGACTCCCAGTCTGCAGAAGATTTGTAGAAGAGGAATATTCTAGCATGATAACAATCCAAAGCACACTGTCAAAATCACACCACGGTTTCTAAAGACGAAAGAAGTGACAACTATGACCTGGTGAAGGGTGTCGCCTCACTGAATCCAATAAAACACCTTTGGGGGTTTCTGGGACTAAAAAAGAGAGGCTAAAATAATAGCTTCTGAACAACGACAGAACGTCCGTCTATAAATTTGTACAACACTGGGTTGGCGTATGAAGTGCTGAAGGTGAACTGACTTTTGTGGCATTAAAACTGTTAGTTTTTAATTTGACATAAGAGCAAATACCTGCTGCTCAATGTAGAAGTAAAGAATTTACTGGAAGGCGATGCAGTTTTAAATCATTTGAGTGATGTTGCACTCACTTCTGTTGTAAACTGCACATTAGAGTATGAAATCAAACAGACTCTGTTTACCCAAAGCCAACCTGCTGCTTACAGTAAATATGATGGTAACATGGTTTATTTGTTGTTGTCCAGCCTCTGACATGAAGTGTAAACTGGAGATCTTGGCCTCAAAACTCCTTTTTCTCTGCTAGTAAACTGAAGATTTTGACATTCCAGCAACGTGGAGATTTCCTTGTAATTTTTTCCTAAATATGCTGCAGGCATTACTGTGTGTGTGTGTGTGTGTGTGTGTGTGCGCTTGCCTGTGTGTGTCGGAGAATGGAGCCCCCCCAGCAGTTTAGCCGAGGACTTGCTTTACTGCACATAAATCTGGTGTTTACAAACAAATTGATGAGTGATGGGCCCTGCAGCCAACATGATGTACCCTCCAATTTCTTCCTGTGCATAAAAAATCCAGCGTCAAGTCTCCGGAGGCCTGCTCCGGCATTTTTGAATGTCTTCTTCTAATACGCAGAATTATAGCCTGAATTATTTACCGGGAAGCAGAGATGAGCACAAGGGAGCAAAATGGGCCACTATCATGCATAATCTTGCGCACTCCAATTTAAATGAAGCTGTCATATGGTCAGATTTACATAACATTACAATGTGGGCTGGCATCGCAGCCCTCCAAGCTTAATGTTATTAGCTTTAAAGTGAATTCCCACTGTGCATTTGCATCAAGAGCATTGATTTTGTGCGTCCTTGACTTGGCTAAAGGCGGTGATGTAATCACTGAGTCAGTGTTGCTCTCGGTAAAACTTAGACAGACACAAATCCGAGTCTTCCCAGTGTGCACGTTGTAAGAAACCATTATTAGTGCCTTTTCTTGTTCCACAACTGGCTGTGAGCATCCAAGGATCGGCCAAGGTGCCGGCAGAGTTCAAGGGTGTCAGCCATGTTCGTGACTGTGAGAAGAGAAAGAGCAGTTTGGAGAAATAATGGAAGCTTTTAACAGACACAAGCAGAGCAGCACACAGAATCAAAGCTCGCTCTCAAACCAAACTTTCTCCTCTGTTGTGTCTTTTTCTTTTACAGACTGATGCAAAAGTCTGACTGTTGCATGACTCATTCATGAGTGAACAATAAGCATCTTAAGTGCCATTATCCATGCCGCAGAGTTTCCAAAACAACGGTAATCATGTAAAATGAAAATTTAACCTCTGGCGGTCACTCTGTTGTACTAGCATCATTCAGGCTGGATTTTGTGAACTGCTTTGCTTCCTGTAAAATCTCCTGCTGCGGCTCAACGCACTCCAGACCTGATCTGTCTCATTAATTGATTAACATTTAATTATACACACCAGATCTTTAGCAAAACAATAATTCATTTTATCTAGTTAAACAAGAGTGGCTCTGTTGTATCACAGTGTATACATCTTAGTTCACCATGTTAGCATGCTATCATTAGCCGTGTTAGCATTAGCCATGTTATCATTAGCCATGTTATCATTACCCATGTTATCATTAGCCATGTTATCGTAAGCCGTGTTATCATTAGCCATGTTATCATTACCCATGTTATCATTAGCCATGTTATCATTAGCCATGTTATCGTAAGCCGTGTTATCATTAGCCATGTTATCATTAGCCATGTTATCATTAGCCGTGTTATCATTAGCCATGTTATCATTACCCATGTTATCATTAGCCATGTTATCATTAGCCATGTTATCGTAAGCCGTGTTATTGTTAGCCATGTTAGCATTGGCAGTGTTAGGATTAGCTGCTATCATTAGCCATGTTATCATTAGCCATGTTATCATAAGCCGTGTTATTGTTAGCCATGTTAGCATTATCATTGGCACATTTTCACGCATTAGAGAAGGTAATAGAACCAGCAAAATTCGTAGAAACTTTCCCAATCTTACCAGAAAGTTTTTATACTCACTTAAGGTGTAATTTGACTTTTAACAAAAAAAGTTAATGTACTTCATGTGAGATGGAAACATTTTTTCTGAATAAGTTCTGACGTAAACAACATTTGAAAAAGGGCAACACCAGCTGACTTGAAAAAAATAATAACAATTTTTCGGACTCAAAACTTTTCCTTAAGAACTCTACATTTTTCTCTTTCTTTCGTCTTAGTATTTGAGGGTTTTGTGTTTGTTTATTCTTTTCTGGTTAGCAAAAAAGCTTGCCCTAGTTTATTTGCCTAAAAACAGGAAATGCTAACGAGCCTATTTCACATTTTTGTTTATTTTTCTCAGCAGTTAACTTGAACTACAGCTGATGAGGGTGATTTATCCTGATGGGAACCTAATGTGTGAACAGATAGCATTTCATTTAAATTATTGAAAATCTTAAACCTCAACCACATGGTGGCGCTAGAGGAAAAGTCAGAAGATCACAAAATCTTTACGCTCATCATTTAGGAACCATCACAATCTACAAAAATGAATGTGAAACCAACGAGTTGGATAAAAATACAGAAAAACTGAGGTAAAAGTCAGAGGATTGCGGAAGTCATTAAGACGTGTCATTTGGGCACCATGAATATCTGTGTCAAATTAAAAAGAAATCCATTCAGTAGTGACATTTCATTAAAACTGCCAAATTTGCTGGCACTATATGAAAGACCAGCGGCTTTCCAAAGTCAACAGGACTCATCCTATGGGGATCATGAATGTTTTTACAAAATGTTGTGGCTGTCTGTTCAGTAGCTGTTGAGATATTTCTGTCTGTACCAAACTGGTGAATCAACCAACTGACCCTGCTATACAGAAAGCCATGCAGCTAGCATAAATAAAAACCTGCTACTGAGTAAAATATCCGTTAAAGTCATATCACACAGTGTCTGTACATGTCAAAACACTATTTTACCAACCTAAGCTCAAAAGAGCATTTCCCAAGCTTTCCTTCTACATGACAGCATTTAAGTTAGCGAGGACTAAATACACACATATCTTAAATGTGACCACTTAAATTCAAAGTCTTGAAATTTAACTTATAGCTGATGGCCCCCATGCTACAAGAATGCCCCTAGAACTTAAAGAAGAATGTAATATCACCACCATGCTACCAGCAAGGAGCTGGGATAACCCATTAGGAAACATTAGCATGCTAACACTGTAAGCAATCTGCATGTTAGCATTCTGATTTTAGCCTTTAGCTCAAAGCACCACTTTGCCTCATAATGCCGTTAGCATCCGAGTGGTAACTTGTACCTCATTTAATGTTCTACCTTAAATTGCTTGACTCACTACATGAAGTTTTTAATTTGTTGTGCAGACATTCAGAAACTAAGCGGTACAGTTTTGTTCGGCGAGAAAGTAAGTGGAAGTTTCAAGTACGTTCTTTCCCCATGACCTTTTTTTGGCTGTAAATTATACTTTTTTTTTGACACATTTCCTTCCTTTTTTCATAGAATAATAGACTTTATCCTCCTGTTGCAGCTTCAAGCATCCTGACCTTATATACACACACACAGTTCAGTGACTGCTGCTGTCGAAGGTGCTTTCTGGGTTTCAGTTGAGGACCGTGATTTACTGCAAGACTCGGCATCCGGCCGGCGCTCTCAGTGAAGGAGTGAAAACCTGCAGCTCGCTTCAACCTCCAGATAATTACACAGAGCAGCGACTAATAACCGGCTGCCAGAAACACAGTTTGAGCTGGTCGAGGTGAAAATGCAACAGAAGCCGGAGTTTTACTGTAATATTTAGAAATGAAGGTGCAGCACATGAACTGTAGGAGGAGGCTGGGATGATGTATGGCTGCAGCCAGAAGCAGTAAAGTTACATATTATTAGTCTGAATACACTTTTTATGTGCTGTTAGTTCATCCATCAAATGAGAGCTGCTGTCAAGCAAGTAGTACTCAGGAAATAATCTGGTATATCAGGAAAATGTGTTTGAAGTAAAGAAATGGGCCCCTGTGACATGATTAGAGATCATTGAATAATCAGGCATTATTGAAGTGGAGCTGATTTTGAACTGTTGTGTATCGGAATTCAACTAAAGATGCTAATTATTTTCTCAATTAAACAATAGATTTTTTTTGGTTGATATTAAGTGAAATCTTTCCTATGCTCGTTTTGTGGAGGCAACAGTTCAAACCTGCAAATTTAAATGATTTTAAGCTGTAAATCAGCACATTTAAGAAGCTGGAGCCATAAAACTCTATTTAACTTTGCATTAGAAAATGACTAAAATGATTTTCTGCTTGTGAACTAACTGATTAATAACTTATCATTTCAGTACTGCTAGTATACAGTGCTGAGTGGTTTAATATACAACAAAGCATCACATTTAAGAGATTCATGTGTAAAAATGTAAAAAGGTCTTTATCGATCTGGTATTTTGGTCATTTTCAAAAAAACAATTTTTATTTTAAATATCCGCAAAATGTTATTCTCCTAATGATGTTAAAATTAGTCCATCTTCCTTTGCAGTATAGATTCCTGTCTGTCCTCCAGCAGCCTGTTTCAGAAGCTAGTTATATAAAATTTACATTAATCATGACATTAATAGCTGGAGGTATGGTCCAAGGTTTTCCTTCAGTCACTCAGAATACCAACAATTGAATAATAGACATTTCCTTACATCGGAGTAAGCATTTTTGAAAACCCAAAGACAGAAGAGCATTTAGCACAATCAGTGAAGATTCTTGCTCTGATAAATGACGTTCTTTCTTTCAAGATAAACAGCCTTTTAACCACACTGAAGGGTTGTTGGGTTCAGAGTGTTAACTAGTAGGTGAAGCTGTAGTGGAGAAAAAGTGACCAGCTGCTGAACACAACATTGTGACCACTGACAGGTGAAGTGAATAACATTGATCATATTGGTACTATGTGGTGTTCTGATGGAAAACCTTGGATTTTGTCATTCGTGTTGATGAGGCTTAGACACCCAAATAAACATTGACCCAGAACCAGCACACTTCTTCATGCAAATGGAAATCCCAAATGTCACTGTCCTACACCCTACAGGAAAATGCACCCCACCACATGGAGAAACATCAAACAATCAGGAACATGTTGAGGAACATGACAATGGCCCAACATGTTGATTTGACCTCCAAACTTCCTTCAACCCATTCTGATAACCAAAGGATCCAGTGCCAACGTCCTGGTTCCAGACCCCATAGGACACCCTGAGAGGTCCTCTTGTCCATGACCGATGGTTCAGAGCATTTTTGACCACATAAGGGGACCAACACAGTATTAGGCAGGAGGTCTTAATGTTATGCCTGATCAGTTTATTCAGCAGGTTAGTTTGTCCTCATGTAATCATGATTTACATAAGAACCAGCCTGAGACCTGGAACCACATTGGACATGGAGACACACTGTACGTAATCACAGAGAGACTTGAAGCAGACTCTACTGTCTACAGTCTGGCAGAGATTAATAAGCGAACAGCAGAGTAATTGATTAGATTCGGGGCGTGTGAGCTGCGCTGTGAACACTTGTTAAACTGCCAGTGATACCAAAGGCTCTGGTTCATCTGGATGAAACCCAGCGTGGCTCTTCGGCATTGCTAATCACTGTGCTTAATTTGTTTTGAAACCAGCCTATCAATATGTCTTTTTAAAAGATTTGGCCCTAAATAACACAAAACCAACTTCCCACATTAAACACACTAAACTGCTAACATTTCTTTATATTGCTGTTCCTTGCCAGGGGCTGTTCTGTTTCACGGTGACCGAGCTCCATTAGAGACAGACAATATCTGTTTCTAAGTTACAGTTATACAACACTCACGCACAAATCAGTCCCGCTGTTGTCGTTTCATTCATACATTTATAAACTCCCACACAGGCAGGAAGAGACAATGGGCAGCGTCCAGCAGAAATAACACTTCATTCATCTTTTTATTGTTGATGTCAAATGCTTCTTTCTCAGTACTACACACCCAGCCGACTGACACAGATCAGACTATCCTCAGTCTTCCAGCAGCGTTTACAGGGTATTTGGTGGGGACAAAAAGATTGACCTAATCTGTCTGTCGTCTTTAGTTTCTTCCAATGCTGGCTTTGTCCTTTAGCTTCCAGTTTCTATTGGAAACTGTAGGAAATACAAGTAAAAACTGTGATCAGTTCAGAGAACCTTCCATGCTCTCTTGAAGTTGGTTATGTATGTCCACATTTTCAAGAGGTTAGGTGACCTGACAACACCTCATCCACCACAGATATTGATTTCTAATGCTAATTAATAGTTAGGAATAATTTGTTAGTTCAATAATGTAGTAATGTAATTTGACATTATATGAACTGCAGACGTTGAAAGTAGGACTGCAACTAACGATTACTTTCATTAATTAATCTGTTGATTATTCTGGATAAATATAATAGTTGTTTGGTTAATGAAATGTGAATCATGGCCATACCACCTTGTGGATGCCTGATCCCGTCAGATCTCGGAAGCTAAGCAAGGTTGGGCCTGGTCAGTACCTGGATGGGAGACCGTGAGGGAACACCAGGAAGCCTGGGTGGATGCAGTGTGAGACGAATGGTTGGTGGTGGTCGGAGGGGCCGATGGTGCAGACTGGCAGCCTCACCTCCGTCAGTCTACCCCAGGGCAGCTGTGGCTACATACGTAGCTTACCACCATCGAGTATGGAGTGAATGAATAACGCATTGTAAAGCGTCTTGGAGTGAGTAGGAAAGCGCTATATAAAACCAAAGCATTATTACTATTAGTAGCAGTAGTAGTGGTAGGAGTAGTAGTATTTCCCGAGGCCCCAGGTATCATCGTTAAATGTCTTGTTTTGTAAACAACCAAAAGATATTCAGTTTGCTGCCATAGAAGAAGAAAAAAGAATAATAAGAAGAAGCTGGAATCAGAGGATTTTAACTTTTCTTTTTTTTTACTCAAACCAATTATTCGATTATCAAAATAGTTGTCAATTAATTTAATAGTTGACAACTAATCAATTAGTTGATTAATCGTTACAGCTCTAGTTGAAAGGCAGGTTTTCCAGTTGAACCACTGGACTCCACTCTGGTGGTAAAAGAGAACAAACCCATAGTTTCATATCAAACATTATTTATAAGTGACAAAATGACCAATAAACTGATCACTAGTCGATACAGTTAACAGATACTTAGTTAGGACATGACTCACTAAATAATCTTGTGTCATATGCTGAAGTCGCCATTTTGTTAGCATCACATTAGCACATCACTATAACAGTTAGTCTAAAATACCTCTCTCCAGACCTAATTATCTTTCCAAGTACTAGATGAATTATCATGTTTTTTACAGACCATTCTAAGTCAAGCTTATCCAACTTCCATGCCGGAGACTGGAGCTTTAGCAGACCATGTGTTAGCATTAGCTTTTTCTGCTAGCCAAAATCTGTCCCCTAATCAAGTGTTTTAGTTCGCTAAAGGCTTTAGCATGTTACTGTGTTAAAGCTATACAGAGCTTTGTAAAAAAAAAAAAAAAAGCATCTGTGTGTTGTTGGACAGTGTTAAAAATATGTGGAACAGCTGGAAACGGCTACTCCTGTTCATATTTGTGCTGGGGTTTTTTTTTGTTTGTTTTTACTTCTTGAAAAAGAAACAAGTCATAGTTGAGGCCTTTTGCAAGCAGTGCTTTTAAATGCATGTATTATTAATATGCGAACCAAGCAGCCCTGAATTACATTCCTATACAAAACAAATTTCCTAGACTTTATTTCTCCTCCTTTATCCATGACTCTCACCCAGGAGACCAAGGCTCATGTCCCATCTGGAGCCATTACTCTCTGATTTAGGATTTGCTTCCACTCATTGTTTACTTTTGTATTCACTGGGTGTTTAGTTAGCTGTAGACGCCAACACTAAGTGGTTAGTTTTAGGAAAATACCACCATTTGGATCAAAATTTGACCTTCTCATATATGGAGCTTCTCCTCCTGTTTCTGGGTTACCAGGGTGATGAGTCCCATCTAATGTATGACTGGTTGGCTGGAAAGGAGCGATACATGATGCGCTACAAACCCAAATAAAATAGGTTTCTCTCAAAATGTAGTTGAAAATGCCATTTAGTCATACAGGAACATAACTTTGACAGTACAGGGCTGCACCTTTCCAATTTAAACCAGCCTTTTTAACCAGCTGGCACTGGTTGAGTTCCTATAGTCTTTCACTCTACATCGAGCTACACAAACAGAAACCATTCAAAACCATTACACCTCAACCGTGATCATAACTAACTGTCTATTAACTGTAATAGTCAACGTTTTTCTCATCTTAATCTGTGCTGTGTGTACATTATGATACAGATACAAGCTGATACAGGCACAGCAACACTGATAGTCAGCTAGTATTGCTTTTTTGTAACATGCAGATGGTCATTACTTTAAACTGAAAAAACTATAAATAAATAAATACATGGATGGATGGATGGATGGATGGATGGATGGATGAATGGATGGATGGATGGATGGATGGATGAATGGATGGATGGAGGATGGATGGATGATGGATGGATGGATGGATGGATGGAGGATGGATGGATGGATGGATGGATGGATGGATGGAGGATGGATGGATGGATGGATGGATGGATGGATGGATGGATGGATGGATGGATGAATGGATGGATGGAGGATGGATGGATGGATGGATGGATGGATGAAGGATGGATGGATGGAGGATGGATGGATGGATGGATGGATGGATGGATGGATGAAGGATGGATGGATGGATGGCTGGATGGATGGCTGGATGGATAGATAGATAGATAGATAGATAGATAGATAGATAGATAGATAGATACATAGATACATAGATACATAGATACATAGATACATAGATACATAGATACATAGATAAAGAACATTTAGTTTACAGGTCAAATCTCCTCAGTACACAATGTTCTATTTACAGCAGCATTTCATTCATTAATTTAGATATAGTTTTTCTGCTGCTTTTCATCACAGCTCATTAAAATGTAGCAACATGTTGTGTTGCCATAAAGCTTTTGTTCGAATTCATTGATCATATATTTGGTACATTTTCATTGTTTTTATCCGGTTGTACTTTGTTTCCCTCCTCTGTGTTTCTGTGTTTCAACTACTCACCAGTTTCCAGTTTTCTAAGCTGGAAAATTAAGTCGTCATCACAGAGCTTTACCTTGAAATGCAGTTTGAACTTATTGACTGTAACTGTAAGGATGTTGTGCTGTTACGTTAAACATGATATCAGAGGCGTGAACCTGTGCCGTTTGTTTCATTCACACTGTATGTTCTACAGTGTTAAAGGGTAATAATGCTGTGCTGCTTGTTGCCCTTTGCCACTCACTCACCTCTCAGTCTGTCAGGCTCACAGTGAACCCACCGAGTCGAATCCATTTATATGCAACGCGGGAGGAAGCGTTCAGATCCAGATAAATCCACAGACTTTACTGACTTAATGTAGGTGCGTCTCTGCAGCTCCACTGAAAGGTAAAGCAGTTCTCATGATTTAAGGCGCTCTTTGAGCTGTCACCTCTTGACCTAAGGGTAAGCGGCAGAGAGGCGTTCGTGGATTTAATGCAAAACCTTGTGTTTCAGTGTGAACTTTCATTCTCACACTAAAGCAGGCCAACTGATTAAGCCAGCCGAGGATATCTGAATGCCAGAGCAGTGGGCGCAAAATGAATACTACTTTCTTGTTTCCTTGACAGTTGCTGGGATTGTTGAGTGCTACCAATTATACCTGAACCTCCACAGATAAGATTTTAATAGGTGTGGAGCCCAGTGTTTCCATGTGAACGAGACACAATTTTTATGCTTACAAACAGGAATGTTTTAAATCAGAGTGCAAACATTTAATGGAAATATTCTGGTACCGAGCAGGTCAGTGGTTCCCAGATGTTTTTGTCAGATGTACTCTAACATACCAGAGAAATCACCTTCATCAACACAACCTGACGTGTTCCAGATGTGTTCATTTTATCCACTGACATCAACGAAGTGAACATCTTCAGCAAATAGTTGTATAGTTAGGTTTAGAAGAAAAGGTTCTGCTGCTTTATGGAGCTCTCTGTGACAAGGATTCTGCTGAAAAGGAACCTCCCACAGGAATACATGAACATTAGATCTGTGGTTGGGTTGGTTGAGAGACCTGTGGCAGGTATAGGAGTTGGCATGAACGTTAGACAAGTGAATATGACTGAATGTTACAGCTACAAAGATACGAAAGAGGCAAACATTTAGCAGGAACTTGTGTGCAGTTTTTCGGCAACCTGAACCTTCTAATATGTTCCGACTGCAAGAACTGTCCCTGTAGAACCTCCTTGAGGAGCAATTTTTAGGAGAGCAAAAAGTACCTACAATACATCTATACCTCTGTAGGGTTTTAGCCACAGTAATTATATGGTTAGGCAAATTTTCATAATTTATAATACTGTATGTGTAGCTGTATAAATACATTAGTTAGGTTAAGTTCCATAACTAATAACTTTGTAGGGTCTAAGCCTGAATATGTATTATAGCAAAGTAAAGTAGTATTTATATCATTTTTTGAATGATTTTATCCATAATATGGAATTAATTATATAATTTCACCCTAAATGACACTACAGATTCTTAAATGCAACGTTTAGTCTTGTTAAGTTACTTACACAACATTATTCACAATCCTTTTACTTTAAGGCACTTTGTTACAGCAGCTGTTGTCTTAGGTGGCTTTGACGCTAAATGCGGTCTAAAACCCATTCATTCTAATGGTTTGCACAGCGCAAAGATCGACGAGGTCACAAGAGACCGCACAGCCAATAGAAACGATGCATCTTGCCTGGCACAGTTGGCAAAGTGGAGTAAAAGCTGGTACTGTGTGTATCTGAATTCCCGTACTTACATGACAGAACTTTGTATGAAGACTTGGAGATGAAAACCTTTTCTTGAAAACAGGTTTTCAAGCTGGTATTCCAGCTGTGTATTACAATCAGACAGGTTGTTGTTGGTAGGAAATATGCAGTGTTGGATTGGAACAAAGTACATTTAAGTTTACTTTTTAGATTTATGGTGTTTACAGGAAAGTTACACCATGGACACATCTTATAGAATATGATACACCCCTTCTTGTGTTAATGCTAATTTCTTAGCATGGGACTAATAGAGCTTTGCTGTTGAAATGTTTGCATCAAACTGGAAGCTTCTTGCTTGAAAGAATGGTGACGTCGCCCAAAACAAACTTTTAATTATTTACATAAAATTGAGCAGGCAAGTTCTGGCTTTAGCTAATCCTCTTTTTTTTTTTTTTTACCATTCATCTGTTTCTTTTGTGTAATATTTTATTTGTTTAACTGTACTTGCACTGGATTATGTGCTACTATTGGCTACTTACCTCAACAGTTTATCCATTACTTCTAGGTAATCCTAAACGTTAAGTTACTTTTTTCTGATTATATCCCTTATTTCAACACATTCTCACTCCCATCTTGTCACATGTGGGTGCTTGGTCGTTAATTTTGCCCTTGCCGTCAATTTTAGTGTCATTTTTTAATGTTGGTGGATCGTCTAGTATGTCGGGTGAATCAAAAAGTCCTACTGAAGAGGCTGCAGGGCTGGTGGTGACACCAAAGCTACTTGGTTAGGATGAGGAAAAGATCATAGTTTGTGTTAAAATAGACTCTTTATACAATGTAAACCACAAGCGACAGGGAACATTTACTTACAGTCTTATCCCATCTTGTTCTAATGTTTACTGATGTCTACAGGGGTCTGTGCTTTAGTCGACCCATATGACAAGTTGGGAATAACACCAGGTTGTCCATTTACTTGTAATTACACATAATTATTAGTATTGTCATATTTTTATCTCTTGTGATTATGTGAAAAGCTATTTTATGTGTTTATCGCTATTTTTTTTTTGCCGTATAGTTTTTGTGTACTGTAAGTGGTAAAATGTGGCGTTAAGGTTTTCTAGTGTTCGGTCAGTCTTAGGTCAGTGAATTACATTAATTGATTAATTTCAGTTTTTAAATTAATAGATGAGTTACTCCACAGTCTTTCCACATAACCCAAAGGAGTTGCCAAAGTACATCCCAGAGTATAAACATCAGTAGTTGCATATCTCTGTAGGCTGCAGGTGTTTTTCTATTCTGTTAAAACATAATATATATAATATATATTCAGAAGTAAAACTTGCAGCACACAAAGGATTCCTGTTTATTGATGTAATCTGACCCTTAGCAAAGCCAGACAACTCTGGAAACAAGGCAATTTTGATCAAGTGTTGCGTATTTTTTTCTTCTTAGGAGGTCGTATAATTGCACTTTTGCCTCAGGTAAAATGCCAGATAAGTTCCCGTTCCAGTGAAGCCGGCATGCATCCATCTAGCAATCTTTCTCTTAGCTCATGAGCTTTTAATGAACGAGCGTTTGAGGTGCCTGACTTCTCTCCAAAGCGCAGAATTCAAACAGTGCTGGAAACTCCAGACATCACAGAGTTCAACTGTTAAGCCCAGATGATGAAATAAGACGCCTCTTGATCACGTCAGCTTTCTTTTTGTATTTGAATTTCTCTCTTAACATATCACCCATGTGATAATTACACTTTAACAAGATAACATCAACTTCCAAAATTATCTCAAATGCCAGCTCCCGAGATAACGTCTCTTTTCTTTCAAGTAAAGAAAAACCTGTCCTGTCTTTGTAGCGTGAACTTGTGCAGCTGCTGTCATTTCTTCATCTAAATAGCTTTAAAAGTACAATACACAGTATAGACAGATTCTCATGGAGGCTGAATAAAGGCGGATTAGCATATCTTGCTTGGTTGCACTACTTTAACCGCACTGCATCCAACAAAAGAGTCTTGCACATGGTTACAGACGCAGATTAAGAATTAACAAGTGTAACTCGCCGTCTTACTGGATCCATCTGTTATTTCCAGTTAGGCTTAATTATGTGAACTTTTACCAAAGTAAATGTTTAAATCAATGAAACATTGAACATCTTTGATGAGCGCGCAGTCATTGAAATACCCGAGACACATCTGTGTGTTTTGCAAAATTAAAACCAGAGGGTGAAGGGTAGAGAGAAATGGGCTTTACCCATGTGGCCTCAATAACTTACATTGCTGGAAAAAAAGGAAGAAGAATACTTATTTTTTAATCCCAGGACTGAGAATTATTTGATCACACATAATAAGTCCAGCCACAAATGCTATTAAAACTTAAAACCCGGATCCTTTGGACATAGAACAAAGGCAGCGGAAACATCAGTGATAAATTATTCACATCAGGCTCGTCGCTCCTCCCTCCCCCATCACTGTTTTGCTCAGACACTCCAAACTCATCCAACTCCGCCTCTCGGGCTGGAATTACTGGAGTAAAGACTTCAGCTGCCTGAACTCTGGTCTGTCAGGAAGTTCACCTCCTGTTCTCTGTGTGTTCTCTGAACACTGTTGTTAAACTGATGTGGCTTCAATATTTTATGCATTGTTTTGCTTTCGTCTGGGGAGCAGCTTTTGTTAATTATTTCATATTTTTGGTTGAGTGGTTGCACAGTTTAAATCAACAAGTTTGTCTTAAGCTCCTTTCACACGGGATCAGTGTTACCAGGAGACCTCGAGGAATTTATAAGGTTGTTTGTGATTTACATCGTGTGCAGAAGTAAAAATTCCAACGCTAATTACCGACCATGTTTCACACCAATCACAGAGGCCCTGTGAGAATATTGGTCTCATGCAAATCAGCATCTCAGTGATTTTAGTCATTTTTTAAAGTTTTTGCAAGTCTTTTTATCCAAAACTTTCTTCTGCCTCTTTCCTGCTCCAAAATTATGGAGACTCCATTGGTTGGTTATACCATGTCACAACAATGAGGCACATTCACAGAAAACTCGAATGCATCAGAAGAATGAAATCCTGAGGGATGATTAGACGGATGACATGACTGGCAGCATCCAGTAAGGAACATTTTTCTGCCTAATAATGTCATATTTGCAGATAATATCAGGAAATGCAAGCAAAACTCAGACTTGCGTGAAGGCACAAATCACAGACATTGAGTGGCAATTTCGGATATAGATGAATTCTGCAGGTGACACTAATTTATGTAAATTTAATATTTAATATTTTATTTTATTTTTTTTAATTTAATATTTCAGTCTGGACCACTGTCAAGTAATGTTTGACACTATAATGCAATTTTACATTTATTTTAAGGTAATCTCAGATGATTATGGTTACCAATTTTTGATACCAGATTACATAAATCAGATTTTTGATTAGTACATTTCCAATATTAATAATATGGTAGGGTCTTAACCTTAATATTTAATTTAGTCAGATAAATTTTATATGTTTTTTTAAGGTTTTACCCAAAAATATTTAGACTTTTTGCAAAAAATTCATAACACCAGTCTCATTTCTCAACTGGAGGGTAATTTGGTTTGGTGCCTTTTGTTTTAAATGTACTATAAACGGTAAATAACAGTGACTTAACTTGACGTAACCCTGAGGAATCTGCTACTACCCAACTCTGACTATTTTATGCTCATATAATATAGGCTAGTTAGTCATCTCCATGTATAAGCTGTAGTACTGAGTAAACATATACTGTGTGTGTGTTTAACAAGCAGCTGACAAGTGCAAAATTTACACATTTTTACATTAATTTCAATGTTAAAGTCAACTAATAGGACAGTGAGTACATGGGAATCCACATATCATCCTCTATGTTTTATTCACACTGACCTGCTGTGATTGAAGCTGTCAAAATCAGTAATAATCACATCAGAGGTCACACAGGGACAAAGACAGTTGGACAGATTACGACATATATTTTAATTTTCATGGTTCTATGGTAAATTTAACTGCTCTTTCTCGGTTTTGTAACAGTTCTGACTAAATTATTGCTATTTTTAAACATTTTTGATTTCTGGAAATCATCCCACCACCTCCCTCAGTGTCTCCCAACTCCCTCCTGGGGGGGTTTAAACTCCCACTTTGGGAGCCGCTGGTGTAAACAATGATGATTGTGACGTCAGGTGTGGGGGAGGGGGCTTCATACGCCGTTCAACCATCTGAAAAGCAGTTCCGTCGGTGCATAACGCTGCCTCTAGTCTCGCTGCTTTTGTTGACTGCAGATCTAAACCTCCATGATTCCAGTTTGCCTTAATTACATAGCTTTTGTAAAGAATTCAGGCTTTTTTGCAAAAAAGAGCTCTTTTTGCTGTATTTGTTAGTATCATACATCATTATGCAGCCAAACAAAATGAACAGCGTCGTTTTATCTACTTGCATAAGTCATATAGGAGGAATGTTAATTGAATTATCCGTCTCTGTACACACATGGATGCAGTGATACAGTCGGGTTTTAAAGTGAATTAAGCCGCTCCATTAACCTGCTCTTCCCCTCTCCGGTTTATCAGACGCTCCTGAGCCACTGATTTAAACTAACAGCATTTTGTTCGGGCTCAACCATCTGTGATTAAGGGGATTTGGGGGGGGATTTGGTGGATTACCACTCCAACATTTGTGTGTAAACAGCTGAATGTCACAGGTTGTGTGTGCTATCATGACTGAGTCCATTCACTTGGCTGAGTGGATTAAGTGAAAAGGCATCGACGGCACCGACACGACCCCACAACACGCTCTGGAATTCAGAGTACACCTTTATTTTTTTATTGGCTGCTTTTGCCGGAGCTGCTGAAAAATATTGAGCATCTTCAGGTGAAGGTTGAGTGTAATGAACCAGCAGTAGTAGCCGTGAACCGAGCTAAATTAAGGATAGTTGTAGAAAAATCTTGTTGCGTCACGTCCTCAACCAAAAAATATCAGACAACGGAGATGTAATTGAAGCAAAGAAGACATTTTTAAACGAATGGTGTCTTTGCTTCTTTGATATTTTTCTTTCTTTCCTCGTTGCTCCGTGTTTTATGGTGTAATCAACATTATTGATCCCGTCTCCAAGGCTGAGTGTAGAAGCTGTGATTGAACCACAGCTCAGTACACAAGCTCTGATGGTGAGTCGTGTTAACATTTAATAGTCACACTGGATATGTATCACAGATATTTGTGATTCAGTGCTTCCGAGTCAGAAATAACATTTCAGATATTCACAATGAAATCTTTCTGTTCACAACTGTTACTTCAGATACCGTTCTCACAGGACAAATGGCTTCACTTTCACTATCCATGTGTACAGAGTTTCTCATTATAGAGATCTATAATTCAGCAGTTTTGCAAGTAAAGTATGACTGGTTGTAATTCCAGGTTCAGATATCTACAGTTTAGTTGGGACTACTTCAAGTTATCTTTAATTCTCAACAATTCAACATATCTACATTGTCCCTACTAGATGTCTTTAATTTTCCTTCAGCTAGTCTTCATCATGTTGTAGATCATCTCCTGCCTTGTCAAAATGTAGTTACAGATATCTTAAACTAAAGTTCTGGAGTTACATCACAGTCTATAACAAGTGGGAAGCAGAGGCGGGTCGTTCTGAAACATACTATGACCACATATACCAAGTGGTTTTAGTGCCACGTCAGCAAAACCTGAGGCCAAAGTTGTAGTCAGTTGCAGCCACAAGTCTCCAGTTAATAACGCTTTATTCTCCATTACCTCCTCGCTGATGAAGTCTTTCTATTTCACAGCATTTTCTAACAGTCTTATCCACTATAGTGTTCGCCATTACTTCTGCTAACTGTTATTGTAGCTAAAATGACTTAATTAATATCTGTAATGTTAAATTTAGCTAGTGTAACTCAGCTAATAAATGTTAAAACAGCGTGTGTTCAAAAATTTAAATTGCCATGATCAGTTTGCTTGAACTCTGTGACTCTGATCGTTAATCATTGACAATGACTTTGCACAAAACCTAAGGCAGAGAGCTGCTCTGCAAACATAAAAACACTTCCATTTATATTACTTATGCAAAATGTGCATGACCCATGTGCACAGATATGGGCCATTAACTGTCTATTATTTTTAAAAACCAAACTATTAGTACACAGGACAGGGCTTCCACTTTGGGGTCTTCATCACCCTTGCAACGTTAGTTGTGTCAGCATCAGTAGGCGATTGTTCAGTAACTATATCCCTAATATAGTTCACTGTAGTCTGTAGATACTAATTTGACCAGCTTAAGATATGGCAGTTAGTGAAGTAAATCTGTACGGTTAATTTTGTTTCTCAGTTGGGATGCCGAAAATGCTCTGAACCATTGGAGATGGACAAGAGGACCTCTCAGGGTGTCCTATGGGGTCTGGAACCAGGACGTTGGATCCTTTGGGTACTCTGGCTTGTGCAGTGGGGCCTCTTGTCAGTCAAACTTGTTCCACTGCATCCTGTTGATGCTTGATCACAATGGAGTGTAGGAAGTTTGGAGGTCAAATCAACATGTTGGACCATTGTCATGTTCCTCAACATGTTCCTGATTGTTTGATGTTTTTTTTCCATGTGGTGGGGTACATTTTCCTGTTGGGGTAGGCCAGTGACATTTGGTATTTTCATTTGCATGAAGAGGTGTGCTGGTTCTGGGACAATGTTTATTTGGGTGTCTGAGACCTTGTCCACACGTAGCCGAGGTTTTGTAAAACTGAATATCCTGCCCCTCTGGCTAGAAAAAAAACTTACACATCACCTCGTTTTTAGAGAAAAATTCATCCACACCTAACCGCATAAGTGCATTTTTAGCACATTCATAAACATGCCAGACCTTTAGGTGGCAGTAGTTCCCCAAATCCTATCCAATCAGAGTAAGCTAAGAAACAGCGTCAAAAACCTTGTGAGAGCATCCATACTATTTCCGAATGTAAACACAGGTCACATATTTAACGTAAGAACATATTTTGTCGCAGGCAGTGACGTTTCAAAACACAAAACTCCAGTTATTGATGTCCACATGCAGACGCATAGACGGAGAATTCGCAAATCTTCTCTTCGGTCGGAGGTTTTTAAAAGAAACGTTTTTAATGTCGTAAATCTGCATTTTCGTGTGGATGACAGGCCAAATCGTAGAAAAATATCTTCATTTTGTGAGATAACCGGCTACGTGTGGAGAAGGCCTAAGTCTCATCAACACAGATGTTAAAATCCAAGGTTTTCCAGCAGAACACCACATAGTACCAATATGATCAATGTTATTCACTTCTCATGTCAGTGGTCATGATGTTGTGGCTGATCAGTGTAAATAAGACTTGTTTCTGTTGGCCTGCAGAGAACATTGCCAGCCCGAGAGGAGTCATTCAATAGTTCAAAATACATTTACTCAAGTACTGTACTGAAGTGCATTTCTGGGGGTTCTTGAGTATTTCCATTGTTTCCACGTTCTGCTTTTTCACCCTCCTTTCCAGAAGATTTTCTCCTCTGCATCTCGTTGTAAATACTCGACATGTTTGCTTCTGTTCGAACCGTTTGATGAGATGGTAATTTTATCCAGTATCTCTCAGTTTTGTGTGTACTCCAGCCAGGGCTCTATAGCCGGTGGCATTAAAGTGTCTTTGACGTTATCAGATGTCTCAGGACATAAACAGATTCCTGGAAGCAGCAGAAAGATTCAGTGTCGAGCAAAGTGCCTTTAAATGTTTTTGCCCGACATCAATCACCTGAACACATGAAGCACGTAGACCACTTTGTGAGCAAAGCGTCAGACTGACACCCTCACAGTTGCGCCGCTGCTGTTTTTATAAACAGTAGCCTCGTCTCGGTCCGTCGAGAAATCCATGTGAGAGTGTGAAGGAAAGTTTACTCCCTTCTTCTCACATGAACACTGACGCTCCGGCAGGCAACCCCGTGGCGTTTGCTCTCACTGAGGTATGCACTGCTCACATCAGTGCATGTCACCGAGACAGATAAGTGACCTGATTTAAATACTCTCTGGTACAGTATGTGACCAGACTGTCTCACTGTAACAGGAACAGGGTCCACATGTACGACCGCTGGATGCTTATGGAAACTCTCCTGCTATTTTAAATGTGATTTATGGGGTTTATGTGGTCAGTGTGCCTGCTGGGCATTTTAAAGTTCCCACAAGAGTTCAGGGGACTTCATCAAGCTGTCAGCATCAGTAACCGAAAGGCACTAAAGTCACTTTGTTTACACCATGAATCACTTAAACAAGCATCTGATTTTATTCACTTGGTCTATATTGTTTTTCTTTTGCAAAAATGATAATTATGATAATAACCAATATCTATTATGTGATTTTTCTAACATCATTGTCAAAGGTCAACATTAATGCCTTTCTTTGGCTCTTTCTGCCACGGTCTCCTAGCAACCTGTAGTTTTTTGACTGTCCGTATTCCAGGTAATTACAGTGAAGAAAGTGTTGTCGCCGGCTGATAGGTGTCTGGCATGGATTTTAAGACAATGTTTGCATCTTGTAAAGCCAAAAGGAAACTGTGACTGATTCACTAACTTAAATAGTGCTTTTCCAGTTCAGGAAACTCAGCGCAGACAAGAAGTGGTGCAAACGTTTACAGGCCTGTGCAGCATTTCTATTAATTGCAATATAAAATCTAAATGGCTTTATAACCTCGACTTTACTGTCTGGTCTCACCACTCATATGAACCTCCTTCAAAATAAGAAGCTCATTTCGGGGATAAAGATAAACCCAGCAACAAACAGCGCAGGCTAAATTAGCAACTAGCAGGTGCTGTTTTAGCTGCAGCTAGAAATAAGATATTTAGCTCCAGAGTTGGTGAAGACATGAAAAGTTCACCATGTTTCATTTATGAAATAATCATATTTTGCTGTTTTGTTTAGAGCTGCCATCAAGTGTCTCAAAATATTCTCTGTAATTAACTGTATTACAATATTTTCCAAATGTTATTTATAACTTTTAGCTAATATATCTAGCTAGCTAACATTTTAACTCTGTTACTTGTAGCTTCAGTAATTTTAGCTGCTTTTTTCAACTGTTTGTTCATTACTTTAAGGTGACTATTTTTCAAGACTTTGAGCAAATTATTCTTTGGCTGTCACTTTTAAGCTATCATTGATTAGCCATTATTTTTTACTAATTATTTCAAATTGTTTAGCCATTGATGTTAGCTGTTTATTTTTTACAGTTAGGCAACACGCTGCGCTAATTACTTAAATGTTTTAGCCATTGCTATTAGCTCTTTATTTCAAATGTTTAGCCATTACTTTCAGCCAATAATTTAACTGTTTAGTCAGTGCTATTAGCCAATTATTTTAACAGTTGAACATTACAGTTAGTTATTTAGTTATTTAAATTTTACAATTTTTTTCTAAAATGCTCTTGAGACATCTAGAAGAAACAGCAGTTATTTAATGGTATTTTAATGACAATATCGACATTCAGCAGGTTCTATGGAGTCACTATTTGGAAAATGTACGAGTGGTTAAAAAATAAAAATCTTCACATAAATTTCGCAAATTTACAAGTAAAACGTTGCCACAGTAATTGCAGTTTTTCCGTTTACCTTCGTGAATTAGTCTATGGCTTGAGATCTACCCAGATCAGTGTGTCTGATTAGAAGCCCACCCACATTCGTACTAAAACTTTAATAAGCCCTTTTGAGGATAACCATGCTTTCCGTGTTTTTGGCATTAGCTTCCTCATCGCTCAGTGGCCACGCATGTTTCGCATGCTCTCCAGCTCCCTGGTAAATTATTCAGAACTACACGATCAAAGTCATTTTGAAGATCTGGTCTGTGGCTCAGGTTTGCATGGTAGACGGCACACTCTCATGCTCTCGGCACGCTCTCCCATTCTCACAATATCCACGCACGCTGCCAGCAGAACCTAATTTCTGGATTAACCTCAGATTTACATCTTGGAATGTGGCACCTTCCGAGGGAGGAGTGTGAGCGATACCAGCTCGCATTTGAAGAAATCATTAACAATTAAAAGCAGGAGTAAGGGATGAGTCAAAATGGTTGCAGAGCAGCACGGAAGCAGCAACGGCAGCTGAAATAGTAATGTGTTTTCCTGTGTAGCTGTCAGCTCTCTTATCTCATATCCTTTGAGTGGCAAAGACTTGACGTGGGATTCCAGCAATGCGCATAATGTTCTGTTCATGTTCAACAGTTAATGGGAAAATACGTCCCAACACAGATTTTGCATATGTTATTCCTGTGTTCTTCCCTGGTCACATGGACTTTTTTGGAAAAACTTTCTCATGGCATCTTTGTCTATCTGAGGAAACATGTACATGCTGGAAGCTGTTGAAAGCAAAGTGTGGCAGCTACTGTATAGTATCTTCTTTAAGGAGAACAAAGCAAAGACAAGAGATAAGGATGAGCAGAGAGCAAACCGACCGACGTCTCTTAAATTATTTGAAATACACAGTAGCAGCTTAAAATCCTCAGGTTAAAAGGTTAGAGGGTCATAAATCAGACATACACTTTATATTTAGTCTTTTCTCCAAGGCAATGCTTGCTCACCTCGCTCTCCCAATCTGCTCATGTTTTATACATGTCACCCTTCACACTGCGTCTTCATCTCGCATGTTCCCCAGGCATACATTGAAAAACTGGAGAGATCTATGTTTTGTTTCTGTCAAATGTTTTTTCTCCCAGGCAGAGTTTGGGCAGCCTGATGATTTAGGATATGAGGAAGAGCGATGTCGGGTCCTTGAGCGCTGTTAGTAATGTCTCCACAGGCCTGTGGGGAAGCTGCAGACGCACTGAGGAGACTCTTAGACCTGCGAGGAGCTTTAATAGAGATGCTGTGCTGCTGCTGCTGCTGTTTAATATTATGTAAGGACTTCTGATTTTCATGCAGAATTAGACATCTGAACTGTCTTTGTGAACAATGAGCTTTAAACTCTGATTGAGCTATATGTAGCACTCAGTATAGATCAACGACCACACCAGTAACTGGAACCTTTACTCTTAATGAAATAGGTTGATCAGTAAATGCTGACAGGCCTAGCTGGTGAGCTAACTATGACCAATTTGTTGAATAAAATTTTACTGGACAATAAGACAATAAGGTCACACAATTTCCTAAAAACATCCAGTTGTTAGTCGGACAGAGGAGCTAAAGATGTCTTGCTTTGTCTCTTTTGGGCTCCAGTAGAGATTCATCGATTAGTTGCCAACTATAAAATCAATCGTCAACTATTTTAAAAATGTATTAATAGCTTTGAGTAATTTTTTTTGGAAAAAGAAAAGTCTAATTTCTCTAACTCCATCCTTTTAAATTGGAATATTTTCTGGTTTCTTTGCTCCTCTGTTGTAGTAAAATTAATATCTCTGATTGATGAATAAAACAAGACTTCTAAGAACATCATCTTGGGCGCTGGGAAACACTGATCAACATTTTTCACAATTCTCTGCCTTTTTTATTGACAAAACAGCTAATAAATTAATCGAGGAAATAATTACCAGATGAATCAAGCCAGATGAAAAATGTTCAAGTATTCTACCAGAGGCTTAAAGTTATCATATTTTGCTAAGATTGTTGTACGGAAGTCGTAGCCAAGAAAACAAATCAGCATGTTTATAGTGAAGGCTTAAAAGGTAATTATATTCTGTATTTAGTTTTGTTTTAGAGGGGTTCCTGAACAAAAAAGGAATCGAACCTTCAAAACCCAAATTTTTAACTATTTTTAGCAAAGCTAGGAGCAGCACTTTCAACAAGCTAGTTTTCTTCACTTTTGTGCCATCGCCAGCAACTTTTTACACGTCCTGTTCTGGCACATTAATTTGTTCACAGACAATGAATCCTAATTAATTCTGAGATTTTATGACTTTTCCTCAAGCATCACAGTGAAGTTCACATTTATAGTTTTTAGTGAAGTCTCCGCCAATATATTCTCCTAAAATTTGGGACACACATTGGAAATCCCCTGAGGATAAATAATATCCTTTATTTATACCTTGACTTTTCAATAATTCTAAATTTATTGATAATTAGCGAATATTAATGTGCTGTCATACCAAAGAAAAATGGCAGAAAGATTTACCACCTTCATCATGTAAACCCAATATCTACAAAACAGTCATCAAGTATTGAGCTAATTGTTAATTTGTCCATGATGGTGATAGATGAAAAGTGAAGAGTTGTTGAGATCTTTAAGCTTCGACCAACATGACCCGTCCAACCAACAGCCCAACAATCCCATCCACAGGTTCACCCTGCAAACATCTCTAAAAAGTGTTGGCTGCACATGGCAACGACAGTTTAGTTTTACACCGTTCAACCTAAGCTGAGTATTGCCATGGAATATAACGTGAATCCACTTCGCTCTGATCGCTAGTAAGCAAAAGTATACAGAAAATACCTGAAATACGACAAGAGCAGTATTCACACTGCAATGTCACTGTCCGTAGAAACTATACAGTGTATTCAGGTTTTATAAAGGGAATTTTAATTTGACATTTTTGTAGACATTCAGAATACACTTTAGGTCTTTTAAGCTGTGATTAGCATCCACAATGCTGCTCACAGTGGAATCCTTTCATTCTGTAGACAACCTGGAAATTCTATATTACCATTTGGCAGTTGTTTTTGGCCAAGTGTGCAAGTGCTCCCAGAACCATCAGCCCCCGGGCCGGGATCCCAGAGGAGATAAGGGATGAAGAATAGATGGCATTCTGAGCTCTCGATCCTCACGCACATGTTTTTATTTTTACCTCCAGACTTCTCGGGAGCCATCTGTTCAAACATTTAAAGAATACCTTGCTCTCGTCAGCCAGAGAGAGTAGAGCAGCTTGACCAACAACTATTACGAATGTGCTGTCGAGTAAATGCAGCTCCCAAGATAGAAGGGTGAAGAGATTTGTTTGAAACAAAACCAGGAAATAACAGCTACCAGGAACCCATCTGTGGAAGAACACACAGAAAGAGATGGTGGATGTGATGACATTACTTAGGAGTGTATTTTCTGCATGCACAGTTGACCAGCTGCATTCACTTTTGGCCGATTGAAGAATTGATCAACTTCCTGCTGTTTTCACTCCACTGCACATATTTGTGGGCTGCTCAGGGAACAGTTTGTTCTTGGCATTGCGTCCCTGCACCAGTCATGACAGTCCAACACTGCATGGAGGAGAGACAGTGGAGTGGACTGATCTCACCAAATAACTAAATCTGTCAGTTCATGTCCTCTTAATATCTCGCTCTGAATTACAGCTCTCTTAATCGCCGTTTAATGCATTTTATACAATAGCTCAGAGGTGTAAGGTAAAAAAAAAGGCAGAATAAGAGCTCCAAAGTCATTTTATCTGTGTTATTCAGATATGAGTGAACATCTCTGTGGCTCATTTTCTAAAGAATATTATCAGGTTTAAACTTCCAGTCTTAAAGACTTTTTTTGCGTTCCCATCTCCCTCTTTATAATTGGCTTTCTTAAGCAGATGGCAGTTTCTACAAAAAGCCAAATTGTGACACTGAGTGCCTCCCTCAAGACTTCTCCACCATTTTCTGAGAAAGCCTCTGAATAGATCCCGACAAGCCATTACTGTTCTTCACTTTCCCCTGTTTATTTCTATTTACAGCAGTTAATACAATTATTCCCAGTCGTGACCTATTTAAGCGGTGCATGCTACGAGCCATTAGCATTCAGCGAGTCTACAAAGTTACCACATTGATGGATTTGTGAAAGGAGGTTGTGTTTTTTAGTGCGAGCGTAGGTGGAGGTTCAGAGGCCTCCTGTTTGTCTTCATTTAACTGATTTTCTGTTGCCATAGGAGCAGGCCTCTTTTTTTCTCCCATGAAAGTGCAGCACTTCAGAGCACACTGTCTGGATTCAGATCTACAAGACGGTGTCAGGGGAGTTGTCCAGGATTTTACACTTATCATCGCTCCCATTAGATGACTTGCAGCTCACTTTGGAGAAAATGTTTAGTTCAGATTGTCTTTATTATTGCAGAAACCATTCATGAGGATGTTGTAATGTGGATTTAGCAGGTCTTTAAAAATAGCATGTATGTACCGCAGCATGTAGGGAGAAAAGATGAAGCTTCTGCGGCTATAATAAAGAGCAAATGTAGGATTTGTTCGCCTTTGTTTTGGCATCTTTGTGTCTTGATTCCTTTTGGAAGATGTTGTAAGCTCCCTTTTGTTACGTTTGATTTATCACTCCACCCGAGAAGAGTTCAAAGACTTCTGAGTAAATCAACTGGAAAAAGAAATTTTGGCTCATATCCAGACCATTCTGGATATGAGCCATTCTCTTCCCTCCCCTGCTTTGGTCCTGTCCTCTGCCACAGAGACAGTCGACCCAGTAGAAACACCCACAGGTCCCAGTATGTCAGAGGTTCTTAACCTTCTCTGTCGCGACGAACCCCATATTTCAATCTGCTGAGCTCAAATAATTCATCAGCACTGACTGCCATGTTCCAGATGTGTTCATTTCAACTCATTCAAAGTGGATGTTAAGTACCATTACAAAAATTAGACGCTCTGACATTCATTTTATAAACATTCATTTTTTACACCACTTTGGTCGGGTTTACCCAAATACTGCTAATGCCAATAGTCATCAAGCCAAAGGTTTGCATAATCCTGCCTCCTCACTGCACAGATCTTTTGATTTCAGCAGCTGCCTCACAGTTTGGCAATTTTATGCTGCCTCTGCCAACTTAGCAATGTCTCCACCACAAGCAAAGCAGAGCACATGTTCTGCTGTTGGCTGCAAAAGTGAACTCAGGAGTCTTCATGCCTCCCACCAGCATCTAAGGAAATGAAGATCAAGTGGATTATTTTTATTTTTGATGGCAATGTCCCTGCAACAATAGGAAAATCCTTAGTCTTTGCATGTTGGCTAATAAAGCTTTGATTTTATGCCTACAGGTTAGAACTTTGTGAAAATTTTAAAGCTGGGGGATATTCAGAGATGGTGGAAATGTTAACGCAAATTTGAAGCCAATAAACAAAGACTCGGTGGGTAACTGTGTCTTCATGTCACCTTCTGTGCTGATCAGTTAACCCAGCTAGTTGATTTACCTGTTCATGCATTATTTAACTAAGCATGTTTATTCATTACTTTTGGAGAACTTTTTTTTTGACATTTTGATGAATTTAGGTCAGTGTTTCAGTTGTTTTTTCATTACTTTTGGACAATTGTTGCAGCTCATTTTCCTCTCTTAGCTAATTTAGCTAAACCAATTATTAAGGATGTCATTTCCATTTTTCACATTTGCTGATACCAAATACCATTTTCATAGATCAGGGGTCTCAAACTCCGGTCCTCGAGGGCCACTATCCTGCATGTTTTAGATGTTTCCCTCTTCTGACACACCTGATTCAAATGATCAGCTCATCATCAAGCTCTGCAGAAGCCTGATAACAATCCTGATCATTTGAATCAGGTGTGTCAGAAGAGGGAAACATCTAAAACATGCAGGATAGTGGCCCTCGAGGACCGGAGTTTGAGACCCCTGTCATAGATAATACACACTTCAAGTACTATAGATTAGCTGTAATACCTGGTTGCGCCACCAGGTGGATGATCTTACTGTTTAATACTGTAACAGTCCAAGGTGATGGGCACTTCTATGTTGGTAAGCAGAAAGCATTGTGGGAGTTCAGCAACCAAAGGGGCACCATGACAAAGTCTTGGTTCACTGGCCAAATGCTTAATAGCCTTTGGTCAGTGAACATGTGGTAGCCTAACTCAAGGTGGGATCAATGTGAGCAATGCTTCTATGTCCTAGTGATGTACATTATATACCAGCCAGTTCTGCAGTCTCTGCTATGTGTCTGTGGCTTTCAAGAAATTATTCAAATTTATGACATCTGTGTGACGGCAGATGTGAACAAAGGATCAGGCTTAGGGTTGTGCTGATTTATCCATTCATTTAAGCAAACTATTTTGACTTCTCTGCTGGCTTGAAAAATAATTGTCATGCACTTTTAGTAGCTACACAGCGTTAACGTCTTACAACTGACTGAACTGTAACAGCGCCTTTTTTATCTGAGAGCTTAATGGCTGTTGTCACAACAAACTTACTAAAAACTAAGCTCAGTCTCTTTCCCAATTTGTCACATACTGGCTCTTTTTGAAGACTCCTTGGCATTGCATTTAAATGCACTAAGTACTCTCTAGCATCATAGTCAGACAATAAAAACCCATGGACGTCAGAAAATGATGCCATGTGAATATGTCAGGGCTTTCTCAGCCAGTATCACTTTCAGTCCTTTTCAGGTCACACAAAGCTTCCCTTGTAACGTGTGGTAAATGTTGTGAAAGTGTGAAACCATGATCCAAACTCACCAGAAATTAAGTAAAAAGAAAAAATAAAGAGCGACTGGAAACTAAACTGAAATCACAAAATAAAACAAAGGTTTGTGTCCAACACAAGCTCGGATGTCAGTCTTCCAGGGTGAAACTCCTGCGACTTCTACCACCGTCACCCCTCAACCTTTTTATGCTGCTCTTTTAAACTGGGAAAAACTCAGACATGTTTATGAGCGTTAAGTTTTGACATGTGTGGCACAGATGCCAAAGGACCAAAGTGTATTTGAGACCCCAGGGGCTTTGACAAAAGCAGCTTCTGACGCACTGGGAGTGAGCGCGGGTTGAAAAATATGCAGCGTACCAGTTTGGATGATTTATTTAGATTTTACTCCTGAACACAAATATGTATGTATGTATACAGACAATATATAATGTCTATTTCAAATTACTTCCCTGGCAACAGCAGAGGTTCATCCTGTATTACCTCGGGTGTGAAATCTCTGCTGTAGGTCCCTGACTTCACCTGTGTCTCACTAACACATCTATAAAGGGTAAGAAGCAGATGATAAACATGTCTTGTTACAGCGTTCTACATTAAACGCCTGCTGGTTGCTGCTTTTAGTAATGAATACGTTCCAAGGCAGCTCTGTCCCTGTTCAAACAGATCATTGACAGCGGAGAAACCACAGCGATTCACGGCCTTCAGAGCAAAGGCAGTGAAACGTGAGATGTCCTTGCTGAGCATTTAAATAAAAGAAAAGCCGGCTGCGGGTGATGTCATTGTAACCTCAAGATTACACTGAAAAGATGATGACTGGATGTTTCTATTAAAGGTCTTGTGTGATGTGATCTATCCTCTTCAACAATGCCAGTCAGTCCTATTGAAAAACTGGGTCAATGGAGCTATTTTTAGTAGCCATCGCACACCCCTTTTTGCAAACAAGTGAAGTCAAAAATTCTGGATGAAACGTCACCCAGCTACATTGAACAAATATTCAGGGGAAATCA
Source organism: Dascyllus trimaculatus (assembly GCA_024666655.1). Lineage (NCBI taxonomy): Eukaryota > Metazoa > Chordata > Actinopteri > Pomacentridae > Dascyllus > Dascyllus trimaculatus. Next base: position 20,766,813 of record CM045446.1, read on the forward strand.
AGGTGTTCGACTTGCCAGTAAATGGGGTGAGCTATTTATCTGGTTTCAAACTTCACCTCCCTGCGGAGATGAGACGCTGTGTGAGGGCATGAAATGACTGGGAAGGGAGGCGGCTTTGCATCCTGGATTGGCTTTGATAAATGGGGGGACTTGTAAGATTTGTTGGGCTCTCTGTTCTAAAGTGGGCTTCCATTTCATCATCTCCAAGTCCCGGTGCCTCGCGTGGCTACCTTGTTGTAATTCCTCCTCATTTTCTCGGCTTCTCGCTCATATCGCCTTTTCATTCCCAAAGACATCACTTGAAAAGGAAGCGTTTGCTGCTTTCTCTTGTGTTAGAAGTGACACCGTGGGCGATGATGTGATGGAGGCGTACCAGAGACAACATCCTCACATGCACCTTCCTGTTTTAATGTTCCGCAATTGCGCACAAAAGTTTGTCAACTAAACAGAGCATGAAGCGGCATATGTTGACACTGGAGTCGGGGATGTGCAGGGAAGCCATTTATTCCGCAAGAAATCAAGGAAATGAACAATAAATATTAGGCGGGCTGTGTGAGGATAACACACTGTTAATGATGGCGGGAGAGCAGCGAATTACTACGCGTCTTGCAATCAGACTCAATGAATCACATGAGGCTGTGCAGTGCCCCAACAAACGGGCAAGAGAATGTCAGTGGAGCAGAAAGCGATTTTGCGGCAGAGCAGAAAATGCACTGTATTCCTACGGGCATTGCATGACAAATCTGTGAACTTCTACTAAGTAGAGGTGGAGCATTGTTTGTAAGAATTCCTGAATGGCTGTTTCACCTCGAGCAAACCGGGGACAAATGAGACTTTGCAAAATATGGCTCGTTTCGGCCTTCAACTGTAGTTTTCCTGCGACATCAAATTAAGATAAAATGCTACTAAAAGAACATTAACAGGAGGATTTCCCAGGTGTGTATTACATACACGAGTCTGTCTGTTTACCTGCCTGCTCTGGTTTGTTTGTTTCAGAAAGTCTGACCAACAATCAGCTCTTTGTGACCAATCAGTCGCACCTGACAAGTCTTAAACCCTCTCAATGATGGCGTTTTTTGGCTGCTGTAACATTTCTACTCACTGTGGGCTCATTTTTCACTGCAATATAAAGTTCTACACCTCTATGGAAATGCCTCAGTTTAATAAAATTAAGCCATAAATTATTTTTAAAAAACTAAAATGTTTGAGTATGGATTTTAGAAAACAAAACGGAAACACTAAAGTCAGCATGTACAACATTTTCCATGTGCTAATGGGTGTTACTAATAATGGAAAAAGGTGGCTCTCTACATTATAAATATATGGCTATACTTATACTTACTTACATTTTTAATTTGTTTCCTCACTTGCCTCCTCTGTGTAAACAGATGTAAACTCCCTGAACTGTTGTCGCATGACTGGTGGCTGAGTTACTAATGACGTCATAGCTGCACTAATTTGTAGTTTTTTATTAAATACTGTTGATGAAAATGATATATTTTGGGGCTTTTTTTTTTTAAAATGAGTCATGTGGAATAAAATTATTTTGAGGATATATCAAGTTTCAGGTTAATCTTCTCAAAGGAAACATATGTCATACGTTATTCATTCAAATCTTACAATTCTCTCTGTTTTCACAGTTTCTGGCTTGGATAAATGATGTAATTTTGTCGATTTTAAAAAATATAACATGTCTTTTAAACTTACCTGAGGTTGAGAGGGTTAATAGATATAAAGCACAGTTTAGTCCAGTGTTGTTTCCTTGTTCGTGTGTCTGCTTCCTGATCCAGTGTTCAGCTTCATACATGCAAGTGACGCCTCAGCACCAAAGGAAGCTTGCAGAGCGGTTAATGACAAAAAAAATCCTTGTTGCTGTAGCTGCAGATCCCTGCGGCCTTATACCTGAAGTGTCATGAAAAGATTTAGTACGTCTCAATACGTAACATGTCAAATGCCAAAAATGCCAGGATGTCCTATTGTCCCATTTTATAGTCTGCATGCTTTTCTGGCAGTTCTGACCCACAATTCTCTGCATAACGGTCACAAAGTCACAGTATCAGAACAAACTAGAGCTGCTGACAGCACACAGACAGATGACAGCTCATTTTGAAATACAGACTGTGATTATTGTATGTGCAAAGCTTAAGGCACAATAATATGACAAAGTATTATGTCCCAGTCATATTCATACTGCATGCATCAATCAGTACGTTGTAAAGGCAGCTGTGGTACGTACTGAAAGTAAAAAGAAAATGTCTGTGATTTGGAACGCAGGGAATGTGACAGAGGTCATGTGTCTCCAGGAAACCCCACTAATATTACTCACCGCCAGCGAAACTCCCGATGATGTAACATCCAGCAAAGTGTGGAAGTTTCACGTTTCTGCTCTCGTGCTGATGCTTGTTTAGTCGAAAGTCTAAAAAGAAGTTTCTCACAGTTTGTTGAGGTTATGTAAGAGAAAATGAGAGTGGATACAGACAAAGCTGAAAATACACTGCCTTGCTCAAAGGCAGCAGTTAGGATTAAATGTGTTACTTGCCACCCTTAATTCATCAACTCCAATCTGGCTTTCATCCTCCTCCCATTAGGCCCACATATCAAAGCAATCATTTTTTTGGCTACTTTTCAATGCCAGTCTGAGTCTGAGCTCAAGGCCAAAGTTCTGCTCAGATGAGTCAGAAACATCGTAATTTCTGATGAACTGTACGTTATGTGATCGCTGCTTCCTGCTGCTCGGCTGGGCCAAGTGGGAGCAGTCAGTGTGTCCAGGGTGACACAGTATGTCACAGAGAAACAGTGTGGATTGGTAATGACACATGCCAGGAGGCCTTGTCTGTTTTACAGTCAGAGGTGATGTGAGAAAGATGAGACAGAATCAGGCTGGCAAGAGAGGGAAGAAAGAGAGCAAAGGCGTGTTGACATAAACAGTTATTCACAAGTGAACAGTGAGCTGGAATAAAAACGAGCCTTTATATTGACCATAATGCATCGACTGTCATGTTGTTAATAAGCAGAAGTTGGCTGGTGTGTTTTAATGCATGTTAAACATGTTATAATCACGCATGTCGAACATGAATCTGCTCCCCGTGGTGCCGCTCTGCTGGTTGTGCTGCTGTCGGATCATCACTGGAACAATACTGCCACTCAGTGGTTGGATCATCCCTCCCTCTGGACTCAACTCCATCCAAGGTGAAGCTCACTCATGCAGCTCTTACCCTGTGTGATATTTGCACCATAACTAAACTCATGAGTATCAATTGAGGATTTTCACCGTGGGGGGAAAAACACTTTGCATGCTTAAATCTGGGGCATGGGGAAGAATTTACTTTGAGGAGGGTGGAGGGTGTTATTTGAACTCTTTGTATCCCCCCTTCTGCTGTTATGATTTAATAGCATGCTATCTATTATTACCCAAGTGGTATTTACACAAGCTTGCCCCACAATATCTGCACAGCCTAATGTTACTCTCCAACTTTGCAGTTTCCAGCTCAACTCTAGTTTGGTTTCAGCCTCAGGAGCTGTGTGCAAACACTTTATATAAAGTAAAAATACTCTTGTGCATCTCATTGTCTCATTGATTCAGCCTCTTGTTTTCCCACTGTCCTTGTGTTGTGCTGTAAAGAAACAAAGGTTCACATGTCTAAGGAAACTTTTCTTGCTGGTGATGGGCCAAATTATTCTTCAAGCACTTTTACAGACACAAATGCCATTTTAAAATCTGACATTGTGTAAACATATAAAGTTCTATAAACTCTGACAGGCTTACACAGTTCAAATACTAAAAATATAAATAAATAAATGACATTATAATACCATAAATCATAAAAAAAGGTTTCCAAAAATTTACTCAACATCTAGTCAAACTACAAGCTAAAAATATTTTCCTATTTACTTTTTTGTTTCCAACCTTTTCTCCTCTTTGCGGTATGTAAACACAGCCTGCAGTTCAGTCGAATAATCCCTGAGTCCTTGTAACGTCACTGCTGGTTGCAGCTGAGTCACTAATTTTTGCCTTTAAAACGACACGTCGCACATGTCATTCAAGATCCATCAGAAAGGTGACAACAACTCTTGGTTTTTAGCATTTCTGGCTCTGATAAATGGTGGGATTTTGGTGATTTTTAGCATGCATTTCAAACCCTCCAGTGGATAATAGGGTTCAGAGGATTAAATGGGATAATAATCAAGACTGTAGATATAGAAACATGCCTTCATATTAGAATGCTGAAACACTGTGTTTGGGAACGTCCATTGGATATTTGAGTTGGTCCTCTCTGTTTTCCTTCTGTGCTAAACGGGTCATGTTTTACAGGTGGCTGCACTTTACCAACATTAGTCAACAAGCTGACACTTGGTGACGTAAATCATGATTGTTTGCTTTACTGGGAGCCATTTTGCAGAGTGTGAAGGAGAGGCATTTTGAAGTGAAGCTATAATGTCTGCATTTCTATTGTTTTGTAACCACACTGTTTGTAAGTCGTGCTGCTCTACACCTTGGCTTGGCCAACCTGCTGGGGCTGACCGCTGTTTCTGCGATGGGTTCTTACGCTGCAGTATTACGTTGTTCCACCTCTGATGTGCACAAATTTGATTTAGCACAAATTAATGTAGGACTATGCGGCCTGTAAGTAAAATGCTCTGTCAAATGAAGTTAGAGGTGGTCTGACTTGTCCATTTGTAGACTCGGTCACTGGCATGTTCGCATTTATAAAACTACTCTTGATCTGCTTCCTTCATATCTACAGATCTGGATCATCCAAAGAGAACGGGAAAATGTTGTCTTTGCTCTCAAGACCTATTTCTGCTGTTTCCAGAGGTCAGACTGAATTAGTGAAAAGGGCATTCAGGTACGCCGTTGCCTTTTACTTGAAATCACTCATAATCCTGAAGAGCTGATCTCATTAAATGAATTCAAAGTAACTTTACGTGTCTTGGAGGCGGACACATTCAGATGTGGCACTGCTTGATCGTCGACATTGACGACCTGTGACATATATTTTTGTGGTTTTTATGATGGTGTACCTACACCCTGTACTGCACATTCTTAATCTTTACGTAAACCTTATTTTAAATAGTGATGTTGGTAACCTGTTCATTTTTTTGATACTGCCTCTGGATGCTCTTTTAAGAGAGATTCTTCCTCACAATAGCACTTTTACTGGTTGAAGGTTAAAAAAATAAACTTCTTAAGAGAAGGCCATAAGATAATGCATTACATGAAGGTGCTTCTTCCAAAATAACATTTTTAAACAATTTAATTACATCAAATCAGCCTTGCCAGCTTTTCTGGGACAATTCAAAGTTCAGATTGGAAAACTCCAGCGTTTACTGTTTAACCTTCTGAAGTTGCTGGAAAAACACTTAACTTGACCTACTTACTTTTGTTTGTTACCTGAGGCTTTGAGCTTTATGTTTGAAGAAACTAAATACACCTACATAATTTCTTTGTGTTTAAAAATAAATATAATGTCATGAATTCCATTTTACAGCCCAGGTTATGCTGGAAAAACTTATAATACTGAATTTATACCAGTTTTATAAAATTGAACCAAGGCACCAGTAAAATGAAAACAGTGACCAGGAGGGATAAAACAGTGCATCAGTCTGAGACCCTAGACTTTCTGTTTGAACATGTTTAACATATAGACTAACTTTGTTTTTGTTTTTTTGCTAATATCACTCTATGTTTGCACATTAGGTGGAACCAGGAGGTGGTTTGCTAAACTAAGCTAAGCTAGCTAATCGTGAACACTGGAAGCAGAAGGAAACCACTAGCTTGGTCTGTTAAAGGGTAAAACATTTTCTTAACATTAAATTTCCACAAATTAGTGGCAAACAGTTGGATAAAACCAAAACCTCCTATCAGTTGAGTGTGTTCGCTAACTGTGCTAACGACAGTTATCCACAATGCTAGCCTTAGCCACTCCAGTTAGCCTAAACAACCTGCTTTTGCTAATGTATGTGGAACGGTTTGTTACCAAATGAAATTAACCAGAAATATTGTGTAGCTCTTTTTTAATAAGAAAAATTAATTGTATTAGTTTAAAGAATATATTTTATTTGCATGTCACTGCCAGTGATGGTGGCTGTGCTGCCATTTACCAATGTTGTTGTTGTTTTTTCGCCAACAGGGAGATGTTATTGCTGTTTCTGACTTCATCACAGGGCTATGGAGGTTTTTAACGTGGCTGCTTATTATTAAGGTAAATTATACAATATGAATTAGAACAGTGACAACAGGATTTCAAGCTACAAAGCCAACAATGGTCACAAAACATTTGTTACATCAAGTAAAACCCTGTAAAACTGTACTGTTTGTGTACAGATTAACCCTCTAAATGGTGGAAAGTTTCTGGGAGTTTTCGGCTGCTGTTCCATTTTTACTCACTGTGGACTCATTTTTCACTGGCTAGAATTAGAGAGAGCTCCAATGTCAAGTGTAAAAAAGTTATAAATCATTTTTTAAAAAAAATTGTGTTTCTGTGTTTACTTTACGAAATATTTAAAAAACTGAAATCAACTTGTAAAGCATTTTTTAAGTGCCCACAGGTGTTACCAATAATGGGAAAAAATTATGATGATATTCTATTGGTATTTTACTACTTACATTTTAAATTTGTTTCGGTCTTCGTCTTCTATCTGCTCTGTGTAAATACAGCCTGCAGCTCAGCCAAGTAGTTCCTGAGTGTTTGTCACCTGACTGTTGGCTGCAGCTAGCTTTTATTTTTATCCAATTTTTAAATGAGACATGAAGATAAAGGGATTTTTATGCAGCATCACAATTTTCAGCTTAGTTTTGTTTAATTTTTCACGATGGAACCACACGTCAGACATTTAGCATATGGACACTCAGGAAGTTTCAAACCTGACAATTTTTGTTGTTGCTGTTTTTACAGTTTGTCGCTCTGATAAATGGCGTCCTTTTGGTGATTTTTTTTACAGTTAAGATGCCCTTCAAACCTGCCCACAGGTTTTGAGGTTAAACAAGATAAACTTCAGAAATGGAGTTTTGTTTTCCTAGTTGCTGTTTTTAAAGTATGTGTACTCCAAGTTGATCTCAGCTGCAGTCTTTCATGTCATCTTTTAACCCCAAATGTGTGTCTCTGAACCGTGAGAAACTTCGTCTTACATCTGGACAGAGCGGGTCAGGGCCTTGAACCTTTCATCTTTGAGAAATGACCGGCGCCCGTCACACTGATTTATGACTGTGAGATCACTTTCAGGCTCGCCGGGCACCAGACAGACCATCACCAAACTCTCCATCACTGACCTCAAACGTCCTCGTGAACCGTACCTGACAGGTCGGGCCTCGGCCTGCTGGTCGCACCGGCCAAGGTCAAGTGAAACAGTTGTCTGCAGTCATCTGGAAGTGGAGCCTGGAGGCGGTAAACACTGTGGTCAGCTCGCGGTCAGTATGTGCAGCTCTCCCACGCCACATCATCGTCAACCCAAGACAACATACAGCAGTCCTCACGTGCACTTTACTGTCCGACTGAATTAAGTGTAGTTCAGCTGAAATGCAAAAGTTAACTCCCTATCAGACGTCTAAAAGTGGATTTGACTGAGTCAAAAAAACGTGCAATGAAAGGTTCCCTTCATAAAGCAGCATGTGACTTGATATTGCTTGGCATAATATTCAAATCATGCAGCTCATACACAACAAAGCACGTTTATTTTGTGTGTCTTTTTTCCGTTATCTGTCATCAGAGGTCAAAATATGAGGAAAGGCCTTGTGTGGCCGTTTACAACATGGGGTGAAATCATTGTCGTCAGTGGAGCTTTTTGCTGAGCTAAAACATTGAAGGTTAGGAGTTTTCCAGCTCATCAGGCTTCAGCTGAGTTAATGAACCCTCGTGGCCCAGCACCCCCCACTCTGTTCTGAGCATTACTCTGAGCGAAGCAAAGGGGAAAAAAGAAAAAAAGAAGAAGCTACCAGTGTTGTTACGCCTCAGCAAGCCACTGCACACACACACACGGATCATGACTGTGGAACTTACGGGGTCGCAGAGGTCGACGCAACATCTGCTGATCCCGTGTGATATCTCAGGAGAGTTAAATCAGGCTTCACTGTGATATGGATAAACAAACATAAACGTGCTGGGACATAATTGAATTACTTCCATCCACCAAGAACATTGAAGATGAAGGCTGGATGCCCCTGGACATGTTTGTGTGTGTGTGTGTGTGTAGTTAAGCTGCAAAGTCAACTGATGTCATCTGGCAGAGGACTCTCTGGCCCAGATTCACAGGACTTACATGGGTTTTCAGAAGTGGACAGCCTGCCAATCATGGAGGAATATAATTTCGGTTTATGATCATTTCTGTCAGTATTTAACATATAAGTTATACACAAGAAATGTCTCAGCAGACGAGGAAAATGTGATAAAAAGGACCAAATTTATTATTGCACTTAAAAGCAATATTGAGTGTGTTGACATTGATTTGGATTTTTGAAGGGTCTCATTTTTGTATTTGCCCACTTAAACATTATATTCTTATGTCAGAAACCTGGATAAACCCTAATTCTGGCTTTGAGTAACCCTATTATGCTGTAATACTCCAAAAGAAACCAAGATACGTCTTATCTAACCTGGGCAGGTGTAGCTTCAGCAAAGTGATGCACTATTCTCCCAATAACAGAGTTAGTCCTTGAACTGTTTCTTGTCTCATGACTGTTCAGTCATGTCAAACAGCTGATAAAAGGATGCTTTGTATATATTGAATTTTTCTTTGGGCAACAGAACTCCATCATTTTGACCTGCATCCCGGTGTCTTCATCCACTGCTCCCGTGTCCCAGGTGGCGATAGTTGCTGGGGTTTTTTACACACACTTGAGGTAATTTTAGTGAGTTGGGAGCGATTTCAATGAAAAAGTAACGTACCCTGTTGTGAAAACTGAACTAAATCAACAGCTTTACTCCGTTTTGCTAGAATTCAGCAACCATGGTGCCATGTTTACTAAAATGTACTGTAAGTAATTTCTGCCTTTAGGGGTCTCTCAAGAAAATGCATAACAAAAGACGTTCTTTGTTGACGCTGTGACCTCATATGAAATCATGTTAGTTGTTATCTTATATGTGTGACGACACTCAGGTGGAAATCTCGTTTACGGATGAGGTAACATGTTAGAGTTTTATTCACGTTAGGTTTAGTCACATACATTCATGCTATGTCATTCCAATCCAATTAAATAGATGCAAGCAACCTTAATGTAATGATAATTGATAACTTACAAATAGATGAGTCAACTGCCCCTACAGCTATTGTAGCTAACGTTGTGTGGTGAGTTCAGCTGTTAGACAGTCCAGTGCTGTTCCATATTATACTGTAACAGCTGCAGCACCACTTTGAGTTTCCTACCTTTCTGATTTGCATCTGTGACTGGCTTCTTTTCCATAACAGCACTCGAGCCTCATGGGTATTGTAGTATTTAGGTCCATTTGCTGTTTGAAAATGACGAACAAAACATGACTTCTTAGAAGCAAAGCTAAAACAGTAAAAGAAATGACAACAACATAAACCTATAGAGATTTCTCAAGATCGGTCACCATCCATATCTATCATTGTCTGACCTCCTCCCTTTCATGTTACACATAGCAATTTGATTTATTATTTATTCAGATATATAGCTGCTTTAAATAATGATAATGCCTCAGTGATGGTAGATGGGAGTTTATATTTGTACAGATTTTTGTGTTGTATCAGTGCATTTTTGCCATCATACATTACCATAGCAAACCCACACAAAACCATCTAAGACAGGCCTCAACATAATATTAAGTTACTGCTGAACATTAACTGCACTTAGCTACAAAGGAGAACACATGCTGCACCAGTCACCGTGCCATTATAATGCACTACATGCAGCCGCTGCTGTTTCATCTAAAACATCCACCGGAAATATGACATGTATTATTTAACCCATTATTAATTCATGGTCAGCTCCAGCGCTGATAAACATGTATGTCTTTGGAGGAGACCCACCCCCACCCCCTCCAAAAAAAAAAAAAAAAAAACTGCATGCAGAGGCTGAATCAGAAACTTAAGGAGACGTATAGTCGTGCCAAATGAAATGCTCACAGCTTGGCAACAGCAAATGTTTCCAGATATGCAGTGTTGATTACTTGGCCTAGATACAACAATATGGATTATTCCTATCCTCGCTCCTCTGCGTGATGTGATGCGTCGCGGGGCAAAGGGTTTCTAAGTTCACTGGTTTATATAAAGCGTGTCGCTGCAGAAATCCCATGATACATTTCCTTAAAACCACCACCAGGTCTGTGATTCAATTATGCTTTTAGCTTTTGCAGTTATCACAGAATCAAAAAGGGAACATACCTTTGCTTCTATTTGAAATTTCAGAAAATGCATTATTAGCCCATCACTAAGGCAAAGAAGCACTGGATTGATTAGAAGTAATTACTTGACTGCACACCAAAAAAAAACCCAAATGAAAGCTACTGGCCATTCACACAACACTAAAGAGCATGAAAATCTCAGCCTGCAGTCCGTGGGAGTAGCTAAGCAACCATGCAGAAAGGACGCCTTTAGAAATCTGTCTACATTTCTTTGACGGCTGCAGATTACGACTGGATTGGTTTTTAAACTGCCGACAAGACGCTGGAAGAGCTCCCTGACAGAGTTGTGATTGGGAATGAGTGGCCTTAACAGTATGCCGTGTCAGAAGACATTAGCGCTCACTCAGACTGATGTTTAAATGGTGATGCTATTCAAGGATTTGTGGGAGGAAAAAGTCTTATTCGCTTTCAGTGATCTGGTTCATCCCACAATTGCTTGATTGTGTTATTGTCCGGCTGCATCATGAATGCCATTCACTGGTATTTTAGGAAAATGTCAAGACAGGAACATACGCTTGAGAGGGGGGGATTTGAAAGCAAGCTAAATCTTTCATAGGCAGTGGAAACCGTGTGGGACAAAAGGCTGCAGATCTTTCAGGCAGCAGTCAAGTTTTTCACCAGAATGGCTTAAAATACAACCGAAGCAACAACTCTCTTATTTTCATCAAGAGTTATACTAATACATACATCTTGATCCTGTGATTGAAGCCAGAGACAGGGATGAATCTGGCCTTGTTCAGAATGTACTGCGGAGGATGGACGTAGGTTTTGTTTTGGGGGAGACACATTATGTAGAGGGCTGCACGGTGCCGGTGGTTAGCGGCGTCGCCTCACAGGTGGAAGATCCCTGGTTCACGTCCCGGTTAGGATCTTTTTGTGTGGAGTTTGCATGATCTCCCTGTGCAGCATGGGTTTTCACCAGGTACTCTGACTTCTTCCCACAGTCCAAGAACATGCTGAGGTTAATTGATTATTCTAAATTGTCCGTGGGTGTGAATGAGAGTGTGCTTGTTTGTCTCTATATGTAGCCCTGTGATAGGCTGGCGACCTGTCCAGGGTGTCCCCTGCCTTCGCTCTGAGTCGGCTGGGATGTTCTAGCCCCACCGCGACCCTACAGAGGATTAAGCAGCGTATAAATGATGGATGGAAGGACATTATGTAGGTGGACAGTCTGTGGATGCTCCACCTATAAAATTTTGAGAGTCATACACTTAATTTCCGGCATCCTGGTGAATTTTTTGCACCAATTTCTGCTATTTTGGCATCAGTTTGTGGTGGGAAAGTGTTTGTTTATTTAAAGGAAAACACACACTTATGGATTAAGGTGGCAGTTCAAATATCATGGAATATATAATGCAATAAGAATCTCAGGGTTTCTGCACTGTTTTCAAATATTTATTCTTCTGTAGATCAACTTTTTTAAATTTAATATCATCCCTGCTGAGCCAGCACTTGAGTTCCTCTTCTGCCCTCTTTCATGTAGACTGTTTGGGGAAGTAACCTCTTTAAATTTACATGTGGCACCTAAAAGTTTTCTGCTTCTTTCATGTTTTTATTGTGGGGGGATGAATGGATCTATCCCCTCCATAACCACTGAAATCTACACCTATGCTGTAGAGCAAAGGAAAAACCAAAGCTGATAATGAACCGTAACCACCTTATTTGAAGTGTTTGTGCATTTATAAACTCAAACGGTGTGTTTGGCTGGATTTGAGCTGTAAGTTTGACAGTTATAAACGCATCAGGTGCTGCTTTGGTTCATGATCGATAGTTCATTTTTATTTCATTACTTCATAAAACTTTTTCCTTAACTCTGACAAATATCTGTCCTGAGCTACAGCTTGTTGAGAACTTTGCCTTTCTGCTGTTTGGTTTGCTATTATACAGGTAACAATTTTAGTCAGATTCCTTCCTGATTTCACTTTCAGAAAGGACACAAAACTATGGTCACCAAAACTACCAAAGTTCTGTCATTATGCTCATTTAATGTCGTGCATAGGTGTAGATTTCAGGGGATCAATCCTGCTCAATATTTAGTCATAAATGTGCAAATATGTTTCATCATGAGCTATAATAAAGTCCAAGGGGTTATGGATTCATTCAAATGACATGGAAAGGTGCCACATGCAAATTTAAAGGAGTTACTTCCCCAAACAAAACACATAAAATAGAACAGAGGAGTAAATGATGTGTGTAGAATCAGCAGGGATGATATAAAAGAAGAAAACTTGATCTACAGCAGAATAAATATTTAAAAGCAGCACAGAATGTCTGAGAGCTCCCTGCATTATATTCCATTATAGTTTGAACTGTCACCTGGTTCCTGAATTTTGTATTTTCCTTCACATGAATAAAAACATTTCCACCATAAATTGATGCAGAGGAGGAACAAAGTGGAAAACAACGTGCATAAAAATTCACCAGAATGTAAAGTGTATGACGCACAAAAGTTCCCAGAGGAGGACGCCCAGACATCCTACTTAATGTGTCCCCCAACAATATTCAAATTAAATGTCTCCATGAAAAACCATTTTAGCTTTCTTACTCCAGTTTAAGTCTCATATAGAGCGTCACTATCCCTAAATCTGGCTTTTTAAGCATAATATTCAAGTTTATATTCAGGCTTTCTCCCGGCTCAGAATGGGCCTTTGAGGACACAACGTAAAGCATCATCAGTCTGCATATATTTCTGGTTTTAATCTTATATTTATTCATTATCAGGTTTATTCTCAGTTCATGTCATTTTGGCACAAACAACACTGCAAAAACCCAGACGTTGTTAGCGCTTGGTATATGTTCTTGTATAGCCTAACTGTAATAAATGTCCATAAACTCATACATAAACTGTTTTGGATGGTTGTATGTCTCTGCGTGTGAACTGTAGTTGATGGAAACTTGGATGTGACAGGAAATGCAAATCACTATGTGAGGAGGGGCGGGGGCAACGAGATGCCATACCCACCATTGAGTACATTTTTACTAAATTTCATTAAGCCTTGATTATGATTTTAATAATTTATTGTTATCAATTAAATTCAATTTTATTTATATAGCGCATATTTACAATATATGCCATCTGATGGTGCTTAACATAGTAAGGAAGAACAGAAAACAGAAAACCCAACAATCTAAAGTTGCTCTTGGATTCTCTATGAGCAAGCAGTCAGCGACGGTGGGAAGGAACCAAAAAACCTCTAGGATGTGGGGGGCGGGGGGGACTCCGACAGAACCAGGCTCAGGGAAGGCGGCCATCTGCCTCAACCGGTTGGGCTGGGAGTGGGGATGAGGGGGGTGGGGATGGCAGGAGAGGTCGGGGCAGATGGCAGGACAGCAGGTGGTGAGGCCAGCGGCTGCAGATCAGGGACGTATACGTATATGTATGTGTGTGTGTGTGTGTGTGTGTGTGTGTGTGTGTGTGTGCGTATTTTAAATAAAATTTTATATTCGTTTGCGGGTGCACACACAGACAGTAGCAGACACTGCAGATGTGTTTCTTGCCTTTTGCATGAGGGAGTGTGTTTGTTGTGGGACAATGTTTATTTGGGTGTCTAAGTCTCATCAACACAGATGTCAAAATCCTAGGTTTTCCAGCAGAACACCACATAGTACCAATGTGATCAAAGTTATTCACTTCACCTGTCAGTGGTCATAATGTTGTGGCTGATCGGTGTATTAAGACAAACTAAATCTTTTTCTGGTGTACTACATAGTGTGGTAGAATGGATGTTGAAATGCAGCCAGTGTTATGTCTCAACGAGGTGGATATCCTGAGCAGAACATGAACACTTTTGACATAAGTGTCTTAAATTATGTATTTAAATTATAATTATCTAATGAGCTTCATCAGCAGTAAAAAAAAAACCCCAAACTTTAGCAATGGTTCCAGGTTTAATCAACTGACGGTCACTTAATAAAGGTTATTATACTGTATATGAATTCTCATGTATGTGACAGTCTTGCCTGTATCGGCAAATGATGAGAGTCAGTCAGACAGACATTGGCTGAGAAAATCCCTAGAAACCTGTCTGCCTCTGCATGTAGCTGTTGAAGGGCCTCCTGACAGGTAAATCCTGCCATGCAACTCAGTGAGTCACCAAACGAGCTAGTGACCTAAATCCACTCTAATAGGACTCATAAATTCATTCAAAACTGAGCTGATTATTCAGTGCAGCTCTGTAGCAGCAGCTCCTTGCAGTAATCAGGTGAATCAGTGACACTGCAGGTAGTAAATGAGACTAAAGGCCTGTGAGCTGCTCAAATGCAGCAGCCGCCGCCTCCAAAGTAAATGTTGGACACGGAACAAGGAAGTTGTGCACCTGTTGCTGCCTCTTTATCCACCTTCCTGCTCCGACTGCGGTGATTTAAGGTAAGAAACGAAACCTCTCTGAATCATCACTTTCACTTTTTATTAGCTACTTAAGTTTACATTCATTGAAAGCCGTTCAGAAGTCGCTGCTGGGACAGATTCACTTTGACAGAAAGAGTCTGAGCGCTGCGTCAGAGCGCACTAGCTCCATTGATAAAAAGCTCCACGTCAGTTGCTGGTCTGCTTTCAGGTGTTTCAGGTGAATCCAAATGATGACAGAAACTGAGGAGGAAGCTGCTCCGACTGAAGAGCAGCCGCCGCAGCTCAGCTCCTCTTCCAGCGGGCCAGAGGACTCCCAGCCGGCTGCTGTCCGCCCTGAGGACGCGGAGGAGCGGCCAGCGGAGGGCGGAGCGGGCCGGTGTGATCCTGGAGGTCTCCATGTGGAACCAAGTCTGGATCAGTTCAAAGTCAGGAGGTTCTTCGTGTTGAGGGTAAACACTTTCACATTTTCACTTTACTATAACTAACTGCTCCTGGAATCCAGGTCCTCAAGTGCTGTAGCTCACTCAGCCCACACTGTAAAAAATGAACGTGTTTTAACAGCCTTTAAATACATCTTTGAACATTTCACCATTAGTTCAAAGATTTTTGCCTGTTTTGTTAAATTACAGATGTTATCTCGTAAAATTACAGGAAAAAAAACATCAATTTACTTGTTAACACTGTAAAACATCTGGCCAAAACTATAAATACTGTCTGTATCAAAAATCTACATTTTTGCAAATAGTAATTACAACATTTGCCTGTAAAATTACACTATTCATATTGTATTCAAATCAGCCAAAAACAACAACAACCTTATGTTACAGATATTTCCTGTTTTTTTTAAAGAAAAATTATGTATATTAACAGTCAAAAATTTTGAAAAAATAAATAAATCCAAGAACAGTTTTACTAGCAATTTAATCAGTCTTCCCTGTTTTTTTTAAATTGCAGATAATATCTCGTAACAATATCTCGTCATTTTCATGTTAAGTGTAAAAGAAAAACAGGCCAAAACTGTATATAATGTCCACATTAAAGATCTGTAGCAGTAATTGATTCTTTTACGACATTTCACCTTTAAACCTATTTTCTTTACTTAAATCAGCATAAAAACCTAAATAAAACATAATTTTACAGATGTTTCCCTTATTTGAAGGAAAATATGTATAGTAACAACTGAAAAATGGCAAGCAATTTTTAAATGTTAACTTATGGATTTTCCTTGCCTTGTTGAGTTACAGATTAAATCTAGTAAAATCACAAAAAAAAACCATAATTTCACATGTTGACTGTAAAAAGAAACATGTAAATAATGTCCACATCAGTCTGTGTTTTGTAATTTGTTCTTTCATTATATGTAATCTGAAAATTACACTGTTTTACTATATTTAAATCTGGTCAAAATACAATTACTTTACAGATATTTGATGTCACTTTCACTGTTTTGTAGTTTTTAAACATTACAGTTTTTCACCATTTACTAACATTTTTTTAATGACACCCTTGCTGTCAAATTTTTTGCTTGTTTGTTTGTTTACACTATTTGTACAGTGTGAATTTTTACTAAATACACAGTAAAGATGTATAAATAAATATTCTATGGACTTATATCTTAAATAAATACACATTTTCTGTGTATTAAGATATCTGTAAAATACAGGAACATAACCTTTTTTAAACAAATCTGCTGAAAAAAAAGTCAAAGTATGTAGCTTTACTTTACCAGAATCCATTATTTTATAATAAGAATATATCATTTTTAAACAGTGTGGAATGGTAATTTAGTTAAACGAAAACACAGACCAATACAGAGTTACTTTCCTTTTGTAAAATAAAAGAAAATAATAATAATAATAATAAAAAAAGAGAAGCTTTATGGGAACTGTTTCAAGATTTTTGCCACCAGACATTTTAGTTGTTTTTTTAACTTTGCTTTTTACAGTGTAGTACTTGAAGGTTGCTTACATGTTTTGGGTTTTGGTTGGGGTTATGTTAGGATTCTGCTGTACCTTTACCCCCAACACATTTAAGGCAGGTTTTCTTGCTTTATTGACTGGATTTATTTAGCAGCTGCTTTTATTTATTGTATTCATTTAAAATATCTCATCTGCAGCACATGTGGCAAAGAATACACCCGTGATTGTACCAGATCAGCCACATGTGGTTGGTTTGGTTAATGTGTGGCTGACACTGAGCAGCCAGAAGTGGACTCAGATGGGCCGTCATTCCAGGCTTTATGGGCCAGAACTGGGTCAGAATTATTCCAGGAATGTGGCAGCTCCAGTTTGTGGGTCTCACAAAAACAACTGGTTATCTTAGTAATAGTGGTGATACACCAGCAGCGGTTTTTCTTAATTAAGTTAATTAACAGCAGTGTTAGAAGAGACTTGAACCTGTCGAGAACCCTGTCGAGAGTTTATATATGACACTCTGGATTTTCAAACTTTACCAGTTAATTTAGTTCTAGAAAAACCAGTGGGTAGCCCTGTGACCGTGAGGAGGATCTTAGTATTTACTCCACCACTGTAGTACATACATTCAATTAATTAGGGCCCGAGCACTACAGTGTGTAGGACCCTATTGTTCCTGTAGCGTTTCTTTGGCGGTTTGGCGGTTTCTTTTTCTTATGCCACTTTGAACCTCAATTTGACACCCTAAACATGCTCAAAAACTCCCAAAATTTGGCACACACATCAGGACTGGTGAAAAATTTAATATTTTGGGGGAATTACACATATGAATGGCAAAATGACTCAATAGCGCCACCTTGAAAATTGGGCTTTAGTGGAGTTAATATGGCTAGTTTCACGTAAACTCATGAAATTTGGTACACAGGTACAGTAGCCCGAGACAAAAACATTCCTGCTTTTAAAATTTCAAAAAAAACTCAACAGCGCCCCCTACAGCATGTGGTGCGCAGGGATTGGAATTTAACGAACTCCTCCCAGGATTTTTGGCCGATCTTCACCAAATTCGCTGTGTGGCATCTAGACTCCTACAGGATGAAAAGCTATTAAAATCTTGTGGCTGCGTCACACGGTGTGGGCGTGGCATGGCGGCCATTTTGAACAAAATCACCATGTGGAACGAAATGGGTTTTGGAGGTGAAGGGATTCTCGAAAAATCACCCAATCCACACAAATCCTCATTAATCTCAAGACCTAATATTTAATATACAATTCAGGAATGGACGTGGTCAAACGGCTCCACAGCGCCCCCTACAAATATTCTAATACTCATATAAAATCACTGCTTTATCCTACAAACATGAAATTTGGTACATACATATAGTATCCCAAGACCAACAGATTTGCACAGTCGAAATTCTAATCGGCTCTACGGTGCCCCCTAGACAAGGCTGTGTGGAGAGGAGTGCGGTGAGGAATGAGGGCCCGTCCAACGCTGCTTGCAGCTTTAATTAATTATATTAATTAATCATTTATTTTGACATAATGAGCTGAAGTTTCAGCTGTTTTAGGGTGAAGATACAGTCAGAAAGTATTCAGACTCCTTCACTTTTTGTTCTCTTCATTGTGCTGTTTATTTCATTTTAAATGGACAAAAAAAATTATATCAATCTACATTCAATAACTTATAATGCTAACGGAAAATCATGTTTTAAAATCAAAAACTGAACTCTCTAATTAACAAAAGTAGTCAGACACTTTGCTGTGACATCCTCAGCTGTGGTCATTTGCTTTGCTATCCTTAAGATGTGTCTAAAACCTAAATGGACCCACCTTTGGCAAGTTGAACTAATTGGACAGAGTTTAGAAACACACACACACACACACACACACACACACACACACACACACTTACTTGTGTATATAAGATCCCACAATTCACACTGCATGCCAGGGTAAAAACCAGGCCATGAAATCCAAGAACTCTCTGTAGACCTCTGCAATGAGACTGTGGTGAGACAGAGATCAGGGCAAGAATATGAAACATTCCTAAAGCGTTGAGCGTTCCCAGTAGTATAGTGGCCTAAATAATTGAAAGGAAAGGAGTTTGGAACCACCAGGACTCTTCATAGAGTTAAGCATGGATGGCCATATAAGCTGTCCTCCATCAGTCAGACCTTTACGGTTGATGGACGCATGGCAGCTCACTTGGAGTTTGTCAAACAGCAGTTAAAGGAATCTAAGATGCCACTGATACAGTGAAGCATGGTGGTGGCAGCATCATACTGTAAGAGTGCTTCTCTGCAGTGGGGACAGGGAAACTGAGG
Organism: Dascyllus trimaculatus; assembly: GCA_024666655.1. Taxonomy (NCBI): domain Eukaryota; kingdom Metazoa; phylum Chordata; class Actinopteri; family Pomacentridae; genus Dascyllus; species Dascyllus trimaculatus. The sequence continues at coordinate 20,785,756 of CM045446.1, forward strand.
GAAGCCAAAGAAAACTTACTCCAAAGTGCAGCAACCTGAGACTGAGACAACAGGTTATCTCTCAACACAATTCGAAAAAACAACCAAGACAAACATTCATGGGCTTTAAAGAGTCCATCCAAGACTACAATTTGACGATTATAATGTTTTATCCCTCCATAAATCAAGTGGCCTGCTCACACTGACCTTAGTTTTTTCCCTGTTTTGCCAGAAGGGCTGCACCAGATGAAGCTTTATTAGGTTTTTGGGGGGGATGTTGTGCTAGAGGTGTCCAGTGTTGGTGCTGTACTGGATCAGAAGGGAGGCATTGAAGCAAGGCACTCGGAAGGAAACACAGAAGTCACGTCATTTGGATTTTTTCTTGGAAAATTTATCCCGAGTCGTTTATAGGTCAGTCCACAGGCTGTTATAGGAAGCCGAGATGTTGAGAAAGGTCTCATTTTGTAAGGTAAAATCCGTTCACATATTGGCAATAAACAAGCGATTATTGTATTGAACTTGTTTTGCATGCTTATACACAGAACCTTTAAAGGTCTGTATATTTTTAACCTTTTTCTCTTTATCATTGTGGGCTATTGAGCGTAGATTGATAGCATAAATATGACATTTATTCAATTTTTACAACACTATAAAGGGTAAAAAATGAAGGGATCTAAATACTTTCTGAAGCAACTGTATATATTGACCATTTTTCAGCTAAGCCATGTCTTACTCTGTATTTAACCTCCATATAACCCAATGTAAAGAAACAATTAGCACAAGGGTTTACCTGTGTTAATGATAGAAAGTATTGGCTGAAGCATCAAACTGTTTTAAAATTCTCATGAATCTGCATAGGCCCACACTAAAATGAATACTGTCACAGAGGTACAGTTTATTGCAGGCTTGTCGTATTGGATTGCTATGGGGAGTCAGTCACACATCCCGTGTTGCCAGACCAGCTCAGCACCAGCCTCAGATTACAGTAAGACTGTCAGGAGCCCTCAGTTTGAACTCCTAATCTTTTTAAGTTCTCCAACTTGGCACTGAAATAATAAAACATAAAGTGCAAGGCTGGAATAGCATTAGAAAAAGAAATGCGTGTAACTGGCAGTCTGAATGTGTGTTATGTACCGAAGCTTTCCCTCGTGTGTTCAAATACCTGAGTTCTTCAGCTTTCTTTGTTTGCAGTCTTTTCCACATGCCCGGGCTTCATGTTTTTGTTTATTGTTATTTTGCTTGACACACAGATGCGCTGACATTTTACCAGTCCCAGCTGCACATCTGCCTCAAAGATTACCCCTTAAGCTTTCTGTGCACACGTTGTGATTGTCACAATGGAAAATTAGAAAGTGACACCCGTGCATTTCTGTCTCCTCAGCCTGGCACTTTGAATCAGGCCATCAAAGACGTCGAAGCTCTGGTGAATAAGGAGGTGGATGGCAGCGTTCACGGCATTTGGCTGATGGCAGAGTAAGTTCCCGAGACCAGCTTCATATGCAGTGTAATGTCAAAAGCTTATATCATTTTTAGCAACACTTTACCATAACCCCACCACACCCATCTCCAGAAACTGTAGTAAGTGGTTTATAATATGCTGTAATGCAGTTGTAAATATGTTTCTAAGGATTTTTTTTAGATGTTTGTAATGTTACATGTTTTTATATAACCCAGCTTAAGTCGGTTTACAGAACTAAACCACATAATAGTTGAAACAATGTGAAACAACAACAAACAGGGTCAAAAGTCAGCAGTGACAGAGGGACTGGTTAACTGCTTTATCTTGGGAACAGACCAGGTGAACTGGTCTGACGTCCTGACTCCGCCCACCAGACTCCTGCAGGTAGAGGTGTGCTGGGACAGATGTCATTCTTTATTATACCAATAAAACACTAATATCTAATATATGACCAGATAATGAATGCTTGATTGCTTATTTCTAATGTTACATGGACCATCTCAGTATGTAATAAAGCACTTAACTGGTTATATATACAAATCATACATATACAAAGCACACCCAGCATAAAAGAGAACACTGGCGACCACAGTCTGGTAGAACATCCACAGGAGTTTCCTGCAGATGTTAAATGATCGCAGCCTCCTCAGGAAATGCAGCTTACCCTGGCACTTCTTGTACAGTTGGTCTGTGTTGCATGTCTAGCCCAGTTTATTGTCCAGCCACACCCCAAGGTACGTTCAGTTGCCCACAATCCCGACCTCGTCGCCCCTGATCGACACTGGACGTGAATGTGGTCTGGACTTCCCAAAGTCTATGACCTGCTCCTTGGTCTTAGAGATGCTGAGGTGTAGATGGTTTTTGTCACTCCAGGCAACAAAGTCTTTTACCAGACTCCTGTACTCATCCTCTCTATCATCCCTAATACATCCCATGATGCCTGTGTCATCCGCGGATTTCTGGATGTGACACAGTTCTGGGCTGTAACAAAAGTCTGAGGTGTAGAGGGTGAAGAGAAGGGGGACAGCACTATCCCCTAGGGTGCTCCTGTACTGCTGACCACAGTGTCTGATGTGATGTGATAGTAATAGTATAAAAACCACTACATACGTTCACCCAGGGCTTTCAGCCACATTTCATTGTTTTCATTGGTGTATTTACTCAGTCATCATAGAGACCACAGAAGAACATATTAATAAATTAATGAATAATACATTAATTGTTACAATTAAACAGTTTATAAATATGCTAAATTATTTATATTTTGTGGTTAGATAACATGTTTTTATTTTGGATGATTGCAGTGATTACATGGTGTGATAAATCATTCATTACACTGCAGATTCTTTGTTGAACAGCAATGGATGCTTTACAGTCTTTAACTAATCAGTTACAACATTAAAACCACCTGCCAGATGTTGAGTAGGTCCTTGTTGTGCTGCGAAAACAGCTCTGGCCTGTTGGACCATGAGCACAGGGCCTCTGGTGGTGTCCAGCACTGTGGCACTGACAGAGTTGCAGGAATAAGGCCTCCATGGGTTTGGCTTTATCGGCGCATCCTGCAGATGTTTGATCAAATTAGAGTCCGGACAGTTTGGACTTATTCCTACAGTTAGCAAACCCACGGGATGAGCTACCAGACTGGTCTAATGAACAAAGCCACTCACTCAAAATCACCTACCCAAGCAAAACCCAATGCAGACCAGACATTTGTAAAAAAAAAAAAAAGCAGAAATACTACCTTTATAAATTTGGTTCAGAGTAGCTCATTCAGTCGGTAGGAAACTTCTGTCTGAAGTGTATGTTGAGGCTGCAGTGTGATAAGAGATTGTCCCAAAATGTTGAAAAAGTACAGATAAAAGAACGTTTTGTATTTCATGTTAAAAATAAATAGATGAAGATGGCCCAAATATTCAGTTTTAATGGATATCTGACTGTAAATGGACACGTTATTGCCATGCACCCAAACGAAATAGCTGAAAAACAAGAAATATTAGATTTTTTTCTTTTGTTACAACCTGACTGGTTTGTGATTTTAAAGTTGTGGCTGACTGGTGCACTTACTAACCTTTTTAGTTTAAAGATACATTTATTTGTTCCGTTGAATACTATTGTTCATAGTATAGTAAAAGATACAGTCTGAGCCAAAGATATTTATATATAAGTTTACTTTCACAAAGGGGTGAAATACCTGCAAATATTTACATTTAGGTCATCGGAATCAATGAAATGATGCCATTATAATGTGTCACAACCCTGTTTACAGGCAGCTTAGAGATATTATTATTACCATTTTTGTTGTTTTTTTATGAAAGTTTCTCAACTCGCACACTTAGAGGGTTTTACTTGCCAATAGCAATGTGGTTGTAAATGTACAGTGACTTTACAGTATCATGTGCTGCTCATTCATAATCCATCATTAACATATGTACAGGGACTGCAGTGACCTGCTGCCTTCAGGGAGAAAGTGGCTGCTTGCCTGAAATTCTGCACATGTACTGTGTTACATATTATTCTGCAGCTTCATAATACCGTATACATCGACATTATTTGATATTTCACCCAAATATCAATGTGTTTATCACAGCCAAAACTCCTAGAACCCCCCATAAATCAGGGCGAGGTAGTGATCTAACACAGAGAAAAATAAAGTGCCTGCAGGACATTTACCAAGTGCACTTGCAGATGTCAGGTTGTATCAATCCTGCACAAGCTTTCAGGAAACATTTAAAAGGCTGGCCATGTGAGAATGAATAATACATCCCAATTTATGCAGCTCTGTCCACACACGCCTGTCCTACATTTGCCCCACTGTTATCGTTGCTACAGAAGCTGCTTTAGGACCTCTTGCAACAGAAAGAGTGCATTATATGGTAATTCTGTGACTGAATTTACCCAGAGGAGGCCGGTGACTAATGTCAGAAAAGCATGAGAAATTCCTCAAATCTGGCTTTGCTGCAGGTTGTCACGAGCTTTAGAAGGAGTAAGATGATCTTAATTTCTGTATTATTTTTTCATGATTTTATGTTCCAATTCCCTTTTGTTTTTGCATTTTCTAAAATTGTTTTCATGATAACCACTGTATTTTTCATTTAAACTTAAGATGGCTTGACTCATGCAAGAAAAAGTCCTTTTTATTTAGCCTACAGTGTTTTGAGTCCGTCTTGTTCAGTAAATGCTGGATTATGTTATCACTAAAGAGGTAACTGAAGATTTATTGTGAAAACTAATGGAATATGTGGTTCATTTCAAGAGATGCTTTGAAATTTGGGTAAATACTTATTTGAATTTATTACACAGAGTTAGAGGAGAACATTGATAATCATCATCATGTCTGGGTGCTAAATGTGACGCTACAGTTAGCAGTTGGTTAGCTTAGCTCTGCATGAAAATGGGAAATGCGGGAAACAGTTAGCAAGTAAGCAGGCTGATTTCTCCTGTCTCCTGTCTTAATGATAAGCTAACCTTTACTAAATGGCTGCTAGCTGTGGCTGAACATTTAGCATACAGACACAAGAGTGATATCAATCTTTTCATCCAACTCTCAACAAGGAATTAAACAAGTGTATTTCCTAAACTTTTTAACTTTAGACAATGCTAGGCTAGCTTTCTCCCATTTGCATTCTTCACGCTAAGCTAAAGTAAGCTAACCAACTGTTAGCTGTGGCTTCATATTTAGTAGACAGACATGAGAGTCGTATCAATCATTTCCTTTAACTCTTGACAAAGAAGCAAATTAGTATATTCCCAAACCCTTTCAGCCTTTCATTCCGGTTAGGCTCACTGCACAGTGATAGGCTAACTATTTGCTGCTGCTTCCTTTCTTCATGCTAAGCTAAACTACTTGGCCACTAACTCTAGCTTCATAGTTCACAGAAATGACAGTGGCATCAATCGTCTCCTCTAACTCTTGCAAAGAAAGCAAATATTATTTCCCAACCTTTTTTTTTTTTACCTTTTTGCAGAGCTGGGTTAGCTGTTTTCCCTTTTTCCAGTGTTCATGCTAAGATAAGCTGCTACCTTATATTTAGCCTTCAGACATGAGAGTGGTATCAATGTTTCTATTTTGTTTTCAATGTTTTCCCCACTCAAGACTCATTGCTAAGCTAAGCTAACCGACTGTTAGCGGTGGTTTTATCTTTAGCATACAGACATGAGAGCGGTATCAATGTTTCTATTTAACTCTAGACATGGATCAAAATAAGCATATCAAACTAGCTGTTTTCCCCACTCAAGACTCATTGCTAAGCTAAGCTAACCGACTGTTAGCTGTGGTTCTGTCTTTAGCAAACAGACATGAGAGTGGTGTCAATGTTTCCATTTACCTGTGGGCATAGAACAAAAGAATCATATCTAATTACTTCCCATCTCCCCATCTCCATATTTCATGCTAAGCTAATCTAACTGGCTGCTAGCTGTAGCTACTTAGCATCCAGACATGAGAGAATCTTGTCACGTCTAACTGGTCAACAATACAGCAATAGAAGGAGTGTTTTTACAAAATGTAAGATATGCCCGATCAAAGAATGTGCAGTTTGCCCTACAGAGGTTGTTTCCCTTCACTTCTCGGTTTCGGCATGTCAGCCCACCCACAGTCTGATCCTGGATCTCTGCAACACCTCTGCACCATGCTCAACACCCATGCCCAGTCAAGGTTAAGTAATTTCAGAGCTTTCTTCACCCACACCTTTCCCATGATGCCTTGGCTGTTCAGTGAACTGTCTTTTTGGCCTACGGCTGCCAGCAGCAATCAGCAGTGGTTCACTCGGAGTCGGCCACGTGCATCCGGCTCAGCGGGCCGTAAGAAAGAACCACTTGGAGAGAATCCATGCCACCATGAATTAGCTGTGCGTGCACAGTGGTGAGCGATGGAATGCATGTGTCTGTGTGGAAGGAGGCTTTTTTGTGATTTCAATTAATACAGAAAACATTTTTGAACACATTTCGAGGACATAAGAGAAAGCACACTTTGGCTGGTTGCTTTAATGGTGTTTCTCTTAATTAGACTTTCCTTGTTTTACTTTTTTAGACATTTAGAAATGCTTGCATGCATTTTGTATGATCTTTGCCAAAGGCTTTTTTGGAAATTGTGAAACCTTTACCGTACATAATTGAGTAGCTTTGCAATACATGTTTTTTTGTGTGCATGTGTGTGTTAGCTCTAAATCACCTCCTTCAGAATCCAAACATCTAAACTACACTTCACACAAAAGCCCCTTTCAGAAATGGGATACAAAACATTACTCCTTCATCAATCTGTTAAAGTGATGGCATTCTGTAAGTCAGACTCAGTTCGCTTTTATGTAAATGTTCTGTGCAGCTTTATTCAGATTAAGATTGCACTAGATTGGGCCGTACATCATGCTACATACAGTCCTTAATAATGCCCCAATTAGCAAATGACTAAATCTAAATCCACTATGTAACAAATGATTTAACTGCAGATTTTAAACTGCGACTCAACTCACCTTTCTGATATAAAGAACAGTGTGACCTACCTCTAGATCCTGACTGATCCTGTCTCAATTTCAAGGATCATTTACAGTATGAGTGATCAGCGATGTTACTGCTGTTGCGTTGTGATGGGACACTCACATGAATCATGCTGCTGTCTGATACTGCATGTTTTCAATGAACTCAAAAGAAAAACTCCTACGAACAGAGAAGAAGAAAGCTTTATTGTCACAAATACGTCTTTACAGCGTTGTGAAATGTTGTTTTCACATATCCCAGTTGGGGTCAGAGCGCAGTGTCAGCCATGGTATGGCCCTACTGGAGCAGGAAGGGTTAAGGGCCTCGCTCAAGGGCCCAACAATGGCTGCATTGGGGTTTGATCCTCTGACATTCTGATCAGTAGCTCAGAGACTTAGCCGTTGCGCCACGACTGCCCCAGCTGGAATCAACAATCTAAACTTCAGCACTTGATAATCTTTTGTTAAAATACAGATTACATTAATTGTAGTTGAGTCTCACTGATCGGATGTTTATGGACATTTCAGTTTGGAATGGAAATATTAATAGGTGCGACCTTGTATGATTGCCGTCGTGACTTGTGCGGAAAAGCGACCAGGATGCTCATTCAGCCATGAGGCCAACATGTTTAGATGCCATCAGATTAACAGAAAGGAGAGCATGGCTTTAAGGGGCTTAATTAAAAATGACGCAAAATCTGAAATTCTTGCGTTTTTAAATGGTTCTTATTCCTCAGTCTTCACATGAAACTAGAATTTTCCACCTGGTCTCAGACTGTTGGACCAATGGATTTTTGTTGACCAAACAAACATTTTTTCACTCTGTCTGTTGATTTCAGGGTGGATCACTGGAACAATGAAAAGGAGCGTCTGGTTCTCATCACAGACAACACTCTCCTGGTCTTCAAGTACGACTTCATCATGTTGCAGTGTGAGCAGATCCAGAAGATCTCGCTGAACTTCATTGACCGCATCTCTCACGGCACCTTCAGTTTCCCAAAGCGCTCCCTGCTTCAGTAAGTCCACTTAGTTCTTTCCTTTTGCCAAATAAACCTGCAGCGTTAAACTTATTTGTGGCTGGAAGTCAGAGCCATAGAACACACCTACTGACACCACTTTTAAATGTGCTCTTTTTGGAGTTTAGATGGTAATTTAAAAAAAAAAAAATCCGAATATTAGCTTTAATTATCTGCACTGTGCTCTAATTTGCTTCACAAATGCTAAACTCCCAGTGAGAAAATTCCCCTTGCCTCGTGATTAACCATCACGCTTTGCTGCAAAACATGCCTGGTCACATTTTTGGCCGGTATATAATCAGTTTGTAGCTTCTTTTTTTTTTGTAAAATCGTACGACACAGTGTCAAATTAGAAGAAACATTTGAAGAAGTGATGAAGAATGTCGGATGTGTGCGGTGGATTGGTGCAGGGAGCAAACAGGGACAGTGGAGCTGAAGCAGGCGTGGCAGAGAGACGAGTGTGCAGAGAGGTTTTTGGGGGTAAGAAGTGCATAGCTGTCACTTGGAGCTGTCACTTAACTGATTAGTGGCAAAATTAATGTAGTCCTTTCATCTGAACCTTTTAAAGACGGCTCAGGGGATACCAAACCAACTAAAACTAATTTGATGAATAAAACGTAATGTGCTGTGAAGAGCTTAGAGAGCGCGGCCTTTATTGGAGGTTTTATCTCCGCACATTACGTTAAATTATACATAAAACGCTCGTGAAAGCCACCCGGGAGTCCAACAGTAAAGAGACGGTTTCAAATAAGAAAGACTGGAGCCTCAAACATTTCCTCTCTCCGTCTTCATCTTCAGCGCTCCCTCCCTTTCTCTCCCTCGCCGTCCTCCTCTCTGTCTCTCCCTCAGGAAGTGTCTTCTTTTTTTCGTCTAGGTCGTTCTGTCTTATTTTTGGCAGAAATTGATCTACAGTAAAGTTCATGTATATATGGAAATGAATCCTCCCTTTTGCTCTAACAGTACACCAAACTTTGTTTCCCCATCCAACATCAATGGGAGAGGGAAACTGAGAGGTCAGCTAAGGAGATGAGCTGCGTTGTTAATGTTACAGACTCTTACAGACCCAGTCTTTGTTGCAGTAAAGTTGTTGCTTTTCTTTTTTGGGGACATGTTTTTGGACTGTAGGAGGAAGCCGGAGTACCTGGTGAAAACCCACGCTGCACAAGGAGAACATGCAAACTCCACACAGAAAGATCCCAGGCGTCCTAACCGGGATATGAACCAGGGATCCTTTAGCTGTGAGGCGGCGGTGCTAATAACCGAGCCACTGTGCAGCCCACAAACTAAGCTCTCTGTCATGTTTATGAACTAATATTAATACTGAATAGAGATAATAATGATTCATTGTTAATCAATAAATTGCCTTTAGTGAGTTCATCAATTAAGAACACATTAACTGAAAAGGCAGAAGATGAGGATCATCCATGCCAAAAAATGTATAGAGTTGCTGAACTACCTCGTCATTGTTTTTTAATGAGATGGAGTTACAGGTGTGTTGCTGACCGCCTGTAAAAGTCTTATGATACAAGCGTACTTCCTTGCTGTCTAACTGCTGACTGTGGCAGTTGTGTTAATGAGCTCTTCAGCATAAAGTTGTTAAAAGGTGTCCTGTGCTGTCCGGTTTTAGCTAGCTCCATTAGGCTCATGCTAACATTAAGCTAGGATTTTTGAATGCTAACACAGGACGGGGCTGAGTGTCTGTCAACAGAGATGCTGCATGCTTCCGGCAACATTAAAACTAAAACAGTGAAGTGTATCAGAGATGCTCTGCTTTGAGTATAAATACACTTTAGAGGTGGCAATAAATTTCCTGGGCCGATATAGTTGCTGTGTCAGTGTTTGTAGACATCTGTTCCAACTTAGCAAATTTTGCCAGCCAATGAACAAGTCACTTCATCATGTTAAAGCTTTTAGGTTTATTTTACCATCAAACCGCTGTCAGCAGATTAACAACATTACAGGTTATTTACTGTCAAAGAACGCAGCTCATTTGCTGTGTTTAATTCTTTGGATTTTGTCGTCATCATTTCTTACTATTTAATTTATATTTGAAATAACCTGCTGTTAACTTTATCTGTTCTCCAAATTCCTGATGTAACTGAGTCGATTTTGTGATGAACATTAGGTGCTTTAGGAGGTTGAGAACAGTTAAATATGCACTGTATATCAGTGTGAGATTTGTTTTAGCTGCATTAGACAAAGCCTGAGCGCAGGTGTCTGACACCAAAAGCGTGAGACTAGGTTCCCCTAATTCAATGAGAGTCTTGATTCTTATCTTTTCCTACATTTTATCTGCTCTCTGTGAAACTGAGTCCTTGTGGAAAAATAGAGGTCAAAAGTTAATGTGATTTGCAGAAACATTAAACCATCATTAACGTGTCATTTTACAGTCAGAAAGTAGGTACTGCTGTTTTCGTTTGAGCCCTAAATTTTTATTTTTATTTTTATTTTAGCCTGTATTTGATCACCTTTTGTCAATAGCGCCAATAAAAGTGAGGTATTAGCAGCTTTCACTGGTATTAAATCCACTGATGCAAAATCACTGGCGTTCTTTGATACTGAGAAAACCTAAAACTAGGAATCGACTGATAGAGTTTTTAACTGATTATCAAGGACGCCAATAACAAGTATTTGGAACAGATACACAATTGCAGTAAAAATGAAAATCTTGGTGTCAAAACTCAGATCATCTCCAACACAAACCTTTTTTTAAAATTGCCTTTATGTTATGTTTTGTATAGGTTTAAACATATATTTAATGAGGAGCGCATTTCAACATTTCCATTAGAGTTGATAAGCTACTATTTGGGATATATAACTTATCAGACAGTGCTGTGGGCGGGACACAGAGTGGCGACTACAGATCAAAAGAGGCAGCACATACAGGTAGCACATTTTAAATTAATTAATCCCATATAGGACTGCACAGTGGCTCAGCTGTTAGCACCGACGCCTCACAGATAGAAGATCCCCAGTTCAGTCTTTCCGTGTGGACTTTGCATGTTCTCCCTGTGCAGCATTTTCACCGGCTTCCTCCCACAGTCCAAAAACATGCTGAGGTTAATTGGTGACTCTAAACTGTCCGTAGGTGTTAATGAGAGTGTGCTTGGTTGTTTGTCTATGTGTGGCCCTGTGATAGACTGACTCCACAGTGTCCCCAATGGATGAATGGATGGATAATGAACTGAACTTTTACACTAAAGCTATGCTTTAAAGTCTATCACAATCCATATCCTATAATTTAGCTTTCCTAAGCGTAACAATGAGTTAAATTACCAGAAACCACAGGGATGTGTTCCCCCCCACCTCCTCCTGTAATGTAACTCAGCAAGCTGCATTTAAGGCCTTTTAGAAAACACAAAGATCTCTTCAGTTCTGATGTATCAAAAAGCTCCTACAGAGATGGAATAATGCATTTACTCCCACAATGCTTTTGCAGAGCAGATAAATGGAGCTACCTGCATGGTTTTGTGGTATTATTTTGTCACAGTCATGACTGTGAGAAGTGGAGGCAGCTGCAGCCTGATGTGCTGACAGTTGTCATCTGACCACTTGATGTCAGTGTGCACCCTCAGTAGAGGAGGTTCATGGCAGGAGCACGCCACATCGCGTTTCTTCATCTGTTTGATGTCGTCATGGATGATGATAGGATCACATTCTGCAACTGGAAAGCCTCTTTACTTTATGGGCTGCAAAAAATAGAAGTCACAGCTTTGCAGCTCTGGCAGAGAAACATAAAAACATTTAGTTCCAAGATTGAGGCATTTAACTGCATTAAATGTCGACTTGCTGTCAAATCTACAACATTTGATTGTACAAAGCTACGTTATTAAAGTTCAGCCTTTGAAACAACTTCACAGGCAACAATTTACTCTGGATTTCTCTCAGTTTTATGTGTGATAGCTTCGGTTAATAAAAGCTTATATCAAAAGTAATAGAATTAAACTTGCTGTATTGAGACTGAACGATTGACCTTGAGTTTTCCCACACCAGCTTCTTCAGAACAAACAAACTCCCTCTATAGAGCATCTTATTTGGCGTCAGTACACTCGTGTGTGCATGTATGTGTGCATATTTGTGTGTGCGCCCCATCAGCCTCCCAAAACCTTGACGATGCCAATGGAAACTGTTGAGGGAGTGTCAGTATTTTTAGTCCTGATTATTTTGTTTTCATCACCATTCTCCAGGTGCACCCATGAAGGAAAAGCACAGTATATACAGCATCTGTGGGGAAAGATGTGTTTTAAGTGCCTTCTTTCCAAACTGTCTAGACAATCTAATTACCCAGCACATCATCTATTTTTTTTTTTATTCCTGTCTGAAAGAGTTGGGTGTGGAGGTTTAAAGAAGCCCCACTAGTGGTTGGTTCACTTGTAAGAAATATATATATTTATGAAGGCTGGAAATACTCCCAGCACTGCTCTCCTCTGTTGCTTATCTGATCAGATGGTTTTTTTTCTGCGTAAGGCTTCAGAGGGAGTGATGCCTTATTTAGCCTCCACCTTAAACTACTTAAATTTTATCAACATAAAGCCTTTTCTAACATGATCCACTGTTATGCTGTCACATGTCAGCTTGTTAGCATTTGTTGAACAAGGTGTCAGATGTGTTTTTTTCATTAGTACTAGTCATCCTCATTTCATTCTGCCGTCTTTGTGACCACACCTGTACAAACCAACCAAAGCATATTATGCATTCAGACAGCAGAGGGCAGTCCGTACAAAGTAGCTACTTAAGATATCATCAGCATAATGTTCAGTCGGACGCCTCATCAGATTAGCATTCAGTGAAAGCCACAGCTGTTGTAAAGCAGACAGGTTAATTGCAGATATTTATATTTAAAATGGGGGGAAACACTCAAACATTCAGTTTATTATGAAGCACAATATTCTAGTGATGATTTCAACCACTGAGGTTAAACTTTTTGGGATCACACTTGATGGGCAAATAGTCCTTAGTCACATAACAGTTCAAATGCAAACACAAGAAAAGGAGAATTTATTCTGTTTTTTAAAGTCAAGTTTTCAGGTGATACAAACCGAAGCACCGTCTCATCTTAATGCTGCTCAGTAATCTGGTGCACACATGTTGGATAAACTAGCACTGAGCTGAGATCAAATACACATGGAATAAGATTGTGCTTAGCTTGCATGGCTGAACTTCAAAGTTTAAGTCAAAGGACTCACCTCAGTCTTTGGCAGCAGAGGCCTAAACATCCTGATTAGAGATATCTTCAACTCAGAACCCTTCATAGCCACAGAAAACATGTTAGAACTGTGTTCACAGGCTGAATCACGGTTCTGATGATTAGGATAATTAGCATCAAGTGTATAATCTGCAGAATGTCCCTTTAAACAGTGGTCTGCTAAACCAGATGTAGGTAGGGCTACCAAAGAAGTGAGAACACACGGTGAGAAGGCGTCTCATCGTACAGCCCCCACCAAAGACCAGTGCATTAAAACTACAGTTGTATATAAAGCCATATCTTCACAGAATTAGAGCCTGAACTCTGACGTCATAATGATTTTCAAAATAAACACATAGCATAAAAAGTCTTGATATAGTTGGTATCATTTCTTATGATACTATCAACTGACAGATACTGATATCTTCAATAAGCTATTATCAACCTGGTTATTTGCCTAATTATAGATGTAACTCTACATGGAACAGTTTTAGTACAATTATGTGTTACTTCGATATTTAATTCAAAATATTTAAATTTATGCTTTACTGTCAAGTGTTCTTTTTTGAAAATTATGTCTTTTATACATTTATTTACAATATGTAGATCTTAACATTTGCTGCTTTCATGAAAGACAAGTTGTTGTTAACTAATATAGACTGCAGGGATGCACAATTAACACATTTTAATCTGATCGTGATCAACTGTGATACCCGTGTTTAAAATGTGCCACTTAAAGAACACTCTGCATATAGAAAACTGCTTTCAGCTAGGGTGAATCTAACATTAGAATACCTTTAATATCTCTTTTAAAGTCATTTTTTCATCATACACTGCAAAAACTGAGTGGAGACTAGAGGCTTCTCTGTGCAGAGCAGTTTGGCTAGCTTCTACTGTTACCTGCATGTGTGGCATTTAAGGAACACTGAAAAATTGTATCATGTATAGATAAGGAGATTTTCAGCAAGTGAGGTGTTGTTGGGACAATTTGATTTATGCACTGGATGAGGTGAAGATTATTTTAAGTCTTATTTGGATGCAAAGATTTGTATATAGCATGAATGTAGCACAACATGGACGTGAAAGCAGTGCTTTGTTTCTTTAAATGTGAAATTGCAGTAAAAGTGTTAAAAAAATGCTGATGTCTGTATTGATCAAAAATAATCTGGATTATTATTTTAGCCATAATTCTGCAGCCGAAATAGACTGTATACAAAGAAAGGCGTTGTGTCACCACTTTTTCCCATTTTACCAAAGTGAAGCCAGAATATGGTCAAAATGGAAGCTCCCATCTTGTGCTGGTGATATTTGTAACCAGAGTCTGCACCATATATCAGATACTGACGTCAAGGTCCCATCTTCTTCCCTGCCCAAACGTAAGCACAAAGTTGACTTTCTTAGATGCTCTATTGCACGATTATTAATTTGTAGATAAAATGTTAAGCAACTATTAGTTCTCTGCTCAAACATTGCAAAACTACTCTACGCTACACAATGGCAAGCTTTAATATTGGATTAACTCGAACTAGAAACCAACTCTGATGAAGAATAATTAAACAGCAAGCCCCACTGTGCAGACTGACAGGATTGGTGTCTTAGGTTTGTTATGTATGAAACCCTGTGATTCTGAATCTCGGCTTTTGAGACTGTCATCGGCACACTATAGTTTCAAAATGCTCAACCATGGCATTGACTGCTTATTTCACTCAAGATGTGTCTTCCAGCATATAAAACGCACCATGTGAACGTGTTAACAAGGTAAAGAACTCCATTTTCCCCAGAGGGGGCTCCAAGTTAGCCTATAACGCACAACTTACTGTGAAAAAAGTGCAGTACTCCTCTAGAATATCAGCTATTACAGTTAACTGCAGAACGGCTTCTTTAGTGGTCTGAAATGGATAATAAATCACACGGTTAAGGAAAGGACCAGTCCTTCCAAATTCTTATGTAAAACTCCTGAACAGAGATCTGCAGCTGCTTCTGTCACCACTTTAGTCAGAGCGGCTGTTAATCACAGGTGTCAAAACGCGTTCTTTTTATAGCCTCAAATAAATATTCATAACTAAACTGATCACATGTGGGGCAAAATGTATTTAAGGTGATTTTTTTAAAGTTTCACTCATGTCCCGTTCCCCAATTTAGAGGGTTTTATATGCTATGTTGCAGCCAGCCACAAGGGGGGCGATCCAGATGTACAGTGATCCCTCGTTTGTTGCGGAGGGCAAGGTTTCAGAACCCCATGCGATAGGCGAAAATCCACGAAGTAGTGACCTTATATTTATTTTATTATTTATATATGTTATTACATTATTTATATATATATCTTTTTATAAATCCTCCCCACACTGTTATTAACCTGCCCCACACTCTTATAAACACTTCCTATGCTCTTAAACACTTTCTATGCTCTTAAACCTACGTAATTTTAAACAACATGTAAAATTCTATATGGGTACAGCCACGTAGCTTCTCCCTTCCTTTAGCATGTTGAGGAGTTCCACCTTTTCTGTGTTTTTTTCCATTTTTGTTAAATAAATAATCAAAGAAACTAAACTTTACTTATGATCTATGACATTGTAACTTTGTTGGACTGCACAAAAGACATTTTTAATTGTCTCTTTGTCTAGCCTTGGTTGTGCCGTTTTCGTAGAGATGCAGGACTTAATATTGCAGTGAAAAATGAGCTAAAAGTGAGTGAAAATGTGAATTCTTAGGCTTCAGAGGGTTAATATTTGCCAGGCAACAGGCTTCCCACTGCTTAAAATGCAATAAATTAAATAGAGACTTGAATTTTCTCAAGTAAAACAACTCACAGCTGAATCCCATTAATAGCTTTGAGATTTTATTGCCAGACATTGCAGTCCTACCTGTAGCACAAGTCTTGTTTTGCCTCTAAATCCAAGAAGGGGGGTTTGGGGGTTTGGGGGGAGCTAACCAGCCCAAAAACAAAGCACAGATCAAGTGCAGAGTTTGCACACAGGCAGCTCCCGCGGTGTGCAGTATGAATTAATAAACGCCAGTGGATTCGTGTTGTTTTGAGGCATGCTGCTGTAAATTCATACACCTTGGGAGCAGCTTTCAGCTTGTGGACTCTGCGTTTTTAAGGTGGAAGTATCTTTGCCAACAGCCTGCAGCTACGATATCGCAGCTTTTGCATCATGGCATCTACAGTATCATGGCTGTATGTTTTAGGTTTCAGAGGTTGCATAAGCAGCTTTGTCATGAATTATGTAAATAACTCGTGTGTAGCTCGATTCATTACGTTCTCCTAGTCACTGCTTCACCTTTTTCCTTCCTCTCTTTTTCGGCGTTTTCACATGTTGAATGCAACCGTGTTGGATGGATACATGTATGGATGGCTGACAAACCTGCAGGCTCTGTTGAGCAATCGGACCAGATTTGTTTGTTCGCTTCCAGACAATGTGGGACACTTGCCATGACAACTGGAGCTGGGCTTGATATTTATCTTTCGTGTTGACTTATGAGTCCACAGCGCTTGAAAGCCCAGGGAGGAATTTTTCGTCACTTGCCCTTAAGCTCAGAATACAGTGTTTCTCTCATGCATGTGTGCGTTTTGTATAAACACTGTGGATTAAGTGGAACCTCACTGAGAAGGTCAGGACAGGGTGGATCTCCTAGGTTTGGCCTCCATCTTGAGCATCTTCTGGTACAAACCTCGGTGTAGCGTGCTTTTTATGGTTTCAGCATTTGGTGACTGTATCGACGTGAGGCACAGTGAAAGTCCAAACCCCAGCTCTGCCACATAAACACAGAGAAACCTTCCAAGGCCTCTGGCTGGAAAGCCCAGCCCTGCTCTGCCTGTTTGGGCTGGTCTCTTACTCAGTGATAGCTTACCTGTGGAATTCACTAAAGCTTTTTTTTATATCCCCATTGATACTTGGGCAAAAGCTGCACACTCCTACAAAGGGCAGTGTGTGCAAACGTAGCTCCACCATCCTCACCCACTTTTGCTGAAATATAATCAGTCTTTTAGCCCTGGCTTTGCTTTTGTACCAATTTTTTTTTCTTCCTGCCCCTTTTCCTCTATGCACAACGTTTGCTCTGGAGGAAGCACAAAATGTTCAGCAGCGGCATTGTCATTTTGAAAGTACTTGTGTAAACAGGGCTGGATGATTGCATTATGATGCAGCCCCTCCCTGGGACCATGACATATCAACAGCTACACTGCTATTGTTTAGCCTCAGGTGTTTAATTCTGGTTGGCAGGAAGTGCTCTGTTGCACAAGGCATGTGGTAAAATGTGCACATCAGTGTGACAGGTCATTAAGGAAATCAGAACGCTGTTGGGAAATCACCTGCATCCCGAATTATATATTTGTATTTCATTTTGCCACCTTTTATTATGTGCAAATCAGCAAGTACATTACACTGTATACAGGACTTCACACATTTATGTTTATGTATTCCACAAAAACTCAGCCCCCTACCTCCACCAGCAGTTACAGCTGCTGACAGAATCACAAAATGCTTATTCGCCATAGCAAGCTACACTTTATGAGCTGTGTTTTGTTGTCTCTTGTCTCTTGAGAGCTGTCATCAGTGTCTCTGAACAGCACTGAACACCAAATAAACCCAAGTGTTTGAACATCCGTACTACATCAACAGCAAGGCCTTGTATGGATTTAGTGTTACTTTATATGTAATGTAAACATTAAAAGATTGTGCTTGTAAAAATCAAAACTGTACCGTATTGAAATTGGGCCACCATCCACCAACCAGTAGCCTGCCTGTGCAGGAATCCTCTGTTCCCAGTGCTCCTGCAGCACTTGTAATGCTACCTTGAAGTCCCGTAATGTAAGCATAAATCTGACAACTGACAACTCTTTAACTTGAATTGCATTTTGGTAAAGATGAGGAAGTAACTGCAAAATCTAGTGAGTCCAGCAGGTGGAAAGCAACAGTCATGTGGTAGCTAAAAAACCTGTGTATAATCACCACGCTGTGACCTGGTGCGCAGTGCATTGGGTCACCTACACGCCATCGCACCACAGTCTCAACAGTCCAACCCTGGGGGACTAATTCATGCTTCACAATTACGTAAATGTCTGCTGGTGCTTCTGGTCTTTTAGGGTTTTGGAAACTGTGGGATCTTACACTGTGAAAACTGTTATTTTTTCTCCTGGTGGTAGCCGTAGACCCACACCTCGTCACCAGTAATGATCTTTGACAGTAGGATTGGAGCGTCCCAGCTTCTGACTGACACAGAATGAGATGTAATGTGGTCTCCTTACTTGAACAAGTTATTGTTTGCACATGTTGCATGCATAGACTGTGATGTACTTCATACAGCGCACCAAGGACAGTCTCAGAACTTTCTGATTGCACTATGTACATCATTGCCATTGTTAAAAGTGTGCAGAATGTTAATGTTTTATAACACACAGTATGGCCAAACGGCCAATGGAATGATGATATCTTTATAGGCATGTGTGATACTGAGGGAAGCTTTCTCCAGCTATCTAATCAAGCTCTAAGAAATTTAGAATTGTTGACAATGTCCCTCTGTGTAAAAGTACAATACAGATTCAGATTTTCACCTGTGTCGCTTTTGTTCTTTTGTAGGTGTCCACGTTAACTGAGTGTTTTGTAAATTAATTACCTCCCTGTGGCTTTTTTGTTGTATTATTACTTTAGTAGGACAGCTAAACTACCGCAGCAGTATTGTTTGTGTTGTTCTACTACAAATGTAATTATGTCAAGCTGAGGAGTCAAACCTGCTGCTGCAGGTTTTTCAAGCCACTGATTTGAATAATCTGGTAGTTGTTTACCTGCTCTGTTCAACAGATGCTACAAAGAAAAAGGGATGGTAATGTGTCTGACAATAGTCAAAATATCTCAACTGTTGCAGTGTTACACAACTAGAACATCATTGAATACACACATAAAAATAACCTGACCTACTTGTGGATCAAATTAGTACTGTTTATGAGGTAGGGATGTCCTGAACAACTGTTTTTGGCCCTTCAGTCGATCTGAGTCATTTAATGTTTGGTGTCTGCCCACACCTGATAATTCTTCTTACAGATAATATACGCTGTAAGTATTGTAGATTACCTGTAGTACCTGGTTGCTCCACCAGGTGGAGGTTGTCACTGTTTATTACCGTAGTTCCACAATGGTTCCATGCTGGCAAACAGAATATGGTGGGCGTTTAGCTATTAAAGGGGTATCATGAGAAAGTCTTCTGTGATGTTTAATACCGCCAGCCAGCAGCCATTTTAAACCAAGCTGGGATCAGTTTGACGAGTATTCCTATATCCTAGTGACACATGTAACAGCTGCCTTTGCTGTCTGTATCATGTGTTTGTTGCTTAAAACATATAAATCAATTATTTATAATACAAATTGAGTTATTATTGAATTGTAGTGCTGCATTTATTCAGAAAATTAGTCAAATTCATGGCACCTGAGTGACAGCGTATGTAATAAAAGATTTGGAGCCACTGAACAAAAGATAAAGCCTTTTCCAGAAAACTTGTGTTATTAACACTGTTTTTATGGGTTAATTGTTGGCTACATTTTCACAGCTTCTGGACGTTTTTTTGTTCCTGTCACAACTTTACTCACTATGGGTTCATGTTTTATGACAATATACAGTCCTGCACCTGCATCTATGGAAACAGCATCATGACTAGAAGTAGAGAGTAGCTGTAAAACCTCTACAAATGAGGCCCACGTTCCCACTATCCACTCATCAACTCTAGAAAGCTATTTCACCATGCTGAATGTATCTTCCAACATGATTTTGAACCATGTTGCATTTATTTTATTGCTCAAGTTTGTTTTATTTTGCTCAGTCTCTCTTATTTTCATCTTGTCTGTCTCCTGCTCTGTAAACGCTGCCTGTAGTTCAGCTGTAAAGTCCCTGAGTTTTGACTGAGTGAATCGTAGCACTGAATGTTTTCTTTGTTTTATACAGGATCTGATGCAGACACTTCATTTTTGCAAAGTTTTTAAATGAGATAATTTTAAGCTTAGACTTGGCTCATTTTTCTTGCAGAACTGTACATCACATAATATTTTCAACAAGTCTAAGAACAGTAAAAAGTCCATTAACTTTTTCATTTTACAGTTACTGTTTCTGATAAAAAGGTTGGATTTTGGCAATTTATTTTATTTTTTTCTAACTATACCCTGCCTTTCAAACCCATTGGCATATTTTAGGGTTCCGATGGTTGAATCTGTTTTCTCTGCCACATTTTAGCTCAGGTTTATTTGAATATCCTCCAGGAGTGTAAGAATTCCTTTCGAAAGAGATACAGACCAGGATGTTTTAAACTCTCTGTGACCTTTTGAGCAGCAAGAAAGATACTGTATTCCCCCCAGATAGTAGGGTCTCAATGGTATGAGATCCCTGGATCACATTTGATGGACGAACATGAAATAGAGAATTGTAAAGACCTTCATAGCAGGTAGATCAGCAGCAAAGATGGGATCTGCGAGTGTTCAGAGGTCTGTTTGCTCTCAGTCTACTGAGGTTTCATTAGGCTGAGAAAAGATATGACCCGGGGGCTTTTTCATCAAAACCTACAGTATTTACTTTAAAACGACTAAAGAAAGAGCAGCAGAAGAACGAGAATATGATGAACACTCTGTAGATTACCTCTAAGCCTGGTAAACATGAAATTGCCCTCACATTAAGTATTTGCCCTGAGGACAGATTAGTGCCATTTTTTCATTACTCTAACATGGTTGCCATGCAGCCAATAGGTCCGTCTGTCCCCTTTAGGGAAATAATGTGAACTGATGTGAAGCAAAATGATCCATGAATACATGTAACTGTTTCATATCAGAGGATAGCTACACCTTTTTTTCTTTTTTTGTGCACACAAGACATTTACTGTACAGTACTTGGAAAGGTGAGGAAAATGGGGGTTGTGCAAGAGATACATTAGCCTCATACACAAGAGCTAATGAAATCAAATATATCCGTTCAGCTTTCTTTGTAATGTTAAAGTGGATAATTAGCCCTTGTGCAGATAAATGCTAAGTATGTAGTTTGAAAGTGCCATTGTCCCAGCAAGACAAAAGATTTTCTCTAGAGTCTAAAGCAGAGATAATAATAATAATTACCTTTATTTCTATAGCACCTTTCAAAACACAAGTTACAAGGTGCTTTGCAAAAAAGAGCAACAGTGAAACATTAAAACAGGCAACAAAACATTATGAAAGAGCAAGAATAAAAAAAATAGGAAAGATATTATAGGGTATTGTACAAGTCTGTAGGGTGGGTGAGATGCCAAATACTGCTGTTCTGCTAAGTTAGGTAACAGTTTAACAGGTCTTGTTTAGCTTTTTATTGTTTTCGTTTCCCCATTGTGAATCAATTTAACTGTTGCCTTATTTAGTTTTGTTATGAGAAGAGATGCTGTATTTAAGAGGAAAAAATTCCCCCACAAAGTCCCATAAGACAGTATCACCCCAAATAAATGATAATAAGAGTACATTTAATATCATATACTGATAATTTTCTATAACTACAGCAACTAATGGTGCAAAGAAGGATGTGTTTCACTGTAACCAGGCTATCTGTTGTCATATTTAGGTAGTTACTTTACTGTTTAGACAGCTTGCCGCCGATATGTAGTTATGGGAAGCATACGTACACATAATCATGTTACTACTGTAAATATCCTGCTGCGCCACTGAGAAACGGGAAAAATCTTCATAATTAAGGACTTGACGTGAAAGAAAACATGTTTAACTGAGATCACACAATTACAAAACAGCAAATTAAAAATATCAAGATGGCTATGATGGAGTTAAGGACTCAACCTGATGACGACTGCTACGTAACAAATAATTTAACTGCAGCTGATAAACTTTAACTCTGTGACAAGTGCACAGTTGATTTACCATTAATCTTGACTGATCCTGTCTCCATGTCGGGGATAAATTATGACTGTAAATAATTAATACTGTTGCGCATGTGTAAATATGCGCATGCTGGTGTTGCAGATATTTAATAAACTCAAAGGAAAGACTCCTACAAACAGCTGGAAGCAACAAACTGAACTTTAGCTCCTGTTAATGTTTTGTCAAAACCCAGATTACATCCATTATTGGTGAGTCTCATTAATCTGACCTGTGAGAGCTTTTGTCTTCAGCGCAGTAAAATTGTATTTTTGTACAACTGTATTGTAAAACTCAGTTAACATGAAAGATGACTTGTGATTTTGGCAGAATTTACAAAGAGAGAAAGAAAGAAATGATCTCCTTTTGTAATAACGTATATAATGAACTGCCTGAAAATCACAACCATAAGACAATCATGATGGTGGAAAACACAAAGCAGGAGGCGTTGTCATCATGTGGTCGTGGTTCGACGAATCAGGGAAGTGGGCGAACATGGGTGTCTGGATCATCGATTCTAAAATTCTCAGGTTCTGCCTGTTTGGACTAAAATGCAATCACAAGGTTTTAAATTAAAACAGAGTCAACAGTGTTTCCAAAAATCTCTGTTTTAGGCCTCCTAAAATGCCAGAGTAGTGTGGACATGAAGGAAAACACTGCAGATGTTTTACTTTTGATTCAACCTGTATTTGAACTTGGAATACATGCAGGCCCTTATTTACAATGCAACAAGGGAAGGATATAAAAGCTCTAAGCACATAAGCAAAGTTAGTTAAATAATAACAACTATAAAAATAGCATTTAAAAGGTAAAACTGAAAAATTAACTAAGTCAAGAACAGCTGGAAGTACTATCAGGTGAAATTGGAAACCGAAATAGCCCGAAGAATAAAATGTTCTGTGTGTTATTCCAGGTTTCAAAACAAACATATTAGGCAGAGACTGAAAGTGGGTGTCTAATGCTAAAGGCGTAAGAGTTGGAAACCCTGATGAGAACAAGTTTGATGAACGCTCTGACCCACATTTCACCCTTACTGCAACCAGAATCCAGTCACTACACAGACAGAGTACATTTACTGACATTTGACAAGATGCCTTTGTGCCTACAATAAAAGCGACAGGCAATGATGGCTCAGTGCCTCATAACTGTCACTTAAATCAACCTATACTTTAAGTATCTATACCTGGATGAGGCTTAAGCAGTGGTGGACAGTAACGCGTTACATTTACTCTGTTACATGTACTTGAGGTTTTTTTTTGATAAATTGTACTTTTAAGAGTAGTTATTTTGCAGAATACTTTTACTCTTACTCAAGTAAATTTGTGAGAAAATATATGTACTTTTATTCCATTACTTTGGGCTACATGCTAGTCCTTACATTAATTTATCCATAAATAAATTCAGACGAGCTCAGATGCAGAACTGCAGCTCTGCAGCTCTGCAGCACTCGGCTGACAGACACATCATTAACCAATCACAGCACAGCACCGCAGGTGGCCCCGCCCCTCCACGGCCCCTACTGTAGTTCAAGAACATGGCAGAAGATGAAACACCGCTCCCTCAGAAAATGTGCAGGCACATCCCTGGTCCCACATTCACAGCCTGTTTGCCTTTCAAACAGTCATATAATGTGCTGCCAACTTTGTCAGCCCCAATCAGTATGTGTTACTTAGTGTAGCGGCTCCAATGTTAATGCAACGTACATGGGATACATATATCATCTGAAACTAAAAACCTAAGGAATAAACACATACCAAGGATATTACGCTAGCTTACTAGCAAGGGCATGAAATGACACTCCAAAGTTGGGCTAAATTTTAGAAAAAAGTTCCTCCGGCCATTATAAAACAGTTACTGTGTTTTGATGTTAGTGAGGATGTTTCAGAAAGCATACAGTTTAACAAAGCATACAGGTTGGGAAGGTTCAGCCATCTTCTTTTTTATGCAGACTATGAAATGATACATTATTGATATGGATTGATATGAACATACACAAGTGGACAAACTTGATGTTCAAGGGTTCAGTCAGTGATAACTCTGTGTTCAGAGATTAAACATTGTTGTTTCATTGCTACTGGTTTCAAAAGTTGGCGTTTTGAAAACAAGCCAAAAACTGGAGAACAGTTCTTATGTTAAGTTGCTGAATAATTGTGGCAAAATTTAGTAGAAGTGCATTTTTTAATGAATGTATCCAAGCCTCTCCATCAGAGAGTGATGGTTTGTTTTCGAAGTAATAAATTTCATCTGAAGTTACTCACTACTTAAGTAGTTTTTTACGAGACATTTTTTACTCTTACTCAAGGACTTATTTTTATGAATACTTTTACCTCTACTTGAGTCATTATATAAGTAACAGTACTTTTACTTGAGTACCGTTGTTGTTTACTCTACCCACAACTGGGCTTAAGGCGTAGAAATGATCAGTATTCAGATCTTTGTGCGTGATTCTCAACAGAAAACAAGACGATCTCTAGTTTGGAGAAAGCAATGAGTCGTGTAATTCATCATAGCACAACAGAAACTTGGAGGTTTAGTCACATGGTTGAGTCAGATGTCAATGACCACGACGCTTATTTTGATTTTTGGTGTGTTTTCAGGAGAGAAGGGGAGGGGGTTCGAGTCTTCTGGGACCGGCTGAGAGAGCCCTCCTTCACCTCCAGGTGGAACCCCTTCGCCACCGACTTCCCCTTCATCACCTTCACTTACCATCCAGTGAGGAACATCGGCGACACGTTCGCTGCTCTCTGTGACGTAAGTAGATCGATCACTGGCAACAGCTGGGCGCTCTTTAAAGTGTCCAGTTCACCCCAAAATACTAAGTAACTTACCTCAAAATGCAATTTGATGTAATTTTATTTGTGGACGCTTTCAAAGATGTGATTTCTACCACTATCCCAACCAGGGCTTCCACTAACAACTGTTTCAATAGTCGAATAATCTTCTGATTATTGGATAACGAATAGCACAATTACATAGTCGCTCTTTCTCAGTTCTGAGCCTTTGAATTAAGCTTGAGGTTGTTTTAGGCACATGCTAACTAACAATACAGACAGTAAAGTTGCTTGTTTTGTACTTGTGTAATTTGTGTATGTGCTTCGTGATTTAGATAGATAAAGATGGAAAGAGTGCTTCATTGTTCCCCTAAAGGTCAACAGCCTAAATGAAATGGATTTGTCTGAACTGCTGGCACAACACTGCAACACCAGGGTTGCAACACTGCAGTTTCCAATAGCCAACTTTATGATTATCATGTTGTTGTTAAACCCGGTGGCTGAGATCATGTTTCATGCTCTCATGTGCACCCTGAATAAGGGAAACATAGAGAGCTCTGGAAAAAAAGAGAACTCTTCAAGTAGGCTAACATGTCTCAATAATTTGTTGAATACGAAGTTATGTTCAGTAACTACTATCTGTCGTCTTCTGTGTATTTGGAGTTAATGTCACGATTTAAGCTGTTGAGTCAGGCACCACAGTGGAAACAGAAAGGGACGATTTCTTTTGTTGTTTTAGCCTGCCCTCATCGGCCACTTTATTAGGTACACCTTCTTAGTAAAAGGTTGAACCTCTTTTGCCTTTAGAACTGCCTTAATTCTTTATGGCATCCTTTTAACAAGGTGTTTGAAATATTCCTCAGAGGTTTTGTTCCATATTGACATGATAACATCACGCAGTTGCTGCAGATTCGCACATCCATGATACCAATCTCACATTCCACCACATCCCAAAGGTGCTCTATTGGGTTGAGATCTGGTGACTGTGGAGGCCGTTAGAGTACAGTGAACTCATTGTCATGTTCAAGAAACCAGTTTGAGATTATTTGAGCTTTGTGACATGATGCATTATCCTGCTGGAAGTAGCATCAGAAGATGGTCCACTGTGGTCATAAAGGGGTGGACATGGTCAGCAACAATACTCAGGTAGGCTGTGGTGTTGAAACGATGCTCAGCTGGTACAAAGGGGCCCAAAGTGTGTCAAGAAAATATCCCCTACACCATTACACCACCACCACCAGCCTGACCTGTTGATACAAGGCAGGATGGATCCATGCTTTCATATTGTTTACACCAAATTCTGACCCTATCGTCTGAATGTCACAGCTGAAATCGAGACTCATCAGAACAGGCAACAGACTCATTCTGGCAGGAGTGGCATCCGGTAGTTGTGTTAACAAACAACTGAACAGGCGTACCTAATAAAGTGGCCAGCAAGTGTATATCATGATTTTTTTTTTTTCCTTTTGATGGCAATGTTTGGCAGAAGAAAACTTTTATTCAACAAAGATATTCAGAGGGAGAGGGCAAAAAAATGGCACGTGCTGTTGTTGTCCTGTCCAAGTTTAACCAATTAGCACCGAGCAGTGTTTCAGGCCACTTAGAAGTACCTACCCTGGAGAAGGTACCTACCTTGAAAATGACCATGAAAGAGACTCTACAGAGGCTGGAACATGCAGAAAGGTTTAGGCCGCCTCAAAATAGCCTGTAAGTTCCTGCAGTGAAAATGGCTTTGTTGCATCAGTTTCAAACCGACCTGTGTCCGGTTTAACTGTAGCTTGAAAAACATCTTCACTGATGCTTGGGGTCAGCAGGGTTTAACCGAGGCTCAGCAGACCACTGGTTTTACAATGCATTTGTGGAAAACCTGGTTTTTATTTTTTGGTTCATCCAGTGCTGCAGTTCTTGTGAGCTACTATAAGGAGTAAAATTAGTCCACTGGCAGCATATGTCAGTAGGCTGTGAGAAGGCGGTCAGTGCTTTTATATAATTATAACTGTTAGCAACTTATGCAATGCCTTCATTCCAGAGCATGAAAAAATCGACAATTAAATCAGTTGGCAAAACATTGTGGTCGTTGATTTAAGTTGATTATGTTAAATATTTGTTGCACCTTTAATCTCAATGTAATGAAAGCGAAAGGAAGGTTTACTTTGTGGTGCAACATTTCTTTCTAAGTACAGTATCCTGGTTCCTGAGAATAACTTAAAGTACTTCACTGTAAACATCCTTCATTTCCAGAGAAATAGGACACTCATATCTCAAAACACCTTGAAACAATAAACTAAAACTATGCAACAACTGCACGACTTTTTTATGTGTAATTTGGGTGAATTAATATTATGTTTTAAAACTTCTCTAATCCAGGTGGAAGTTTGTGCTCCACTGAGTCATGAACACATTTAACTTTTATTACTTAAAAAAGCAAAGGATTCATCGTGTGGTCTAATGAGTCATCACAGAGCTGTGACTTACTGGAATTAGGCATCAGATAGCATTCATATGCAATCAATCATTCTCAGCACCTGATAAAACACAACTGAAACACATCAGGATCCCCGGACCAGAAAAGTAACGTGAACATAGAAAAAACTGCACTCGGAGCACTTTGTCTTAGCTTTGAGTTGGGGCTGCTTGTGCTGACAAATTATGATTAGTAGGACGTGTTTGCAAAACTTACACAGGAATTTCAACATAACCAAGATGTTTATGAGCAATTACAACAGTTAGCTCAGCGTGGAACTGTAATCAGCAAAGCTTTGTTCCATATTGTGTCAAACTGATCGGTTCTGTTTGTGTTATCATGCTGAGCAAGAGACTGGAGGGAATTATGCACATTTCAGCGGCTGCACACGAAAGCTGACAGACTCAAACTGGTGTGCAAAGACCTGGAAGCACATTTGGTAAGAATGTGGCACAGTAATGGTCTTTATGATTAAATACCTCGATGGATTCCTAGAAATTTGCATAAAGAACAAGCCACAAGTGACTGTCTGACCTTCAGGCTAGTGAAAACTCCTCTGCAGTTAGATGTCAGATTGCTAATTAAGTCTCTTTGCGTAAACACTCCATTTGGACCAATGTTTGGAGCTAATTTAGATCAGCTCGATTCTTTAATTTATTATTTCACATTGGTGATATTTATTTTAATGTTTTTTGACAACTCTTGGGTTGTTTTAGGATACTGGTAGGCTGTTTAATTTTAAAAGGGTCCTGGTTAAATGAATATATTTAATACAGTTGAAGGTGTACAGATGTTTCATACAGCTCAGTTTAGATGCCTATGCTTCTTTGCACCTCAGGGTGAGGAGCTTCAAAAGGAAGTTGCAGCACCCACACATTCCCCCATTACTCATCCCTCTGTGCAGGTAGGACTCACAGTGCAGGAATTAGATAAAACCTTCACCACAGGTTTGCTTAATAGTAAACCTGAAGTTGATCCGTTGCAAGGAAACTCTGTCTTCATTTATAAAGTTGAGTTTGAATGTCAGATTTTTTTTTTGTTTTTTTATTAATTTTTCTGGGGGAGATTTTTGAAGCTTTATTGATAGACAGGGTGAAAGGGGGTAGAGAGGAGAGAGACATGCAGCAAAGGGTCGTGAGCCGGACTCGAACTCACGACTGGCTGCTGGCGACCTGCGCCCACATGGTAACGCCTTAACTCAGTGAGCTATACGGCGGCCTGGATGTCAGATTTTTAATTCTAGAGCAGTCGTCTGCTTTAAATCCAAGTAGATTTCTACAATCCGCTAAAGGTATATGCAGTAAAAGCAAAATGAGGCTACTTTCAAAATTAATGCCATGAATAGTTTCAATTTAGAATCTATCGAGGAGATTGTTCCAAGTAAAACATTTGGCTGAGCTGTTTTCTTAATCCTGCACGCTCTCATTGGATTTCTGACTGTATCTGTACAATACAGACTTTAGTCCATTTTGTGTCTTTTCCTGTCCTGCAGGGAAAACATCTTGTTGTACTGTGTGTTGTTAATAAAGATTTACGTACCTGTCTGTAATACCATAACAAAATTACAATTATTCATATGTTTCTCAACCATATCTTGTTTAATGTGTGCAGGAAGAAGTGCTTTATCTTTGCAGGAGACCTTGATTTAACACTTTAATAGATCGGTACTTTGCATTTTGGCCACTTTAATCTTCACTTTAACTTCACGAGTTGACTGTGTCCTTCTGGTTGTGCTAAATCCGAGGACTTGCAGTTTATTTTTTGACTTCCATGAGGTTAGAGTTGGGTCCCCTAGGACACATGAGATCCCAGTTCTAATGTAGTCTTCTAGTTCTGAGCATTTTGAATAGGTTGCCACAGTTCCTCTGTGGATTCACTCTGTCTCAGTGTCTTCTGTCTTTTCATGTAATCCCATACTGACTCTCATCAGGGCTCTGTGGACTGTATGTATAAGAGGGACAGAAGTGTGCAAAAACTGACGGTTTTCTGAATTCTATCTGAAGCAACTGTATTTCTGATCCTTTGACCTTCTTGTCCACAGATCCAGAACTTTCGTGAGAAGCTGAGGGACGCAGCGCAGAAAGCCCACACCATGAAGCCTGTTCCTGGGAAAGCCAATGGCGTCCTGGTCCTGAACCAGCCGATCCACATTGATGCCTATGTAGGCGCCATGTCTTTCCTTGGGAACCAGAACAAACTGGGCTACAGCATGGCTCGAGGAAACATTGGCTTCTAAAATTAAACATTTAATATAATAGATTAGTAGTGTTCATACTGTTGGCTGTAAGTCCTGACTTTAGTTTATTTACAGAGAATGAGTGACCAGAGATTTTTCCAGGTTTACTTCTGTTTCATAGGATGTTCTGTGTGAGGTTTAAACTGTGTGATCGCCCCCACTGCTTGTTACCAGTGTGTGGTGTCTGACTAATCAGAAATATCAACATTTCAGCACCGCTCTTCACAGGATGACGGATCCCCGCTACTCTCAAGGAGCTTTGTATTTGCTCCTCAGTGATATGGTAATTCAACTCTTTTGCAACGGGACTCCTTTCTTCCTCCCCCAGTGTCTCTGGTAAAAGCTCCTTCCCATGCTATTCAGCCCCTTAGAGATTCACTGGAGCATGGGGGCACATTTGTCAGCGTAGTTTTTATCAGTCACAGTGTATTTTTACAGTGCATACAGTGCTGGAATTTCCCCTTGATTTGTGCGTTCACCATGTGGTTCTGCGTCTTGTTTGACATGACGTGTCTGTAGCAGATATAAAAACATGATCTTACAGATTTTGCTCTCTTTTGTTTTTAAGTGTTATAAAATATGCAGACTTTCCATGCATTCCATCTGTTCAGTGCACTTTCATTATACAAATCCCTCGACCTACTAAAGGAGGGATTAATTCTGGTTGATTTGTCGCCACCTGTAGTTACTGGTAGTAACAGCAAGTGTGGTTAAACTCGACTGCGAACATTCACTAAGCCGATTTTAAACACAGGAAAAGCCAATGTGTCTGTTTAAAGTGCAACCAAGCAAACCCAAATAGTATTCAAGAGGATGAAAATGTAATTCAATAAAAAATGCAACCACAATCAAAATCCATTTAATTGCCAAGTAGATTTTCACATACGTGAAATTTTCAGACAAAAAAATCTGATTTCATGCTGCATGAGACTCCCTGCAATATGCCATCAGTGTTGCACTGTCAAAAAATTACCTCATTTAAAACCATTATCTGGTTTTGTACATGTATCTTTGATGGTTTGCACGTCCATGTCAGCTTTTTGGATTTGTTTGAAATTCCACAAATAGTACAGATTTTTCCCCCATTTGAATTGCTTGCACACATATATGTAAAGTCTTTAGGTTATAAAACAACAAACACGTGTGGTAAAAGTTCATTCAGAACATTTACTACAGCCATCTGCAGATTGTGTGTGCAGATCTTACCACATTTGTTGGGGAATCAGATTTGGGATGTGTAAACATCGTAATTTGTGGCTGATTATCACTATGATCTGTGTTTTTCCTGGTGCAGTTCATATTTAAAGTGTTTTTTTGCATCACACACACCAGATGCTGCCAGATGCATGAAGCTGACAGTCAGGGAAAAATTCAAGACTTAAGTGGTTTTGATTGATGGACGATGGAACCATCTACATCATTTACTGAAGGAAATGGAAATGACTCAATGCTTGCAGTCAAATGCATAATCTTAAATTGCCAAAGTTCAGCTTGTGGTGTCCTCCATATTCTCAAAATCCAACTGTCACCAGCTCTTAACCACATTTGAAGGAGCCTTCGAAATGTGGTAGCCTTTGTTGCACAACTGTGACGGTATTTGAATGCAACCTTAGAAAGATGTAGCTCTTAAAATGGGACACAGTAGAAGAAAAGTGGTCATTTCTTTTGAAAAGTCATAATTTCATGTGAATTTCTTGGGTATTAAAAGGCATTTTGAATCCAAATGAATGGCAAACCCAGCCAGTGACATTAACAACAACCTTATAGAGAGGTAATTAAAAAAGTAGAGGAGGAGTCACATCACGATTTCATGAAAACTACAAGGATTGAAACTTTAAACTGTCAGTTTTGTGTCTGACTGACAAACCGAAGTGAACGCGGACAAACTAAACCAGCGGTATTTAGTCTCTCTTAAGGCATTCTCATCAGGAAGCAAGGTTAAGTAGAGAGTGTCTCAGGAATACAGGCAGCTGTAATTCCGCGAGCTAAATTATACGGCTAAGTTCAGCACCTTTGGTATCATGTATCATAACCCTAGGGTCTGAAGGGGTTAACATGTTTCCTCCCAGAATGAGGACGTGTCTCTTATCCTGGATCAAGCACTGCTCTGGCCTGGAGCGAAGCACCTCATCCATATTTCTGCTCGCAAAGTTGTAAAAGATGTTCAGAAAACAGGATTAACTGCCAGATCATAAAGTCTCTCAGCTTAGACCCTAAAGAGTTTTCCATTTGGGTCACATGGCTATCCAAAGAGTGATATTAACGGAAGCATATTCAACTAAGTGTTTGTATTTTGTTTGGTTTCCATGGATTACATTTGATTCATCATTTGTTTCTCTAATTCATGACTTTATCTGAGCTGCAGGTGAAGCAGCGTGACAATCAAAGCCCGTCACGTCACAAATCATTAGAAATAATGAAGGACTTCCAAATGTAATGTTTGTGATTATATTGTTTGCTGTCGCAGTTCACGTGTTGTGTCATGTTTGCATGCAGCTCAAATCTCTGCTTTTCTTTTGTCTTCTGTCAACCTTTATTTTCGTAACAGTTAAGAGCATCACTTCACCTGACTGACATCTAGATGTGATGTGACTTGCTCTTAATGCCAGGATATAGGATAAATATGGGCTGGTGTGTGTGCAGATGTGCGTGCAGGAGTCAGGAGGGAGTGTGGGTGTGTTGCTGTGTATGATCCATCTTTGTCCTCAGATGATCCGTTTTTTTTTTTTGCATTACAGATCATTATGTTCAGCCCTCAAGGTACAACGATGGAATTAAACCTCTGATTCACTCTTAAGATTGTACACTGTGCTCACTACTGAGACGCAGGACTGAAAAAAATACAAAGCAGCGCCAAAGTTACCACAAAGTGGCATGAAAACAGCCACAAAGAAAAACAAAGTGACCACAAGCAGACAGGAAAAAAAGAAAAACACAATTAAAACAGCCACGAAGAAATGCAAAATTACAACCAAGTGATGTAAAACAAAGAAATGCCAAATGATCACAAGGAAAAACGCTTAAGTGCCATGAACAGATGCAAAAAGGCACAAAGAGACGCAAAAGGACCAGAAAGAAACTCAAAATGCTGCAAACCCCCTCAAGATAATCACTGAGAGAAAAACGACTGCAACAAATGTGAAATAACTACAAAAAGAAATGCACAAATGATGACAAAGAAAAGGGCGCAGTGACTTAAAACAATCAGAAATAGATTCAGTAATAAGACAGAAACACAAAATGACCACAGAAAGACACTAAAAGTCCCCAAACAGATGGAAAATAACCACAAAGAGACAAAACCCTCGAAAAAGAGACAAAACAACCAGTTACCAAAAAAAAGCAAAATCACCCCCCTACCCCATGAAATGCAAAATGTCAACAAAGACACACAAAAAAACCAAAGAGACAAAAAAGACACAAACAGATGAATAATGACACAAAAAGGACACAAAAAGAACACAGATGCAAAACAAGCACAAAGGGACATAAATTAACCACAGAGACATGCAAAAGGACCACAGGGACGCAAAGTACCAATACATAAATGCAAAAGTACAACAAAAAATATAGCAAGGAAACAATATAACTGCAAAGAGAGAAAACAACCATTGACGGGGATAAAAATGACCATGAAGAAATGCAAAGTAACCACAAGACACACAAAAAAACCCACAGAAACACCACAAAGAGATGCAAAATACTAATAACAGCAAAAGGCAGTTCAAGTGACTTATCTCATGTAGAAACTGATCAGCTTTTCATAGACATTATTGATAAGTGTAGATTTAGGTTGAAACAGATCACTTTTATTTCACTATATAACAGTTTGAGGTTTTACAGTGTAGACCAGATAATATAGTTATTAAACATCATATGACTGATATATGACATGACTAGCGTTTCGAATTGCAAGACACTAAAGTTTTACCCAACAATCGAATAAACAAATCATTTTAAATGAGAGTTTGTTGCATTTTACATCATGTAAGTTGGCGATTCATCACATTTTGTTCTCGGCTCACAGCACAGTGCAGTAAATGTACATCATTACTTTGTCAGAGAGAAGCACATGGACTCACAAGATAAATGACTTTCAAAGCTAATGATTGCATTCCTTTCTGGAAAGGTAAGCTGCTGCCTCGGGCTAGATAATATGCGCTTCACTCCAATTATTTTCCACCAGCAGAACATCAAACTAATCAACTGGCAGTTTGCGGCTATGGACTGACACAAGTGTACGTTTCTATCAGACAGAACGATAGAGTGTTTCATTTTGGCAGGTCATTAAAGTGGTGATTTCTATTTTAAAAATGTTTCTGGTGGATTTATTAGATGTATTCTATAATCTGGAGATGGCATGATGTGTGTGGATGCAACATTAACTGAGCGATTAACAAATTAGTCAACTTGTTGGAGGGATGGCCGGGTGTAAGAGGTTCTGTTGGAGGTCAAGGTCACCACAGCGGAAGTGTCCGTGTCTGACTCGACAGGTCCAAGTGGTTATTTTGCTTGACTGTGATTCGAGATGATTTTCCTTCTGCCCCCGAGTGGATTTTTATCAGCAAAGTGAGAGGCTTAAAAACTGCCCATCAGTGGCAGTGACCCTGGATGGCCCCGGCTAACAACCAGAGCTGCCTGGGATGCTTGAGGCGAGTAACATAAGACAAATTCTGCAAGACACTCTTGCAATCCTGGTGTGGCACGCAGTCTTCTCATCTCTCTGAAATACCTTCAAAGCCCACATAGATATGCCAGCTTGGATAGCGGGCTTCTTTTCACAGGTCATGAGACCTCAAGTCACCATTTTCATTTCTCTGACATCTGCGCCACTTGTTTGTTTGGTAAACATGTTACACCTGTCAGAGGAATGCTGGTTGCTAACGGGCCAAGTCCAACAGCATTTATTTTGTTCTGTGGTGCTTTCCCCTTCTTCTCGCCTCTCTCGTTTTTCCATCTGTTGCCCTCGCAGCAGTGAATACAGTAAGTGTGAAGCAGTGAATGTGTGAGGAGAGGCGTGCGTGTGTTTGTTCATGTATGCGGTTGTGTTTGCGCGCACAGAGGCTACTGGGTTGTTGTCTGGATCGCTGTCTTGTAATGGAGCTAGAGACACTGTTTTTATTTATCCCTCCCCCAGCTGTCACTGTTGTGTCTGGAGTGTGTTTGCTGAACTCAGGGCTATGGGACACTTGGAGAACTGTCAAATCCACTAACACTCCCAACTATGCAGAATGTTGCAGCCCAGAACACACCCTGGATTCTTGTTATGGAAAACAAAAGCTGAGAGGGACATTCAAGAAATGTTTATCCGACTCTCCTACCTATATAATTTTGTATTCATGTTGTTGTGCATTCAAACTTGCCATGAAAGGAAACAATGGCAGCTGTAGCGGATGTCTTGTATCTTCCAACCTTGTACCTTAGATATTATGAGTCCCAGTATCTGTCTTTGCAATTTTGTATATGTCTTGGAGAATTTTAACAAAAACATCACACCAATTCTCCAAGTGTACAACAATTCCTGCAAATTATGAATCTACTTCTACATCTAATTTCCTATACAGACTGATTTGCAATGTCTGGCCAACTGTCCTATAAAGCTGCTGTATAAATAACACTGTCTTGACTTTCTGCAGAGGTGTAGGGCACAATTTCCTTTAAATCCATCACATTAGTCCGAATCTAGAGCTGGAGTAGCACAAATTGAAACTGCCTATTTATCAGTGGTAAGCGGTAAGAATGATGTGGTAAGAATGATATCTGACTGTGTTTTAATATTAGACTGGTCTTACTAAAACATATTATCAATTTATATTCTGGCTCTGCTTTTCTTAAGATTAACTCACTGCATATTCTGTATTGATGCTAATGAATCTTTATAAAATACCACTGAATTCAGTGGTAAAAAAAAAACAGCTGGATAAGAATATTTCTTGACTGAAAGCAGTAATATGTTTTTGTTGTTGTTGTTGTTTTGTTTTGATTTATAGAGCTGGTAGATCCTTTTTTTTAAACTCTTAGACAAAGCCAGGCTAGCTGTTTCTAGCCTATGCAAAGCTAAGGAACAGTCTCCTGGCTTTAGCGTCATAATTAACCGATAGATATGAGAGTGCTGTCAACCTCTTGAAAATGAAAGTAAATAAACCTATTTTAATACTTTCAGACAATTTGTTAGAATCCCTTTAAGGTTTTTAAACTTATTTTGTTATTGCAGCACAG
This sequence comes from Dascyllus trimaculatus, assembly GCA_024666655.1. Classification (NCBI taxonomy): domain Eukaryota; kingdom Metazoa; phylum Chordata; class Actinopteri; family Pomacentridae; genus Dascyllus; species Dascyllus trimaculatus. Next base: position 20,821,429 of record CM045446.1, read on the forward strand.
CTAGCAAGCAGTTAGCACAGCATAGCGATAATAGGTAAACAGCTAGCTGGTTTAAGTTCAGGTTTAAAAGGAGGATATATGTTTGACTGTTTAACTGAAACCAGTGTAGTATCATTTTAACACTTAGATCTTTGTAATGATTAGTCAATTTGCGTTTAACGTGCTAAATAGTGAGCTTTTGCAAAGCTATGTAGTATTTTCTACTCTCAAAGCTAGCTAGGTTAGCTGTTTCCAGGCTGTATGCTATGCTAAGCTAACTATCTCCTGGGTTCGGCTTTGTTTTCAACAGACAAGTGTGTGAGTGATCTAATTTATTTATTTTATTTGATAAAGCAACTAAACATTTAGAATCCCTTAAAAGTTTTTCCAGTTATTTTCATCTTCGCAGTACAGCTAGCAGGCAGTTAGCTTAGCTCAGCATTATGATTAGAAATGGGGAAACAGGTAGCTAAACTGTCCTGGGTTTAGCTTTATATTCAACAGACAAGTGGGACAGTGATGTGAAATCTCTTGGCAAGTACAAATAAACATATCACATTCTCTATTTCTTCAGAATTACTCAAAAACGTTTTAAAATCTTGTCAACACAGCTAGCAGGCAGTTAGCTTAGCTCAGCATAAGGACTAGATATGGGAGGGCAGCTAGCTGGCTCAAGCTGTGGTTTCAAAGAGGGTAGGGTTTTTTTTTTTGACTGAACGAATTTCCTGCCATTTTACATTTTGTATAATGATACTAAAGAGGTATGGTATGTTAAAAAGTTGCTTAGTATATATATTTTTTACCCCAGACAAAGCCAGGCTAGCTGTTTCCAGGCTGTAAGTAAGACTCAGTAAACTGTCTCCTAGCTTTAGCTTCATATTTAATGGTAAGTACGAGAGACTTCTTAATTCTCATCAAAAAAAGCAAATAAACATTTGCCAATTTTTTAAAACTATGTATTTAAATGCTTTAAAGATTTCAAACTTTTTTATATCATCTTTGCAACACAGCTAGTACAAAGTTAACTTAGCTCAAAAAAAGAAATAGCAATGAGGAAAAAGCTAGCTGGCTCAAGTTGCAGTTAAAAAAAAGGGGTTATGTGTATGACTGTTGTGTTTTTTTGTTGGTTTACTAAAACAAGTGACATGTCATTTTAACATTGTGGTTTTTAAATGATTAGACAGATTAGACATGATGTGTTAAACAGTGAGTTTTTACAGAGCTGGTAGGTGCTTTGTATGTTTGGATTTAGGCTTGGTGTTTTCAGTCTTTATGCTAAGCTAAACAAGCCATCCCCCTAGCTTTAGTATCATTTTCAAAAGACAGATTCAAGAATATTTCCCTTTTTTCTCATATTTTTATCTATAAGAAAGCAGACATAAACATGTTTAACTGTTAAGACTACAAAAAGTGATATTTTTGTCACACCAGCAGGTGAGGTAGACTGACAGCCCTCTGTTCATTCAAGAGAATTTCAATACCTGTGTATATTCTGCCAAGACACGAATGAATCTGTGTTATCTGATATATGATTCTTTAAAGCTTTAGAGCTGCTGATTGGCCAAATGCAGGGGCTGAGGACTGATATATGAGTCGGTCACTGCAACAATGTGTTTTTTAAAAGCTTGTTTACTGTCACTAATGCTTGGAAACTGAAGAGATGTTTGACAGACTGAACCTGTAGCTGTAAATTATGTCCATTTGAAGCAAATAATACTTTGAAATGTACAGCGACTATTCAGTCTGTTATTATTACTTAAATAAACCTTAGCAGAGTGTACCAGTATGATTATGTTATAAAATGAAAGTGTGCTGACTGTGCTCCAATTCCAGTCTGTACATGCAGCTTGTGCAACTGATGAAAATCACCATACTGGCATTTACTCAGCATGAGGCAAGCACCATCATCGGGTGGATGATGGCTGCATTCCCTGTAATATTTTGCATGTCAGACAGCGAATCTGTGTTGCCTTGTCAGTCATCCAGCCTCTTGTTTTAGGATGCCCCCATTAGACGCTGGGCAGACGGTCAGCGGCGGTGGGACTAAGCACTGATGACAAGCTGCTGGAAAGGCTGTAGTGGAGGAGAATGAGCAGAGTCTGCACAGGGACCAGACTGAGCCTCAGACATGTACACACACACACACACACACACACACACACACACACACCCAACCAACATTCACTTTATAGTCCTCATACACATGCACATCATAGCTGTCTGCAATCCGATGCCCACGATAGGATTTTTATTGCTGCAGTGGAAAACATTGTGTAGGATTTATGTTATGATTTATGCTAGTTTATCATTAACTTTATTTAACGTTGAATTCCATTTCGTTAGGTTTAGCATTTCACATTCACCAGCTTGCCAACAGGGGGAAACAACCACCTGTCCTGTTCTACATACTACACATACACAGAGACAACATATGCAGCCAAAGGAAATGCATTTAAACAGCATATTTTCCAGTGTATGAAGTTTAATTTCTCATTATAAATCTCACCAGTAATACTGTTTGTAAGTCTAATCATGTCATTGAATTCACAGGGATTAAACCTGAAGCCTATCAGGTGAGTTTACGCTTCACAGTTTTAGCCCCTTAAACTCTGCCAAATCCACTTATGAGCTCATGTCGTGTAGCCAATTCTTATTTTTAATTCTGGTGTAGACGCCAAAGTTTCCAACGATAACATTTATGCCTTCTCAAGTCAATAAGCACATACAGTAACTGTCCTACTGCGTGCAAGCTTTTCCAGATTGGAAGAGGTGTAAGGGGCAATTTAAAGGGAATATTTAGGAAATTAATCTAAAATAAAATAATACAGTAATTGTTATACAGACATAATATTTGATAATTAAATGGTGCAATCAGTGTAACCTGTAGTATGATTACCCTTGTTTTGAAACAATATATTATTTTGAAATCTCAACAGAACAACAAAACTTTCACATTTTTACTTTTTTTCAACTACTCAATGTGATTCAGCTTTTTACTCACATTCAATTACATTTAAGAAGAATATTTACATTATCCTCCTGAGAATTACCATAAAAAACACATGGAAAGTCCATAAATGTTGCTGTTAGATGCTAAACTGTATATAACAAACATTTGACTAATTTAAATAAACTGTTAAATTAGTCTCATCTAAACCAACTACAACACTAATTATAATGTACTACTACACAAACTGTGTGCTTTTTATTTATTAAGCATATTTTGTCACCACTTTACATATGTAAAAATGTCTTATGAATACTGCCAATTTATTAATCCGTATAATTTGATATTTTTCAATTTGGCGCTGCTACTTTTGCTAAAACAGCTAATTTGAATACTTCTTCCACCACTGCCATGTTTTATGGATTGTAAAGACTCATTTTTGGCATTTTTCAGTCAGCTCAGAATGAAACAAAAAGACAACAAGTCAGAAATACAAAACTGCTCAGTGTATCAGTGAGAAAACATCCCTCACATGAGCCATATGTCAAAATAGTGTCATTATCCTCTAAGAATGTGAACCACACTGGTCTGATCCAGTGGCCATTCGTGCCTCAAGGGCCTGTTTCCTCAGCAAGTGGAGCAGTTTATGAGTGAGGTTAAGATGTCAGTCTGAGCTGGTTAAAGACAGCCCTGTTTTAACTGTCCCTCGCTCTGACCTCCGGCACAGGAGGGAAGAATGCAGCGGCTTGACGCTAAGTGAGAGCCCCATCTACCTCCCTCCCTGCTGACCCACCTCCACCCCAGCAGCGGCAGCCTCTGGGCCTCTCGTGTCAACCACTGTGTTCCCAGTAACCTCCTCACAGTTTGCAAATATGCCCTTGATATGGCTGGCATGTCGTACGCAGATGTCCCAGTGGCGGGAGATAAATTTGAGAGCAAGGAGATGTCAGGCCGGCGACAGCTGTGGGCTACAATTTCACCAGATGTCCACCGTTGCTAACCTTCAGTAGACATGAGCTGGCCACCCCCTGGACGTATTTTACACGCACGGTAAATATTTTCTCAACACGATGCTCATAGGAGGCGCAAACCAGAATTCGTTTGTCACGGCTCACATGGCCTTCAAGAGCATGATTTATAAGATCTGTAGGCACGTACTGATGAGATGTAGTCTATGTTTTACTTAAAGAGAATCACAGCTGGACACGCTCAGTGTGTCTACGTGATCTCAGAGCTCGTCGGATCATCCTACTGATGGAATTCCTACTGGAGAAGTATTTTAAAGAGCAAAAACCAAAACTTGTTGGTGGCACTGTGAAACCTTCATATTGGTCAGATGTGCAGTACAATAGTATGTTTGGGGGGTTTCTCTTTCTTTTAGTGCATGATAGCTTTTTCTGCATGTTAATGGTCTGCAAACTCACATATGTGAAAGTCCACACCGAAGAATTCTCTCCCACATAAAACCCTCCTCACCTTCCTGAAATACCTTGTTTGAAGTCCAGGCTTTTCTTTCATCTTATCTACATCATCACGTAACATGCAGTATTTGCATATTGCCTGCCTCACAGCTAGTTTGGTCACTCCCTCAAACAAAGAAGGAGCAGCCTCCTTGCAGTCCAGCATTTTTTTCTTCACTAGAGCTACTGCTAGAGCTACATCCACATAGGTCTGTGGTTTGAGTGTCAGTATGTAGCCAGTGTTACCTCGCTTTAAACTGGCCAGCTGAACAGTCAACGCAGACTGGGTTTTTTTAGGAGGAGGCCCTTAAAGAGAAAAGAGCTAAAACATCTCCTAGAAAGACGGTGAGAAGAGGTGCAGTAGTAATGTGCAGTATGACAAAAATGATGGGTTTTGTGAACATTAAATCGTGTAAACATATTCTACAATACCCCACAAATGCAAATATAAAACTGTAAATGTGCATAATATGGACTTTTTAAGCAATTAAGGGTTTTTATTTGGAAAAGTGTGGATGCATATCATCACAGCTATAACTGATATTTTTAATACTATCAAAAAACTAACAAGGAGTTTGATCACAAACTTTAAAATGACGACAGGTTTCAGTTCATTGTTTAGCAGTTTGCCTTGAAACTTTACTGTTTTGGTTTGCTCTTTATGCTGTCAAAGGGCATTTGCACCCAAATGGAAGCAGCTATATTTAGGTCCTGCAACAGAAATTGTAGTTGTTTTGTGCATTTCAATGAAAAAAAAAGTTGGTTCCTTGACCTACATCGGTTGCAAAACAAACAGAAAATAAAACCAGCTGGCATGTTGGTGCAATGGTTCTGCTACAACACGTGTTCATTTGGTAAAAACATGAAGTGTCACTAAAATGAATGTGCAAAGTAACCAGTTGCTAAAGCTGTAAAAGAAATGTGATGAAGTGAAAACTGTAGTGGAGTAGAAGCATCAAGTAGCATAAAACTGCACTTAAGCTCAGTATTTGAGTAAATTAACTCTGCAGACAGGCCTGATGTCAGTCATGTCAGAGTGTGGACAGACTTTACATTCCTGCAGCATTCAGACTGAAATGAGACACAGTTCTCCACCGACACGGCTGTGGCATTTCCTGTTGTGCCGCAGTGTACACAGCTCTGACTCTGGCACAGACGGACAACCACAGACGCTCCTCGATATCGTGATTTGAACCAACTGAAGCCGCATTTCTGTGCTTCCTGGCATTGCTGAAATCTATTCAACCGCTTTTAGAATTGTTTTGATAAGTGGGATGGTGTCTTCTTCTGAAGGGCCTCGCATGTTGAAAGATAAGCCTCTTTTCTTTGTGCGATGACTCTGTGTGACTAATACTGACAGGGGCAGGAGAAGGTGCGATGACGCCTCCCTGTGTGTGTGTTTGTGTGTGTGTGTGCGTGCGTGCGTGTGTGTGTCTTCCACGTGTGTGTGTTGTCCATGTGTGTGTGCGGCATTCTGTGGCGTTGCCTTCGCAGAATCACCTTACAGTAAGTTTGGCACTTGAACTATCTGTCCGAGTTCACCCCGCCGTTAATCTCTTTCCCATCCTCTGCTGCACTGTAAAAAAAAGAAAAAGCTGGAGAGACATTCTTCTGCACAGTTTTGGGTTTGGTGGTTGTTTTAGTTTTCTTATTCAGAAGTGGTTATATGTAGATATGTATATTAGATTGTTCCTATACCATCAGCACAACTCAGAATTTATGATTTCTTATAGATTTTTTGTCAGTTTGGCCTGTGTAAACATGCCTCAATCATGAGATGTTGTTAAGAAAAAGGAAGAACTTCTAGAGAATTTTCACTTTAAAAGGAGCGTAGGGTTTCTTTGACATGGAGTTACATGAGAAACGATCCATAGTTGGTGTGTTAAATACAAAGAATCATGTTGGGCACTAAAACTAAGTAGTAGATGGATGGATGGATGAGGTCAGCAGCAAAATATATATATATTTTTAAATCACCATCTTTAAAAAAAAAAAAAGGCCCAGCTAAAATATCAATAGAATTTAAATTCACACTATGTTAGATTTTTTTCACTGCTTTATTTGGCTGTTATATTGCTCTCTTCAAGCTATCAATGCCACTGAAAAACAGTAAATTTGCAGAACTTGGCATTTGCTACTCCATTGTTGTGTGACCTTGGTGTTTTAATTAGATCCTAACTAATATGTTAAAGCACCAAAGTTACATGATAATAATAAAATAACATTAGACCAACATCTTCTATATGCTGCGAGGTAAAATTGCTGTTGTTGTCAATATATTGCAATACAAAAGCTTCAGTTCATTGTTGGAAGGGGCTCCCTGACATGATATAATATATAAATATAGCATACACATACACACCTTTTAGGGTAGTTAAAACAGATATTTTTTTCTGTTTTCACAGAAGTTCACTGCTTAGCCTCTGAACTGTTCCTCCTGTCAGCTTCTCCAAACTGGATTGATCTCCTGTTGGTAACGCACTATAACTATGGACTATAGCCTAACAAAAACTCCTTTCAAAGACACAAAATTGTCCTTTTAATTCAATGCATGCAAGAATAAGCAGAAGTTAATAAAGGGCCTTTCGCAATCTGTGTTCTTCTTTGCATTTATGTTGCAGTCCACTTTTGTACAGAACAAGTTAGCTTGAGTGTCTTTGCTCTGCACATTTTGTTGAGGATACTTATGGAACTGACTTGTCCGGTCTTCAGTACGCTTCAGTACCTTCGGTCCAGGTAATTCACGATGCATTTCGCTCACAATGGATATGGTTTTCATACTTGCACTGCTATTATGCCACAAATATGTGGCTAGTTAATACAAATATTTCCTATCTTGAAATGTGCTTTGGCGTTTTTGGAGCAAGACAGCTAACGGCCACGTGTGTTATCAGTTTTATCTCATCAAGCACTTGGTAATTTACCACCATCATCTTGATTCATTATATTTATTATAATTTACAGTGGAATACAAACTGATACAATTTGATCTCATTGTTGAAATACGTATTTGTTGCTGCCAGTTTGTCTGAAGGTAACCAGTCTCATGCTTGTACTTGTACGTTGCTGCCTGTCTGGACTATGGGTATATGTCACCATATTTCAAATAAAATTCATGAATATACTGCGCAAAAATAAACATACATTACAAACTGGATAGCAGTAGCAGTATATCCTTTAATTGGACTGTTAATCAGGTGCTTTTTTTCCACTAAAAAGCAAATGTGTGAGTTAAGATTAATATACAGTTGTGTTGTAATCATAGAACAGTTCAGCTGCTGGTGTCAGCAGGTTCAAATTCCCCAGGTTTTGGAGTCTGATCTTGGTGTATTCTGCATTTTAAAAAGGCTTAATGTCCCTATATAACTTAATATGATGAGTCAAGTAAGTCTTCAACTGAAGATTAGTGTAGCTATCCATCAATCAACCATTTGTTTTTCTGTTTAATCACATTTTCTGTAAAATAACCATCAGAAAATAATCAAATACAACAGTCTAAAACTGAAAAGTTATTAAGTTTGCATTCTTGCGTGAAACAAAAGCAGCACATCTAAGAATTCTGAAATTATTCAATGTTTGACCTTTTGTTGTCATCTGAGTGAGTGATTAATTGGCTTATTGTTGCAGATGAAGGTGACAATTTAACAGTTTATGCTTAAAAATCAAACATATGTTAAAAAGTTCATCTAAAGAATTTACAGTGGAAAGGATAAAATAAACACAGTCTACATGGTTATCAAGTTACCAGAACTTTCTCAAAGCTTTCTAAGGCTTTATAACCAGTAAATGTTCGTGCCAGCTTTTGCCATAGAAGGCGGGTTTGGTGTTTTTACAGTGCATTAACAAAGTCCACCTGAGGGTGTTGGAGCTTGTGTGTGTTGCAACTGAACGCACTCACTTGGCCGTGTCAGATCGGGGTGGGGCTGAAAAGAGCAATCTGGCGTCTGTAGATTACATGGAAAAGCTGACTGATGACATATTCATCACATTTTCCACTCTTTCTCCACTTTTTTTTCCTTTCCCAGACAAAAATCCACAGAATAATGGACGCTAAAACCCAACAACGTGTATCATGCATCACCCGAAACAGCACTGGACACGCATTTGTTTAAACGTACCTGCAGCCTGATGTGTTTGTTTTAAGAGTGAAAGTTCAAAGATTTGTCATCAGGTTGGGTTTTTCTCAGACTTGTTCTAAGTAGGAAAGACAGAACTCTGAGACTGTCTTTGCATCTGTCAGGATTGCACGTATTTCAGATGCTTTATGAGCGGTGTCTGAAATACGTGCAAGGTAACAGTCTGTTCTGTAGGAGCTGAGTGAGGACAGAAGCTGAGTGCAGCAGCCGACTGGGATCCACAGGCCCCTGAGGCTCAACAAACCAGTCCTGCAACCTCCTCAGTCAGCCCGCTGTGGTCTTAAGAACAGATTTGTTTTTCAGACCTGTTATTTTCCTGCTTGGTTAACAGTGACTTCTGTTATTACGAGGCAAAAACAAACACAGAAGGCAGGTACAGTTTGTTTCATGCACTCATAGCAAAACATTTTGCATTTCGGGATCTTCCTTAACCTCCCAGACCTTTAGTCACACTCGCTGTGGCTTCGTGTGATTGTTTGTAATAATTAAATGATTATTTTCCCAGGGGTTTTACTGTCTCTGACGTCTGGTTCACCTTCTCCAAGTTTGAGATTTGTCGCTATCGCTGTTTTTCGTATTCTTTCTTTGTTTCAAGTGTTTCGAGTGATTAACTTTTGTGAATCACAGGGGAAAAAGTTGCATTTTTTATGAGTGTTTACTTTAGATTGTACGTTTTTTTGCTGTGTTTTAGGGATAAAGGTGTTCAATCATGGTGGAAAACAGATAAGTTATTGTTTTTGTAGAGCTCATTGACGTTTCTTCTGGTTTAATAAAAGTACATTGCAGTAATTTCAGTATATTTTATTTCAGTACAGATCTGGACTTCTGGTTACAATTCAGTTGTCACGGCTTTGTGAAAATCATCTGAAAAACATAATTTTCTCCTTTTTTAAGGCATTGAAAAAGCCTGTGCGCAGAGGACCGGACCAGTAAATACAACTGACTACATGTATATGAGATATCATGATTACGCAAAGGCTTCATTTTAAATTAATGACTAGGAATGCAAAGTAACCACAGCTGCATATCATCTGATAGGTGACACCATTGAGTCAGGTCGTATGTTGCGTAATGACAGGACCTCAAAGTGGATAAAGGAAGTTGAATCACACTATTTTGCAATAACAGGAATGATCTCAAACTGTGTGTTCAGGTAGTTATGAAACATATAAAATAGATGACACCATATTTGAATGAAACAACACACTGTGAAAACAAGATAGTTGCTTTATTTCAGACGTTATATGAAGAAACAGTCAAATTAAATAGAAATCTATCTTCCACTATTGCCAAAGATGGTGGTTGTATGATAAATACCCACCCCCCCAAAAGCAAATTTTCTGCCTCACCATCTGAACCGGACACATTTAAGTCAATTGTTTTGTTGCACAAGCACACAGTTGAAGTTCATGGCAGTTTCAATTGTTTTTCTTGGCTTTCTGTATACATGATGTGAATTAACATGACAGTTGTTAAGAAGCTCTGGTGGGATGAGCCGGAGACGCTGGTCACAGCTCAGCAGTCCTGATAAATGAAGCTGGCACTGTGAAAGTTTGTGTAAATACATTAGAAGGATAAACTGTTAGGGAAAAGGCTTTTTTAACCTTATTTTTGGGGAGTCGCCAAAGTGTCTCAGCTACGGCTCTCTACTCATTCGTTTAGATATAGAAGTATAGAAGCCTACGAGTAAATGACCCTGCTTCTTCCTTGATCTGTTACCTCAGTAAACATTCTCCAAATGAGTTCATGGTCTTAATTGCTAGTTTCAAGTCTCCTTCAACACAGCATGATGTTCACTTTGTAAATAATGGTCCCATTTACATTAAAATAAACAATAAAGTAAGCTTACTTTTAGGATGGGGCTACCTTGAGGTTGACAGGTGTCTGCTCTCGTTTTCTTGTGTTCTTCCCTCGCTTATTACATCTGGTTTTCAAAAGACCATGATGGCAATGACCAAATTCCAGACTTGAGGCGTCAAAATGGTCGCCCACACAACAATGGGTGACGTCATAAAGGCTACATCCATTTTTTATATAAAGTTGTACCTCGGGTCACGAACTTAATTCGTTCTTTGACTCTGTTTGCGAACCGAAACAAATTTTCCCATTGAAATTAATGTAAATCCACTTAATCCGTTCGCCCGCCCCATAAACATACTTTTTTAAAAACTTTTTTTAGGGTCTTATGTGTGACAAAAATATAGGATGTAATTAAAGATAACTTTGCTTATAGAAAAATACAGTAATGCTAAAATTAAACATAATAATTGTACACTTTACCTTTATGGTTGATAGTTGCTGGCACAGGTGGATGGTGAAGGAGGAGGAGGAGAGGAGGAGGAGGAAGACTACTCCTTCAAAGGAGAGGCCTTAGAGAGAGAGTCTCATTCCAATAATAACGCTGGGCAACTGTGTAGGTATTGCTGGTGTTGTTTTCCCTTGTTTGTATCCTTGGAAGTGGTTCGATGGCTGGTTTGGTGGCGGCTGTTTGCACAAGAAGTGCAAGAAGTTTGTGTGTTTGTGCACAAAGTCAAAATTTGTTCGTAAATTGTGTTCGTTGGCCGATTTGTTCGAGACTAGGGGCGTTCGCGGGTCGAAGTATCACTGTATAGTCTGTGGGGGTGTTATGAAGTTGCAAAGATCATCAGCTCCTAATACATTTAATGATATAAGATTTGGACATGCAAACATCATCATCTGTTGCTTAATCTCTCTGGCAGTTTCAATGTAACATGTTTCTTTGCACCACACACACCAGACACCACCTTCATGTAAGGTGGTGTCTGGTGTGTGTAAATATTGTTTTTATTGCGTTTTTAAGCAGACCAATCTTATAGTAGATGTGGCTCGATTTGTCACCCAGAAGATGGAGGAGATGCTTCAAACATATAGTGAAAGGGTTGTATTTTAACTCTAACCATGACATTTTTCCTAACTTGAACCGTGCAATGTTGATGCCTAAACTTAACCAAGCTTCTAACATGTAAAAGTGTCCAACAAAGCTTATTTTCCTAAACACAACCATGTAGCTGTGGTGCCTAAACTTAACCAGAAAGTGAGTGAAAGTGTCATGTACGACCCCTCCTGTCCCCTTGCTCGGATTTTGTTGTCTTTTCAAACTGGACGCCTTTTCCATGGCGTCACTGGTTGTAAATTATGTTAATTTTAGATAAATAGTATATTTGAGAATCCAGTGTACTTTTATAGGAACATAATTTTGAGAGACTGGGTTGGATGATGGCACAATTGGTCAAGGGCAGAGCCGGCCCTACCCAATGTGGTGCCTTTGGCGAGATTTTATATGGCAGCCTCTTCCATTGGCAATTTACATACGCTTACAAAAAAACCCGAAGAGCATTGTTTTGTCGTAATATTAATTGGGAATTGCTTTACATTTTAACTATTGTGAGCTTTTCCATTTTAAGAATTAATAGTAATAACTAGTTTTAATATAATTGTATTGAAGGTGAAATTTTTCATGATTTTGTGACGCCCCCTGGAGGCCACAGCGCCCTTAGCATTTGCTTATATTGACCAATGGGTGAGCTGGCTCAGGAATTCCCAAAGCTAATCAATCTTGAGGGGAGCATTAATGTCTGGAATAAATTTTGTTGGCAGAGGTTTCAGGCAAAACTACAGATATGAACCTACAGTGGTCAGAGGATGACCACAATCATTACGATTCATCCTCTGGAAACCGTGACCGTCTGTACATTATTGTTTGTCAGTCTATCCCATAGTTACATATTTTAGTGTGGGCTGATGGACATTTGTATAAGTAGAGTCATACCGCAAATGAGTTTTGACATGTGTGCTTTTAGTTTCTGTATCAGACCTGTGATCTGATTGTAGCAAGAGTTGGTGAGCACAAAAGGGTTAATGTGAAGGTGTTTGTGTGAGTGCTGAGCCAGGTGTCACTCAGACCAGCTGCCAAATGACTCACACTCCACTTTCGTTATGTGATGTGAAGCTGGAGGTCGACACTGACACCGTCAGTTAACAAACACCACTTTATATACTTATCAGATGTGCAGATCTGTTCTCCTTCATCAGCATCTGCATCCTGAACTTGCTACAGTGCATCACCTGCTGCGAAGGCGTTTTGCAGCTCCGGCATGATTTGGCAGCAGATAGAGACATCATGTACGGCTATAGTAAGAGTAAGACGAGAAGAGCTGGACTGGCCTTCGGAGCATTGCCATGTCTGTTTCACACAGCCACGACACCTTAACAGATGTACAATCGCAAGCCTTCACGCTAACTGAGGTTGATGTCTGACGTTATCTCGCAGGAACCTGGCCTACCTGACACTGCAAACATTTCCTTTCCACTGCCTCTTGCTCTCCTGGATCGACTTTCACATGTGCTCATCACAGTGTAAAGTCTGTAAGCCTATCAATTAGCAAAAAGGATTAGGCGCCTCTCCACTCAGGGCTGACCTCATGTCGGCAAAAGCAGAAAAACTAATAAAAATCAAGGTCATTGTGGAACAGTGAGGGCTGCAGTGTTTTATTGACAGTGACTAATGGTAGGAATTTACCAGTGAAATCAGCACCGAGTGTTCTCCCGTGAATCGAAGCTTATGTGAACAGAAGACTTGTTTTCTTCCACTGAAATCCAGCTCCAGAGGATGTCCCAGTTTTGTGGCGTTCAGGGATTTTTCCTGACACCGTGATGAATGCGATGCGCAGCGTGCTGAACGTGTAATTGTTTGATGGCTTTGGTATGCTACAGATGAACTATATCCATCTACTCATCAGAGACTCTAAGAAATGCCTCTGAAATATCCACTTTCATTCAAGCGTCCCGGGACGTCGACAGCGCGTTTTATTTTTAAAGTGTATCCAGTGACAAAGGACACTTTAACCCCTCGCTTGGATTACATGCGGACGGGTGCAAGCATCATTATGTTCTACGCATACATGCTTTTTAATAGGTTGAGGCACAGACCAATCACACTTGTCAACCTGTTGCCTGGATACCGGCGGTGTGGGTGCTAAACACCAGTCCACAACTTTTACATCATGGACTATATTTCTGAAAGTTAGAATATGAAAGTATATTGTATTACCTCAGAGAAGTGCTGAAGCAGGTCCCGGCAACACCTGCTCTTTCAGTGTAAAATATCATCACCCCTCCTGAGTGCGGACAATTTGCTCATTTAATGCCTGCTCCCAATTGAGAAGATGATCGCCATGTAATCCTAATAAATCGCCTGCCTAGAAATGATTAGTAAGGTCGGGGAGCATGTTTAGTAGCAGCAAGCATTTTAAGTAAAGCATCATGTAATTTACCTCTGGCGATAACGGCTCAGTTACATTTTATCTTTAGTTTGCTAATGATGAGGATTTATTTTAGTGTGGCGCACTTCAGTTTCACAGTGGTGTAATTATGTGGTAACAGGCTTCTGTTTCAGTCGTTTCCCCCATTGTAAATGTGAAATTATTAGGACTGCGCTCTGCTAACACCGCACCATGAGTGATGTTGACTGACATCAAAAGACAGCAAAGACAGGTTTAGTGTTGGATTAGCTGTGATTGATGGTTTGTGGTTCACTGGTTGTCTGTTTCTCAGATCTGCGGACTGGTTGGTTGGAAAGCTTTGATTGTGTTTACCGTGAGCGCTCGGCTCTAGTCGGCGGAGGGATTCTGTCCCTGGGAAAAATAACAAAGCGATCCAGTCGTTGTCTTCTGAACTGAAGCAGGTTTTAATCCACAGTTTCATGTTTTTGTTTCGTCTCCAATCCCCTGTGGCCTGCTAGTTATCCAGATCTATAAAATGTACACAGGGCTCTGTTTGAGGAATCACTGTCTCCAGTGTTTGTGTCTGATTGCAGATAATATTTATGTATATGTTCTTTTTGAAGTCTGACCATTAATAGATAGATTGTTCCAACTTAAGTAGTGCTCGGCTGCAAACAGTAATTACCTTTATAATCTGATCCAATATGAAGTTATTACTAGTTACATGTTTAATATTTTATGCTAAAAATATCATAAACTCTTTCAATAATTACATTTTTTTCTCTTTTCTCTTTTTTTTAAAAGCAAAATGCCATTTCTAGTTCCTCATATATGATATTTGTTATGTACTGATTTTCTTCAGGTTCTGATGACAGTGCTGCAAAATTATAATGTGGAGTTTTTTTTTTTACCATAGCATTTCTTTGAATAAATAATCAGAAGATGGATCAGTAAAAAACATAATAAAACAGTAAAATTTGTAACCCTCTTTGCATGTAGTGACAAATCGACAGAGAACTATCATTAAAGTCCTTAAAGGCAAGTCTCACCGTATTTTCAGTCATCACAGGAGACACAGAAATCACCAGTCAAATCTGATTAAAAAAAAAAAATTAAAATTAAAAAGTTTGGTGACTTTCTCCAGATGCGTATAGTTTCACAGCGACATCAGACCTACATCATTGCAACAACCCGTTTTCCTGGTTGTTTCCCAGTTTGGATGTTACAAAGCAGATGACCGGCTTTGAGCAGGGAGGAGCTGAACATGTGTCATACAACTGCTGTCTTTGGTGTTTAAAAAACATTCTCCATTTATTTCTATTGAGGCGTCTTTGAGTAGGAAGTCTTTCCCTTATAATGTCTCTGTTGCCGCCCAAGTTTGCTGTTGCTATTTTAGCCTCTTTTGGCTATTTGTCTTAGTTTTGTGGCCCAGAAACTTTCATCTCGTCACTCTGGTTGACAGTGTGAGGAAGTGACAATAAATCTTCAGTGCTAACTTTAGAGAGCCAAATAACAAGCATCAAAGTTGGTGGGCAGCTGGTGATCTTAGTGGAGCATTCATCTGCTAAAGAATCAGATACAACCCAAAGAGTGTGAAAATGAGAGTGAATGCTGGAGGGACAATCATCAGGTTGATACAGTTATGACTCCACATGTGTGCTAGTGCTGCATTCACATGATGTGGGAGGGACGGTAATGATGGCAAAGAGTTCCACCTTAACTGGACTACTCAGGATGGAAGCTGCCAGTGTTTCTGTGCTGCTGCTTCTCTCTAGTCTTGTATCAATTTCTATCTGCATTTTTTAAGTGTTGTATTGGAAAAAAGTCCATGGAAATGGCAAAACTTTAAAAGCAAAATTCTTCAGTTTTGCAAAGGAAAGTTTTTGCGCTCACTTAAAGTGGTTTTTGACTTGTTGGAAAAGAGTTAACGCAGTTCATGGGAGATGGAAACACCTTTTTTCAAATCTGTTCTGATTTTACGTTTAACTCATTTGACTGATCAGCTGCTTCTTTCGTTGTCTTTGTCTCTGGACATAATGAAACATCATCAATACCACCTGACATGAAAGAAACATTTCAACCTGCCTGATTGAAAACAGCTTCTCATGACCTTTCTCTATTTTTTTGTCTCTTAGATGGCCAAAGTTTTGTTTGTTTCTTCTTTTATATGTTTTTTTAGCAGTTGGCAAACAACTGGTTCTGTTTCGCACTAATTCAACTCAGTTCATCACTGCCACGTAGACTGTACTGCTACCTTCTGATGACACTACATAGCCTAGTTTATTCAATCCTTTTTTGTACATTTTTTGCAGCATTCAAAAGTTTGACTGAAATTAGAGATTACTGCAAATTCCAATTGAGTAAAAACAGATGTTAACTAGTCTAAAAGCAGTCAAAATACCATGTATTTTAGATATAGCACTCTCTATTAAATTTGATTGTCTCAAACGTCCACATTTTCTTGTTTTTGTTGGCACTTCTGTACTTTATAGTGTCAAAGCTGAAATATCAGGGCTGATTTTCATCGTAATTACAACTTGGATGTTGTCATTAATGCTATTGAAGTGTGGAACTGGTAATTGCAGTAGCCATGTTGAATGTGTTGATGTGGACCATTTGTTTGTTTATTAATTTATACACCGATCAAGCATAATATTATGACCACCTGCCTAATAATGTGTTGGTACCCGTTATGTGGTCAAAAATGCTCTGAACCATTGGACATGGACAAGAGGACCTCTCAGGGTGTCCTATGGGGTCTGGAACCAGGACATTGGAAGTGGATCCTTTGGGTGCTCTGGTTTGTGCAGTGGGGTCTCTGTCAATCAAACTGGTTTCACTGCATCCTGTTGATGTTTGATCACAATGGGGTGTAGGAAGTTTGGAGGTCAAATCAACATGTTGGACCATTGTCATGTTCCTCAACATGGACAATGTCACTGGTCTGCCCCCATTTTCCTGTGTGGGTAGATCAGTGACATTTGGGATTTCCATTTGCATGAGGGAGTGTGTTTGTTGTGGGACAATGTTTATTTGGGTGTCTAAGTCTCATCAACATGGATGACAAAATCCAAGGTTTTCCATCAGAACACCACATAGTACCAATATGACCAATGTTATTCACTTCATCTGTCAGTGGTCATGATGTGGCTGATTGGTGTATATTAAGATTGTGTTTTCAGCTTGTTCCTAGTGGTCAATAAAATTAGTTAATGCAGCTTTAATGTACATTAAACAGATACTTCTGTTAGTTTTAAGTCACTATAACACTGCTAAAACAACTATGTTTTTTTTTTTTTTTTTTTTTACAGTCCCTTTTGTTTTACCTACCAGCTCTACCACAACAACTGATCCGGTTACTCATAAACAACTAACAGACAAATCAGGTTCCAACTGAAGTTAGCTGAACTGGAAGGATTATTCAACTCTGGCTTACTGCCTTTTTGTTGCCGCAGGCAAAATAGATTTTCCCAGCGCAACAACAACCAGATCTCAGGTGTAAAAGTCACTGTGACAAAAGACATAAATGAAAAGAAAGTTGGATCACATCGTGGGAAAGCATCGATAATTGTCTGGGAGTCAGAATATTACAACAAATCAGGATTCAGTGAATCAACAGAAATACAGGTCGTACTGGTCACATGGCAACGCTCCATGGCTGTTTATCTTTAGTGCCGTTATGGAAGAGCAGGACTGGTTGTATGAGCCTGAAAATATTCCATGCTCCAGGAAGTGAATTTACACTGAAGGTGTTTTGATTCATTTTGGGTTTTTTTTTTATGTGAACAGCGGATTTGTATTCCTTATCCCTTCACTTACATTCCCTTGAATATATTGTCAGTTAAAATAGTGGCTTCCCTATAGGGATGTCATGAACAATGCCAAGTTGCTGGGCAGTTTTAGTGCATAGGCTGTAAATTATCACCTCTCAGACGCTGCACCGGACACTGGTAGTTTTGACTCATCTGGATTTCCCCTGCATTAGTCACCAACTGGAATATACACACAGACGCACTCAAGTATGCCCACATAACCCCCTCACAGTGTGAGGGTGATTGGCCACAGTATGGTGTATGTGACTGACACTGATAACACAGTGAAGCAAACGTCGGCGCTGCTTCATCAGCTGCTCCACCAACTGCTCTCTGGCATCCCATATGTAAACTCTTGACATTAATAAGGCCGTGTGAATGGGGTGGTATAATGCTGTCAGAACAATGAACACACCAGGATGAATTAAGCTGATATTAGGCTTTACAGTCACTCTGGCTGGTTGCCATCTATAGTTTTGACTCCCGATACAATTGCAGATTAAAGTGGGCTTAGCGCTCTCCAACCGGAGCCCTGTGAGAATAATAACCACATTAGACATTTGTGCTCTCCTACTGATGACAGTACCAGAGATGTCACTGACGTAGCCGCCAACTCATAAACACTCACATACATCTCAAATGAAGTAATACGTGTTCGGTGACTGGTTCCCAACCCCTGAGCCTTAGAGTAATTAATGATGTAAGGGTTTCAGATGTCGTTGTAAATATCAGATTTAATGACATCTTGAGGTCAGTTTGTCCTTGTTATGTTGAGAGGTGGACGCGGTCAAAGCTGGAGTGTGTGTGAAAGGGTTTATTAGAGGGAATTTGTTGTATAAATACCATAATAATCACATTTTACTCGTGTGGTTTTTTACTGTGTTTATATGAGCCCTGTTTGATCTTTATTTTTAAGCTGGGAGACTTTATGTAACTGCTGATTACCGACGCCTGATATTTCCAGCAGTGGCCTTGGGGAATAGTTGCTTAGACATTCAAACAGTTGTTGTTGTTGTGATTCAACTTTTCCTTGTCAGAAAATTTGATAATAAATTGGATAATTAACAAGTCTCAATCCAAATCCTCTGCAATTTCCTACATGATGATGCTTTATTTTAAGTATTTGTCCCAGTGGTCATCTCAGATACAAAGATAGTAACAGCAGTCAGGACAGTTACACACATTTATAATAAAATCTGTCATGGGTTTCACTCAGGCACTCAGTCTTTCAGTTTGTTCACTTTGGTCCAGACTGAAATATGTCAACAGCTTTTGGCTGACTTGCAGTACAGTTCTGCAGGCATTCATGGTTCCCAGAGGATAGATCCTTATGACTATGGTGATCCTTTAATGTTTACTCTAGCAACAACAGCTACTAGAGTGATCAGCCAATACTTTTGTACAGATTTCACAGTTCCTAGATATTATAGTAAAATCTCTGAAAATTCAAAGTAAATTAAAAGTAACAACTTTGGCAAAACCTGAAGGGTCCTTCTACCATCAGCTTCGTCAATATTTCACTTTGCTAGCATGCTAACATGCTAAACAAAAATGCGACCACTGGAAACATTTTCATCTACTGAAAACAAACAATTAAAATCTCAAAAGGTGTGTTGGCAATCTCATTTTGAGGATTTTTTTTAAATTTAAATTTTGATGAATTTTTCTTCAGTTAGCTTTCCTACATACTTATGACTAAATGAACGTCTTGTGTTTAACAAGTCAGCTTTTCCAAAAATATTGCAAACAAATATTGTTCATTTTAAATATTGACTCCACAGATGCTGTAGTGTGTGTCAGTCATAAATTGAACCTATTTATTGTGTTCCAAAGTTCTTGTTTACTTCCAGTTTTGCAATTTTAGCTTGCTAACATTAGCATTTAGCACAAAACCCTGCTGTGCCTAAGCACATCCTCAAATCTGGTTGAAGTTACTCTGGTGCAGACCTCCACAGATGTCGATTTATGAGCGTGTACATCGCCTTTTACAATCTATGCGTTCTCAGGTACAATGTTCTATGTAACACCCTGGAGAATATAAACAAACTATTATATGAGGCGCTGCAAGAAAGTCATTAAATGTGGCACTGCGCCTTGCTTTTGTTATGTTTATGGTCACTAAGCTTGTGGTCACTGTTTCTTTTCACATGTTTGTCCATGTGGTCTCTCATAACAGGGTCATACTCTTTGTACAGGCCTACCTGTTAAGCCAGTCTACCTCCAAACTATTCATCTAGAAATGAAAAGCGATAAACATGCAGTGAGCTACAAGCTTCAGACAGCAGGTGATAAATGACCGTTGTGCTGTTGTGACCTGCATAGTCTTTCACTTTCAGCAGCCGTGCATTAAAACACACACAAGGTGCATCACTGTTGTGCTTTAAGGTACCAGTGAAACAATGAAATACAATTAGGAAGTCAGATTTCAGGAACAGATTAATACATTTAAAGGTTTATTAGACAATGAAACAACAGTTTATAGTATTCAGAGAGTTTTTTTTATCTGTTAAGTACTAATTTACCTTTTACTGTGATAGTTGTGAGATAAATGGAGGAAACAAGGCATTCACATTTTCAAGTAGCATTCGAGAATGTGTACGTGCACATATGCGATTACTGGACGGCGTTTTTGTTTTGCATTTTTCCATGCAGGGCTGAGGGCGATAACACCAGACAAATTCACTCTCTACCCCAGAGAAACGTCATGGTTTCACATCTCTGCAGAAAATGACTGAAAACTGATTTATCACAAAGTTGAACAGAGGTGAGCTCTGACTGTCAAATGATTCAGGTTGTGATAGAAGTAATCAGGAGACTTGTGAATGAATGTGTGATCCTTTATTATCAACAAAACAAAACAGATTCATGCAGGTGTGCAGCTTTAGATTTCCATGACGACAAAGCTGCATCCCTTACGAGCCTTAAGCTGAGTTTGACAATTCTCATGTGAACGTCTTTTATTTTGTACAATGTACATCTTAAAAATAGCCTCTGTTTGACCACAGTGTCTCGTCACCAGGTTGGCACACAGTTTGTGAGTCCGCTGCCCATCACAGGTGCACAGTTGGCGCTGGGCAGGGGGAGAGAGAGGCTGCACGTCTTTATTAAAAGTACAAGAGAGCAGCTTAGAGGTTTGTGTTCCCTGGATACACCACATCTATTTATTATCATTCCCCCTGCTGTGACCCTACCTTTTATTTTAGCATGCTGATTCATCTGCTGCTCATCTCTGAAAACCACACAACACCTCTAGGTTTACATCGCCATACTGCCTGGCGAGAGGGAGGTGGAAGTAGGATGTGGCACGATATCTGTACGTGTCTAAATAAGATTTTATGTAGGCTACTGTAAAGATAAAGTATTTTTATCCAGCGTCTGTTTATGTCCGCTCAAGCTTGAGAAGGATTTCAGTTGATATGTCCCTGGAGACGTGAAATCTCGATCCATGGCATGTTTCACTTCCTTAAAATCGAATATTTGGCTTATTTTTTTCGCTGAATCGGCACAGAATCAACTATTTCTGACATTTGGAGAGTATTTTTGGAAATGCCCGGGCCTCGGTGAGGAACGTGACGCAACAGACGTGCCCTCGACCCGCTAAAAAAATTCTTGGGAATCTGGATGGAAATATCAGAACAAGGCCAGAGACACACATGCAGGAGTCGGGTACAGGGCGGGAGAGTGGCTGTCTGTGTGGGTGAGCCGGGGGGGAGGTCGGAGGGGGCTGCAGGGTCAAATGTAGTTGCTTGATATCTATATCCTAGCAACTGAGAGTGAGTGATATCTTGTACAACTGTAGCAGGGGATTGGTCAGATTGCTGGCACAGGCCCCGCCTATTTGTAGCGTAGCCTAAGAAAAAATATCTAAATTCAAAACATCTCTCAAACTTTCTCCACTCTGCACTGTACCCTCCGGCACTTTAATCCAGGCCTGTTTGTTTATTTATTTCTGTGTTATATATGTTTTATTTTTTTAATTTACTGTATTTATTCTGGTAGCTCAAGCACAGCTGATGATACATTTATGACAAGCTGGTCGTTTTGAAGATCTCAGCACGCGTGAAGTTTGGCATGACAACATGAATTCACCTTACACAGCTGTGCAGTATTACCCAGAGTTTCCCTTTCACCGGTAAGTACCTTCATGTTGTTAAATTGAGAATTTCCTTGATTATTATCTCATGAGCTAATATTGTAATGCGAACTCACCCTAAATTACACTTACTGCATGGATTTAACATGGATTTGTAAACAGCTGTATTCTTCAGCATTTAAATTTAAATTTAAACACATAAATTTAAGAATATCAAAGCTGCTGGCTGGGAATCCCCCTGCTCTTGTTTGACCTGCTGGTGCTGTCTGAGGGTCCAAAATGACCAGAGAACAGTTGTGTCTGCCTGGATCCTCAGCTGCTGCCGCTCGGTCCTGATATATTTATAAGTGCGGCATACTTATGGCAACAATGCATGTGTAAAGGGCAATCAGGGCTGATGGCAGACAGATTACATGACATCCAGAGTTCTTATTCTGATCCTCATTGTAAAGGATTTGTGGGCCAGTGAGGACACATGCTCGAGTTCAAAAATGTCTGATGTCAGAAATTGATGGGATGCATTTAATTCAGTCTCACAGCACAATACTGTACCTTGTCTATTTAACCCCTTTAATGTCCTCTATATATTTAGCAAAGCCATGATATCAACAGTATGTGAGAACATTATGATGCTTCTTTGGCTCTGAGTTGATAAATGTATTTAAAACAGAGCACAAAACAATAAACAAAGCAAAAACAAAAGGGCTTATAAAAATGACATGGCCAAAATGAAAATAAATAAAAACTAATTATTTAAAAAAAAAAAAAAAGTTGAGTAAATAAAAGGAAATACAAAGTAGAAAAAGTAATATGTCTATCTATCTATCTATCTATCTATCTATCTATCTATCTATCTATCTATCTATCTATCTATCTATCTATCTATCTATCTATCTATCTATCTATTTTCAAATGTATATATTTAGTATACATTTTTAATAAGTTATTCCTCTTCTATGTGCAGATTCAAGGTGTTCTGCATGTTTTTTTGACAGTTTTTAAGTCATTCTCACAGTGTCCCTGTAGTCGAGTGTGTTTTAAAATCCAAAGCTATAAGAAATGATCAAATCTTAAGTAAAAGTACCAGTAAAACATTGTAGAAATATTACTGTTACAAGCAAAATTCCTGCATTTAAAGTTCTACTAAAAGTGTAAAAGCATTACTGTCAAAATATAGTCAAAGTGCTGAAAGTAAAAGCAGAGAGGATTATTTCAGAATACTGTATTTTATTGGATTATAATTATTGACTCAATAGTGTGTTTATCACTTAATGTTGGAGCTGGTGAAGGTAATTTACCTACTTTATATTTTCTGGACAACTTGTAAATTTCCTCTCAAGGATCAATTAAGTTTTATATTAAACTATAATATTACATCATATAGTTTTGATTCTATTTTGTTTTATTAAACTAAATCTGCAGCTAAATTAATGTAGTCAAATCATCGTAGTGGAGTAAAACGTATAATATTTGCCTGTGAAAAGTAGTGGTGTATAAGTATAAAGTAAAATGGAAATACTGAAGTAAAGTACAAGTAACTCACAACTGTACTTAAGTAACTTAGTTTCTTTCCGCCGCTGTTTAAATCAATAGTGTATCAAGTTTTTCTTGCATTGATTAAACACAAAGTTCTGCACATTTAAATGCATTGTGATGTGTTTTCACATATAACCTGTTATTAGTGGTGCTTTTATCTGTTTTTGTGCAGGCAAAGTTTTTAGCATTAGCTAATTTTTTGTGGCGCTGCTTTCGGCTCTCAGGTATCCAGGTATCATTGTTGGCCCACTAATTCTCCCCTCCTGCCTTGTTTTCTTTGCATTCCAGACTTTAAAGGAATTTGCGCCTGTCCTCTTGCCCCAGAGGATTTGACTTCAGACTGTTTCACTTGTATAAAAGTAAAGGGATAGAAGGAGGAGAAACTTGGGGGCTTTCTATTGTTTTGCAGTCATGTCCCGCTTGCAGCCGGGACTGACAGATGAGGGGGGAAGAGGGTCTTAGGCCTTTGAACGGGTGATTAATAAAGACACTGGAGAAGGGCCCCGATCGGCTGGGCTGTTTGTTTTGATTGCATTTTCATCGGTCGGTGTGCCCAACCTGCCAGGAGACAATGGCCATCCCTGTTTAGTGCTGACCTCTGCCCCAGTCTCGTCTGGAGGCGCTGCGTTATGTTTAAGTGGATGCTGAACAGCCTCTGCCTCGGGCTAACTGAAAGACTCTCTGAGTAACCAGACACCAAACAGCAGACAAACAACAGCCAGAAAAGGGACAAACCCATCTAACCGAATATTGTCTTAGTGAAACAGAACAGCTAAATGACGATGGAAAGACAGATAAAAGATTTGTTTCTTTACAACGAATCCTTCATTACTGTATGGTGTGCACAATAAAGTCATGCTTGTGTTCTTAAAATTCACTATTTTAATGTTTTTCTATCTTGATGCTTACTGGTACTAACCTACTAACATCTCAGTGATTTAAATATTCAAAGAAAATTAGCTTTACATCCATTTGAAAGTGGACATATTTGCCTTATAATTAACAGAAAACATGACCATTGTTTAAGTGTGCCGGACATCAGGAGGTTTAAGTACAGTTTTACTATAAATAATGATTCACTGTGTTTTTATAGGCTTAAACGGTCATAGCCGTTAAACCTGAAGCACAGCTTTGGTGATTATATTCTGGAAGCTGACTGGTCAACAAACAATGCTGAAACAAAGCTCAAAAGTCTTTTGAGCAGTTAATGAGGTATAAGACAGTTGAACTAGTTCTGCCAAATAGTCAATTTTAAAGTAATAATAACTGCAGTTGACCTGACTCAGAAAGTGACTGCACCTAAATCCTCCCTCCTCTTTGAACAGAGGCGACACCACACCTGTTCTTTCTGCAATCTTTTTGTTTCTGTTCACCTCTTTTAAAGTCATCTGTTATGATTTCTTGTTTTTCTTGTGACTGGCAGTGTTGGGGGTAGCACGTCCCATATAATCATATTATATTTGTCTGTATGCAGTAATGTAGCTTCCTTTAATAACATTAGTTACTACTCAACTGCTGTTATGACTATTATTTAGTAGTATTGCCTCCTGACAGTGCTACCTTAATTATTTTAGACATGCAGCTGAGCCTTGTTCTCTCCACGACTTTTTTCTGTGAAATGCTCTCTGAGCATTTTTTCACCAACTTTGCATTTTGGTTTTGTTGTGGCACTTCACCAAACAGCAGAATAGTTTTTATGTGAGAGTTCATCTGAAGCAATGTTGCAGAGTAATGCAAAAGTAATGCAACAAGTAGTGTAGTGAATTACTTTGTACAGGGTGTAAATAATTATAATGCTGTAAAGTTATAATGAACTTATCTGCAAAATTCCAGCCACTCATCTTCTCATCTTCATCTGCAATATTTGGAAAAGATATTTTAAAACAGGATGTTAAATGATGTTAGATGTTAAATTCGGAGTATCTATCATAATGAAGATGAATCCGTGAATCTTTTTGTGTAGCAAAGTGAAGCAAAACGGTCAGCCGTCTTTACGTGATCTGTGCTCTCGCGAGATTCTGTGGTTGCCATGACAATTACGAAGGACCTTGAAGGCAACCGGAACTAAATCAAATGGGATTAAAACACCCCCGACAGCAACGGTAAGAGGCCAAAACAGCTTTAGTTTTCGAGAATATTTGAAAGATGAATCAACTTCAGCAGGCACAACAAATTATGCTGGAGCTGCTAAGCCAAGGCAGAAATGCATCTGTAATAATACCGAGGCTAGCTGGCGCAGTTAAACATTTGTACAACGTCATCGGCTAACTGTTGCTAAAGGCTTGAGTTGGCTAACTATGTTTTAACTCGTTAGCTAGCTCAACGCATTACTTTCAGTTAACTTAGTAACTTAATAAATTTCAAACAGTTTGGCTGCTAAATTTATTTTTCATCATGTTACAAAACGTCTTAAGCTAGCTCTTGCTTTTACAGAACCTGCTACTTTTTATGGAAAGACTTATTTTTTTAGTTAGCTCTAACTACAAAACTTTAACTGCCATGTTCAGTCCATTTCGTTAGATTTTCCTTGCATAATTTCATAGGGATTTAACACTGATTATCTAAATTAGTCATGTAACTTTTTAGAGTATGTAATACTGTAAGTTCCTAATTTTAATAATTAAATTGCCCAAATTAACTTCCATTACTTACACTATTGTATTGTCTCAAACCTAATATTTGAACTTTTTAGTTAAATTTCTGATGTTAATCTTGTTTCTCTGTTGGAAAGAACTTTGGCTCAATGGCTGTTTTTAAAATGTGCCTCATTAATAATGGTGACTTGACATTTAGGATGTCATTGCTTTAAATATTTTCATTTTTTAAAAATGCATATTCTTTTTGCGGTTTCTGTACCTTACTGAAAGGTTTAGGTTTAGACCTGTCAAAATTAGATATAAAATAGAATATATTACTTTCAGTATTCACAAATAGCGTCTTTCACTGATGTGCTTGACAACCTAAGGATGAAAAAAATAACATGCACATGAGTTTCCAACTTAAGCCAAGCTGCTTTATACCTGTATTGCCATCAGTTGTAAATCATTGCTCCTTTTTATCAGCAGATGTGTTGTTGCAATCTTGACACTTTGGGGGTTTAGCCCAACCCAGAAATCTATTGATTTTAATCTGATGATTACACCGCTTTCAAGTTATTTGAGAGTAGAATGGTGTTATAAAATGTAAGACAATGTGCTTGAGGCAAAGTAAGGTCATGCAGTTTTCTTTCTATGTGTAGTCTACGTTCCACAGTAATATCAGAGGGTGTGCACAGTGACATTTACAAACCTATAAATGTTAAGGTGTGTCTTGGAAATACTTGTTTTTATAAAGTTTATTTAGTACTTATTTGGATGACTGACCCAGAGTTCAGGAGAAAAGATACAGATGCTGGTAAGGAGTCCCAAAAAACAATAATCAAAATAAATAAATAATAATCATACCTAATTTGCTGTGTGTTGCTCACAAAACATTCTGTCCATAGCCCAATGATAGCTTGTCTAAGTATAGTAATTCATAATAAATCAATAAAATGTTTCTCATTGCTACTCGGCTAGCTGTTGTCATATTTTGTCAGTTACTGTATTTATTAGAGAGGTCACATTTTACATGTAATTACAGAGAATCATCCATACATGCAATAATGTCAGTGCTGCAGACATCCTGCTGTGAGACTGAAAAAGTCAACAGTCAACTTTAGTAAAAAGATCAAACTTTTACGAACAGTAGAATTAATAAGTGTCTGTTCAACTCTGTCATATTATTTTCAGGGATTATAACATGATCACAATGACTGATAAATGGATCCTGAGTTTTTTTAATTGCTCTTACTTTTGTTAAATAAAAAAAGCAAACAAAAATATGTAGATCAAGGGCTATTCATAAAATGTTTGGGCTGTAACCTTGAATACTCACGCCGAACAACGCCACTGGAAATCTGTTCAAGCTTTGACATTGTCTTAATTTTGCAAAAGCATTTAATTATGTTACATGAAGTTCATTTTGAATAATCTATTAGTCTTATCTATGACATCTGACCCATAATGTTACCTTAGCATTGCAAACTTAAGGCATCTTTAATTTATCTAATCTTTCTACACTCCCTTATGTCTGCCTCATGCATAAGTTAAATTATTTCCTTCATTAGATATGCCTGTGTTTGTAAGTCAGGTATTAATATCATTCATCACGCAGTGCAGGGGAATTCCAAAACCTAAAATAGTGCCAGCTTCAGATTATGGCTGCCCCATCAGCCCCCCTCCCAAGCTCGTCCAGCTGTACACATACCAGAAGTTGTAGCAGTACTATCATATAGACTGTGGGGGGAATTCCGCCCGTCTCAGACTGCAGCGTGCGCCACTTCAGCTGGAACAATGGCAGGCTGAGCTCTGAAGCAGGTGTAATGTTTCAAGGGAGCAGGTCAAAGTGCCTCTGTCTGAATGGTGCATAATCACCATTATGTGTAGTACAAATATTCAGTATTATGCAGGCTGACTTCTCCACAATGGAAGTGCTCGTCATGAATGGCTGCCAGCAAGGCAACTCCTCCCCCTTTCCTTCTCTGGCTGGGTGGCCAAATGTCAGCCCTGCCCATCAACATTTATGTTCAATGTTCGCTGACATTGCAGCTTTTAAAACTACCCATTAAAGTAGTTGTTCCTTTTTCAAAATGCCAACAGTAAAGTAAGCATTGCTTATTTGGAATATGTATAATTATAGTAGCTGATTGATGATGTGTCTTTGCAGACTCAGGGACCCCTCATCCCGTTTGTCCTGGAGAGAGAGCTCATTCCTCACCACCATGTCCCAGAATCAGTCAGCACAGACAACTGACTTCTTCAGCCAAGATGTATTTAACCAACTGTTTGATATGCTGGACCAGTAAGTGAATAAACAAAAAAGCAAAAAAATTGCAGCAAGTTTTTGTTACGGACTTAAAAAATGTACATATCAACTATTTGTCAGTGGTATGTTTTTTGTGTTTCAGATCTGCTTTTCACTCAGACCAGCCCATTGAGCTGAATTTCACTGAGAGGCCAACAGATGGGTCTGCAGGAAACACCATTCAGATCAGCATGGACTGCATAACCATGCATGAGCCTGACGAGACGCATTCTGTAAGTACGCAGGTTTCTGTGGAAAACACCAGTTTCACTTTATGTTGTTTTTCCACAAGCAGCTCCTGCTGCCTCAGACCCACCGTGACCACATATAAAAAATATGTAAAGGAAATAATGGAAATTGCATGACCTGCTCATATGACCCCTTTATTTTACAATGTATCTATACAACTAGTGTTGGTGGAAGAGCTCCAGATCCTTTACATAAGTAAAAGTACCAATACAACCATGTAGAAATACTGTAATCCAAATAACAGTCCTGCAAAAAAGAACATCCTCCATAAGTAAAAGAACATAAGACATCCAAGAATTATCAGGTGAACATAGTAAGTAAGTAAGTATTAAACATAAGTATTAAAGTAAAAATTCTGGTTTGGTCCCTGTGACTGATATATTATTATATACGACATCATGGGATTATTAATAGTGAATCATCAATGTGTCAGCAGCATGTTACTGTTGTAGCTGCTACAGGTTGCAAATACTTCATGTCCAGATTCATATACATGAACAATAGATAAATCTGAGGGCTTATCACATGATTAACAGAAGAGAAAGGTTGCTTGTGGACTTCTTCTGTAGTCATTGATTTTTGGAGAGATATTTGTTCATTAGAACATTTATTGCAATGAACCCATGTGAGAAATTCAGAGTGAATGAAATCTGTATGGTGCAGCTGTCAACATCTCGAAGACATCTGAAATGTGAGCCTGACTACACACTGCTTTTTCTGAGAAGTCAAAAAGGTTTAAAATGACTGGTTTAATCTTTACCAGTGTGTTATTTTGGAAAAGTTTGTTATATATTCCATTGTGTAAAATCTTCGTCAAAAAAGCAACTCAAACTTTCTTTTAAATTTAGTGCTTGAGTAAATGTGTTTAGTTACATTCACTGCTGACAACCACTAAACAGCTTGTGTCTGGCAATGGCAAAACCAATTATTTTTTACAACACAGAAACAACACAGATGTTATAGATGTTTTACTAATATTTGTGTTTTTATTGGTTCTACCTTTTTACCCAGTGAATTCCATACAAATTATGTCATGAAGTCTTACATAGAGCTTCTATTTTTCTCTAAATGAATCACCAAATACAACATGATCTTTGTATAACACTTAGCATCTTGGAGGTATACGTGATTTTTAAATTTGTCAGTTTGTACTTAATAATATATGTACCATCTGAGATTACTTTCATTCTGAGTTGATGGGACATATAGAGGTAAAACCCGCATGAATCTACTTTCAATTTTCATATTAACAATGGAATTTCCCTGGGACCGTTGTGCAAATGTGGCAGAAAGCAGTCCAACATGCCAGTAAAGAAAGCCGGTTTATCTGTTGTTGTCTGAGATGTTGTCTGTAAGGTGCTGATATTATCTCATTTTAGCCTGAGCTGTGCTTGACCTGGGTGGCCCCTGTGAGATTGTGATTTGAAGCCTGGATTAGGGGCTTGATTCTTGTGACAACTTATAACAGACACACTTCACCTTCCAGTTTCACACTTTATGTCAACACGGGTCACGGGTGGAAGGAAATTACAGAAGCATTGGCATTTTATCCTAGGAAAGGCATGGTACTCACTTTTACAAATGCACATATTTGGCTGTTGCTCAACTGCTCCAAGTGGTGCTTTTCCTTTGTTGGTCTTGCATATGTAGCCATAGTTAGTTGGCAAAGATACATAATTTTAACAAGGAAAACTATTTTTGAATCATGTTTTGTCCTAAGTTTCTGTCAGTAAATGTCATTGTTTGACTGTATTTCTCAGACCTGTATTAAGTAAAAAGTACATGTTCTAGTTTATAAACCAGTGTCTTTATGAGCTCCCTTCTGTATGACCTGTGCTGAGGGACGTATCCTTAGAGATGATGAGCATGTTCCCCTCCCAGTGCAGGAATGTCGTTGTCCAGCCAGGGTGGAAAAAAATAGCAAATAAAAATTTCGTTCAAGGAGCTGAGTAATGTTACCCTGCGCATCCCCCTAGGGGGCCTGTGCTCTCTTGAACTGGTGATTAATGGCTCCACCCCACCACCCACTTTCCTCTGCACCCAAAGAGGGGCGTGGTGGGGTGATTGGCACGCCAGCAACTCGGGCAGCATCCGCGTGGGGCTGAAAGCTCACTGCCGTGGCGGCTTGCCAATCACCAAGCCCCGGTCGTTATTAGCAAGTCAAGCATCTGTTTAGATGAAAATCTGTGGTGGGCAAACCCACCCTCACCCCTGCTCCCTCTCCTCTTCCAGCCATGTGGAGGTGTGCCTCTTTCATGAGTCATTAGAATGCAGCTCACTGTTTAGTGCCCTGGGGGACTTATTTGTATTGTGTAGGGTTTATGTTTAATCTGAAATTCCTTTTTCTTCTGGATTTTTTTTCTGTAGCTGCAGGGCAACAATTTAACGCAGCACCTGCCTCTCTTGCAGAGGTCCCGGCTCTCATCTATCAGTACGTGTCTTCTCTGTGTAAAGGTGGGGGATGGCAACAAGAGGGAAGGAGAGGAGCAAGCAGAGGGTAGAATAACATGAAGGAATGTTGCAGGAAAGTGGCAGGAGAAACGCTATATCCTACCCTAAACAGCTGATTTTACACCTGATCAGCTCTGATCAGCTGTGCGTGGAAAATCAGTGTTAAGCACCCAGACTGAAGGTCTTTTGACTCAGACTTTAAACAACTTTACAGCAGAGTAGCTCAATCGACGCTCAGCTTCTGTGAGATCTAATTACATGTTTGTGTTTGGTTTTGTGCTTTTTTCACCACACCTTGTGTGTCTAATGTGTGATTGCCCCTTTGTTCAGTCTTTGTGCAGATGAGCAGTTTTCTGTTCTGTTTCCTAAATGTAACAGAACTTAACTCCAGTCTTCATGCATCCTTCTAAAAAGAATTTGACAAATGTGGTGCAGTTATTTGCATTATCATGTTAACACCGGACGTTTCTTCCATGTCATTTTCTGAACACTCTTTATTCGTCATAACTTCCATATTACCTGAAGGAAAGTGTCTTAGCACCAAGTCCGTCTCGGCCTTTATTTGTCTCACTAAGCAGACGTTTCAGATACCTGCACTTCCCATCATAAGTTTTAAGAACAACAATTTTAAGCTTAACTTGGATTAATCACCAGGACTCGTTGCTTTTTTTAATCCAAGGTAAACCTGCGCGTAAAATCCCAAACCATAATATGCTGTTATATTTTTAAATGCTCCACCAGTTTGCCTCCAGCACAAAAAGATGTGTTTTTAAGGCGTAACACCAGAGAATGAGGGCTTGCTGTGGTCCACATGCATAACTGAGTCAGTAGGAGGTCTGATTGTGGTGATGCTGCACTGGGTTTTTCCTGCTACAGAATGAGCCTTTGGGGGGTGACTACTCATGGCAATATGCACGATCGTTCCCTTTGCAGTAAAGACAGTCTGTCTGTGTTACCTCATTTGACAGAAATCAGTGCATTTTGTTGTTATTTGTGACCATTTGATAAACAAAAATGTCCTTTATGCTTGTCTAAATGAAAACCTCAATTACCAAAACAGGTTTTCTCAGTTCTTAACATTTTAGCACTTGTATTTTTCTTGGCACTGGTTAAAAACCTCTTTGGGGAGCACCTAAAACTTGTTTGCTTGGGGTGGGGGTGGGGTGGGGTGGGGTGTGTGGGGGTTGGGGGGAGGGTGGAGAGGAGGTTGGGGGGTTCACTATGCCGGAAAACCCTGTTAACAACAACAACAAAAACTCCTGTCATCTCCATCATTCGTATTTTTTCACACATTATTTTAGCCAGAGCTTAACTGTACTTTTACACTGCAGTATTGTCTAATGCCAAGATTGCCAAAAAAACTTGTAGTTCATGCACACATAATTGTAAAAATGTCAGATTTGAATCCAGAGTTTTCAGCCAGATTGTGGAAAAACATGTTTCCTTTTGACTGTAAATGAGCACATTTCATTTAAAAAGCAAATGTCTACTTCAAATTTTTTTAAATATTTTGTTTTTAGGTGAGCATACTCATTGTTGGGATAATGTTCAGTTGGAGAATTTGTTGTGTCTTTGTTTTCTAGGATTAGAAATTAAAATCAGGCACTAAAAGTTCCTTCTCTGTCCTACTGTTTCCATTCTTACTGCATATAACTGACTGTTATGATTAGAAAAATTAAAAAGCAGTTGCTCTGTTTGAAAGGTAGGTTTTGCATGCAGCAAAATAGCACAGAGTCATTGTGTTCTTTGTTGCATGACTAATGTTTGAAAAGATACTGTAAAGCAGACATGCAGATTGAAAAAAGAGAAAGAGAAGACACCTGTTTTTAAAGTAGTGATCTTTTATTTTCTACTGACATATGCAAATCAGAAAAACAAAAAGCTAATATAGTTATATTAAATGTTCCCTTCCTCTCTTTTTCTCACCCTTTCAGGATTTATTTAGACTGCTCAGGAAAACACATGCATAACTGGTATTTAAATGTCAGTGTTAACAAATGATCTGCTGTCCTAATGCTGATAATGACTACAGCTCCTGACTGAATATTGAATGGGCCTTGAGGATGCTGATTAGTCAGCCATGTTCAGTACTTCACTTCATCTCCACCCTGTTAGTTCATTGTCTGTTGCAAAGCACTAATCTGAGAACTTCAGAGAGCTACAGTCCAGTCAAGCCCTTTTATTCATCCAGGCAATTTTTCATCTGTAGTACGATGCCATGTTGGAAAAAAAAAACATCCACAGTACTTTTATTGAAAAGGTAATGGCTAGGTGGAAGTCTGGTGAATGTTGTGCAGTACTTTGTTGCATATATGAATAGTTTTGTTTATGTAAAAATTTAGTTTACAGTTTGTTCAGTAAAAAGAAAAACTGATGCAGATTTGTGTCTGTGTCTGCAACCATTTACTCAGTGACAGGGCCTTAGTATAGGCCCTGTGTGCACATATAGGGGTGTTATTTAACGGATAGATTTTTCTATACACTTTGGCCTTTTTTCTCCAATCAAAGTTTTATGTCACTGAAAACTGAGCTTTTGGAAAACTTCTTCCAGAGTGAAGTTTTCCAAAAGCTCAGTTTTCAGGCAGTTTGCCTTGTTGACGTGCAGTTTTTGGGTTGCACTATCAGAGTGTGTGTTGTTACTGACTTTATTTACATGGAATGGTTATGTGCAGTGGCGAACGTGGCCAAAGAAGAGACCGTGTTATCCTCGCCAACAGGACTTGTTACATGTTTACGCATAAATCTGTAGTTACTTACTCTCTTTGAGGTACATAAAAGTCGGGACTAGTCTCACTACTGCCTTCATGCACCATTTTTAGTAAACAACCAGAATGAGTGATTGTGTCTTTTCAACATTCTGATTGGTAAAGATGGCTTTAGGGTGAGAATTATATAGCTGCCCATGATTTGACATGCTCTTGATAGTGCTTCAATTATGTTTTTGTATTTTGCATAGGGGATTTTTTCCTCTTCTTCTTTTTTTTTTTTTTTACAAGAAAGTAAAACCTATGTGTATGTGGGGACGTGACCGTAAAACAAACACAGTACTAGAAAAAGGAGTACTGATAGATCCTCCAAATCCTTTTGTAGGTTGGTTCTTTATCCTTTTGAAAATTACTCAAAGTAAGTTTTTAAGTTTGTAAATTAATTTAATCAAAAGCAGCTTACTTCTGTTTTTGATATTTTAGGAATTGCCACCCAAGTAATGCTTTCTGTCGCTCTACTGACTGCTTGCATCTGTCAGTATGGATGTTGGCTTACTCTGTTTTTAGGTCAGGTGTCTGTGCCTTCCCAGCCACAGCAGGCTGACACCTGATACTAAACTAATCTAGCTGACTTTAGGAACAGGCTCTTTAAAAGGAAAAACTCTGGTAAAGCCTCTTTTGTCTGAGCCCCTGGATCTGCAGATCTTCAGCTGCTGCCTGGTCGACTTAGTTTCTCACCACTGCAGCATCTGAGCTGATGCAGTTAATAGAGATGTGACTGCTCACATTGAATGTGTAGTTAAGATTATCAGTGAACTACTTTTTTCAATCCACAGCCTAAAGCACACTAGTAAGTGATTAGCTTTATTTTTGCTGCAACAGACTTAAAAAATGTTTAAGTATTAGTTTATGTAGAAAAACAATGTAACTGAAAACATTTAAGTTGTGTTTTGGTCTGGGGGACTTACTGCAGTTTATTGCAGCCTATGTCTCAGTTTTATTATACAGCCAGTATACTATGGTTTGTGTGACCTGTCCTACTTAAATGCAGCTACTGTTCTATATTTTACTCTGCATTAGCCTAACACTGAGTACTCTAACTTCTTTTCTCATGTCAGTGTTTTTTTTTTTAAACATAATTAGAAGTTTGTTTAGCTAAACTAATTATCACCCTCAAAAGGTTTGGCTTGGCCCTCACTGAGGCCAGAACCTTGGAGGCTGCTGGATCGAGCTCTTTAAAGTGTTGATTTGCCTTTTGTGACAGGCTGACCTGCAGGCCCCTCGCCCCGGGGCCCGAGCAGGGAGTGGCAGGTGATTGGAGACACTGACTTCACGTCATCGTTGTGCTCAAGTCTTCAGACAGCTCTCAAACCACTCTGACCCACAGGGCAGGAGTCTTTGCCTTCTGGCTCTGTAGTAATTGAAGTGATTTGCGCCGTACTGACCAGTCTCCTCCCTTGACATGTAGCACTGCAGCTGGCATTGAATCCACTCATGTTTACAGTTGCAGTTTGACTTCCCTCCATATTTCTCTTACAGTTAAAAAAATCAAATCTGCTTTGACATTTTAAAAGATGAATATATAAACCTGCAGATGCTTTTTACCTGCTGTTTAGCAAAACTGTCTGTGACGTCCATGCGATTTTCTTGGTTCAAAAATCAGTGTAAAATTTTTAGTTTCTAACTCTCGACAGTTGAAAAACACAGTTTCCTGCACTGAAATGTTGTTATTTCAGTTTGCTAGCTGAAATATTTAAAATATAATGTATTTTGTAAGTAAGTGTAAGTTAATTCTTATTCATTTTAGTGGAGCTGTTGCAATTACAGGAGAGCGAGCTGATCAGTGCCACCACCATTAGAGTATCTGAGAAACAATGCATGTTTCCACAACAGATCTACATCAGTCATCTCTGATAGATACAAGGAATCTACAGGAGTCGCATTGTTTTGTCTGGGGGCTCCTACATTCAGATTGCTTCGAGGATGCAGAGGAGAACAATTCTTATGCAAACTAACAGCTGTCGGTCAACTCTTCTAACCCCAGACTAGTGCTCTCACTCTGCAGCCTGTTTCCCTGAAGGCTTTCTCTCTTTAGTTATAAATCATTTTTTGTCGTTATTCCTTATTATCATTCACATTGATGGTATTTTTTCTATTGGAAAATTATTTTCAATCATGTCCTGCAGTGCATCCCCTCAAAGTTACATTCCATATTTTTGGAATGGCTAAAATTTAATTCTAAATTGATCCGAAAGCAGTGATATGAATGTGAAAACATAAATCAGATTTATTAATATTATTTGTTTATTTTTTCAGTACATTATGTTGCCTTAGGTGGATTGTCGTGTGCAGCAAAGTGATAGTTAATAGGTAAAATATATTAAAAAATGCAAGCATGCAAGGAAAAAGCTCTGCAGAGATTCAAAGACATTTCAAGGAGCCAGTGCTTCTTCAGATGGGTGTGGACTCGGGTTTTGAACAGGTATCCTTAGACCCCTCCCTTCTCTTCCAGGTATATATGACCTTCCCATAGATTCCTATAGAAGCTTCTGCTTGTCCACTTTGCATCTGTAGTCCACATCACTCCTTTAGAGTGAGGAAAAGAGATTTGTGGAATCCTGGAGCCAGTGGAGCAAACAGCAGCAGCTCTGCTCAATCTCAGCGCCAACATGTTGTACCTGGAGACGGGAACCACACCATCTTACAGTGAGGTAAGACCAACGGAGGAGCTGGTAATGGCGAATCAACATTCCCTCTCATTCCTCTGGTTGGTTCTCCAGAGCTCCATGGCACAAAGGGGCCATCAGAGAAAAGGCCTTATACCATTTCATGTCAGCTTTCTAATTTATACTCAGTCACTTTGGATTGATGTGTATCATGTTTCTATGTACTTGTTGATACTGGCTGCTCAGTAACTTAAAAAAACATGTAACAAATATACAAATTGACTTTTTTTTAGTCAAGCAGCAAATACCAAAGACGGCTTTAATGAGGACATTTTCTTCTGTGTAGCGGTATGCGACAGAATGTGTGTGTTTTTGTGCACATCTGTATGCGTGTGACAGTCCAGAGAGCAGGGGAATGTAAACACCTGGAGAATCTCGTTGACTGTTTTCTTGTCATGAAATGGCTGCTGTCCACTGGGCATGGATGTAGTCAGTTGATGTGATTTACTTTGAGTCTGGTTGTTGTTCATCAAGCGTTTTAAATGTTAGAAAATCTGGCTTCCAAAATGATTTAGAGGATTTGGATTTTCTAAGGTGAGAAGTACTTTCTGTCCTCCGTGAGGACTCTTTTGTCGAAATGGTCAGGATAATATAAAGAAATGGAAAGGAAAGAGGAAAATACCTTCATGTAGGTTATTTTAATGATGAGAAACTATACTAATACTGTGCTTTGTACGATTCTTGTGGGATCAGGAGTTTTTTTATGCTAACGTTGAACTGAATGCCTTTCCACAGATGTTGAAGTTACATTAAAGATTTTTCTTTTCTGTCGAAGATATCACCAAAAATACAAAAAACAAAAAGAAGGGACCGTTTTAATGGATTTTTTAAACAAAGAATTTTTAATGCATCAATCAGCATTAAAAATTCTTTTTTAAAAAATCCATTCCCATTTTTTACTCTGAAAGTGCAAGCGCAATGATTGATGGACCTGTGTTTGCAGAGCTCGATGGCAAACACTTCAGAAGTGAATTAAATAAGCTTTTATTGAAGTAAATATATGCTTTCACATATTTTAAAAACTTGACTGTGACATTAATCTGATTGAATTAACAGCTTTACATCAGTTCCATTTAATCATAATGGTACAAAAGCAAGCAGTAAAACTGGGCCTTATAGTATATAAGAACACAAAAACCTATTGACAATATCTGTATCTCTATTAATTTGTCGAAATACATCCTTTAGTTTTCAGATAACCTCTGTTCTGTTCCTTTTTCTGCCATTTTCCTTTGTCGTCGGTTCCTTTAGTAAACAGTTGTGCCGCACGCTTTGATTTATTTTTGTTCATCAACCAAATTTCACATTTAAATTTACTGCAGAGCGAGTCAGCAGTGATAGATTCTCAGATTGCAGGTTGCAGATAGCAGGTGTGTCAGGTCACTGTCTTTTAAGTTGTTGAGCAGGGGGTCTTTAAGTGGTGTCCGGCTCAATCCCTCCAGTGTGTGAGGTATCAGGTTCCCTCATCGCCAGTCTCCTGGGAGCCGCTTCTGCCATTAGAATGTGGCTGGCCAGGCGTTGCTGTTTAGTCCGGGGTCGTAATTGCTTTAATGGTATGTTGATGTAGATACAATCACCTGCTCTGCCCACCCCAGCAGGTATAAGGTGCAGATAGACCCCCTCCCAGCCCCACCTCAACTCCCAGCCCCGCTGAGCCTTTAATGCCTCCCTCCCCTGTGGTCACTCATCACTGTCCCCTCGATGTTGTTAGGTGCCGGCCAGAGAAACATGCAGCAGGTCATCAGAGAGCCTGGAATGGAAGCTATTCCCCCCCTCAGGCCAGGTCTGCTCTGATTCCTGCCTTATCAGTGCTTATACTTTGTGACTACGATCAGCAGCAACAGGAGAATTTATGTAGCTTTAGATATAAATGTTTCTGTCAAATGTTGTGTCTGCGCAGTGCTCACACAGATAGCATACATGAAATTGCTACTCAAACTAGCATATTAATCAGACACCGATCATAACCTCTGAGATCTTTCAGAAATATGTATTGACAGGAGGTGCAGAGTATCTCAAACTGCAGAGAAGATCTTTACCTTTAATCATCTACACTTTAATAATATTTGTTGATCTTTGTTGAGCACTGGTCTAACAGTAAACACAAGACAGTAATTTAAATGTGTTAGCATGCCATTCCACTACTGAATGCCAATGTGTTGGCCGTAGCAGTAAGTTTTGATTTAGTGCTGCCATGTATATTTAAAATATCTCTGATATGTGTTGTGGATAGTTCAGATTCCTACGATGAAATGAACAAGCAGTCGCTGTGAAGGTCAACAGTGTCCTTTTCCTCTTGGCCTGAAATGGTTACCCCAGCATTTATCTCAGACAAAGAAATGAGCTTGAAGGCCTCAAACAGACAGCACAACCTTTCACAAACTTTATTAAAGGCTGTTGAGGACGTCAAGGCTGCTGATTTACTGTGCTTCTGCTTAGCAGCATGACATCCCAAAGGCCTAAACACAGCGTCAGCTATAAACAGAAGGAATTTTTAAGAGCTGCTAAAGTGGTTATTAAATGGTTGCTGTATTATAGTGGAATAAGATCTGATTAAAGGAAACGAAGAGAGGCCCTGAAACTCCCTCTCACAGCCCTTTTTAAAAGCTGATATCCCACTTCCAGCCAATTAAACATTTAAACATGATGAGTTTAGGTGAAACTCTGCTGAGCTGTGCTATCGGGTCAATTATGGCTTTGTCCTCAAATCCTCAACTTTGATCCTCATATTCATTTAGAGTACAAGAAGCATTACCTTGGCCCCTGTATTTAATGCTAAGTAGTCTATGTCAAGCATTTGTGTCCCTGCTTTTATCTGTGTTTGTTCTCTGGCCAGCATCAGCCTTCTCTTTAGAATAATAATTTGGCATTGATAATTGGTGCCTGTCACATCCACCGTTGCAGCTGCCAGCATCAGGTATAGGGGGGAGGCTGTGTCATCTCCCAAAGGCTGAACACTTCAGTGAAATTGCACCAGAGTTCAAAAGAATCTCACTGATATCATGATTGCTCACTCATCACATACGGGAAAACACTGGCCAAACTGGAAAATTAGTCACCCTATAAGTTCCCATGGAAAACAAGGAAAATGGTATTTAAAAAAAAAAAACAACAACTTTGTGTGGGTGGATACATTTATTTAGTCACACCAGTTCAACACATGCTCATTTTCTGCTCTGAGATCAGACACACAGGGTCACTCTCCAGCCCATTGACTTTAAACCTTTATAATACATGAGTGTAATTAGCCTTTTGTGAAAGAGTGTGTGTTTGGGGAAGCCTCTCCCTGCTAGAGGCTGAAGGATCTCCACCAGAGTCAAGTTTTCTTTCTTTCTCAGTGTGTGTCTTCCATTCACAAAGCACTTGTC
This sequence comes from Dascyllus trimaculatus, assembly GCA_024666655.1. Taxonomy (NCBI): domain Eukaryota; kingdom Metazoa; phylum Chordata; class Actinopteri; family Pomacentridae; genus Dascyllus; species Dascyllus trimaculatus. The sequence goes on from CM045446.1 coordinate 20,861,018, forward strand.
TCCTAACACCTGCATGCCCAACATAATTGTTCTCCAGACAAGCTCTTATAAGCTCTGGTGTCATTGTTTCCGGGGGGGTTAAGCAGCTTCGCACCGCACACACAGTGACCCTCATCCTAACAGCTCACTACCCTGTGGCGCTGTTGCACAAGTATGTTGACTCGAATGACCTCTTTCAGGTGTGTCTGTCTGGCTGTGTGAGGCTCAGTGTGCAATAAAGCAACATTATTGATTCATAAGTCACCATCTTGACTAATAGTTATATAACCTACCAAGACGTATGTTTTGCCGGTCATCTGGCACAACACTAACACCTGGCAGCGAGGTGGGTGTGAGTCGGACAGCTGTGGTCAGCCGTGCTTGAAATAAACAAGGGGCCCTGGAGAGATTAATGGCCGTCTAAAGAGCGAGAGCCATGGCACCTCGTCCAGGAATGTGCCATTTATAAATGGAAAGGAATGGGGTGAATGGCGAGCAGAGCAAGCAGGAAGGGGCTGACTATGACCCAGGCGTATTCTCCATCGTGTCTAAAGGCAGATATTTTAATTCTGTTCCTCCTGTCTGAATAGTTTTGTCTGTGGAAAGGGGAATTAGGCCACTTGGGTGTACAGTTTATTATTTATTTGATATATTCTATGATTTTTTTTTTTGTTTTTCCCTAAGTCAAAGTTCTTGGCAGCCATTGCTGAACTTAACCATGGTGATTTCTTTCTAAGAATAATCTTTAGCTACTGGCCACATGGGATTCTAAAGTAATTCACCAACTGTATCTTGGCATGTTTACAGTTAAAACTGTAACACTTGACGCTGAAACCTGAGATTTTCTCATGTTTTCAATATTCATTTTCAACTTCAGCCTTAAAGGTAGCAAACTAACCCTTGTAGGTCCCTAAATATCCAACTCTCTCATGACAGTTTTTCTATTTGTATGGTAGATTTTCGTCAGTCTTGCCTTTTATACGAAGTAGTTTCGAAGTCTTAAATTGTCCACCAGACTGAAGCATCACTTTGATGACTGAACACATTCCCCCCATTTTGTCTTCAGTCACAGTACACCAACCTGGGGCTCCTGAACAGCATGGATCAGAACATTCAGAACGGCGGTTCAACCTCCACCAGCCCCTACAACAACGACCATGCACAGAACAACGTGACCGCTCCATCACCTTATGCCCAGCCCAGCTCCACCTTTGATGCCCTTTCCCCCTCACCGGCCATCCCATCCAACACAGACTACGCCGGGCCCCACACCTTTGATGTGTCCTTCCAGCAGTCTAGTACAGCAAAGTCTGCCACCTGGACGGTAAGACACTTCATTCATTTAGCTGTTTGTATAGTCTGTTGGATTCCACCTCTGTACTGCATGACATATAGACAGCCAAAGTCCTGCTGCTGCTTCTTACCAACCTTTAGAACATTTTTCCATTACAACTTATTTTCAAAGATCTACCTAAAAAGCTGGAATGTGTTCCAGGAGAGTTCTGCATGTATGACATTTTGAGTCAGGAAGTGGATGAATAATCAGTTTATGGAACCTGTTTTGGGATTTTGTGATATTTTGCTTTTGGTATAAAGAAAATTTCAAAATATTAATTTAGCTGTTAATTTTACTACATTCTATTTCTGCCTGTAGATTTAAATTACAATGCATATCTTAATAGGCAGTTTTTTCGAAATGTGTTATTTTCCCTCATACTATACTTTAAAAATCTCCACTTCAGCAACACTTACATCAACTCGGGAAGTTTCATGACGTCATCTATTAGTTAAATATTTTACTCTATTCACCCTTAAAATATAAAGATTGGAAACGGGGAAACAGTAAGACCGGCTCTGTCCAAACATAAAATATGAAATAGTTGAGCTGTGTCCCCTATGAGACTTGTCCACCAGCATGCTGTCATGCTCCTGTAGCCAGGTAAGTTATGAATCACAACATGCTGTGAGTGAACCTTTAAAATGACACACTTTTGTTGTTGTACTTAACAGTTCTGTTTTCTTTATTCTATGCTTTGTATGACTGTTTTTAACAATATTTTTTGGCACCTCGTACAGTTTGATAGATTTTCATGTGTCCTATGAGCAGACTTTTACTTGTCGTAAGATATATGGACCCCCAGAGACACATTAATGTGCTGCCTGTCATCATAACAGGTCATCATATGAGGCAGTGATTTGTCAAGGTAGAGGTTAAAGAGACGCTTTTACCCATGAACTCCTTATCTGACTGTCTGTGCTGGAGGCAGGTTTAGGTATACATTATTCGAAAGTCCTGAATTGCACAACTGCATCTGGAGAATGTCACTTGAGATGTATAGCTTCAAATTATGACTCAACCTCAGGCATTTTTCATGAACTTCTCTTGCTGACAGAAGAAAAACTGAAGAGTATGATCTTACTATGGAAGAAATTAAAATATAATCCTAACTACTATATAAATACCATGTTTGGAGGGTTAAAACCTTTATTTAACCAACGAAGACCGTATTCTTTAACTTCAGCTTCGTCACAACTTGGTCAAAGTTTACTGGTGCTTTGTTGATGACAGAGGTAAACAGGTTGATTCGTTGCTCCAGGTGTGGTGATGCCCTGTGCAGCTAGATGTCACCATGTGATGCTCAGTAAAGCCACACAACCAGCTCCTCCTGCTCTGTCATTATGCATGACGGGGCTGAGGGACAGCTGTTGCATCAGCGCCCCACCTGCTTGGTTGTTTATGTGTCTAATCTGTGCAGACACTGTCGCAGCCACGCGAGTTCTGCGTATGGATGCACCCTGGCAGTTTTTGTCCCTGTTTGTGTGACATGCTTTTTTTGGACAGTTTTGATAAGATGTTGAAAGCCCGTGCGAATCAGCCTCCAAATCAGAATTAGGATGATAAAACTGCGTGTGTGTGTCTTTGGCTATCTGTGACATGTTGATAATTACATAATGGAGCTGCTTTACTCTAAATTCTTTACAAATGTCAACAATGAATGAGACATCTCAAAAGGAAATTGATATTAAAAAAGGTCTATCATTAGCGTTAATTTGATGATTAGTAGCCGACTGAAGTCTCCCCTTTTAAATATGTCAAAAGGGGACTGTTGGAAAAACCTGCTGAGCTTAATGCGCTGAATTTAATGCACTGTGCCTTCAGAGTAAACTCAGGGAGTGCTGCGCCATCTCTCATTATTCCTTTGCCACGCCAAGTGTGGGATTGTGACATTTACCCAATTCCCACACTGCCTCACTCATCCCTCTCATTTTCACAGCCCAAAAACAAAAGTGTTTGTCTGATGTGCAACTGTGGGGCGGCTAAGAGTGTGGTTTGTGAGAGGCACGCCCCAGAGCCAGGTTTAGGACCCATCCCATCATAGGCACATATAGTAAAACAGACGGTGTCCCACAGTCATAACACATGATGCAAGACTGGTTAGATTGGTCTGACTTAGCGTGGAAAAGTAGTGGATTGCTGCTTACTAATATTTAACTGATTAAAGTGTAGGTCTTCCACTGATTTCAAAACAAAACTTCTATCAGTACTCTTCTATGTAAATTCAATTAGACTGCAGTTTTATTGTGTCTGTAGCCTATAACAGTTTTGAATATAGAGGCTCTTTAAAGATGAAAATCAACCATGAGAGTTGAAAATCTAACAGTAAAATTAAAAAAAAAAAAAACATCTGGGGCAACCTGTAGGCGCAAATGCCATTAGAACTGAGCCCCTTGTTTAAATCTCAGTCGGCCTGCACCTTTACTACACGTCACTCTCCTGATCTCTCTCCCCACATTTCAGCTTCTCTGTCCAATAAAGAGACAAAATGCCTCAAAAAAGTATTTCAAAAAATCTGTGGCCTATAACAAATGTCAGTTGGCTGACATATAATGACTCAAAGTCATTATATGATTAAAAATTAAGACAAATGAAGTTAATTCTGACAGTCTGACTGGGAAATGATTCATGTCTTAAAAAAACAGTTTCATTTAAAAGTAGTTCACTGTGACCATGGAGGATCTATGATTCCTTCGATTAGTAGTTTCTGCATTTTGTATTTTTTGGTTCTTGTTAAAATACTTGGCTACTACTTAAAATAGTAGCCATGTTTCCTTATTTTTTATTAATATTATGAAGTATCACATTAGAAAAAGCTAATAGAAACAACAACAACAACAACAACAACAACAAGACTCACTTGAGGTGGTTTTTGTCCTTTTGTAAAAAGAGTTAATGTGCTTCACAGGAAATGGAAGCACAGTTCTGACATAGCGAACTTAACTTCCATGACTGATTGGCCGTCATCGTCTTCAGACAGGCTTCTTCTTCTACTCTGTTTGTTACAGCCATTTGTCACGTAGCTTACAGCGCCACCTTCTGATGACTCTACGCAGCGTAGTTTATTCACTCCAAAGCAGCAAATGTAAACAAACCTAAATCACAATTACTTTTTAAAAAGTTTTTGCAACATTTCGAAAGTTTGCTCAAAAATCACTTGAGAATTATATAGAAACTCTTCCACTGACACGCATATTACAGTGTTTCAGCTGTTTTCTCACTTAATAACCAGATAAATGTCACCAGCTTTTCCAACTGCTCCTCTCTCCACTCCCATCAAAGAGCATTTGTCACATCTTTGCCTCACTGAACATTATTTTGTTTCTCTGATGAGAGTCATGTTCACTGCTCTGCAGCAGCACTCGGCCTCCTTTTAAAAAGCAGTGATTATAGTGTTGGTTCCCATCTCGCAGGAGGCTCCCTCACCTGATCTCAGGAGATCTTTGGTAAAGCTCCCATAATCTCAACCCAATAGCTCAACTGCTGGACTGATGGACTGCAGGCGGAGAGCCACTGAAGATGTCACCACTACGGCTTTGCTCTGCTCATAGATCTGCTAATGCCCCCTTTTGAAGGCCTGTGGGATCTTCCACAGGACTTAGTGGACTGTGTACTGTACTTTTTGATGACTGTTCTTTTGGAGACACACCTAATCCCTAACCCACACCTTAACCTCTTCCTGTCTAGCATGACTATGAGGTGCAACACGTCAACATTTCCCAGAACTGCTCCCACACGGTTTCCTCGTTGGCACTCCTGCAGTCTCCATGGTGTTCCTACCTTTATCGTTCACTCAGAGGAAAACACTGGGCCTGGCCGAATGAATACAGATGCTTTGTCTTCTTTACTTTACTAAATTAATGGAGTGTTGCAAACGAGGCAGCCATTGTTGGCTATTGATGCAGCTATTGTGAGTCTAAAGATTGGTTGTGTTTGCCGTGTGTATTAACTGCCACTACATATAGTCAAAGGAGAGGAATGTCATGGTTTGGGCTATCACTGGGACGCAGTAGAGCTCAGGGGGATTACAGTAATGGATTGAGGGCCTGTAGATAATACTTGTGTAAATACTGTGTGCCTCTTTCCTGAACCCTGTGCTCTTGGAGTGGGCTCTGTCTTTTTGAGAGAGTTAAGCTTGATGGTTGCATCTCACATTGCGCCGGAGGAGGAGGAGAGTCCTTGAATGCTCAAAGAGAAGAGTGTTCTAGCGAAAGGCGGCAAGACACAGCTTGCCCCTGGAACATCTGCGGGCCCGTCCCACGCCTCACGAGATGGGGCTGAGACTTGTTTGTGTCAAGAAGCTTGTCACGACTCGCCCATCACAGAGAGACAAGCCCTGAGAGCTACAGATGGGAAAAGGTAGAGGGGAAATTTTTAAAAAGGCAGAGTTGAAAAGGTTTTTATGATATGGGCTATGGGATTTCTTCATAATCTTCATGGAAAAGCCCTTTCTCTTACAGTTTAGATTACAAGATTCTTTTTTCCCTCTAACAAACACCCCCATACAGATACCTGCAGCAGTGATTTACCTCCGCAGAAAACAGGATCACACTGTAGTGGTATAAATACAAAAGGCAGATATTAGTCTGTCAGCCAAACCTGTGCTGAGTTTATGAGTTCTCAACACAGAAGTCATTGTTGTGGGATAATTGAAGGTTGGAATAACACAACATATTTGCAGCTTTATTACTTCCTTGAAGGATAAGCAGATCAAACATAGTTTTTGGAATTATTTTAGTAGTTTAGCAAACTTTGGCTACTCTACATTTTAAAAAGGACAGAAAACCTTTGTTCATGCTGCTTCCAGAACACCCAAAAATATTTTTATGAACCTCTTCCCACCTGTCGGTTGTATTTTTAAATGCAGTTTTAGTTAGTGATGGTGAAAACAAATATTCAAGCAAATGCCAGGAGAGACAGATGCATTTTACTCTTTCAGCACCGGATACACAATGCAACATGTCAGCGCACAGGTTTACCTTGTGACAGATGTCATCACTGAGATTGGGTGGTCAAGATTAGTGCTGATAGCTGCAGCCAAACATCCATTTTTTAGAGGGGGAATAAAAACAGATGATTGCCTTCTAAAATGTAAAGTTTTACCCTATTTTTTAATTTTCTTCCAAGAAGCAGGTGCGTTGCTTCTGTTTCAGAGACAAGAAGAAAGGGGGAAAAAAACCTTTGGATTATTGTTGAATTAAACGGGTTTGGGAGAAGCTGTAGGCATGACATGACATGTCAGGTATGAAGAAGACAAGACCAGAGGCGCCAAACAGTGCTTGTTTAAGGCCTGATGTTTGTCAGGACTTGACTTCTGCATGCGCCCGCAGCGCCTGTCAGGGAGAAAAGAACGCTACAGCTGTGGGCCTGCCTCGACCTGCACTGCACAGGAAGTGTGTGCTTGTGTGTTAGAAAGTAATTGCACACATCCAGCACTGTCCAAGCATCAGAACAAATTGTGTGTTGCATGTAGTCAGATTATTATAGAGCCATATATTTTCACTATTGCACCAGCTTGCAGACTGCAGTGTTGTTGTCGTGCAGCTGGGCTGTACAGTAGCAGTCAGTTGTGTTTGCAAATACAACCTTTTCAGGTCATTCATCATTTTTTCTGCCTCACTGCCACATGTGCCAGTTGGACAACGTGTCACGTGGGGTTCTTACAAAAGTTTTCTTTCACATGATTGTGATTAAGCTGCTCTGCATTGTGCGCCGTGTATTCCTCGGCTGTGTAATTCACATTGTGACCAATGAAAGGCTCATAATTACATGTTAACACCTGAGCACCGCACCCTGTGTGAGCCACTGAATCCCATCAGTCAACCGGCTGTCCTCCACCCTGAACACTGTTGGCTTTAACCACTCACTGCTTTCAGCAATCAGCAGCAGCTCCTGCTCTCACTGCTGAGCAAACACAGCACCAGCAGCACATAGTTGTGCTCTCAAAGTTTGTAGCTCGAGGGCTGGGATGGTTCTCTGCTGTGTGTGTGTGTGTGTGTTTGTGTTTGTGTGGCAGTTTGAGACAGTAGGATATCATCTAAACAAACTTCTGCCTCCCAAACATCTCTGATTAGATCTCTGAATTGTGTTGTTTTCGCCTTCAGCTACACAAACCCAGCAGACTGTAATTATTTCAAACACTACGTACTGACCCTTTACGCAGCACTTCTCTCTTTTTCTCCGCGCCTCATGATCTTCTGCTCTCTCTGTTGCCCTTTCCCTCGTCTCTCTGCTTGGCTTCTCCACCTCATTTAGCTGATTGACAGAGGCGTACGGGGAGTATCAGGTTAGGAGCGAGGGGACAACTACAACCATTCATCTTAGACTTTTTCTTATTTTTTTAAGAAGGCTTTTTGGAAAGTTGCTTTGATTTTAAGGAAAAATCACTTCAGTCACTGTGTTGACGTACATGTCCCAGAGCTTGAACTGTGTTCATCACTGAGTGTATCCTGCTACCTAGTTGTGTTTCTGCACACATGACAAATCTAAACACTATTTCAGTATAACCTTGCTTTTTGCTTTAATATTAACTTTCTAGCAGTGATTATTAGTAACACCGTGTACTGTTGTGTTGTTATAATTAGATCACTTGAGGAAAGGAGTGTAGCGGAGAATTTAGGTTATTATTAACATGCCTTTATTTCCGAAATGCAGTAACAGCAGTAATGTGTGCAGTTTGTGGGCGAGAATATGGGAACTAGAGACGGGAAGGTGCTGTTTTGGGTTTGTCCTGATGAAAGGAAAGGTTGTGCCGGGGGAGCAGAGTAGAAAATGTCCGTGCCAAGCTTGTGTAATATTTAAAGTCAGCACAGGCAGGTACTGGGATGAGCCCCTTTTCATTGGAACCACACTTAATAGGGCTGGAATTTTATGTTGCATTGTTCTCGAACACAGCCTCGAGCGATTTTCACAATGTTCACTTTTCTTCGCTCAGAAATGAACCTGACAGGAAAATTTTCCCCGCCACCCCCACCCAGTGTCTTCTGCACAGAGAGGATTTAAAGCTCTGCTTACACAGCAGTGATTTCAATGGCTTGTTTACACAGTTGGGTTGTGCCTATTAGTAACAATTCGGTCTTTCTGATGGCTTACTGGTTATCAATTCTAACAGTGCCAGGGATCAAGGTGCATCCATTATTCATGACTTCTGGCTTGCAAACTTGAATGTGAGCCAGCTTGTGTGAGCAGCCATCACATTTTGGCACCAGCCATGGACGGATCTCCTGCGATTAGTCCTTCACTCCTGTACTCGACTGAGCCATTTTCATCCAACCAAACAAGGAAATCTGCACTCAGCCCTGTTCAGAAGCTCTGCTCTGTATGATGAGTGGCCATCAGACGCTTTAGCAGAGTCCTCCCTCCTTGAAGATGAAAGCCAGGCCCGGTTTAATTGCTCCTGGAGGGGTCCGTTTTATGGCGCTCCTCGGAAGTCCCAGAGGCTCTCTCTGAGACATCTTTGAGGTTGCCCAATACACACACCAAAACTTGTGTGTGTTTATTTAAGTAGGTCATAATCACAGTCTTGTATTTAACCTTTTTTGCTTTAGGGGAAACCAGAAGTGCACAGTCTAGGCAACAGGTGTTACCAAGATCAATGTGAGCCTTTAAAATTTAAGCAAAAACAGATATTACAAGTCACAAATTTAGTAAGATTCTTTTAAATTGCTTTCCACTGAAAAATATTTAAAAACGATGTGACTTTTGCTGCAGTTTGTAAAAAACAAACATACTCTCTTAAGTCTGGAGAATATAATTTGTAGGCTGAAGTATCTCTGTAGCTACACAGTGCTGCATTTATAATAATATGTTGTGACATTTTTGTTTGTCAAAAAATTCCAGCTCCTGTGATTTGGATTTTGCTCTTGGACTGTTGCTATTTCAGTAATACTTCGATTATTTGTTGAACCTTTTTCAGAAGCTGCAAACTTAATCACTTTGTTGAAAAAAAGTGCACTGTTTTATGTTTTTTTTGTGTTTTTCTACTTTCCAGTACTCAACAGATCTGAAGAAGTTGTACTGCCAAATTGCCAAGACATGTCCCATTCAGATCAAAGTCCTGACCACCCCACCGCAGGGCGCCGTCATCAGAGCCATGCCTGTTTACAAGAAAGCCGAACACGTGACCGAAGTGGTGAAACGCTGCCCGAACCACGAGCTCAGCCGCGAGTTCAATGACGGTGAATTATTTTAATTTATTACAGAAAATAAATAAAATCCCCATTCATGTTTTGATTCACTGTTTGCTGTCAGCATTTAATGACACGGCTCATGTTGCTTCCAGGCCAGATAGCTCCTCCGAGCCATCTGATCCGTGTGGAGGGAAACAGCCACGCCCAGTATGTGGAGGACTCCATCACTGGAAGACAGAGCGTGTTAGTTCCTTACGAGCCTCCTCAGGTGAGCTGTCCGTCATCTCGCCGCTGAACGCTCTGTCAGCGACACCTCAGCACCTCTGCCTGACTCTGACTGATAGAGCGGCGACAGACTCCGAGCTGACAGCCTCTCATGTCCAGACGCTCGGTCCTGACACTCTGCCCCTCAGTGTGATCAGTAATTCAGCTCAGTGCAGGCCTCAGCAGAAAGTAGTCCTCTTTCTCACAGTCGTCTTCAGAAGGCAGTGCCACCACAAAGGCTACAAATGTTGCTTTAGTCTTTTAGAAAAGAACTTTGGCTTCTATTAGGAAGCTCTCTCAAATAAATTACTAAGCAAAAACACCTCTTTCAAGATGAGGAGAAGGCACATTTTGTTTCACACTATCCAGCTACAGTGGTGTTAAATCAGAAAATCATTTTGTATTTCAAGAGAGCCAAGTATTAAATATGATTGATTGTTCAGTTGTAACTGACTTTAAAATGCCTTCGCCTCTAAGACCATTTTTAATTTGCATCATTAGAATCTGTCTGAGGAAAATAAAGTGATTGAGTGTCACTGGCTCATCATAAACCTTTAGATAATTTAAATATATGTGATTAAAAAATGCAAAGTTATATAGCTGTAACTTTCAAGGTTTTATTTTCCCTGCTCAGAAAGGCTACACACAGCGGTTTGCATGGTCAGTCCACATACAGTAAAGGCAATGAATCTTTGTTACCTTCTTTAACAGAAATCTAGAAAACCATTGCCTGTGACCTTTCTGGAGTAAGCAAACATACTTTTGCAGAAGAAATCTAATTTCTTCATCATAAAGTGTAAATCACATCTGAAATAGAGCGTTCATATGTGTGTCAGCAGTGTGAAGGAATCAAAGATGTGTCCTTGAGTCCAAAATAACTGAATCCAAAGTGCAACTAAAACTATAGCTGACACTGAAATAAGTCTAGATAAGGCGTCTCTCCAGCTAAAGCCTGGATATTTAATCCTGTCTGATTTCAAGTTTTCTTTTTCATCAGCAGATGTTGTTGCTCACCTTCAGTGTCATTTTTCTCCTCAGGTGGGGACAGAATTTACCACAATTTTGTACAACTTCATGTGCAACTCGAGCTGTGTGGGTGGAATGAACAGACGCCCGATCCTCATCATCGTCACTCTGGAAACCAGAGAGTAAGACAAACTGTCGTCATCTTCATCGTCCTCTTCGGTTGCCTGTCATGCTTCCAGTTGAATGGAGGATTGTTTGTGACCGAGGCTCTGTCTGCTGTGTGTCCTCTCCCAGTGGTCAGGTATTAGGCCGCCGCTGCTTCGAGGCCAGGATCTGCGCCTGCCCGGGTCGAGACCGGAAGGCGGACGAGGACAGCATCCGCAAGCAGCACGTAACGGACGCCACAAAGAGCAGTGATGGTACGAAACGCCGTAAGTAGCGGTGGGGCTGGTGATGGGCTGACGAGCTTTGGTCTCACCTGACGTGCTGCCAGTGTCGAGGACCATCAACCGCTGCACTAACACTCAGCGAATGCTTCCCACTCTCAGCTACATGGCTGCCTTTCCCCTCGCTTCTCTCCCCGCCTGCTCTGGCTATCTGTTCACACATGGCCTCCTTTATTCACTCTTTCCTCTCCTCTTTCCAGCCTACCGCCAGGTTACCCACGGCATACAGATGTCTACCATCAAGAAGAGAAGATCTACAGATGAGGAAGTTTTTTGTTTGCCTGTAAGTGTCACTGTCCTGCTTACTTTAAAGAGTCCATGTCGTGCTTTTCTTCCCATCCTTTAGTGTGGAATATTTTATGTTGTGAAAAGGTCTGCAAAGTTATAAACTCCAAAGTCAGTTATTCTCTTTTACAGAAAAATGTTGCCCCTTACCTGCATAAAATGCCTCATTTAAAGTCCAGGCTTTTCTTCTGTTACTTATCTACGTCACCATGTAATACGTTTGCATAACACCTGCTTAGTGACTAGTTTGGAACGCTCTTAAAGAGTGAAGAGCTACCTGGCATTACTATTTACTTACTACAGCCACTTCTGCAGGAGCTTCATCCTTATATTCATAAATCAGTTACCTTACTTTTATCTTGCCAGCTGACCAATCAGAGCAGTCTGGGCTTTACCGGACGAAGGCCTTAAAGAGACAAAAGCTAAAACTGAGCATTTCAGACAAATGTATGAGGAAAGCATGGAAACATATTCTAGATCCACAACAATATAATTATAAACCTGTAAATGTGCATAACATGGGCTCTTTGAATAATTGTTCTGAGTGTGTCTGAGCTGTTTACTGACCGCCGTCTGTCTTTTTTTCCTCTTATAGATCAAAGGCCGTGAAATTTATGAGATTTTGGTAAAAATCAAAGAGTCTCTGGAACTCATGCAGTTTCTGCCGCAGCACACAATAGAGTCATACAGACAGCAGCAGCAGAATCTACTTCAAAAACAGTGAGTACCAGTACAGATTGTTAATAAAGTGGAGCTCATTTGTTCTCAGGCGCACTCTGAAAGGCAGGCCTACATTACTTGCAAGGTTCACCCTTGAATTCAAGTGTTCCCTTGTACTCTGCATTCTTTTTTGCTCAATAGCTTGTTTTCTTGTACAGAACTTTGGCTGAATTTGTTTGCAATAATCAGGAAGATTTTTAATTACCCTGCAGGGTGAATTGCTTAGAGTGCAGTGATGACTAACTGACTTAACATGACTGACTTGTTGCTGGATTTCACTGATAAAGGCTGTGCATGAGATATCTTGATTGTATTTACTGCTGCCACTGAGGCATCGCAGCTCTCAAGAAAAGCTGATAATAATTGCTCTAAAATGGCTGTTATGCAGTGTTTACCAGCAGCTGAGAATTTTCCCAGAATTTGCTCAATGCTGGTGACTTCAGAGGGTGAGCCTTGCATCAAGTAGAGCTGTTTTTCCTTTTCTTTTTTCCCCCTCTCTCTCATGGGACACGAGCCAAGGTTGATGAATCGTGACAAATGTACCTGGCTATGCTTTGTTAGGGAGAAGCTTCCAAAGGTTCATGGTAACGCCTTTGGGTGCCTTGCCAGGTTTTGCACAACAGCACCGAACAAAATCCGTGCCTCAGCCTCATCTATTGGCTTCAGCATAATTAAAACTGTCTCACATGTTCGCACACACTTTTCTCCATCCTGCCCATTTCACTATAAGCTGTGGAAACGAGGAGATGGGTGTAAGTGATAGTTTGACAGCCCTGTGATGATAATTACTGCTTATGTTATAGTTTCCCATTAAGACACTGGCAGACGCTTCACAGTGAGCTAGTGCTTGCATTCGCTGTTTTTTTTAACTTTGTGTTGGTGGCCAGCTACCTGTCAGGCCCCAAAACACCTAAAATATTTGACCCTCTGAACCCCAAAACCTGCCAGCATGATATTTAATAAACAATCACCAAACCTACCCCATTTGTTAGAGTCAGAAACTCTAAAAACTGAAAAAAATCATCAGATTTTCAGCTTTGAGACAATCCTAGAGATAAAGTTAAGGTGCAGTCTGGGAAATCTAAGCCTAAATTCTTCTTGTCTCGGTTAAAAATGTAATAAAAATAAACTGTTTGCACCAGATACTGTAAAAAACTTAAAAAAATCTGTGCTTGTCAGCGCAACTGAGAAGCCGTGATTCACTCAGGTGCGACCAACAGTAACGTAGCAAAAATTCTGAGCCTGTTCGGCTGAACTGCAGGATGTGTACACAGAGCAAGAACAAATTAGAAAGACTGAGAGCAAAATAGACCACACTTCATCAATACGTAAACGCAGCACAGAGGAGCAAGCTGTCAGCAAGTTGTTGAAAGATGCACTCAGCAAGGTGAAATAACTTTCTAGAGTGTAAAAAAAAAAACGCCTAGTTTGTAAAGGTTGTAAAAATGAAATCATTTAAATATCTGTAGCAGCAAACCCTTTTATGTCAGTATTAGATCACCTGTGGATCACCAATGTTTTACATGTCAGTTTCAGTTTTTTCACATTTTATACAACAATCAAAGAATTCCAACTCTCCTTTTTATGATATATGACATTTTGACTGTGTCATACTGCATAAAAGACATGTTTGAGTTATTGCTACTTCAGGCCAGGGTTGTTCTGTTTTATATTGCAGTAAAAATGAGCCCACCCTCGTTGAAAAGTATCAACCAGAAACTAATTGGGGTTTAGAGGGTTAATAAACAGACATTTAACAAAACATTTCCAAACACATTTCAGATTTTAATATGTTCACTTCATATATTCAGACTCTAAACTCATAGTTTTGCAGTGGAACGTTAGAAGAAAACATTTCTAGGAGGATTTGCTGTGTTTAGCCTTCGTAGTTTTTTTTTTTTGCATGTTCTTCCTCGTTTTCTTTGTATATCCTTCGAGCTGATGTTGCTTGTTACTGTCTTCTGTAATTCTTAACGTCCTCACAGCCTTTAAAATAAAAGGTTCTGTCAGCAGCGAGTGTTTAAGACCTTTTCTTTCCCTCCTCATGTAAAAGCTGAACAAGCCCGCTCTGTGCGTTCCTGTAGTGAAGTGCTGTGATCTGTGTGTTCATACTGCCATCTTCTGGACACATGCATTAGTGCAGCACATTAATATTGCATCTGTTGTCCGTCGGAGAGTCTCTGTCCACTTCTTTGTGTGTTTCTTTCCCCGCCACTGTTGTTTTCCAGTAACTTTTGGTGTTTTCTGAACCTTTGGGCCTCTCCTCCTCCTCCGTCAGTGAGCCCTTATTTCTGCTCTCTCTCTTCTTTCTGGTTCCTCCCTGCAGCCTGATTAAAGCTCGTCTTGGTAGCCAGCTGCTGGAACCTGCAGGAGATCAGAGGCGGCGCTGCAGTTCCTCCTGAAACTCCACATTCCTCCTCCTCCTCCTCCCTCACGTCTCACGGACCTCCTCTCTGTCTCCTTTTTATCGACTCTGATTTTTCCCATCTACTTCCTGCTGTCTGTGCTGGGACTCTGCACCGAGGAGATGAACTCTCTGTTTCTGTGATCTGTTGCTGCTGCGAGATCCTGGAATATCACTTTTACTGAGCCACTATAGACAGATTGTGACTGCCGGCTCCACCGAAACTGCTCTTTGAATCAGTAGATTGACTTGCATGCATTATTTTTGTCCATAAAAACATTATTTTGAAGGGTTGCCTGTTGCGTTGAGGCTGCTTGTAAAACCTCGTTGGACAGGAACCAAGCTTCCACCTGTTTTCTATCTTACTTTACGTACAGGGTTTCTCCAAATGAACGTGTTGTGCCTTTGCATTTTCACGAGAGCTGGACTCAAACTCTTGCAGGGTTTTGTCGGGGGGGCGGGGAGAGACTTTATTACTGAGAGAACTTTGTGCTGATGCTGGTCATGTTTTCTAAAGTCACTGCAGGACAGTTTGCGTGTTTGTTTTTAACTTCCATCTATAAAATGTCTTTTAGTAGAGGAAGATGTGCACTCAGCGATGTACAGAGCAGATTTGAGCCTCTGTGACCGTTCTGTTTGAAACAGACTGTTTTGTTTTGGTGGCTGCTGCACTTTTGTCTGTCAGAGTTTAATAAATGGCTTTCTTTTTTTGCTTGAACTTTGGTCTCTTTATGAAAGCAGTGTGGTCAGTGTGAGGTAATACTCTGTAGAAAAGGGAGTGTTTTCATGTTGTTCACAGACATTATTGTTTCACCTTCTGAACCCCAAGCAGTCTCTGGGTATGTTTTGCTCCTGCCATATTTCTGCTCTCTGTGGACTCATTTTTCAGTGCAGTATAAAGTCCTGTACCTCTATGGAAACAGCACAACAACGACTAGAAGTAGGAAGAACTCAGAAATAGCTTTGGTGTAATATAACACAGTTGTAACGCTGTAAATCATAAAAAAGAAAAAATTAAAGTTACAGTTCTTTTTTTTTAATTTTATAAAAAAACATAAATCGACACCTCAAACAACACATGCTATAGGTATTTACTACTTTCATTTTTTTTGTTTACATTCTGGTCTATCTGCTTTGTGTAAACACTGCCTGCAGTTCAGCCGAAAAGTTCCTGAATGTTTGTCACGTGACATGTTTGTTGCAGCTATGTCACTAGTGGTTTCTCAGTTTTGCTGAGAAGCAAAGATTTTTTTGTTTTTTTTGACTAAATCTGTTGTAAAAGGTTTATTTTCCGTTAATACTTAAATGAAACAAGTAGGATAAGTTCATTTAAAAGTGATTTTGAGGAGTTATCGCGATTTAGGTTATGATTTCTGACTGAATGACATGCCAGGGATGATTAGTTCAAAGACCATAGGAAAGATTAAAATCCAAAGATTCACTCTGTTTTAATCGTGTCTGGTTCTGATAAATGGTGTAATGTTAGTGATTTTTTAAAAGACAAACCCACCATCAGTTTTTGGGGTTCAGAGGGTTAAACTAAAGGACAGTCATGAGTCTGCTGGTAGTAACCGTCTGTCCTCCTTTCCCCTCCCAGAACCTCGATGCCGTCTCAGCCCTCCTACGGCTCCAGCTCCCCAACTCACGGAAAAGTCAACAAGCTGCCCTCCGTCAGCCAGCTCATCAACCCCCAGCAGCGCAACACGCTCACCCCGTCCAGCATGTCTGGAGGCCTCACTGACAGTAAGTGTCGCCCTTTTGTTCCTCTTCCTGTCTGTCTCAGGCCCCCAAACCCTCCACCAGTCCTCCCTCGTGGGCTTATTGTAAGGTCAGCATGTCCGGGCAGGCAGGAGGGGACCTGAACGCCTCTAAGCCCCCTCAGCCCCCAACCCGATAGACAGCTTCCTGCTTAAAAGAATGTGATCCCTGTGAGATTCTCCCGCAGGAGCTATTATGATGCATCGTGTGTCATGTTCGGAGTAACCTCTGCTCGTCCCGCTGCCACGTTATGTAATCTCCAAATCGGCACAAAGAAGCCTCACGGTCGCTCCTTTTGTCTCTGCAGTGACTCCTATGATGGGAACGCACATCCCCATGAACCCTGACATGAGCTCACTGAGTCCCACACATGCACTGCAGCCTCAGCTTCCCCTGGTGCCCTCCTCCCACTGCACTCCCCCTCCTCCTTACCCCATGGACAGCAGCATCTCCAGGTACCTCTTCAAACCACAGCGTCACACAACCACCACTCTACTTATTCTTCTTGGTCCGTTTTGAAGGTGTCTTTACTTCCCATGTGGACATGTGGAGCCCCAGTGTGTTTAATGTTTACTGCTGCAGTAAACCAAAGGAAGTCTTGGCTAACTCAAACTGTTCCTATTCTTTAACTAGTTGCATGAATAAAATTCTGCACATTTTCTCTAAATCAACTAAATCAGCCACAGTTCACTTATTTCACTACACCTGCTGACCTCGTTAGCCCAAATTAATTCTAAATAAATATTAAAAGCTAATATTTGCAGCATATTAAATCATTCTTACCATATTTTTCACTAAAGTTATGATAAAACTAAATTAGCTGGTCATCCCACAACAAGAACTACCCAAGAAATATAACGCAGGCAAGTTAGTCAGCTGTTTTCATTTCATGCTGCTGTTTGCAAAATTTACACTCGACTTTTTGGACATCTGAACAAAATGCAGCCACATGGACGACCTTTATGTCGCGGTGTCAGTTTGTTTGGAGGCGACTCTGAGCTGACATTCAGTAAAAATTAAATAAGTTAAACCTGACAATCCCCACTCGGCGGGGACAGTCTAAAGCTGTAAAAAGGTAGTCTGTTCTTTGCGTCGCCAGAAGTAATGGATTAACCCTTGAAGGCTTTCGATGAAGCACTTTTAAATGTCTTTAAGTAACACCAACAATTTTTCAACCAATAAGAATTTGGTTGAATGAGAGGCTATCGACCGATCAGTCGACCTGGAGACTGCAGTCCTAATAATTATTCCAGTAGTAGTTCTTATCAAACTTTAAATTCAGTCATTTCGTAAAACCTTTAATAGCATTTCCTGACAGTAGCGTTTTCACTAAGCTCCGCCCCCTCACCTTTCAACCAATCACATCCTCTCAGCCTCCTTCATCGCTACAGCTGCTGTTAAATTACCCGTTAGCTTCAACCAGATAAATGGACAGCACTGTCAAAGTAAGGTTGCTAAGGTTTGTAAACATATGATGCCAAATAAAGAGCTACCTTTGTGTTTTCATTCTAAAGAAGACACTTCTTCGATAGTTACAGAGGGTGGAGTCCTTCTATTGCGCTCCCTGGAACTTTAGCTCAGAAAAAATATGCAGTGGTCTTAAAACTCCACTTCACAAAGTTGCATAAGTAATTGTACATGTTAGGCAGGACTAAACCTCTCTGTGGGATACAGCAGCTCGTTACTTGGTAGCTGTTAAATGATCTAACAGAGAGAAGCTGCTGGTGAAACAATCTGATGAAATAAAATATGTCAATGTGGAATCTAAACAAACCGTAAAAAGGTCAAGAAGTTTCTCTGTATTCTTAAAGTGGGAAATAAAAATTTGGAGAAACAGTTTCAGTTGTTTAATTCACTATTTGACCATCTACATGTTTTTTAATCATGAAATTAATTTTTTATAATGTCTTATTTCATATTTAGGTGCTAAGAACTAAATGAGTGAAACTGCTAAAAAGTTTAAACGTTGGTTTGAAGTCGGGTAAATTATGATTTTTATGCTGCAAAATGTACAAAGTGTGGGATTTAAATAATGGCACTGAGCTCATGTCAGTGGAACCACAGCGTGCATGAAGGAACCACAGTGATCAGTCTGCTTGAATCAAATAAAACCAAGTTAAAGCATCGGTCTGATCTAATAGCTACGTCTCACATATCCTAAGTTTTGAATCGCATTGTTTCAAATTGTACTGATTGACTTCAACTAAAGAAAACACTTTTACTCCATCTATTAACTCAGAAGTAACTTCCACACCTGAATTCATCCATCCAGATCCCACAAGTCTTTAAAAGTCTCTTACTCTCTAGAATGCATTCAGATTATGGTTATTTTATTCTGACTCAGGTGTTAAAAGTAGAATTTGCTGATGTGCTCCTCCTCTTCCTCCTGCAGCTTCCTCATTCGGCTGGGCTGCGCTGGCTGCTTGGACTACTTCACAGCACAGGGCCTAAACAACATCTACCAGATTGAGAACTATAACATGGAGGTGAGCCCTTGCCTATCCAACACGAGTCATTTGATGGGTTAGAGAGAAGAGTGGCTCCCCCTGCGAATACTAACGCTCCCCTGTGTAATGACCATTAGGACCTGTCCAGGCTGAAGATCCCTGCCGAGTTCCAGCACATCATCTGGAAGGGCATCATGGAGCACCGACAGGCCATGGATTTTTCCCCTCCTCCCCACATAGTGCGCACCACCAGCGGCGCCTCCACCGTCAGTGTGGGCTCCTCTGAGGCCCGAGGCGAGCGCGTCATCGACGCTGTGCGCTTCACCCTCCGTCAGACCATCTCCTTCCCACCACGTGACGAGTGGTCCGACTTCTCCTTCGACCTGGATTCTCGCCGCAACAAACAGCAGCGCATCAAGGAGGAGGGAGAGTAAGACGAGCGCCGCCTTGCTCTCGATGTTCTCGTCTTTCATTTCACGCCTGCTGATGGAACATTTCGTTTGAAAAAGAAAAAAAAAACCTCGTTCTAGTGCGAACACCGCTGAGAACAAAACACATACTCACACAGAAATGCACTTATTTTCATGTCTGTTCTGCTTCTCGCTGAGGAGAGATTCATGGTGTTGGAGCAAAGGTGCATTTTTATTATGTTGTAATTTCTTGAGAGCACTTAAGAAATGCTGAGGATTTCAAGTTTGCTTTGAGGTTTTGTTAAGTGTTCATGATTCATTCCCATGTTAAAGCATGACTGGAAACATTAGAGGGATTATTAGGGCTTATATGTCTGCTATGGGCCATAGCAAGAGTGTATTTTAGTTTGTACTACTTTTAAGATTTCACTTTCACGGTCGACTACACTGGTTTTCATTTGTGGCAGAAGTCAGCATCGATTGTATACATTTCAAACATTTCCTCTCAGAAGTATTATGTCAAGCGATGGGCAATTCTCTGCTGTAGCTTCTATATTTTGCTTTTTTTTTTTTTTTACATGTGTTGAGACCAATGCATCAGTGCCTTTATTTTTATTGAGTCAGGTTGTGAAGTATGTGTGTTAAAGTGACAGACGGTCATTCATTTGATGTAGCCATATATAGGCCTAATGCTCTTGACCCAGTGTTTTTACAGTTAAGTGATACTATGACTGATGTCGTTTTGTTTATTCCTGTTTACTGCTGTGCAAAAGTGATCACATTTTAAAGGAAAGGTTTCAGCTCTTGCAGCGGACGCGTAGCACAAGTGTTTTGTTTTGTTTTTTATTCATGAACCATGTTTTGGTAGAGGTTTATTTCATTTGATAACTGGCCAAAACCGGATTTTACTTTGTATATAAATTTGTATAGTTTGTTTTGGAAAAGTCACCCGAGAGGAACTGCATGATCTCCATCCTGAACAAAGTATACGGATGTGAATACTGTCTGGTGCCTTTACAGCTGAAACGTGTTACTGCCACAACAGAAAAAGAAAAGCGTGTCCTGTTATAATGTGAAAAGTGTGTAAATGTTTGTTGTACTGACATGAATGTTAGAACAATGAACCTTCCGCATTATGATGTGATATTGATCCATTTTTTCTGTTTCTGGCAGTAGTAAACCTCCGACTGTACCAGTAAGAACAATGTTTGTATATTCCACAGGAATCGCAGCCCAGACTTGTTTCTATAGTCAGCATTGTTAGAGAGCAGAAACCAACTGCAGTTTCGTATTTTTGTACAATGTATTGTAAATATGTTGCAATATACCAAGGGTATTTTGATATAAATCGGAAATAAATATCCACACTTGCTGTATTGCATGTCAACACTCCTGTGTGTCAAATTATTTCTCCCAATTCCTATTATCTCTCCTATTAACTCCCAACAGTTGCTAATTGATGAGGAGAATTAAAAGGTTCCTGCATTTGTTGGTCAACAAATGCAGGAACCTTTTAATTCTCCTCATCCTTCAAGCTGAAACCAGCAAGAATGATGTGAAACTGACGTGATTAAAGCATGAGACTTTGTGAACTTGTACAGCTTGAGGCCCTAAATATCTTGAAATGGAGCCAGTGCAGCCATTTTACTTTCAAATTCTGTTTTTCACAGCATATTTCCTGAACCAAGTATGAAAACACTAAAAGGTGGTGGTCAATGATTACAATGATGCGATAAACTGTTCAGAGACACTGGGATGAAATCATACCTGAGAATACAGACGAGACTTCATATTATGTCAGTTACATTCATTTTCTCTTGACTTAAACAGGCTTAACATTTCTATTTACTCACCCTGACAATAAAGCAGCTATAAAGAGAGGGACAGTATTCAATATGACCTTAAAATGCTAAATATGAATCTGTCAGAGACCACAATGCTATCCAAGTGTAACAGCTGAGCATGAGCAGACATCACTTTTTCTGTTTTCATGTTTGGTTCAGGAGATCATTTGGTTGTAACTGAAGGTAAAATGGCCGTTTTGACTCCATTCATGAAAATGTTCAGGGCCTCAAACCAAAACAAGAAAATAAAAACAGACTGGAGACACGATGAGAAGAAATACATTCGGCCAAATCAAGTGCTGTCATTCTACTTGTATTTCCAAATGCAGACTTGTAATCCATCGCTTCTTCTTGTTCCTGAATTTCTATCTATTTACACAGAACACAGAAATGTGAACGTGTGCACAAACACACAGCTCACGGCTGAACAACTTACAGTATTTACATTTCCAGAAAAATAGGCATCTGCAATGTTCTGCTTCACACAGAATGTCTTAAACATTTCATACAGACTGAAGGAATCCTGTGATCAGTCTGTTGGAGTTACTCTACCTCCGCTACATGGGCCACCTCCACCTCCATCGTCTGAACCACCTCTGGAGCCTCCTCCAATTTGCCCCCAGTAAGTGCCTGCTGGGCCAAGACGTAGTTCACCACCTGCATGATGCCCTGATCTGAGAGCGTCGCCACCGAGCCGTCACTCACCGCCTGGACGGCCTGAACCGCCTCCACCGTCTCCTCGGTTATCAGCACCGTCTCGATCTCCTCTGAGGGCGGCTGCTGGGCCGGTCGGAGCTCAGGAGGCAGGTCGGAGGCCAGGATGCTGACAGCGTGCTCCACCTGGGTGCCCTGGTTGTGGAACTGGAGCGTGTCCTTCTCCAGCATGATCTTGCCGGGCAGGCTGTCCACGTGGTACTTGGCCATGTGCTTGCGAAGCGTTCGGGCGTCGATGTGAGCCTCCTGGCACATGGGACAGACGTACGGTCGCTCCCCGGTGTGAGTGCGAACATGGCGCTTCAGAGAGCGAGCGTCGGCCCAGGCTACGCCACAAGTCAGACATTCAAAGGGCTTCACTCCTAAAGAGAGAGCACGTGAGAATCAGCATCGTCACATAGGGATGAAAAATCTATTTAAAAATGAGACTTTAAGCAACTCAATGAGCAAATCACAAAGACTGCAATTTGGAATATACATTATGCAGCACGTCAGACTCAAGAGTTCAACCTCTAAACCCCAAAACCAACAGCAAATCTTCAAAGCATGTTCTCTTAAAAAAAAAGTAAATCACCAAAATTACACAAATGACGCTTAGAGACTTCCGGAAAACTAAACAAATCTATCAAATCACTTTAGATGTCTTGCTCAAAATTTTAACAAAAATAAATCATTCCTACCACATGTTGTAAGAAAACAAAAATCTTGTGCTCCTCAGTGCAACAAGAAGCCATGAGCAGCTCAGCGACGACCAACAGTTACATATACAAAAAAAAATCTGACACTTCTCGGCTGAACTGCAGGATGTGTACACAGAGGAGACTAAAATGTAAACAAATTAGAAAGACTGAGAGGAAAAAAAACATATGTGATCAGTCAGTAAATGCAGCATGGCTCAGAGGACCAAGTCGT